>OY293827.1:48701775-50058025 GCA_958507055.1 Crioceris asparagi
GTTTTCGAGAAAAAAGCAAATGGAAATCTGGATTTATTGTGCAGTGCTGAAATTACTTTTTTCATTTTCTCAGCTTAGAGTGGATAAAATTACAAAGTTCAAACTGCGTTCAATTGCAACAAATCTGCGCCTTTCTATAAAGTTTATTTCATAGCTGGAATATCTATCAATCTAAAGAAAATTAGTCTATTATATTTGAATTTCTGCACATGCGCACAGGCTCAGATATTATTTATGAATTTCTGATGTGGTATGCTGTATTGCCAATTAAGTGGTATTCTCTCTAATAATAATGGTCTTTGGTCAAGGATTTTATAAATTTTTCGGTATATTGGTGCCATTCCCCAGAGCAAGAAGACTGGAAACAAGGAGATTAAACTTCCTATGCTTCTCTACGTAGCCACATGGGATTACAGAAGTTGCATATCATAGCCAGAAACAACTATTGTGATAGCGTAGCCTCGTGTACGACGAACATTTGACAATTACCTTATATATTTGTTCTCTTTATTTATCTTCGTGATCATGATCTGTTGTCTTTTTTGCGAAATCCGCAATCCCTTAAAACTGTAGTGGTATGTTGTCAAAATATTCTTTCAGTTGCTGTCTTATTGATCTCATCAAAGATTAATTGGGGCTCTACATAAATGTAAGTTCAAACTTATTTTGTGATTTCTTTACTTCCAGCCAGTCATTTAGTAATGAAACTGGCCCGTAAGCCACAACTTCATAAAAATACATTATTTTTATATTAAATTAAAATTAAAGAGTCAAATAGGAATAAGATCATGGATCAAAAAAATGGCTTATAAATTAATAACTTATAATTTTGTATTGTATTCATCAAACCAACAACCAACACATCAAAATATCTCAATATTTCTAAGGGGGTGCTGTCAAAATAGTTTATCTATGGGTACTGTGCAGTATGATACAGAAAGATTGAGATAAGTGCGAGCGAGTGGGATGTTGAGCCACACCCACCTCGTTGAGTCTAGAGAGCATATTTCCTAACACAGTGGGAAGTGGGATACACTGAGTCGCTTATCCTCCTTATAACATCCTTGGTGTGGGACTTGATCGTTTAATCAGTGTTATTCCCAACCTTCAAAATATGTGTGTGAAAACATACTGAAGAAAAATATATTGCACCCGAGAATTCACTTTGAACGAAATCTAAAAAAACGTTTATCAACTGGCTGTTCCAAAATTCAAAACATGCCTGGAGGCGTATTCTGTACATCGAGATCGACAAAGATTCAACTGATGTCGATAACAGATGAAGATCGAAATGTCATCTCTGAAAATATGTATATACGCTTGTTGTGTTTCTATCTCAAAATCACCATGAAATTGAGATAATTTTTGACGAGATTTGGAAAAATTAAATATAGGTTAGCTTTGATTAGAAAACTAATGGAAAATGAGGTGGCATTTGGGAACAAACCTTATTGAATTTCAATTATCATCTAATGATAAGAAATTTACCTAAAAATAACATAACACCAAAAATAATAATTAATTTTCGTCGTGTTTGGTGCTTACACATGGTATATTATATGAAACATAACGTCTAATCGATGGCATCTTCCAAGAATTTTATTTTACCACAGGAAACAATTTATGACACAACACCGGTATAAAAATAATCATCAAAGGCGTCCAACAACAAGACTGGCATGGCATTGTTGCCTAGTCTAAGGTACAAATTACAAAAGGCGTTAGTATAGGTACTCTTAATTGAAAAAAAAAATGTTTATTTTTGATATTCATTTAAAGCATGATAAATATTAAGTTTTTGATATTATATAAATGAAAAAATAATACTTGAAGGTAGGTATTTACTTTCTCTTTTCTATTTCAAAATCTTCCAAAACGAGAAATTTCTTCAAGTTTGACAACACTGACTGTTCTTAAGAAAAGTACATAAACGAATATATCAGATAGACTTTCGCGCAAGCGTATATCATCCGAAACCCTATTACTGTTTCTCTTTCTTCGTGAGTGACTTCTCACTCTATTAGCCTTCTAGGAGTATTATTTCTATGACTAGTTGCCTAACTATGTCGCACTCTGCATACCCCCCGACCACGGTTATACAAAAAGGTTTTGAAACGAGCGTAAAAAAGTGGTTCGGTTAGCGTCCTGTCTTTTCAGCTTCCAATTTCTGCCGCGTGGTTCACATTTGAAGGGGGATGTTGCTTAAAACATAAGAATACCAATTCAAATGATGAAGGAAAGTTGACGATTCAAACTGTATACGATAACATATTTCCATCTCAATAAAATTAAGGTATTTTATGTTCTAAGTAACATCCCCTTTTCTCAATTTCACAGTCCTATCTCTAATTTTGACATTTGAACAAGACGATAAGCGGCCCACTTGCTACTTGCTACCTATGTAATTCCATGGTACAATAAGAAGGCCCTATTCTCGAGTTCACTCGTCCAATATTGCTTGCGATATATATCGATTTTTGACCGAAAACGTTCACTTTTCGTGCGATATATATTGATTATCGACCGAAAACTCAAATATATCGCACGCGATATTGTTCGAGTGAACTCGAGAATAGGGCCGCAGGTATGTTCCATTAATGGACGCGTTCTCGTTCAGTTGGCGCACCTCATCCGAAATCCGCCATACTATTTGTTTTATCCCGCTTTCCATTTCAAATGAAAATATCATTTTGCTACGATTTTTGTGTATATCAAAAACTAATCTTTTTATATTCATGCTTCTCATTTACTCTCTCATATTACGTATCAGAAGAGGAAATGATTAAATTTATGTTTTTAATTAATATTGACAGTATAGGCGAATCCAGCTAAGCGCTCGCCCTCTAATGGGAAAAGTGCCAACTGAGAACAGATAGGTATTCGTTTGTTTACATTCGTATCTGTTAACACGTGAATTTCACTCATCATGCCGAAGAAAACTATTTTTAATACAAATTGTGGTGTAATTTAATTGTCACAGCAGAAAAATAAGTAAAAGACAATCCATTTTCATTGTTTTCCCAATAAAGGATCAGGATTTGTCTATACTATGAACAATTCTGGAGTGTTCGAGAATGAGGATTGAAGGTTAGCTTTAGAAACAGTTTTAATAATGTAATCAACTCATTTATATTATGTTTCCAAAGTATAGCTTTAATTTTCAATATCTGCTGTGTACTATGGCTCTAAAGTTATTAGTAACTTACTTGCTCTGTTCAGAAAATTTGCGAAACATCTCATAATAGGGAGTCACTGTACTGCTTAGTTGAACACACTTTTGTACTAGAACTGCTTTCTCAGATAAAAATACTTGCTCTTTTAAAGAAATATGATGAACGTCTTATATTGTATATCTTTAGATGTTGATGTAATTTTTATGTATATTGATTCCCTCAGCTTTAAAATATCTCTTATCTCAGGATTTTCTGGTGAAAGCCGCTAGCTAATCGTTATTGTTTCAAATTATCAACTGAAACGATTTCCAGTATAACTATGACAGAATCCATGGAACTTGTATATTTTTGATTTAAAACGAAGAATAAAAAACACTGGTGTTCAAAATGGTCGTTTATTATCATTTACACAGAAATATATAAACAAAACTGCTGGCAAAGTCATTTCAATTTCATTTATATTGATGATTACCACCTATTACACATTGTCAGTTAATATACTGATTTCTGAAAATTGTATTCTATCAGATATATTGCTATTGGTGGAAACTCATATTCACGTAAATGTACATAAACATAAAAACAATTCTTGTATCTCCGCTTCCATGATACCAGCAACCATATCTGCAAGATGAGCAAAATTTACGTGTACATGATTATTTCGCTTTGTAATTTTAATAAATGATAGTACTTACTTAACATTAATAGACATTGACACCGCCGATGACTGTCCGAACCCATCGCAGCAAGCTACTGCAAATGTAGAAGCCGCTAAAATGTAGAAGCCGCTTATATTATAATAACAAACGACTATTTTTATTCCAAAACACAGTAATTGCCCTCAAACACAGATCAAAACACTTACATTAACGTAACCTCGGAAGACGAGGAATACCCCCACCAGACTTATATCTGCGCGAAGAACATACCTTATTGTACCATGTGTAATTCGAACTTCGATACCAGACCTGTGATTGTTCGACCGTGCGCCCGACAACTTAGAATAGAACACCAAAACGTCACGATACAGAACAATTATTTTTGGTTGTGGATTGACACTAACTGACGCATCACCATGTATTAGTATATATATATATATATATATATATATATATATATATATATATATATATATATATATAGATGAAGTCGATCCTTTAGCTAAGAAGTCGATAAATGTACAGAATTCGCCATGCCAGGGGCCCTAATCTCGAGTTCACTCGACCAATATCGCATGCGATATATATCGATTTTCAACCGAAAACTATATATCCTAGGGCGAACTGAACGTTTTCGGTCGAAAATCGATATATATCGCACGCGATATTGGTCGAGTGAACTCGAGAATAGGGCCTCAGGTTTAAAATGGCCATCGAACATTGACATATATATGGACTTAATCATATACTTAAACTTCTATACCGCTAACATTGTGGAAAAAATACGTAAGCCAAAGACCTGGGGATAGCTGGCGATATGCGCATGCGTTACGAACCTTTTTGGCTAAGAGGAGGAACATGTAATTATGTTACCGCACTTACCATTGGCACCGCTTATTTGGTAAGCTGTGCTATTGATATACTGTGATGTTTCCATGGATACCAGGGGCCTTATTCTCGAATTCAGACGATGTGAGCCCGTTCCTATACGAGAACGCTAACTCACATCACATGTCTTTCTCCTACACCGCTACAAAGTTACAAAGCCGTATTCTCAACTGTGAGGAAGAGAGTGGGGATTTATTCCAATACGTAATGCTGGCAACGCTGTGACCGCACTGCTGAGCCAATGAGAGACTAGGCGCCAGATTATCCATTCTCGATTGTTTTCAAATTTATTTCCGCCCCATTTTTTTATTCATGCGTGGGTTGTATTGCTTGAGGGTTATAAAGAGAATAAAGTTTATTAACGGAATGAGTATTTTTAAAAGTAAAACAGGTAAATAATTACATCAATGATAATTAAGCATTAAACGTTTGATCTATACCTTCGTAATTTGTCACCAAAAAAATCAATCACATTAGTGAATGAATTAACATATTTCCAACCTTAAAAAATCTATTAGATGGTATATTTTGGCTGTAGTTTGTTATATGATATTCAATATTCTGCAGTAACTCAGATGAATCGATCATCCAATTCAAAATCTTGTACAAAGAACTCACATCTAAAAATTTTCTTCGATGTTCTAATTTAGGCAAATTTTCTTATTTACTATTTTCTTCATAGTTTTAATTATCCATTGGTTTGCTGAGCTTATAAACAATAAATCTAAGGAACTTTCTACTTTCTTTGTACTTTTTCTAGGCCATTCACATGAATATCATAAAACGGAGACCAAATTTTGACTGCATTATTCCTTTTCATAAACTTGAAATGCCCATATTTCAAAATTTCCTGAATATTCGATGTCGACAAGACGTGAATGTAGCAAGCAGCTCAACTTTGTGTAAGAAATATGTAGATATAGATATTAATAAAAATATTGCTTTCAATAAAATTGTGTTTTAATTTTGGATATAAATGCAACATTAAGGGCCAAATTAATAGTCGTCACTCTTTCTCCACTCACCCTCAAATTCCACTCAAATCAACCCTACACTCAAATTTGGGATTCATAGTCGTCACTCAATCTCAATTCACCCTCAAATTCCACTCAAATCAACCCTACACTCAAATTTGGGATTCAAGGACGAAACTACACTCAAAAGGCCCCTCAATTAATTCTCAATATTGAGTATAAATTAAGGTGTCGAATTTTGGCACTCAATTCAATTTAACGTCACTTTTTGAGCTTGTCATAATTTCGTAAAATATTCGAGTTTTGTTCATTGCGTTTAATATTAATTTATATATTTAAAATAAATAAATGTGTATAGTGTATTCATTCATTAAAAATTAGTAACTTCAACTAATCTATAGATTTCATTGATTATGTGGAAGATAATGTTTATTTAGCTATTTCAAGGTAAGACAGCATTTGTGAGTTATATTTTGAAATCATCAATGAGAATTTTAAACAAATTTTGAGAGATTACAATAATCCTCTTGAGAAATTTAGTAATAGTGAACGTTTTATAAGATATTCGATGGAAATATTATCCCCTTTTCTGATTTCTGATAGAGTGGCTCATCTGTTCTTTTACAATTTATAACCATGTGGTTATTATTATGTAATAAAGTTACTTAAAGTTACTTAATTTGTTCTATAACTACTGAATAGCGGACACATAGCTCTTTTAAAAAAGCATTTCTCATTTACTGACATACATTTTTTCTGGTTTTGCCACATATCAAATATAAAGTTCTTATTTTTATTCAGATTCAAACTTTTGCAACTGACAATGACAGAATTGCAGAGTAATTATTAATAATAAGGGTGTTCGAGCAGGATTTCAAACCAAACTCAAACCGTCAGAGGCATGCGCATTTTAATTTTAAGAAGACGGAAATTAATATGCGCATGCTCCACAATCACGGAACACAGTTGGAAACTGGTCCAAACTACTGCTCGAACACCCTTTATAGTTCATGGATATCTACACATACCAAAGAACAGAGAGATATGTCAATGCTCTGTGATGGATACACTCATTGAAAACAGGGTTGCCACAAGATCCAACCCTTAATTTGAGTTAAGATTGAGGAACAACGATTTTCATATCTCTGAATCCCAATTTGAGGCTAGGTCTCCACTCACACTCAAATTTTTCTCAAATTGAGTGTAGTAGATATTGAGTTTGAGTGACGTTTATGAATTCCACCCTAAGTTATTATATGGCATAAGATTGAAATAATTTTATGTAGAATAATAATAAAATATTATTTCTAATAAAATGGTGTTTTATTTATATGTATAAATGCAATATTTAAAATATGGTAAACAACTGACAATTTACCGCTCTTAACATAAACTGTCAAGTCAATTTTCGCGACCCGTGAATAACTTTCTCATAGGAATATCTGTTTCTCATAGGAATTACCAAGAGAGCTGGATTCTCTCGATTTTCGTAGGAAGTAAATTCTCCTCCCTAGATTCGAGAATAAGGAACCAGATGATGTGACTCCAAGCCACTTCCCCTTTCGCGCATGTGCACTAAACTCGCAATCCCCATACTGAGCTTCACAAAAAATTCAAGGATCATTCTCACGGCTCTGAGTATAGCTTTCTTGCGTGCCTTATAGCGTTAGCAGGGGAGACGACTAAGGGTCAAATTCATAGTCGTCACTCTTTCTCCACTCACCCTCAAATTCCACAATCAAATTTGGGATTCAAGAACGAAACTACACTCAAAAGGCACCTCAATCGATTCTCAATATTGAGTATAAATTTAGGGTGGAATTCATAGACGTCACTCAAACTCAATATCTACTACAGTCAATTTGAGGACAATTTGAGTGTGAGTGATGACCTAGCCTCAAATTGGGATTCAGAGATATGAAAATCGTTGTTCCTCAATCATAACTCAATTTAAGGGTTGGATCATGTGGCAACCCTGTTTTTAATGAGTGCATCCATCACAGAGCATTGAAGTATCTCTCTGTTCTTTGGTATGTGTAGATAACGATGAAATTACCCTGCCATTCTGTCATTGTCAAATTGAATTTGAATAAAAATAAGAACTTTATATTTGATATGGCACAAAACCAGAAAAAAGATATGTCAGCAAATGAGAAATGCTTATTTAAAGAAGCTATGCGTCCGCTATTCAGCAAATATAGCACAAATTAAATAACTTTATTCTGTGGTTATAAATTGTAAAAACAGATGAGCCACTCTATCAAAAAAAGGAATAATATTTCCATCGAATCTATATCTCATAAAACGTTCAATATTACTAAATTTCTCAAGAGGATTGTTGCATTGTTGTTATCTCTCAAAATTGTCTAAAATTCTCATTGATGATTTCAAAATCTAACTCACAATACTGTCTTAGCTTGGAATAGCTAAATAAAGATTATGTTCCACATATTCAATGAAATCTGTAAATTCGTTGAAATTATTCATTTTTAATTACTGAATATACTATACACATTTATTTATTTTAAATATATAAATTAATATTAAACGCAATGAACAAAACCAGATTATTTTACGAAATTATGACAAGCTCAAAAAGTGACGTTAAATTGAATTGAGTGTCAAAATTCGACACCTTAATTTATACTCAATATTGAGAATCATTTGAGGGGCCTTTTGAGTGTAGTTTCGTTCTTGAATACCAAATTTGAGTGTAGGGTTGATTTGAGTGGAATTTGAGGGTGAGTGGAGAAAGAGTGACGACTATGAATTTGGCCCTAAGGTGCCAAATTTTGGCACTCAATTCAATTTAACGTCACTTTTTCAGCTTGTCATAATTTCGTAAAATATTCTGGTTTTGTTCATTGCGTTTAATATTAATTTATATATTTAAAATAAATAAATATATATAGCATATCTATTCATTAAAAATGAATAACTTCAACGAATTTATTGATTTCATTGATTATGTGGAAGATGTTTATTTAGCTATTACAAGGTAAGATAGTCTTCTTGCCGAAAATTCTCCCATATATATACCCGATAAAGGATCCGGAGCATTCGGGCGGCTTCTGGTCTTTGACACGAAAGCCGCCACTGTACGCTTCTCAAAATTCGTTTTGTCGTCATTTTAACAGAAGACGCCGACTGCTGCCGTCGCTCTCTTTGTTAACGCCGCTTTTGGTATTTCCAACCACAGCATATATCGCGCGCTTACTTCAAACGGATGCCGCTACTTTGTAGCCAATACCGGCGGCTGTTCCCCTTTGCACGTTACACTGCTCCCTCCCTTAAAGCTGTTCGCCCCGAACAGCTTCTTCCGTTTGCCTCCAGACTGGTGGATTATCTCCTCGATACGGACTCAGTCTTTCCACGTGCACCACTTTTGGCTTGGCTCTTGGCGAAAGTTGGATCCTGTACACCAAGTCATTAATCTTTTTGACAATGCGATATGGTCCTTCCCAAGGTCTTTGCAACTTCGGACTTAATCCTCTCCTTCGCTGTGGCTGGTACAACCAAACTGCATCGCCGTCATTAAAAGAGTTTAATGACTGCCTTTTGTCAAGTCTCATCTTCATTTTGTCGCTCTTCAACTGGAGCTTTTGTCTGGCAAAATCGTGGACCACTCTAAGTCGCTTCTGTAGGTCAGCTACATAATGTGGAAGAGGCACTTCTTCATGATCGTCGGCTGATGGTCTGCCAAACATCAGATCTACGGGGAGCTTCATTTCTCTTCCAGACAAGAGCATCGATGGTGTATAGCCAGTAGATTCATGCTGGGAACTTCGGTAGGCCAGGAGAAAGAGAGATACCAGTTTATCCCAGTTACGTTGGTGCTCATTCACAAATAGTGAGAGGTATTGATTGATGGTCCTATTGTGCCTCTCAACCATTCCATCTGACTGTGGATGAAGTGGGGTTGTTCGTGTTTTCCGTATTCCCAGCAACCTCATTAACTGCGTCCATACTTCGGATTCAAAATTTCTACCTTGATCGGTATGCAGCTCCAAGGGTACTCCGTGTCTGGAAATCACGTTTTCCAGAAGGGCTTCGGCCACTGTAACTGCTTCCTGATTCGGCATCAGCACTACTTCTGGCCACTTCGAGAAATAGTCCATGGCAACCATAATGTACTTATTTCCAGAATCTGTCGTAGGGAGTGGTCCTGCAATGTCCACCGCAATTCTTTCCCAAGGTTCACCTGACAGATACTGCTTCATTTTCCCTTCGTGTCTTCGGACCCTTCTTAGAAGCACAGAGGTCACACCTTCTGCACCATTCTTCCACATCTCTTCGACAGTTGATCCAATAATACCGCTCTTTCACACGTGCCAATGTTCTATTTACTCCAAAATGGCCTCCACTGCGACTACCATGCAGTTCACGAAGTACTTCAGCTACCATCGTTCGGGGTACAACGGTTTGATACACAATGCTCCTACCATCTGGACTTTCCCCTTTACGAGTGATTAAGTCATCCCGTAAGCACAACGAATCCCACAGAGCCCAGTACCCCTTGACTGTCTGATCAAATCTGGATATTTCTTGCCACTCAGGTCGTCGCTTTTGGTCTAGCCAGCCCCGTACTACCGTCAAATCTTTGTCAGCGATTTGTTCTCTTTTAAAGTTGTCTCTGGTGATTTTGTCGGTATTTTCCGTTTCCTCATTCCTAATCTGCATTTGTTGGATATGTACAACATCTGTGGCTATTTCTTTTTGTTCCTGTCTTTGACAGAATTTACAGGAACTGTCACAAGGTCTTCGTGACAAGCTGTCAGCGTTGGCGTGACTTCTTCCTTTTCGGTGTTTAATTTGAAAGTCGTAACTCTGCAGTTTCTCCAGCCAACGCGCTATCTGTCCCTCCGGATTTTTGAAATTCAGCAGCCACTGTAGTGCAGAGTGGTCTGTTCTTACTAAAAATTTCCGTCCATAGAGAAAACTGTGGTAATGTTCTATGGATCGTACAACCGCTAGCAGCTCCTTCCGGGTCACACAGTAGTTTCGCTCTGCTTTTCCCAACGTTTTGCTGAAATATCCAATTACAGCTTCTTCGCCATCCTGTATTTGGGAAAGAACAGCTCCTATTCCACTTTGTGAAGCGTCAGTGTCTAACACGAACAATCCTTCGTCCAAGGGATATGCAAGAACAGGAGCACTGGTCAAACGGTTTTTCAGCTCAAGAAACGACTGTTGACATTCTGGTGACCAGTCAAAGTGGGAGTTCTTTTCGGTTAATTGATGTAGTGGCTTCGCAATTTTCCCAAAATCCTTAACAAATCGGCGGTAGTAACTGCTGAGTCCCAAAAAGCTTCTGACTTCGTGCTTGTTCTTTGGTCTGGGCCAATCTCGCACTGCTTGGACTTTTTCTGGTCTCAATTCCTTTCGATGATACGACGTGTCCGAGAAAGTTGACTTTTTCCTGGAATAGAACGCATTTCTTTGGATTCAGCTGGAGATTAGCACTTCGGATCCTGGCGAATACTTTCTTCAGATTCGATTGATGTTCGTCGAAATCTTTGCCAATCACCATTACATCATCCAAGAACACCAGGCAGGTTTCCCAAGTTAGTCCTCGCAGAACCAATTCCATTAACCTTTCAAAAGTGGCAGGCGCATTACATAATCCAAACGGCATGACATTGAATTGATATAGGCCGTTTCCAGCTGTAAAGGCCGTTTTCTCTTTATCTTCCTTGTTTAGCTCTACCTGCCAATATCCACTTTTCAGGTCAAGAGTTGAGAACCACCTGGATCCAGCTAAGGTATTTAAGGTATCGTCAATTCGGGGTAATGGGTAGCTGTCCTTCTCCGTTACATCATTTAACCTCCTGTAATCCACACAGAACCTCGTCGAACCATCCTTCTTCGTCACCAGCACAACCGGTGATGACCAAGGACTGCTGGATTCTTCTATGACGCCATCCTTCAACATTTCTTGAACCATGGTGTTAACTTGCTGTTGTTTTACAAAAGGAAGTCTCAGTGGAGGTTGGCGAATAGGTACAGCATTTCCCGTGTTGATCCGATTTTCGACTAAATTCGTTCGCCCTGTAATTTTTCCTTGCACGAAAATATCAGCTTCTTGCTTTACAAACTCGAGGGCCTTTTTCTTTTCCTTTTCGCTAAGATGTTTCCAGGTCTTCTTAAAACTCTCCATTAGCTCTTGGGACAAATGTACATCTTTTGAAACTGATTCCTCTTGCTCACATCTTGTTACACGGGAGACTGGCGAACAGGTACCGATTACTTCCCCTTTCTTCAAAGTCATTCTGTTTACAGTTAAATTGGCTACCCTCACTGGAATAATATCGTTGGAATTAACTAAGCACCTAGCCAAAAGAGCCCCGTTCTCTTTGTTCTCGTTTGGTTCAAAAACCATAGTGTTAACTCCTTCCAGTTGTTCTTCTAGGTGCGCCTTCACGATCTTCTCACTATTTCCAGGTATTCGTATATCTTCGGTGACGATTATTTTAACAGGACAGTTCTTGTTCGAAGATGCTGACAAAAATATTTCCTCGTTGCCCACTCTTAACATTCTGTTTTTAAAGTCCACTGTCATAAAATTGAAGGTTTCCAAAACGTCTAAGCCTACTATAAATTCATCCACTATGTCAGCCACGATTGCATTTATCTTTACTTGTGCATTGCCAATTTCCAAAGTGGTGGTGGTCTCTCCAAAAACATTTATCAAATCTCCTTTTGCAGTTTCCAGTATTGGCTTGATGTTGTGCTGCACGATAGATTCTTTGGAAACCATGTCGGGGCGTACCACTGACCTTGTTGCCCCCGTGTCGATAGTCAAATCACATTTCTTGCCGTTGATAAAACCTTGGACAACGAGGCTCTCACAGCTCTTCTTGATGGAGTACAAATGTAACTTGGGGGCTTGATAATCAGTGGTCGCCAGCGTTCGCCCCCTTACACTGGCGAGGTTGAGTTTTCCTGAAGTCGGGTATTCTCTCTCTGAACATTTCGTTCTTCAGATCTGGGTCGTCGCCTGCAGTTTCTACTTATATGTCCCTCTCGGTTGCAATTGTAACACTTAATCACTTTTCTATATCCAGACTCCTTGCTTCCTCGAGAGCAGAATTTCTGGAACATCGCCTCCAACTTCTTAAAGAAATCTGCATTGTCTTGTGGTTCGTCTGACACCCTGACTTCTCTTAATTTGCTGCGACGATTCATAGAAGCGTTTTTGGCAGCTGCGTATTCCAGTGCCTGGACAACTGTTTCGGCTAAGGTGTTATGCCTACTTAGTCTCAACGCTTGCTGCATATCGATATCTCGAACTCCATCAATGAAGTATTGGACACTAATTTGCTCGATGAATTCGTCCGGGGCCTGTGGATAAGCCAGTCGTACCATGCTCTCAACGCTACTGCTGAATTCCTGCAGTGACTCCGTTGAACCTTGAGTTCTGCTCTTCAGCTGGCTCTGATACACTTGGCTAAGATATTTGTTGCCGTATCTTAGTTCCAAGGCGCCCGCAACAGCCGAATAATCAGTTTGTTTGGCTTCAGGAATGTTTTGAAGTATTTCAAGCGCCTTTCCTCGCAAAGCCAATACCAACGCCGTTGCTTTCTGCTGCTGATCCCATCTATTTGCATTAGCTGCTGCCTCAAACTGACGTTTGTACATAGCCCAGGATATTTCGCCGTAAAATGTTGGTGGTTTAAGTTTTTCATTGGCTGTTGTGATTGCCGACGTGTCCATTTTGCTGCTTTCGTCTTGGTTGGTATCTCGTTTCTTCTTCATCTCTTTCTCTAGTCTTCGATACTTCTCCTCAAACTCTTCTCGAACTGTCCCAATTTCTTCTCGAACTGTTCCAATTTCTTCTCGAACTTCTTGTTTTACAGTCTCG
This sequence comes from Crioceris asparagi, assembly GCA_958507055.1. NCBI lineage: Eukaryota > Metazoa > Arthropoda > Insecta > Coleoptera > Chrysomelidae > Crioceris > Crioceris asparagi. Next base: position 48,715,331 of record OY293827.1, read on the forward strand.
ATTTCTTGATGGACATTTCGGAACAATCCTGCAACCTGCTCGAAATCTCGATGTCGTAGTTCTTCTTGTTTACTCGAAAAATCGGAGAATAACTTAGTTAGTTGTTCCTCTTTTTTCTGTTTTTCTCGCAGCCTTCGCTCTTCCTCTTCTCTCTTTTCTTGTTGTCGCAGTTCTTCTTGTTTTCTCGAAAAATCGGAGAATAACTTAGTTAGTTGTTCTTCCATTTTTTCTGTCTGCTTACGGGTGTTCACCATAGACAAAAGCCTCTTCACTCACTTATCCCTCTTCTAACACCAAATTGTTGCGTATGCGGGTTCGCAGATAAGTGAGACTAATTTAGAGTTATTAAATTAACTTTATTTACACTCAAAATAATAAAAATTACAACTTAATTCTACTATATTCTCTCTAACTTACTCGGACTATTCTATTTATTCACACTGCCATTTTCATTCTGTCTTCTTGCCGAAAATTCTCCCATATATATACCCGATAAAGGATCCAGAGCATTCGGGCGGCTTCTGGTCTTTGACACGAAAGCCGCCACTGTACGCTTCTCGAAATTCGTTTTGTCGGCATTTTAACAGAAGACGCCGACTGCTGCCGTCGCTCTCTTTGTTAACGCCGCTTTTGGTATTTCCAACCACAGCATATATCGCGCGCTTACTTCAAACGGATGCCGCTACTTTGTAGCCAATACCGGCGGCTGTTCCCCTTTGCACGTTACACTGCTCCCTCCCTTAAAGCTGTTCGCCCCGAACAGCTTCTTCCGTTTGCCTCCAGACTGGTGGATTATCTCCTCGATACGGACTCAGTCTTTCCACGTGCACCACTTTTGGCTTGGCTCTTGGCGAAAGTTGGATCCTGTACACCAAGTCATTAATCTTTTTGACAATGCGATATGGTCCTTCCCAAGGTCTTTGCAACTTCGGACTTAATCCTCTCCTTCGCTGTGGCTGGTACAACCAAACTGCATCGCCTTCATTAAAAGAGTTTAATGACTGCCTTTTGTCAAGTCTCATCTTCATTTTGTCGCTCTTCAACTGGAGCTTTTGTCTGGCAAAATCGTGGACCACTCTAAGTCGCTTCTGTAGGTCAGCTACATAATGTGGAAGAGGCACTTCTTCATGATCGTCGGCTGATGGTCTGCCAAACATCAGATCTACGGGGAGCTTCATTTCTCTTCCAGACAAGAGCATCGATGGTGTATAGCCAGTAGATTCATGCTGGGAACTTCGGTAGGCCAGGAGAAAGAGAGATACCAGTTTATCCCAGTTACGTTGGTGCTCATTCACAAATAGTGAGAGGTATTGATTGATGGTCCTATTGTGCCTCTCAACCATTCCATCTGACTGTGGATGAAGTGGGGTTGTTCGTGTTTTCCGTATTCCCAGCAACCTCATTAACTGCGTCCATACTTCGGATTCAAAATTTCTACCTTGATCGGTATGCAGCTCCAAGGGTACTCCGTGTCTGGAAATCACGTTTTCCAGAAGGGCTTCGGCCACTGTAACTGCTTCCTGATTCGGCATCAGCACTACTTCTGGCCACTTCGAGAAATAGTCCATGGCAACCATAATGTACTTATTTCCAGAATCTGTCGTAGGGAGTGGTCCTGCAATGTCCACCGCAATTCTTTCCCAAGGTTCACCTGACAGATACTGCTTCATTTTCCCTTCGTGTCTTCGGACCCTTCTTAGAAGCACAGAGGTCACACCTTCTGCACCATTCTTCCACATCTCTTCGACAGTTGATCCAATAATACCGCTCTTTCACACGTGCCAATGTTCTATTTACTCCAAAATGGCCTCCACTGCGACTACCATGCAGTTCACGAAGTACTTCAGCTACCATCGTTCGGGGTACAACGGTTTGATACACAATGCTCCTACCATCTGGACTTTCCCCTTTACGAGTGATTAAGTCATCCCGTAAGCACAACGAATCCCACAGAGCCCAGTACCCCTTGACTGTCTGATCAAATCTGGATATTTCTTGCCACTCAGGTCGTCGCTTTTGGTCTAGCCAGCCCCGTACTACCGTCAAATCTTTGTCAGCGATTTGTTCTCTTTTAAAGTTGTCTCTGGTGATTTTGTCGGTATTTTCCGTTTCCTCATTCCTAATCTGCATTTGTTGGATATGTACAACATCTGTGGCTATTTCTTTTTGTTCCTGTCTTTGACAGAATTTACAGGAACTGTCACAAGGTCTTCGTGACAAGCTGTCAGCGTTGGCGTGACTTCTTCCTTTTCGGTGTTTAATTTGAAAGTCGTAACTCTGCAGTTTCTCCAGCCAACGCGCTATCTGTCCCTCCGGATTTTTGAAATTCAGCAGCCACTGTAGTGCAGAGTGGTCTGTTCTTACTAAAAATTTCCGTCCATAGAGAAAACTGTGGTAATGTTCTATGGATCGTACAACCGCTAGCAGCTCCTTCCGGGTCACACAGTAGTTTCGCTCTGCTTTTCCCAACGTTTTGCTGAAATATCCAATTACAGCTTCTTCGCCATCCTGTATTTGGGAAAGAACAGCTCCTATTCCACTTTGTGAAGCGTCAGTGTCTAACACGAACAATCCTTCGTCCAAGGGATATGCAAGAACAGGAGCACTGGTCAAACGGTTTTTCAGCTCAAGAAACGACTGTTGACATTCTGGTGACCAGTCAAAGTGGGAGTTCTTTTCGGTTAATTGATGTAGTGGCTTCGCAATTTTCCCAAAATCCTTAACAAATCGGCGGTAGTAACTGCTGAGTCCCAAAAAGCTTCTGACTTCGTGCTTGTTCTTTGGTCTGGGCCAATCTCGCACTGCTTGGACTTTTTCTGGTCTCAATTCCTTTCGATGATACGACGTGTCCGAGAAAGTTGACTTTTTCCTGGAATAGAACGCATTTCTTTGGATTCAGCTGGAGATTAGCACTTCGGATCCTGGCGAATACTTTCTTCAGATTCGATTGATGTTCGTCGAAATCTTTGCCAATCACCATTACATCATCCAAGAACACCAGGCAGGTTTCCCAAGTTAGTCCTCGCAGAACCAATTCCATTAACCTTTCAAAAGTGGCAGGCGCATTACATAATCCAAACGGCATGACATTGAATTGATATAGGCCGTTTCCAGCTGTAAAGGCCGTTTTCTCTTTATCTTCCTTGTTTAGCTCTACCTGCCAATATCCACTTTTCAGGTCAAGAGTTGAGAACCACCTGGATCCAGCTAAGGTATTTAAGGTATCGTCAATTCGGGGTAATGGGTAGCTGTCCTTCTCCGTTACATCATTTAACCTCCTGTAATCCACACAGAACCTCGTCGAACCATCCTTCTTCGTCACCAGCACAACCGGTGATGACCAAGGACTGCTGGATTCTTCTATGACGCCATCCTTCAACATTTCTTGAACCATGGTGTTAACTTGCTGTTGTTTTACAAAAGGAAGTCTCAGTGGAGGTTGGCGAATAGGTACAGCATTTCCCGTGTTGATCCGATTTTCGACTAAATTCGTTCGCCCTGTAATTTTTCCTTGCACGAAAATATCAGCTTCTTGCTTTACAAACTCGAGGGCCTTTTTCTTTTCCTTTTCGCTAAGATGTTTCCAGGTCTTCTTAAAACTCTCCATTAGCTCTTGGGACAAATGTACATCTTTTGAAACTGATTCCTCTTGCTCACATCTTGTTACACGGGAGACTGGCGAACAGGTACCGATTACTTCCCCTTTCTTCAAAGTCATTCTGTTTACAGTTAAATTGGCTACCCTCACTGGAATAATATCGTTGGAATTAACTAAGCACCTAGCCAAAAGAGCCCCGTTCTCTTTGTTCTCGTTTGGTTCAAAAACCATAGTGTTAACTCCTTCCAGTTGTTCTTCTAGGTGCGCCTTCACGATCTTCTCACTATTTCCAGGTATTCGTATATCTTCGGTGACGATTATTTTAACAGGACAGTTCTTGTTCGAAGATGCTGACAAAAATATTTCCTCGTTGCCCACTCTTAACATTCTGTTTTTAAAGTCCACTGTCATAAAATTGAAGGTTTCCAAAACGTCTAAGCCTACTATAAATTCATCCACTATGTCAGCCACGATTGCATTTATCTTTACTTGTGCATTGCCAATTTCCAAAGTGGTGGTGGTCTCTCCAAAAACATTTATCAAATCTCCTTTTGCAGTTTCCAGTATTGGCTTGATGTTGTGCTGCACGATAGATTCTTTGGAAACCATGTCGGGGCGTACCACTGACCTTGTTGCCCCCGTGTCGATAGTCAAATCACATTTCTTGCCGTTGATAAAACCTTGGACAACGAGGCTCTCACAGCTCTTCTTGATGGAGTACAAATGTAACTTGGGGGCTTGATAATCAGTGGTCGCCAGCGTTCGCCCCCTTACACTGGCGAGGTTGAGTTTTCCTGAAGTCGGGTATTCTCTCTCTGAACATTTCGTTCTTCAGATCTGGGTCGTCGCCTGCAGTTTCTACTTATATGTCCCTCTCGGTTGCAATTGTAACACTTAATCACTTTTCTATATCCAGACTCCTTGCTTCCTCGAGAGCAGAATTTCTGGAACATCGCCTCCAACTTCTTAAAGAAATCTGCATTGTCTTGTGGTTCGTCTGACACCCTGACTTCTCTTAATTTGCTGCGACGATTCATAGAAGCGTTTTTGGCAGCTGCGTATTCCAGTGCCTGGACAACTGTTTCGGCTAAGGTGTTATGCCTACTTAGTCTCAACGCTTGCTGCATATCGATATCTCGAACTCCATCAATGAAGTATTGGACACTAATTTGCTCGATGAATTCGTCCGGGGCCTGTGGATAAGCCAGTCGTACCATGCTCTCAACGCTACTGCTGAATTCCTGCAGTGACTCCGTTGAACCTTGAGTTCTGCTCTTCAGCTGGCTCTGATACACTTGGCTAAGATATTTGTTGCCGTATCTTAGTTCCAAGGCGCCCGCAACAGCCGAATAATCAGTTTGTTTGGCTTCAGGAATGTTTTGAAGTATTTCAAGCGCCTTTCCTCGCAAAGCCAATACCAACGCCGTTGCTTTCTGCTGCTGATCCCATCTATTTGCATTAGCTGCTGCCTCAAACTGACGTTTGTACATAGCCCAGGATATTTCGCCGTAAAATGTTGGTGGTTTAAGTTTTTCATTGGCTGTTGTGATTGCCGACGTGTCCATTTTGCTGCTTTCGTCTTGGTTGGTATCTCGTTTCTTCTTCATCTCTTTCTCTAGTCTTCGATACTTCTCCTCAAACTCTTCTCGAACTGTCCCAATTTCTTCTCGAACTGTTCCAATTTCTTCTCGAACTTCTTGTTTTACAGTCTCGATTTCTTGATGGACATTTCGGAACAATCCTGCAACCTGCTCGAAATCTCGATGTCGTAGTTCTTCTTGTTTACTCGAAAAATCGGAGAATAACTTAGTTAGTTGTTCCTCTTTTTTCTGTTTTTCTCGCAGCCTTCGCTCTTCCTCTTCTCTCTTTTCTTGTTGTCGCAGTTCTTCTTGTTTTCTCGAAAAATCGGAGAATAACTTAGTTAGTTGTTCTTCCATTTTTTCTGTCTGCTTACGGGTGTTCACCATAGACAAAAGCCTCTTCACTCACTTATCCCTCTTCTAACACCAAATTGTTGCGTATGCGGGTTCGCAGATAAGTGAGACTAATTTAGAGTTATTAAATTAACTTTATTTACACTCAAAATAATAAAAATTACAACTTAATTCTACTATATTCTCTCTAACTTACTCGGACTATTCTATTTATTCACACTGCCATTTTCATTCTGTCTTCTTGCCGAAAATTCTCCCATATATATACCCGATAAAGGATCCAGAGCATTCGGGCGGCTTCTGGTCTTTGACACGAAAGCCGCCACTGTACGCTTCTCGAAATTCGTTTTGTCGGCATTTTAACAGAAGACGCCGACTGCTGCCGTCGCTCTCTTTGTTAACGCCGCTTTTGGTATTTCCAACCACAGCATATATCGCGCGCTTACTTCAAACGGATGCCGCTACTTTGTAGCCAATACCGGCGGCTGTTCCCCTTTGCACGTTACAATAGTATTTGTGAGTTTAATTTTGAAATCATCAATGAGAATATTAGACAAATTTGAGAGATTACAACGATCCCCTTGAGAAATTTAGTTATAGTGAAATTTATATGAGATATAGAATCGATGGAAATATTATTTCTTTTTTCATAGAGTGGCTCATCTGTTTCTTTATAATTTATAACAGAATAAAGTTATTTATTTTGTACTATAACTGCTGAATAGCGGACGCGTAGCTTCTTTAAATAAGCATTTCTCATTTACTGACATATTTTTTCTGGTTTTGCGCCATATCAAATATAAAGTTCTTAATTTTATTCAAATCCAAAATTTCGCAACTGACAATGACAGAATGGCAGGGTATGAAAATTATAGTTCATGGGTTATCTACACATACCAAAGAACAGAGAGATACTTCAATGCTCTGTGATGGATACACTCATTAAAAACAGGGTTGCCACATGATCCAACCCTTAAATTGAGTTATGATTGAGGAACAACGATCTTCATATCTCTGAATCCCAATTTGAGGCTAGTTCCCCACTCACACTCAAATTGAGTGTAGTAGATATTGAGTTTGAGTGATGTCTATGAATTCCACCCTTAATGACGGCAAATGCACAAAAGACCCACTGCGCATCTTTGCGTATGTCAGTGTGTTCTTGTTTTAAGTTTAAATCATAATTTCTCGAACTGTCAACAATAACTATTAATTAGAAGTGATTGCGTAGGGACATCATCAAGTAACTAAGAGCAGAGACAAATAACGAAATGTTTATTTCATGTTGCATCGACCAGTGTCCCAACAAATCAGGAAATTTAGATGGCTATGAAAATCGTGCTTCTTTTTCCGCTTTTCCTGTCAAAGTATGTACAAGAACTATATATTAATAAAACTTTTTAGAGCACCTTTAGTTTGCTTCTGTTTAATTTCTTATCTTTCTACCTACATATGTATTTGTATTATATTGTTAATAGAACTCCAACTTGTACAATTTATGGCTTGATGCTACAAAACCTTATTTTTCCCTGCAACTTTATTATTTAGGAGTTCTTGTCATCGACAAGATGCAACTTAGCGAATGAGTGGCTTTTGATTCTGCAAGTTTAACTGTACATGATTTTACTGATTTGGCCACACACACTCCGGCACATCAGGTGGAGTGTAGAGCTAATCATGCCCTCGTTATGCTATTTCAACCATTTTTCGGGAATTGGAGACAGAATATTGCAGCTTTTCTCAGTAAGGGAGCAGCAAATGGAGAATGTTTATCTAAACTAGTCACAGAGGCAATTGTTCTTTTGCATAACCATGGATTATACCTGGACGTAGTTACAAGCGACGGAGCAGCCTGGAACAAGTCTATGTTGAAACATTTCGGATTGAATGGATTGGATGAAAGTAGTTGTGTCCATCCCTACGACGTTAGTGACAAAGAACATCCAGATGAAACTCGGCGTCTTTGGTTCTGCTCAGACTTTTCCCATCTGGTCAAAAACTGGCGTAACTTTATGATGTCTTATAAGGAAGCAGTCATGGCAATTCCGTAGCATGACATCGATAATATATGATTTTTATAATTATTTATTGATTTTAGACTCCGGATGGACCATTCAAAAAAGGGCATTACAGAGCTGTAATAAAAAATGATGGTGGACCAAAGAGCCTTTGTCTCAAAATTGCTCGTAAATTAACACCGAGCCATTTAGATCCTAAATTCTATGAGAAAATGCACGTTCACAAAGCCTTTGAGGTAATTTACTAATTATATAAAATAAATGCACTTTATTATTTTAACAATTACCTATTGAATAAATAATATTTCATTTTTCGAAGGTGTTTGCTGTGTGTGTAGCTGTATCTATGAGAATTTATAAAAGAGACGACGCGTCCTTAGTTGATTATGAACCAACAATACAGTTCATAGAGCGCATGGACAAGCTTATTAAAGCCATGACATCTCGAAAACCAGGTTTTGGGGTTTTGTCGACAAATGTGAAAGAATCCCAGCGAAGTGACGCCTATGAGGTAGGACAAGGCTAAGAGTAAATGGAGCTACAAAAAATAAGCGATCGTATATTAAGCTAACAAATCAATTTTAATCCAAAATTATTTCAGACTATTGTAGAATTTCGCAAGTATCTGCAACGTTGGAAAAATCTCACAACAAAAAATAATTATGATTTCATGTCGGACAACACCTACCAAGGATCATTAGTTACCCTAAAAACAACGATTGAATTGATCGAATTTCTAACGAAAGAATATCATTTTCAATACTTGATGACAGCCAGGTTGAACCAAGATGCACTTGAGGTTTCATTCCTTTCTTTTGTATTGTTTACATGCTTCCAATAAGGATTTATTTGTATTTTTAATAGGGAATGTTTGGAATGATAAGGGCATGCTGTGGAAGTTTTGGAGTAAACCAGATCCCTTGATGTTTATGCAAGTCTACAGATTGATTAGCTTTTACTCACTAATAAAGCCGCCGAAGGGATCGAACGTAAAAGGATCCGACATTTTCCAAACCTTATTATGTTCTGAAGAGGTTGAGACAAACGAAAATAATGAGGAATGGAATCAACTTTTGGACCAATTAATTGAGCGTGGCGAAGATGACTGCGATGCCAAAGGATCGAGACATGATCACGACTACAATGTCCAGAGCCTCAATGAATATGCCCAGTCATATTTCTCAGGTTTCGTCGCAAAGAAAATAGAGAAATGGTCGAATTGCGAAGAATGTGCGTCACTAGTCACAAAGGAGTATGGGGACTCCCCAAAAGACGAAATGATAAACCTAATGACCTATGGATACTTAAAATATCCATCAGGCACTCTTTTGAAACTTCTTAGTACACTCGAAAATTCAATTTTGCAAACAATAGGATAAGAACAACTCAACACTTACTTTTTTCAGCATGTAGCACAAAATTTGTCGACAGAAAAAATCCCGTTGGTAGGATGCGCAGAGCACAAAAAAACTTAACTAAAACTGTTATAAATTACTATGTTTTGGTTCGTATGAAAATTCTTTGTAAATCACATAACAACGTTTACAATGTCGCACGACAACAAGAAAAGCAGCTTAGAAAATTGTCAATACTTGTAGGAACAAAAGATATGATCGAAATTAATCCTACAAATGAAGGAACAACTTTGAAAACAAAAAGACCTGCAGGAAAGCCAACATTAAATGACCCTTCGGAGCCAGTAATTAAGAAAAAACGAAGGCGATTGTTTCAAATCTAGTCGAATCTGTTTTTGATTCAACATATTATTCTTATGACTATTTTAGTTCAGGATTGACCTCATGTGTAAAATCTTAAATCTTTGAATTCTAGAATTTAATTTTAATTTTTAAAATTTGAGTTTGATGTTGGGTAGGTATATTGCTAAATCTTATTAGGGTCAATGGCACGTAAAAACCATATGGGTCAAGGTAGTGCCGGTGTTTAAGGTTCTGCCTGAATAACGAAAACAATATATATGTATATATTTCAGTTCATTAAATAATAATTTCATTACAAGCTTTGAGCTAAAAAAAATAATTTCAATTTCACTAAATCTGAAATAATGTCACGAATTTCATTAGGTGACTTATAATGATTTAAATATTGATCACCGGTATCTTGTGTGTCGTTAGGACTGAAGAGAGGTATTATAAGAAACATGCCATACAATTGTTATCGAATAGGCCTTATCAACAAAGAAAAAAAACACTCGTCGGCGAGCTGCAAAATGTCTTCTACATTGTTTACTGAATTTAGGGGCTTACACTTTATCCAATTAAGTGGTTATCCTTTATAAGAAAACTTCGCGTTCATATTTTTATCGCAAATAATTATAGAAAATGTCTTAAAATCCTCTTCAACTTTTAGAAATGTTGTGAACTCAACGACGCTCATTGCTTACTCGGTAAATTAATGCAATGCAAATTCTGTTGTATAGACTCAAACACACCTGTATAGTTGTTGTCATAGACATCTGTCTATGGTTGTTGTGTAGTTGGATTTATTTATATATCATTTGATTTGCCCCGTTATTCACTTGGTGTTGTCGAATCTATAAAAATATATTCAGATAATAGCAACAGGAAAAAATTATAATATAAATTCCAATTTTTCTTCGCAAAATGAAGCCAACATTAAAAAATCCCGATGGCCTGTAGTCAGCGGAAAGGTAAATTTTTCAAAATTCATTGAATTGAAATCTTAACAACCTTTTCATTGTTATACCTACAAGCTATTACATATAATTGTCATAGCCTTGCGGTTAGAGGTTTTTGTTTTGGCTGTTGAATATAAAGCAGACAGGGTTCGAGTCCACTTCAAGGCAGAATTTTTTTTTTCGCCTATTTCTTTTCAATAAATATACTATATATTTTTTTAATCAGGGTCTATATTAAGATCTCCAGAAAATGTAAAATTACATCAAATTCATATTGAGGGTTCATGTTTTATCAGTATTTGTTATTTTTCTTTATTAATTTTTATTTTTTTACCTGTGTATTTTATGAAAAAATGCTTCGAACAAAAGTTTTAGGTACTGATTATATCTATAACCTAAAATTATTTTCAATAATATTTACACTACGGCTCTTTTTTGATAATTTTTTTAAATGTTTGAATGGTCGCCATTTTGAAACTACTTACTCGATATTGCCCAATAACGAACTCGACTGAGATATTTGAGAGATTGATTTTTGTAGCAAATTTGAACTTGATACCTTCAAAACTGCGACCTCTATCGTGTTAACAAATTTCGTAATATCCCATATATATATATATATATATATATATATATATATATATATATATATATATATATATATATATATAAACTTTTGAACCAAATGTTTTTTTGGACTAACTTATAGATATATAACAACATGCCGTTGAAATTTTTTCGAAATTCAAAAGTGTGAACGATCGCAATAGGTATATTTCTATAAGAAATTTACCTAAAAGCAATCTTTTGGCCGAAGTAGAAGGAATATTTTTAAATATCTCGAGTAAATATTAATATTTTTCAATCCCGACAAACAACATTCTGTAACTTTAAGTAAATTTAGTGACAATTATCACTTCTAATAACACCAAACTCACTTCTCCAACATAAGGAAGAAAATGTTTATTTAAAAATTTAAAATAAATTTGCAAACTGGAAGTTTTTGACATTGTTTTCTATGTTGCACACGCACACGAAACAAGCAGATTTCTTGACATGATGGTCCAACAGTCACGCAATGTGCGCACTCGTATCTTACGCATTAGTAGTAGGTCTCGATTTCATCGCCCCACCCCCGTTAACGCTATACGGCGTGTCATCACTAGCGAGATACTTGATACTTCTCCTATGTATAGTCTTCTTGCAACAGAGATAACATCAGCAATCAAGCATGATGATGTCATAGCTTTATAACCGTATTGAAAAGCTATTAATCATTGGTTGTGTCCACAGCAGTGTCTGATTACCAATCGATTAGTAATCAAAAAGTTGACGTCTTTAACATGACAGCTATCAGAAAACCATAGTGTAACATAACCTACATTTAGTTTCAGATATTTCCCAATTCTATTATGGACATCTATCGTTTCGTTTACCACATAATCTTTTTCATTATAAATATATTGAATGGATAATACTTTTTCTTCTTCCGTTTTCAATTCATCTAATATTTGTAATTGTAGAATTAAATTATTTCTAATTTTTTAGTTTGACAAATGAACTAATCAGTAATCAGTCGTGTCCACAAGATACATATTTTTGATTACTGATTACTAATCGATTGGTAATCCTTGTTTACTGATAGCTGTCATATTAAAGACGTCAACTTTTTGATTACTGATTAGTAAGCGATAGGTAATCAGGCACTAGGCACTGCTGTGGACACTATCATTACATGGACATTCTAAGGGTTTGGCAGTTAAGTTTGTAAAATTTGGCAGTTTTCAATTTTGTGTCTGGTCATCTGGAGTGGTCATGTTCAAAGATAACATAGCCTCAACTTTTACAACTTTGATCGCGAATATTTCAAAAACGGGTTTGGCAGTTTTGAATATTTATGTTTTTGGAAAATGCAATTAAAAATACATCGAATGGTATTAAAAGTTTTTCAATATACGAGAGTTCATAGGCTGATGTGGTGTGGCTTGTGTCTGGAGGTAGTGTTCTCGTTCTCTGGTCTCATCAGGGACATAGAAATAATTCTATGATCAGGGAGGTATTCTGATTCCGAGGTAGTGTCAGTGTAGAATGAAGAATAAGAATGGTAGTGTTGTAGTGTTCTCTGGTTATTTGGTTATCATTTATCGCCATAGCCAATTAAGAGGACCCTGTGCCGTGTTTTTCCTTATGTTTATCAATGTATTAAATAGACCGAATACGTGGTACTTTCAGCATTTCCATTTATTGACACAGCTATAAGACCGACTGAGAATTTTCAGATCAAGAAAGATTTCCAGTGGACAATGAATATTTCAATCTTGACATAACAAAAAACATGTTTTCTTCATTAAAAAATAAAATCCGTGAAGAAACTGGCAGTGATTTCTCCAAATTAACTGCAAAGCTTACCTCATCAACTGTTCAAAAGATAGATTCGTTACGAGGACGCTCTCATCAAGGTTCAACGTCTAGTCTCAACTCCATAGTGTCTTCCGAGGGTATTCGAGATGATGGCCCCATAGAGGCAGAAGAATACAGAAAACGAATCAATAGAATAGAATTAGAATTCACTAAGAAACTAGATTTAAAAGATCAGGAATGGCAAGATATAATGAAGGAAAAAGAAATAAGATTAAAGGCTTTAGAGAAAGAGAAACATGAAGCATACAAGCAAATATCAAAATTGAAGGATTCATTGAAAAATGCTGAGGGTATGTAGGCTATTCGATGTATTAGAATATGTATGGTAGTAGTGTAGCTACTACAATACCAAGAATTGCCTAAAAAATTTGCATTCAACTAATATTATCTTCCAGACTATAAGCTGAAAATTCTAGAGCGCCAGGAGAATAATGTTCAGTTAGAAAGTCTTCAAAGTCAAGAATTAACCAAAGTGAAAAACTTAGTCTTACTAAGAGATCAAGAATTAGCTGAAAAAAACTCTGCCCTTAAAGATGCTACTATTCAATTAGAAAAATTAAGAAATGAAGTTACCAGGCTGAGAAGGCAGGAAGAGCTTCTGAGTGATGTTCAGGTTAGTACATGATAGAATATAATAATTGAGCAAGAAGAAAGCCCTGAATATCGATGATTCATCAATGTCTTAGTACAAAAACACGACTAATTTCTAAGGGCCGATTTCATCATCAAATTTTTTAATTCAAAAGTTCTATGAATTATTCTGACATACATATATTAAGACTACTTCGATACATAATACAAATAAGTTTGGACGTTCAAAGGTCACTACTTCTAACAAAATTTCTCTCCTATTAATTTTAATCCTGCATTAAAAAAATCATAATTTTTTGACTGAACATGTAATTCAAATATACATTAAAAGAACGGAAGATAAGGTGACTGACGTTAAGTTGTTATAAAATGAACTTTTTTTATTCTGTCAAGATATGAGTTATACAAATTGAAGAATTATGGATTCATTATGAAATCGGCCCTAATTCAAACTACATATTCACATCAGTAATAGCTTGGGGAGTCACTATTGTTTAGCCGACAATTGTGTAGCTTTCTTTCACTTCGAAGATGAATAAAAAAATCATCTTGTATATAAGATATGATTGAATATCGACTGTGGGATAACTGCTTCATTTCTACATAACTGTCTAATTTCTATGCATAATTGGAGTCATTTTCAATTATTGAACATATTCTTACAGATAGATTGTAACATTTTTGCGATATAATTTTTGTTGATGACATCGTTTGGCGACTTATTTGATTGATAAGAAACGCTCCATTGGTCGTGTCCACAGCAGTGCCTGATTACTAATCGATTAGTAATCAGTAATCAAAAATCGGTATCTTGTGGACACGACTGATTACTGATTACTGATGCATCATTTGTCAAACTGACACTTGTCCAATGATTTGAAATAATTTACTTCGACAATTACACATATTAGAGGAATTGAAAATGGAAGAAGAAAACGTATTTTCTATTCAATATGTTTATAATGAAAAAGATTATGTGGTAAACGGAACGATAGAGGTCCATAATAGAATTGAGAAATATCTGAAACAAAATACAGCTTATGTTACTATGGTTTTCTGATAGCTGTCACATTGAAGACGTCAACTTTTTGATTACTGATTACTAATGGATTGGTAATCAGACACTGCTGTGGACACGACCATTTACTATACCTTTTGCTGCAATACCAACAGCGTCTTGATCTTAAGCAAATTAAATCAATCTCATTTGCCCAACTATTGTTCATGCTTCTTTCTCTCACTTTGGCAATAAATAATTGAAAAGTTTCTATATTAAATTTCTAGTTGTTGATTGATTTTTATTTTATTTATTGCAATATAAAAAAAACAAGTAACAGGTACCACGTTCTTTTTTAAGTTGAAAATGTTTACAACTAAAATGCGAGCGTTTCCCAAGGAATGGGATTCATTATTTATTTATTTTTTGGTTCATCTATACTTATTTTTTCTATTCTCCTCCCTATGTCTTCTTGGAAAAAAATCTTTTGGAATATATTCACAATTTCTATGCCTTGCGAATGTCTCCAGGATTAGAATTAATTGTAAAAAGTTTTTTCATAAGTGTTTAAAAGTTTAGCACGTGTGTTGAATATAGGGTAGTTGACGTCAATTCAAGTTAGAAGTAAATCAATTGTTTGAAAACAATCTTCTTAGTTTGAACGATTTAAGATAAGCGTTTTGCAAGTTAATTAATAAATTTTATAAGCTCACAGTTAAAGTCAAATAGTTGTTTGAAAGATAATTCGATGTTTATTTCAAAAATGATTTCGGATATGTTCGCAATTCACACCTTCACTCCTAGAGGGCGCTGTTTAGGCTATACTTAGTAAAATATGTTCTTGGGGATGCAGTCATGTAATGGATCAGATTCTTTGATTTAAGCTGAGCTTTCTAGAATCTTCGTTCTCTTTAGGGCAAAAGTTGTGTTTGGTAAACATGCGCCAAGGTTATTCCTTGGCCTAATCTAAGAATATTTTGTCCTGTGATGATTTCTTAAAAACCCCTTTGTTTCGAAGATATAGGGTGAACAAAATTTGCGACAACCACATTCGATAAATTGTTGAAATCTTAAAATAAAAGTATGGCGTACGCCAATGAGTTTATTAAGTACAAAAATTTATGTGTTTACAATGTGTTGTTATTTTTTCAATCTCGATCACTTGGAACGCATGGCCTGTTTGATCCC
Organism: Crioceris asparagi; assembly: GCA_958507055.1. Classification (NCBI taxonomy): domain Eukaryota; kingdom Metazoa; phylum Arthropoda; class Insecta; order Coleoptera; family Chrysomelidae; genus Crioceris; species Crioceris asparagi. The sequence goes on from OY293827.1 coordinate 48,730,734, forward strand.
CAGATTTAAACCCTCTGGATTACTACGTATGGGGGATATCTGAAGTCATTAGCTTACGCTACTCCAGTGGAGAATTTGAACGACTTGTGAAATCGGATAACTCAATTAGAAACGACCCTGGTGTGTTTGACATAGTTCGGCAGTCAGTGACGAGAAGATTGAATGCTTGTATCTAGGCTGGAGGAAGTAATTTCGAACATGTATTGTAGATTGAGCAACTTTGCATGTACTGGTTGATGATAAAATGTTGTTATTGTCGCAATTTTTATTCGCCCTGTATCTTCGAAACAAACAATTTTTTAAAAAATCATCATAGGACAAAATATTCTTAGAATAGGTCAAGGAATAACCCCTAGAATTTTTGACATGTATATATCGGGTGGGTCACGGACGATGTTACCTTAGACGTTTTCGGAAAACGGCGGGGTTATCATGTAATTAACAACTGCAACGCGACAGCGACGATCGCACAGTCGTCGCGGTCAAAACGTCAATTTGATACAGTGTTGTCGCTCTATTAGTCTAGAGCCTAAACTGATACTCGAGTGAAAAGTAACAAAGTGAGGTTGGTTGCATGTATTTTTGATCAATAAATTACTCTAAATCATGTTCTCTATGAAATTGTTTTTTTCTCTTTTAAATCCAATATTTTATAGACAGTGTCTAATAGACTTTGGCAACACTGAGACAACAACGCGATTGCTAAATGTTACATGATCATGATGGGGGGCCGAACGTAGGATCATTCAGAAAATTTGGTTGCTCAAGTAATTATTGTTCATGTCCTATCGATCTAAAATATTTTCAGCGATGCAGCATTGCTGCTTATACCAGAAAGTAGCATCATCTTTGTTATTTCAAATAGGACACTCAGTATATTATCGCATTTTTGAATTTGTCATTCTCTAATTATGTTTGGTACTACTCACCTATCTTTAACGGATTTCGAGATAATAATTATTTTCCATATTTTTTATCCAAAACATAATTCGAATTAAATGTTTATTTCTGCGGTATTTGGATCCCTAGAAAGTTGCTGTGTGTAATTCATCAAGATCTTGTATATTGCTTCTATATAGAGAAGTTTGTTTTGCGTCATACAGGGTCGTTTAAAATTCGGATACAAAAAGGGTTGAAAGTGCGTTTTTTCAAATCGAACACCCTGTGTATTATGATATATCCTGGAAGGTGACTAAATTTCCATAAAATTGATATGTCACTAAATAGCCAGAATTCCGAATCAAGAGTAATTTTCGAAAAAAATCAAACAATTTTTCTCATATTCATCTAATGTGGCTATTCTTTTTCTTCTTTGAGTGTCGTAATCGTATTCGAGCGTTGAAAGCATCTCTGCCTTGAAAGTGTTTCGACCACAGACAAGGGGACCTACAGTTTAACGTGGACTCCGAACCACCAATATGCCTCAAGATAAATGTCAAGATACAGCTGAGTTGTACTAGGAAAAAAATACTCTCGCTGGTTTCCCGTTGCCTTGTGAGAGGAGGAGAATGCAATACGACAGTCAGAGATTCGAACGCGCGCCCGCATCAATGATTACTCATCTAAACGTATTGTGCTGCTTAACTTCGATCGAAGCCGGTCAGTGTTAACCGGCAGCTAGGCGCACCCCTATAATGTGGCTATTAGTGCATTATTAATATTACCTTTGTGTTTTGTGACTCGAAAAGAATTGAAATGGAAGGAAATAACTATTCAAACGAAGTCCCGATGAAATTGTTTATTCTTCTTGGAAAATGTCAGGGAATTATAGCAAGAACGTGCAGAAAATCCAATGAAACGTACCCTGCTTTACAACCAATGAACAAGAAGGTTTTTACGATTACAAAATATTTTCATTTCATTAACTGTGGATCAAAATTGAAAGCGGAACAACATTTACTGAAGTCTATAACTTCAGAGGAAGACAACTTAATAATTTTGTTGGCCTATTATTTCCATGCGGATCCAAGCGTCCACTAGAAATACCGAATATGATTAAGGCTGGGATCGTGCTTCGAAGCTCTAAAACCAGAAAATAATCAAAGTAGGCTATTTTGCGAAACAATCCTGATTCGCACCCAAGAAGACATAACTTCTTAAAAAAACATTATTTGGACAAACGAAACAACGAGAAGCCACGAGCATTTTTGGGCTGAAATCCAAATATTGTCAAGGAAATGAGGTATCAGGAAAAGTTTAGTTTCAACGTATTTTGTCTTATAAAGGATAACCGAATAAGTTTTCTTATTTTCGATGAACCGTTGAATTCTGAGAAATATCTTCAAATTCTAAGGTCAGTATGCACGAATTCTTGGTCAAACTGTCATTAGAAGAGTATCTTAGCAGTTGGTTTCAGGGAAGAAGCAACGGAGTGGTTCGATTACCCGATCTCACGACACTTGTTTTTTTCTTGTGGGATGATTTAAAGATGAAAGTATATATGACACTAGTACACAGTGAACAAGACCTGCGCCAACGAGTGACCAACCAATTGCCGGCATTTTGAAAATATATTTTGTATTTTGTAATCGTACAAACTTCCTCTTGTTCATTGGTTGTAAATCAGGGTACGTTTCATTGAATTCGCTGAAGATAATTTCGATCGATAGATGAAGAGCAATAATTGCTTGATTGTATACATATTATAAAAATCATAAACGAAATAAAATTAAGGATAAATTCGATAACTTTTTAAATCTGATTTTGGTAGACTTCTCGATGGAACAATGTGGTGTTGGGTCATTTGATTTTCGAGTTATTTATAGTAGTCCTTTTTATTCCTGGTATGAACCTTTTCATGCTTTTTAATATTGTAACGGGAATTTATATTAAAACTGGGTTCGATTTATTTTCACTTATTTATTTACACTAATAACTATATGACTATATACACATTTATATAGAGCGCCACCTAGCGTTTAGCCCAGGGTTGGAATTAGTCATGACTTTTATAAAAAAGTCAAAAAAGTCAGACTTTTTGAAATAATTCGGACTTTTTTGAATTAATTCACTTTGAAAAAATCAACTTTTATTTACTCAAACAAAAACATAACATGACAAAACATGCAGTTTTTGCAAAACAATCTGAAACTATTGATTGAATAACGAATGATAAATACAAATGCAACTTATTACTTATTCAGAATCTTTATTAGAAGTCAGTTTTCCGGCTTTTACCACCCATAGTCGGTTGCGTAGATCCGAATGTACCAATCCGAAGGATGAAAATATTCTTTCCATCTGAGGATGAAGCTACTGCTGTCATAAGTTGCTTCATTCTACTTTTCGCTGCAGGATCTAAATCTGTTAGTGAAAATGTTGAAATCCACCACTCAATATCTGTCATGCTTAAAATAACAGAGACGTGCATCAGGAGGTCATTATAAGGGGATAACTTTCCATGGAATCTTAACAATACCGGTAACATGTTTGGAAACTCTGCAGCTGCAGATTCCAAAGCCATTTGCTTTTCTTCTTCAGTTAAACTTATATTTTCCTTCATATTCGTTGGACTTACCATGTGCGCAATGAAGTGGTACCTATGAAAAGTTTGTGTGTACCTGGTAATAACCTTTTTTTCGCAGTACTGTCGTCTAGTCCCTCATTTAAATCTTTTATTAACTTTTTCCAAATAACAACAGACTCAGCAATTGTGCAATTCTCTTTTTGAATTAATTCCAGTGCATACGATATAGGTTTTAGTCGAGCCATCGAGCTATCAAAGCTTGCAATGTTTTACCGCATGATTGATATTTTGTTGGTTGGATTTTGTAGATTGCACTCCTCAAAATATTTCCAAATAGGATCCCTTTTTCGTTCACTCATTTTTCACAGGTTAATAAACAAACTTTAACAGAATGCTCGACAGAATGTAGCTTATTAAAATAATAAAAGTTTTGAAGTTTAAAGCACAATCGGTCCCAAAAAAGCTAAATTTCACGATAACACTACTCAAGACTCTACATCTTATTAGTAATGTCGCAATGCCGGTATTTTCGGGATCCCTCTTTGGTTTCGGTTTTTCCGATTCCCCGAACCCGACGCGAGAGCGCAGTGCATTGTATTGTGTTGTGGGCACTCCACGGTTGTCGGATGTTCAGTTTTTTCATTTAAAACTAGTTTGAAATGTTTGAATTAAATGAGACTTTTTCCCATTGGAAAAAGTTTGAATTAATTCATGACTCTTTTAAAAAAAGTCATTTGAATTAATTCACGAATTAAATCACTGACTTAATTCATATGAATTAATTCGTGCCAACCCTGGTTTAGCCCAATGTTTATTTATGTTCAGTGTTCTCTGCTGCTCGCGTTCAACTCATTGACTATGACCGACTGTGTTCTGTGTCATTGCCGTCGGTATTATATATCTAACCTTAAAAGCTCTGGAACATTCGAGTGTCTATGACCGACTGTGTTCTGTGTCATTGCCGTCCGTATTATATATCTAACATAAAAAGCTCTGGATCATTCGAGTGGCTCTCGTGAGTTGTTTATATACCCACTTAACCTCCTATCTCGAAGCTTCTCGTCCCTCTAATATATTATTCTGGATGTATTTCCCAATATATTCATTCGAGAACAATCCAAATCCGTACAGTCTCCATGCTTCTGGATTCCCAGGATGTTTGTGATATTTGTGTGTGTGTGTGTGTTGGTGTATTCGGGTAAGTTTTCACGTTACACTGCCTCTCCTTAGCATCTGATCGTCCCGATCAGAATCATCCTTGGTAGTACCTTGCTGCATTTCTGTTCTATGGCGGAATCTGCACTTGGTTCCTGCCAGGCAAACACCCTTGTTGAAGAAGTAACAGTCTATCGTCTTTCCCGAGTATACTCCTTTTGGATTGGAGCAACACACGGTAATTTGCACGCCAGCGCCCTGGAAGATTTATTCGATCATGCTCCTTACAATCTTCCAATCTAGCCCGTCCAACCCGCAGCCTATTTTCGGAAGACCCAACTTCTTGATGTCATAATTCCTGACTTCATTCCTTAGGCTCTTCAGTGAATGCCAGAGGTCCTTGTAAGTGGGTTTTCCTCCAGACATCTTCTTCGTAACCAAATAGAAGAGGTTCCGATTACCATCTGCTAGTCGCAGAACTTTTCCTACTCTTGGTTGTTGGGCTAACAATTCATCCAGTCTTTCAAACTTCCCTTTAAACACCAGAGCAATTCCTCGGTCCATACGTAGATCCTCCGCTACACAGTGGGCTATAGGAACGTCGGCAGTTTGAAAAGGTCTTGTTGAACCTCAACTGTCACACCGAGTCCGACCTTCTTCTGATCCGCGTAGTTGGACATGAACTCGTTGAAGCTGACATCTTGCTTTTCAACGGTCTTTTCTTGAAGAGCCAATTGAGCTTCTTCCTGATTGTTTGATCCAGCGTATGGTGCGAGTCGGTTTATGTGCACCACTCTAGGTTTCCCCTTGGTAACTTTCGGATACGATATACGATTTATCCTCTTCATAATTTCATATGGACCTTCCCATTGCCTTTGGAGTTTGGGACAAAGGCCTCGACGTCGTTGGGGATTATAAAGCCAAACAAGGTCCCCCACGTTGAAGACTCCATATGCTGGTCGAATATTGTATTGGTGCTTCATTCGATCACTGGCAAGCTGGATGTTCTGTCTAGCTAACTCATGGACTTTATCCATTCTGGCTCTCAATTGGTCGAAGTATCCTTCTCCTGCGATACTGTCCTCTGTAGGTCTGCGGCCGAATTCCAGGTCACAGGGTAGGCGTATCTGGCGTCTCAACATTAAACTAGCAGAAGTCTGACCAGTTGTTTCATTCACAGCCGCCCGATAGGCCATCACGAACAAATGGATGTACTGATCGCAATCTCTCTGATGTTCTGAAACAACCTTAGAGAGGTGCTTGCCCATTGTTCGATTCATCCTCTACCATTCCGTCCGATTGAGGATGCAAAGGGGTCGTTCTGGTCTTGTTCGCACCTATTAGTCTGCATACATTTTGGAACAGGGCTGACTCGAAGTTTCTTCCTTGCTCCGAATGGATTCCAAGAGGAACGCCAAAACGTGAAAAGAATTCCTTCACCAACACCTCGGCGACGGTCGATGCTTCTTGGTTAGGGATTGCGTACGGCTCTGTCCACTTTGTGAAGTAATCTATGGCTACCAGGATATACTTATTCACATTGTCCGTTTCAGGAAATGGCCCCGCAATATCCACAGCAACTCGCTCCATGGGACTCCCAACATTATACTGCCTCATAGGTGCCCGCTTTCTCCCAAGTGGTCCATTGCTGGCTGCACACACTTCACACTTACGGCACCACTGTCTCACATCTTCTTTGCAATTCACCCAATAGAACCGCTCTCGAACCTTCTGCAGAGTCTTGGTGATTCCAAAATGCTCACATCATGTAGCTGACGTACTACCTCTGGCACTTTGTTTCTTGGCACAACTAGTTGAAATCTGGATTCAGTGCCATCTTCAGACTCAAAGGTTCTATACAGCAGATCATCTCTTAACACAAGCCAGTCCCATTGGCTCCAATATGCTTTTACTTCCGGGCTTCGTAAACTTATATCCTGCCAGGACTGCCTCTCCTTACGGCGCATCCACTCCAAAACCACTCTCAAACATGGGTCGTTCTCTTGGGCCAGTTTCATTTGTTCGGGCTGCCACTCCTCATTCTCTACGGTTGTTCGTCGTATAGGACAAACCTTGTCTTCCATCTCGACACGTTCTAGTTTTTCCGACTGTACCGCCTTCTTTTTACAACTGTGGCGTACGTGTCCTAGCTCACCACGGTTCCAACACCTTGGCTCTCTCTTCTTTGATTGCGCTCCCGTAACTAGCTTCCTTATTATTTCTAACAGGGACTCTCTGTTAGACTGATCTTCCTCGATTGCTCTTAAACGGTGCCCTCGAGAAGTTTGGCTTGCGGCTTCATGCTCCAAAGCAATAGCTGTGCTTCTTCTAGCAATTTTGGTCTGGCCAGCTTCAACGCCTTCTCCAGCTCGCTCTCCCTCAATCCATTTACAAATGTGTCCACCGCAATTTCATCAAGGAAGTTATCGGCAGCTGTAGGATATGCTAGCCGCAAAATACGAGCTACTTCCCCCTCAAATTCTTGCAGACTCTCATTTGCATGTTGCACCCGAGATCGTAATTGTGCTTTGTATACTTGCTGAAGATGACTGTCTCCATACCTATTCTCCAATTTAGAAAGCAAGACATGGTAGTTTGCTTGACCTGCATCACTTCGTAAAGCAGCAGTTAACGAAACAGCTTTCTGCTCTTCGGTCAACTGGTTAGCCATTGCCACTGCTTCAAACTGCTTTTGATAGGTTGACCAGGAGCACTTTTCATCAAAGTTTGGCAGCTTAACCCTCATACTACCTGCGGCTAAGTCATCTTCCACATTTCCAGTGTCTTGATTTTTTGTTGCAGTAGCTCAATGTTCTTCTCTGTCGTGACAAAGTTTTCGTCAGCTGTTCTTGAAATTTCTTTGAATTTCTTGTCACTATATCTACCAGCTTCCTCGATAGTTCTGGTCACCTCCTCAAACCTCGCATCAATTTTTCTGGAAACATCTTTAATTTCATCTTGAATAGTTCTAGAAACTCCTTCAAACTTTTTCGAGACTTCATCGAATTTCACCGCAGATGTCCTGGTTACTTTCTCGAATCTTTCGTTATTATCTCTTGAAATTTCTTCAAACTTTTTCGAGACTTCATCGAATTGTTCCTTATTATTTCTAGAAATTTATTTCAGTAATAGTTCTTCCGTAGAGTAGAATTCTAACATATCAGGATCTACTCCATTATCAATCAGAGTGTCCCTTAACCGTTTCTGGAGGGTCGCTTTATTACCGGAATCATCGCAATCCCGCTCCACCAACTGTTCTTTGAATTGTTTCACAGTTAACTGTACTAATTTCTTTTTGAATTGTCTTTATTAACAAAGTCAATTAGTTAATACAGTTTTCAAAGTCTTTAACACGAAAACGAGCAAAATTCTTCACACTTACACGAGAACGAGCAAAAGTCTTCACATTCACAAGAAAACGAATAAAAAGTCTTCACACGAAAAACGAACTAAAGCGTCTTCACATTAACACAAAAACGAACAAAAGAGTCTTAAACTTAAACTTAAATCTAACAAAAGTCTCGAAAACACTCAAATCTTCACGAAACCACAGTCTCTTAAAGTCTGTCCAATTTTATAGTCACTCACTGATTACCAATGTAACGGGAATTTATATTAAAACTGGGTTCCATTTATTTTCACTTATTTATTTACACGACTATATACACATTTATATTCAGAGCGCCACCTAGCGTTTAGCGCTATATTCATTTATGTTCAGTGTTCTCTGCTGCTCGCGTTCAACTCACTGACTATGACCGACTGTGTTCTGTGTCATTGCCGTCGGTATTATATATCTAACCTAAAAAGCTCTGGATCATTCGAGTGGCTCTCGTGTGTTGTTTATATATCCACTTAACCTCCTATCTCGAAGCTTCTCGTCCCTCTAATATATTGTTCTGGATGTATTTCCCAATATATTTATTCGAGAACAATCCAAATCTGTACAGTCTCCGTGCTCCATGTGTGTTGGTGTATTGGGGTAAGTTTTCACGTTACAATATGTTACACTGGAACAAAAATGAAAAAATGTGTCTCCTAAGATATTGAAAAATATATGCATATTTCAATTATTCATAACGAACGAGCCCTTTTATTTGATTCATTACATGAGGTGTTTTCCATTTTCTAATTTGCTCCAAAAAATTAACCCCCCGTTTCAGATTTCGTTTATTGACCGACAGTCCAAACGGAGGAGGTATTCAATTCGACTGTTTTTTTATTTTTTTTTATTGATATTCGCGCCTTAAATAGTAAACGTGCTCCGATTTTCATGATTCTTTTTTCATTTGATAAAGGATTCAGAATTGGTCCCATTGAAAAAAATCGACATTCCACATGTCCTTCCCCTCAAAAACTTCTCCCAAATTGGTGAAAGAAAAACATTGAGGTGATAGAATTAAAGAAGAGAGCATATCCGACAACGTTTAAATTGTATATTTTATTATTTTGCAAATAAATTCTAGGATTCAGAACTACAGCAGTGGTGAAGTCTGAAAAATATGTCTGAATAAATATAAGCAACGTATTATCTTCTTTGATGAACTTTGAATGATTTTGATGACTAATGCTACACACAAAACTGTGAAGTAAAGATTTTTCACAAAAAAATTGACCGACTTTATTGGTTGATGCACTTAAAAATACAATATAATATTAATTTTTAGATTCTGGTACTTTTGGAGTTGGTGCCAAAAGTTTTCAATCTCACTACAACTGCGACTTAACCTAATTCTGTATCAGTACCTTTTTTACATTCTTCGTATTTTAGATTCGGACAGACACTAGAGTGATCTTATAATGGTTCGGGTTTTTCCATCGGATGAACGGAGCAAATAACTAGATTACGCTAGAACGTTTAACTGTGTCGACAACAACTACTTGAGGGCAACCACCCCTTCCGCCAATGAATAACGTCTAACATATGTTATTGTTAGGGCAATGCCTACAATCTTACATTGTCACAATATTACATAGTATTACTATGTTCAACTACCAAACAAAGCACCAGCCGCACAGACAAATATCATGATTTCAAGGTTTTTGCCTATTTTCAGTTTGCCGCAAAGCGTCGATGTGTGTCGTGATAATTCACTTCTTATTTTGAACAAGTATCAATCTTCAGAGTACCACTAACGGTGTAGACCAATATGAACGATGCAATGAACACTTATAGTGGGAGGATATAAATACCCCTGTACCAGACCAATATCATAATATATATTTCTGAATATGAATTCAATTGATACATAATCAAGATAATTATATAACATCAGCCGCTTCTGGTAAATAACTAGATTACGCTAGGACGCCTTACTATGTAGGTTATCCATTAGTTCAGGGACACCCTGTATATTGTATATATTTTAATTTGAAGAAGAAATCTCGTTAACGTACAAAGCAAATAATTTTTTTGTTTATTGTTGACTTTCGATAGTCACCAAGCGTTTTTGTTTTTATTCATTATGTAACATATTAGAAGTTTTTAGCTGTTATAAAGAAAATGGAAAATACTGCCAAAATCAAGATTGAACTATATATAACAAATAATGATGACTTCATAACTTTAAAAACAAATGATGAAACAAGATGATCCTCCACAACACAAACAAAAATGCAACAGAATGGGCACCAATAGCTGAAAATATGTTAGAGGATCCTAAAACATAAAACATCTGTTAAAAACTGAAAAAACAAAAATAGTTTTACATTTTTACAATATATAGCTACTTGGGGTAACAGTAGAAAAGTACAAAAGGTGTGTTTAATTGACATATCGCAGTACCTGTCTGTTATGACCATTTTGACGAACATTGAAAATTCGTTGAGAGTTTCTTTCCTTAGCTGTTTTTCTCAGCTTATTGAATTTTTTAAATAAATTTGATTTAAAAATTAGTCAACTACCCTATTTATTATTGTTGGTGAGCTTGTGGGCAAATCACAGGTATGTGCTTTTTGCTATTTCGAATGTTCCATTATTACCTATAAACCCTGTACGACGCTTTTTATTACAGGATGACTTAGAATCTCTTAGACATTCTAGTTCTAGGGATTTAGCTCATTTAGCTACAGAACTTGCTAAAACTGAACAAGAAAGAAAACATCTGTTCGATTTGGTTACTATTTTGAGACAGAGCAGTACCAATGGAAGTACAACTGATGAAAAAGCAATTATGGAAAGGAAAGTGCTGGAGCAGAGATTGGAGGAAGCTCATTTGCACCTTGCAGATATAAAAACATCTTGGAGTGATAAGATAGCTTCTCTTGAAACTCAGGTATATCTATACGTATAATAAATCTGTTGAGGGTTTTCTCAATATTCGGGTACTACGTGTAAAATACTTAATGGAATTTGATGAACCTGGTCATAGTGATAGCTTATATTCCCATGCACAGTCTAGGATATTTTATCCCGGAGGAATTAAACCTTTCTACAAAAAGAATTAAAAAAACTCTCAAAGTTAGAAAAGAGCTTGTAGCGACATCCATTATTGACAACTGAAATCGCAAGTTCTCAAAACAATATTTAGCAACTAAGTATGGGTTCACACTAGGATTATTAAATGAGCTCACACTTCATGGATGATGGAGGCAATATAATAGCGACAAGATTGACAGATTAACTTAGTACGTAAGCAACACATGCTAAAACAGTATGCGGGGACGAAGTCATGGGCATCTTCTATATATTTGTATGCTATCATCCGAATTTTGGAATGTGTTTGTATAATTTTACTAAAAGATATTTCGTAAATGAAAAGTTTATTGATAGTGCTTTTTTCCACCTCACTCACTTAATCACTGCATAAATTCGTTAAGGCATACATATAAAATAAAATGATTTAACCCTTCATTCAAGGCATTCCATGAAGAAGTTGTGTCAGGAATTCATGGTATTCTTCCATACACAACAATTGTTATGTAAACGAGATTATTTTTATTCATAAATAATTTTTCTGTCTATTATATCAAGTGGAACGTCATTAAGCTAAGCTCTTATCCCAAATATAAAATTTTAATATCTCAAGGGAATAAAATAAAGTTAAGGAATAAACGAGATTGAATTAAATTGCATATGCACTATATTTTTGTTTTTCTTCCCACTATCAATAGAATCTCATTTTCATTATTCAAATAACAATTACCGTTTTTAAACACTCCACAAAATTTGAAGCTATACAAATAAGTACCTAGTTCTTTTTCTTTGGTCACAATAGAATTTACATTTTAAGGTTGGCAGACTGAGTCGACAAGCTGCTGAAGAAAGTTCGGAACGTAGAAGAGCAAATGAAGAGAAAGAAAAACTTATTGATAAAGTTAAACAATTGGAGGCTGAACTCGAATGCAACAAATTTGAACTTGGTAATAAGGAAGCCAAAATAAAAAGATTGACCGAAGATGTTAATGAATTATCTGCCGAGCTGAAAGCCATACAGACTGAAAGTGAGGAAGAAATCACTTTCCTTAGGACTGAACTTGTGAGTGATGCATCCATCTAAATTTATGGGATTATTTCAACTTTCTATGATCAACTTATGGTGGCATATATGGCAGTCACGGTCCTATTTCTAATAAATGGCATATACAAATTTGGTATAGAATAGGAAAAGGAAATAGGATTGTTTCTGTTGCCACTGTAAAATAATAGCTGAACATTTTATTATTTACATTTTTAGCATGATTTTTCAATTTCTCTTTACATTTTGTTGTTTCCAGATGTATGTTGCCTTATTTTATGTTATATATAATTTATATATTGTTTTATTGAATAAAAGTTTTGTCATTGTCACTTGTTTTTTTAGTTCAAATTTCTCTTTTTTATTTTTATATAAAATCTTTCCTTTTTTTTCCATAGATCCCAATTTTATCAATGTTTACATTTACTTATATTATAAATATGTTTGGAAGAGGTATGTTGTTTTTATACATCAGGTTACAAAAAAACTGATGAAAGTTTTATTGCTGTATATTTTTCAACTGCCTAGGGATAGTTATTATTTTGAACATAATACTAGAGGCGGGAAATAAATGAGCAGTAATTTCGGAATTATAATTACATGGAGCTTCTCGTTATTAAATGATTACAATTAAAAAATTCATTGAATTATGAATTGTAATGTTTGTAAAAGGGAAATTTTCAAAATAGAGTAAGGACCAAGCGCCTAAATAGATCAGATCAATTTGCTGTTGTTCGAAGAAGCGCGTGACCGATATGTTTCTCACAAAATATTTGTGATTTCCACTTGTGAATTCATTGAATTTGATAAAAATGTTCAATAGACCGTGTCCGCAATAGGCTGTTGGTAGCAATTTCGACTTATTTCTCTGCTTCCCTATGTTCGCCATGTCTTGCCTTATGGGTATATTATAATATATCCTAACTAATATTATAAATGCAAATGTGAGTTTGTTTGTTACGCTTTCTCGCCTCAACTACTCAATCCATCATCATGAAATTTTACATACAAGTTCCCAATCTCAAAGAAGTAAAATGGGAGTACCTTTTTTTATACAGAAATTATATTAAATAGACATTTCGACTTGAAATTTCGTATGAGTATTCTAGAAAACAAATTAGCGATTTTCCGATAATCAACTCCTGATGGGGTGAAATGGGGTAAATAAATCTAAAAGTTGATATGGGTGGGCGTTATTGTGGTTTTTGGGACGTTGATTGCGAGAATGGCATTTATTTTCAAGTTCTACACGGTGGATATGACTTTAAATTAAAAACCCTGTAGTAGAAAACGGGATTTCAGAAGAGTCTATAATGGGAAAAAATAATAAACAGACATTTCAATTCAAACCTTTATTGGTGTACAATAAATTATAAATCTAAAAATCGATATGGCTGTCCGTATTTAGGTTTTTTGGGACGTGATTAGTGATGCTGCGAGACTGGTCTTGGTCTTGCTGCAAGACTTGCAAGAGTCTTGCAGTTCCGTAACAAAACAACAAATTGGTAGGAAACATATTTTTTGCTTAATGATTAGATAAGAAATGTTCTAAGCAAACATTACAAATCATCTATATATCTGATATCTTTTTGATGACATTTATCCAGTAGCCACTTTTGGTGATTTTTGAAATTTTAGATTGCCCATATTTTGAAACTATTTTTCCGGTCATGCTCATTAACTAACTCAACTGAGATATTCACACGACTGATTTTTGAAATAAATACATAGTTTTATAAATGCGCAAATTAACAAATCTCTACCTGTTTTTAATTTTCTTTTTTTTTAAAAAAAGCTTTATACAAAAGTTGAAGTTAGTTTTATAAACCAGAAATACTTTTAATCGCTTTCACTCAATATCCACTCTGAGAGATTCTTTCTATTTTATTAAAGAAAATGGTACAATACCATTGTAGAATGAGTTAGGAAATAGAAGTATGATGCGTGTAGTAAAATGAGTGCTCAGTTGCGGCAGATGATACCAAGAAAGCACAAGCAGAATAAGTCCGGTAGTAAGATACGATTCTCATATGTGAATGGTAATTATTAATTTATAAACTTTATTAATAAATTACGCATTTCACTTGCCCTAACTTATTTATACGCACCTAGTTTTATTCTCATTACTTATTCTAGAATGGTTTGGTTACAATACCAGGCGTGTTTGTTCTGGACAATGAATTTTTTTTATACGGTATGAATTACATACTTCCCATACATATTGCACGGTTCTTCTTCATTTGAATTAAGCAATTACGGCTTAGAATCGCAACAAATTTTTACACTTTTAAAAAGATCAAAATTTTTCCAAGAGTCTTGCAAAGTCTTGCAAGTCTTGCAGCAAGACCAAGACCGTTGCATTCAAGACCAAGACTAAGGATCTGATGCAAGACCAAGACCATATCGGTCTTGGTCTTGCTTTGCGCATCACTAGACGTGATTTGTAGGGGATTTCAGCGTGCGCGTATTTACTAGGAAATTTGAATTTATATATAAATTCGATTTAAAAAATGTTTCAATATTGTAATTCTCATTTTAATTTCAAGGATAATTCTACAACTGAATTACACATTGTCAGAAGAAATGTGATTAATATGGAGAATGAATTGGAAAAAACGACAAGCGAATGTGAAAAATTGAAAAATTCTGTTGAATCTGAACATCTGAATAGTAATTCCCTCAGAGATATTATTACTAAGTTAGAAAAGGAATTACTTCAAGAAAGAGATAATTCATTGAATGTTCAGAAGACCTTAACAAGGTAGAGGTTCTATCATATGTCGATATATATATATATATATAATTCATCTAGGTAATAATATCATTGATATTTTTGAATTTAAGGGTAACAGCTGAAAAGAATACGGCTCTTGTTAGAAATGCCGAAGTATCACAACAAATTGAACTAGTCAAGCAGGAAATGAGAAGGCAGGAGAGGGAAACGAATGAATTAGCAAACAAATTAATTAAATTAGAAGAAGAGAATAACCAATTGAAAGAGAGTGGTTTGATCGAGGAGAAATTACGGAGTAATATTTCAGAATTAGAAGATCAAATAATTGAGAAGAATAAGGTAGGAATCGTTTCAATATTAAGACCCATTTTTTATTAGCTTTTCTCAACAACTTCATTCTAACTGTTCAATAAAAGTATATTATTTTAATATCTATAATGTTTATAATTATGTTATGTAATAATTTCTAGAGCATTAAAATTCTACAACTTCGGCTAGCAGACATGAAAAAAACTCTTCAACAAGAATTGCGAACACCTGGTAATCCAATTTATCATTCAGATTTGATGGAAAGTAACACAGCAGCTGTGTTAATGCCAACTCAAATATGCTCCAGTAATTTTCCCAATATTGTTAAACGTGATGAAGAAGATGTAAATTTTAAATATCTAAAACATGTTGTCATTAAATTTTTAACTTGTCGAGAATATGAGGCACAACATTTGATAAAAGCTATTTCTACATTATTGAAGTTCACACCAGAAGAAGAGAAACTGATTCACGACACATTGGATTGGAAGAAATCATGGTTTGGAAGTAAACCTCGTTATCCGGGTACACAGAAATCGAAGACATACCCCGGTAGTTGATGGTTACTTTAAATTTTTTGACCCTTGTGATTAATCCTAGAATATTTTGAGTTCTGATTAGCAGTTATCATAAACAGTATACGTGAAATTGCTTTCGTCACGCTAGAGGAAAAATTATCAATCTTGATTGATTATAACAGATATTGTTATTTGCACCACCTTATCAACAGACCATGAGTGCCTTTTCAATCGATAGTAGCGAGCAATTTTTTTTACAAAAACTATCAAAAATAACTTTTCAATAACTGAAAATTAATATTATTACGCAAGGCATTTGTTATTATTATTACCTTTTAAACTCACCACATATATAACATACGACGACATAGCTATCGTCTTTAATATCATCTAGCCACATATCCTTATTCAAATGTTCCTCATTACGTTTATCCTTAGATTTTTTTCTTCAAAATAGCTCCGGACGTTCGAAAACCATTCCCTTATATTTTGTTCCGAAACTGATGCCCGATTGTGCGTCAGATTCTGTGATGTTCTTAGACGAAGTTCAGGATGTCTGCTAAGAAAAGCTTCATACCAGTATCTTCCTGGACGTCCATTTGTAAATGTATTCGGCCGTTTCATTTTTTTACGAGTATTTCTACACTATCCATTAGCTGTGTCTTCGTTACTGGAAATCCAATATCTCCAACATGAAGAATCCACTTGACCAACAACTGCTACTCATCTTTGGTTAAAACTGTAGCTGGACGAATTTTTCTTTCTTTGGGATAAACACCAATCGACTTGTACCGGAGTGTTGTTTTCAGAACAGAGTAGCATTCGCTGGAAGTAGATACTTTCATCCCATTAGCAACTGCTTGCAGGGCCTTGTGCATCTGTTCTTCCGAATACTGAAGTCGGCGAGCCATAATACTGTAAAAACACTACTGTATCAGTTACTGACTTTCATATGTAGCAATTACTGACTGAGTTAAAAATCATTTGGCGTTGGCCTTATAGCCAAGAAAACATAGTGTCAGTAACTGGTACTTCGCACTATTCTGAACAGTAAGTGAGAGGTAAACAGATAATCAACCTACGAGGTATATAAAGAAATATATCACTATTGCATTGTACCTATTACTGACCGTATAGTCAGTAATAGGGCCATATCAAAAGTTGCTATGACCCGATACCTGAGACTAAACATTTCGTATAATTTTCATAACCTGGCTTAGAGTTTATGCAAAAAGATTATATTTTTCATAACAAGAACATAGTGAACAACTTACCTGAATCAAAATCAATACACAATATCAATATCTTCTCGTTAAATTGATTGATAAGTTTCATACAACAACCTTAACTTTTTCCTTAGACTTCTTATAAAACGTCTACACTGTTCTAGGTACCGATATTGTAGTTTGTTTTTGACAGCCTGCAGTGTTACCACTTCAAAATGTTCTACATCTCTTTTTAACCAATTGACATTGGTGCCTTCATATGCACCATTCAGGCTGGTATTACAACATGTATTCTTATTTTTCCATAATAATCAACGAAAGTGTCTGTATTTGGGACACTGTCAGTAAATGGTACATCTACCTTATAATTCTGAATAATGTTTCGCTTACCAGTTTGTACGCAGATTTCTGCCCCTTCATGAAGTGTTGAAAGGAGCAAAACAATTTTCGATTTTCTTGGAGCATAGGATAGTAAAGTTTTTTTTTTCAAAACAGAGCGGGACGTCTTTCCTTGGTCCATAGAAGTTCTGCAGGAATTTCCTTATCTATACGTATATAGTAAAATTGTAACAGGCCGATATCAGTACATCAATCATATTTAAGAAAAAAGAATATGAGGGTCGTTATTAGAGCAAAAGAAGCAAAAACAACAGTTTTTAGAATTGTTGTATCGGTCTGTACGTTTGTAAGCGCATCACGCAAAAACTACTGCCTAGAATTTAATGCTGTTTTCACCGATGTATTACTAGAGGTCTAACTTAAAATATCGACTACGACTATAGTCTTTCTTTCTGTATGTTTGTACATTGTACACGTATCACGCAAATACTACTTCATAGAATTGAATACTATTTTCACCGAAGGATTGCTAGAGGTCTAAGAATATAGGTTCTATTCTATAAGGTATGTCTGTCTGCATATTTGTACTCGCAAAAATCACCATGGAGTTAATAAAATGGTTAACTTGTAGGGATTCTCCAATACATCAGCAAGAGAAACGGAAGTGGATCAGGTGTCCATCGTAACATTGCGATTACTTCCATGAATTATTCTTGTCCAATCTTTTACAACAAAATTTGAGAGTGCAAGACCATTTGTTTTGGTATTTTTTCCCAAATACGGTTTCGCATCAATCATATGATGGTGTCGCACGTCATCTCAATTTTGATGCCGTAATTGAAAGGTTTGTTTGGTATATACATTCTGATATAACTCTAACGCTAAGAGTTGTTCCTCAATTGTAACATATGACGAGGGCGTCTTATTTCAATGAATATATCCCATACTTCACGAACGCATCATCTTGTCCTCTATCTCGTCTAGTATTTTTTATCATCGAATCGCAGCCAATTAACGATGAATGCGAAGTGCCCAGAACTCATGCATGATCTATAGAAGGTACCAGAAATAGTGGTTGGTGTCAAACATTGTTTTTGTATATAAATGTTTGTCTTTTTCGCGGCAGCGTGGAGTAACATTTCAAAAAAAGCTTTGAATTCGCTTTTTGTGATGTTTGAAATAGTTGCAGAGAATTCTTTACACCTTCTAGATTTCATATTGCTGGAGTATAATTTCTGTCATATCGTCAGAAAAGAAATGAAGAAAATGGTCTTCAGTTGTGAAGCATTCTTTTGCTTTTTCCTTGCTGCCAGAAATAAATAATGTTCCCGGCTGCTGTTTTTCTTGTTCTTGTAGGTAATTCTGCAGACCATCTATCTAGATCGTCTTCTCCTCTTAGTGATAGTTATTTAGCATTACAATTGACTGGTGCCCTCTAGTATCCCCTACTAGAATGGAGCGTCATCCTCAGAGTCCTCGGTTTCAACTTCATCATTATTGATATACTCTTCATGTAGAGATTCGGCTACGTCACCAACTAGATGAGGATTTCGGGATACTATCTCAACATTATTTTTGTTAGAACTGGTATCACTTTCTGAGAATTCTTCTACTTTTAAGTTACCTGCCTCCCAATCACTGCCGCTGTCATCGAAAGCTTCACATTCGCTGTCTTCACCATTCATTATTTTTTCAATTTTATCTTGTAGCTCCTTTTCTGTCAGCGGTAGACTTTTGTACAAATTTAAATTCATTTTCTTCAAAAAAGATACGTTTGTAAGTGTATTTTCAATTCAATACGTAATATATACAGTTTACCTGTATCTGCGAGGGTGCTACGATTTACGACTCATTAGTTTTCTAGGGTTAATCAAGACCATTAAAGAAATTGAAATAATTATCTTAAAGAATTTACTTCTGCACTTAAAAATCAAAAATAATATTTTAGTTTATTGGTATAAGAATTTCAAACAGGAATTTCGCATGAAACAAACAAAAAGGAATTATTTACAAACTACACAGAAAATAGCAAAGAATCTTTTTTTTTTAAGTTGGTTTCAAAAGTCTTCTGTATACTTGTAGCTGGTACTGTCTTTTAAGAATTTGAAAATGTTTCATGTGTAGTCAAGAAATACATTTAGATTGATTTTTACGATATTCCCATGTTTATACTATAATATATACTATAAAGTTACTGTACACTCCATACAATATATCAGTGTCAGAGACTAAAAAGAGACCATAGAGTTGAAATGCCATCTGAAAAAATGAAATGTTTCCGAAAAGAAACAGGAAACAGCTGCAGTTTTTTTTCACCAATACGCGGCTGTTGTTGACCAAGGATCACTGTCCTCTATCATCTATGAGCTAATATATTTTCACTTGTAATTGCTCATATGACTTTCCTTGTCTATTGTATCAAAACTTGACTCAAAAAATTCTTATGTAGCTTATTAGGACAAATGATAAATATGGGATTACAAGATTGAGTTTGCACAGCGTTTGGAAGCTCTTGAAAAGATTTTTTCAGTGTTTGATAGTCTAAATTGCAGCATAAAATCTTTTGAATAAGATGCAATGATGATTTTTTGTAAGTGAATAATAGCGATGATTATATATACAGTATATACATACAGAATATACAGTATATAATATATAATCGTTGATAATAGTATCAGAAACACACATCTTTGACAATGACCATTTTTGCCCACCTGATAGAGTGTGACTTCCGATTATTAATATAAAATAATGTTTACATCTTATTTAAAGATTTCATAAACTGAATAACATTTTAAAGGGGCGCTGTAATTCGTATCGCCATACTCTACCATGTGGGCAAAATTGGCGTCCAGGTCTTTGATAGTCGTATTCACTCACATAAAGTTATCCTTGTAAATTATTTACGGGATTGTCATAGCGCGAACTCTTGAACCAATAGCGGTGAAGCAACTGAAGTGTATCTCGGTTAATGGTTGTATAGTCAGTGCTTGTGTTCTCTAGACGCACCTGTATGTAAATTCTTTAATCATCCATTGTTGCGGTGAAATCTAGAACATTCTTATTTTTATTAAGATTTAATATATTAACTGAATTAATTCTGTAAAATATTGTAAATATTTTTTCATATTATTTATTTAGGATATGTCTATATTAAACATATTTGTATTATTAGAATAAATTGGCTGAGTATTCTAGTTTTTCTCTTTCGTTATCCACCTTGGTGATCTTGAAGACCATAAATAGGAGTTGTATCTCTAGATTATCAAGTGCATTTATTTAAATCACAATAATCTTAGCACAATAGAATGATAGGTATTATACCCATTTCACATAACAAAATAATCATTTTGTTTTCCTTTACTCAGAAATATATTTAAAGCAAAAACTAAAAAGATTCAAAAGATTATTTATATATTAAAATTAGTACATCGTTCTTAACATTAATGCACAATTTTCACAAAAATGAAATTTCCAACAATTTTTTAAGATATTAAATATCCAGTCTTGTAAAATCTTATAATCACATCTAAAAATTTTATTTCCAAGCCTAAAAATAGATATAAAGTATATCACAGGGAAATATATAGTCGACAATTTTTTTCCTATATTATACTAGTGTAATTATTTGTCGATTGAAAAGTCTTATGCGATATGTCCAATTGATATCGTAAAAAAAATTACATAGAAAAATCACAAAGTTTCAAAAAGCATATTCGAAAGCCTTAGTTTCTGTCGTGGCTTCTAATCAAAAAATGTATATTATTAGAAGTTCTATTATATCATTCACAAAAAATGTATAAACCTACAAAGCTGTGCGTTCATCATATACAATAACCGCTTCATTATCTACCAACGAATCTGTGTCCTTGTGAAGAAATTGGCTGCGGCTCTTGCTGAGTGCAATAATGGCAGCTTCATCGTTGCGCATACGATTTTTCCTTTTTTTACTAAAATTAACCTAGAAGCACAAAAAAAAACATTTCATTATATTATATCCAAACAACTCGTATGGAGGATGACATTAGAACATTTGCGTCGACTTAATGTCCACGTAATAAGGTGAAAATTTTATAATAATAATTATTGAGCAAATGAAATTCACATACGTTTTGGTGATATACAGGACAGCTTACGACTAGAACGTCGGATATACTTGCCTATCACATTTTTTGGAATCGTTCTCCACTCCGAGGTGAATGTATTTTTTTATCATTTGTAAAGGGAATCACAGATAAAAGCTAGCTGAACTATATTAAACAAGGTAATACCACAGAATAGGTCTATGCTGATGTAATACTTAAAAGAAAGATAATTGCTTTGATCCGAAACAAGCATATCCAGGCAGAATGAAAGCAAAAGAGTTACCTACTGCAGAAACAAGGCAGGGCAACTAATAACAGAAACCAAGTAGATGTGTAGCTATTGAATGGGACAAAGAGAAAAAATATTACCAGTTCAAGTGAATACAGTGGAAAAGAGTAAAAATATTTAGTGATAGCGAAATCACAGCGAGTACCTGTCGTAGTATTTATGTAGGCTTTGTTACGAAATAATAGGTACGGGTATTACTCGACTCATATTAATTTAGGTACCTATACCTATCAGTTTTATTATTGGAATCGCTCAGCAGCAGACATGGGTAGTATTCGAATACCCGGTATTCTAAATCCTATTCAGAATACATTTGGCTGGTATTCGAATACATTTGTGTATTTGGTATTTATTATTCGACTGAATACTTTTTTGCACAGTACTCGGTATTCTGGATTTTGAATACCGTTTTTGAAACCCACTATTCGAATCCTAGGAATCGTTACGCTTAACGCAACTGAAGCGTGTACCAAAGCATTTTATGTTTTATTCATAACTTTAATATTGTTTTTCAAATCTTTTTTATTGAAACTTTAAGAAATAAAAATTAATGCATTTTATTTAACATCTCTGGTGACACTGTGTATCAAAAAAATATATTTTAAGTTTCATTATAGATTTCTTATTTCTGTTATATATTTTTCTAAACAGAACATAGAAAAAATCAAGCTTTATGTGCGCATAGATATGTTTTTTTAGTTGGAATATTCCTGAAATATTCATATGTCAACGAATTCACGTATTCAAATACAGCGGTATTCAAATACTTTTTTTTCTTTGTATTCGAATTTGGATTATTCGAATACAATTTAAAATAAAGTATTCAGGATTCGTATTCGAATACCGAATTCCAGAATTCGACTCAAGTCTGCTCAGCAGTATATTTTATAAGATTTCAAAGTATATACTTGCGAATAAAATAAATCTATGTAATACGAAAACATAAGGGATGAATTAAAAAAAGAGAGAGTCTCTATACCGTTTTGCAACTCTCAGTATTCTAGTAATTATTAATTATTTCTTTCTAACACCTAACACACCTTAGCATATAAATCGTTAATATCATCTTCTGTAGATAATGGCCTAGGCTTGGATCTCACCCAGGCGGGTAGGCTTCTTGTTTTCAATGTCGTTTCTCTAGGAGTATCATCTTCTTTTCCCCCTACTTCATCTAAAACTGGGAAAGCATTATTTTTACCGAGACTATCACAGTAACAAAATATTGAGTAGGTAGTTTATAAAGAATCTTACGATTCCTACTCCTACGATTTATAAACACATCGTAAATAGACTTACTACTGCTAGAAGCATACTGAGGGCTATTGGGTGCAAACTCAGAAATTTCCGGCAACGGTGATTGAGGTACAATTTCCCCAATCAAATCTGAGGCTATGGGTTGGCTAACAGGCCGTTGTCTTCTACTCGATGGATGATTTCCAGAATGTACCTGTTGAGGTTACATATTTATGTAACACAATGATTATGTTTACGTTTACACAATAAAGTGATTACTTTTGTTGTTGATGTATTGGCAGAACAAGGGCTACTAGAACTTCTTGGTACCGGGCAAATACCCGGACAACGTGTACATTGCGGTCCTCCAATGACACGAGGGGTATACAAGGGACTGGGCTGAAGGGGTGCACCCACTATGCGATTAGGGTACCCCCAAGTGGTACCACTCCTTTTGCTTTGTTCAGCGAATACTGCTGCTTGAGCCGTGTAAGTGGGACTGACCAGATTTGGTGGAGAGTGATTTGACGAAGGTACAGACATACCTGGGGAGCAAGCAGGATCTCCCTTACGCAAACCTGAAAAATATTTAAATAAAGAAAATTATGAGTAGCTGAAGATTACTATGAAGAACTATACGGCACAACAAAGAAACAAAAATACAATATCTGAAATTGTTTACGTTGGTTCAAAACAATTCCCGGATATATAATAAAAAGAGATAGTTAAAGCAAATAAATAACAGAAAAGCCCTAGAAGTAGATAACATAATATCGGATATGTTGAATGAAGCAGAAGCAGATTTTGAAAAACAACTAAAAATAATTTTCAATTTTTTCAAGAAACAGAAGGCAACATAATACAACCTCCTATCAACACCTAACTCATATATACAAACCATGGGAGTATTATCAAGATACAAACTATGAAAATTAACACCAACCGCTTAGAAAAAAAAAACACTAACCTAACGAACATGCGTTATTTGGAAAGAGTTACAATAATAATACTGAATGAAAAGACGACCGAATAATAATATCACAACATAGCATTTATTGACTTTAGAAAGGTATTTGACAGTGTCGAATTTCTAATCTACAATACATAAACAAGAACGTTCATGATCTATTAGTACTTATATTAAAAATGTACGAAGATACAAAGTAAAGATCAAAAGGGATATAATATATAATATCACCAGAGTGGTTTACACTGGTTCTGATTGTATTCAAGAAACTACACTGAGAAAGCCAGAGGGATCAATATATCTAGAAAAAACTCAATAATTTAAGATTACTCTAAAGTAGTAGATACTAGGCAGGCTTTAAGGTAAAAAAAAACTGAAATAGAAGCGTAACTAGAGAGAAACTCTCTAGGAAACGAAGAAGCATCAGCAGATCTCAACAATGCTTGTCCGACAACAAAAAACGCACAAGATTTAACTGGTAGAAGGTTGAAAAGAAGGCAACATTTGAGAGATGCCTATATCCAGTAGTTAAACACCGAAATTAAACATCGAAATTTCGACTACCAACAAATAATGTTATTATTAAATTATTTATTATTTACACTTCCAGTGCAATCGAGAGTAGAATGTGGGTTCCTATATTATAAATATGGTAACGAGCAAGGAGTACAGCCGCCGCCATTGGGCCACAAAGTGGCGGCGTCCATTTGATGCTTATCTGCAAACGATGGGGATCTCGAGAGCAGCCGCTGACAAAGAGTGTGACGCATGTGCTCACTAGGATGCCGACAACGGATTTCGAGAAAAGTCCAGTGGCGGCTGGATTGATCAAAGACCAGAGGCGGCTAGAAAGATCCGGAGATTCTTTTTCGGGTATATATTTGGGAGAATTGTCGGCATGAGGGACAGTGTAAAAGAAAGTGTAAGAAGACAGTGTGCAATAATAAAGTCTGAGTGAGCTAGTAAGAATATTCAATAGTAAAGTGCAGTTGTAATTTTTATTATTCTACTTTCGAGTGTAAATAAAGTTTACTTGATAATTTTAAATTCTCACTTATCTGCGAACCCGCATACGCAACAATATGCATATTGATAGATATTTCTTATGATTTTACCAAAAAGGTATTGGGAAGTATTTATAGTTAATAATAATATGTAACATTATTTTTGGTAAAAGTTTTAAAAGAGACCTCAAATATGGATAGACTAGGTATACCTATTCTCAACAATCGAAGCAAGAATATAGTTAAGTTACCAAAATTTTAATTTTTCCCCGCTGTGACAAAAAAATGTCGAGACTGACTATACTTTCTTGACATACTTAGATATAAATGGAAATGTTCAGATTTAGTTTAAGTAATGTAAATATGTATATTATTCCTATGATTTGAATTGAAATATACTTTGGCTTATTTAATCATTTTATATCTTTCTGAAAACCTTATTAAATATCTTAGTCATACTAATAATAATCATTTAAAAAAACTGAGTACCAAATCAACGCTAATACTTTTGCTTAGTAACCCTTCACTTGTTTCGTCAAGAAAATTGATAATAGTTCACCAGTGGTGATGCCTGGTTGGCAAAACAAGCGTCAGAAAGTCAGATTAATCGTTGAACAATCCTCTTTTTTAAGATGAAAAAGAAACACAAAGTCTTCTTCACACTTTATTCTTAAAGGTTAATTATTAAGACATGCTTCGAGATTGTACAATCTCATTTTCAATCAAAAAATGTGTTCAAAGTTCTGTAACAAAATAGATTATAAGATATTGTAATGTAAAGTGAAAAAATGTGATTGAAAATGAGATTGTACAATCTTGAAACATGTCTCAATAATTAATCTTTAAGAATAAACTGTGGAGAAGACTTTGTGTTTCTATTTCATCTAACCACTTCACTCCACTTCGAGAATGGACATCTACAACCATAATCCTCTTTCTGCCAAATAAAGTTCAGAGATTAGATCGGACAAACCAGACAAAACAAATTAAATGTAGTTTCGTTTTCGAGTAAATCATTAGTTATGAAGCATAAGAAAAAACCTTTATTTGGAAATAGCAGGCAGACACTAGACAAGAAAAGGTAAAATATGCAAAGATCTAACTACATTGTCCTACATATAAATAAAAGCAATTCGACACTATGACAAATAGTTTTATAACATAATCACTGCTCTTGTAAAAGCGACCAAAGCGCAGTAGAAGTGTGGAAGGATTTTTTAAGATTATTTCACAATTCTAGTAAATTTTATAGCTAATTGTATTTAATATTTATAGGAATTCAGATAATTTATTAAAAAAAACTTATATTCAATAATAATGTTCTATGCACTGTAAGTTGAGAGAAAAAGTGTGGCTTATAACTTTCCATTAGGAAATTGTAACGATACATTCGTAAATTACTACCTTGGTATCTGTTATCACGGTAAAAATAAATTCGGGAATCTTAAATGTTATCTAGACCGTATATAAGATTGTATTAAAGTAGGGTTCAAAATATTCCGTTGATTTTTTGGCTGCAATAAATCCTTAATGATGACTTAGGACATAAAAGCTCATAAATGTCCATACCTTTCAGACAGGGCTGGCCACTAATATTTTATCTGCCACATGAATTATTGTTAAGATCATTATTAAATAGTTTTTATTACTTTCGGTTCTTGTATCAATGGACTCCGCAGTGATTTCTCAGGCCCCATACGATCTAGAGAGTTGAAATTTCGAATTCGAACTTAGATCGCAGATATCTCGCCGCCTGTTAAGCTCCAAGTGTGACCCAATATTTATTAATTATAATTATCTCATTCAAGCAAGATCACTTTTTCTTCGACATGGAACAACAATGTCGGACAATGGGATCCGTCACTGGAATTACGCACGAGCATGGAGCGTATATATACGTCTCTGTTCTCTGGTATATAGGTCCTCTCTGGCAGATCGTCGTATATATTACTCTATGGTTATGTGTGTTGAGGCAGAGACAACCACTCTGTGTTGAGGTAAACAAACAGTAATTTGTTATGGAATTGCTGTTGTTGGCAAACAGATATACATAAGTATAGTTCAAATCGAGAAAAGGAGAGATAGCAATAGTACTCATCGGTACGGTTCAAATCTTAGATGCCTAATAAAAACTATTTTTAATTTTTTTTCAAAAATTCCACTTGTTTTCCAATTCATTTTGGGAAAAATGGTTAAATGTACCTTTAATAAGCACTTAATATAAATAACTAATTATTAATATTAATAATATATAATGATATTTTATTAAGGCACTTTCAGTCACCTTTTTAGCTTTCCTCTGTGAGGTGCGAGTTGTGTGTGCTAATTTTGTCTTTTTATTTTAACTATTTAGTTTGCTTAGTTAAACTATTAAACTATAAAGTATAATGTGATGTCCATGGACTCATGCTGATGGTGCAACTAGTAGTGTCTCTTTAAAAAGAAAGCATTCATCACCCGATGCGAAAGAAATAATCAGAAATGTATAGGTATTCATCTTTACTAAGAAGAGGTTTGAATAAAAATGCTGCTTTAGCAGAAACTAGTGCTTTAGCTAAAATTCAACAATAACAATGAAACCTATTACTGCAAGAAAACAACGAAACGACGTTGGCCAATTAAGAAGTATAGACGAGAGTGATAAGGACCTATTAAGAAGAAACATTTATGCTATGTATGAAGAACCATTTGTACCCACATTCAAATCATTAAAAATTAGGCTAGCAAAAGACGAAACAAATATTTCATGCAGCATATCAAGCCTAAGGAGAATTTTACTTTGAATGGGTTTTAAGCATAGACATCTGAACACCTAGACCACGCATAGCCTCTTTCAGAGCGATCCAACATCTCAAGACCATTATTCTTCTGGTCCATAATGGTTCGTGTACGACTGATACTATTAATATATTTGCCAAACTTCTTATTTTTCATGGCAACTTCTGATTTATAGAGTAATAATCAAAGACATTCAGACGGAATTGAAAGGTGGTCGTTGAAATAGTTATTACTGATTATTCAGAAACACCTGCAGATTAAATTATGTACCAAATTTATATTTTACAACACAAAATAAAATTTTTCATTTGTGAAATAAGGGGATCATCAGTCGATATCGATCGATTGAGTTAAGTGCGGCAACACAGGAAAATATAATTTAGGCATCCGTATGAATTCGTCAGCTTTCGTCGCTAGTCGGAATATTGTTGTTCGTTGTTCCATTCATAATTTGAGTGTTGCTACTACGTTTTACAAATTTATACGCTTCTACACAGATACACTGTTGCCAAAATTTCCTATAGGAAAATTTTGTCTCTCTCTTACACATGGAAAATACCAAAACAATTCTCTAGCAATAACAGATCGCCTTTGGACACATGTTATGAATGAAATGAAACAAGTTTTAATGGAATCGGAGCGTTTACGGAAATATATATATATATATATATATATATATATATATATAGGGTGTCCCACTTAAGCGTACTTCCCCGAGAGCTCCCTTATTAATGAGAATATGAAAAAAATTGCTTTGCAAAAGTTTTATCAATTCAAATTTTCCATCTCCTAAAATTATTTTCAGTTATACAGAGTGTCCCATATCTGCTGGGCCGGACTCAACTTCATTTTTTCAAATGAGATGATACTATTTTTATTGCATTTTTGTATTTCTCATTAAAAATAAGGGTCTGTTTCATAAGCCTTCCTGATACTTAAAATCATGGGTTTTCGAAATAATCAGAAAAAACAACTTTTGCAGCGTCTTGCGCCATTTTGAATATCTCGTGAACAATCAAACTTACAGCAATGCAGCTTAGACCGTTTGACTTGAGAAGAAATGAACTATCATTTTCACTATTTGCACAAAGCTTTCCATAAAATAAACTCTTATATTTTTAACTGTCAAAAAAAATATTTTTTATTGCTAATAACTTTTTTTTCTTAAATGGAAGTATGTATTTTTTTCTTGTTAATGAAAAGCTAAATTTAATTTACTTTCTCCCGATATAAGGTTGTTTCCACTTATTTACAACGGTTTTTGAGATATTTAGAATTTTTGGAAAATTCTGTTAATGCACTATAATCTTGTATGCGTTGTATAACGATTTACTTGTGACAGTCGTTTGACAGCCGCAAGGTAAGTTTATAAGTTTTGAAAAAGTTTTAAGAAGGTTTCTCGCCAGTGGCTCTGTTACTCCCTTGCCAAGGAACAGAAGGAATTCTGTTCGCACAGAAGAAAATCAGTTCCAGGTCTTATTACGTGTTCAAGAAAATAAGAATATCAGCATAAGGGAGCTAGCCAGAGACACTGAAATTAGCAGGACGACAGTGCAAATAATCTTAAAGCAACACCAATACCATCCGTATCACATTCAGTTGCATCAGGAATTACTGCCTAGGGATTTTGGGTCCTGAATCACTTTTGCGGAATGGGCTATTAACAAAATTAACAAAGAAGAGGGCTTTTTTAAAAGAATGCTATTTTCTGATGAATCTACTTTCCACAAAAATGGGTTGGTTAACAGACACAATTTTCATTACTACGATACTGAAAACCCTCGTATGTTTCGTACATATTCGCAATATCGTTGGTCACTGAACGTATGGGGCGGAATATTAGGGGATCGATTAATAGGACCGTACTTTTTCGATAGGAACCTGAATGGAAGAATGTATCTGGACTTTCTACAGAATCAGCTTCCAGAATTATAAGAAGATGTTCCCTTGGCAATAAGGCAGAATATGTGGCTACAACACGACGGAGCACCATGTCATGCTACTCGAGAAATTCGGAATTTCTTAAACACGCGTTTCCACGATCGCTGGATCGGAAGAGGAAGGCCAATTGATTGGCCAGCAAGATCGCCTGACTGTACAAAATGCGATTTCTTTTTTTGGGGTTACATAAAAAACCAAGTTTATGCGTATCAACCTACTTCAACAGAGGACATGCGACAAAGAATTACAGCTGCCTTCAGAGAGATTTCGCCAGATATTCTACACAATGTCGACAACAACTTTAAAATGCGAATGAGAAAGTGTTTAGAGCAGAATGGCATGCATTTCGAGCATTTGCTGTAATTAATTAATAAATATTATAAAGCTGTTTTCAAATTTTATTTTCAAGTTTTTTAAAATAACTCCAATAATTACATTTACTCAGATTATTACGATATGCAACAGCAATAAATTACAACGGGAGCCACATTCGATGAAGTCAGCCGTCTATTCAGCTTTGAAAAAAAAGCAAATCATATTCCAAGGCATACTAGATTATAGTGCATTAACAGAATTTTCCAAAAATTCTAAATATCTCAAAAACCGTTGTAAATAAGTGGAAACAACCTTATATCGGGAGAAAGTAAATTAAATTTAGCTTTTCATTAACAAGAAAAAAATACATACTTCCATTTAAGAAAAAAAAGTTATTAGCAATAAATTTTTTTTTTGACAGTTAAAAATATAAGAGTTTATTTTATGGAAAGCTTTGTGCAAATAGTGAAAATGATAGTTCATTTCTTCTCAAGTCAAACGGTCTAAGCTGCATTGCTGTAAGTTTGATTGTTCACGAGATATTCAAAATGGCGCAAGACGCTGCAAAAGTTGTTTTTTCTGATTATTTCGAAAACCCATGATTTTAAGTATCAAGAAGGCTTATGAAACGGACCCTTATTTTTAATGAGAAATACAAAAATGCAATAAAAATAGTATCATTTCATTTAAAAAAATGAAGTTGAGTCCGGCCCAGCAGATATGGGACACCCTGTATAACTGAAAATAATTTTAGGAGATGGAAAATTTGAATTGATAAAACTTTTGCTCAGCAATTTTTTTCATATTCTCATTAATAACGGAGCTCTCGGGGAAGTACGCTTAAGTGGGACACCCTGTATATCCGGTTTTATAGTGTCCTGCGCCTTCCGGTTCCTCGCTTCCACTCTCTTCTGTCTTCCCAATCTCCTGGTTGTAGGTCACGTTCTGACATGGCCTTTTGAATTCCTCCCATCCATGTCGCCTTTGGTCTTCCTCTTTTTCTTTTCTCTGTGGGTGTCCATTTGAGAATTTGTTTGGGGATTCGTGTGTTATCCATTCATTCAACGTGTCCGTAGCACACCAGTTGTCTTCGTTGAATTTCTTCTATTATGTTTGTTTGGACGTTCATAATATTTCTAATTCTTTCGTTTGTTATTCTTTCTATTCGGGATTTTCTTGCTGCGTTTACGGAAATGCCGTCTTAAATATTTGACGAGTATTAAACAGTACCTAGGTATAGATTGAAGAATCGGCCAATGGAGTATTGTTTTTAATGTATTTTCTTGTGTATTTTAGATGTATTTTAGACTTATATGATTGTATTTGTTTTATTGAATTTTTGACGTATGTAAGTGCTGTGTAGGTATATTAACATGAATAAATAATTTTGAAATAAGAGAATATGTATATACATAAAAACAAAATCCACCCCTGCGCCCATTCATTGTAGTTTAAAGATGTTGGGACCAACACAATGGGGTTCAATCAGGTAGCTAATTTATGGCAGTAAAAGCCAACGGTATATTTTGAACATTTCTATACCTATACACTCTTCTGGTACCCCTCTACAATCTGGCAAGTTTACATATGATAGCTCTCAGTCTCTCAGCATTGCGGAAATATAAATAAATAAGAATGGATAGATATTTTTAAACTCAAATACCTCTTCTCAAAACGTGTTTAAAATTATGTTTAAATAAACTTTTTGGTATGAAGTTATAATAACTGTTAAACGCCAACTAGAAAAAAACCGAAACACTCTGCATATACGTTTTGCCCAAACACTGAATTCGGCCACTGACCGAAATTTTCTTGCCTACAACGCGACGTCGATATAATAATATGTTATAGTTCCTTTATTTGAATAAAGCAAATATGAGTATGTCCTCATCGCGTTCTGGGTACGAATTTCGGTCAGTGGTCGTATTCGGTCATCTTTGAGCGTAACATATTACAGATACCAGAATGAGAGAATTCACAGAGGCGCTTAATTTTCTGATGTCAATTATTGTGTGAGGACGGAACATGTGTTGACTCGGAAGTCATGGAAATTAGCGATGCAACGTTTTCGACATGGTCAACTACGATAGCCGAAAATGAAAGTGATCAAAACTCCCTAATTCGAACTTTCATATTTGCTGTCAATATTTTAGCATCCGGTAATAAATTGAAAATGTTTTACTTGGTTATCAACCTGGAAATTAAGGAGAAATTGCTCATCAGGCCGGCAACGTCCAATGAATAGAAATTATCGTTTATTTCTGGAAAAATTCAATTGTACATATTTTCAATAGCTATCATAACTAGCAATCAATCTAAGTATTTTATCTTACTATCTCGAGTAAGATTGTTTGAAACTGTTGATGGGTATTGATGATCGGCTTTTTTTGTTCATTCGCGCGTTTTTTATAGTAATCGTACTCTGATTTTGATGATTTTTGATTCATTTGAAAGAGGAGGCTTGAGAAATGGTCCCATATTCACAAAACACAAATCCGAAATGACAAATTTTCTCGAAAATCTGAGATGGTATAATTAATGATAATATCCGAAGGAAACGTTTAAAATGAACATTTTTTCAAAAGAGTTACAGTTTTTGAGTTAGAGGCATGTTAAATTCTCAAATATATGTATTTTTGCTATGTGGAGAGGGCGATTTCCATCGAAAATTAATGATCTGTGAGTATTACATAAAAGATCTAATTATTTGTACCAACATTTATAATGAACATTTTTTACTTAGAGTTACGATTTTTTTACGAGTTACTGTGGTGGTAAAATGGTAACATATAAAATACTTAAGCGTATTTCCGCAGCGATGTTTTGAGATAAAAACAACTACAAGCAAAGAGTATACGTGGATAATAATATAATAAGTACTATCTTTATTGGTATTAGTGAACGTTCAACGATTTTCGTGACTAATGTTACACTCAAAAGTGTGAAATAAATATTTTTTTAAAAAATTATTAGTTGGTGCATTGAAAAATACAAAATAATATAAATTCTATTGTTGCTGGTACTTGAAGATGGTGCCAAAAGGTATCAATATAACTGCAACTGCAAAACTTCCAAAGTAAAATAGAATTAATATTATTTTGTATTTTTCAGTGCACCAACTAATAATGTCGGTCCAATTTTATAAAAATATTTATGACTTTATTAGTTGGTGCACAGAAAAATAAAAATAATATTCATTCTATTGGTACTGGTTATTTTGAAATTGTGCAGTTGTAGTTAGATAGAAGACTTTTGGCACCAACTTCAAAAGTACCACCACCAATATAAAAAATATTTATTTCATACTTTTGAGTGTATCATTATTGATGACTAATAATTGTTGAACGTTCACCGAAGAAGATGATGCTTTGCTTATACTTATTCAAAAATTTCAAAACATTTGACCCTTTGCCCCTTCTACATAGCGGAAACACACATATTTCAGGCATCACCATAGCTGTAACTAGGAAACCTATGATTTTTTGAAAAAAATTCCAATTTAAATGTTGCTGGATATAGTCTCTTAATTAATTAGGTCGTCTCGAATTTTCCATTTTCGTACCCACCCCCTTTGAGAGAAGTTTTTGGGGGGGAGGACATGTTTTATGTAATTTTTTTACCTTTATTTAAATTTTAATGCGACCTGCTGTTCTTTTGAAACTATTTGGTCGATCATGTCCATTAACGAACTGAAATTGGTTCTTTAGTCGACTTATTCTTGTGGCAAATTGGGTACATAGCAATGATGCAAGAAAATGCTAGACCGTACGCAGCAAGATTTGTCAGTGGTGTAATAAAGAATTAGATTGTTTAAATGGCCAACACTCTTCCCAGACTTAAATGCGATAGAAAACTTCAATGTAACCTCTTTTTTTTGCTTCTGTATTATGACATTATTTACTTGTAATTAATAAGATGGAATTATAAAAACAATAATTGATTAATTTTGAGATTAAAAATTTAGATTTATTGTGTTTATATTTACTTCTAAATTAATGACGAAAAAATGTTTTACCTCGATATGAATGTACAAAATTAACATATATATGAATTAAATGGGACGCCCTGGACAATATTTAGGTGCTGAACTTTGTTAGTTTGTACGTACGGGATATTTCCGGAACCAATGATCATATTCGTGAAATTATAAGGTTATTTGTACGTCAATGATACCCAGACAACCGTTTTTTTTATTGGTTTGTCTTATCTCCGAAATGAGTAAACCGATGCTGCTTTCATTGAAAGGTTACCCTTTATATGCTGCAATTTTCATTCAGGACCTCATATTTTTTAATATCAGTAAGAGTATGTAGACATTTGCTCACCGCTCAACAAATCACTATTAAGTGACTCGCGCACATCGCATTGCTTTGAAAAAATTATCTTTCATCAAATTCAGTCATCTTCTACTAAGCACCGTACTAAAGGCGGTCCGTATCGGCGCTAACTTAATTATTGCAGCCTGGCCCAGCTGTAGTTTGCGTGAAGCTTTTGACTCAAAAATATCTATATATTGAAAAATAATGAGATTTTCTACTTACAATACTGTTTATCTCTTCGGGGCATGACACAACACTTATATAATAAAAAAGCGCACAGAAGGCAAGCCACGAGGGCGGCACCGCAAAAGACGACTGCTAGAACGGGCAGCCGGTCGGCGGGTAGTTTCCGACCGGGGGCTGTAGTTGTGTCTTCGGGCGGGTACATGCCTGCCGTCAACGTCACCCACTGTTGGTGCAGCACCAAGCTGCCTCCACCTCGGCCATCAGTTCCAGTTTCTGGCAACGGCACTGTTTCGTATCCATAATCACTATGAGCTGAAACAATTATTGAGAAAAAAAAATTATAGATATCATCCTGCCTGCGTGTTGTTCGCAGAAAACTAGATCGAAAAGGTGATAAAAGTACAGACCAATGTTTTACTGTAAATACTATAGCCAGAGTAAAATTTAATAAAATATTTCAATGGGACTAATGATATTTTCATAAATAGCATTCAGTCAAGTAAAAATACATGTAAAACTGTCCATGTCGCTTATGTTACATCCATTTTGGCTTCGTCTAAAGGTATGTAAGTAAGTTTATTTACAATAAAAAGATACAACACAATATAAGAATAAAAATTATCGTGTATAGATATATATATATATATTTATTTGATAAAATAGATTTTTGTTGAGGATGCAGTCATTTAATAAATAAAATTCTTTGAATTATGCCAAGCTTTCGAGAATGTTTATTCTCTCATCGGGGCAAAATTTGTGAATTTAGATAAAATTAACCACAAACAGGAAAAATTTCATAGCCATCAATCAGAAATGTCATTTCATAATTTGAATAAGGGTCTCTTGATAAGTGACTGAACAATTATTTCAAGTTTAAAAACTCTGACAATACACACACTTAACTTATAACCATAAAATAATAATTATTGTTCGTGTTTAAGTTCTGTACTCGTATCGTATGTACTTTCAAGATACACTCTTCCAGAAAATATGTACATACTAGGAAAATATGCTCTCCCTGTTTACCCTATGCCCTGCGACATTCAATTTTCTTCAAACAATTCTGTAACAACCTGTATATATTTTATCTATCAGAGTTGCTTAACTTCGATGACCTAGTCAGTGCTAACCATGCGGTCTTTGGATGTATCATATCTTCCTACCCTATGAAGATGAACTTTTTCCAGGAGACTTTTTATATAAAAAAATACTGTAGACAAAAAAAATACCTAATAATTTTTCGGATAAATGATTCATAAAAGTATTTCGTGCATGTAAGTAACATCCAATTAGTTGGAAAAATGCAACTTTGCAATATACTCGTAAATACATATAGGAGGTAGGTGTATGTATTATGTATTCCTATATATTATGTACATAATACTGAGGTAGGAAGAAGCACAAGTACGTACAAAAAAAGTAGGTTACCTTATGAGTAATCAAGTGTATTAGTATTCACGTCAAGGTTAACGACATTGGCGGAACAACTAATAAAATAGTTTTTATACTGAATTTATGTACGTAGAATTAATATTATTTTCTTTTTTGAATAACAGATATTAGCACTGATGTTGTCTTATGCGATTATAGAACAAAGTGAGAATGGAAGTACCTATTATAATTTTGCTAATATTCAGCTAATACTTATTGCACCGATTACATAATAATAATGGAGACGATGCTGGTTCAGTGAAAAAAGGATGATATTTATTTATTATTGTAACGGGTATATGAATATGACGGGTCTATATATTTATTTATGTATTCTGTATATATTGTTTTTAGAATCCAGATTGGCAAAATTACACCAAAATCATATTTTATTATTTGGTCCATACAAACCATTTTTTATACATCACTAAAAAGCTAATAATCTCCTTTTTTACTTACCTACCGTTCAAATCCAATATAGCGTCTATATGAGAAAAAAGTTGATGATGGTTCATGACAACTTAAAACTTGGAATGAAAAGTTCATTGTAAAAAGTTGAAACATTTTCAAAAAGAGAGTGTTTTTTTTAAATATTTAATAAACCCAAGTATTCAGTTTTCGATAAACCCATACATCCATCATCAATTTTGAACACAGTCTATACAAATATATTCCCGTACAGAATTTTTGGAATCACAGGCTTGCAGCCCAAATTGTGGTTATATCAATAATACTCATTACTTTACTTAGCACCATGCCTCTTGTCTTGGCTGGTGGTTATAATATCAAATTTTATGTAGGTAGAAGGTGTGAAACCACTATTGCAATTATTGGAAGATATATTTAGATAATCAGTACCATTAAAATCATATTTCTTTAATCATACAGTTTCATTTTTTGTATTTTAGAGCAAATTCGTTTAAGAACATTATGAAGATTAAATTCTATCATGCATTCGGTAACATACACACACACTTTTTTTAATATTTATTTTCTTTTCTAATTTGCCCCCCCCCTCCAAATCAGAAATGGGTTTTCAAAGATGCATCTTTGATTGGATTAGGTAACTGAATGAAAAAAAATATTAGAATTACCATCACTAATTTGATCTTTACTACTTTACTATATTCAACATTGTACTATCAGGAGATGCCAATAGGTACTATAGACAGAGTTATGGAGAGATTTCTGTAAACCTATATACAAATAAAATATTAACAGTCCCCTGCATTTACATAATTAAGTGTCTTCTATAAGTGAAAGAAAGTATTCATTTGTATTCTCCAAACAACGTATGCCATATTCTTTAACTACGATGGAACAATATACAATTTACTAATTGTAGCTGCACATAAAACTAGAAAATATAAAAAAAAATCCGACGACTCGTAGCCATTTGATAGGTAAATTTCACGGTTTTAATTTTTATTATTTGTTCTATCAGTTTTAGAGAAAATGCTTCAAACAAAAGTCGTAGCTACAAATCATATATATAATAAATGGTAATTGGTAATTGCACTGTGATATATTTATTTATTCAGATTCGGAATAGTTTCTTAGCGTTAAATTTGAGACACCCTGTAGGGACATTAGCAAGAACAACGAAAACTTGAAAACATTTAGTTTTTTGAATTTCTCTGATAGGTATCTATAATATCAAAGAAAATACACAGTTTTATACCGGAACATGTTCTTTTTTATTAAAATAACATTTTGACAACGCACTAAAAATAACACCAACAAAAATTAAAAATAAATAGCAATAAAAAAGCAAACATACAACCGAATTGTATACCTCCTCCTTTTTTTGAAGTCGTACAGAAAAGAACATTAGTTGCACTTGTTCCTACCTCTACTTCTAATGCCTGCTTCACATCGCCTCGGCATATTCGATATTAAATTGGATATTTGAGTTTGGTCAAGTCAATTCCAAATATTGGTAACCATTATTTGGTCATCTAACTAAGACACAGATATTGTAAAGAAAACCAAAGAACAAAGAGTAAAGTGGCTAGGTCATGTATGGAGAGCCCGGGAAAAAGCTACAACGTACTCAATGCTTCAATGGGAACCAGGAGGAAAAAGAAGACGCGGAAGACCCAGGACAAAATGGATGAAGGAAGCGGAGGAAGACCTTAGCAGGGCAGGAATTGTGAAC
This sequence comes from Crioceris asparagi, assembly GCA_958507055.1. Classification (NCBI taxonomy): domain Eukaryota; kingdom Metazoa; phylum Arthropoda; class Insecta; order Coleoptera; family Chrysomelidae; genus Crioceris; species Crioceris asparagi. The sequence continues at coordinate 48,768,644 of OY293827.1, forward strand.
TTGAGAGAGAAAACTAGAGAGACAGCTATGGAGAAATATAAGTAAAAAAGCTTACTTAAAATACAAACCCACAAAGGGGTGTTAAGATATCATATATATCTACATATATTTTTTGGTCATCCTGCAAGGATTCAAATCGGAACTGCGCGGTGGCCAATTCAGAGTTCGAATATTTATTTGTAAATATTCATTAACGATGCGCCCTACATGAGGTCTTGCGTTATGTTGCATTAGTAAGAATTTATCCCTGATGTACGGATCAAAAGGGACAACGTGCTCAGACAAAATCTCATATTTAAAGAGCCCCCAAGGTACCACATCCGTTCATAGAGTTAAGGAAATTCCAGCCCAAAACATCACTGAGCATCCATTATATAGATTTCTTTCACGTATCTGTGCATAGCGCTCACCTGGCCAGCGGATAACTCTGAGAAGCCTATAAGAGACAACATATTCGTCTGTAAATAGAACGTGTTCCTTGTCATTAATAGTCTAGTTTACATGCTCCCTGGTGAAATGCAGTCTAGCTCTGTGGTTGACTGCATTTAATATAATCCAAGGCCTGTCACTGGAACTCTGACATCTAAATTGTGATCAGAAATACTTACGTCTCCTCACAGTATGAATGCTTGGTTGAATATTACGAACTGCACTGAATTGTGTCAAAAGTTTCCTCGACGTGGTAAAACGCTTTTTAAAGCAAGCAGTAAGCAGTCTAATACAGAGATCTTGAAAAACTGTAGTTACCAGAGTTCTGCTTTGTGGTGGACGTATGATTAGTTTCTCTAAAGCGTTGGACAACACAGGTATACCTCCTCCGTTCGGGGTTCGTCGGTCAAATATAGCCATGCTATCCCACTCAATTTGGGACACACTGAGTGTTGAGATAAAGTATGAGAACATGTAAATATCTTTAAAATGGAATTATCACTTGAAATTCTACTCGATTTTTTAGTAGAAGAGAAGTAGAATTAATTTTCATAAATTTTGATTTTCTTTTGTCAACAATTACCTAGTACCTAGATAGTACCGAAGCCATCGATAGCTCCGATAGTACACGGTTATTTTTCCAAGAAATCAGCATTACTCTACTCATTTGAACCTCCATTAGAGTAACTAATATGTAAAAATTTAAAAGTGATTGTAAAATTCTATAATGTCTAATTTTTACAGATTATTTACACTAAAGCAGTACGTACGGATTCAAAAGAACCAGATATATCGAAATCTGCAAAAATATACAGGGTGTCCTTGATATTTCCGCAATAACCGGAAGTACCCTAATACAAGAAACTGTATCAGATGCATTAGGCGGCATGGTACTTGTCTGGAATGTTTTATAGATATCGTTCTTTCCGTTTTAAAGATATTTACATGGTTCTATATTTTATCCTTGTATGGAACATTAAGAAATTTGTAAATACGATAGAAGTCACATTTTGAAAGGTATCAAGTTCAAATTAGCTGCAAAATCGGATGAAATTGTAAACGGCATGATCGAACTAGTAGTTTCAAAATGGCGGCCTATCAAACTTAAAACAATCTCAAATAACAGCCAGTGTTAAAATGCTACCATATCTAGTTATAGATATAACTTGTACCTACAATTTTTGTTTGAAACATTTTTCTCTAAAAGGGACAGAAAAAAGTAATAAAATCTGAAAACATTGAAATTTACCTATCCGCTGGCTACGAGTCGTCGTATTTTTTGACCGATGAACCCCGAACGGAGAAGGTATACAATTCGACTGCCTGCGTTTTTTTTGGTTCGTTTATATAGTATACTTAGATTTTCATGATTCTTGATTCATTTGAAAGAGGAGGCTTGAAAAATGGTCCCATGTTCATAAAAACGCAAATCCGAAATCTCCTTCCCCGAAGGGGTGGATTTGTCAAATTTTCTCGAAAATCAAAAGTCTGAGGTGGTATAATAAATGATTGGTGCACTGATAAATAAAAAATAATATTAATTCTATTGGAGGTGGTACTGGTGAAGTTGGTGCCAAAATTTATCAATCTAACTGCAACTGCACAACTTCAAAAGTAACAGCACCAATAGAATTATTATTTTGTATTTTTCAGTGCACCAACTAATAACCATTTATTATGCATATCATACCAGCAATTTTTGGGACACTTTGTATAATCCCGAATAATTTCCCACGATGGACCTTACGTTACAAATTAAGTTTATCAAACTAATAGCTTAATTAAGAACTGAGCATTAGAAGAAAATTAAATTAAATCAAGAAAAATATAAAAATGCAAGAGCTGTTTAGTTTTTGGCTGGCTTCTTGGTGAAAAGATAATTCTTTTTGAAATAAGTTTGATAATTTCTCGATAAAGGTCTGTCCCGTATGTGCCAGTTATTGAACTTGCCGAAGTGGTATTTCAATGTAACGCTTTCATACTGGCGGCTCGAGGCCATGCTAGAATTTATCGGGGATGGCTTTGTGTTGCAAGATGCAACTTCACATTATGTTCTTGCCTAGGATCTAGGCATCTGTTACGGTGGCAATCTACAATATTGAAAATTTCAATTCTTATGAATCATGAATGGATAAAGTTGAGCCATATTCATTATCTATCGAGGACTTTAGGGTAATTTCTTAAGGATCCTATTGCGATCATTCGTTCTCTAAAAAATACAGTCTAAATTGTATCTATATTTATTTATTTATTTATTTATTGACTAGGTGTGAACGGGAACATTCGAATTACAATATCTGCAAGAGGTTCTCAAAGAAACCTATGCGCAGACCTAGTATGACTTAACAACAAAAAAAATACCCGAACTTAAAAAACTAAAACAGTATAACAATAAAAAAGAAAATAATATAAGACTTTGTGCTTATAAACTAAACATCATTGAAACTAAACTAATTTACTTTTTAAGAGAATTTTGAGGGCTAGAATGGTATTGTATAAACATTCATGTAATTAAATCATTCAGTTCAATCAATTGCAAATTAAATAACTAGTTTCTGTATGTTTTCTGTTATCCATCTTTTTAATCTATTTTTAAGATATTTTTTACTTTTGTTCAAGTTTTAATGTTAGATTCTAGTAAATTATAAACTTTTATTGTCACCATCTTACTACTTTTCAATGTTTTATTTATTTTTGGTAAGGTGATTTTGTTCATACTAATTTTCTGTGATTCTCTAAATTCAGTCGATAGAGTTTTATAGTTTTGTTGAATAGTCTCAAGTAATATGACTGAAATATTTTTTATTTATTCCTATAGACTTCGGTCCGAATTTTCGGTTTTTGACAAACATTTTGATTTAAGGTTGGCCGATAGGTTGCTCATTTACCATGCACAACGCGTGCAGAAGCAACATATTACCGAATTGTCTACCTGTTCATTTCAAGAAGTTGGTAAAAATGGGTTTCCTTGCATTTTAACTCTTCAACATACATAGTACCTACATATACCTAGTCAAAAGTAAAAACTTAAAGATTGATATAACGCAAGAAGTCTGTTAAATTTAAATAGAGAGATTCACATTTTTGTTCCGCACCTATATGCCTTAAAAAAGATCATATTGGCCATGTATACAATCGTAAGAATACGTTGCAGCTTTGCACCTTTGTTTGCCATTAAATATATTTATATTAGGTAAACAAAGGAAAATTTCAATAGCAAACTATCGGGAATATTAGTCGTAGCTAGTGAACGGGAAATAATTTAATTTGCATTTACTTAACCATTTTATTCGGTTCACTATGTATATTGTACTTATATAGTGTGTAAGTAACTTCCATATTGCAATCCATGATAGGTTGACAAAAAAAAAATAGAAATTTCGCAAAATAAAACAATCGGCATGAATAATTTAAGAATATACTACATATTCTAAAACGTCATAGAGCTAATATTATTATTCCGAGAGTTATATTGATTTAAATAATTTAAATTATGGAAAAAATTCTATTACCAAAGTCTATCTAAGGAGAAGTCCGGTCACTTGTTTGATCTCCTCGAAAACGACGACGTTTTTTGCGTAGCGGTCGTAAATCTTATATATTATTAATATTATTCTGTATCGTTTGTATACTATTTCTATTTGGCATTTATGTCGGTTGTAATCAAATGATAAAAATTTTTTAGGTGAGTTCTCTTATTGTATTTTGTATTTAAGGTAGATACAGTACGTAGAAAAAATAATCTAATTGGAAGTATTTTTATTAACATACCAATTCAGTATATTTTTCAAGCAATAGGTAGGTAGGTATAGCAATAATATGAAATCAAACGAGTTAAAGCAAAAAAATACATATTCGTCTAATTTGTTTGTTACTTGTGATTGAAAAAAAAAGTTGAAAAAAATAATTGCGAGTATTATTTTCATGTAATACATTAGATTTATATATAGATATAGATTTTAGTTCCATGTTGGCAAATTGCATAATAAATCCTCACCCATTTATATAATGACACCAGGTAATCTATATTATCTAAAATATTTCCTTAATCAAAAAAGTATAGGAAAAAATAAAATTAACAAAATTTTAATTTTATTTGACTAAAATAATATAAAAATAATAATATTTTAATTTTAAATTTAGACCCACTTTATTAAGACCACTTTTGTTTTGTTCTTAATTTTGTATAAAAAACACAAATAAGTCTAATGTTATCTAAACTTTCTGGAATTAACTTTGAGGGAGTAGCAGTTTTCTCTAATAGTTTTACGTAAAAAATTACTCTTCATTAAAATGTGTGATGTATATCTTTACACTTTTATAGGCCTCTTCAGCTGTTAAACTTGCATATTTATGATCTCCAATAAAGCCTAAATCGTCTTTCCACTGCTCACACCTTGAAAAAAATATATTAATTTTATCTACGTCCGTGAGGTGAGAACTTCTTATCCCAATCATTCTGCTTGAGACAACTTTATTACCGCACGTGTTTTTCATATCCTACTGTTCTTCGATCAGTCAAATAAAAAAGGAGCATTATTATATCAAAATTTATCTAAAACTAATAACAAATTACTGTCACAATCTAAAAAGTTACTATATTTACATATTAATTATTTATATTATCGAAATTCACAATCTTTGCAATCTTTACCGTTTTCCGATTGTTTTTCACATTTTAGAGACGTAGATAACGCTTTAATAATGTACTGCTGCGATTTCACAACTCGTATTATGCACTCATCAATATTTCGCATGCATATGTACGTTAATAAAGCTCTTATCCCAATTATACAGTAAACAACTATTATAGATTTTCATATGAAAACAATATATTTTGCATAAATCTACGCAACAATAATTCCCATGAGAAGGCATCATAAAAAATTAACAATTACAAAGATTAAAGAAAAACTTTAAACAACACTCTTTTATTTGGCACACCCAATATATACCTATCGACGCCGTGTAACACATATTTGGTTGAATCGCCAGCTCGAGCTGGGAAACATATATTCAGAAGACGTGGCGAGTGCAGGAGGGGGATTATCGTCGCCTGAATGCGATTGACCAGACTTCTCCTTAGATAGACTTTGCTATCGCCTACCAAAATAATCAACAATAATTTTTATAGATATATTCTAAATAAAATTCTCAAAATATCTCAAAGTAATTTTAGATTCAGTGGCGAAAGGAGATATATTATTATATCAACATAATAATAATAATATAAATATAGCAACAATAATTTGTAATTTGTAGTTATTAAACTTTTTAAAAAGACAATTCCAGGCTTCTGAATTATAAATCATGAGTTGTTTTGAAAGATGAAAGGGTAAAAAATTCCGATGACTCATAGCCAGCGGATAGGTAAATTTCACTGCTTTTTTCTATCACTTTTAGGGTGAAATGATTCAAACAAAAGTTAAAGATATTAATTATATCTATAATAAGAAACACTTTTATTGAGGTTATGGTGTAATTTTGTAATTTGTTATTATTAGTAATAGATAAACTTTTAAAAATGACAATCCCGGGCTTCTGTATCACCTATAATTGGCACAGTCAGTCGGATACCCAGAATTGTGTCAAATCGGTGTCGCAATTTTTGTATCAATGATTAACTACGTTATTGAACTTGTAACTGGAGTGGACCAGCCAAATCCTTGGAACCTCATCTATCGTAGACCAGCAGAATACTATCACCATCATTTGGGACAACAATCGCCCAAATTCATAACGTACATGGAACTGGTAGTACCACATCGCCAAATAGACAATAGACAATAGATTTATTCATGACCAAACAGTATAGTTTTAACAATCGTCACTTAGCCTAAGATTAAAAATTACAGTTAGTTATTCTACATAAAATAGACAGTAAGAAGAAAATTGATAATAAAAATTCACAAATTGTACAATGACAAGACAAAGAATAACATTACAATAAATGTTGGTTAAGAAAAGTCATCATCTCTCATATCACATGTTAAAAACTCATCGATGCTATAGAAACCCTTTTGTATTAAATACTTTTTCACTACTCTTTTAAATGACAAGAGGGGCATTACTCTCAGCCGTGAAGGTAATTTGTTGAAAAAGGCCGGGAAGTAGTGAAGAGTTGCATTCCACGATGTCTTGAGTCTCAAGAACCGTATCCTTAAGTCATTCCTATTCCTTGTTTCATGTTGATGGATCTGGGGAGAGGTTCCATAATCATGCACGTTCTTGTGTGCATATTGCAGACATTCAAGAATGTACTGTGAAGGTAATGTGAGAACACTAAGCTGCCTGAAAAACTCTCTCACATCATCCCTATATCCGATCCCAGCCAGAATCCGCAATGCTCTGCGTTGTAACCCAAACACCCTAGAAGCATGAGGTGAGTGACCCCATGCTAGTATGCCATACATACACACCGAATGGATAATAAGAGTGGTATGCTATTAAGCACACTTTACCCTCAACCACTTTGGACAAATTTCTAAGAGCAAATATTCCAGATGTTATTTTTTTGGAAATAGTGACAACATGTTGTTCGAATGTTAGTTTGGGGTCTAAAGAAATTCCTAGAAACTTTACTTTGTCCGGATTATCAATAGCATCATCCCTCCTCAAGGAAAAGACCATTTGTTCAGTCTTGTTCAGATTTAGATTCAGGCGATTCGCCCTAAACCAATCATTCACACCATTTGTACATTCACCTGCTCGCTTCATCAAGGTTCCATGATCTTTTGATCTTACAAGAAAATTTGTATCGTCCGCGTAAACAGTCACTTCACAATCCAACATAGATGATGTTATGTCATTAATATATAAAAGAAAGAGCAGGGGACCAAGAATCGAGCCCTGAGGTACCCCATGCCTCATGATTCTCTCCTCCGACACACTTCCCCCAAGACTAGTCACCTGTCTTTGGCCCGACAGATAACTCTGAATCAAGGCGACACTCTTCACATCCAGACCATAGAATTCTAACTTTTGCAGCAGTATATCGTGAGAAACACAGTCAAAGGCCTTGGAGAGGTCGCAGAATGTGCCACACACAAAATCGCCATCCTCAAGGCCTTCAACTATGCAATCACACATCCTACACACTGCTCCAGTAGTCGACCGCTCCCTCCTAAAACCAAACTGTTGTTGAATCAGCAGACCGTTCTCCTCAAAATACCCATAGAGCTGGTCCTTGAGTAATACCTCAAAAACCTTTGAAAAAACTGGTAACAAAGAGATAGGACGATAGTTATTAAAGCTGCGCTGGTCGCCATTCTTAAAGATTGGGATAGTCTTGCTTAATTTAAAGATAGAAGGGTAAACTCCCTCGACAATACAGAGATTTAACAGTTTAGTAAGAGGGCTGATAAGGACGTCTTTCAGAGAATGTAATAGTAATGTATTAAAACCAAATATATCCTTACTATGTTTCTTGTTTAATTTACCAATAGCATCTCTTAATTCAATTAGACTTCATGAAAAGCAAAACCAGTCTGTCTAGGGTTTGGTCTGAGCTGCTCCAGATAAAAATCAAATGGTAAATTTGATTCAGGCAGAGCCGATATTAAACTATCAGCAATATCTGCAAAAAAAAGAATTTAAATCATTCACATCTAGATCCGCTGTTATTCCACTAGTCGACCTATGCCTATTGCTGTTGATGATGTCCCAAGCAGCCCTAGATGGGTTATCGGAACCACGAATATAATTAGAATTCGCTCTTTTCTTTGATTCTAAAATGACCTGCCTATATCTCTTCCGCAGCAGTCTGAATTCATTGTAAATCAAAGGACAATCAGACCCCCTACGGAGATCATTCAGAATAGCCAGCTCTTCCTTCATAGCTCGGAGTTCTTCCCCAAAACATTCAACCCTTGTAGCGTCAGGTTTAAAATTTCTTTTTTGGACAGGGAATGCAAGATCTCTCAGCTCGATCATCCTCCCCATTAACTGAGAAAATTTTTCATCCGTACTAATATCATGACCCATGAAATGCCACTCCTCACTCTCAATCATGTTATACAAATTAAAAATTCCCTTATGCTTATAAGGACGGCTCATTAAGTTACTGATTTTTTCGTTACTATTATTTTTGTTTTCCATATGACTAGTATCTACAAATAGCTCTATAGCAAAATGGTCGGACAGGACAGGATCAAAAACCTTTAGGTTAAAATTTAATAAATCATAAAAATTTAAGAATTCGTTATCAAGACAATGACTATTTCTAGTGTTACAAAAAACTTGTTGAGTCAAATCATAACTTTCCATAATATCCAAAAAGTTACTTTTCATTTCATATTCCCTATCAAAATGTATATTAGAATCTCCAGTTACTATTACAAATTTATTCATATTAAAAATTATATTTAAAAAGCTATCCAATAAATCAAGAAACAGACTAAAATTTCCATTTGGGGAACGATAGACAGTAACAATTAACAGATTAAAATTTAGGATTTCTAACGCACACAGTTCGCAGTGGTTTCCTACAGACATCTGAGTTATCTTATCCAATGGTCTTACCTCGGACATCCTCTTTATGAAGATTGCTGTTCCACCATGTTTGTTGTCAGCTCTACAAAAAGAATCTACCAATTCAAATCCGGGGATAGTTAGTTGTCGCAGTTCTCCAGTTAGCATACAATGCTCCGTAAAACAATTGTAAAAACATTGTATTCTTTGTGTTGGGTACTTATAAAGGTTTCAATTTCAGCAACCTTGTTTCTGATAGACCATATATTGATGTAAAATATATTCAGTGTTGGTTTAGGAGGACTACTTAAAATTTTTGTATTGTTGTTTGTTTCCATACAGATGATGTTTTCATTTATAAAAAATTTGAGTTCTCCAAAAATTCCTTCCGTTTGGAGAAGACGAACCTTTTTATACCCACTAATCGTGGCCAAAAGTTAGGGTCATATAATTCATTTTTTTTGTCTAGTGGAGCCGTAACCACAAAACATTTCAGCTTATTCGGGTCACTGGGAAGTTCTCTGACCACAACCTTCAAACCATTGAAACTTTGCTTACCTTTGATGTAATCTGTAATCATATTTTCCGTGACATGTCTTCTAACTCTATTTAGGTAGAGCCAGACCCTTCTCTCTCCGCCAGAGAATCCATTTAACTCCGCTTCAGGTGAAGTGTCTGCATTTCCCAGGCGTTTGCGGTATTGTTTTTTTTTTGATGTCTTTGGAGTTGAAAGTCATTGTTGATATTTTTGTTTATGCTTAGGATGCTGTCACATTCTTCTTGATTCTTTTGTTGGCTCTGTTTCGGTGTTGTTGCTTGAATGGCAGGAGCACCCGCTTTACCAGCATATGTTTTATTAGCAACACCTGTGTTTCCCAGTTTTAAAGGTGAAATGCCCAACTTCACACTGTCATCTGGCGTCGGTGTATTTAGCATGAGCGTGGTTTGTTTTTCGCTGTTGCTTGATGTTTGTTTATTTTTATGTCTACCATTTTCTAATTCTAGGTTACTGATTTTTTCAATTAACAAGCCATTGTTCTGTTTTAAGATATTATTTTTATCTGCTAGCTCATCAAGCATTTTCTCAAGATATTCGATTTCCATACTAATTTTAGATTTTTCAATTTCAAACAACTTGCCTTCCATCCTGTTATTTCCCGCCAAATCTTCTGAGGTGCAGCACATAATTTTTGTTTCGTCTATTACTCTTTTAATTTTGCCCATCCGCTTAACGCAACCATTGTGGTATATTGCAAAACAATTTATACACACGGACACTACAACTTTTTTTAACACAGCATTGAAAACCAGAAATTTTTCCATCTTTCGTACCACTTTCTGATTCACAATCCGACTCGCCGCCATCTTGAGAAGTTTTCTGCTCACGCTGGTATACCGATGAGCCGTGAAGCCGTGGTGGAGGCGTTGGTCTAATTGGGAGTGGTTCCAATGGTTATTTCTCCCACTCCCACGCTAGAGAAGATGATAGTCTTTCTCGATATTATTGAAAATCGTTTAAAATTCCACGGATTCCGTTCATTTAATCATGGATATCTCAATTGTTAATTATCCGATTGGAATAATTCTCTAGCCGGCGTAATCAGCGTAATTAGACGACCACTTTGATAACAAATTTGATTTTGATCGCATCCGACTTTCGCTAGGTTTTATTAGCCTCTAGCGAAGCGTGCAAGGCCAATTCAAAACAAATCAAACTCCCGACCAGACGACCACCCTTTCCATGATAAAAGTTTTACATATATATTAAATTGACACTGTAGACAAAGATTAGATCTTTGCTGTAGTTATGTAAATGTTCACGAAAGAATAGAAGAAGCTAATGCTATAAAAGTACATTTATATCAGGATTTAAGACTTAAGACAGTTTTAGCCGGTCTTCGTGCACCTTCAGATACTACTTATACGGTGCACGAAGCCAACAACGCTAACTCTGGCCCTCCAATTTGTAACACAAGAGGAAAACGTTTATTATGTATTTTCTAACAAATTCAAATAAGCATATCATTAAGAACCAATCCCACAAACCTAATATTTCTTACTCAAAGACCACAAATTACTTCTCAAAATATTCGAAATCCGTCATTCTACCAACCACACTTCCAACAAAGACAAAAAAATTTCCCAACATTCAATTGTAACCCATAATTTTTCAAACCCACAACGTTCAATGCGCATACTCCAAATAATTTCTTTAGAACGCAAAATTATAATCACAACAGGTCCCATTTTATCGAAGAAACAATTTTCAATGACAAAGTTTTCCTCGAAAAATTTTGAGACAACCATAAAATAATCAAAACGTTTTTAAACCCAATTCTCATCAGCAACTTCCAAAAACTACTCTCATGATCATATCAACAGAAATACGTCCAAACCACCATCTAACTTTTTCAGATCATCCTCTCAACCTCCAAATTTTACTGTAGAAGAATTATATAATACTGAATTGACCCTTGTACTGAGGATGACTATTTAGATTATACTGCAAATCAACCAATTTGTATTTTTCAGTGTACCAACTAATAAAGTCGGGCCTCGTTTCTGAAATAAAGTTTTTATCTCACATTTTTGAGTGTACTATCTTTAATCATCCAAATCATTCAACGTTCACTTATATTCATAGGTTCCAAAACATCGCGGAAATACACATATTCCAATTAAAATGTTGCTATATATGGTCTATATTATAATTTTCCCGTCTCAAATTTTTGATTTTCGAAAAAAAATCGATCCACCTCTTTTAGTGGAAGGAAATGTTGAATTTTTAATTTGTTAAATATAGATCCATTTCTCAACTCTCTTCTTTCAAATGAAAAAAAACATCAAAATCGAAGTACGTTTACCAGGTACCTATACGAAGCGCGTGTACAAAAATTAAAGCACACAGTCGAATTCTCGGTCGAATTGTATTCTTTATCGGTTTGGGAAGTTGGCAAAAACGGTAGCCGTTCAAACTTGTGCAAAAACTAAGAATGTGCCCATTTGGTAAATGTTAAATATTTACTTTTGATTCAGATTTGATCTCTTGCTATAATTTTCCCCCACTTATCCACTATCAAGATAAATAAAAAACAACTTAAGGAAGTTGTTTGGATTGAATGTGCATTCAAAACATAAAACTAGCTTATTATCTTGTCAGTACAAAATATCTCTATATCTTGGTGCAACAATCAAAAACAACATACCTAAAGAAAGTAGAAGATCAAATTTTTCGTATTAGAATTTAACGCGTCTATAATTAAAATTCATCAAAATTATTTTATATTGCTAAGCTGCGTTGCTAGTATGATCAAAGATAAAAAAGATAAAATATAATATTATAATTTATACAATTAAAAATTCAAGAGAAGTTACAAAAAATCCACACTAATGTCTTGTTTTTCGCAGTATGGAGATATTGATATCATTAACCTGTTAGTTTTGCTCTTAAATTTAGTATAACGAAGTTTCTTCTCTGGCATCTGGTTAAGTGTTAACATTTCACAAATAAACCAAAACGATGTCGCAGAGAGAGGTCGCAGTTTTGGAGGTATCAAGCTGCAAAAATCAATCTTCTATTTAGGAGAACTCGGTCGAGATATTTATTCGGCATTATGGCGACCGTTCCAACGTTTATTAAAATTATCAAAAAAAGGGCCTTGGTGTAAATTGCATCAAACATAATTTTGGGTTATGGATATAATCAGTACCTACAACTTTTGTTAGAACAATTTTTCATAAAATGCACAAAAAAATTATAAAGAAAAAATAAGAAATATTGGTAAAACATGAAAACTCAATATAAATTTGATGTAAGTGTACATTTTCTGGAGATCTTAATCTCGACCCTTATTAAAAATATATATATATATATATATATATATATATATATATATATATATATATATATATATATATATATATATATATAATATTGATAAGAAATAGGCGAAAAAAAAGTCCAGACTTGTTCATTTAATGCAAATTTGGTTAAGTTATCATGTACATACAAGAGGCACTGATGGATATATAATGCAGGTACAGTCATAATGGTAGTGTTTTAAAATATTCCCGACAAGATTGTCTTTTTAAGATGTTTACTGTTGTCCTTAGTGCCCTGTTTGTGTTTTAAAGATGTTATATACCAATCTACTGAGTTTCCATGTGCCGTTTGATTTTGAAAAAGTCCCACATAAGCATGTCGGATTTCAGTTGTAGTGAGTTTTAATTCCACGAAACAGATAATGTTAATGATTTTTTAAAGAAAGTTCAGAATCTATATAGTTCTAGGAATCTAACCGCGTTATATTCTTAGTTTTTTTAATGAAAAGTTGAGAATTGTTGTTTTTTAGAATTAAATGCCAGTGAATGTACTTGAAACCATGCTTTTAATTTGTCTAAACTTTATGATAACTTCGAACATTTTTGGGTTTTTCTGAGCTATGTAAAGTAACGTGTCATCCGCGTATTGAATTAGGTACCTACTTGAATATCTTCTTGACTGTGGGCAAAATCATTCACATATAATATAAAGAGGATTTGTCCCAGTATTGAACCTTGTGGTACAACTGCTTGGATTGGTAAGCTTGAAGACCTAGTACCTATATTTGTTAGTGTGTTTGAGAAGTAAGTGAAAGCTAAGTCAGTCCCATTGCTGCTAAGATTGCAGACAGTAAGTAGGTACCTAGGTACACTACCGAATTGAAAAATTTCTGTTTGGTTTGAAATCGCTGATGTGTCTTGGATTTTTATGTTAGTAATAACACCTTGATGATCAGAAAAATAGAAAAAAATCAAATTTGTTCTTCACCCAAAAAAGTTGAAGGAAGCAACATTCAAATTGGGCGACTTAAAAATAGGGTTTCCGGGTTAGAGCATAAGAAAAGTGCAAGATCGTGGCCCCAATTTTAATGACTAATAAAGCACATAAAAATGCAAAAAAATATATTTACAAAAGCTAGGACCAACCGATCTACATTAGTAGTTAGTTATGTGAACTGAAAATTGCTAAATAATAATACCTACATAATTCAATTAAACAACTTCAAAATTACCGGTACCAATAGAATTATTTGTACTTTTCGGTGGTCCTAGTTTGCGCAATAAAATATCTAAGTAAATAATATAGTATTGTTATGCAGTAATTTGTTCTGGAGAGTTCCATCGATATTTGAAAACAATAAAAATTCAAAAATACCTGCATACCTACTTGATAAAATAGCATGTTAATTATGTATTTATAAGCGATTAGTCAATGATAGTGATAGTTGTTAAGTCACGTGCATTGTTTATTATTAGCTCGTGATGTTTGAAACGAACAATAATTAGGTACTACAATACCTACATTATAATAACTATTCCATATTAATATGATATTTCACCTTACTTTTAAGTCAAGATATTGTTTTAAATGAATATGTGACGGTTTTGATATCGGGAAGTTATTAAAAATGTAATTGAATTTTTAGCTTCGGCTGTAACTCTCATTCACCAGACGAATAATATTGATAACTCTTAACAAACATCGAAAATATTAATTCTTGTTGGTACCTTGATACTTGTTTATAGTGTTGTGTGATGAAACCACAGGATCAACTACATTTTCCATGATTCACAATTATTGTTGATACCAAACCGTTATGTATTTCAAGGTTTCCTAATATATTTAAGGACGTCCCACTTCTCTTTCAAGTATACACTCATTATTTGCGTTTAATAACATAATTTCACTCGATCGTAAACAACACAATCTCATTACATTTAAATAACAACATTCATTTGTTTATTCAACAAATGGAACACACACTACATGATTCCATTCAATCCAGAATATGTTCTATAGTTAAATGAAACCGAAACATTAAATTTCTCCAAGAATCTGAATGTTTACACCTCAAATCCACAAGAAATTCAATGAATCAAAATCTATTTCGCGATTTGATTTAGAAAACTCCCGCGGTAGCACAATATCGCCAACTGACGCATCCAAATCATATCCATAGACTAACACAAGAATCATAACTACTGAGCTCAACTCGACGTCGACGCAGCTATGCAAGAAACCACCGGCTTGCCGTGCGTGAGTAGCGAGCGACCCGGCGCCTACCCAGCGTCTCTAGCATCTACAGCATACGTCATCGAATACGCACGTGGTCACTTATTTAGCAATGTTGCCAGTTATTGCATTAACGCGAAATTAAATTTTGAACAATTTCCCTAACGGAGGAGGTATATAAATTATTTTTCTAAATATCTTCGCACGTTTTGCTTAGTAAACATCAGAAAAAACTAAAAAGAAAACCATTTCCGGCAACACTTGCGTGTGAATTTTTTTCAAAAAACTATGCCTTGCTGAGCACTAGAAGACAAGATTGTTGCTGATATATATTGAATTTAAATTTACGTAAACGTTCAACGATTTTGATGACCACTCAGAAAGGTGGTTTCGGTTTTGTTTACACGACATTATTAGATGGAGGAGTAAAAAATACAAAATACATTAATTCATTAATTAAGTTTACCAATAGATTTATTTTTTGTATTTTTTAGTGCATCTAATAAAGTCAGTCCTAGATTTTTTCTAAAAATACGTTTATATAAAATATTCTAATAATTTTATATTTTAGAAAAAAAAAGTAAATGCGGGGAGGGATTCTATAAACATAAACAAATATTTGACCACCAAACTTTTCACAGACTTTCCGAACGGAGGAAGTTACAATTCGATTGTGCGCTTTTTTATGTTCGTTCGCGCTTTTTGCATGAAAAACGTGCTCTGATAATGACCATTTTTTCATTTGAAAGAGGAGTAGGTACTTAGAAATGGTCCCATATTAAACAAACTTTAAATTTAACATCTCCTTTTTCCCAAAAACTGTCCACATAGGAGAAAGATGTTACAGTTTTTTCATAAATCAAAAATCTGTAAGAGAACTGTTGAGCGATGGTCCCATTAAAAACATAACGAAATTAAGAAATCTGGCATTCCACACCCCAAAAACTTCCCTCAATAGAGGTGGATGCGACAGTTTTTTTGAAAATTGAAAACGTTATCTGACAGAATTAAAGAATAGATCATTTCCTGCAAAATTTAAATCTGTTATTTTTCAACGGTTTCGGAGTTGCAGCACTACAAATGTGCTGCAACTGCTGTCGCTATATTTTTATAGACATATATATCTAAAGAAACTATCAAAAGTTTCAAGATCTAAAAACTTACGTAATATGTACCACATAATAGGAAGTTATTGGAAATATTTTTCAAGTCATGCAGTATTAAGGGGTTGCCTTATTTTAATAAAGTCTTAACCTTATTTCTCGTATAAATAAAGATCTATTGGAACGCACTGTTTAAATTGACAGTTTGTCTGGATAAGCAGGAGCAATAGCTAATTTAATACTTCTGTCTGCGTCTTTACTTTGTTGTTCAAAAGTGATTTGGCTAATTTTAACACAAACAAACCAAATATTTGAAGGTTTTGAAGAATTCATGTTTTTTGTGAGGTTAGTTTCGTTGAATAAGGGAAATAAGGAAACCTTAAATACTTACTGTAACTAGTCGTAAATAGAGGAAGGCAGTATTTTATTATGGTTCCTTTATTAATTTGTTTAAGGTACGCATGCTTAGCGCTTCCAATAATTCCATATTACCTTGTTCTATCTGTAGATAGATAGATAGATGCCCGTGAGTTCGTCAGCGCTTACTTTTTGTAGCGCTTGTCGCTTGTGTACGATTTCATTCTGTCAGTTGTGTCGCCTCAGGCCTCAATTATCCATCTGAAGTTTTAACTAAATAATAATAATTCGTGGTGTGAACCCAAACTTAGCTGCTTATTGTTTTGTAAAATTGGGTATTAACTATTCAGCAATAGATCTCGCAACCGGTACTATTTCTTCGAATTAATTCAGTCACTTGATTTTTTATCCCTACTGTAAAAACAAGGCTCTTCTCCAGGGTAAAACTTATCCTAGACTGTAGTTAAGTATACAGGGTGGCTAATCGAAAACGAAACAGCGTTTCAGGAAGTGTGTCATTATTTTAGGAAAAGGCAAGGACCCGTCGCTGTTTGATTCAAGGGGAACACTTTTTTTTATTCCACCACTTTTACCCCCTACTGAGGGTAAGAATCAACCCAAAATTTTTAAATAGTTTTGGTGGTCGAATAGGATGTTTTTAACAGCTCTTGTAGTTCCCTATACAACATCAAGAGACACATGTCAGTAGGAAGTAGGTATGTCGTAGAGTTAGCACAAAAATTTCAAGAAACAGGGAATATACCTAAGAAGAAACGAGAAGTTGAAAAGCCTGTAGTTAATTAAGCTAGTGAAGTTGTAGTTTTGAGACATGTTCATCTTGATCCTACCTTAAATATGAGGCAACTAGCATCTGTGTCTGGGATCAATCGAACTATAATAGTTATAATAATAATTTTATTCACCAGAAAATATACAAGTAGGTGCTTATCAACCTGTAGCCCTGCAAAGGGAAATAGAATTCCCTGAGCGAAGGTCTGGTATAAAAACTAACTTAAGATCTAAACTATTTAAAAAAAAAACAAATTTTATCCAAATAAAATACATTTACTGCAGGAACTTCATGAGGATGATTTTGACCGCCGTTTACAATTTTGCGAAGTGATACAGAAGCGAACAATGACGATCCACATTTCCTTTTTAATATCTTCTTTTCCGATGAATGCAGCTTTTTACTGAACGGGAAGGTAAACCGTCACAATTGCCGCTATTGGTCTGATTCAAATCCCAGAATTTTCCACGCGGTGCATACACAACAGCCAGCTATATTAAATTTATTGGCTGGCATTTTCGGTGACCGACTGGTGGGTCCTTTTTTTCTACCTGGTACTTTAATTGGAGAATTGTATTTGCAATTACTGGAAGGTGCTCCTCCGCATTATGCTTTGATTGTTCGTCAGTATTTAGACCAACATTATCCAAGGCATTGGATTGGTAGAAGAGGCAGTATTGAATGGCCTCCTCGATCCCCAGATTTAGCACCACTCGATTTATTTTTGTGGGGATACCTGAAAAGTAAAATCTACAGAACACAACCAGCGTCGTTAGAATATTTGCGTCAAAGAATTTTTGAGGAGTGCCGTCGACCCACTCCGGAAATGCTTCCGAATGTGCGCGAACGTTTCGAACACAATCTTTATTATTGTATGGAAGTAGATGGTCATCAGTTTGAACATTTAATCAACTAGTGGTGAGTAATGCAAACCATCATTTAAACTTTAAAATGTAAAGTCTTCAAAGTATTGAAAAGGGAATTACAAGAGCTGTTAAAAGACATCTTTCTCGACCCCCAATGCTATTTAAATATTTTGGGGTGATTCTTACTCTTATTAGGGGGTAAAAGTGGTGGAGTCAACAATACCGAAAAAACTGCCCCCCTTGAATAGAAAAGCGACGGATCCCTGCTTTTCCCTAAAATAATAATAGACTGAAAATGGCTCTGTTTTGTTTTCGATTGGCCACCCTGTATAATCTATCACCAGTTTAACAAAATATATTAATAACAATTTTTCACGTAGTACCCGAACATTGAAAACCAAACAACAGATTTATTTCAGGGTGAAAGTTAAATTATATTAAATGTAGATTATGTTAAAAATATAAATAATGTGTTCTCTTCTTTATTAAGAAATGTACTGTAACGTGGATAGGTATTCATGTACTTACGGTTAATATTTGTTTATTAGCTATTTATTTCTACTACCTTATTTACTATAGTTGTTGTTTGTATGTTCCATTATGTAGTTCTAGAATTATAGTAAATTTATTCTCGATCCTTCCAGAAACTATATGTGAGGTACAATTTGTCCTACTATTGTCAGTTTGACAAGGATCTAGAACATTAATTATGAGCGTCTACATAATCATAGAACATTCTCGATGAATGTCATGTTATGATTCAGGTATATAAAGCCGTTTCGATCACGGGACAGAGTCAGTTGAGACAGTCAGTCTTATGAAGTCAGTGAGTCTTATAAAGTCAGTTGATAACAGTCAGTCTGTGGAATCAGAGGTTAATAGTAGTTCTGTCGGTGAAGACAGTGACAGTATAGTTTGTCAAGGTGACAAGTGGTGACAGTTGTACTACAACAGAAGCTCGTGTACAGAGTGTTTGGAAATAAACCATTGGAAGCAATCTGCGAACATTTGAGTGTTACGCAAGTGAACTCACCCCACAACGTTTAGCACAGGGTTAAACGTTACAGTACTAAAGTGCCTAAAGTGACGATACAAAAGGGGCCTATAGGTTAATTTGGATTTAAAACTATCGATATGTCTCAAGATTAATCTTTAGACCTACCCTTCCAGAGAAGCTGTACTAAGGAAAAATCAAAATCGCAGGTTTCCCTTCGGCTTGTAAGAGGCCGATTAAAGAGCTCGAAAAAACTTAAAAAGGAAAAATGTTGGCAACCTCACGAGATGCCTACTGATTTGTTTTTTATTTCGGTGCAGAACTACAATTTACACCCCTCGTAAATGTTTTGTCAACGTTTACTTAGTTCTCATTAATAGTTATCCAAAAAATATTATTTACATACATACATACAAGTCATATCAATGTCCCTTACACACATTAAAATAAATATCACTAAACGGTTGTTCAACCTTTTGCAAAAAATAAAAATGGGTGACCTTTGATGTAACGACAGTTGATTTATTATTAATTGAATTATTTAATTCTGATATCCATATTGAAAATTAAAACACACCTGACAAATATGTAAGTGTGATAAGTTGTACAATAAAGTATAAACAGCACAAAAACCGCCCCCGCAAGATCCTTAAAAAAGGTAGCAATTCTCTCAATGTTGTGATTAAACGGAGAACAGACAACGTTGCTCAGATCCTTATTAATGAATCTGAATAAAGTATTACCAGTTTATAGCAGGATATTTATTCCTGGAATGGGGAGAATTGACGGTCGTCTAATTGCAGCAGGTATTGAGGGTAGAATAGTGGGTATATTTTCAGCCGGCTGCCGGTGCCATAGCACGTGGGAAGTCCAATGTTGGTATACGCTAGAAACTACTTTGATGATGCTAGTCATGATCATGAATAATGAAGAATAACTGATAGCACGATAGATGTGTGTTTGAAAATCTATTGGTTCTTCTTTTGGGTAATATTATATTTCTTCAATAAACTTATCCATTATTTTATTACGGTATGAAATGGGAATAATAAAGTTTCTGTACAGGTTGCCCAAATAAACTGTATCTCGGAAACAAGAAATAACTCTTTGTAGTGTAGAGTGTAGTGACTACTGGTAAAAAACTTAACGAAATTGTTTTGGCGGGTTTTCCAGGCGACCGCCCGAGAACGTAATAGCTAACTTGAAATGAAAAAAATCGCCTTATTGAGATAACAAAAAGTTGATTGTTTTAAAAAATGAGGTAAATTCAAGTATTTTGGTAAATGGTTTCAGCCTAAATATTTTTGTAAAAAAAACCTGTAACTTGAAAGCGGCTGAACGGATTTTATAAGACTTGGTCTCGTTAAAGAGAGCTTTTTATAGGCGAAAAATTTTGCTATATCTACTGTTTTTATTATTTTTATTTCCAAATTTTTTAATAAAATGATTATGGCAAAAATGCACAAATATCACATGTCAATTAATCGATTTTAAAATATAGAAATTAAAATTAGCAATGGTTGTTTCTGTGACACTTAAATTTCTATTTCAAAACTGGGAACCACAAAAAATATAATCAGTTTGAATCGTCATGAATGTTAAGTCGTAGGAGAAGCTTGGGCAAAGTGGCTATCGCGGGAAAGAAATAAATAGTACATAGTACTTAAATATAATATAGGGGTGACTAAGGAAATAAATAGTATTGAAACTATTGAACTAAAATGATTTTTAACATTTTTTGTATAATTTACCTTGTTTCTTTGCAGTACATAAAGGTTTGTGTGGTTAAGATAAAGTTTTCTAAATTATTTTGAGATATTTCATTAATAAAAACGATTTGACTGTTAAAAAATGTTTAGGAAAGTCTAATAGACAAATATTCCAAAATAAATATTATTAATAAATAAGAGACAAAGTACATAATAATATAATAAATAAATTAGATTCAATTCAAAACAAATAAACATTTTTTACAAGAAAATAGAACTGATTTTATTAGTTAGTGCTCTAAAAAATACAAAATAATATTAATTCTATGGCACTGGCAATTTTGAAGTTGTGCAGTTGTAAGTTGTTGTAGGCACCAACTCAAAAAGTACCAGACCAATAAATAGAATTAATATTATTTTGTCTTCTTCGATTTATTAACTGATGAAGTTGGTCCTATTTTTATTAAAAAATGTGTATTTGAAACTTTGAATGTAAAATTAGTTTCAAAGTCATTCAACGTTCACCAAAGAAGATAATAACATTTCAGAGCACGTTAACTATTTATAAGGCGCGAACAGCTGTGACAAAAATACAGACAAACAGTCGAATTCTATACCTCCTCCGTTTGGGTCGTCGATCAAAAATAGAAAGCATCACCTCTAGGAAACGTCTATCAGAAAAATCAATTGCTATCTTTGCGATCCAGTAATGCCAAACCGATAGGTCAGTCGAGGTTTAAAACATCACACGTCACACACTAAAAAACAAACATAAACCTAATTGTATACCTCCTTTTCTTTTAAGTCGGTCAAAAAATAGCTAAATTTAATCTTCAAGTGGAGTCCAATACAGATTTGTATTTTTTTATTTCGTTTGATAAGAGACAACTAATTTTAAATGGATGCGAACTTGCGAACCTTGCAAAGGAATTGAACCTACGAAAATAAATTCATCTGAAACATATTGATTTTAGGTAAATTTCTTATAGAAATGTACCTATTGCGATCGTTCACACTTTTGAATTTCGAAAAAAAATTCAACGGCATGTTGTTATATGTCTATAAGTTAGTCCAAAAAAACATTTGGTTCAAAAGATTATATATATATATATATATATATATATATATATATATATATATATTATGCAATTTATGTTTTATGTAATTTACCTTTCCGCTGACTACAGGCTATCGGGATTTTTGTTTGTTTGTTTGTGCGCGCTATATAGGTACCTATAGTAGTTTGCATCCATTTAAAATTAGTAGTCTGTTATCAAACGAAATAAAAAAATACAAATCTGTATATCTTGATGATTTTTATTTATTTGAAAGAGTAGAGTTGAAGCATGGTCCTTCCCTCCAAAAACGCCCCGCCCCCTAAGGAGCTAGTTGTTGCAATTTTTCTCGAAAATCTAAAATCTCAGACGGTTTATGGTAAAAAAACTTACGGTTTTAGAGTTGCAGAAATGGTAAAGTCTGAAATATGTGTATTTCCGCTATGTAGAGGTGGCAATTTTTTTCGAAAATTAAAAAGATGAGGCAGCCAAATTAAAGAAGAAATAATATTTAGCAATATTTACATTGAACATTTTTCCAAAAGAGTTTCGGTTATATTTCATATCTCTGAATAATAACAAGTACCTACCAGCAAATAATATACATGGTTAATAGGATAGGTACTATCTTCTTTGGTATTAATGAACTTTCAACGATTTTCATGACAATCAAAAGTGTGAAATAAATATTTTTCACAAAAAAATGGATCGATTTTATTTGTTATTAGACAAAATAATATTAATTTTCAAGGTCCTTGTACCTTTCAAGTTGGTGGAAAAAGTCTTCCATCTAATTGCAATTGCAATTTTGGATATATTTCGTAAATATTTTGATAATGAAAATAATATTTAAAGTATAGAATGGTTAATTTTGGAATAAAAAGATTATTTATGATATTTAGAGGTATATGTGCAATCTGAATTACTGAAACTGATTTAAAATGTTTTAAATATCTAAGATATTTTGGTACTGAAACTCGTATTGAAATATTTAAATTTCTGTATGTACACCTATTTAAAGAGTTGTTTCCCCCTCGCTAATACTAGAGCGCTGTATCTACTAATACCAAAGAAGATAGTACTTATCCTATTACACATGTATATTATTCTTTACTTGTACGTGTTATTATCCAAAGATCTCAAACCATCGCGGTGTAAATACACATATTTAAGACTTTACCACTACTGTAACTTGAAAACCGCAACTTCATTTGAAAGATGTCCAATTTAAATATTGCTAAATATAATCTGTTCTCTAATATGGCCCTCTCATAATTTCAATTTTCGCAAAAAAATGCCCACAGCACATAGAGGAAATACAGCAATGGTAAAAACTTAAATTCTTTACCATTGCTGTAACTCGAAAACCGTAGCTCTTCTGAAAAACAAAATCACTTTAAACGTTTCCGAATATGGTCTTATTTTCAATACTGCCGTCTCATGTTTTCGATTTTTGAGGAAAATTCTTCCCTCCCCCCTTCGGAGGCGGTTTTTAGAGGTAAGGAGATTTCGGAGCACGTTAACTATGCAAAACGCGCTAACACCCATACAGTAAAAAATAAAAAAGCAAACATTCAACCCAATTGTATTGACAAATAAATACCATCTCAAGAATGGCGGCGCTAGTGTTTCTGATTAAAATTGAAGCTACTAGCGACAAATCTCAGTGTGATTAATAGGAAAAACGCGATTTTGTCGATGATAGCGATAGTTCTTAAAATGACCGCATATGTATGCCCCATGCTAATTTAATTGGCTCATTACCTCCTCCTTTTTTTGGATGTCGGTCAAAAAACAAACACTGCTGATTTTCATTTTTATATTTCATAATTGATTCAGTTTTATCTAATATCGTTGCTTAGCACCAGAGAGAACATACAATAATACAATTTATTGTATGTTCTCTCTGCTTAGCACCAAAGATTGGTGTATTTAATCTTTGCTAGCGCTGTTCAGTGGCGAACATGAAACGTTGAACATGCATGCAAGGCGAACGCGTATACTATTAGCCGCTGAACTACGTGAAGAAGTTTTTTCCGTTCCCCGCTAGCTTTTATTATTTAAAATTGCAAAAATCAGTTTTTTCCAAAACCTCAAAGACCTAAATAACGAGCTATTAAATTTTTGTATTTCCCATTTAATCAACTTAGAATTTATTACCGTTCTCGAAATAGTATATATATCCCATCTTAAGAACACTGCATGTATATAAATAGTCCAGACAAACCATGTAACCTCATGACACAGCTTATAGCAATTTATTATGTTGTTTAAAAATAAATCCATAGATAAATATTTCCTCTGGGGGAAAACGTTAGATATCGGGGTCCGGGATAAAAATATTCAAGCCAAGTTTCATAGAAATCTGTTGAATGGGTTTCACGTAACGCACGGTCACAAGAAGTATAGACAGACAGATAGACCACAAATATTTTTTTACAAAATTGGACCGACTTTATTAGTTGTTGCATTGAAAAATACAAAATAATATTAAGTCTATTGGTGCTGGTTCTTTTGGAGTTAGTGCCTAGTGCCTACAACAACAAACTACAACGGCACAACTTCAGAATTACCAGCACCAAGAGAAAAAATATTATTTTGTATTTTTTCAGTGCAACAACTAATAAAGTCGGTTTAATTTTTTGTAAAAATATCTATTTCACATTTTTGAGTATAACATTAGTCATGAAAATTGTTGAACGTTCACTAATACCCAAAAAGATATAGGCTTAGCTTGTACTTGTCATTTATTATTATTCAGAGAACTTAAAACATCGCGGCGCAAATATACATATTTCAGACTTTACTCGAAAACAATAACTCAATTTAAATGTTGCTACATATAATCTTTTCTTTAATTTGGCCGACACATATTTTCAATTTTCGAAAAAAAAATGCTCTTTCTGGTGTAAATACGCATATTACATATTTCTGACTTTACCATTGCGAAACTCGGAAACCGTAACTCTTTTGAAAAAATGTTCAAATTAAACGTTTCCGGATATGGTCCCCTTTCTAATTTCAAATCTCGAATTTTCAATTCTCGGAAAAATATGCCCCTTCCACATAGCTGAAACACATATTTCAGACTGTAACGCGGAAAACTTTGATTATTTTTAAAAATGTCCAATTTAAACCTATCCGAATATGGAATTTTCTTTAATTCTGCCGTCTCGGATTTTCCATTTTCGAGAAAAATGCCCGTTCTACCCCCTTTGGGGGCGGTTTTTGGAGGGAAGGAGATTTCGGATTTGAGTTTTTCTAAATATGGGACCATTTCTCAACTCTCCTCTTTTAAATGAAACAAAAATCGTCAATCAGAGTACGTTTACCATGCAAAACGCGCGAACAGCCATAAACAGAATAATTTAAAAAGCAAACATACAAATGAATTGTCTACCTTCTCCTTTTTTTGAAGTCGGTAAAAATGAGAAAAAACCTTAGGACATTTGACATGATCTTATTAGGTAGGTATACCTATGTATAAATTTATTTATAATATTGAAAAATGAAATTCAGAGATTAAATTCAAGAAATACTAGTTAATATAATTTATTCATCATTATTTATGAATATTCAAGTTCTCGAAGATTTCTAGTTTCTTATAACTGGAGGAGTTCAATTGTTCAATTTCAAATACTATCATCATAGATAATAGTAAATTGATTGAAATTAATTTTGCTGCCTAACCTACAAACTCGGAATGCGATATTAAAATGTACTTACATTGAATCTAGTAACAGCGGAAAGCACAACAAAAAACAGATTATAAACCTTGGTGTTAATGATGTCGCAGAAAAAGCAAAACAAATGTAAATTAAGGATTTTTTTATGGGCATAGGCAGTGCATAAAGAACCTGCCCTGTTACTGGGCAACTGGGCAATAAACTATGCGCTTGCGTCATGTATTGTAGTTTGCTGTTGTTCTAAAACTATAAAGCGCCTTACTAAAACAACGCAAGTTCATTTTTATATTTCTTCGTTTCAGAGTAGACGACCAGAAACTAAGCCAAGAAATGTGGAGGATATTGGACAAAACTTATTATGTGTCTATACCACAAATCTAAAACATTTTAAAAATTTATCTAATAAATATACTTACTCTCTGGGAGTGTGAACAAAATTAAATTTTTGGTGGTCATTTACAAAATATTTTTTATTTTGAATGGTTATTCCTTACTTTTCAAAAAGAATTCCATGCTCTAAGGAAAAGATACATGCGCTAACAATAATGATGATTTCCACACGCGGTGTGTTGGCCAAATGTCAAATTTGTGACTCATGATTGGCGCGATTGGAAGTTTGGCTTGTTTCGATTGGTTGGAATGTTGGAATCTACACAACGTAAATGGTAATTTGTATCTCGAAATCATCATCTCTAATCTTAAAGAAGTTAAAGGACTGTCAGAAATTTTGGCAAAACTAACAATGTAGGTATTTCTCCAAAATTATTTTTTTTTCGACTTAAATAGAAACAGAAGAAAATCTGCAATATATTTTTGCATTTATGCGCATAGGCAGAGATCAATGATCAATAACGATGCGTTTGTCAGATTCAAGGTCGCTGAATCGATATTTCGGGGTATAGGTTAAGAAATGTCAAATGAAGTGGGCCAGGATAAAGATTTGGTAAACAATGAATTCTAAAACAAAATGCAAAGTAAATTCCGATGGAAGTGTGTGCTTGAAAGATATTTTGAGTTCTTTCAACTCTTCGGTTAAAGAAGAACATGCATGGGCTCTATGTTATCAATGTGCAAAATACTTCAACGAATGCTTTCAAAATAAAAAGTGTTTTTACGTTTCTAATGAGGTTCAATATGTCTTTATAAAAACTGATGGTAATATCCATGAGAAGACTGGCCTAGAAATTCAGAATACAAAAAAATCATTGCAAGACGAGAAGGAAATAGTTGCCAACATAGGAATTATCATATATGCCACTTTAGACAATGACACAAATAACGAAGAAGAAATTACAATGACCCACGATCTGGAACAACTTATAAGTGACATGGTTACTGGAGAAGTAGCCAACTTTCATCATGAAACTGATGATGAAGGTATAGAAAGAGACTCCGAAGAAACAGATGAAGCTAATGTCTCAAGGAATACCTATCCGATCACTTTACTAGATGTTATTAGGAGATGTGAGAATCACTTAGGAACCCTCACGAAAGTTCAAGTCGATGCACATTACAAAGCAGTGGTTAGAGCACTGGTGGCCGAAGCTTTAGATCTCTCAATGTTTCTGGAAAAAGTTGCACAAGGAACAATAACCTTACCCTCTAATAGCTCAAATAATAAATTGCAATTCTCTGATTGGGCTAAATTCTGGGTACAAGTTATGGGTGAACTAAGGACTGGAGTTAAACTAAAAAAAGTCAATTTCAGCAAGGCCCCCATTGAGTATGAACTAACACCTTACGAGATACTTATGAAAGATATTCGAAGTTGTAGGTATAATTTGAGGAAAATTATGGTCAATGGCGATATACCTTCTCGAGTAAGCAAGGATGCTCATGCTATAATTTTAGAATTTATAAGATCTCGACCACCTCTGAAGAAGGTCACTGATCGTAAACTGCCGCCACAATCACGCACCTTGACGCCAAGAGAGCAGTTGCTGAATTCCATCAAAAAAGGAAGGAAGCTCAGGCCAGTTCCTATACCTAGGTAAAAATGAACTTTTTGAATATCGAAATGAATAAGTCCTAGTCTTAGAAAATTATTTTTGCATAACATAGGTATTTTCCATAGAAATAGTAAGAGTCTAATTTTGTCTCTTTTTTTTTCTATTAATGTCTTGATGTGTTATATTCAATTCCTAACTATTCAGTCAAGTGTGAGGACAAAATAACAACATATATCCAACATATACTTAAATGAATTTAGATGATTTGGAACGTTTCTCACCTTTGTTACAACTTAATTAGGTATGTGGACCGCGTTTCATCTCCAAATGTTTATTATTGTTTCAAATTAAATAGAAGAATTAATTTGCTTGTATGCTTCAATGCATTTAATTATTATGACTAAAATTTCTATGCAGATCATCTAGAGCTCGGACGACCAGCCCAAAGAGTTCTCCTAAAGAAGTACCTGTACCTCCTAGGTCAGCCGTAAGAAAACTGATTAAGGTGGATTTTTCACAATTCGAAGATGACGAAGAAGATGATCCAGATGAATCTTCAGAATCATTGGAGCCCGGATTGTGGTCTAACGAGTTTCCCTTGGAATGTGATGCTACTTTAGAGGCTTATGATTTGGCTACACAAGCGTATTCTCGTTCTTCAGCACGAAGAAATACGTTAGAAGTAGTCGAAGCCAATACTGGTTGTTATTCTGTTCCACAATCAAGGCCATGTAGCCGACAATCATGCAACAGTTCCGAAACTGAATCCGTGCAATTGGAACCAGAAGTCGCCAGAAAGATTCAAGATGAATTAACTTGTTCACAAAATTGGCAGGAATCAATATCGCTGGACGATCGATTATCATTAACATTATCTGAAATAGTACATATCCGCACTGTGCTCACAAAAGCAGAATTGGAGGCACTACCTGTCGAAGCAAAAGTAAGACACGATGTTGAGGCGAGAAAGGTGTGTTTTTTGTGTTTGAAAACGCGATTTGGGATTTTTGGACCATGGGGACAAAGGTGTACACTTTGTAAACGCACAGTTTGCACTAAATGTTGCTCAAAAATGAATATTCCAATGGAGCATTTCTCCAGCGTTCCAGTCGTTCTGTTGAGTCCCAGTATTATGTCAACACCTGAAGAGGAAACCAAAGAATCCTTAGCCAAAGTTCTAGTCAGTAAGATAACTGAACCTGGTTCCAAAGCTTCTAGTCCTGATTATAGTCGACCAGGTAATATTTTTTTACGAAATGCGTCGGTTTGCTCAAAATTTCGTTACAAATATATGAAAATGTCTGTGTTGATGAGAACTTTTGTTATAGGCGATATTTGACCTATATCTTAGTGTTTTCTTATAGTCCGTGTCAAAAATAACGTGCAGCCATGGTGCCAAACGAGGGTGGCGACTTGCCGAGGGGTGTTCCTTTATGGGTGATTTTTCGCTGTAGGTATACGACTGCATTATTGTACGGTATTGTGGGTACGGGGTATAGGTGAGATAAAATATGTAACGTGGGGAAGCCTGAGATAGTTACCTTCTGAAAACTTGCAGACAAGTGAGAGCGAAGATGCTTAGGGTATTTTGATGCGAAGTGCTAGTGAATATTTTCTACCCTTGTTGTTACATAAAGGCAGCCTTTATCTGTCACTAGGTACCACATTTGAAAAAATAGTTTGGGAATAAAATTGTACCTGAAATCGGCCAGAGCAGAGTTATGACCATGTATTCGCATTGAAACAACAATGCAATAAGTAAAAAAAATACAATCTTTACCTATTACTAAAGAAATTTTAAAGGACATTACATTAATGTAAATCTTTATCTTTCGAATTTGCGATATTTTAAGAGCATTTTTATTGCTGTACTTGAATCTTAGAAGGGAAATTCACTTCACTATATTCATTTCGAATTCTTAGCTGTAGATGTGATGCGAGGAAAAAAGTATGGAAGAGAATAAAATTGTGGAAGAATGTCAGTGTAAATTTGTTTGGATTGAGCGGTCAGAATTTCTTAATGTAATACCCATGTTATGATAAATTATCGAAAACTAATCAATTATTTCTTAAAATAAAATTGTTTTCCAAAATTAGGATGTTACATTTCATGGAACTAATCATAATAAGATTTATCAAATATGAATTATGATAACTTGTAAGGATATTGTTAAATTTTTTATCATTGCGATGCTTCATATAATAAGAAAATCTCATAAATCGGACATTGCTTGATCATAAATATTGGATAACGGAAGAGATACGTGTTGCTGTTTGTTTTGTAGTCGTGCCTGTCAAGACTTTTTTTCCTTAAGACGTAGGTTTAGTTCAAATACTTGTAGCCGTATTCATAATCAAATTTTAGTTCGGTACTAGGTTAGTTTGATGTAAAACAGGTGTTCTACATTATCGTTACCATAGTAAGTATCTAATATCTAACAAACAAAAATAATACGGACATAAGATTTGATTATGAATACGACTGAGAGTTTTTAATAACTAAACCAAAGAAGCAGTACCACCTCGATTCAGTAAAAAAAAATATTCATTCGACTTCTGCGACCATTCATTCAAATAAACAGGTATCAATTAACAAATATAAGTTGTTTAACGAAAATAAATGACTATTGAATCAAAAATATCTGGTGTGTCCATTCACACAACTTTCCTGACACCCTGAAGCAAATTCCACTGAAATTGGAAATCGATTAACAACATTGGTATTTTTCTATAAATCAACAGGTGGAAAATATGAAATAATATCATTAGAGCACAATTTTTTCCCAGCTTTGGTTTTTAGACTTCAGTAAAACACATTTATTTGATGCGGGGGGGCTTCAAACGAAAACACCTATTGAAATCCGGATACCGGAAGGTTTACAAGATCACAATACAAGAAAAATAGGTATACCTGGAATCTATAGTATGCGCTACCGTATAATTCCGTAAGTAAATGGTAATACCAAATATCTACAATATTTTTATTCATTATTCGAGATATTGTTGGTAAATCAAAATTTACCGGAATCGTTACGGATGCTTATACCAGAAAATAAGAGAAATAATGTATTCTATTAAAATATTCTAATCAAATGGCACCGACTGAATTATCACTTCTTTCCAGGTTCTAGTATGGAGAGTAGTATTACCAGTGAATCTGGATCTCTAAGCAGATTTCGTTCAAAGGCACAGGCAGTGAGCAGAGCAAGCAGGATGAAAGGCGCACAAATGATTGTTTGCCATGATTGCAAAATGATGGTGCTTCAAATCATAAAATCTGCCAGAGCAAATCGATCTGCTATAAGAAATAAAACTTTGCAAAATTTAACACTTAACCTTTCACCAGTGTTTTGAATGTTGAGAGCCTAAACTACGAAAGTTTTTATTTATAAAATCAATTCACCAATAGATATATATTATACATTTTAGAAATATGCCATGACAATTTCTCGTGAGTTTACAGCTTATTAAACATTGGATGCGTTTGTCGGAAAATGGCTATCGAAGGCACTGGAAAAGAAAATTGTGGTCACTACGCGTCGGAAGCGTGTCCTGAACGAGAACTTTTCCTAAGCACCATCAGTGGCTAATTTCCGCTTAGACACACCCACTAAGTGCGGAAAATGGTTAATACGTATTCTGTTTTGATTACTGGTGATATTTAG
Source organism: Crioceris asparagi (assembly GCA_958507055.1). Classification (NCBI taxonomy): domain Eukaryota; kingdom Metazoa; phylum Arthropoda; class Insecta; order Coleoptera; family Chrysomelidae; genus Crioceris; species Crioceris asparagi. Next base: position 48,799,771 of record OY293827.1, read on the forward strand.
GATTATTTCTTAATTAAAAAATCTCTCAACTAGGTCCAGTTCAAAATAAAGGTGGTAGTGTTTATTTGCTAAACAACTTTGATGCTCAGTGTTTGTTTTATGTTTTATTTGACAACTACGTGAAATTTGGATGAGATGGAATATAACAATGGTTCTCTCGTTAAAAATATTAGCCGTAGATTTAATGAAAAAACTTCTTACTGTGTTTAAATTAACTACTTGGCTACCTGGTAATACAACTAAGGTAGAGATAACAGAATATTATATCATAATTAGAAGTCAGTGAGTAACTTTTGCGATATTTATTATTTCCAATGCAATGATATTTGTTTATAGATCGGTACTGCATGTTTCTGTCTGGCCTCTTAAGTCTCTTCTTTCGTTAGTAATCGTGACAGTGCAGATGATTTTTTTCCCTCTATCTCATTGAAGCTAATTTGCTCTATATCTATTATTCTTTATTTTTGGAACTGCAGAGAAGTCGTAAGAACTAAACCAATTCAGCCTGTCTTGGGGCGTTGCCAGCGAGGACCAAAATCGTTTGGAATATACAAACATAAAAGTGATAAATCGTAACGTTCAGTGTCTGTATAATTTAAAATTAACCTTTTAACATTCTAGAACAGCGAAGTTCTTTATATCCCCACAATAAATGTTGCTTTAATAGTATTTTCCCTATTTAGCTCCTAGTAGTTTTATTGTTATTTCTGTGGAGAGTGTTGGATTAATGGATAATACTGTTTTCGGAAGATATTTCATAAGTTCAATCAAAGATATGTTCGCTAGATGCTCTGAGGTTGTTGGCTGTGATTAGAAAATGTCTTTACTGAGATCCACTCTTTCTTAAAGAAAAAAACAATATAACCTATTAATTCAGAGGCGGGTATTTACTATGAAAATAAATTGATATTCATTTAATCACATTATTTCTATTATTTATTTCATTGTTACAATATAATAATAAATTTGGAGCTTCCTAAGATTTCCTCGTTCTAAAGTTAATCTAACATTTAATTAGCAATGTTTACTAATATTTTTTTCTCTCTAGAATCAACGCTGATGGACACATAAATCCAATAATTGTTGATAAATCGAAATATTTCATTGGTATTTTGCCTAATTTTTCGCTCTACCTCAATGAAATAGAATTAACTCTGTGTATATCAGAAAATATAAACAAGTTGAAGCTTATTTTGAATAAACGCCGTGATGGGTATTAATATTTTTAGTGTCATAAATTATAACACGATACGATAAAATCTAGTCATTTTCCCCCAACTCTAATCATTTAAATTATATAGGTATATCTTTATTGGATGAGATAAGAATTATGTAACTCCCTAATCCCTAATGTGCCTCACCTGAACCATATTTTGGAATATTTTAAGTGCCTCTTACAGAGTTGTATTATAATTATTATGTAGATTTATTGAATTCTGAGTATAATCTTTATTTTTACTGATAGATTCAGGCTCACTGCATTATATGATGGCATTTATCAAAAATGTGACCAAGTGCGAGTCGAAGTAGCACACGAAGGGTTCGCTACCGTGGTAGAAGAAAAAATCTACGGCCTACCTATTACTGTTCATGAGATAGACGGTTCACAGACGGACGGAATATTTGTTGTTGAAGCTGTAACAGAAATACACATTCCCTGAAAATTTCAACACCTATTACGGTTCATGAGATACAGCCCACACAGACAAACGGATTTAGTATTTGTTGTTATACTGAAAATCGAAATACTAATTAAGTGAAAATTTCAATTGTCTACCTATTACGGCCATTAAGATACAGTCCGTTGCCAGATAAACAAACTTAAGGATTTGTTGTTTTAGCGGCAACGGACAGCGGAATTTTAGTAATAGGGTCCTGTTTTCACCAATTTGGTAAGGAACCCTAAAAACTTACTGAATTATATAATAACTACCCTGTAGGAATATAAAATAAATTTGATTGTTATTAATAGCATTACAAAAAAATATGGAGTCTTTGAATGTTCCTCATCACAAAAATATTCTTCTCTCAATAGTACAAACTTTGAAGGTATATGATACAATCTAGTGTAATCAAATCACTTATGTGAAACCCGGTCATATACTTCTGGCATTCCTTTTCTCAATATATTATCCCTTTTAAATGGATTAGAGGATTCTCATTGATGTCATTAAAAAATAGGCTGATTGGCCTGTAATTTAAGATAATATTTAATGATTTTATTTCGAGTATTCTGACAAAATTGTGCATTCCCATATTATAATTCTGAAATTGATTAATCAAGATACCATTCATATTAAATGGTACTAGAGGATTTGCATTAATGTAATTTAAATATAGGGTGAATGATTAAATAAATTGATTAAAAAAAATTCAATAATTTAATTTGAATATGTGTATTAGTAGATTTTAAAATATAGAAAATTTTATTTTAGTAACAGCTATGTAAATTCTTCCAAAGATATATAAAAGAAATAAAAGCTATATTAATTGTTTCAACAAAGTATGCTGTTTTAATGCTTGATAGTGACTGCTGTCAGGTAGTTTTTTTTACTAAATATTTCGGAATTTATGTGATAAGTGACGCTAATTTATGATGATTCGAGATACAAAACACAAGCGATACCAATTGAAACTAGCCGATGTTTCAGAACACCAATCATCCTTCAGAAATTGACATTTGGTTTGGTCAATACAACGCTTGTTGTGTTTCCGTCTCGAAATCATTATTAGGCTGTGTTAATAGTATGAAAAGGAGAATACTCTTATCAATATTTATTTAACATTAAAATGTCAAGAATCATCTCAGTTCTGAGACATATTAATTATAAAATACTTTACATGAAAAGTAGAATAATAGTGAATTCAATCTCTTTTCCTTGATTTGTTATCTCTGCCGCCTTGGAATCCAAAATTTCCCTTGCGTTTTTTATTCATTCTACTATTCTGTTTCTGCTTCTTTCTTAATTCGAGAACTGTATCAGACGTCTTCTTCAAGTACTCTTCTTCCTCATCACCTTCTAAGGCTCTAATTTTTAGCTTATATTTATCAACAACCAATTCGCCATCTGATACTTTTTTCATGAAGTCCTGCGCATTATTTTCTTCTGGAAATCTAGCATAACCTTCAAAATCTCCTTTTTTAAAATCCATGAAAGCAACATCAATATCGCTTATTTCCTTTATTTTTTCTTTTATCTCTTCTCTTGACAAACTTTCACCTTCTTTGAGACCACTGAAGTGCACTACTGCTCCTATAAAGTAATAATATAGATAAAATTGGAATAAAAGCAAACTTATTATTATTATCAAATTTACCTTTGGGATATTCCAGTGGTTTCTCATTTACAACATTAGTCTTCTTTTCTTTTTTAGCCTTTCTGCGTTCTTCAATTTCTTTTTTCTTATCCGCAAAGTAAGTGTTTCGCATCTTACGTATTAAGTCGGTTTCTTTGTACTTTACATTTTCCTGTTCCACAAATTTCTTGCACGTTTCAACATCTTTGAATATGATAAAACATGATACCTTAAACTTATGATCTTTTGTTGTTCGACGTTGACAGGACTCTATCGGACCAAAAGGTTCAAGGAAATTGATTATTTCGTTCAGCTCTTCATCAAGGGGAAATCCTTTAGCATATGCTATAAAATTCAAATTGTAATGGATCACGCATTATTGCAACGAAATATAATAAGCATCTCACCTGTGCGTTCAGCTAATTCTTTTTTTCTCTCATCGTCTAGCTCCGGCACAGGTATTTCTGGATTTCTCCGTATTTTCTTGCGATCTTCACTAAGAAGTATTAATTCATGTTCTGACTTTTCAACCGCTTTAGCAATTACCTCGGGGTCGGTAGAGAGATTGGCTAGTCTTTTGAATGTGAGTAGAACATCTAATGTTACCCAACCATCGTCTTCTGCAACTTTTTCTTGCAAGAACTTATCACGAGGCAAATTTATATCGCCAAAGTAATATTCAATCTGTTGAATAATTTTTTGTTCCAGATCACTCATGCTTGCTAATTTTAAACACAAGTACAATATGTAATCGAAAGAATATTTATTTGAAGTAATTTATCTTTTTTATTTTGAAGCACGTGTACTAGCAATGCCGCATAACAATCTACCTAAACAAAATCTAGAAATAATATATATATCTTAGGTTAGGATAACATTTAACCAGAGAACATAAGAATCGGTATAAGTCTATCCACGGTCATACAGAAAGGTCTTGAAAGGAGCGTAAAAAGTGGTTCGGTTAGCGTCCTGTCACCACACAATTTGTGCAGTCACAGCTTATTTTTGGTGAGCTGAGGTTGCAGCACGGTCATACAGAAAGGTCTTGAAACGAGCGTGAAAAAAGTGGTTCGGTTAGCGTCCAGTCTTTTCAGCTTCCAATTTATGCCGCGTGGTTCTCATTTGAAGGGGGATGTTGCTTAAAACATAAAAATACCAATTCAAAGGATAATGCAAAGTTGTATGATGGTTCAAACTGTATACGATAACATATTTCCATCTCGATAGGTCTTTATATTGTATTCGGCGCTCATAAACTCATAACATTTCAATAAGATCAAGGTATTTTATGTTCTAAGTAACATCCCCTTTTCTCAATTTCGCAGTGATATCGTTAACTTTGACATTTGAACAAGACTCTAAGCGACCCACTTGCTACCTATGCAATTCGACCTTCGATTCCAGACCTTTGATTTTACGACCGTGGGTTGGAGGTATGTTTTCTCTGGCTGAGGTAGGGAATTTATCTATGGTCTAGTCTTTTCAGCTTCCAATTTCTGCCGCGTGGTTCGCTTTTGAAGGGGGATGTTGCTTAAAACATAAAAACACCTACTCAAAGGATAATGCAAAGTTGTATGATGATTCAAACTAGGGTAATTCATACTGTATAACATAACATAACATATTTTCATCTCGATAGGTCTTGATATTGTATTCTGCTCTCATAAACTCTTAACTTTTCAATAAGATTAAGGTATTTTATGTTCTAAGTAACATCCCCTTTTCTCAATTTTGCAGTGCTATCGTCAACTTTGACATTTGAACAAGACGCTTAGTGACCCACTTGCTACCTATTATGGACCGTATACAAGGACAGCGATCTCTTATGTACGAAGCCTTCAAATTGTGGTCAAATTTTGTATGCAAATAAGGTTAGAGAAACTAGCCAGGCGATGGCGCTGATTGTCCATAAGTTGAATGTTGAAGTTAGTTACATTAATCAAAATTGATATAGCTATCTTTAGCAGTCGTCATATACAACGTGTTTTTTTTTAAAACTTTTAAAATCAATTTACAAAGTATTAAAAATATACAAGACGATGAAAAAAAAACTGTTGTCTTGTCTAGTCAAGGGGCTCAACTCCTCCATGATGATTGATTTTCAGTGGTAAGTTGATATAATTAATTTTAGCTTGAGCTTTTATTTTGATATGCTAATTGAGATATCAACTAATGCGTTTCTAAGTTGATGAAATCTTATTATTATTTCATTTTTAGAATTCTAATGTGGAGGTACGCAAACTGCTCCTACTGTTGGAAACCCAACCTTGTATTAAACGTTCATTCATTATCAGAGAATGCTACAGGATTGCTGACAAAGAAAAATAAAAAACCCTGATAGTAAACCTCAAGACTCGCTTTTGCAATTTTCCATCTACATCAAAATAACAAATGGGCTTTCCAAAAACTTCTTTCGATAATGAAGAGAGATATACCAGCCTATACACGTGTATTTTCGAAAACAATAAATTCTGACAAGGTTTGTTAGGTCATGGACTGTTATTTACATATTTATTTCATGCGAACCCTTTTACTGAAATCTCTATTTGCTTTTTTTGAACTCAATGACATTTAAGGACATCCAAAGTTTTACTAATATTCCTCCGACTTGGTATTCAATGTTTCATAAGAACGAAATGATATTCGTACATATAGAGTCTTTAAAATACCCAGAAAAGCTTCGTGTGTTCATAAATGAGAACATATCTGTAAATGTAAGCAACAAAATGTATAGCGCTGATTGTCTTATAGCCCCAACAAACCTGAATTTCAAATTTATTTAGAATGTTCGTAGGTTTCATTTCATCAGCAACAAAAATCCAGCTTGAATTTAAAAATAACTGGGTTTCTTGTCTATTTTGTTTATTTTTGAACATGATATAAATTAATGTTCCAGTGGAAATATAAATAGAAGGGATAAATATTATTTTATTTATTTTCAGTGCCTCTGAAAGATGCTGTGGTGTAAAAGCAGCTAAGCAACAAAGTTGTTGACATTAGCACTTGAAAACGATCAACAAATCTCAACAATTTATAAAGTTTGCTAAGGCTTGAAGCACTCCAAAGCGCAAAGTTTGCTGATAATTTGCATTCTTAATAGATTACAAATATCATATATTTATATACAAAACATAATCTGTAGAAATAAATAATTCAAGAAGACATGGACCTTTCCCTATGTGCCGATCTATTATCTACCTAAGGAATATATGTTTTTTGCCAGTAATATAGTCATATTTCAATATTATTATAAAGCAACGATTCTATATTATATAAGAGTAAGAGTAGATAATCTTTAATAGTAGCAACTTACCTTCAATGTTAATTCTGTTTTTAATCATATGATGCTTATATTTAAATTTGATTATATTACTCTACTGAAATCGAAAAAATGACCATTTTCACACAAAAAGTTCTTATTTATTTTACTTTTGTTGGTTATTACCATAGAGTAATAATAAATGTTATTAAGTACTTAATAAGTAATAGTATTCTGTGAATGCAACTATTTCCCGCGTTTTATAGATCTATTTGAAAAGGTTCAATTTAAAGACCAACAGTGCCACCCTGATTTGCAACCAAAATCGCTTAACTTTTTTTAACCTAAGATATCTCACCTTCTATTTGGAGGTATGTTTTCTCTGTTCTATACCCTCCATAGTACCTATGTAATTCGACTTTCAATTCCAAACCGAGATTGTACGACCGTGGTCCACCCTTAGCTTAGAGTAGGGTAAAGTCCTATTCTTACCTAAGCGGCAACGAGCGAAGCGCCTCGGCGCTTCAAAATTATGCTCACAAGAATTTGCGTGTTATTCATAGAAATATAATAAAGAAAAGTTATTATTGTTGCTTCTGTAAAAAAAACAAAAAAGTTCAACTGTTTCGTTTCAGCTGTTACCAAATGCCGCTATTAGGTGGAAATAGTTCCCTGCGCTTCGCGCCGCGCCGCTTCGCTCGATGTCGCTTAGGTGAGAATAGGCAGGAGACAGGAGATGCTGCTCTGTATAGCCACCGTGAAATGAGAGTGAAGCAAATTTTTCGTCGGCCGTCATTGGTTTCGTTCTCACCTTGGTGTTTACAGCTTATTTTGATTTTCATTTTTCATGCTATTTTTTAATGAAAACGACGATTTTTTTATCTTAACACAATGTTGAAATGTGCCCGTGGCAACTCTTATGGGAAAATTTTGACCGTAAGTTGCCAAAGTGTACCGATTGATCGCTAGTATCGCTTCCAACAATTATTGGCGCCAGTGGCGGTAACATTCAAATACGTAAATGTTCTATTATAAATATGTTATCTGTCTAACACCTCTAACCTCATTTTTCTGAAGCGTTGTTTGTATTTGTACTTGCGGTATGTTTTCTCTGGTTGGATGTTTTGAAGGAACGTATCTGAGAAATGAGAGAATATGCACGTTTTCTCTGCAATTCTCTGTTGTTGAATGTGAATTTTATTCTCTATTACTATTTTTGTATCTTATTCTTATCATTCATATCTCATTTATTTCATTATATAGAGATCAGAGTAAACAAAAGAGATCGCAAATAACATGTATGAAATAACTGTTAATCTACTTCTACCAAGTAAATTAGAGTACCATATTGTAGGTGAAAGAACCAACTAGTACTCCGGTAAAGCTGAAAATATAGAAAAGTTGTTTAATGAGAATTTTATTCTCTATTTCTATTTTAGTATTTTATTCTTATCATTCGTATCTCATTTATTTCAGTGTTGGTATGGCTCAGTGGCAAGAAAATGCCACTAAAGACATGCTGTAAGGCTGCCGAGAAAGCTGATAAAACCCAGGAAAACATTTGTAATTAGGTATGGCACGTAGAAAATACGAAGGAAAATGGAGAGCAACCCAATTTATACATACCAAGTATTCAAGCAAGTTCATCCTAGAACTGGAATATTAAGCAAAGGTATTTGTATCATGAATAGCTTTTTGATTGACATTTTCGGACGTATTGTTGCTTAAGCTTTCCGTCAAGCTCATTAAATAGAGATCAGAGGAAACAAAAGAGATCGCAAATAACATATAAGAAACAACTGTTAATTTACTTCTACCAGGTAAATTAGGGTACCATGTTGTAGGTGAAAGAACCAACTAGTATTCCGGTGAAGCTAAAAATATAGAAAAGTTGTTGAATGTGAATTTTATTCTCTATTACTATTTTAGTATCTTATTCTTATCATTCGTATTTCATTTATTTCTGTGTTGGTATGGCTCAGTGGCAAGAAAATGCCACTAAATACATGCTATAAGGCATGATTGATAGTTTATAATGTATTGATGTTTAAGATTGTCGTCTAGCTCATTATACAAAGAGATCAGAAAATACTCAATAGATTGTTTGTCTCGTGAACTCTTTACTGAGCATGCTTCTCTCATATCAGCCCAGATTTGTAATGATGTATTTTTTATTGCAGTGAAATGGTGGTGCATAAGGCAAAATCGAATGTTTGCAGATGAACAACGGAAGAAGAAGGCTGTGGCAAAAGTAAAACACCTCAAAGGCATTTGAAGAATCTAGTTTCCGAGTCCTGGTGGTATAGAGAGAGTATAATGAGTGCATAAATGTGAGTATAGCTGAATTTTGCTTGTAATTATTTCAGTTTACTTGTAATATACAGTGCAGATGTTTAAAATTTGTTTTTTTATTTACATATCTAATTGAGGGGCAACAGAAGAAGGCTGAAGGAGAAATGGAGCAATGCAAGGGCAGATGAAGTATCCAGCGTCAGAGTCCTGGTGGTGTAATAAGTTTTTACAAAAGCAGTTATTTAGACAGTGCTCTGGGTAATAATTTATTATAATAATAAGTATGTTATATAAGTATATTGTTTTAGTAATGTATGTTGATGATCACATTGGCGACCTTCAAGTTATTAAAAAAATACTTCTAACTTTTCGTGTATTTATTATGATTTTATTAATTCCCCTTAGACATAGTGAAAGGAGTGAAACTTTCAGAAATTGTTGGAGAACACTTGATAAAAAATCTATACTCCATTCATATAATGTTATTTTTAACTTTCTTCTACAATTTCTGAATGTTTTATTCCTTTCTCTACTTTGCGCTACTTTTATATTCCACCGTTAATTTGAATGTCCGATTTAAATCTGCCGCCACACGTAACTTCGTGAGTGTACCGATTGAGCGCTAGTGTACTCAAGGTCAAAACATGGTCAAAAAGATTAACATGGGAGTTACCATACTCTTGGGGGTATGTTTTCTCTGAACAATATGGTGTTACCAGAGACATGTGTGAGTGTTACATCCTAAAAGTATGGAATTACCAAGAAGACATCGCATTCGGAGAGCAAGTGATGCCAAATGAGAACTAAATCAATGGCCGCCAATGAACGTAACACCATATTCTTTTTTCGACAACGAATCTTGTATCGAAGAGCGCATTTCACCATTGTGTTAAGATAAAAAATCGTCGTTTTCGTTAATAACTAGCACAAAAAAAGAAAATCAAAATAACCTGTAAAAAGGGTGCAAGCACTAATGGCAACCGACAAAAAATGGGCTTTACTTTCGTTTCACGGCGACTATGAGCAGCATCTCCTGTCGTGTACGCACGAATTTTCCCTACTGTATAGCTCAGGTATAGCACTGTCATTGGCGGCTATTGATTTAGTGCTTGTTTGGCTTCACTTGCTCTCCGAATTCGATGTCTTCTTGGTAATTCCAAGCTCTAAGATACAAGTAAAAAGCCCGCTGCGGACGGAGTATGTTTTGCTGCATGATTGCTTGCTTGTTTTGCTGCACGGTTCGATAAATGCTGCCGCGCATGGTGTGCTGATGGCTCCCTTGCTTGTGTTGGCTTCACACGATGCAGGCCATTATGCATGTAAAATGACAGTACAGAGAAATATGACTGTGACAAATGATACAAAATATTGATCATTCTAATCAAGCTCTATTTTTAATCATTGTTACAACAGAGAAAAGGTCCCAACAATTAGAATAACATGTTATCATGTGCAAAATAACTTTTGAGTTCGACTCGACTAGTTCCGAGTGCTCCGACAAGGCACGATGCATGAAGACAATCATCAAAAATAGCACCGGTTCTATCATCAAATCATGCACGATTTCAAGCAACCAACCGTGCACGCGATGTCATTTTCTTACACGGAAGCATGCACAGCACCAAGCCTAGCTCCCATCAAGGACACATGCAGCAAAACATACTCCGTCTGCAGCGGGCTTAACAGTAACTAGTAACTTCAGTACTCTGGTTAGAAATGGCAGAAAACCATAAAGCGTGGATATGCCCCACGGTTCATAAACTCTACATAGGTAGTGTTCTCTGCTCTACATGAACCGTGGATACGCTTTATATAAAACCAAAGAACCAAAGTATAAACAAATAGCAGCATTGGGACTCTCATTACTAGGGACGTTACGTCCCGACTAGGTATATACCGTTCGGCAGCCAACTCGGTACCGAGATGAAGTGATTCTGAACATTTCGCGAGTCGTAGTACCAATTTGGAATCGAATCTTTGGAGCTTAATGATAAATACAAATCTATATTTAAATTTATGTGACATATTTCTGACCCCTAATTTTTGTTTCATATATTGATATCGTTAAATACTAAACATACTACCAGCATGAAGATTCTCATTACCCCGGACGGTACGTTCCGAATAGGTCGATAGCCAATTTGGTACCGAGATGAAATTGATTCTCTCTCCCGAGTCGTAGTACGTAGTACAGATTGGCTACGAGTCTTTTGAAGATAATAACAACTACAAATGAGAACTATATTTAGTTTTTTCACGCATATTTGACATATTTCTCTTTTTTTTTCAGATTCGTATATTGATATTGTTAAATAGGTTCTTAACATATTGACAGTTTTCTATGAAATGGTGTGACATGAAGATATACGTCGCGAAAATATAACATTTGGAAGCAGGCGAACAATAATAATAATAATAAAATTTACTCCTGTAAAATATAAAATAAAATAAAATGCTTACATAAATACCAATAAATTATTACAAATGCGAATAGGAATAAGAAATCAGTTTAATTTAGCAGTTTATCTAGCGCACGTTTTATAGAACTGTTTAGAATCAATAAAATGATATATGTATAAAAGAGACAGAAAGATTACTTTAACCCTACTTTTCATCAACTTGGTACATCAATAGGTCCCGAGTAGATTTGGATTTGACAATTCAGCTCGGGATCTATCGAATGCGCGAATGGATGAGAACAAATGAGAATCGCGAAAACGTCCATTCGGTACGTAACATCCCGAGTTTGAGAATCATACTCCCAGTAGATTGTGACAAGATAGTGTTCTCTGGTCGCTCTGCAGCTTGGGACGAGAGGTTAATCCGCCCAAGCCATACCGATGTTGCCACAGTGTAATGAATTCTTTGGCGGGAAATTTGAAATACGTGTTCTGTCAAGTCATGCGTTGTCTCGTTAGATTTTTTTAAGTGAACCCTGCCCGGTCATTCTATTTAATAATAATTGATAATGCGGCACCTTATTTAAGAACCTTTCGTGAAAAGTCTATTTTTACCTACGGAACTGACCTATACCTAAGTATATGATTTTAGTTCTAAGTTATTTTCTGTTTAAGTAGCCAAACTGAGGTTTTTGCGAATTTTAGGAGCGTGATTATGATGGCTACAATTTATAATTATTTCAATGAATATTGGGGAATGATATGAGGGATTCTGTTAGTTTTTTAATTGTTCTGTGTTTTAATATATTTATATTTAGTATCAAGTATTCTGTTTGTAATCCATAATAATAATTGTTTTTAATATTTATTGTGATGTTAAAAATTTATATTTAATTTGTTTTAACAAATATGTAATTAACTATAGTATAGGTATACAACGTTAACCTTAATACCTAGAATATTAATACGTAAGATCCTAAAGAATTGATAATGGTGATCATTCATCGCGGATGTGCTTTGCATAAGGAAAAGTTCTTCTGGAGTATGCCTCAAATTCTCTTGAATCTCTTTCACTTCACTCACAGTAGCCCTCTTTAAACTAGTACTGACCGAAACACGTTTTTTTTTGTAGAGACAAATCTTAGCTGAGGGTTGATAATCCTTTTGTTGGTGTTTTCTTTGCTTTAAAATTTATTTTCATTGGCGAGTATGCTGGGGCAAGTAGTTAAATTGTTGACAACTAACAAATTTTGATGAATTTGACTAATTACTGAGTCGTCAAGTTTCTCATAATTACAGTTATCTAAATTTGCGAGTAGATTTTTTATTTTTCCAATATTTTTATCCTTGTTGAAAGTTTCCCTTGATAGAGTGGTGAAGCTTTCAGTCAGTGACATTCTTTCAGAAACATTTTCATGGCAATCCAACTGACCACAAATAGTTCCTTTTGATACCAATATATGTATGTGTTTACAAATAATTTTCCTCTCTTTGTAAAATGGACAGTCACAGGAGTACATATGGCTACATATGTTACAGGATACACCTATTTCTCGACAGCACTTTTCATTTAATAAGTGATTAACAATATAAGACTTATTTTCATTTTTCTGAATTCTCCATGTAGAACCATTGTTAATAACCTCATAACTGTGAGACTCCTGTACTGCTTGTTTATGATATTGTGTGCATTGTCGAGACCTTTTGGTATACTCGCCTTTTGTTAGCCTTATGATTCTCTCAACACTTTTATCTCTTACGTATCTAATTACTGCATGAAGTCCTTTATCCAAGCGTTTGACAGTTTTTCTCTCTAGATAGAAGTATTTAATTGTTTTATGCATTGATTCCAAATGCATATTTGTATTTACTGAAGAGTTTTGCCTAAAACAGTACGCCCATTTTCTTATATTGTGGCTGTATGTATTTTTGAAGTACTCTCCGTAGCATCTAGTTTCAGTGTCACCTAGCAAATGACCTATTGCATTTTGTAGTGATGTGTAGAAAATATCTTCACATGTATGTTGCTGCAAGGTCTTCAAAATTTTATAAGTTGCTGCACGTTTCTCCTTATTATTTATTTTTGTCAAGTTGGATTGCCATGCTCGATCTACATGCCATGAGCAATACAAATGTTCTGCATTTCCTCCCATTGTGTTAACCCATGCATTGAAAAATGTTTCGTCCATGTCTGACATGAATATTTTGCAATTAACAGTTCCTGAAACAAGTTCATAAATTTTAGACTCTAATGTAAAGGTGAGTGCAAGTATGATGAAGGTGATTACATAAAATTGATAAAAATAAAAAAATATTATGGAATATTAAATGCTACATACCTACTGATTCTCTAATTGAGGTAAATAAAATTATCTGTATACCAATGTTTTTCCGATTTGAAAACATTTCAGCTACTGGGAAGCCATGGTGAAATTCATCAATCACCATAACCGATGTCATTTCAAAGTCATATCCATTTAGCCCGTGTGTACTATCTACAGCTATGATATTAGGAAAGCTTTGGATCATTTGCCTTTGGAATTTATTCATTAGAATTAGACAAAAATCATTATTTTCTAGCAAACTATGATCCTGACCCTGTGGTTTGTATAACAGGATTGGATTTTCTTCTAAGGAAATGCACTCCTGGACCCAAAGATCAATAGAAAATGCATCATTAGGATGCTTTTTCCCATCTCTTGACTCGATGTTAAAACTACTTTTGATATTTCTGACATCTTTGGCAGTTAAGAGGTCTATGCGTTTCAGAGGATCTCCAATTTTATCTCGTGTACTCTCCAAAATTCTGTTAATAAAAAATATTTAATTAGATAACCAGAAAAAGGTACTAGGTAGCACTGTAAGTGTTAAGTAATAACTTAAACTTACCTTTGTGTGGTTACTCCAGAAATAAGTTTTGATGCAATACAATTTCTCTCAGGCTTGGGCAGTCTCATGTGTTTCAGCTCAAAATCATGACCATAATGAGTCTTCTGCCATTCAATATGACATCTCCTGTTTTCACATATTACTTTAATATAACTGGTGCATGAGTGGTTCATTTTACATGAACCTTGACATTTCTGCTGTCGCTTCTTCCGTGCTTCATCTTTTGTAATGAAGCCTATAAGAACATATATCATTATGATGTGACATGATTATTTTGCATAAATGCAAGATATGAAATAGAAAAACTTACTTGTTTTATTCCTGTTACAGTTGTAGTATAAAACTTCTCCAACAGTGTTTACTGCCTTACTTTTTAGAACATAATAGCAATCATTCACTCTTTCAATTTCATTCTTCCAATGTTCAAATTCTAAAACAATAATTAAAAATGTTTATTTCAAGTTATCTTCCAGAATAAAAGAAGTAGCTTACCATTCACATTCGCCATGACTGAATAATGTGTTTCAAATTGTTTGGAATGATTTTCTTCTAAATGGCAGATTAACTCTTTCCTATTTCTGAAAGTATTATTGCAATTATCTTCCAAACAACAATTAGACCATTTGCTATCACCTCCATAGGACCATGCTTTTGGATAGGTATTGTGAACTTCTCTCACATGTCTATTATGGGAAGACTGGTTTGCAAAGGTTTTTTCACATATGCTGCATATAACTGGCATTTTTGTCAAACAATAGAAGAGCAGTTAAAAGTTAAACCGTATTATTTGAATATTATGACTCTTCTACTTCTACGATTACTCACGAAACAATGGATAGAGCGGTGAGTTTCGAACCTCAGAAAAGCATAACAGAGAAACTTGACGACTCAGTAATTAGTCAAATTCATCAAAATTTGTTAGTTGTCAACAATTTAACTACTTGCCCCAGCATACTCGCCAATGAAAATAAATTTGAAAGCAAAGAAAACACCAACAAAAGGATTATCAACCCTCAGCTAAGATTTGTCTCTACAAAAAAAAACGTGTTTCTGTCAGTTCTAGTTTAAAGAGGGCTACTGTGAGTGAAGTGAAAGAGATTCAAGAGAATTTGAGGCATACTCCAGAAGAACTTTTCCTTGTGCAAAGCACATCCGCGATGAATGATCACCATTATTAATTCTTTAGGATCTTACGTATTAATATTCTAGGTATTAAGGTTAACGTTGTATACCTATACTATAGTTAATTACATATTTGTTAAAACAAATTAAATATAAATTTTTAACATCACAATAAATATTAAAAACAATTATTATTATGGATTACAAACAGAATACTTGATACTAAATATAAATATATTAAAACACAGAACAATTAAAAAACTAACAGAATCCCTCATATCATTCCCCAATATTCATTGAAATAATTATAAATTGTAGCCATCATAATCACGCTCCTAAAATTCGCAAAAACCTCAGTTTGGCTACTTAAACAGAAAATAACTTAGAACTAAAATCATATACTTAGGTATAGGTCAGTTCCGTAGGTAAAAATAGACTTTTCACGAAAGGTTCTTAAATAAGGTGCCGCATTATCAATTATTATTAAATAGAATGACCGGGCAGGGTTCACTTAAAAAAATCTAACGAGACAATGCATGACTTGACAGAACACGTATTTCAAATTTCCCGCCAAAGAATTCATCACACTGTGGCAACATCGGTATGGCTTGGGCGGATTAGCCTCTCGGGAGCTACCGAATACGTAGAGATGAGAATCGCTTAAAACGTCGACTCGGGACGTGACGTCCCGAGTTCGTGAATGAAAATCCCACTGCAGGTGTATTCGTAATCGAAACTAATACGCTAAGTGTGGAGGTCTAACCTTAAATTAGGTTTTTGACTCTTATGTCAGTGTTATGGTAGGATAGTGTTTTGTTTTTTAATTTATTACGATACTAGCTGGTACCGAACTAAGATTAGATTATGAATTCGCCTGTATATCTTTCTACTGTGATAAAACGAAGGCCTGTCTTCTTGAACGAAGTTATGCTCTCGGTCAAAAAGACTGGAATTAGAGCGCTGTATCAGCGCTCTACTGGAATCAGGAAATTAAACTTGCCCTGGGAATATTATAAAATTTAATACGTATATCTTTTGTAAATGCGTCTTTGCGCACCATGCCATGCGCAACAAGCGGCTCTCGCTTAAAAAAGACAACAGATCATGATCACGAATATAAATAAAGTGAACAAATAGGTATTTAAGTTAATTCTCAAGATCATGAACCAATATAGTGAGGACGAGTAACACGAGTAGTGGGAGTAGCACAAAAAACATAGAGTTGTCTTATGTCATTTTGGTGTGTTGCGCAAAATCACGCAGCGCATCTTTATGTAGTATGGGCGAAGGAAGCTTATATACAACAAGACACTCAGTGAAATACTGCGCAACATCCCAAATTGACAACTTATCACGGGACGTTATTTCAGCCACTTCTGCTTATAGAACAGGATACAGAGTTACTCATCCTCTCTTTATATGTTCTTGGTCAAGATTTTCGTCGTACACGGGGCCACGCCCCTGATATGCAAATTCTGTAATCTCATGTGGCCACGAAGAGAAGCATAGGAAGTGTACTATCCTGTTTCCAGTCTTCTTGCCCATGGTCGTGGCCTACGCACATACCGGAAGTAACGAAGAGAAGATATGCTTTTAAGCATGTCTTACGACATTGGTCGTGTCCACAGCAGTACCTGATTACTAATCGATTAGTAATCAGTAATCAAAAATCGGTATCTTGTGGACACGATTACTGATGCATCATTTGTCAAACTGACACTTGTCAAATGATTTGAAATAATTTAATTCGACAATTACACATATTAGAGGAATTGAAAATGGAAGAAGAAAACGTATTTTCTATTCAATATGTTTATAATGAAAAAGATTATGTGGTAAACGGAACGATAGAGGTCCATAATAGAATTGAGAAATATCTGAAACAAAATATAGCCTATGTTACTATGGTTTTCTGATAGCTGTCACATTGAAGACGTCAACTTTTTGATTACTAATCGATTGTTAATCAGACACTGCTGTGGACACGACCCTTAATTAGTACGTGATAAAAAGCTATATAGATAGGAGATTCAACTGTCTATACAAAGCCATGTGACGCGCTGACTCCGCAAACGACGACAGGGTCGTAGCCTAAAATCGGGACTGCGCACTACGTTAGTGCGCACGTGTCATATACCTTCGATGTATTTTTAAATTCAAAATTAAGTCATGCTAAATCTTATTGTTTGACGTTTCAGTGTTTATAAGTTTTCAACTTTGTATTCATTTATTTATTGTCAGAAGAAAGATATTTATTCTTGTATATTACTTAGAAAATATGGCTCACGTTTGTTGTATTGAATAACGTTCTAGCAAGTCGGAGAAAGATAGCAGTAGAGCTTTATTCAAATTCCCCAAAATCGTGAGTGAACTAATAGCATTTTGTGTGAAAAATACTTCGTTTTATATCATTATTTTTGTTTATTGTAATAAATAGTTAATAATTATCTGCAGAATTCTTAAAAATACCTTACGTGGCTTGATGCTGTTGGTCATCATTTCAAACATATTAAAAAAGTTAGAGCAGCTCCGAAAAAATTGTTTATACTTATGCGATTTGCATTTCGAGGGCAGTTGCTTCGAACCAAATAATTCTACTACAATATTGAGAGACGGCGTTGAAATAACTGTTCCCCGTAAAAGAAAGAGATTATCGGCAAATATTATTCCTACAATACTTACAGTGAGTAGAAAATTGTGTTGATGTCAATCATGATTTGTCAAATTGCTCGCAGGCAAGCGGGGTAGTTATATTGGTAAACCTGGTAATAGTAGTAATTTTAAGCATTCCTCTCTTGAAACAAATTCTACTGAATACAAAGAACTTAAGAAACCGCATTCAAGTTACATAATGCCTCTGCACTATGGGTATAAATAGCATTTTAGTCCAGTGTATTTACAGATCGACATAAAAGTTTATAAAACAATATTTTTTTCAACTTATAGATATTTCAGAGAATTTATATATAAGTAGTTAAAGACAAAAACATACAGTATAGATTCTTTTACCCAAATTCGTCAGAATATTTATTCTTTTATGTACGCGCCTTTTGTGTTGTAAACATGTACCGATTTTGATTTCTTTTTCAATACCCCGTGAAAACTCAAAAAGCGCCCCTAACGAGGTTTACTTCGACTAGATATTGAGTAACCTAAATAATAAACCAATTCTGAATCTGGGGATTAATTTTTACAAATCATGTCATATCAAATTAATGTGTTTATTATGAGTTCATTATTATTTTCTTTTGATTTTGAAATAGCCATGATGGTTTATAATGATCATTTTCGTCTATCAACAATTTTCTAAATTTTTATCTGTGACGTAACAAAGAATATACATTTCAATTTTCTATTCATATATTTCTGCGTACTAGTAATCAGATCGTCAAATTCAAAAATCGGGATTTTTTGAAAGAATAAGACACTAAAGAGAACAATATAGCAGACGCTATTGATGAAATTCATGAAGCTTTTATTTATCGCCTTGATCATTATCATTTATAATGGTACCCAATTCAAATTTAAATTTGGATATAATTATATCAGTTGTAATTTTTATTGAATATTCTCATATTTATTTCCTGGATATCTGCTATATGTAGGTATAAATATATATATTTGCATATATTAGGCTCAAACATTTACGTCATCCTTCTTGGATTTCTGTATTTGCACTGGACTATTTGTAGCAACAACAAATCATGATCATTTTACCTAGGACTTCGCTGATTGGTAACTTCCCATAAGCTGTTACAGGAGAAATTCTTCATTCACTATCCAAGTTCTAGACAACTACTCAGCCAGATTTATTTTTTCAGCTATTAATCAGAGACATGCTTGTCTCTGCTACTAATGCTGCTAGTGCTACAGAAGAGGCACTTACTTTTCGTTAACATGTAGATCAAACAATCCTGTTATTTTTAATATTTTTTTACGAAAAATTGTGTAGCTATTCAAGAATGACTTTTGTCAGAGAAAAATGTTGTTCAAAACAAGTTGCTAGGAGTACTGGGCTGCTGCGTAAAAGATGAAGAGACAGTTGGCATGAAGATATCTCATCACCATGAGAATCGAAACCATCTATTAAAACAAGGGAAACTTTTACTTCATAGGATGAAGTTTTCTCTTGAAATAATACATGCTTCCGATTCCCACGAGTACTCATCTTGCAAATCGCATCCACAGTGTTTATCCACTCAATACCAGGCTCAGGTTCTTTCCACTACTTCGGAAAATTAGTTTTGTGCAACATTTTTATTATTAAATCCCTTAAGATTATATGGTAGAAAATACTAGCACTGTGTTGTGGACCTTTATCCAAGTTTTTTAATAGGGTACCATGAAACTCCTTTGGATTCTCCCACGAAAAATATGATTTACTTTCAGCCAACCGCTGAAAATATCTTTTTTCCCGGTAATCATGGTACTGCTATGATGGCAACATCACAAAATCCACAAAAACACGAACAGTCAATCTTTTGTGAGCTCAATAATGGGAGTGAGGACAAGAACTTGCCTCAAGAAATGAATAAAACCCCAAAACCATACAAAGTAGAAGAAACGATAAATAACTGGAATGCCCTTTATGGAGCAAAAAATGATTCAGATCATTTGAGAATGATAGAAAATAATGTTGGGGTGATGTTCACGTATTGCGGCGACACGTTTGGAAATTTATCACGAATCGTTGGTGTCAAAAAAGATATGTCCGTCGAGGTAGTCTTTTCATAACCAAGATGCCTAAACCATATTATAAATTTATAAGATGATTATTTTCAGATACGAAGTCATGGCCGCCTTTCAACATTCCCAATGATACAAAAATAGCATGTTTTCAAGAACTTCAAACGACGTTAGGAACAGTTGCTTCTCTGAGAATGTGCGAAGGAACTGATGGAAATACTCCATGTGCTGCCGGATTTTTTATAGCAAAGTTAAGATCAAGCAGCAATAAGTGTCAAGCTTGCCAGATCAAAAGCCGTCAGAAAAAAATAAAGAGTATCACCGCGAGAAACGTGCGCGACTCCGAAAAAATAATAAACCAACATCTATGAAGACTTAAACAAAAGTTACGCCGATCTAGGAAAAGGGTATGGGCGGTTTATGTGCAATGATTGCTATATTTTTATATATAATTAAGTAACATCGTTGCCTATCTAGTTAATCAGACTTTTTCGTATGATATTTAACAGAATCGTCAACAACTACGGCCAGGTTAAACACCCCTACGGCGATAGAATGGCGTCAAAAAACGTTAACCGCAATGAGAAACAATTTTTGTCGTCAATATATCAACACTATAATGCTTTATCGGATTATCAAACATATTGATAGTCTCGCAAACATTTATCATATAGTCGTACTAGCGATATTTCACCTGGTAAGAGTTGTGGTCGGAATTCTTAAATATCCTACGAAGCATTTTATTTGACCAATGGGCAACAATATTACGTTATCATATGGTTATTTTACTATATGAATTTATACATAATCTCTTCTCCTTCTATAAGCAGATAGTCTTGCAAGCACATGAAATACAAGAATTGTAAGTGAGTAAGTGTCCTGAAAAAATGCAAGAGGCGATTCGAGCCCGCTACACATACGCTAAAATTAATGATAAAAGAGGGATGCGTTATTCAAAACGATGGATTTTAGAGTGTCTTTTGTTACGTATTAAAAGTCGCAAGGCATATATTCACGTTAGGAATCACAAATTATTGGCAGTTCCAAACATCATGACCCTCAATAGGTATCTGAAAAATCTAAAACCATCTTACGGCTTTGACCTTGCAGTCTTCAAGATGCTGAAGAAGAAAGGCGATATGATGAAAATGGAAGATAAACGAGGTAGGCAAGAGAAGTGGAAATCTATAGGACTTGAGATGCAATGATTTAATATAGCACGTAAGAAAGCTGACTTCAAATATGTGATACAAAGCACTGATTGACAAGTATTATGTAACGAATAATTCTTGCCTATTCCCTGAACTTTTAATGCACGTATCTAATGAGTTAGCAGTGACACTTAAGCCATCCCACAAGGTAAACCACGGACCCTTGACTGTTTATTCTCTCCGTCACGGTAAAAGCCGGGAATGTACGATCAACCAAAAACAGAAAAGATTTCATAACCATCGATCATATATAATGAATCAGCCATTTTCTGTTCAATATCTAGACTGTTGTCTTTCATCAGTTTGCCGTAGAATACTTGATAATCAATTCTTCAGCATATGGCTTACGGTGGATTCCAATAAATGCGATGAATTAGTCATGTTCAAGTGGGTGGATATAAACATCCGGCAAGTGTAATTATTGATACTAAGTTATCCTGAACCAGTTATATTAAGATCATTTGAATATAAATTGTTGTTTTTATATAATGATAATAATAATGTTTATTTTCAAAATTACAAAAATACACTAAAAGATTATCGATCCTGAAAATAAACATGAAAAAATCACTGAATTTTCACTAGCTTGTGTGTGATATAATAATAATATTTATGCCTAAAATAATTATATTGTGTAAGTAGAATTACATATTTGTATTATACAGTATATTAATATTAGGTAGGTACAGTGTTTTTGTGTAAAAGTAGGATATAACCAAGATGATTATGTAACAACATTAATGATTGAGAATTAATAGTAGGATTTTGCAATATTATACGTAATACGTCATAAAATACTACCATTTTCGCTTAACAAGACTTATTCCAAAGGGTACTATAAATAGGATGAAAATAAAAATAAAAAAACTGCTAAAATTATATAGGGATATAATCGGTCTTTTTATACTGATTAGTTTTTGACAAAAGATAGCTAACACTACCGCAACGGAAAATTTACTACGCCTACCTAATTTGTTCTTTATTTTCACAGGAATTTTCTGCATTGGCGAAATGTCTATAAGTGAGGGGGTTTTCTTTGATCAAGAAAAATTAAGCGTTGGTTTTCATATTTCAGCCATTTAAAGGGCAATGGGTTCAGTCAGTGGCAGCTTTTTTAAGCAAAGGTGCTGCGAATGGAAGTGTTTTAGTTGATCACTGAGTCATAATATTGCTCGAAAACCATGGTTTCATTGTCGATGTAGTCACATCAGATGGAGCTACATGAAATAGAAATATGTGGAAGAAGTTTGGTCTTGAGCAAAACGATGTCAGTTGTATTCACCCCTGTTCAATTGTTGATGACAATGAACAGAATCTCCTACAGCCCGGCGCTTATGGTTCTGTTCAGATTTTTCCCACCTCATAAGAAACCTACGCAACTTCGTCATGTCGAATGAAGAAATTATGGTAATTTTTATATAACGAAAAACGAGCTAACTGTATTTAAAACATGCTGGAAGCTATTTATGTAAGGTCGATTTTTCCATTAAATCATATGATAATTTAAATTCTATAGAAAATGGTGCTGAGCATTCTTTTCAGTATTTTCATATATTCGTAATTATATTTTTAGACTCCCGATAGCGTTATTAAAAAAACATTTTCGAGCAATTATTGCATATAAGCATTTGAAGTAAGTTTAGAAAATACTTTTGTACATGCGAAAATATTGTTTTTGTATAAAAAGTAGTCTCAAGCAAAAAGTAACTAAACGATCGAAATACTTTTCTTTTTCGAAAAAAAACTAAAAAGAAAGGCATTTTACAAATAAAAAAGGAAGATGTTCATCCATTTTTCAAATATATATTTCTCTAAAGTTTCTTTACAAATTTTGCATTAGGTATTTTCCCCTCAAGTTGTCGCCGCAATGAAGATATACCAAAAATTACATTTAGATTTGACAGACTGCGGCCCCAAGATCAATTTTATTAATAGAGTCCATTCGCTAATAGAAGCCATGACGTCACGAAGTTGCAAGAACAGTTTATTTAAGGAAAATGACAGTTTCAAGGTACAATATTATCCATTGTTTTATACCCAAAAAAAATCAGTGTTAGGGAACACTAAAGCTTCACGCAATCTACAGCCGAGACGAACCGCAGCGCATCGCATAATTTCAATACCACAGCACGCTAGGTGCGGCCACAGAGTTTTTGTATTGCAATGTGATCCGGCCCGCCTTAATGTGCATAAGCCTTAAATTCAATGATTATAATTTTTTTTCTAGGCAATCATAAACTTTTTGAAGCATATCAAGCAATGGGAAACAGACGCGAGATCTAACAATTATAGATTTATGAAAACTTCATACAAAAATTTCAAATAATAGAAGACAAGATGTTGCAAAAACAAGAAGTTGACCAAAAATTAGAGAAAGTTCAAGAAGAAGTTGAACAGAAATTAGAGAAAGTTCAAGAATGTTTTGATGAAAAATTTCAATTGATGGAAGAGAAGATGTCACAAACGAAGCCTGCATTGCACTTGAGAAGATCGTCCAATGAAATTCAAAATGGTGGAGTTAATCCAGTTAAAATTGAAGCCCCAAAATTCGATGGTAAACAGTCTTGGTCTACATATACAAAGCAATTTGATGCTGCTGCTTTGGCTAGTGGTTGGTCAGATGAAGAGAAGGCCACTGCACTGATCTTGGCTCTACGTGGTGATGCATTGGAAATCTTAAATAACCTAACTGGCGGCGAACATTCGTATGAGATTTTAGTAGATCAACTTGAAAGGCGATATGGTGACCAACATCTACAACAAGTTTACCAAGGACAGTTAAAGTACAGGCAACAAAGGTATGACGAAACATTGCAGCAGTATGAAACTGATGTTGTCCGGCTCGTTCTACTGGTATCCCAACAGCACCGAGAGACTTTATTGACAGGCTAACAGTACATACATTCATTGATGGTCTAAGAGATTTTGAGATTCAGCAGGCCTTACGGTTGAGTGGCCTTACAAGAATTGAAGATGCCCTTGCACGTGCACTTGAGTATGAAGCTGCTAAACAGGCATCCAGATCTCATCTCCATCGGGGACAGATTCGACGAGTTAACCTCATTCAAGAGGAGAAATACAGAAAAAGTAACATCATTAAGCAAATTATTGAAATGTTACGAAAACTGGATGGTCAATCAACTGGATATAGTACTCCGAGGGTGTGTTGGAACTGTGGACAAGGAGGACATATCAAAAGAAATTGTTCACACTTTCAATCTAGCAGTGACTCAGAAAATTTCAGTACTCCGAGGGTGTGTTGGAATTGTGGACAAGAAGAAGAACTGTCCACTTCAAACTGGTCATGTACAAGAAAATTTCGAAATCCGGAAGAAAGAAAATTGCGCACAACAAAAATATTATTATTGCTCTAACAAAGACAGCTCAGATATCGAACCTGGTGTTAAGAGGGAAGATGTCATACCCAGTTCGAAGGAGAGCAGTATCTCTAGAGAGATATCAAGCAGTAGAAGAAAGAGTCTTGTTAAAAGGCGCAGTATATCGAAATGTCGAAGAAGTACCAGGCAGTATGTAGGCACTAGTGTTCGTGGGAAAAGCAATTCACGTTGCAGTAGTCCACAAAGAGGCACAGGAGGTAGAAGGTGCTTCGGCCGCAATAGAAGAAAGCGCATGAGGCAACGCAGTGACCGAGACAGTAGGCGCAATCGCAGTAGTTCACGCAATATTGAAAATAGTGAAATGTACTGTAGTAAATTGACGTATCCTTGCTACATACCTAGATTGCGTGATCACAATTCAAGATCACGTAGTGGTGAAGGTTTTATGGCCACCAAGGATCGTGTTAGCTTGTGTAGAAGCAGATCACCTGTTCGAGGATGTTCACCTAGAGGTAATCATAGTCCGGTGAAATATTTTGATGACCAAAGAAGAGGATCAAAAGGAACACCGAGTTATATGTCTTCCTCGGGAAGTCAGAATGAGAACTGGGACAAGAGGATCCAAGGAGCTCCCCCAGTTGAGATTGTAGAATGTATTGGGATGATGTTTGATCGGGACGAT
Organism: Crioceris asparagi; assembly: GCA_958507055.1. Classification (NCBI taxonomy): domain Eukaryota; kingdom Metazoa; phylum Arthropoda; class Insecta; order Coleoptera; family Chrysomelidae; genus Crioceris; species Crioceris asparagi. Next base: position 48,824,946 of record OY293827.1, read on the forward strand.
CAAAGCTAAGAAGGGGGCAGTGTAACGTGGATAGGTAGTCATGTACTTACGGTTGTTATTCGTTTATTAGCTATTTATTCTACTACCTTGTTTACAATAGTTGTTGCTTATATATTCCATTATGATGTTCTAGAATTTTAGTAGATTTATTCTCGATCCTTCCAGAAACTATATGTGAGGTACAATTTGTCATACTATTGTCAGTTTGACAAGGCTGTAGAACATTATTATGTGCGTCTAGATAATCATAGAACATTCTCGATGAATGTCATGTCATGATTAAGGTATATAAAGCCGTGTCGATCACGGGACAGAGTCAGTCTTATGAAGTCAGTCAGTCTTATAAAGTCAGTTGATAACAGTCAGTCTGTGGAATCAGATGTTAATAGTAGTTCTGTCGGTGAAGACAGTGACAGTATAGTTTGTCAAGGTGACAAGTGGTGACAGTTGTACTACAACAGAAGGTCGTACACAGAGTGTTTGGAAATAAACCATTGGAAGCAATCTGCGAACTTTTGAGTCTTATGCAAGTGAACTCACCCCACAACATTTAGCACAGGGTTAAACGTTACAATATGCCTTAATCTAAAACATTTAAGACAATTATTTCCAGTAGTTCTCTAGAGTAATGAGTAAGAATTTCTAATTTTAATGTAAGATTACCAACACCGGGCCAAGATAATTCAAAAATGATTAGTTCCATTACCAAGCATTCGAATATTAACTTATTTTTTTTTCAACATACCTCAATTCTTTCTTACAGCCTAGAAAGAGCGACACGAGGTTCTTTGAATTATTTGCATTCCTTCAAATAACCAATTTTTCTGCTTCTAACTGCTAGATCACTCCTTTTTCAGGTCTACCGTATTCCATTTTTACGTTGTGATTTTGTCACTTTCTTTAATTTTTTCAAGGTATTGCTGAAAAAAAGTTTTGTAATCTATTATTTTTTTGGGTAATATTCCATATTTTCAAATAAGTTTAGGAAAAAAACAATAAGTTCTATAGTAGAGGGAATGACATGTGCATTGGAAATCTGCACAAATGATCACTTCATGGTCTCTCAAAATAGACATACACAGTGTGGAATTCATGTATTCAATTTATTGCGTAAAAAACATTCAATATTTGCATTCTATTTATATAGGTTCCGCCTTTAGTTGCTCATTTTGTTTTGTGTGAAAATAAAGCTTCATCAAATAGGTGCAAAATCAATTCAGCAGATAATTCAAAATGTATTTTTTCTACCTTGACAAGCATTTAAAATCTCTAAATATGACTTTGACGTTTGTTTATGTTTACTTAAAACTGAATTTAATTTCGGATGATGTCTTTTTCTCTACAGCGTCTCTGCTGCAGCAACGTCGCGACACATATTACATGATATTTCTTTTAAACAAATAATTAATATTAGTACTAGTAATAACAAAGAAAAACTTGAGAAAACGCACTTAACCTAAACCGCTTCTCAACATAACAGAAAAGCCAAAGTGTCCTTGAGAAAAACTCTTTATAATGGAAGCGATACCACTTTTGTAAGATAACAGCCCCTACCTGCAATTCTAACCCAATGGAAAAAAATCCACTCACACGACTCTCCTACCGCACTATAAACACAGTATAAAGAACTATAGTTCTTTATAATGTGCTATAAATTCATTCGAATACGAAAATCTAAATCATCAGATCGGGTCGTGTGTCATTGTTTTCACCGCGTCGAGACAAACAAGAATGATCATATTCAATTTGAAAGTTTAGCCAGAGATCGAGAAATGTTCTACTGTTTCCAAAGGTACACCTTGTAGCAGGTGATACAGGACTTTAAGGAGAAGACTTTAGGTAAGCTTCATAGAAATTGTTAAGAGCCGATTTCGCGCTACTGACTTGAATGAAATACGTTTTTCAGCTATTGCCTAGCACTCTGCAGGTGAAGGATGTCCAACCTACGAACCAAATCCATACCCTACAAAATAAAAATAAAACAACGAAATCGGTACATCCGTTCTCTAGATAATCTTGGCACAAAGACGGACCGACAGACCAATGGTTGAAAATATGTTTTTTAGACTCAGAGTTCTCTAAAACTTTTGTTGAAATCTGGACAAAGAACATTTTTTACACTATTACAATACTTTCCTTACTAGGCTACTTAGCGTAGCGACAGGGAAGTGAAAAAAAACATTGAGCTATTATTAATGGAAAAAGCACAGTCGATAATCTAAAACTGAGCAGTGTTTTTGTCAAAACTTAGGTTTATCATTCACCTTCAATTTTGATGTTTTAATAAAAAAATGGCTTGCACCAAAATTACCTCATCTGCCACAAAAGATGATGAATGACCCCGACAAGTATACTTGTTGAAAAATATGGAATTCTATTCGACTATATTACTGGATTTATTCTGTATCCCCTGCTTGACCAACAAAACAAACAAAAACAATCCTATGTTTATGAAATTGTTTACAATACTATCTGTACCCTCTTGTTTGAGAATTTGGAATTTAATGTCCAATTTATTTATATTTTAGACAATATCACTTATCGAAATACAGTTTTTACGTTTCCTTATCGAGAATTTCGTTTGTAGTAAAACAATTAAATCTAACCTCATATCACTGATTGCAAAACTTATTTTGCTCTTTAAAAGAAATCTAATTATCGAATATAATATCTCTTCATATACTTTAGACAGTCAGGATCGTATAGTAACAGAACTGCTTCATAACTTTTATATTTGAGATATTTTCATATAATAGATGAACATGTCGTCCCAAACAGATGAGAAATTGCCGGAATGAACAAATGGTACGTGGTCACTGCTACAGCAACAGGTTTGATAACTAAGCAATTTAATGAATATTGTGCAATTTCTGTTCAAATAATAATGTAACCTGTTATTTAGAGAATCGTAAACATATTTGTCTACTCATTATTTATATCTGACATAAAATATACTGTAACGTGGATAGGTATTCATGTACTTACGGTTGATATTCGTTTATTAATTATTTAAGCTACTACGTTGCTTACAGTAGTTATTGCATGTATATTTCCTTATGTAGTTCTAGAATTATGGTAGAGTTATTCTCGATCCTTCGAGAAACTATATGTGAGGTACAAATTTGTCATACTTTTGTCAGTTTGACAAAGATCTAGAACATGAATTATGCGCATCTAGATAATCATAGAACATTCTCGATGAATGTCATGTCATGATTCAGGTATATAAAGCCGTGTCGATCACGGGACAGAGTCAGTCTTGTGAAGTCATTGAGTCAAGTCAGTTGATAACAGCCAGTCTGTGGAAACAGAGGTTAATAGTAGTTCTGTCGGTGAAGACAGTGACAGTGTAGATTGTCAAGGTGACAAGTGGTGACAGTTGTACCATAATAGAAGCTCGTGTACTGAGTGTTTGAAAATAAACCATTGGAAGCAATCTGCGAACTTTGAGTCTTACGCAAGTGAACTCACCCCACAACGTTTAGCACAGGGTTAAACGTTACAATTGGTGTCAGAAAAAGGGATCTTCGCATTTTGCTGAGAATATATGGTGAATACCAGATCCAAAGATTACGACGAAATGGCAAATTTTGCAGAAATAATGGAGTTCCTGAAAAATAATAAAGAAGAACAAGAAAGAATGAGACAGGAAGATCAAACAAAAATGAATCAATTTCTAGAAAATCAAGAAAGAATTAGGAAGGAAGACCAAACAAAAATAAGTCAAATTCTAAAAAATCAAGAAAGAAGTAGACAAGAACAAGAAAGAATTAGACAGGAAGACCAAACAAAAATAAGTCAAATTCTAGAAAATCAAGAAAGAAGTAGACAAGAACAAGAAAGAATTAGGCAACAAGATAAAGAAGAACAAGAAAGAATTAGATAGCAGGAAAAAGAAGAACAAGAAACAAGAATAAGACAAATCTTAGAAGAACAAGCAAGAGTGCGACAAGAAGATAAACAGGAAGTTGACCAGAAATTAGAGAAAGTTCAAGAAGAAGTTGAACAGAAATTAGAAAAAGTTCGAGAAAGTATTGATCAAAAATTTCAGTTAATAGAAGAAAAGATGTTGCAAACGAAACCTGAAGTGCCTCTGAGAAGATCTTCCAATGAAATTCAAAATGGTGTAGTTAATCCAGTAAAAATTGAAGCCCCAATTCGATGGTAAACAGTCTTGGTCTACATATAAAAAACAATTTGATGCTGCTGCTTTGGCTAGTGGTTGGTCAGATGAAGAGAAGGCCACTGCATTGATCTTGGCTCTACGTGGTGATGCATTGGAAATATTAAATACCGTAACTGGCGGCGAACCTTCATATGAGATTTTAGTGGATCAACTTGAAATGCGTTACGGTGATCAACATCTACAACAAGTTTATCAAGCACAGTTAAAGAATAAGCAGCAACGGTCTGGAGAAACACTACAACAATATGAAATTGATGTTGCCCGGCTCGTTCGACTGGCATATCCTACAGCACCAAAAGACTTTATTGATAGGCTAACGCTACAAACATTCATTGATGGTCTGAGAGATTTTGAGATTCAGCAGGCCTTACGGTTGAGTGGCCTTACAAGAATTGAAGATGCCCTTGCACGTGCACTTGAGTATGAAGCTGCTAAACAGGCATCCAGATCTCATCTCCATCGGGGACAGATTCGACGAGTTAGCCTCATTAAAGAGGAGAAGTACAGAAAAAGTAACATCATTAAGCAAATTATTGAAATATTACGAAAACTAGATGGTCAATCAACTGGACATAGTAGTCAGAGGGTGTGTTGGAACTGTGGACAAGGAGGACATATCAAAAGGAATTGTTCACACATTCAATCTATCAATGTGCCAGGAAATTTCAGTACTCCGAGGGTTTGTTGGAATTGTGAACAAGAAGGGCACATGAAGAAGAATTGTTCACTTCAAACTGGTCATATACAAGAAAATCTCGAAATCCGGAAGAGAGAAAATTACGCACAACAGAAATATCATTATTGCTCTAACAAAGACAGCTCAGATATCGAGCCTGGTATTAAGAGGGAAGATGTCATACCTAGATCGAAGGAGAGCAGTATCTCTAGAGAGAGATCAAGCAGTAGAAGAAAGAGTCTTGTTAAAAGGCGCAGTATATCCAGATGTCGAAGAAGTACCAGACAATGTGTAGGCATAAGTGTTCGTGGAAAAAGCAATTCACGTTTCAGTAGTCCAGAAAGAGGCGCAGGAGGTAGAAGGTGCTTCGACCGCAATAGAAGGAAGCGCATGAGGCGACGCAATGACCGAAATAGTAGGCGCAATCGCAGTAGTTCAAACAATATTAAAGATAGTGAGATGTACTGTAGTGAATTGACGTCTCCTTGCCATATACCTAGATTGCGTGATCGTGGTTCAAGATCACGTAGTGGTGAAGGTTGTGTGGCCGCCAAGGATCGTGTTGGCTTGTATAGAAGCAGATCACCTGTTCGAGTATGTTCACCTGGAGTTAATCATAGTCCGGTGAAACATTTTGATGATCACCGAAGAGGATCACAAGTACCGCCAAGTAACCTGTCTTCCTCGTGGGTCGAGAGCGGGGATAGGGACAAGAGGATCCAAGGAGCTCCTCCAGATGAGATTGAAGAATGCATTGGGATGATGTTTGACAGGGGGCAGTGTAACGTGGATAGGTATTCATGTACTTACGGTTGATATTCGTTTATTAATTATTTAAGCTACTACGTTGCTTACAGTAGTTATTGCATGTATATTTCCTTATGTAGTTCTAGAATTATGGTAGAGTTATTCTCGATCCTTCGAGAAACTATATGTGAGGTACAAATTTGTCATACTATTGTCAGTTTGACAAAGATCTAGAACATGAATTATGCGCATCTAGATAATCATAGAACATTCTCGATGAATGCCATGTCATGATTCAGGTATATAAAGCCGTGTTGATCACGGGACAGAGTCAGTCTTGTGAAGTCATTGAGTCAAGTCAGTTGATAACAGCCAGTCTGTGGAAACAGAGGTTAATAGTAGTTCTGTCGGTGAAGACAGTGACAGTGTAGATTGTCAAGGTGACAAGTGGTGACAGTTGTACCATAATAGAAGCTCGTGTACTGAGTGTTTGAAAATAAACCATTGGAAGCAATCTGCGAACTTTGAGTCTTACGCAAGTGAACTCACCCCACAACGTTTAGCACAGGGTTAAACGTTACAATACATAAATGCTTATAATGTTATTTGCAACAACTTTTATTAATAGGTTGACTACTAATTATAAGTTATAATGTAATACTAGGGCCTGTTTCACGGGTTCTGAATAATGTGTCAGACAAAAATCTGGCAGTAAACCCACTGTGATCATAATGGGTTAACCGTCAGATTGCTATCTCTGCTGCTAGGCTCTATCTATTCTTAAAATGTTGTATACTCGATATAACTTAATAATTGTCCCACTACAGAGAATAGCTTTCACTATAAGCACTTGTGATTTTTTTGAAATAATATTCTGGATCGTTGTAGAAAGAGAATAATAATAATAATATAATAATAAGGAAACTACTAGGATATAATAATATGCGTTGTTATACTAATAATAATCGACATATTTACTACATTATTACATTCCTTCAATAAATTAGCATCCTTTAGTTATATAAGTTTATCTCGGTGTTGCCTTTTTAAAAAGAACAAACTTTATTATATGAAACTTATATTAACAAATTTATATATGTGTACAATAAGAATAATAATTGAAGACTAACTTACATCTCTACTGTCGCCTATTTATACATATCTAAGTTCTGCTTACACAGCACTATGTCTATGGGTAACATTATATCTATTATAAAAACATCTATAATGACCATATAACTCCTCCCTCCTTAAGATTGAGAAAAGGGGGTTGCCTTTTCGAGAGTTTTGAGTTCTATGCTCATTGTAGTTTTATTCTTATTTTTATAATATCAATAATAATAATATATTATAAGTACAATCACTACAACAATTATTAAAGAGAATACAATATTAAATACTGAAACTCCTGTATTAACATCGAAATGTTGAAGTGGATGAATATTTACGGTTTCAATATGCTTTAAATCATCGAGTATAGAATTTAAATTTAGCTCTTCTAATTGTATTGGCTCAATTTTTTGGATTAATTGTTTATCTATCTCAATAGATGGTAATTTTAGTCTCAAGTTGATCGTATTAATTTCTTGAGAGTCAAAATGCTTATTCTTTATTATGAATATATATTTTTGTGGGATTACCAGGGATGGTTTATTAATTGTCTCAATAGATTATTGGCTCGGGCATTGGAAGTTTATTTGTTCATTTGATGATGGCAATATTATTATAGAATTATCTTGAAGTTGAGTGATAGATGATTCTTTATGTTGAATTGGAGTTAGGGGGCAATGACTTAAATGACGTTAAATTTATTGTATTGGCGACACAGGGTTCATTTTTACTCAGTTGACTATCAATGCATAAATTAATTTCTTCTATCTTTTGACATTTTTTATTTACATTCCAATAGTCATCAGAGGACATCAAAATATAAGGGGTCTTAAGAATCATTATTCCATTTTCAAGAGGGATTGAATATAATTGATACATAATATATGGCTTATTGATTATTAATGGAATTGCAATATAGAATATAATTAGGTCATTTTTGATAGTGACATCAACATGTGCAACTTCATAAAATTTAATAATATTGTCAAAGGGTATTGTTTCCTCAGGTTTAATTTTGGAAATTACATTTTTTAATTCACTGTATTTAAGAATACTGTAATGCATTATATTTATTTCGGCAAAATTGATGGCTGTTTGGAGATTCATGCGTATTTCTTTTAAAATTCGAATGTTGTTTTCAATATTGTCAAATAATAAAATAAACTCCATCATTGATTGTGTAAATTGAGTTAATTCGTTTAATCTTCTTCGCAGTTTCTTTTGGTTATGACTAATATTTGTCAATTGTGTATCAATTGTCTTAGTTGCCTTTTTAAGGATAGTTTGGGTAGATGAAATGTCTTATTGCAATGTATTTTGGTTATCTTGTAACATTTTGATATAGTTGTCGTATCTTTCTCCATCATCAGCATCCAGGGTAGCATATAAATATTTATCTATTTTCCCAATTACATTGAGTAACCCACGTTTACATCTTTTTGTCGAGTAAATTCCTCTGTTGTTCTAACATATTCAAGCAAATTATAAGTTCTTATTAATAATAATTCAGATAGTGGTGTTGTTCGATTTGTTATTTTAGATGTAATATTCAATAATTTTGCCTTGGTTGTTTTGATACAATTCCTAATATTTGTCAGATTTACATGGTAATATACATGGTGATAATTGTTAACAATGTAAGTTGTTCCTAATTTAAATGGTAATAACGGATTGGTCAGCTCTTCAATCTGGTATTGGTTACTGGCAAGAGGAAATAGGAGTATTGCTAGGAGGATTATATTCATTGTCTTGAAAGAAAATTATTGACGTCTTTTAATATATTTAGGGTGTCTTTGATTTTCGACTACCCACGCCATAAACGAGCTGGTGCGACATATAGTGGAGTACTTCGAGAGGGGGAAACGGTTTCAGCCGTTTTCTGTGACCTCTTAAAGGCCTTCGATTGTGTGCCAGACACAGTTCTGCAAGAAAAACTTTCATACTATGAAATAAGGGGAAAAGTAGCTGATTTAATAGAATCATATTTGTCCAACCGAGTTCAGGCAGTTGAACACAAAGGTATATGCTCCTCAACACTAAAGGTAGTGGCCGGGGACCACAGGGCTCAATCTTGGGTCCCCTGCTTTTTGTACTTTATGTTAACGAGCTACCTCTTCACATGAACCCGACCTGCGTTATCCAATATGCAGATGATACAACCCTTTATGAGTGCCATACCAATGTTGAATATCTTAGACAACAAACTAACAATGCAATAGCTAAGATCGAAAATCTCTTTACTTCTAATGGATTGTATCTTAATGTGGATAAAACCCATTTAATCAACTTCACATTGAAAGAATTGCAAGATAATTGGGTGTCCTTCAAGTTTTTGGGAGTCACCTTGGACTCCAGATTAAGCTGGACGGATCATATTAAAGACCTTCCTTCCAAACTATCTAGTACTCTATTTCTGCTTCGTAGAGTTGCAGAATTTGTGTCATTCGACGTTGTGAGGGACGCCTACATGGGGCTATTCCAGTCCAGAATTTCTTACGGTCTTCTGTTCTGGGGAAATTCCACTGACTGGACAAAAATATTTATCAAGCAGAAGGCTGCATTGAGAATTTTAGGTAAAATCAATCCTACGGATAGTTGCAAAATGTTGTTTAAACAGTTCAACATACTGACATTGCCTGCCCTGTACATACACCAATGTTTTATTTTCATCAAGCAGCAACAGAATCTTCTTCCAACAGTAAACTCACAACATGGCTACCTCACGCGGTTTGGCAATAACTTGCTTACTCCTCGGCATCGACTCGCCATCACACATAAGAGCTATATTACTCTAGCATCAAGACTTTTTAATCATTTGTCGCCTTGTATAAGAAATTTACCCATAAATAGATTTAAAATTAAAACAAAAATACTGTTGATGGAACTATGCCCTTATAATATCGATGAATTTCTTAGATGTAATAGATAAAGAATAAATATTGTCAAATTGGTCAATTTTCAATAATGTGTAATAATAGAAAATAGTGTTAGTGTTCATTTTTAATTGTATAACTAATATTTTGATATTATTCTTGTGTTAATGATTTTTAATATTAAAGCTATTCTATTTGAACCTGTGACAATGCTAAATCTGTTATTGGATATTTGAGCAAATAAGGAATATCATTATTATATTATATTATTATTATTGAATAATTTCTTTGAAAATTTCGATTTTAACTTATCTTTATTCAATATTTGAGGAGTAGTCATGAATTGATCAGTGCCTTCAAGGATTTCAGGATCATTTTCCCTGTCATTATTTAATTTTGCCAAAACATTAGCCTTTCTAGCATTTAGCTTTAGATTAATATTTTTATTTAGTTTTTTAAATTTAGATTCTTTTCGAAATTTATTTGATAATTAAGATTCCCTGTAATGATCTGAAAAGGCGTATAGTCATGGGAAGAATGGATACTATTATTATAATTTAGGATAGCAATATCTATAAGTTCTTGGTTCGTCTTAGATTTATAATTTTGCTTTAATATGACTAAGCTTTCTTTCAAGGTTGAATGGAATCGTTCGACAGGTGAGTTAGAATTAGGATTATAGGGTGTTCTGAAGTGCAATTGGATTTGGTATATTTTACAGAACTTCATGAGGTTCTGACAGATTTCAATTGAAGTTTCATTAAGGTAGTTCCTTCGCGACAACCTTAAACAAAAGTTTACATACCGTGTTCATATGTGATTGATTGACAATTAGTTTAATATGTAGTAATTTATATTTAAAACTACGTAATATTAACTTGGTACTAATAGATAATACGATGGATATCATCTATTGCCGTAAAATATGTTCTATATTGTATTTTTGATCCACCATTGTCAATGTTATTTTCGTTGTGACTGTACAGATTTGGCCTCAGTACACGAAATATATTGTGTCTACTGATAACGCATTCCTCTATGCTCCGTGTGCGTGTGAGAAGGAACGATCGCGGCAACGTCGCGCTGATAGCTGATCCTGAGAATACGAACGTCCCAAACGGAATCATAGAACATGGAACATAGGGTACGAAGATGAATAAAATTAAGCGCCTGGTCAGAGCGCACTGTTGCCGGCTTTCTGGCCTTGCAGGATATATGCTATACGGTCATAATTATGAGGGCTTGTAAGGGCTTTATCTTCGAAACTATATGGTCACTCATTCTAATTTTTTTTACAATAGTTGTGATATCCTATTCTAACTCTAGTTTTTTAACAACTTCTTAGTTTTAGTTTTGACGGTGGAATTAAATAACGTATTGTTTGGCCATAATAACGTAACTGTTACGTGTAAATCAAGCCAACTTCAAGTGTATATATCTCAGGTTTGGGATGGTCAAACTTATTTAAATTACACAGATGTGTCGATAATGTATTGAATAACATATATGTGGAGTTTCAACCATTTCTTAGTTCAACACTTCTGTGGAGGTACTACCTTAAGAGGATAGGCCGCAGCAAATTTTGAAAAGTTATCTACTATTGTCAAATATTTTTGTGAATTAAGGGAGTAAATATCGATATAGATATGTTCGAAGGTTTTTGGCCTATAGGTGTAGGTTTGAAAATAACCTTATATGGGTGTCTGCCATATTTTGACTTTTGACAGTTCTCGCAAGTATTTATAAAATTTATGACGTCTTTACTTTTTCCCAATCTAGTTTGTCATGTCCACACCCTAATCTAGGAATGGCAATTTTTCTTACATTGTTTCTGATTGCATGATTTTTCAATTTATATAAAGCTTTCCATAACATGAAATAGGTTGGCTTTTGGTGAAATTCTTTTTTGTGATCATATAGTAAATAAAACGATTAGATTTATTATCGAATAAAGTAGCGATTTCTCCTTCTTCTGCTTTTGATTAATCAGATTCTGTAAATTTTTGAATTTATGTTTAAACACTACAGCAATACCTTTTTTTCATATAAAGGTCAGCTGAAACAAAATGGGCTAGGGCATAATCATTAGATTGTTCAAATAGGTTTCCGCTAATTTCTTTTTTCATTTTCATATTGAAAGAAATAAGTCTCTCAAGTACCTTTTGAATTGAATTTAGATGTTCTTGTAAAGAAGTTGAATAAATTATAATATCATCCATATAGACCAGGCAGATTTTACCTTGTAGTCCGCGCAATACATTGTCCATGGTTCTCTGAAAGGTAGAAGGTGCGTTCTTTAAACCGAAAGGCATACGTTTATAATAGTAGTGTCCATGTTCGACACTAAAAGCAGTTTTTTGAATAGAATTTGGGTCCATTTTAATTTGATGAAACCCGCTAGCTAAGTCGAGAGTTGTAAAGCATTGTGATCGTCCAAGTTTGTCCGAAATGTCTGTAATATTAGGAAGAGGGTAACGGTCTTCGATAGTTTTGTCTTCAATCTCCTATAGTCAATTATGAGTCTCCATTTCTCCTGTCCGGAAGCGTCTAATTTCTTTGGTACTATCCAAACAGGAGAGTTCCAAGAAGAATTAGAGGGTTGGATTATGTTATCATTTAACATTTGATCAATTTGTCTATTAACTTCATCTTTATGAATGTCCGGATAACGATAACTTTTTGTATGAACAGGTATTTCGTCTGTGGTTTTAATTGTGTGTTTTACTTGACTTGAAATAGTTAAAGTATCGCCAGGTTTATGAAGTACTTTATTACATTTCTGAATGAATTTAAATAATTGATTTCTTTCTTCTGGTATTCAAGGTATTCAATAGATTCATCAAGACCACTTTCAAGATTTTCCTGATAATTAGATGATTCGGAATTTTCTTGATAACTAGATGAGGGTTCTTCCATAGAATAATACTTTGATTCGTATTGTTCAAATTCTTGTTCGGGATTTTCATTTTCCAAATGAGTAAGTTCTTGGAACACATATTTAGGAGGGTTAGACTGATTTCTATGAAAATGATTATTGAATTGGGGTCTCATATAGTTTAGTGGACGTCTAGGTTGAATACTGACGCCTGACATTGGTTGCGGATATGTTTTTTGCATTAATGGATGTCGTGGTTGAACACTGACACCTGACATGGGTTGTGGGTATGTCTTCAGTTGTAGAGATTTAAAGAAATTTTGATTCAGATTAGGTTTAGGATTAAATTTTGGTTTAGTTCCAAAGACTTGTTGTGCAGACGGGAAATGATGTTTATTAGGTTGTTGATTAGTGACAAATGGTAATCGTGGAAATTGGAGTGAATTAATGGGTTTAGGAGGATTTGAAAATGTATAGTTATTTTGTTTATGTTTTCCAGGCATAGTCTGGAGAAAATTATTTTTGAAATCATTATGACTTGTCAAGATTTCGTAATTAGAAATGATATCAATAGCTGTGTCTAAATTCTGAGGATTCCTAACAATTAAAGGAGTTTTTAATTCGTTTGAAATGTTTGACAATAAATTTTGGGTCGCTGTTAATTCATTCTGAGTTATCAGTATTGTTCTAGCTTCTACATTTTGAATTTCTGTACAAATTTTGTTATTTATATGTGTGACTAAGTCCTTAAGTTTTAAGATATAGTCTTCAACTGATTCTCCTTTGCTCCTAGTCAAAAATATTAGTTGCTGTTGTAGATTGGATCTTGTAATAGGATCACTAAACTTTTGGCGGAGGGCCAATTTAATTTGATCCCAAGTATTGAGATCGGGTCTGGTTATTAAAAATTCTTCAGCAACATCAATTAATTTTGCTTTAATGGCTAGAATCACATATTCTTGCTGAGAAACATCATTGGTGAAATATCGACTATGGAAAGTATCAATTTGGGTTATAAAAGATTCTAGGCGACTTGGAGTACCATTAAAAGTTTTTAGCAAAGAGACTGTAGATCTTAAGGCGCCGGCCATGATTGGATTAGTTTCTACTTCGTTAATTGTTATTGAGTCTGAATTAAAATTATCAATACTTGTTGATATTCTTCTAACTCGTGGATAAGTGATATCCAAAACTTTATTTTTATATCTTCTCATATAAATAAATAAATCTTGTAAATAAATGCTTTCCGAAATAAATATAAATAATATATAAATAATAATCAAATGAATGTAAATCTTAATTAAACAGAATTACAACAATAGGAGAGATTGTTCAATCTCAGTTAATTAATCTTCTTCCCTGTCTTGCTTCTGCTATCGGGTAGTGGCTCGTCCGGGAAGATACACATCTAGGCTGGCTGCTACTTGTAGTGGATGCTAGTCCTAGTTAACACCAATACATCCGGTGGCTTTCGGATATTAGCTACATCAAAGTATCCGAAGACCGAAGAGTTGACTGACTTGTTATAGATGGCTCCAAAGGCAAGTCAGGAGTTCCAATTAACTTCCTTGTACACAAGTCCTTCAATACACATTAACTTGTTGAAACAAGATTAGATAAATTTTAAATTATATAGCTTTCTTCCTATCAGGAGAGTATAACATGAACCAATTATTCCAAAAAACTTACTTTCATCGATAATGAGGTGATAATTCAGATTTTCTGCATGTGATAACCTGGTGAACTACATTACTTGGTGTATCTGTCATGGAAAGCTTCGCTGCATAATTCGAACTGTAGATGATAGTCATCATAACAAGTTTCTGAAAAGGTATAAAATGAAAATTCAATAATAAGGTAATATATAACACTAGCCTTCATCAGCACCAGCACATTAATCGAATGGTTTGCTGTCCGGTGACTCACTGACGCATCTCAGACAAAATGGCACGATTCCTTATGCAATCAATGATGAATGCACCATATTGCTTCCAACAATTTTCCACTTATCTTACAATCTTACTGAATGTAGTGTTAGGACTTGGGACTGCCGCAGAGAACACTACCTCGATTGCAGATTCTATTGAGCGAGAACTTAGAGTAGCCTAGTCTAAGAGCGAGAACGAGAACACTAGTTTAGAACCTGTTAAGAAATAGGTACACACAATAAATACATTAGGATAATTTTTTAAATTGAAGAGAAGAAACACTATACTTAAATCTTCCTAGTAGTAATTCAGTAAAAGCCTATCCAACGACCTTACTTTTATGAGAATAGAGAATTTTTGTCATTTGCGTTATGGTATCCAAACGATTTTCAGATATTATACAAGGAGGTCATTTACAATCTGTCCATATTCCGCATACTCGCTGCTCTACCACATTTTAATTCACTCCATAGTCCATAGACAAAACAATAAACAAGGCGCCCACTTTTAAGCTTCAAGTTTCAAATATAATAGCATGCTTTACCAGCAGTAATCAATAGACAATGAGGAATCTGAGGAATGTAATTTTCCAAAAGTTTAATGTTGATCTTGACATTCTTCACGCATCCTAAAATCCCAATTCTCTAACCTTATTTGAATTTTGAATTTCACTGTCACAGAGACAGAGAACATAGATAATAGATGGCTGAGTGGGCTAAGGCGCTGGAAGAGCGTTCGTAGCTTGCCACAGCTCATCGTGAGCGCGGGTTCGAATCCCGCCGCAGCCATGGTTGTTTGTAAACTGGACCCGTGCACAGGTATCCTGTATACCTCTTCTGGACTGTATTCCAGATCTTAAAAATAAAAAAGTAAAAAAGTAAAAAAATATATAATAGGGTAAAGCACCGAATTATTGGCACATCAAGGTAAGTTTGTGAATAAATAACTAATTACGCCAAAAAAATTTGAAGAAACAAGAAAATCACTGCACCATAAACTTTTCTATTGATTTCTAGTAGAGATTAAAATTATTTCATTATTAAAAGGGGATAATTATGGAATAAAAAACCATTTTTCTTAAACAATAGTACCTTCCGCAGTTATTGGCACAAAATTCTAATTATTGTCAGTGCCAATGACCCCAGTTATTGGCAGCAAAATGTAGTTATTGGCAATCAAGGATATCAAGGTGTTAAAAAAATATGAGCAAGAGATCATACATAGGTAAATATTAAGAAAGCAAAAATATCGGTACAAATTATATAACTAAGCACACATTTTTTTAAATTAATTTTATTTATTTATTTATAAAAATTATAGGTATTTTGATAAGTACTAACTAATAAGGAAATCAAAACTTGAACTCTTGAAAAAAATGTAAATAAAACGCTACACAGAAACAGTTATAAAAATTAAAGGTAGTCTGAAAAATACTGACTAATAAGAAAATCAAAACTTGAACTCTTAAAAGAAATATACCCTGTCTTAAATTAATTAATTTAAGGCTATACACAATTTACACTTAAAAAATTCGTTATAAATGTTAGTTTTTTTTAAACATGTATAATGATATTGTCTTGAACTATTCTGACATTTAATGCCAAAATTTCTAATAGAAAAATTAAGACAGCAACTAAAACAAAGTCCCTTGTTAAGAATTATATTATTTGCCGGAGGAGGCCCGGAAGAAGATAATTGGGAAGCAGATTCTGAAATGGAAGTAACATTTTTCTCACTTTCGGTCGAGTAGATTTTCCTTACGTGCTTTGGTTTTTTATACGCAAACGCAATATTTTCCTTTGGTATTTCTTAAAAATTCATATCATTTGTCGGAAGAACCGATTGTAAAATAGATTCTGCGGTAGGATCACAAGTTGCAGGAATATTTTTGTCACCATTAGTGGAATCACTTTTTTTACGGGATTTGTTTTTTTTTTGTTTAATTTTTTCTGCCCGTATTTTTCCACGTTCAAGTTTTTCCTTTTCTTTTTCTTGCTTGTCTTTTTCGTTCTCTTGGTGAATCTTTTTCCATCCACTGGAACTTATAACAAAAGGTAATCTTTCAGTTTGACGTTTACCTTTTCGTTCTGGCGTTTTAGGCCACATAAGGCAATCAGCCAATTTAGACGTTGATGGTTGAACTTCTTTAAATTGACTATTTATTGTTTGTTGCCTATCAAGACAAAGACAACTCACATCTTCAAGTGTGTTTTCAGGATAACAGGAATCTATAGCAGTAAAACTAATCTCATTATTACTATTCTTCCTTATAGGTAAATCTTTCGGTGGGCTGTCTAAAATCGGTACAGTATTTTCATTTTCTGTTATTATAAGGTCTTCATCAGCAAGTACTATTGGCATATTATCCAGCTCATCCTCGGTGTACGCATTTATATTTGATGTTGGTGCTAAAATATTATCATTAATATAGTCAATAGAGATTACAGAATCATTAAGTTGCGCTAGTTCTGACGGACAATTCATGTTTATCACAAGAAAATGCTCTGAAAATGTTTAATAATATATTAAAGTTTTCGTCACATTCTTCATAATTGTGGCGTGGTAGCTCGCAAAGTTTTGATGGTCCGACAATTTTACAAAAATTTTGATAATTTAAACTAAAACCAGTCTGATTTAAATCTTCTTTTCCGTGCAAGCTTTGTTTTTGCTTCCCTAAACATTTGCTAAAATCAATATTATTAAAATCCCATGGAAATAGTCGGCATGCTTTAAAACCGTTTGCAATTGTGGATGCTTGTAATTTTTGAATTGATTTTGTAAAATAGGAGTAAAATGTTGTTTGCCTAGTTGAACTAGGGGATTTTGTCGTATCCCTTCCAGAACAGCTTGCTTCCACCTGGATTTTAGAGGCTTGAAACAAGCTACATCTGCACGCTGTAAAATTCTGGTCGTATTAGGATACAACGTGATTAAAATTACTTCTAATTTGGTACACAACGTACTTATTTCGTATGTTAAATGTGTCTTATGTCCATCTACAAAAAGAATAACTGGTTTCTTTATATTATTTTTTAGTAAGTATTTATTTATATTAGAAATATATTCATAGAAGACGTCTGCCTTTATCCAGCCATTATCGCTTGTACCAATACCCCAATCATGTGCAACTGTATTGGCGATATTTATTGGAAGCCGTTTATACTGATAAATAACTATTGGAGGAGTGATAACGCCAGTGGCAGAAAACGAGAACATAACCGTAAGGTTTGATTCAGCTATTCCTTGATCTACTTCATAAAAATTTTTTGCACCTCGGGGTGCCAAAACCTTATCCGCTTTGGGATTAAGCAAAAAACACGTTTCGTTTTTGTGAATATTTAAGGCGTTTCGAGAATGGTTTATGGTTTAGATTCACAATTGGAGCTGATAGATGGCGCCGTTGTCGGTATATCAAATGGCTGGACCGATTGGGATGAAAATTTTTGTGTGTATTCGAGGGGATTCGAGAATGGTTTAGATTCACAATTGGACCTGATAGGTGGCGCCGTTGTCGGTATGTCAAACAGCTGGACCGATTGGGATGAAATTTTCTGATTATATTCCAATGGGTCCCTGGATGATTTAAAAACATAATTGAACCCGGTAGGTGGCGCTGCTGTCAGCATATCGCTTAAAGCTTTTCCGGGCACGATGACGTCTGCTGGGACAGCTAGTATATGTATATAACATTGGTTCCTACTACTATTATCCTGACCTTTTAAATTTGACAATTAACAATAAGAACACACTTTCTCATTTAGTTATATAAAATAATTTCAACCTCTGCGAAATTTCGATCGAAATAGAAGTCAGGTGACGATCATTGATGAAACACCAGCAAACTCGAGGTATATACTCAACATATATCTATTTACAGACGACACATAATGTAATTATTTGATGAAGTCGATCTTAGGTTTTATTTCTCATATTTTTTAAGTGGTATGAATATAACTACAAAAATCACATAAGACTTTCAATAAAATTAATGATTCATGGAAGCTCTTGAACATTTAAGAGATGTACAATTTAAAAACTACTGGAAATGATGTCTTATTTAAGAATATGAAGTTTTAGATTTTATCGATTCCATTAAAATAAAAAAACAGCTGTGTGGGAACACATAGCTCAACCTGAACTTTTCAGAAGATCTACTCTTCAGGTGAAATGAAAATAATAATGGATCCATACTAACCCAACTTAATGCGCACGTTGCTTTATAATTATCATCAGTCCGACGCCGATTACTATCATTTTTGGTGCTCAAGATAGTATATCAGAGAAATCATACGTACATAAGTATTGACCGAAATTTTTACCAATAACTCAATCACCGATTTGATCTTCCTCTTCGATCTTTGCACAAATGAAAAATACCCACATCGCCATCCGGGCAAAGCCGATAGCTCACAACATAAGATTAAAGTTGCATAATTGTTCCAGTTATGATAGGAAAACTAAGTTGTAATATATGTTTATTTGTTACATAGAAAATTAACAATCACCATAGCAATAAATAAATCAGAATAGTATACAGAATTCTAAAAGGCTTATAGAAGGCTCTTGCAGAATCTCGAAATAATTCTTATCTTTCAAATATGTTTCCACAATATCGGAGTGCCTTTTTAGAAATCCCAGGTACCAATGTATATCAGGCGTGTTGTTCGTAAACGGATTTGGTCTTGAATTTTTATCTAAGAATGATTTCACTGATGCTTGTATATCATCTGTTCTACGGTGAAAACCTTTTTGATAACTTTCTAAGATCCATTTCTCTAGTAAACTTTCCTCTTCGGATGTTAGGTAGGTAGCTGCTCCATGTCTTTCTTTTTTAAATTTATCTCCAATACGGAACTGGAGTGTTTGTCGTCGCACTCCGTACTTCTTTGCCGCTTGTAATTTTGGCAATCCATTTTGTACAGCTGTGATTTCTGTAGGGCTTCCTCTGTATATGATTTATTATATTTGGTATTTTTTTCACTTTGGGCATTGTGCTCCTACCTAATCTGGAAGAAAATATTCTATTTTCCGAATTTAAGTACCAAACGCGTAACAATATTAAATTACAAGCTTTGGTTTCTTTACAAAAAATTGTTTTACCAGGGTAAGCACTGTCTTAATTTTTCCATCTAGTTAAATATATAAAATCTTCTCCATAAATCTGAGGTGCCAATAATTAGATTATTTTAAATTGATATTAGTTCAAAGATTGGCACGACTGCCAATAACTGGATCTTAAGGAAAAAAATTACCCAATAGCCGGCACCTTTATTTATTCTTCTAGATACTAAAAATTAGGATCGTAGCTCTAAAATCTACTATCTCTTAATGTGCTTTATCAAAAAACACCTGAAGGTAAACAATAAATTAATAATTTTATTGCATAATGTGTACTTGAAAACCCTTTCTTAATAAAATAGCAAATTTACCGCTGCAAATGGACCACACACACTAACTATCAACAGCTGATTTAAGAACCTGTCAGTTTTCACCAGGCATGCTTCTTACCGGCTAGTAGCGCTATCTTATTTAATAATAGCCAAACGTAAATTAGGCTGACTACACATACAATCTTAAAAATCGCAAAAAATAGCTTTGTGCCAATAACAGGGTCGATGCCAACAATTGGGTGCTTTACCCTACAGACAGACAGAGAAAACACATGGAGGTGCGCACTGTCGTTATGCGCAGATCCGATTTTTAGGCCACGACCCAGCCGTCTTTCACAGCGTCACCCTCTCCACAGGTGTTATATCTCCTGTCTATAGAGCTTCTTAGTACGTGACCATGTTACTGAGCTGTCATTAGAGAGTTTAAATTTTAAATTCAAATAATATGATGTCTAGTCAATTGCTGTCAAAAGGTAGATTTATTACAAAGGGAATGCTAGAGAAGCTACAAAATTTTAATATACCTAAGGCGAGAAAAGGAAATCCAAGCAGAAAATGATGTTTTGATAAAAAATATTTGTTTCTTGCAAAAAATAACAGAATATTAGAAGAAATATCATCAAAGTGTCTTCCGAAAGAAAGATTGTTTAAGGGTGCGGTCGAGAACACGCTGTAAACAATTGCAGCAATAAAAGTGAAGTAAACACAGCAAGCGGCAAGCGATTTTTTATTAAATTTTAGTTGGTAGCATTTGATGCAAATTGTTTCCGACCGACAAGCTGTCAATTTGCTGTCAATTGCAATCCGTGAATGAAGGAGCGACGGCTGAAATTATTCAAGATATTTCAAGATATAAATGACAATGGAACTGTTTGTTACAGGGAAATTGAACCTTTGACATTGAATTTACAACGCCATAAACAACCGTTAAAAATCAATAGGTATAATTTAACAATTATGAGCTCTATCAAATTCCTCTCTTGTCACTTTTATTTTGTAATTTGTCCCGGTAATTTCATCCAACAAGATTAATTCCATTATACCTATTATTTTGAATGAAAAAATAATTTTATTGGATCATCTATACATAAACCACCGAATAAATAGGTTAACATAAATTGGAGGTAGTTATTGTTCTCTGAACATAAACAACAATATGGCGTGATCTACACTCAATGCACTTGCTTAGACTTGTGAAGTTAGCACAATCAAATTTTTAAAATGGTTTATATTGAATAAAATTTATATGGGATGATTGCAACCCATTTGCGCATGTTTGTTCCAGTTTTATTTTATTTTCTGCAATTTGCATTTTCGAGAAAAAAACAAATGAAAATCTGAATTTATTGTGCAGTGCTGAAATTTCTTTTTTCATTTTCTCAGCTTAGACTGAATTAAATTACAAATTTCAAACTGCGTTCAATTGCAACCAATTTTCGCCTTTCTAAAAAGTTTATTTCATCGCTGGAATATCTATTAATTTAAAGAAAATTGCTTTATTATATTAGATTTTTTGCACATGCGCACAGGCACAGAGATTATTTATGAATTTCTAACGAGGCATGTTTTATTGCCAATTAAGTGGTAATCTAATAATAATGGTCTTTGGTCAAGCATTTTATAAATTTTTCGTATATTGGTGCCACGCCCTAGAGCGTCGTTATTTCACGTTCTCTTTTTATTTGTCTACCTATGGGTTCTACGGTTATATTCTCATATGTCTATGTTTTCTGTTTCTTCCGTGAAAAGTATTATCTGGATATTCTGTGAAGACACATACCTAAGTCAGTCCAACATACCACGTCAGAAATTCATAAATAATCTCTGAGGCTGTGCGCATCTGCAGAAAATCAAATATAATAAACCAATTTTCTTTAGATTAATAGATATTCTAACAATGAATCTTGTCTTTTGTAATGGATGATCTATTGGATGATTGTTTACCCAGAGTACCATTTCAGTTTCCATTCATAAAAAGGTACGTTGATGACATAATTTGTGCTATTCCGACCGATTCTTATGGATCTGTCTTACAATTTTTCAATTCCTATGATGATAACCTCATCATTCTTGATTGGTATCAGAAACCCACCAACAGTGGACGTTATTTGAATTTTCTTTCCTACCATGACGATAAAATTAAGGTTAACTTAGTTTTAGGATTGAAGAACAGGATCAAGCAAATATGTCACCCGACTTTATACAATGACAACATAAACAAATTATATAAAATTCTACTTAAGGTAGTTCTTTCGCGACAACCTTAAACAAAAGTTTACATACCGTGTTCATATTTGATTGACTGACAATTAGTTTAATAAGTAGTATTAATATTAAAAAGTACGCAAATTAACTTGATACTAATAGGTAATACGATGGATATCATCTATTGCCGTAAAATATATTCTAAACTGTGTTTTTGATCTACCATTGTCAATTTAATTTTCGTTGTGACTGTACAGATTTGGCCTCAATATACGAAATATATTGTATCTACTGATAACGCATTCTTCTATGCTCCGTGTGCAGAAGAAACGATCTGCAAAGAACATGCGCTCAGTTATCTTACCTAAAAAAATCATCGGACAGCGTCTTCTACCATGATTACGTAAAACGTTACAGAAAAATCTATCATAAGACTATAAAAGCTGCCAAGGACATTTATTATAATAGGAGGCTGGCCAATTCCGGTAATGTTGCTAAAGAAACGTGGTCTATTGTGAATGACTTAAGAAATAAGACCTCTTCATCTAACACAATCTCTATTTCACCCGAGAACCTAAATAATTACTTTGTAGATGTAGCAAAAATTTAATGAACACCATAACTCCTTCCGATGACCCCCTCTCATTTCTCCCGAAGGCTAATATGAATTTACACAGTTTCTTCTTTACGCCCGTAATATTAGCAGAGCTTAACAATACAATTAATGTGACATTAAAAACAAATCCTCATCTGGGGCTGATGGGCTTACTCTGAAAATGTTCTCGAACCTGCCGGAATGCACATTAAACCATCTTATTACTTTAATTAACCAATCATTCCAAAATGGAGTTTTTCCAAACTGTCTGAAGACGGCAATAATTATTCCTTTGTATAAAGGAGGAGATAAAGATCAAGCTTCGAACTATCGCCTAATTGCACTCCTTCCCACATTATCAAAGATCATCGAAAGATTGGTTAAAAAAAGTCCTTTTCTCTTTAAATATAATATACTTTCTTCCCATCAATTTGGATTTTTAAGTAACAAATGCACAAATGATGCATGTTTTCCCTCTTTAATAATGTATATTCAAACCTGATCAACCATTACTCTATAGCAACAATTTTATGCGTAGATCATAATATATTAATAATATATTGCAGTACTACGGTTTCAGAGGAGTGTCTCTCGAATGGTTTAAGTCGTATCTCAACAACAGGAGTCAGATCTTGAGGGTTGATAGGTCGATGTCTTCTTGCAAGCCAATTGAACATGGAGTGCCTCATGGTTCAGTACTGGGCCTATTTTGTTTCTTCTTTTTATCAACGACATTACTACTGGACATTAGCGGTGTAATCTGCCTCTTTGCGGATGATACTAGTTTCACATGGAGCAACCCGTATATTACGACACTTCATAGGACTGTATCTAGAGACTTAGTCACGATTAAATCTTGGTGCGATTCAAATCTCCTATGCCTCAACGTTTCTAAAACAAAAGTTTTGTCATATAAAAGTACATTGCAATCTTTTGTGCTTAACAAGACCACTATTGAGGCCGTTGAATCTTGGGGCTTATTGTAGACAACCGTTTAAAATGGGAATTGCACATCGATGCTTTATCAAAAAGGTTAAGTTCTGCCCGCTTTGCGCTGAGATCAGTTTCCAAGGAGCTCAACTTGTCTACTTCTAGAACAGTCTATTATGCCATTTTTGAATCACACCTCCGATACGCCCTTCCATTCTGGGGTACGTGTTGTGCGACTCAATTTGAACGTATTTTTAAACTGCAGAAGAGAGCTGTTCGGTATTCACTGAGACTTAGCAGTAGGACTCACTGCCAGGATTACTTTAAGAAATTTTAAATAGTAACTCTTTCCTCCCTATTCATATTTGAATCTGTATGCTTAATCCGCAAGCACGTATCTTCTATTCCAGGGAGGCCATCTCACAACTATCCGCTTAGAAATACGGAGCATGATCTTTATCTGCCAACCCATCGCTCAGAGTTGGTTAAAAGCTCTATACTTACTGTACAATGCAGAAAAATGCACAATCATCTACCATTTAAAATCAAGTCCAAAAGATATTTCCTGAATTTCGAAAGGTTTTGAAATCATACTTACTGGAGAGAGCCTTGATGCGAATATCTTTTTTATGAATTTCAAAAGCATATAACAATAGCTGTTACTGATCACGTTTTAGCTGTCAAAATGATAGTTTTGAAAGTTGAAGTACAGAACTTCTGTTACAAAAATTCAAATGAATCAGTGTTTGTTTCAAGATAGGAGTTGGGGAGATAGAGGTCCGTCACTTTCGCTGCCACATTTGTTTTATTTTGGTGTAGTCTAGGGATTTCTCAATGCACTCTATACTTTACTACTTATACTTTATTAGGAGCTACCTTGATTACATTAATCTGTGTCGACGTTGTCGCACCACTGTCTCCCTGGTTGGCAGTGTCCATCCTGTTGCATTGCTGCCAATATCTAGTGACTAATATTATTTTATTATAATAACTAAAGTAACTATATTACAACATCTTCCTTTCTTAAAGTTCATTTAGTACATTTCAAAGTTCTTAATTCTATTCGGTAACTGGTGGGCTCTACCAGGTCTTTGTATAATATTATTAGGAATAGATTTCTGGTCTACATCAGATTCATGAGAAATATTTGCATCCAATACAACATCACTTCTTTGTATTTTGAACTTATTCTTTGACTTTCTTAAAAAGGAACTATTTCGTCTATACTCATGTCCCTGGGTATCACTAACGTTATATGATATTGGTTGCAAACACTTATCAATAATTTTGCCACCTACCCACTTGTTTCCATCTTTAATGACTATATTTTCATCTCTTTCAAAATCAGGTCTTTCTTTACTATTTCTATCATAAAAACACTTATCGTTCTTTCTTTTCTCTTCAATCAATTTTCTAACTATTTCGGTATTTGTTTTGATTGATTTTAGGTTATTCTCCGATATAGGCAACTTGGATTTAAGTTGCCTGTTCATCATTAACTGTGAGGGACTTAGACCTATACCTATAACTGGAGTTGTTCTGTATTCCAGGAGTCCTAAATCCAAATCTTTACATTTTCTCATTGTGCTTTTTGCAATTCCAACAACTTTCTCAGCTAAATCATTAGATTTAGGATACCTTGGACTACTTGTTACAATTTTAAAATTCCAGTCATCACAAAATCTACGACATTCATAGGAGTTATATGGTACATTATCAGCTATTAACTCATCTGGAACACCATGACATGAAAATACCCCTTTGAGTACCCTAATAACTGCACTTGACGTTTTATTTCTTAATTTTATGACTTCTAACCACTTTGAAAAATAATCAAAAACTATTAAATACGAACATCCTTCAAATTCACAGATGTAGCTTGCAATTTTCTGAAAAGGTCTATTTGGGATATCATGACTTATAATGGGTTCTTTACATGTATCAGCTCTATACATTTCACATATTTTACATTTTGCAATATAGTCTTGTATGTCTTGAGCCATATTAGGCCAATACATACAAGACTTAGCCTTTAATAATGTTTTCGTAATTCCAAAATGAGCCTTATGTAAGCATCTCAACATGTCTCGAATTAAATTTTTTGGAACAATTATTCTTTCATCTAGGAACAGTAACCCATCAATTTGTATGTTGGGTTTATATGGCCAATAAGCTCTCAGATTTGATGGTACATTTTTGATAGAAGTTAGCCACCCATTCTTAACATAACTCGATAATAAACACAACAATTCATCATTACTAGTCTCATTTTGAGATTCTTTTCTTTTCTCATCTGAGATATTAAAATATTTATTTCCTATATGTACTACTTCTGTTAATTCTTCATCATCTTTCACATTATTCTTACAAAAAGGTCTTGAATACAGATCTGCTATGTACATTTTAGGACCAGGTAAGTATACTAAATCTATGTCATATTTTAACAGCTTTATTCTCATTCTTTGTATTCGGGCTGAAGCCATTTGAGATATATCTTTTTTGATTATACTCACTAAAGGTTTGTGATCTGTAAATATGGTCACTTTTCGTCCATATATGAAATTATGAAACTTTTGGACACAATAAACTACAGCTAGCATTTCTTTTTCAATTTGGCTAAACCTTTTTTCTGACTATGTCATAGATCTTGAGGCATTATAAACTGGCTTCCCATATTGTAGTTAACAGCTACCTATACCATTTTTTGACGCATCTGTCTGAATTTCAATTTCACTTTTATCATCAAAATTACTTAATGCTACATTACTAGCCAAAATAACTTTTACTTTGTTCACTGCTTCTGTGTGATGAGGCAACCATTTAAATTCAATATTTTTTCTTATTAAACTGCACAATGGTGAAATTATTTCTGAATAGTTAGGGATAAAACTTCTTAAATAATTCAACATTCCCATTAACCTTTGTAGTTCTTTAATATTGCTGGGGTTTTCGATACATTTTATTGCCTTTATTCTATCCTCATCTGGTTTCATACCTTCTTTTCAAAATATGTGACCTAAGAATTTTATACGATCTGTCTTATATTGAAATTTTTCCAAGTTAAATTTTAGATTTAATTCTCTTGCTCTCTGTAAAACATTATCAACAATTAAATCATGCTCTTTTTCATCATTTGCGGCAATAAATATATCATCAAAATATATTATTACACCTGGTATATCACCAAAACTATCCTCTAATCTTTTCTGAAAGCTCTCTGGTAAAGTCTTGAAACCAAATCGTGCTCTATTGAACTTGTAGCAACCCTTGAAAGTGCTGAAGGCACACAATTCATTTGATTTAGTATCTAGGTCTAACTGGTAATAACCATCCTTTAAGTCTAATAAAGAAAACATGACTTTCCCACTGAGCTTGCTTGTAATTTCATCAACAGTAGGTATCTGATAATACTCTCTAACTAAAACTTTATTGAGTTCAGCTGGGTCTAGACATATTCTCAGACCACCCTTGGGCTTTTCTATAATCACTAAATTACTAACCCAACTAGAAGGTGTTTCCACTTTGCTTATTATGCCTGCTCTTTCCATCTCATTCAACTTACTAATTACTTTGTTTCTTAGCTTAAATGGAATTCTCCTTGGAGGTTTAGTTATAGGTTCACTTCCACCTTGTACTGTTAACTTCAGCTTTTGCTTAAATTTTCCTAACCCTGAAAATATATCTTTATATTTTTCAACTAATATTTGTTTCTCCCTACTATTTTCTTTAACACTTTCAACCTGATTGATGTGTATGTACCCTAATTCTACAGAAGTTTGATATCCCAATATTGGTACCGATTCTACATCAGCAACAATGAAGTCAACAATTTTCTTTTGTCCTCTTATCTTAAAATTTAAATTTACGATACCCTCAGGTTTGATTGTAAAACCACCATAAGCTCTAAGCACAACGTTAGTGTTTTTCAAGTCATAATTTCTCAATAATTGGTTATAAATTTTCAATGCTATAATGTTAACATCTGATCCTGTGTCTACCTTAAATTCTACTTTCTGATCTTTAATTCTAATTTCTTTCATTAATTTTGATTTGTTGTTATTAATATTATATACATTTGTATGTGAAAGACCTTTACAATTAGTTTCCACTGAGTCAATTCCAAATTCTTCGTCTTCCCGTTTCTCTTATATATTCTTGACATTTTGCGTTTTCACTGTACACGCCACTGCGAAATGATTTTTTAACCCGCATTGTCTACACTTCTGACCATAGGCCTTGCACTGCCTTGCTGCATGCACCGAACAACACCTGTAGCACTTAAATACTTTTTCAACTTTTTCTTCATTTTGTTCTCTTTTCTGAAATTCTTCTTTACCACATTTACCTCGGCTTTTCTTTCTTCAATTTCTCCAATTGGCTCCTTGGTAATTTTATGAGCTCTGCATAATTTTACAGCATGTTCCAATGTTATGTCTTCCATCGATAACAATTTTTCTTGTAATTTTTTAGCTGCTATTTTTAACACAATGGCATCTCTAATTAATTTTTCTTTTTGCTCATTAAATCCACACGTCGATGATAAGGTTAGGAGATCCATGTAGAATTGACTGAACGGTTCATTCTCTTCCTGCTTCCTTTTGAAAAACAAGAATCTTTCATACACCTCATTTCAATTTGGGGTTTGTATACTCCTGGAATTTTGCCAAAACTTTGTCAAAATTGTTCTTTTCCTGGTCTGTTAGGTTGAAATTGTTATATAATTCAACACCTGCCTCGCCAATTATATTTAACAGGAGGGCCACTTTCTGTTCGCTGGATTTGTCCTTTTTTTCACTGGCTATCAAATAAATTTCAAAATTCTGCCTGAACTTTTTAAAATTCTCTGCAACATTTCCACTCAGATCCAACGCTGAAGGCACTCGACAGTCGGCCATTTTGTTGTACCGGCTTTCTAGTTCGGCACTGATAATTTTCAAGCACTTATTAATATTTTATATTTCTGCCTTTTCTGATTCTTAGTATGACTGCGCCATGTTTTATTTTGGTGTAGTCTAGGGATTTCTCAATGCACTCTATACTTTACTGCCTATACTTTATTAGGAGCTACCTTGATTACATTAATCGGTGTCGGCGTTGTCGCACCAGTGTTTCCTAGTTGGCAGTGTCCATCCTGTTGCATTGCTGCCAACATCTAGTGACTAACATTATTTTATTATAATAACTAAAGTAACTATATTACAACAACGTTCGCCGGATTTGACACCACTTGATTTCAACTTGTGGGGGAGAGTCAAGGAAGAGCAGTATAAAACAGAACCTAGATCTCTATAGGATTTAATAGAGAAGATGAAATAAGAAGGGCAACAAATTATGCCGTCCAGGAACGTTTTGTTGAATGCTGAAACCAAAACGGTGGACACACAGAGCAAGTTTTGTTTTTATAATTTGTTTTTCGAGTTCTTACGTTTTATAAATAAATGATTTGTAAGGTAAAGTAATAAACGTGTCCTTAATGCTAAACTCTATGCTAAAT
This sequence comes from Crioceris asparagi, assembly GCA_958507055.1. Taxonomy (NCBI): domain Eukaryota; kingdom Metazoa; phylum Arthropoda; class Insecta; order Coleoptera; family Chrysomelidae; genus Crioceris; species Crioceris asparagi. The sequence goes on from OY293827.1 coordinate 48,853,955, forward strand.
ATTAAAACATTCACTTAATTCTTTTGTTCAACTTGGGTTATCATTTGATTCCTACTATTGAGTGGATTTTTCTTCCAGGAAGAATATACCTTGGCTTAAGAATGTAAATGTATTCCTATTCATTGGAGATAGATGATAAGTATATATTTATATTCCAGAATAGCAGAGCGAGGTTGATAATTAAAAGAAAAAACACTTTTTAGTTGACGTATATGTTCATGACACTCTGACACTTGACATTCTCATCTACACAGTACCAACCTATATCTAGTTACAAAAAGAAAAAAGGAATTCAAACAGTTAAATTGCTCTATCCAATACTCCCCTTCAATTTAACAGTTATTATAGTAAATAAAATAAATAACATTCTAATTTCTTACATTTGATAAACAAACTATAACATCAAATCTTAAGTGGTAACATTTAAAAGATCCATATTTGCAACTTCAAGAGCAATACACAGTTTACTGAACTGAATAGAAGTTAGCGGTTTAGTTAAAATATCAGCCTTTTGATCCTTGGATGAGATGTAGAGAACTTGTATCTCTCCCTTCTTACAATTATCTCTAATGATATTATATTTGACGTCGATGTGTTTTAGGCGTTTTTCTTCCCATTTTTGAAGACAATGAATAACGGATTGGTTGTCCTCATATATTGTTACGGGTAATTTCACATCAACGTTCAGATCACGTAGAAGTTTCCTTAAACAAAGAAAATCCATGACTGCGTTGCCTAAGGAAACATACTCAGCTTCGGTAGACGACTGAGCTACCGCCTTTTGTTTTCTGGTTACCCATAGTACGTTGGATCCATGTACTTCGAATAAGTATCCTGATGTAGATTTTCTGTCTCCTTTGCTGCCCGCCCAGTCTGCATCTGCATATCCCACCAAATTGGGTGTTACTCCGGAAGCCTTATGAAAATGAAGCCCTTTGCTGGTTGTTCCCTTCAGATATCTCAGGATGCGCAGGAGTCCGCCCCACTGGGAATGCGTTGCATTGCTTTGAAATCTGCTAAAATAGTTCACTGCTACACTAAGATCTGGGCGTGTAGTAAGCATTAGATACATGAGACATCCTATGAGTTCCCTGTATGGATAAAGATGTAAAATACATTCGCCTTCCAATTCATGTCCAGATTCTACATCCATAGGTGTTGCGACAGAGTGACAGTCTTCCATATTAAAGCGTTTGAGTATATTCTGTTTGTACATTGACTGATTAAGGAATACCACTTTTACAATGCTCAATTTTAATTCCAAGGAAAAAATCAAGTTTTCCCATGTCAGTCATCTTGAATTCAGACATCAATAAATTCTTACATTTATGCAGATCTTCCATAAATTCGCCCGCTAGTATAATGTCATCAAATTATAACAATAAGTAAATACACTTAGTTCCATGCATGTATAAACATCTGTCAGCATCTGATTGGTTAAATCCATGTGATTTTATAAATTCATCAAAAACGTCCATTCCAATCTTTGGGCGCTTGTTTTAACCCATAAAGAGTTTTATTCAATTTACGAACAAGAGGGATATTAGAATATGGTACAGGCATACCCTCTGGAATTTTCATGAAAATTTCTTCCTTGATAATGCCGTGGAGGAAGGCATTTTTGACGTCTAGCTGCATGGCATACGAATCTCGTTTGTTGATTATGGATAGTAGTACTCTCACTGTGACCATGTGTGCGACTGGTGCATACGTTTCATTGTAGTCGATTCCTTTCTTCTGCGAGCAGCCTTTCACTACCAATCTTGCTTTATATTTATCTATATTCCCACTGGAATCATATTTGACTCGAAAAATCCATCGATTGTTGATAACTTTCTTTCCAGGTTTCAGAACAGTTAGACTCCAAGTATTGTTCTCTTGAAGAGCTTTCAATTCCTCTTCTACTGCCGCATTCCACAATGTTTCATCAGATCTTCCTTTGATATCTTCAATTGAATCAGGAATATCTAAATCAGCAACAGTATTCATTGCAATTTCACTAAGGTCTGTTTCATAATCTTCAAGGTAAGCTGGTCTTTTCCTCTCTCTCGTTCCTCGTTTTTGTTCTTCAGTAGGTTGTATGTTGCCATCAACTTCTTGGTATTCCAATTCTCCCCTTGAATTTGGGTCTTCTTGATAGGCTCTTTCGTTCACAGATTCTTCCACAAATATAGGTTCTTCTTGTGTATGAGTTTTCTCTGCATCGTAGTCTTCATGCATATCTGCAAATTCCACATATTTGTTGCTTTTACCACTTGTTTCATCAAAAATAACATCATGACCTTCAACAATTTGTTGAGTGATGGGACACCAAAGCCTGTATCCATTATGGCAGTAACCAACTAAATACATTTTTCTGGCACGAGTTTCTAATTTTTCTCCAGTGATTTGTTTGGGGCTGCGCAGATGTGCGGGTGAACCAAATATTCTAAATTTGCTTACATCTGGCTTATAACCATACCACAGTGTCGCAGGTACACTTCCTTGAATTGCACTTGTTGGACTTCGATTGATCAGGTAAACAGCTGTTTTTACAGCTTCACTCCACAGAAATTTTTGAAGTCCAGAACTCAGTAATAAGCACCGTGTTTTTTCCATAATAGTTCGGTTCATGCGCTCTGCAACGCCGTTTTGTTCCGGGGTATAGCCGATCGTATATTCAGTTTGTATTCCTTGTTGTTGACAAAAAGACTTCAATTCCTTGGAAATATATTCTCCTCCTCGGTCACACCTCAATCTGCTGATTTTGGCGCTGAAATGAACAGTTGCCATAGCTTCGTAGATTTTAAAGTATTTAAACACATCACTTTTCTTTTCTAAAAGGTAAATTGCAGTAAAGTGCGTGTAATCATCAATTAGAGTCAGACCATATCTTTTTCCATCATATGACTCTGGACTTATAGGACCAAACAAGTCGCTATGTATCAGTTCTAGTGCACGCTGTGCTCTTTTTCTAGCATGACTATGAGGCAATTTGCTCATCTTGCCCTTTACACAAGTTTCACAAACCTCCTTGGGTTTGGTTTCATGCAATCCCTCAACTAAAGTTCCAAGTTTTGTGAGCGCAATCCTATTGATATGTCCATACCTTTCATTCCATAATTCCTCGCTGGAACTTGATAAACATGCAACTTCTTTGTCGATCTTGAATGATAGTTTATACATTTTGTTGCTACGATAAGCCACTGCAAGTATTTTATTACCCTTCTTGATAAGAGCTTTCCTATTTTCAAAAATGATTGTACATCCCTTCTCTTCAAGTCTTCTAACAGACAGCAGATTCATCTCCAGACCTGCTACATATAATACATCAGGTATGTTTATCGTATTCCAGTTGTCTTCCACAGAAGAGTGCAGTTTTAAGGTTCCTCTTTGCGTTGCTGTAAGAAATTCTCCTGATTTTGCCACATTAATTTTAATAGGTGGTATATTTCTGATCGTTTGGAAATAATCTCTCTGATTTATCATATGCTCACTTGCTCCTGAATCTAGCCACCAAATCATCTCTCCTGATATTGCTGATTGTGCTACCTCAGTAATTGTAGCTGGGAATATATATTCAACTGGTTCATTCTCTTGAGTAAGTTGTGCATTTCCACTAGACTTTCCTGATCCAAGATATGGTTTTCTTGGGCTAGGACAGTCTTTTCTGATGTGACCCTTCCCTTGACAATTATGGCACCTGTAATTAGTGGGCGGTGTTCCATTATTGTAGTTAGATGCATTGGTTACCTTTGATTTTTGTTGTTGGGTATTCTGTGCTGGTGGAAACTTATTGTACACTTGTCGTTTTTCCTTTTGACCTGGTTGCGTTGATGAATAAAATGCAGTGGTCGACTCACTCCTCTGAAGTTTGATTTTATCTCGCATGCATCTTTTTGATTCTTCATCCACCAACCTGTTTTTCACAAACGATAGAGTTAATTGCTCATTATTAGCAGACAAAGTTTCAATTGCGGTTACGACCATATTATACTCTGTTGGCAAAGTTAATAGCAGATGACAAATTATATCAACTTCATCTGTATTTGCTCCTGCAGATTTAAGTTCCCGTATTTGACGGTCGAATTTTAGAAAATGTTCCTCCATAGTTTCAGAAGTTGGGTTATGCCGCATTGCTGGAGACAAGAGGGCTTTTCTTGCCTTTAGTTGATTGGCTATTCCTTTTCTTTGGAAAGTATCTTGCAGATTTTTCCATACAGCATATGCAGTTTCTTTTCCTCTGCAATATTCGAGATATGTGTCTCCAATAGCACTAACAATGAGACGTAGGCAGTACTTATCTCTTTGTTTAAGTCGAGCATTGGCAGCTTCACGTGCAGTTTGTTGTTGGGTTGTTTCATCTTGTGAACCTTCGGCGTAGTTCACTGGCCCTTCAATATGAGCTATGAGATCCTTCTCGTCAAGTAGTACTTCCAATCGGTATTTCCAATTGTCATAATTTTTCCCATCAAACAATGGAATGTGGTACCTTTCGTCATTGGCTCTTTGTCTTTCCAAAACCGCAGCGTCGGCCATGTTTCCTTTGTTCTCAACACGAGTTCAGAGTTCTATTAACTTTCCGTCAACTGAATGTTTTTAGTTTTCACAGTATCAAGCGTTGTACTGGGCCCATAACCTGATAAGTATATATTTATATTCCAGAATAGCAGAGCGAGGTTGATAATTAAAAGAAAAAACACTTTTTAGTTTTAGTTGACGTATATGTTCATGACACTCTGACACTTGACATTCTCATCTACACAGTACCAACCTATATCTAGTTACAAAAAGAAAAAAGGAATTCAAATAGTTAAATTGCTCTATCCAATAATAGATACCTAACTCAAAATATTTGGCAATAAATTCACGACAGGTTCTTTCCACTGTTCTATCACAACTTTCGTACTTAGTGAACAGATCAAAAATGACACCTTTTGGATACTGATTCTTTTGGGTCTTTGTAACAGACGTTTTACTTCAACTTTCAAAACTATGAATTTGACAGCTAAAACGTGGTATTAGTAACAGCGATTATTTTACGTCCAAGATCACTTTGTCATTCGTAGAATAGGCATTCGCGACAGAAAATTTAAAAAAATCTCGAATATCTCTTTATTACCTCAAAGAGCGTGTAATAAACATTCCAATAAAATTCAATTTTCTACTTAATGACGATAGAAAAATAGGTAGGTTGTGCTATTATGAAAATTAGAGTTTTTAAACATTTGTCACTGACGTTTTTAATATTGTAACGTTTAACCCGGTGCTAAACGTTGTGGGGTGAGTTCACTTGCATAATACTCAAAAGTTCGCGAATTGCTTTCAATGGTTTATTTGTAACACTCTGTACACGTACGACGACACAACTTGTCACTGTGACTATCGCGTTTCAACTACTATCGGCTTATGTCTCCAATTGACTGATACAATAAAACTGATTGTTATAAACTGACTGTGACCCGTGATCGACACGGCTTTATATATCTGGAGCTTGACATGACATTCATCGAGAATATTCTATAATTATCTAGACGCACATAATAATGTTTTAGAGGCTTGTTAAACTGACATTACTGAGACAAACTGTACCTCACATATAGTTTTTGGAAGGATCGAAAATAAATCTACTAATTCTAGAACTAATTAATGAACTAAAGAAACAACAACTATAGTAAACAAGGTAGTAGAAATAAATAGAGACTAAACACATAATAACCGTAAGTACATGACTACCTATCCACATTACAATATTTTTTTGGAGTGTTAAACAAGACAATTTTCAGAATGATGGGCATACGGAAGGAAATTCCAAAATCGAGCTTCCGATCAAAAACAACTTTTTGCTCTTCCGGTTGACAATAAGAGAGATAGATATGAATAATATATCTGATATGATAACTTTTAAACTGTAAAATTGATATACGTCAAAAACTACGACAGGTAACTTATAACAACTGGGGTACTTGTCCGACAATACAAGGTTCTACTATTAAGACGGAAAACGTGTTCCCTGGACATTTGGTTCAATAAAGAATGCCTCAGGAGAGGACCCCAAATACATCTCACTTCACTCTGGGATAACCACTCCAGCAGCCAGAAAAGCCATCCACATTGGTACCAAGACGTGGATCAAAGAAGAAATAAAATCCTTTACCATAAAATCAACACCATCAACATCCATCTCAAATGGCTCTATTTCAAACTCGCTTCCACCCTGGACTTCATGGAGCTGGATGCGCTACACAGGAATTTATTAAATTACATTGAACATAAAGAACTTTGTAATCACTGATTCAAAATGAGATTTTAAAATCTCGAAACATGTCTTAAAGCTTACATAACCCTTTCTAATAAATTGTGGAGAAGACTGTGTGTTTCTTTCCTCTTACCACTTCACTCCACTTTGAGAATGGACTTCTTCATACATTAAAAAATAAAGGTTTCTATTTGAAAAAACAAAGTTAGTACCATTTCCGGTGTAACCGGAAGTGCCAACACCTTGTGAATATTTTCACTAAATTGGCCAACGTTAATTATAGCCAGGTTCAAATTTTCATATTTCAATCTCAATTTATAAGTAAAAATCTTCTAATGGTCACGTTAATACAATCAGCCCATATATTAAGAAACCAATCAATTGTGTAAGGGGATGTCAAAACTCAAAAGAAATATTTCTCAATATCTTTAAATGTAACATATTTTAGTTAAATTTTTCTTAGATAATCCCTATACCTAAAATAAATAGTTTTAGAGATCTAAAAGCTTAGGAATGCCTACCGTTATTTGTAGTTCGTGTGAATGAAAATGAAACATAATTGGAAAGTATAATAAAAGAACTACCTAATAATAATCAATAAAATGTCATTTACAACTATCCGATATCCATTTTTCGTATCTCTAGAAATGCAAGGTAATATTATGTCAATATAATAATAAATAAAGTAAAATAATGTTAAAGATGGAAATGTTCGAGCAAGAGACTAGAATATTTGGCAGGCTGTGAAAAGAATACATACAAAATATAATTTACTGCAGATAATCATTTAATAATTTAGCCATAAAACAATCATAAAACAAATATTTGAAAAGTCACTGCTAAAAATATTTTTTACAAAAAAATGGACTTGGAATTGGTGCACTGAAAAATACAAAATAATATTAATTATATTGGTGGTGTTACTTTTGAAGTTATGCAGTTGCACTTAGATTGATAACTTTTGGCACCAACTTCACAAGTACCAGCACCAATAGAATTAATTTTATTTTGTATATTTCAGTGCACCAACTATTAACGTCGGTCCATTTTTTAGTAAAAAATATTCATTTCAAACTTTTAAGTGTAACATTAGTTACGAAAATAGTTGAACGTTCACTAATACCAATGAAGATGATACTTATCCTATAGTTAAATTAACTTTCCTCGAAAGTCTTTAAAAAAACTTTATTTACTAAGAAAAGCGTTTAACAAATTTAGATGTGCTACATACAAAGGTTAACTAAAGATAAAACACTAAGCTACGTTGATTATTTATATATAATTCTAAGATGCTTATTCACCATTCATATCATATGTCTTAATTACTAATGATTAAGGATAAATGGCCATATAACTCCTCCCTCCTTAAGACTGAGAAGAGGGATTTAACTTTTCGAGGGTTCTAAGTTGTATGCTCATTTTATTCTTGTTTTTACAATAATAATATATAATAATTATAAGTACAAATATAATCAATACAGTTAATATAATGCTAGACACCGAAACTCCAGTATCTACAGTAAAATGTTTGATTGGATGTACATCAAGAGTTTCAAGGTGTTTCAAATCATTATGGATAGAATTTAAATTTATTTCTTCCAGTTGTAACGGTTCAATATCCTGAATTAGATCTTTATTCATAATTATCGGAGGTAATTTTAATCTTAAATTCATGGTATTGATTTTCTGTGACTCAAAGTATCTATTGCCTATTTTCACCATACATTGTTGTGGAAATATTAGAGAGGGTTCATTTATGGATTCTATAGCCTGTTGATTTGGGCATTTAAAGATTACTTTCTCTCTTGTTGCTGGCAAAATTATAAGGGAATTATCGGAAAGCTGGGTAATAGATGTCTTCTTATGAGATATTGGGGTTAATGGACAATGACTCGTTAAATTGATTGTGTTTGCTATACAAGGTTCGTTTTTACTTAACTGATTTTTAGTACACAAGTTTATCTCTTCGATTTTCTGACACTTTTCATTTACATTAAAGTAGTCATCAGGGGATATTAAAATGAAAGAATTTTTAAGGATTCTTATTTTGTTTTCTTGTGGAATTGAATATAACTGATGCATTATGTAGGGTTTATTAATTATTAATGGTATTGAAATTGAAAATATGATTATATTATTTTTTATAATAACACTAACTTGTGCGGCTTCATAGAATTTAATTATATTATCGAAGGGTATTTTTTCTTCTGGTTTGATTTTAGATATAATTTCTTTTAATTCCTCGTATTTAAGAATACTATAATGCATTATGTGTATTTCAGCAAAATTAATAGCTGTTTGGATATTATTACGCATTTCTTGTAACATTTGAATATTGTTTTCGATATTATCAATCAATAAGGTAAACTCTATAGTTGATTGAGTAAATATAGTTAATTCGTTAAGTCTTTTTTGTATCTTCTTTTGATTTTGATTAATAGTTTTTAATTGAGTATCAATATTCCTTGTTACTTGTTTGAGAATGGTCTGTGTAGATGAAATATCTTGTTGTAAAGTGTCTTGATTTTCTTGAAGGATTTTAATGTAGTTATTATACCTTTCTCCGTCATCAGCATCAAGGGTGCCATAAAGATATTTGTGTACGTTTCCGACAATATTCAGTAACCCACGTTTATATCGTTTTAATGAATAATGACTTACAAATTCTTCAACAGTTCTAATATGTTTAAATAGATTTTTGGACTTGATTAATAATAAGTCATATAAAGGTGTTGTTCTATTTGTTACTCTGGAAGTAATATTAAATAACGTTGTTTTAGTTATTTCAATACTATTTTGTATATTAGTCAAATTTACATGGTAATAGATATGATAATACTTATCAACTATATAACTGGTTCCTAGTTTCACTGGTAATAACGGGTTAGTAATCTTCTCAATCTGGTATAAATGACTGGCAAGAGGGTACAGAAGTACCACCAGTAGGACAATTTTCATTATTCTGAAAGGAATAATTATCGTCTCTTAATATCTTTCGGATGTCGTTGACTTGTAAGCAATTTTTTATAAAATTTTGGTTTTAATTTATCTTTGTTTAATGGTTGGGGAGTTGTCAGGAACTGAGCTGTACCTTCAGGGATTTCAGGGTCATTTTCACTACTATTTAATTTTGCTAGAACGTTAGCCTTTTTAGCATTCAATTTTAAGTTGATCTTCTCATTGAGTTCTTTCAAGGTCTGAGCTAGTTCTTGAATATAATCTGTTTGAATTTGATTTAAGTTCTTTTCAAAATTCAATTGATAGTTTAAATTTCCTTTAATAATTTGGAACGGTGTATAATCGTGAGATGAATGAATACTATTGTTGTAATTTAATATGGCAATATCTATAAGTTCTGAATTTGTTTTTGTTTTATAATCTTGCTTTAGTGCAACTAAACTTTCTTTCAATGTTGAATGAAATCGTTCAATTGGTGAATTTGAATTTGGATTATAAGGGGTTCTAAAATGTATTTGAATTTGATATAACTTACAAAGATCTTGCACTAAATTGCTTTTAAAATTCTGTGCACTATCAGTGGTAATAATATCAGGTGTACCATGATGGGAAAAGAATTTTATTAAATTTTGACAAATTTCAACAGAATTTTCATTTAAAGGATATGCTGCAGCAAATTTAGAAAAGTTATCAATTATTGTTAGATATTTCTGAGATGTAAGAGAATAAATATCTACATATAAGTGTTCAAAAGGCTTTTGTCCTGTCGGTGTAGGTTTAAAAATTACTTTGTAAGGATGTCTATCATATTTTGATTTTTGACAGATTTCACAAACATTTATAAAATTTATAATATCTTTTTCCAGACTGGGCCAATAGTAGAATTGCTTAACATTTTTAATATTTTCGGTTATTCCTCTATGTGAAGTCTTAATAGTATGATATCTCTGAATTATTTCTTTCTGTTCGTCTAAGTTAGTTACATCTTTAAGCAAAGTATTCGAAATTACTAATTTATAGGAATTATTTCTGAACGTGTTCTGGAAAATTCTAAGTATTAATGGTTCTAACTCCTTATAAGGAAAATACAGACAATAAGTATCAGGTGGTAAATAATTTTTTAGTAATTCTTGAGTTATTGGATTTTCGTTAACAAAAATGAAAAAACTCTTCTTTGTTTCGAATAGACTTTCTCTTACTACATATGGTTGATTTTTACCAGTCCATTTGAAAATAATCTGATTCTTATAAGTATTAATAGATTTGTTAACATATGCTGCTCCTAAAATTGGGTTTTCATTGGCAGAATGAATAGTTTCAGTTTCAGAACTATCATGATTATTATCATTGACATTACTTTCTGGTTGGGTAATTTCAGAAGTTTCTTGAATAGGACTTTGTGATGTATTAGTTGTTTCAAATGGTGGTCTAATTTGAATATCAGATATTAATAAATGACATACTAGAATTTCAATGTTCTGATCTTTGAATATATAATCGATCATTGATTTTACCTTGCTCCAGTCTAATCCATCAAGACCGCATCCTAATCTAGGAATCGCGATTTTCCTGACATCATTTTTAATTGCATGCATTTTCATTCGATATAAAGCTTTCCAGAGCATAAAATATGTTGGTTTTTGGTGTGATTCCTGTTTTGTTACGAAATAATAGATAAAACGATCATTTTTCTCATCATATAACGTAGCAATTTCTCCTGGTCTGGCTCCTTGATTAATTAAATTTTGTAAATTTTTAAATTTGTGTTTAAATACTACAGCTATACCTTTTTTCATCTGTAAATCCGCTGCGACACAATGGCCTAAAGAATATTCAGTAGACTGTTCAAATAAATTACTATTGATTTCTCTAATTACATCAGATCTCTCAATTGGTTTATAATTTTGGTTGAATTTATTAAATTCTGTTTGTAAATTTATCGGTGATTCAAAAATCGGAAGATTATCTTGACTTTCAAAGTAATGTTTTATCCTATCATGCCAAAAGTATTGATCGTCATTTTTATCTTTACTTCTTTCACACATTGCTGACATATGTGTCGGCAGATCATCTTTTTCGATTGCATTGATATCGATCGGGGGTCTGGACAGAGCATCAGCATTTAAATTTTGTCTGCCTTTCTTATATGCAATAGAATAATCGAATTCTTCCAATTTGAGACGCCATCTTACCAATTTTGAATTGGGTTCTTTTATAGAAAAAAGCCATTGAAGAGGTTTGTGATCAGTAACAATAGTGAATTTTCGTCCAAATAAATAAGGTCTAAAGTATTTAGTTGCCCAGACTATCGCGAGCAATTCTTTCTCGATTGTAGAGTAATTACATTCCGCTGCATTAAGTGTTCTGCTAGCGTAAGCTACTGGAAGGTCATTACCTATATTTCCCTGCGATAATACGGCGCCAATTGCATAGTTTGATGCGTCAGTTGTTAATATGAATGGCTTTGTAAAATCTGGATGTTGCAGAATGGGGTCATTGATTAGAATATTTTTGCAAGTACTAAAAGCATCAATGAAAGCTTTGTCATGAATTACCTTGGCATCCTTCTTTAAACAAGATGTGAGAGGCTTTGTTATCTTCGCAAAGTTCTTTATAAATTTTCTGTAATAGCCAACAAGTCCTAGAAATGACTTAATTTCTTTTTGGGTATTTGGTATTCTGAAATTTTTAATAGCTAAAATTTTATTCGGATTGGGCTTAATACCTTCCGGGGTGATGACATGACCTAAAAATTCAACAGTTCTTTTTAAAAATTCCGATTTATCTAATTGAATTTTCATGTTAAAGGAAATTAATCTTTCTAATACTTTTTGTAAAGAGTCCAAATGTTCTTGTAATGATGTCGAGTAAATAATAATGTCATCCATGTAAACTAAACAGATGTTTCCTTGTAATCCACGAAGTACGTTGTCCATAGTTCTTTGAAAAGTTGACGGGGCATTTTTAATCCAAATGGCATTCTTTTGTATTCATAATGTCCGTGTTCTACACTGAAGGCAGTTTTTTGAATTGATTCCGGATCCATTTCTATTTGATGAAAACCACTAGCTAAGTCTAGGGTTGTAAAATACTGTGAACGACCTAGTTTATCTAATATATCTGTAATATTAGGGAGTGGATACCTATCATCAATAGTTTTTTCAGTTAATTTTCGGTAATCGATTACAAGTCGCCATTTCCTTTCTCCGGATGCATCTAATTTTTTAGGAACTATCCAAACAGGAGAATTCCAAGGTGAATTGGAAGGTTGGATTATATTATCACTCAACATTTTATCTATTTGATTATTTATTTCTTCTTTATGAATGTGTGGGTAGCGATAGCTTTTAGTATGTACTGGAATTTCATCTGTGGTCTTAATTATGTGCTTAACTTGATTTGAGAAGGTTAAAGCATCACCTGGCTTATGGAAAACTTTGTTACATTTTTGGAGTACTTTAAATAATTGGACTTTCTCTTCAGAGTTTAAATGTTCATGCCTTATTAGTGATTTAAGATCGAGTTTTTCACCATAATTTTTCAAAGTTACTTTACTAGGTAATTCTACATGAAATAATTCAAATTGATCTTCACTAAACAATTGCATCGGTAATACTTTTTCTTTACTATTATAAGTAAATGAGAAATTCTTATCTGTACGATTTGCAATACCTATAGTATAAGAGCCATTCCTTTCTGTAATGATTGTTGGTTGTATCTCTATGTTGTTCGTCTTCATATGCGGAATTAACCAAGAAGTATTATTTGGAAGTTTAGTATGAATTTTGATATTTTGTAATGTGTAAGGTGGGATTTCGAAAGTGTATTCGTCAAAATCTTTCCTAAAATAAAACGGAATTTGCAAAAAATCATTTTTTAATAAATTATTTTCCAAATCAATATTCAAATTAAATTTTCTAAGATCTTTTATTCCAATTATTCCATCGAAGTAATCGTGAAAGGGATATAAAATGAATCCAATGGGTTTTGAAATACTAAAACATAAAAATAAGGGAATCTTGGCTTTACTTGTTGCTTTCTTAGATCCAGCGCATGTTTGCAATTTTGTTATATGTGGCTTAATCAATTCAGGGTAGTATGTTTCTGCTATAGAAGGTCGAAGTAGAGAGGCATGTGAACCAGTATCTATTAATAAACGAATATTTAAATTAGGGATTACTATGAAAGGTAACTGATTAATTTGAAAGCTATTCATTTGGAGACAGGGTTTGTTTTCGAGGCTGCTATCCGAAAATTTTCAGGTTCCTCAGACTGATCGAAAGGTTCTTCATTAATTTCTTCTAAATCATCTTGATAATCAATAGAAGGTTCTATCTGATCTTCTAGATAATAATCATTTTCGGAATATGATAAATTTTGAAAATTAGGATCTTCATTTTCCAAATGGGTTAATTCTTCAAAAGTATATTTAGGAGGTCTATGTTGATTTCCGAATGTTTGATTATAATATTGAGGTCTTATTTGGAGAGGTGGACGTTTTGGTTATACACTGACTCCTGACATAGGTTGTGGATATGTCTTTTGTGACTTAAAGAAATTTTGGTTTATAGAAGGTTTAGAATGAAACTGTGATTTAAAAACATTGTGGTTTGCCGGTGAATAAGGATAAGTTATTGGTTTATTTCCAAAAACTTGTTTCATGGGAGTAAATTGATGTTGAATAGGCTTTTGATTGATGTTAATTGGTTGACGAGGGGGTTGAGGTAGAATAATAGGTTTAGGAAAATTCAAAAATGTATGGTTATGTTCCTTCTGTTTTACAGGTATATTCTGGATAAAATTATTTTTGAAAGTATTTTGTGAAGTAAGAATCTCATAATTTAAAATTACATCCATTGCTGAATCTAAATTTTGAGGATTTTGAACTATTAGGAGTGTTCTCAACTCATTGGAAATATTTGAAAGTAAATTCTGAGTTGCTGTCAACTGTCAACAAGTTTCTAAATCAGGTCGTGTCAATAGAAATTCTTTAGCTGTGCTTATTAATTTGGATTTGATTGCCAAATTTACATATTCTTGCTGAGATGGATCATTATTAAAATAGCGAGCATGAAATACATCTATTTGTCTAATAAAGGATTCTAATCTAGCTGGAGTTCCATCAAACGATTTAAGTAGACTGACATTGGATCTTAGAGCTTCAGCCATGATAAAATTATTTGATTCTAATTCAATTATTGTTTCTAATCTAGTATGATTATCTATATCTAGTGATTGGTCAAAAATCTTCTTAACTCTAGGGTAGGTTATGTCTAATACCTTATTTTTATTTTTTTTCATATAATAAACAAATAAACAAATATAATTTTTTCAAAATAATAAATACGAATATTTCGCAATAAATAAAATTCAATAAATAATATTCAATCTTCAATAATCTTCAATAAATAATATTCAATCTTCAAAAATAATGTTCAATCTTAACTAAACAGAATTACAGCTGTAGGGGAGAATTTTGAGGATTTTGAACTATTAGGAGTGTTTTCAACTCATTGGAAATATTTGAAAGTAAATTCTGAGTTGCTGTCAACTGTCAACAAGTTTCTAAATCAGGTCGTGTCAATAGAAATTCTTCAGCTGTGCTTATTAATTTGGATTTGATTGCCAAATTTACATATTCTTGCTGAGATGGATCATTATTAAAATAGCGAGCATGAAATACATCTATTTGTCTAATAAAGGATTCTAATCTAGCTGGAGTTCCATCAAACGATTTAAGTAGACTGACAGTGGATCTTAGAGCTTCAGCCATGATAAAATTATTTGATTCTAATTCAATTATTGTTTCTAATCTAGTATGATTATCTATATCTAGTGATTGGTCAAAAATCTTCTTAACTCTAGGGTAGGTTATGTCTAATACCTTATTTTTAATTTTTTTCATATAATAAACAAATAAACAAATATAATTTTTTCAAAATAATAAATACGAATATTTCGCAATAAATAAAATTCAATAAATAATATTCAATCTTCAATAATCTTCAATAAATCATATTCAATCTTCAAAAATAATGTTCAATCTTAACTAAACAGAATTACAGCTGTAGGGGAGAATTAAACTCACTCAGGAATAATTTTCTCGGTCCCAGCTTTGCTTCTTGTTATCGGGTAGTGGCTCGTTCCCAGAAGATGTACATCCAGGGTGGCTGCTACTCGTAGTGGACACTAGCTATACCAATATGTCCAGTGGGCTTGCAGATACTAGATATACTTCCAATATATCTGAAGTCCGAAGAGTTGAACTTGACTTGTTGTAGAGTTGCTCCAAAAGCAAGTCAAGGATCCCAGTTGAAACCTCTTTATTGCACAAGGTTCTTCTCGATACACCTCAACTGTTAACACAGACGGTATTCACTAATCTCGATGATCAAATTAACTACCGGGTGTATCCAACTGACTGCGCCAGTTAAATTAACTTTCCTCGAAAGTCTTTAAAAAAACTTTATTTACTAAGAAAAGCGTTTAACAAATTTAGATGTGCTACATACAAAGGTTAACTAAAGATAAAACACTAAGCTACGTTGCCTATTTATATATAATTCTAAGATGCTTATTCAGCATTCATATCATATGTTAATTACTAATGATTAAGGATAAATGGCCATATAACTCTATTATCCACGTATATTCTTTGCTTGTAGTTATTATTAAGATATCAAAACATCGCTGCGGAAATAGGCGTAAGTATTTTAGATATTTCCATTCTACCACCGCTGTAACTCGAAAACAGTAACTAAGGAAAAATGTTATAAATGTTGCTACAAATAATTAGGTCTTTTATGATGTACCCACAGATTTTCAATTTTCGAAAGAAATCGCCCTCTCCACATAGCAAAAATACACATACCTACCTATTTGAGAATTTAACTGCCTCTCGAAAACCAAACTCTTTTGAAAAAATGTTCAATATAAACGTTTCCGGATATTGTCCTATCTTCAATTATATCACCTCAAATTTTCGATTTTCGAGAAGATTAGACCCCTCCACCCCCTTCGGGGAAGGTTTTCGGAAGGAAGGAGATTTCGGATTTGCGTTTTTATGAATATGGGACCATTTCTCAAGTCTCCTCTTTTGAATGAATCAGAAATCATCAAAATCAGAGCAGGATTACTATTTAAAATGCGCATTCAAACAAAAAAACAGACAGTCGAATTGTATACCTCTTCCTTTCGGGGTTCGTCGATCAAAAAAGCAGTTAATTGAAAATCTACTCAGAGTTTTTGATATTATTCAAAATGCAAGATACTGATAGAAACACGTAACAAGTAAATTATATTTTTATGCTATTTTTTTTCACAGCC
Organism: Crioceris asparagi; assembly: GCA_958507055.1. NCBI lineage: Eukaryota > Metazoa > Arthropoda > Insecta > Coleoptera > Chrysomelidae > Crioceris > Crioceris asparagi. The sequence goes on from OY293827.1 coordinate 48,870,477, forward strand.
TACTTAATATGACTTTTGTTCGAGCATTTTCAACAATAATATTAAAATTAGCTATATTATTTTATCAAGTATTCAGTTGATATATCAGTGACTTGGATTCCTATTGATACTGAGAATGGATTTAAGGTAGTTAGAACTGATTTTTTAAAGATTTTTAATAGTTTTATATTCTTTTATCCAATATAATATCTTATTTTCATTTAAACAAACTAAATGTTGTAACAACATTTTAAGAAATATATATGTTATATGCTAACCACATCTTGTATAATATTGATTATACTTTGATTAATTTGCGTCACATACTAATTTTAATTGTTACTTATCTAAAATAATCTTCTACGTTCTTCTCTCAGACGCTCATATCAAGTTTCCTATTGTTTTAATGTTTCTCCTTGAAACCTGCAAATTCATCAAAGACGCAATATTTGGTACTTTATTACTAGAGAAACTTCTAGAACCTTTATTTGTAAAATCATCAAAAAAGGCACCTGCACTTGTTTACCATAAAGGTTCTGAAACGTAATTAGTGACGTCATAACACAGAAGGTATAAATATTGGATCCTTCTCCACTTCAATCACTTTTGAAGTCACCTTTTAAGTCAGATTGTTATTTTCAAAATTAAATATTGTCAAACTGAACTACAAGTTGTGAAACAAGTTTAAATAAATAAAGTTTTTTAAAAAAGTTTCAATTGTTACAAATCCCGTAACAAAAATTGGCGCAGTCAGTAGGATTCCCAAACGTTGGCAGCAGAATCAACAGTGGTTTCCTAACCTTTATGGAAGAAGCAAGCCCCAAAGAATAAAGAAGAAACAAGAAGTCTCCAACTCAAGAAGACGGTCTCTTCGGCAGTAGGGAGCGAAGATCGATCATCATCTAGCTGTAGTCAACACGTACGAAGTAGGATTTCATCTAGAAAAGACGTTCTCTTCGGCAGCAGGATTGAGAGTCGAGAATCACCCAACTGTAGTCGACACGTACGAAGTAGGATTTCATCTGCTCGAGTCCTGAAGACAACCCACAACTTACCAAACGAAAGAAAAGGAAAACGTAAGCAGAGAATCACACTTTCATTACATTTTTATATTGATTCTATTCTCATTTGAAACAAAGAAAACAAAGTTCTATTGTCTTTCGTTAAATATTATCTAACATTAATATTAATTTACACTAACTAAGAAATACATTCAGAATGACAGAAACAACTGAAGCAAATACAACACAATCTCAGATAGAACCATATAGGCTGTCTGAAATTTTTTCACTAATTCCCGAATATGATGGAAATCAAATTTTTCTAACTACTTTTATAAATTCATGCGACATAGCAACCCGTATGGCAGTAGGTGATCAGAAAATTTTTCTAGTATTACATATAAAAAATAAATTGAAAGGAGTTGCAGCAGAATTAGTTAATTCTCGCAATCCAGAATCATGGAACGAAATTAAAAATCTATTAGAAACACATTTTGGCGACTCCCGTGATCTAAATTCGCTTATACAAGATTTGCAACGAATAAGACAGATGCCGAATGAATCACCATTAACATTCGTATCAAGATTACAAACCTTGAACTCTAAATTATACGCAGCTATAAATAAACAACGCATGAATCCTGATGAGAAAAATGCACAGACGAGATTAATAGAAAATATGTGTCTCAACACATTGTTGACAGGTCTTGAACCTCGCATTGGTCAGATAATACGTGCCAGTAACCCTAACGATATAGTTTCTGCAATCGGCCGCATTAAACGAGAAATGCAATTACATTATTTTGAGACACAGAAATTCAAACAGAATAATAAAAATACTCCAGTCAAATTATGCAATTTTGTAAAAAGTCAGGGTATACAGTTAACGAATGTAGGCAAAGGCAACAACAGAACATTCGATACTCACATAATAATGATCCAAGACAACAATTCCAAAACCCACAAAGATTCAATCCTCAGCAAAGTTTCAATAATTCAAATCAGTTTTATCCAAACAGAAATTTTAGTCAACAAAGTCAACCGAATTCCCAAGTATCGAAACCTTCAAATCCAAATAATTCTAGCAATGCTCCAATCCCCCATCCTAATCTTCAAAAAAAGAAATTTGAAAGTCCAAATCCAATTTTTCGTCCGAATAATCAAAGAGCACATCATTTTAATTGTGACAACTATTATCCAGATGAATATTATTATAACGATAACTCCCAAGCTGATCAATTCGATTACACTTATTCCGAATCACAAGATGTCAATCAATATAATCAATATTCCAATCCCAACGAATATGATTATCAAGATGATCAGTATAACTTCAGTCCACAAAATGAATATCAAAATCAAAATTTTCACGAATCCCAGATTCAAGATGCTCCACCACCTTTAGAAGAAATTTCCCAAAAGACATCATTAAAAAAACCAAACCCACCATATAAACACAGTGAAGCAAGAGAAATTAGAACAAACTTTCGTATAGAAACACCTCTGTGTACTATTAGTTCACAGGGACTTTATTATATAGAAGATTTGTCTAATAAATTCAAAATTCTAATAGATTCAGGTGCAGGAATATCAGTTTTCAAAAGAAAAACTTGCGAAAATTACCATAATCGATCTAAAGAAAATATTACTATACAAGGAATAACAGAACATAGAATTCCGATTAATGAATCAGTTATGATACCTTTTGGAAAATCAGACGATCCGCACAAAATTTATATTTATGATCTTAATATTGAATTTGATGGATTATTAGGATTAGATTTCCTAGAACATTATCAGTGTGTTATAGACATAACCAACAGAAAATTGATTACAAAATATAGAGTCATACCTTTATATAAAGTAGAAAATTCAATAATAACTGAAGATTTAACTGACAATTCGAAAATTCAAAACCCTCATTCTAATATTATAAATATAGAACCACGTACAGAGCAAGTATTCAAATTAACTTCCAATTTACGAAATACGGATGCTATTTTATTATCCCAAGTGAAAGAAAAAGTTCGTTTACCAAATGCACTTGTGAAGATTAATGAGAAAGGAGAATTCCTTACAACTATAGTAAATACTAATGCAATATCGAAAACAGTAGATTTTTCAGATTTATCATTAGAGTCTATTCAAAATTACGAAATGAATCATATATCTCAAATAAATACAAAAAATTATAATAGAGAAGAAAATATCAGAAATCAACTCAGACTTGAACATTTAAATTTAGAAGAAAAAGAAATGATAACCCAGATATGCTTAGATTTCTCGGATATATTTTACTTAGATGGCGATATTTTATCATTTACTAATGAAGTTAAACATAAAATTAATGTTTCTGATTCAAAGCCAGTTGTCTCCAAATCATACAGATATCCACATATCCATAAAGAAGAGGTCAAATCTCAAATTTCTAAAATGCTTGAACAAGGAATAATTCAAAATTCAATTAGTCCATATTCTTCTCCAGTATGGGTAGTTCCAAAGAAAATAGACGCATCTGGAAAACAGAAATGGCGTATCGTAATCGACTATCGAAAATTAAATGAGGTTACTATTGATGATAAATATCCTTTACCTAATATTTCGGATTTACTTGATCAACTCGGTAAGTGTCAATACTTTTCAACACTCGATTTAGCTTCTGGATTTCATCAAATAGAGATAGACAAACCTGATATTCAAAAAACCGCATTCACAGTAGAAAATGGTCATTACGAATTTATTCGAATGCCATTTGGTTTGAAAAACGCGCCCGCTACATTTCAAAGAGTTATGGACAACGTCTTATTAGGATTGCAAAATGAAAGATGCCTCGTATATATGGATGACATCATAGTTTATTCCCCAACAATTCATGAACATATTTCTAGACTGAAAGAAGTTTTTACCAGACTTAGAAGTGCGAATTTAACATTACAACCAGAGAAGTGTGAATTTCTTCGAAAGGAAGTTGCCTATTTAGGACATGTCATAATTAAAGAAGGAGTTCAACCCAATCCACAGAAAATTGATGCAATTAATAATTTTCCAGAACCTAAAAATGAAAAAGACATTAAATCATTCTTAGGATTGACCGGATATTATCGACGATTTATTCCAAATTACGCTAAAATTTCAAAACCTTTAACAAAGTTACTTCAGAAAGATATTCCCTTTAATTTCAATCAAGATTGTAGAGATTCTTTTGAAACCTTAAAGAAATTTCTAATAACATCACCAATATTAATTTATCCCGATTTTGAAAAAACTTTCATTTTAACAACTGATGCAAGTAATTTTGCTATTGGTGCTGTACTATCGCAAGGTCAACTGAATAGCGATCTACCTATCGCGTACGCATCAAGAACGTTGTGTCCAGCAGAAACCCGATATAGTACAATTGAACGTGAACTTCTAGCAATCGTATGGGCAGTAAAATATTTTAGGCCTTATTTATATGGAAGAAAATTCAAATTAATAACAGATCATCGTCCGCTTACATGGTTATTCTCGATTAAAGATCCAGGTAGCAGATTAGCACGTTGGCGTTTAAAATTAGAGGAATATGATTACGAGATATTATACAAACCAGGCAAAATTAACAAAAATGCGGATGCATTATCAAGAATCAAAATTAATTATTTCAAGGAATGCTCTAAGTTAAGTTCAAAAATATTAACATCTAATAAATCTGACAGTGAAACAGATACTGCAGAAGAAGAAGAAATAACAGTAGATGAAATATCAGTAGAGTTCGGAAATTTTTGCAAACTTTACAAGACAACCTCTCTCATAGATTATTCGAAAGTTGAATACTCTAATGAACAACTATTAGATAGATTTAATAAAGACATAATAACAATAATGTGGCAAAATCATACAAATAATTTACATGATGAAATTCTTAAAGATATATACGAAGAAGATTTAGATTTCAATTTCAACAAAATTAATATTGTTCATAGTTGTAAAGTTAAGAGAAGAACTTATTATATTATATGTATACCTTTCAATCCAGATGAAGTAAATGAAAGATTATTCTATTCCATTTATAAATATAAAAGAGAAATCGACCCAAATAAAGTCTATGCAGTTGAAAATAACTTAAATCTTCCAATTCTAGAAATATTATGTTACATCTTTTCTGATGAAACTAATATTAAATTCAAAATTTGTCAAAACGTAGTTCAAACTCCAGAGAAAGAGGATATACCAATAATACTCGATCAATACCACAATGGAAAGAAGAATTTACATCGTGGCATTAATGAAACTATCAGGCGAATTAAGGAAAAATATAATTGGTTAGGTCTGACTAAAGATGTTGAAAAATTTATAAAATCTTGTGAGACATGCAAAAAAACTAAGATTTGTAGAAAAAATCTATCATCACCTTTAGTTATTACAGAATCTCCAAGAACACCATTTGAGAGAATAAATTTAGATATTGTAGAGATTCCAACAAAAAAGTATGTCCTAGTAATTCGTGATGAACTAACAAAGTTCACACAAGCATATGCAATTGAGAATAAAACAGCAAAAAATATAGTTAACACCTTGTTATTATTTTTCCAACACTACGGAACACCGATTAGAATTCATTGCGACTCTGGAAAAGAATTCAATAATGTACTTTTAAAAGATCTTTGTAAATTATATGATATCAAAATCTCTTATTCAAGTATAGGGCATCCACAATCAAATGGATCGGTAGAACGTTTCAATGCTACTCTTCTTGAAATCATTCGAGCACACTTAAGCTATAACCCAAATGAACACCCTCTTAACTGCTTACCTTATGCAGTCATTTGCTATAATAATTCACAAAATAAGACTCATGGATTTACACCTTATGAATTAATTTTTGGTCATACAGCAGGCAGACCTCCAGAAACTTTATATAATGAAAAATAATAATAAAAATAATCTCAAAATATATACGAGATCTAAATAATCGAATTAAGTATTTTTATCAAATTGCCCGTCAGAGAACCCAAGATTCCAAAGAAAAATCAAAATTTAGATATGATCAGAAGATTCCAGAAAAACGTTATGAATTTAACATCGGAGATAGAGTATACATTAAGGAATCTCAAATCAGCGATAAATTAAAAAATAAATTTAATGGTCCTTATCAAATAATTGAAATTTTACAAAATGCAGCTGTGGTGTTAAATGAACAAACAGGAATGAAAAGTAAATTTAATTTTGATAGAATGATACCACATACTGAGCTATAAATTTCTTTTCAGACATAGTTCGCAAATAATGAACAACTTGAAGAAGAAATCGTTAATATTAATTTTAGTTATTCTAAGTAATTATATCTTATGTCAATATTCAATTGACCCAATACCAAATACACTAGGAATATATTTTAATGAGGAATCATACCTTCAAATATCAAATTCTAAATGGACACTCATTGTTTACCATGATATCTTACCAATTAAAAATTCTATTCTTCAGAATAATAGAATTATACAAAGTTTAGAAGATCTTGTAGAAAAACCTACAAATAGGATGAAAACTTTTTATACAACAGTTAAAACGCATATAAGTTTACTGAAACAATCTATGACAGATGTTGAGCAGAAATTCAATGAAGTTACAATTGATACAGAAAATTATAATAACTTTAGATTTAAATAAAAGAGGTTTACTCAACGGTGTAGGCACAGTTTGGAAATTTATAACCGGCAACTTAGATGCCAGTGATGGAGAATATTATTCAAATTGTATCAATAAATTAATGCATGATGATCATGAGTTAGAGAATTTGATGAAAAATCAAATATCAGTAACAACATCAGTAATAAAGAATTTTAATAATACAATTCATAAACTTCAAATAGACGAATCAACATTTAATAATGACATTCAAAATATTGAAAAATCAATTTATGATATAACAGATAACTTATCATTTTATAAATCTCAACTAGATATACTTGAGATATGTGAAAAACTTTCTGAAAGTTTATTATTTCTAGAAAACAGTTTGAATGACATTCTGAATGGAATTACTTTTGCAAGATTACAAGTTTTACACTCTTCTATAATAAAACCAAGAGATCTCAAGAATTCATTATTGCAAATCTCTAATTCACTCAAAAATGTTAATTTACCCCTACCAGTGGAACTTAAAAATATTCCCAAGTATTTTGAAATTATAGAACTTCATGCTTTTCAAGATAACTCAAGAATCATGTATATTCTCAAAATTCCCTTAGTTGATCCAGAAATATATAAAGTATATAGAATCTACCCTTTACCAACTAAAGACAATCCAACTGGACTTCATCATGTTATTTCAACAAGTCAAAAATATGTTGCTAAAGATGATGATTCTATGTTTTACGTTACCTTATCTAGTTTAGATAAATGTAAAGATCTTGGCTTCAGATTTAAATTATGCTTTGATATGTTGCCTTTACCGATTGACAGTAATTCTATCTGTGAAGCTCAACTTCTCAAACAACAGACCGAAATTCCAAAAATTTGTGAAGTGTCGCTACTTTTTGCTAAAGATTATAATGTAAAAGAAATATCCACAAATGTATGGATTATCATCGTTTCTGATCCATTATTTATAACTATAACTTGTAATAATCAAGAACCAGTTACTAGAGTAATTAATGGAAACTCTATACTAAAATTGAAACCAAATTGTAATGCATTTATTGGAAGTACTAGAATAAGATCGAAATATATTATCGAATCTTACAAAAATATTACCTATAAAATCAATCCTGTAATAATACCATATGAATGTTGTAAAGATTTACCAGAAAAAAGGTTTTTACCAAAATTAAAACCTTTGAAACTCAACACATTAGATACTGAAGATCTAAACATCGCTCAACAGAAATTGAATGAATATTCCGAAAATTTAGACAAAATTATAAATGAACCTTTTATAACAAAGAACATCTCATGGTTTACTTATATAGCAATAGTATTAATAATTGCATTCATTATGCTCTATATATTTTGTAAATGTAAACGAAGATGACCTACAGGAATGAGCATCGCAGTAGCACCTCATGATCCACCACAACCACCAGATAAAAACGTTGGTCGATGGAAATCCTTTCTACCCAGAAGAAGACCCAGTGTTCATCCAGAATATGAAGAATACGAATTAAATTAAAACACTATGTTTAAAATATTGTCCTATTGTATTGCAAATTTATAATATTTTAATCAATTTAATTTTTATATTTTTATCATTTAAAAGTTTTCGCATAGCAAAAACTTTTTTTGTAAAAGGGGAGTTGTTATATGCTAACCACATCTTGTATAATATTGATTATACTTTGATTAATTTGCGTCACATACTAATTTTAATTGTTACTTATCTAAAATAATCTTCTACGTTCTTCTCTCAGACGCTCATATCAAGTTTCCTATTGTTTTAATGTTTCTCCTTGAAACCTGCAAATTCATCAAAGACGCAATATTTGGTACTTTATTACTAGAGAAACTTCTAGAACCTTTATTTGTAAAATCATCAAAAAGGCACCTGCACTTGTTTACCATAAAGGTTCTGAAACGTAATTAGTGACGTCATAACACAGAAGGTATAAATATTGGATCCTTCTCCACTTCAATCACTTTTGAAGTCACCTTTTAAGTCAGATTGTTATTTTCAAAATTAAATATTGTCAAACTGAACTACAAGTTGTGAAACAAGTTTAAATAAATAAAGTTTTTTAAAAAAGTTTTAATTGTTACAAATCCCGTAACATATATGATATAAAATACAAGGTGTTCCATTTAAAAATATTGAGAAAATATGTCAGTTGAGTTTTTACATGCGCTGTACATAATTTACCCAATAATGTGAACATGGATCATTATTACAATACTAAATAAATAATAATAATAATATTGATGTTTCACCTTGTTAGAGAACATTATTTGCATTTATAATTAATTTCAAAATAAGTGGACACACTTAAAACTCACCCTGTATATGACCATACTCAGTTTAATTATATTACACGAAAAATGTTGATAAAAAATATTCAGTAGATCTATTTTTATTTCGATCCATTGGATCGGTTGATTTCTAATTTTGATGCACTGTTTTTGATAAAAAAGTATTCTTTAGCTCATATGTTTCTTATAAAAAAACTGGTATGACAATTCTTTTCTCTTGAGTACGCCAAGATGAACAAGAATGGTGACTTTCAATTTTAACGTTGAAGGAACGGTTTAACCAGAATATGAGAAAATATTTAGAAAATTTGACAATTCATAGTATTTAAGTTAGAGAGTAAATATAACAGCAAATAAAATTTTCTAGAATTATTTAGTTTCCATAAAAAAGTTTAAGTATAAAGATCGATTTCGATTCAAGAAAATATATTTCTTATTATTAGATATTATCAAATTTGTTCTAGTTGCTCTTATATGATTTCGAATACAATTTTCCTGAAGTATCTGTTAGTTGAATTTCAATTACGTTGAAAAAAGTTTAGTGTGTAATGAAGGCGTATCTCGAAAAAATATATCTTTTATTTATTTTTGAGATGTTTACATAAATGCAACAAACAGACATTCATATATTATGATCATAAATTCAAAATTCAACATTTTTTTAGTAAACAACCCGACTGGACATTTTCAGAAAAATAGTATTAGATACCATGATATATCATTTTTATTTCGATATTCTTACCTTTGCTAGTATTATTTAAGAGATAATATAAATGCATTGATATAATGATGTAGGAACAGAATCACAACGTTGCCAAATCTGGACGGCTCAGGTTTGATGGTAGAGTTAGTGTGGATTCATGCAGAATCATGTAAGAATTATCAAGTAAAAAGTATCAGATAACAATTATCAATTAACAAGTATAAAAATGTAGCATTCATGCACTCAAATTAAGAATTAAGAAGTAAAAAGTAAGCATGCGCACAAGTCTGACATCCGCGGTATTCATTTTTCAAAATAACCTTTGTCCCTGCTGGATAACTGAAAGCAAGTGTTTAGAATTCCAAATTTTCAATAAAAATGGAAGATACCGAATCGTTTTTCAAGGTACCCAAAGAAATATACAAATATTTCAAAAAGTGAGGTTATTTACATCATCGGCCTGACCAATCCGCGTTCACCTCGTTAAATTAAAGTAAGAAAGTTAAAAGTTGGCCAACTTCTACTTCTTATTCGTTAATTGATAATTGTTACTTGGCTGCATGAACACTCCCATTGAAAAATAAGAAGTTCAACTTTTACTTGCTATTTGTAATTGTTAATTGTTACTTGTTACTCGTTAATTTGGGCTGCATGAATCCACACTTAAATTAACTTTCCTTGAAAGTCTTTAAAAAAAACTTTATTTATTAAGAAAAGCGTTTAACAAATTTAGATGTGCTACATACAAAGGTTAACTAAAGATAAAACACTAAGCTACGATGCCTATTTATATATAATTCTAAGATGCTTATTCAGCATTCATATCATATGTCTTAATTACTAATGATTAAGGATAAATGGCCATATAACTCCTCCCTTCTTAAGACTGAGAAAAGGGATTTAACTTTTCGAGGGTTCTAAGTTGTATGCTCATTTTATTCTTGTTTTTACAATAATAATATATAATAATTATAAGTACAAAAATAATCAATACAGTTAATATAATGCTAGACACCGAAACTCCAGTATCTACAGTAAAATGTTTGATTGGATGGACATTAAGAGTTTCAAGGTGTTTCAAATCATTATGGATAGAATTTAAATTTATTTCTTCCAGTTGTAACGGTTCAATATCCTGAATTAGATCTTTATTCATAATTATCGGAGGTAATTTTAATCTTAAATTCATGGTATTGATTTTCTGTGACTCAAAGTATCTATTGCCTATTTTCACCATACATTGTTGTGGAAATATTAGAGAGGGTTCATTTATGGATTCTATAGCCTGTTGATTTGGGCATTTAAAGATTACTTTCTCTCTTGTTGCTGGCAACATTATAAGGGAATTATCGGAAAGCTGGGTAATAGATGTCTTCTTATGAGATATTGGGGTTAATGGACAATGACTCGTTAAATTGATTGTGTTTGCTATACAAGGTTCGTTTTTACTTAACTGATTTTTAGTACACAAGTTTATCTCTTCGATTTTCTGACACTTTTCATTTACATTAAAGTAATCATCAGGGGATATTAAAATGAAAGAATTTTTAAGGATCATTATTTTGTTTTCTTGTGGAATTGAATATAACTGATGCATTATGTAGGGTTTATTAATTATTAATGGTATTGAAATTGAAAATATAATTATATTATTTTTAATAATAACACTAACTTGTGCGGCTTCATAGAATTTAATTATATTATCGAAGGGTATTTTTTCTTCTGGTTTGATTTTAGATATAATTTCTTTTAATTCCTCGTATTTAAGAATACTATAATGCATTATGTGTATTTCAGCAAAATTAATAGCTGTTTGGATATTATTACGCATTTCTTGTAACATTTGAATATTGTTTTCGATATTATCAATCAATAAGGTAAACTCTATAGTTGATTGAGTAAATATAGTTAATTCGTTAAGTCTTTTTTGTATCTTCTTTTGATTTTGGTTAATAGTTTTTAATTGAGTATCAATATTCCTTGTTACTTGTTTGAGAATGGTCTGTGTAGATGAAATATCTTGTTGTAAAGTGTCTTGATTTTCTTGAAGGATTTTAATGTAGTTATCATACCTTTCTCCGTCATCAGCATCAAGGGTGCCATAAAGATATTTGTGTACGTTTCCGACAATATTAAGTAACCCACGTTTATATCGTTTTACTGAATAATGACTTACAAATTCTTCAACAGTTCTAATATGTTTAAATAGATTTTTAGATTTGATTAATAATAAGTCATATAAAGGTGTTGTTCTATTTGTTACTCTGGAAGTAATATTAAATAACTTGTTTTAGTTATCTCAATACTATTTTGTATATTAGTCAAATTTACATGGTAATAGATATGATAATACTTATCAACTATATAACTGGTTCCTAGTTTTACTGGTAATAACGGGTTAGTAATCTTCTCAATCTGGTATAAATGGCTGGCAAGAGGGTACAGAAGTACCACCAGTAGGACAATTTTCATTATTCTGAAAGGAATAATTATAGTCTCTTAATATCTTTCGGATGTCGTTGACTTGTAAACAATTTTTTATAAAATTTTGGTTTTAATTTATCTTTGTTTAATGTTTGGGGAGTTGTCAGGAACTGGTCTGTACCTTCAGGGATTTCAGGGTCATTTTCACGACTACTATTCAATTTTGCTAGAACGTTAGCCTTTTTAGCATTCAATTTTAAGTTGATATTCTCATTGAGTTCTTTCAAGGTCTGAGCTAGTTCTTGAATATAATCTGTATGAATTTGATTTAAGTTCTTTTCAAAATTCAATTGATAGTTTAAATTTCCTTTAATAATTTGGAACGGTGTATAATCGTGAGATGAATGAATACTATTGTTGTAATTTAATATGGCAATATCTATAAGTTCTGAATTTGTTTTTGTTTTATAATCTTGCTTTAGTGCAACTAAACTTTCTTTCAATGTTGAATGAAATCGTTCGATTGGTGAATTTGAATTTAGATTATAAGGGGTTGTAAAATGTATTTGAATTTGATATAACTTACAAAGATCTTGCACTAAATTGCTTTTAAAATTCTGTGCACTATCAGTGGTAATAATATCAGGTGTACCATGATGGGAAAAGAATTTTATTAAATTTTGACAAATTTCAAAGGCATTTTCATTTAAAGGATATGCTGCAGCAAATTTAGAAAAGTTATCAATTATTGTTAGATATTTCTGAGATGTAAGAGAATAAATGTCTACATATAAGTGTTCAAAAGGCTTTTGTCCTGTCGGTGTAGGTTTAAAAATTACTTTGTAAGGATGTCTATCATATTTTGATTTTTGACAGATTTCACAGACATTTATAAAATTTATAATATCTTTTTCCAGACTGGGCCAATAGTAGAATTGCTTAACATTTTTAATATTTTCGGTTATTCCTCTATGTGAAGTCTTAATAGTATGATATCTCTGAATTATTTCTTTCTGTTCGTCTAAGTTAGTTACATCTTTAAGCAAAGTATTTGAAATTACTAATTTATAGGAATTATGTCTGAACGTGTTCTGGAAAATTCTAAGTATTAATGGTTCTAACTCCTTATAAGGAAAATACAGACAATAAGTATCAGGTGGTAAATAATTTTTTAGTAATTCTTGTATTTCTTGAGTTATTGGATTTTCGTTAATAAAAATGAAAAATCTCTTCTTTGTTTCGAATAGAGTTTCTCTTACTACATATGGTTGATTTTTACCAGTCCATTTGAAAATAATCTGATTCTTATAAGTATTAATAGATTTGTTAACATATGCTGCTCCTAAAATTGGGTTTTCATGGGCAGAATGAATAGTTTCAGTTTCAGAACTATCATGATTATTATCATTGACATTACTTTCTGGTTGGGTAATTTCAGAAGTTTCTTGAATAGGACTTTGTGATGTATTAGTTGTTTCAAATGGTGGTCTAATTTGAATATCAGATATTATATTAATTTTGGGTTCCCTTAATAAATGACATACTAGAATTTCAATGTTCTGATCTTTGAATATATAATCGATCATTGATTTTACCTTGATCCAGTCTAATCCATCAAGACCGCATCCTAATCTAGGAATCGCGATTTTCCTGACATCATTTTTAATTGCGTGCATTTTCATTCGATATAAAGCTTTCCAGAGCATAAAATATGTTGGTTTTTGGTGTGATTCCTGTTTTGTTACCAAATAATAGATAAAACGATCATTTTTCTCATCATATAACGTAGCAATTTCTCCTGGTTTAGCTCCTTGATTAATTAAATTTTGTACATTTTTAAATTTGTGTTTAAATACTACAGCTATACCTTTTTTCATCTGTAAATCCGCTGCGACACAATGGCCTAAAGAATATTCAGTAGACTGTTCAAATAAATTACTATTGATTTCTCTAATTACATCAGATCTCTCAATTGGTTTATAATTTTGGTTGAATTTATTAAATTCTGTTTGTAAATTTATCGGTGATTCAAAAATAGGAAGATTATCTTGACTTTCAAAGTAACGTTTTATCCTATCATTCCAAAAGTATTGATCGTCATTTTTATCTTTACTTCTTTCACACGTTGCTGACATATGTGTCGGCAGATCATCTTTTTCGATTGCATTGATATCGATCGGGGGTCTGGACAGAGCATCAGCATTTAAATTTTGTTTGCCTTTCTTATATGCAATAGAATAATCGAATTCTTCTAATTTGAGACGCCATCTTACCAATTTTGAATTGGGTTCTTTTATAGAAAAAAGCCATTGAAGAGGTTTGTGATCAGTAACAATAGTGAATTTTCGTCCAAATAAATAAGGTCTAAAGTATTTAGTTGCCCAGACTATCGCGAGCAATTCTTTCTCGATTGTAGAGTAATTACATTCCGCTGCATTAAGTGTTCTGCTAGCGTAAGCTACTGGAAGGTCATTACCTATATTTCCCTGCGATAATACGGCGCCAATTGCATAGTTTGATGCGTCAGTTGTTAATATGAATGGCTTTGTAAAATCTGGATGTTGCAGAATGGGGTCATTGATTAGAATATTTTTGCAAGTACTAAAAGCATCAATGAAAGCTTTGTCATGAATTACCTTGGCATCCTTCTTTAAACAAGATGTGAGAGGCTTTGTTATCTTCGCAAAGTTCTTTATAAATTTTCTGTAATAGCCAACAAGTCCTAGAAATGACTTAATTTCTTTTTGAGTATTTGGTATTCTGAAATTTTTAATAGCTAAAATTTTATTCGGATTGGGCTTAATACCTTCCGGGGTGATGACATGACCTAAAAATTCAACAGTTCTTTTTAAAAATTCCGATTTATCTAATTGAATTTTCATGTTAAAGGAAATTAATCTTTCTAATACTTTTTGTAAAGAGTCCAAATGTTCTTGTAATGATGTCGAGTAAATAATAATGTCATCCATGTAAACTAAACAGATGTTTCCTTGTAATCCGCGAAGTACGTTGTCCATAGTTCTTTGAAAAGTTGACGGGGCATTTTTTAATCCAAATGGCATTCTTTTGTATTCATAATGTCCGTGTTCTACGCTGAAGGCAGTTTTTTGAATTGATTCCGGATCCATTTCTATTTGATGAAAACCACTAGCTAAGTCTAGGGTTGTAAAATACTGTGAACGACCTAGTTTATCTAATATATCTGTAATATTAGGGAGTGGATACCTATCATCAATAGTTTTTTAATTTAATTTTCGGTAATCGATTACAAGTCGCCATTTCCTTTCTCCGGATGCATCTAATTTTTTAGGAACTATCCAAACAGGAGAATTCCAAGGTGAATTGGAAGGTTGGATTATATTATCACTCAACATTTTATCTATTTGATTATTTATTTCTTCTTCATGAATGTGTGGGTAGCGATAGCTTTTAGTATGTACTGGAATTTCATCTGTGGTCTTAATTATATGCTTAACTTGATTTGAGAAGGTTAAAGCATCACCTGGCTTATGGAAAACTTTGTTACATTTTTGGAGTACTTTAAATAATTGGACTTTCTCTTCAGAGTTTAAATGTTCATGCCTTATTAGTGATTTAAGATCGAGTTTTTCACCATAATTTTTCAAAGTTACTTTACTAGGTAATTCTACATGAAATAATTCAAATTGATCTTCACTAAACAATTGCATCGGTAATACTTTTTCTTTACTATTATAAGTAAATGAGAAATTCTTATCTGTACGATTTGCAATGCCTATATTATAAGAGCCATTCCTTACTGTAATGATTGTTGGTTGTATCTCTATGTTGTTCGTCTTCATATGCGGAATTAACCAAGAAGTACCTATTATTTGGAAGTTTAGTATGAATTTTGATATTTTGTAATGTGTAAGGTGGGATTTCGAAAGTGTATTCGTCAAAATCTTTCCTAAAATAGAACGGAATTTGCAAAAAATCATTTTTTAATAAATTATTTTCCAAATCAATATTCAAATTAAATTTTCTAAGATCTTTTATTCCAATTATTCCATCGAAGTAATCGTGAAAGGGATATAAAATGAATTCAATGGGTTTTGAAATACTAAAACATAAAAATAAGGGAATCTTGGCTTTACTTGTTGCTTTCTTAGAGCCAGCGCATGTTTGCAATTTTGTTATATGTGGCTTAATCAATTCAGGGTAGTATGTTTCTGCTATGGAAGGTCGAAGTAGAGAGGCATGTGAACCAGTATCTATTAATAAACGAATATTTCAATTAGGGATTACTATGAAAGGTAACTGATTAATTTGAAAGCTATTCATTTGGAGACAGGGTTTGTTTTCGAGGCTGCTATCCGAAAATTTTCAGGTTCCTCAGACTGATCGAAAGGTTCTTCATTAATTTCTTCTAAATCATCTTGATAATCAATAGAAGGTTCTATCTGATCTTCTAGATAATAATCATTTTCGGAATATGATAAATTTTGAAAATTAGGATCTTCATTTTCCAAATGGGTTAATTCTTCAAAAGTATATTTAGGAGGTCTACCGAATGTTTGATTATAATATTGAGGTCTTATTTGGAGAGGTGGACGTTTTGGTTGTACACTGACTCCCGACATAGGTTGTGGATATGTCTTTTGTGACTTAAAGAAATTTTGGTTTATAGGAGGTTTAGAATGAAATTGTGATTTAAAAACATTGTGGTTTGCCGGTGAATAAGGATAAGTTAATGGTTTATTTCCAAAAACTTGTTTCATGGGAGTAAATTGATGTTGAACAGGCTTTTGATTTATGTTAATTGGTTGACGAGGGGGTTGAGGTAGACTAATAGGTTTAGGAAAATTCAAAAATGTATGGTTATGTTCCTTCTGTTTTACAGGTATATTCTGGATAAAATTATTTTTGAAAGTATTTTGTGAAGTAAGAATCTCATAATTTAAAATTACATCCATTGCTGAATCTAAATTTTGAGGATTTTGAACTATTAGGAGTGTTCTCAACTCATTGGAAATATTTGAAAGTAAATTCTGAGTTGCTGTCAACTCAGTTTGTGTGATCAAAATATTTCTAGCTTCAAGATTTGCTATTTCAATACAAAATTTGTTATTAATTTGAGTAACTAGAGCTTTCAGTTTGAGAATATAATCTTGAATTGTTTCATTTTTGTCTCTAGTCATAAAGATTAATTGTTGTTGTAAATTTCCTCGAGTAATTGGGTCACTAAATTTTTGACGAAGTGCTACTTTAATTTGAGTCCAAGTTTCTAAATCAGGTCGTGTTAGTAGAAATTCTTCAGCTGTACTTATTAATTCGGATTTAATTGCCAAATTTACATATTCTTGCTGAGATGGATCATTATTAAAATAGCGAGCATGAAATACATCTATCTGTCTAATAAAGGATTCTAATCTAGCTGGAGTTCCATCAAACGATTTAAGTAGACTGACAGTGGATCTTAGAGCTTCAGCCATGATAAAATTATTTGATTCTAATTCAATAATTGTTTCTAATCTACTATGATTATCTATATCTAGAGATTGGTCAAAAATCTTTTTAACTCTAGGATAGGTTATGTCTAATACCTTATTTTTAAATTTTTTCATATAATAAACAAATAAAATAATAAAACCTTTTTTCAAAATAATAAATACGAATAATTCGTAATAAATAAAATTCAATAAATAATATTCAATCTTCAATAATCTTCAATAATTAATATTCAATCTTCAAAAAATAATGTTCAATCTCAACTAAACAGAATTACAGCTGTAGGGGAGAATTAAACTCACTCAGGAATAATTTTCTCGGTCCCAGCTTTGCTTCTTGTTATCGGGTAGTGGCTCGTTCCCAGAAGATGTACATCCAGGGTGGCTGCTACTCGTAGTGGACACTAGCTATACCAATATGTCCAGTGGGCTTGCAGATACTAGATATACTTCCAATATATCTGAAGTCCGAAGAGTTGAACTTGACTTGTTATAGAGTTGCTCCAAAAGCAAGTCAAGGATCCCAGTTGAAACCCCTTTTTTGCACAAGGTTCTTCTCGATACACCTCAACTGTTAACACAGACGGTATTTACTTAATCTCGATGATCGAATAACTACCGGGTGTATCCTACTGACTGCGCCAGTTAAATTAACTTTCCTTGAAAGTCTTTAAAAAAACTTTATTTATTAAGAAAAGCGTTTAACAAATTTAGATGTGCTACATACAAAGGTTAACTAAAGATAAAACACTAAGCTACGATGCCTATTTATATATAATTCTAAGATGCTTATTCAGCATTCATATCATATGTCTTAATTACTAATGATTAAGGATAAATGGCCATATAACTGTAGAAACAATTTACATATATACATTTGTATATGTGACTGGCTACCACAGAGCCATGGTAGGCTTTTTGCTCAACTAAAAGTTAGATATTTCATACAAACCTGAGCTAAATTTCGGAGGAAATAATTGGCGCGTAAAAATGTGTCGGTTATATTATTAGGTGACAGGAGCGAACGTTTCGTATTGGATACGACTGGGTACCACTATAAACTAGCGCCAATAGTTTTTTGTAAGATACGAGTCTTCTAAAAGGCAAAAACAATCCTGAGCCACATATACGGCCCAGGTTTGTTCCTCTGGCTCGGGACTGCATGTACGATTTGCTATCACTGGCTCAGGTTTGATAGAAATCTCTAAATATATGTATAGAGACAACGTATATAAATATCTTGAGCATGCAGTCAAAAAACCTGAGCTGGGTTAAAGAATACTCTTTGTTATATGGTCGAGCTTTCGGAAATGTTTATTTCCTTTATCAAGACATCTACAGTTGTAAAATAGAGAAGAAAAAAATTTATCACAAGGTAATTAGAGAAAGGTTATGAATTATTTACTAACTTGAGATTAATAATAGTCACATAACGTAAAATCCAAAGAAACAGTAAACTTAAAACGAAAAAATACACGTTTCTACTTATATATCTAGTTACAATATAAACACATAACTAACAATCATATTAAAATATTTTTCAAAAATTAATATGAATATTCTATTGGTAACTGGAAACAAATATGTTGTCAAGAAATAATTATTAATAGAGACAAATATATTTTGAAAGAAGACAAAAGACAAATGAAATTGTAGTAAAACTATATACACACATATAAACATAGTGGGAGAGCTAGTCATACAAATTCTTGCTAGCGCGAAGTTTAAAAGAAAAGAAATAATTTCATACAACAGTAAGAAATACAAAAACAATGATTATGAAAAAGACACGTAGGGTTATTCTATACCCTCTATACTATTAGAAAATACAGTTATAGATAACACTGAGGTTATTTACATCACTTTTCTTGTTCATGCTGTTGGGCTCATTATTTATGTAATACATTTCTTTGAAAAGTCTTTTATGTAAGTTATTTTCTATGGCTAAAATTTTCACATTCTGAAAATCCATAATATGTTTGTTCTGTACCACGTGCTGGCAAGAACACACGATAATGTTTTAATGTTGCAATCGCTATTGTGAGACGTAATGCGTCCAGACAAATTCCTCGAAGTATGACCAATATAGGATTTACTACAACTTTGACAAGGGATACTATAAGCTATATTATATTTCTCTAAAGTTGATAATTTTGTTTTAGTTTTCGTGAAAATATTGTTGTTCGTTACGACGATTCGTTGGGCGATCTTGATGGACTTGTTTTTGAAAATATTTATGAGTTTAGGAGTCAAGGACTCAATATATGGTAAGGAGCAAAAAGAAAGAGAGATGTTTTCTTGGTCAACTACATTATCATCTTGTTCGGTTGGACCCGTTGCGGCTAATATTGTTTGGGAGATTATTCGAATTTGAAATGTTGTTCTGTTTTTCATCGATATTATGTGGTATCTTTTTCATAATCTTTATTTTTGTATTTCTTATTATTGTATGAAATTATTTCTTTTCTTTTAAACTTCGCGCTAGCAAGAATTTGTATGACTAGCTCTCCCACTATGTTTATATGTGTGTATATAGTTTTACAACAATTTCATTTGTCTCTTGTCTTCTTTCAAAATATATTTGTCTCTATTAATAATTATTTCTTGACAACATGGCCATTTCCAGTTACCAATAGAATATTCATATTAATTTTTTTGAAAAATATTTTAATATGATTGTTAGTTGTGTGTTTATATTGTAACTAGATATATAAGATGAAACGTGTATTTTTTCGTTTTAAGTTTACTCTTTCTTTGGATTTTACGTTATGTGGCTATTATTAATCTAAAGTTAATTGCTGGAGTGAGTTGGTCTGTACTTGATGGAAATTGATTATTTTATCCTTGTTATCCATAATGATAAATGCTAGTATCAGTTTTCCACAATATTTATTGCTAACGACAATTGTTTCGCTAACACAGTAGGTATCTCAAGTTATATGAAGTATTTCATAGTCTAAAATATTATAATCCAATTAGGACATAAATGATTGGGAATCCCACTTATACTCTACACACCCTTAAGCAGTGGTGATTTATTTAAATTAGCTTGGTCATTTAATATTACTTGTTTTCTATTGTATTTGTTAATTTCTAATGCTTCAAATAAATTGAGTTTGAAGCTTTTATCCTCAACATGTAAGACTTTGAAATCTTCATTGAAATTGAGATTTTCTTCTAATAAATGGTTGGCATAAGTACAATTCTGTTTTTTATGTACATAACTTTACCAATGTTCTAATATTCTCTGTTGGACGTTGCGTCCTGTTTGGCCTATAAGTATATACTGTTTGGCAATCCATACAAGTCAACTTATAAACTGCAGATTTTTTATTTTTAATTGTTTTATTTTTTTTTGTTTTTTATTAATTTTCCTATCGTGGAGCATGTCTTAAAAGATATTTTTAAATCATATTGTATTGACTGTATTACTGGCATCTGTGGCCAACACGAATTTTCCGTCATGCCTCGGATAGCCCAAAATTGGTGCGCTGATAAGAGCTTCTTGCAGTTGTTCGAAAGCTCTCTGATACTCAACATTCCAGGAATATTCTTTGCATTCTTCTGTTAGTTTAGTTAGAGGCTTAGCGATGTTGGCAAAAACTTTCACGGTAGTAGGTACACAAGCCCAGAAAACTTCTAATCTCATGCTTGTTCTTATATCTTACTTCACGTCAGAACAGATAACATTTCTTAGGACTCAGCTTCAGGTTGGCCTTACGTAATCGTTGGAAAACTTCTCTTAAATTCTTCGAGTGTTCCTCAAATGATTTCCCTACCACGATTACGTCATCCAAATACACTAGGCAGGTTTGCCACGTCAGTCCTCTCAAAACTACTTCCATGAGCCTCTCGAATGTAGCGGGAGCATTGCATAGTCCAAACGGCATCACAGTGAATTGCCAAAGCCCTGATCCTATCGAGAAAGCAGTCTTTTCTCGATCTGCGGAATCCATTCCAACTTGCCAGTATCCACTTTTCAGATCTAGTGTAGAAAACCATCGTGACCCAGAGAGAGTATGTAAGGTGTCATCTATTCTGGGTAACGGATAACTATCCTTCTTAGTGATTGAATTCAGAAGTCGGTAATCTACACAGAATCTTGTAGAACCATCATTTTTTTTACGAGCACTACTGGCGAGGTCCATGGACTATTTGATTGCTCAATGACTCCTTGTTTGCTCATTTCTTGAATCATTTTCTCGGCTTCGTCTCTTTTGGCCAATGGAAGTCTTCTTGGCTGCTGTCTTATTGGCTGAGCGTTCCCCGTGTTTATCTTGTGTGTCACTATACTTGTTTTACCTTTGTATTCTTCTTCCATCGCAAAGACGTCCTGGAATTCCACAAGCATATCTCTCACTTTTCGTAATTGTTTGTCGTCTAAGTCCTGGACAGTCTTGATGACCACATCAATCAGCTCTTTCGAATATCTGGTCCTGGATGGTTTACCAACCGTTCTTACAGAGCACATCGCTGATCTGTGATGAGCTCTGGCCTGGCTATTGTTCTTGTTGCACCGGTGTCTATTAGGAGTGTTCTGCCTTCTCCATTGATTCGACCATCGATGTATAAACTCAAGGCTCCGCCAGAAGATGACACATTGACCGTAATTACTGGGGCACTATTTCTACAGGTCGACGATTGCCCCCTCATCTCGACCCATTCTAGTTTTCCGATTGTGCAACCTTCTTCTTATAACTGCGGCGTACGTGTGTTAGCTCACCACAGTTCCTTGGCTCTCTCTTCTTTGATGGCGCACCCGTAACTAGCTTCCTTATAATTTCTAATAGAGACTCTCTGTTGGACTGATCTTCTTCCTCGATTGTTCTTAAACGGTGCCCTCGGGAAGCTTGGCTTGCGGCTTCATGCTCCAAAGCAATAGCTAGTGCTTCTTCTAGCAATTTTGGTATGGCCAGCTTCAACGCCTTCTGCAGCTCGCTCTCCCTTAATCCATTTACAAATGTGTTCACCGCAATTTCATCAAGGAAGCTATCGGCAGCTGTAGGATATGCTAGCCGCACAATACGAGCTACCTCCCCCTCAAATTCTTGCAGACGCTCATTTGCATGTTGCACCCGAGATCGTAATTGTGCTTTGTATACTTGCTGAAGATGGCTATCTCCATACCGATTCTCTAATTTAGAAAGCAAAACTTGGTAGTTTGCCTGGCCAGCTGGGATAGACCTAAGGATGTCTGCTGCATCACCTCGTAAAGCAGCAGTTAAGGAAACAGCTTTCTGTTCTTTGGTCCACAGGTTAGCCATTGCCACTGCTTCAAATTGCCTTCGATAGGTTGACCAAGAGCACTTTCCATCAAAATTTGGATACTACCTGCGGCTATATCTTCGCCTTTGAAGATCTGGCTCGCATTTTCATCTTTTTGTACACTGCAATGACCATTCTCAACTGCCATTTCCAATGTCTTTTCTATTGCAGTAGCTCCATGTTCTTTTCTGTAGTAAGTCTTTTGTCAGTTTTACTGGAAACATCTTTAATTTCATCTTGGAGAGTTCCAGAAACTTCTTCAAACTTTTTCGAGACTTCATCCAATTTCTCATTATTATTTCTAGAAATTTCTTCAAACTTGTTCGAGACTTCTTCGAATTTCACTCCAAATATCCTGATTACTTCCTCGAATCTTTCGTTATTATTTCTAGAAATTTCTTCGAACTTTTTCGAGACTTCATCGAATTTTTCATTATTATTTCTCACCTCTTTCAGTAACAGTTCTTCCGGAGAGTGGAACTCGAACATATCAGGATCTTCTCCATTTTCAATCAAAATGGCCATTAACCGTTTCCGGAGGGTCGCTTTATTACCGGAATCATCACAATCTCGCTCACCAACTGTTCTTTGAGTTGTTTCACGGTTAACTGCACTAATTTCATTTTGAATTGTCTTTATTAACAAAGTCAATTAATCAATACAGTTTCCAAGTCTTCAACACGAAAACGAACAAAATTCTTCACATACGAGAACGAGCAAAAGTCTTCACATTCACACAAAAACGAACGAAAAGTCTTCACACGAAAACGAACTAAAGAGTCTTCACACTGACACAAAAACGAACAAAAAGTCTTAAATTCAAACTTAAATCTAACAAAAGTCTCAAAAACACTCAAATCTGCACGAAACCGCAGTCTCTTAAAGTTTGTCCAATTTTATAATCACTCACTGATTCCACAATGACACCAATGTAACGGGGATTTATATTAAAACTGGGTTCGATTTACTTTCACTTATTTATTTACACCAATAAATACCCTTCTATATACACATTTATATTCACACTTATTTCTCGGACTATATACTTCTTACTACTGTCTGATCTATGACCAATTGTGATCTGTGACTCTGACTGTATATCTATCACTAACTGGCGTTGCATTGCCATCAACCTTATATATCTAACCTAAAAAGCTCTAGATGTTTTCAGTGTTTTTTTCGTTGTTTCTGGAGGTTATTTTTCAATATATGGCTTCGAGAATAGACCAGGAGCGCTATTCTGTACACGTTTCCGATAGCCGTCGGTATCGGTAAGTGTTACTTACCGACAGCCGTCGTTAACTCGGACTGTGCGGCATTCTGTATGCTTTGTTACCGACCGATATCGGTAATCCAAGTCGACGAGGGTCGGTATCTCTACCGTGCCTTCGTGAACCCCACGGTAACCGATACCGATGTTTATTGGAATTGTCATTCTTTGTTGACGTTTTATTTTGGTTTGAATTGCGGATTATTTCTGTGAATTTTGTTTATTGTACTATTTGAAGAGTGATTTCACAGTGTAGTGACTAGTGTTTTATGAGGTAGGTAAAAATTGTTAGTCAAAATATTGCAATATTTTTATTTATTCTTAAAGAGATTAGGAATTAGAGTGAACAATGGTTTATCACATTATTGTTCAAAACCCTTTCTAATTCGCACACAAATGAATATCTCATTTAAAAAATGTTTAAATCATTTTATAATAGTAGTTTACTCTTCATATTTATCATAAATATATAAATGTGAAAAAGTGTTCAGAAGAAATCATTCTCTGAATTACGCTATTGAACGATAATACCTATTTTAATGAATTCTTAACAGATGGCTGCTGATCTTGGTTATCTGGCTGTGGACTTGATGTATCTTCAGCATCAAGCTGAAATGCAGGAGCGTAGGGTCGAAAGAAGGGCATGGAGAGAGGAAAACAATCCTTTTGAGTTGAATGATGATGTGTTCATTGACTTGTTTCGCCTAACTCCTGATTTGGCGATGGAGGTTGTCGAGGAACTGGAGCCAATATTGGAGAAACGTCGATCATCTGGGATTTCAGTTGAACTTCAGGTTTGTATTTTAAGTGGAAATTAATTGAAAAATTAATATAATCTAGAGTGTAAATTCTAATTTTTTCTTCTTTCCGCAGGTTCTCACAGCTTTAAGATTCTATGCCACAGGATGCTATCAGGCTGCGGTAGGGGGCAATATGAGCTGGCACTAAGCCAGCCAACTGTCAGTAGATGTGTGAGATATGTCAGTAATGCTATCAATGAAAGATTTCTGTATCGGTGGGTGCAGTTTCCTATTACCCCCGATCAACGGCATGCTGCACGGCAAACATTTTTAAGAGCACCTCAACCTTTCGAAGGGGCAATAGGTGCGATAGACTGCACTTATGTGCATATTTTAGCTCCAAGGCAGCATGAGGAAGCTTATGTCAATCATTGGGGTGATCACACTCTCAATGTACAAGCTGTAAGTTTCTAACAATATTTCATAATATTTTTTTTAATCATTTATCAAAAATAATTTTCTCTTTGAAATGCACTAAGTATGAGAATTTTTCCCATTTGTGTCCATATTTCTGACGAATACTGTATACCTAATAAATAATTTGTTATCTTGATAGATTTGTGATCCTAATTTGAGAATATTAAATATCAATGCCAGATACCCTGGAGCCAGAAATGATGCCTTTATATGGGCAAGCTCAGCAGCAAAACGTGTTATGGAGCGCAACTATGACCGTGGAGAACGGAACACATGGTTGATTGGTATGTGGTCGGTTAAATTATAGAAAAGTTGTGCAATTTTGTACTAATATACCGTCGAGAAAATTACTAAATTTCGAGAAATTGCATTTTAGTACTAAATTGCGCATTTTTCTCTCCAACCTTGTCTCTTTTACTGTTCCCGAGATCCTAATAGTGCGCTTCGGATTTGTAACAACCTGCATAGCTTTTGTGTTATCAGTCAATTAAATTTTCATCAAAAAAGCTTTTTTCTTTGCAAATAGGAGATGACGGATATCCCTTAGAACCATGGCTAATGACGCCATTGAAGAATGAGCGACCTGGAACTTCCCGTGCCCAGTATAATGATGACCTTTGCTCTGCAAGGTCCATTATTGAACGGCTTTTTGGGGTTCTGAAAGCGGAATTCAGATGCCTATCCAGTCAGAGAAAACTGATGTATGAACCGGGGCTGGCGGGTAAAATTGTCAATGCTTGTGCTGTTTTGCACAACATGAGACGAGAGCATAGAATAGACGAAATTGAAGTGGAGGAGGCTGAAGTATTAGCTCATCGTGCTGCTCATCCTCCTAATGTGGAGGATGAAATGGGTCGCCACGGTCGGGCATTGGCTGTTCGAATACAGGAAAGATTTATTGCCAGAAGATATGGTAGAGGTGGAGAACAAAACTAATCATTGCCATTTTTTTGATTATTGTAGCACTATGCAATTAGGTATATAGGTACCGTTTATTAACTAAATAAATTAAATAAATTTTCATATACATTTTTTATTAAAAAATCCTTTTCCAAACTCTGCTAATTGAACTTCTCAAGTGCTCTTTCCAATAAGTCTGTGAGTTTACTGAAAACTCTAACTCGTTCACATTCATTTTCTGCATGAAGCAGAGATGCCCGCGCCTGTACTGATGCAGCTTCCGCCTGCTTCATTGTAGCCTGAGCCAACATCTACAAAACCAGTTCTTAGCGTTTCCTTTGCAAAATAATGCTTAATCTAACAGTACAATAGCAACATGGTTATATAATTATTTCTATATAAAGATATTTCAAAGAATGAATGTTGAATTGCTGAACTTTTACCTCCATGGCCTTGGTATTAGAGGCGCATAACTCTTGGAAACTTGTTCTGGCATCCTGCAACTGGGTCCCTATTCGAACTCTACTTGGCTTCCTGATTCCTAAGAAATATAAATTATTTTTCAACAATTACATTTCTTTACAGACCAGTACATACTTTTGACCATTTTCTTTTTTAAGCTCGGAGTGAACTCTTTATTTAACGGAGTTACTGTATTTGATGAGCCTGATCCATCAGTTAGCGTTATATCGGCCTCATTATTGCTCACCTCCTTTATGTTATCCTCTAATACTGTTATGGAAAGAAAAAAATTATTGTTATTTTGTCTTGTTAAGGTAGGTTGGTGACAGTTTGAAAAATAAACCCTACCATATAGATTTTCATTAAAGTCCTTTATGTCGTCATGAACTTGAGGGTCACCAAGAGGAACCGTCAAAACCAGTGGCTCCTCATCCAGAACTGACTCATCCCCATTCTCCAATCTTTCAAGTTGCACCTGAAGAAGAAAATTGAATTGAAAACATTTGTATAAAATAATTACTGTCTCGCGATGTAATGGTGTACGTATTGGTAAAGTTTTCCTTACCTCAGTCTCTGGTATTGAATCAGGGCAAAAAGATGATCCCTGAACATACTCAGGCCCTATTACCCCCGCAATCCTCAATTCATAAGTAGTCAGAGGAGGATGTTTTCTCTCTGTGTTACCAGTCGACCGCTGCTGTTCAGTTCTTATTGCTGATACCCTTTTCGACACTTTGTGTTTCAGGTCACGCCACACCTGAAAAATATAATACTACTCTAGGTTTCTTTTGAAACAGAATGTACATTGATAATCCAAAATCTAGGGCACGCCAAAAATCTGAGGCAATGAAGATACTCACAGTCTGCCACTGGCTGCTATCTTTTTGTGCTCCACCGCTAATTGAATTTAATTCCTGAGCAAGAGCATCCCACCTATGACGCAGCAAGTCCTTCCCCTCTTTTCCAGAAAATTTCCCAGCAGCAAACATTGAGTGGTTTTCCATGTATTGGATCAGATGATCCCTCTGCGCAAGATTATAACGCTGGGATTTGCTAAAAGAACGAAAAAATATAACCGATACCTACTTAAAAAAAGACTAAGCTCTCGTAAAAGATATGCTCTTACCAACTATTTCTTGCAGACATCTTCTTAAGTAATCAACACAAAAGCACAGCACTTTTCCTCGTCGTCGTGAACGCTAAGGTATTTGTTTAAAAACGGAGAACACTACCTCCAATTTGAAATCGCAAAAGTTGACGTTTTGGTTGACGTTCACAGCTCGCCTCAACGCTCATTGGCAGAACGTACCGAAAGGAGTGACTTTTAAGTAAAGTCACTCGTCTACCGAGAGTTATCGGTTGCGTTTCCGAGCGTCGGTAACAGTGGCATACAGAATAGCGTCGTTATGATCCCGTCGGCAGCGCAACCGATGTTTGTCGATAACATACCGATACCGACGGCTATCGGAAACGTGTACAGAATAGCGCTCCAGGACTTATTCTCGTTGCCTCTGATGTCTCCCGTGTTTTCCGGAATGTACATTGTGTGTGTAGTTTATTATTCGGGTAAGTCTTCACGTTACAATATTTCTTTCTTAGGTACTTCTATCAGAATATTTATTAATATATGTAAGTGATACATAAGTTTTGTTATATTTATCTCTAATTCTTGGATAAACTAGTTCTAGTGCTTTTTTATAGTTTTTATTTTTAAGTATGTTATCAATTATATAAAACTATATTAAATGACCAAACTAATTTAAATATATCACCACTGCTTAAGGGTGTGTAGAGTATAAGTGGAATTCCCAATCATTTATGTCTTAATTGGATTATAGTACTTTTCTCTAATATATATATAGGTACCATTGTAAAATATTTTATATAACTTGAAAAAGCTACTTACTGTGTTAGCGAAACAATTGTCGTTATTAATAAATATTTTGGAAAACTGATACTAGTATTTATCATTATGGATAACAACGATAAAATCTCAAGTTGGTAAGTAATTCATAACCTTTCTCTTATTACCTTGTGATTAATTTTTTTCTTCTCTTTTTTACAACTGTAGATGTCTTGATAAAGGAAATAAACATTTCCGAAAGCTCGACCATATAACAAAGAGTATTCTTTAACCCAGCCCAGGTTTTTTGACTGCATTCTCAAGATATTTATATACGTTGTTTCTTACCTAGACACTCAAGACAAACTTTCCAAATATATATGTTTATACATATATATTGTAACGTGAAGACTTATGATGGCATAGACAGGATAGTTAGTCATAGAGCACGGTCAGTGACAGTTAGTGATTGATCACATAGACAGTAGAAAGTCGTTATAGTCCAAGAAATATAGTGTGAATATAAATGTGTATATAGACGAGTAGTTATTGGTGTAAATAAAATAGTGAAAATAAATCGAACCCAATTTTAATATAAATTTCCGTTACATTGGTGTCAGAAGTGGAATCAGCGAGTGATTATAAAATTGGACAGACTTTAAGAGACTGCGTTTTCGTGCAGATTTGTGTGTTTTTGAGACTTTTGTTAGATTTAAGTTTAAGCTCAAGACTCTTTTGTTCGTTTCCGTGTTGGTGGAAACACTTTTTGTTCGTTTTTGTTTTATGTGAAGACTTTTCGTTCGTTTTCGTGTGAATGCGAAGACTTTTGCTCGTTCTCGTGTGTGAAGAATTTTGTTCGTTTTCGTGTTGAAGACTTGGAAACTGTATTGATTAATTGACTTTGTCAATAAAGACAATTCAAAATGAAATTAATGCAGTTAACCGTGAAACAACTTAAAGAATAGTTGATGGAGCGGGATTATGATGATTCCGGTAATAAAGCGACCCTCCAGAAACGGTTAATTGTCATTTTCATTGAAAATGGAGAAGATCCTGATATGTTCGAGTTCCACTCTCCGGAACAACTGTTACTGAAAGAGGTGAGAAATAATAACGAAAGATTCGAGGAAGTAACCAGGACATTTGGACTGAAATTCGATGAAGTCTCGAACAAATTTGAAGAAATTTCTAGAAATAATAATGACAAATTCGAAGAAATTTCTAAAAATAATAATGAAAAATTCGATGAAGTATCGAACAAGTTTGAAGAAATTTCTAGATATAATAATGAAAAATTCGAAGAAATTTCTAGAAATAATAACGAAAGATTCAATGAAGTAACCAGAACATTTGGGGTGCAATTCGATGAAGTCTCGAAAAGGTTCGAAGAAATTTCTAGAGAAAGTGACGAAAAATGTGAGGAAGTAACCAGGACATTTGGGGTGAAGTTCGACGAAGTCTCGAACAGGTTTGAAGAAATTTCAAGAACAGTTGAAGAAAACTTTGTCACAACAGAGAAGAACATGGAGCTACTGCAACAAAAAATGAAGACACTGGAAATGTCAGTTAAGAATGGTAACTGCAGTGGGAGTCAGACACCCAAAGGCGAAGATGACTTAGCCACAGGTAATATGAGGGTTAAGCTACCAAATTTTGATGGAAAAAGCTCTTGGTCAACCTATCGAAGGCAATTTGAAGCAGTGGCAATGGCTAACCAGTGGACCGAAGAGCAGAAAGCTGTTTCGTTAACCGCTGCTTTACGAGGTGATGCAGCAGACATCCTTAGGTCTATTCCAGCTGGCCAAGCAAACTACCATGTCTTCCTTTCTAAGTTGGAGAATCGTTATGGAGACAGCAAGTATAAAAAGCCCAATTACGATCTCGGGTGCAACATGCAAATGAGAGTCTGCAAGAGTTTGAGGGAGAGATAGCTCGTATTGTTCGACTAGCATATCCTACAGCTGCCGATAGCTTCCTTGATGAAATTGCGGTGGACACATGGATTGAGGGAGAGCGAGCTGCAGATGGCGTTGAAGCTGGCCAGACCAAAATTGCTAGAAGAAGCACTAGCTATTGCTTTGGAGCATGAAGCCGCAAGCCAAACTTCCCGAGGGCACCGTTTAAGAGCAATCCAGGAAGAAGATCAGTCCAACAGAGAGTCCCTGTTAGAAATGATAAGGAAGCTAGTTACGAGAGCGCAATCAAAGAAGAGAGAGCCAAGGTGTTGGAACTGTGGTGAGCTAGGACACGTACGCCGCAGTTGTAAGAAAAAGGTTGCACAATCGGAAAACTAGAATGGGTCGAGATGAGGGGGCAATCGTCGACCTGCAGAAATAGTGCCCCAGTAATTACGGTCAATGTGTCATCTTCTGGCGGAGCCTTGATTTTATACATCGATGGTCGAATCAATGGAGAAGGCAGAACACTCCTATTAGACACCGGTGCAACAAGAACAATAGCCATGCCAGAGCTCATCACTTATCATTCCCGGATACTACCAACAAAGATCCAACTCCGAACAGCGACTGGAGAAAAAATAAGAACACATGGTGAAGCGAGCATGACCATCAGCATTGGCAAGATCACCACCAAGCACAGAGTTTTAATCGCTGACATATCTGACCTGTTTATTTTAGGAATGGACCTTTTGAAGAAGCTTGGGGCTGTGTTAGATCTCAAAAATGGTATCTTGAAGGTCGACAATGAAGAACTGCCCTTTCACGAGGATAACGAAGATGTTGTCCGACTAATAACGACTAGTGACGTAAAAATACCCGGCTATAGTGAAAAAATATTGATGACCAACCCGGACGGAAACTGCAAATCTGGAAATCTGAGACTGGTAGAAGAAATTAATAATAAGGAATTTCTGACAGCTAAAGCTCTTGTTCGTGTAGGAGATGTCGTTCCTGCCAGAGTAATGAATTTAAAGCAGAGCCCCATCAAGTTGAGCAAGGGAAGTATGGTTGGAAATTGTATTCCTGTATCAGCGATATGCTCTGTAAGAACGATTGGTAAACCATCCAGGACCAGATATTTGTAAGAGCTGATTGATGTGGTCATCAAGACTGTCCAAGACTTAGACGAGAAACAATTATTCTGTGTAGATTACCGACTTCTTAATTCAGTCAATAAGAAGGATAGTTATCCGTTACCCAGAATAGATGACTCCCTAGATACTCTCTCGGAGTCACGATGGTTTCCTACACTAGATCTGAAAAGTGGATACTGGCATGTTGGAATGGATTCCGCAGATCGAGAAAAGACTACTTTCTCGATAGGATCAGGGCTCTGGCAATTCACTGTGATGCCGTTTGGACTATGCAATGCTCCCGCTACATTTGAGAGGCTCATGGAAGCACTTTTGAGAGGACTGATATGGCAAACCTGCCTAGTGTATTTGGATGACGTAATCGTGGTAGGAAAATCATTTGGGGAACACTCGAAGAATTTGAGAGAAGTTTTCTAACGATTACGTGAGGCCAACCTGAAGAAAGAGATGTTATCTGTTCCGACGTGAAGTAAGATATCTGGGTCACATCGTATCTGGGGACGGCGTCACGGCAGACCCAGAAAAGATAACAGCTATTAAGGAATGGCCTATTCCCAAGAACAAGCATGAGATTAAAAGTTTTCTGGGCTTGTGTACCTACTACCGACGGTTTGTGAAAGGTTTTGCCAACATCGCTAAGCCTCTAGCTAAACTAACAGAAGAAGGCAAAGAATATTCCTGGAATGATGAGTGTCAGAGAGCTTTCGAACAACTGCAAGAAGTTCTTATCAGCGCACCAATTTTGAGCTATCCGAGGCATGGTGCATTGGTGCTGTCCTCTCTCAGATTCAAGACGGGCAGGAGAAAAATATTGCCTACTTCAGCAAGGTTTTGTCAAAATCGGAGAGGAATTATTGCGTTACCAGAACTGTTGGGAGTAGTGAAAGCCTGCGAACCCTTTCATAAGTATTTGTATGGTCGCCGCTTTCTAGTTAGAACTGACCATGCAGCGTTGAAGTGGCTCCTGCAATTCTGTTTTCCTGAAGGACAAGTGGCAAGATGGTTAGAACTTCTTCAGAAATATGACTATGACATCAAGCACAGGGCAGGAAAAGTTCATGGAAACGCAGGTGCCTTATCCAGAAGACCGTGCAACTATAACTGCACCCACTGCTCGAAGATGGAAGAGAAGCTTTGCCCTATATGACAAACAACCGTAGAGAATGAGGAGTGGCAGCCCGAACAAATGAAACTGGCCCGAGAGAATGACCCATGTTTGAGAGTGGTCTTGGAGTGGATGCGCCGTAAGGAGAGACCGTCTTGGCAGGATATAAGCTTACGAAGCCCTGAAGTGAAAGCATATTGGAGCCAATGGGACTCTTTTGTGTTAAGAGATAGTCTGCTGTATAGAACCTTTGAGTCTGAAGATGGCACTGAATCCAGATTACAGCTAGTTGTGCCAAGAAGCAAAGTGCCGGAGGTACTACGTCAGCTACATGATGGAGCCTCGGGTGGGCATTTTGGAATCACCAAGACTCTGCAGAAGGTTCGGGAGCGATTCTATTGGGTGAATTGCAAAGAAGATGTGAGACAGTGGTGCCGTAAGTGTGACGTGTGTGCAGCCAGCAATGTACCACTTGCCAGAAAGCGGGCACCTATGAGGCAGTATAATGTTGGGAGTCCCATGGAGCGAGTTGCTGTGGATATTGCGGGACCATTTCCTGAAACGGACAATGGGAATAAGTATATCCTAGTAGCCATGGATTATTTCACAAAGTGGACAGAGGCGTGCGCAATCCCTAACCAAGAAGCGTCAACCGTCGCCGAGGTGTTGGTGAAAGAATTCTTTTCACGTTTTGGCGTTTCTCTTGAAATCCATTCGGGCCAATGGGAAGGGCCATATGATATTTTGAAGAGGATAAATGACGTCATCTATCGTATCCGAAAGTTACCAAGGGGAAAACCTAGAGTGGTGCACATAAACCAACTCGTACCATATGCTGGATCGAACAACCAGTAGGAAGCACGAGTGGCTCTTCAAGAAAAGAACGTTGAGGAGCGAAATGTCAGTTTCAACAACTTCATGTCCATCTACGCAGATCGGAAGAAGGTCAGACTCGGTGTGACAGTTGAGGTTCAACAAGACCTTTTCAAACTACCAGCCGACGTTTCTATTGCCTATTGTGTAGCGGAGGATCTACGTATGGGCCGAGGAATTACTCCGGTGTTTAAAAGGAAGTTTGGAAGACCAACGACCAAGAGTAGGAAAAGTTCTGCGACTAGCAGATGGTAATCGGAACCTCTTCTATTTGGTTACGAAGAAGATGTCTAGAGGAAAACCCACTTACAAGGACATCTGGCATTCACTGAAGAGCGTAAGGAATGAAGTCAGGAATTATGACATCAAGAAGTTGGGTCTTCCGAAAATAGGCTGCAGGTTGGACGGGCTAGATTGGAAGATTGTAAGGAGCATGATCGAATACATCTTCCAGGACGCTGGTGTGCAAATTACCGTGTGTTGCTTCAATCCAAAAGGAGTGTACTCGGGAAAGACGATAGACTGTTGGCGTGTGCGATTCGTCACAGGGCGGAGCACCTTGGCGAGTACGGACTTTGGTTGGCCCCGGGTGTGAGTATGGGGCATGCTGCTATTGGTCAGCGATGCATGGCAGGGTCAAGATGATATCCCGAAGCATTTAGTAAGTTCGCGTTAGTGGTCGAATGTATGCGTTGCGTTGGAAAATGTTTGTTGACGATTACTTGCCTATATATTGGAGAGGATTTGCTGCGGGGTTTGAGTCAGTCAGTCCGGTACGGTGATTATGGTGGAGACCGGACTACGGTGAAGACCGGGAGTACGGTGCAGTCCGGCATTGTAAGGTATTGTACGGCGGACACCGACAACAGAAATAAATAACGCTCGATCGTGAATAGTAAATATAAATTGTACATAGTAGTCAATAGTTACTGAATATATAGGTATATAAATATTGTAGTGTAGTGAATATAAACAGACTATGATATAAATATCTATAATTTCTATACTTATATATAATAAAATTGTAACAGGTTGATGTCGGTACATTAAAAATATTTAAGAAAATAAAATAAGGAGACTTTATTAGAGCAACAGAAGCTAAAACAACATTTCTTAGAATTCTTGTCTGTCGTCTGTGTTTGTACGCGCATCACGCAAAACAAACTGCATAGAATTGAATGCAGTTTTCACGAATGTATTACTAGAGGTCTAACTTAAAGTATAGGCTACATTTTATCGCGTCTGTCTCTTTTTCTGATATGTTTGTACACTTATCACGCAAAAACTGCCACATGAAATTGAATGCAATTTTCACCGATTTATTGCTAGAGGTCTAACTTAGAATATAGGTTTCATTTTACCACGTCTGTCTGTATGTATGTATTGCTATAGATC
This sequence comes from Crioceris asparagi, assembly GCA_958507055.1. NCBI lineage: Eukaryota > Metazoa > Arthropoda > Insecta > Coleoptera > Chrysomelidae > Crioceris > Crioceris asparagi. The sequence continues at coordinate 48,905,375 of OY293827.1, forward strand.
TAAAGGCATCATGTTTTGTTTCTACTATTTGCTATTTCCCAATTCTATTATGGACATCTATCATTCCGTTTACCACATAATCTTTTTCATTATAAATATTTTGAACCGAAAATTCTGTTTCGTCTTCCATTTTCAATTCCTTTTATATGCGTAATTGTCGAAATCAATTATTTAAAATATTTTTATAAACGTCAGTTTCACAAATGGTGCCAAGCGATGCATCAGTAATCAATCGTGCCACTCAAGTGTAAAAGGGGTAATGAAGGGAAAATAAAGTTTTGAACCTGTTTAATTTTAGGGAATCTGGATAATTTGTAATCCAGATAACAATAGGAACAACATTGAATGACTATATTAAAAAGGATGAAAGTGAACAAAACTTGTTTTAACAAAACATACTATGATAAACCTTCTTAAATAGAATAAACTATATACCAGGCGTCACTATATTTAACACCCCCACTTGACGCTTGGCATCAACTATAACTCCCATATTCTTAACACACCAATGATGTTTGCTTCTAGGCAATGCCTTTGTTAGGATATCAGCTATCATAAATTCTGTAGATTCTTTATTTATAGAGACAAGTCCACTCCTGACAGCTTCTCTAACAAAATGGTGGAGAACATCAATGTGTTTTGCACGATTATGAAGCATTTTGTTCTTGGTTAAATCAACAGCTCCTTTATTATCACATTTAATATCAATCTTCTGATCAGTTTTCATATCACCTAATTCGATTAGAACTGTTCGCAACCATAGAGCTTCTTGAATTGCATTTGAAACAGACATGTATTCTGCCTCTGTAGTAGAACGAGCAATAGTTGACTGTTTCTTGCTTGAACAGCTAATGGCCCCTGAAGACAATAAAAAAACGTATCCAGTTACAGATTTGCGATCGACCGGATCATCTGCATAATCGGAATCTGCATACCCATGTACAACATCTGGAGATCGAGAAAAGACAAGTTTTGCATTACTTGTTCCCTGAAGATATCGGAAAACTCGCTTCACAAATGACCAGTGTGTCTCATTTGGATTCGAATTGAATCGACTCAGTTCCCCCACTGCAAATGATATATCAGGCCTTGTGCAGATCACTGTATACATTAAAGATCCAATTGCTGTTTGGTAGGATATCTCTTATGTTAGATTATCTTCTAAATTTTTGTAGAGTTACAGACCTTGTTCCATTGGAGTTCCTTGGGATTTACAGTCTAACATGTAAAATCTTTGAAGAATCTTATCAATATATTTCTTCTGGTCGATACTGACGGTTCCAGTAGCAGAATCTTTAACTATGTGCATACCAAGGCAATAGTTTGCAGATCCAAGGTCCTTCATCTCCAACTTCCCCATCAATTTATCTTTAACACTTACTTTTAGGTTCTCGTTGTCTGTGAAAATTATTACATCATCAACATATAAAGCAATTATAAAAACATTATCATTTTTTAATCTATAGAACACAGAAGGGTCAAATTTAGCTTTACTCAATCCAATTTCCTCCATAGCTTTATCAAATTTTTCATACCACAAACGACTTGCTTGGTCCATAAACTGATTTCTGTAGTTTACAAACTTTGTTAAATTTAGTTTTTTGTCTTCCGTCTTCCAACACCTCTGGATGGTACATATATATTCTTCATTCAAGTCGGGTTGAAGAAAAGCTGTGATAGCGTCCATCTGTTCTATCATACATGAATGAGAGCAGCAAGAGCCAGTAAGATTCGTAAAGTTGTGATTCTTACTACTGGCGAAAATGTTTTTCTATAATCTATTCCATAAACTTGAGAACAACCTTTTATGACAAGTCGAGCTTTATATCGTATCTTTTCTGAGTTACCATAATGCTTCTTTCGAAAAATCCACATGCATTTGATTACATTATGATCCTTTGGAGGATCAACAAGTTCCCAGGATTTATTTCTCAAAAGTGACTGGTACTCTTCCATAATAGCCATTTTCCAATTTTCAGAATCTGGTTGTGAAAGAGCTTCATCCAAAGACGAAGGATCACCAGAAGAATCTATTGAAATTGCAGTCCCTTCTGGATCTAAGGTTTCAGGTATTGGAGGATTCACACGTTCTTGGTTGTCTCGATTATCATCATTCAGTTCAATCTCGTTGAAATTCTCAAAAAATTCCGTCTCGTGTGGTTCATGATTTTGTATGTTGTTATCCCCATTGAATAATGACTCATCAAAAATCACATCTTTCGATTTTGTTATATTTCCTGTTAAAGGATCAATAATTCTATATCATTTGGAGTCTTCACAATAACCCATAAAAACATATTCTTTGGATTTAGGATCCCACTTGCTTCGTTTGTTCTTGGGAATAAAAGCGTAAGCTACACATCCGAATACTTTCAAGTGATCCAAATAAGGTTTTAAATTTGACCAAGCTTGAAAAGGTGTCATGTTGCTGACAGCGATAGTAGGACTTACATTTTTTAAATAACATGCTGTATTAATAGCTTCAGCCCAATATTTGACGGGTAATTTTGCATCAATTAACATAGACCTTGCTTTTTCAATTAACGTGCGATTAACTCTTTCCGAGACACCATTCTATTGTGGACAACAATTTATTGTTTTCTGATGTTGTATGCCATTAACAACACAAAATTCTTCTGATCTGATACGAGTGAATTTTCTTGCCAGATTCATTCTCCACTTTTTCTTTGAATAATTTAAATTTCATGAAAGTTTTGTTCTTCCTCGTTTTGTCATCAGTAAAGGTGATAAAATAATGCTTTCCACTTATCGAAGCCTTCTTCATAGGTCCAGAGAGATCAATGTGAATAAACTCTAATAGATCCTTGGCTCGGTGTGCCTTGCCTGTTGGAAATGGCTTTCTAACGTATTTGCCAAATACACAACCTGGGCACACATTATCATTGTGTGGTAGAGAAACTCAGACCATTTGCCATATCTTCTTCTAGGAGACGTTTCATTCCACCCAAGCTTAAATGACCAAGGCGTTTGTGCCAAAGTCGAAAATTGTTTTCGGATGCAGAATTGACATGGATCATCTCATTATCTTTTACACAAACCAATTTGAACAAACCATTTGATGAGGATACAGCATTAGCAATAATTTCACCAGAATTGCAGTCGACAATTCTACATCTGTTTTCGTTTTCGAACGGCGTTCGTAGACCTTTACCAAATTCTTTGCAGGAAATCAAATTGTACTTTAGCCCAGGCACATAATTGACATTTGTAACTGACGTTCTCTTGACTTTACCATCAATTTTAAGATTTATGTGAGTATCCCCCACTGCCGAAATAGATAATTTTTGACCTGAGGCAGTAGTAATAGACAATTTACAATTTGGTTCTCGAATATTGATTAGCCAATCCTTTCTACCAGTCACATGAAGAGTTGCGCGAGAATCTATGTACCACTCACATTAGTCAAAGGTTTCTGCTGCTAAAGTTGAATTCTCCAATATTAGTCCTTTTTCATAACCACTTTTATCTCTCTTCTTATCTGTTCCGTGCCTCTCGTTCTTCTGATGACGACATTTATTAGCAAAATGTCCAAACTTATTACAGTTATAACATTTCACATTAGTTTTATCAGTCTTGTAATTTTTACGAGATTTGAAAATGAAAGCACGTTCACTTGAAGTTTCACATTTGGATGCTTCTGCCAAAAGTCTTTCTTTAACTAAATCAGATGTGAGCTTTGCGCCGCAGTTTTCAAGCGCCATTATAAGGGGTTTAAAATGATCTGGTAGACTAACAAACATAAATGCTGCGAGTACCCCGTCCTGAATCTCGTGGTTAATAAACTTCAGTTGATAAGCTAGCTTCGTTTTTATATTCACATATTCAGCCATGTCTTTGCATTCTTCATATTTAGTGTTCACTAATTGTTCAATAAGAGATGCTACACGTGAAAAACCTTTAGGTTCATAAATGTCATTCAATCTTCTCCACACTTCTTTTCCAAGCTTCAAGTCTCTGATGTCAGCGTAAATATGGGATTTCACGCAAGAAATAATCGCCGCCATAGCCCTTTTACCCATCTTCTCATCGCCAGCATTTTCATGTATATGATCCCACAGATCGCAATTGACAAGATGAATTTCCATCGCAAATTTCCAGTCGATGAAATTGCTGCTACCATCTAACTTCTCAAAAGAAGGCGAAACATTTGTATTAATGATTGATGCCATTTTAAATTATAAAATGCGCTACTTCCAAGAAGAATCGTTCAGCAGGAATAACTAAGTTACAGTTCGTATCCTGGGCCCATAACCTGTTGAATATTAGGGAATCTGGATAATTTGAAATCCAGATAATAATAGGAACAACGTTGAATGACTATATTAAAAAGGATGACAGTGAACAAAACTTGTTTTAACAAAACATACTATGATAAACCTTCTTAAATAGAATAAACTATATACCAGGCGTCACTATATTTAATATAAATATATAAGTGTAAAGGGGGTAATAAAGAGAAAATAAAGTTTTGAACTGAAAAGTAAAATTAATTATTCAACTCTAACATTACATTAAAAACAAAGAAAATAATAATAATTTGTCATACCCTACGTCCTCAATAAGGAGTAGGTACTTAAATAATATGGCTGCCAAGCTGCTCCTGGAAAATAGTCCACCTAATAAAAGAAACAGGTGTGAGCCTCTTGCATGACGATCCCAAGTACAAGTTTGCATAAAATTAAGAAGTAATTAGGCTGAAGCTTAAAATCACAGCCGACTACTGCTGCAAGAGTGCAACTTATAACCATTTGCACCCCAAAACTGTATGTATAATAACACAGTAGCCTCCCTAACAAAGTCGTGGCGGCAATAAAAACACGCACGTCCACCACAGCATCAGGACAAGTCCCAGGGCAACATATTTCAGGCCCAACACACTCTAACGTGCAACCGCGGTGTCCCTATTTACTGATCAGTAACACAGTTATAACTAAAGCACACTCATATAGGTAAAAACTTCATACAAGAAAACTCAGTGATTACTCACCTAATTACTACTGTGTAGCACACACACCAATATTCACTCTATCTACCAATATAACCAAAAACAATCAACAAAAGCAAAAGAGCTTGGCCTTTGTTGCCGCTCGTGTTTTGACAATTAACGTTTGACATTAACTGCTACAGAAACTTTTGCCAGCGTCTACAGAGCGTCTAGAGCGCGCTCTTTGTGTTTCCTGCTTAAGTCAGCATTTACAAACGTACTATGATTTTATCTAGAAATCAACTCTTGAGATAATATAATAATCAAATATAAATCTAGAAATAATTTTTAAAGAAAATCCTCAACCTTACAAGTGGGTGAAAATATAGCCATGGAATTGAATATAAGATAATGGAATAGAAGGACCCACAATGTTAAATCAATGCAAACTGTAGTTAGCAGAGGTGAGAGTAGTTTTTTCCAAGACTCTACGGTGCTGCCGGTGCTATAATTTGACCTGTTTCTAAATACCTAAGTGATATAAATGTCGGATAAATACCTAAGTGAAACCAACAATGTAATAATGAACATGACAGTAAATCATTTATTATTCAAAAAACATGCAAACAACTCCGTCCTTATTGGAAAGTGGTACATTTTTAACACAAGTTATGTTGTGTAAGGCCGAAATTACGTTTTTAAAAAGATTTATTCAACTATTTTAACACAACAGACTTATAAACGTCACTTGTCAATACCTTTGATACAACGTACTGTATGATTCTCCTACAAAATTTAAGTGAGTGATGCTCACTTAGATGAAAAGTTAATAAATGTTGATTCAGCGTATTAAACACGCTGACCTCTTCAAAAAGAAGCGATGAAGTCGCTGAGCTCAAGGAAATTAGTCATGTAACTTGCATTAATACCTAATATTTGTCAACCGTATACTTTAACTAAATGGCAGCAATCAAATAATGTATCTTCTGGACACGACTAATTACTGTTGCATCGCTTAGCTCATTTGACAAATTGACATCTGTCATGTTGACTACCAAATGAATAGAAATATGTTTTAAATTACCAAATTTTATTTATTAGAAAGATTAAAACGATTGAAAATGGAAAAGATACCTTATTGTTTGTAGAATATATTTATTATTTAGTGCAAGATACAACAGATGTCCATAATAGAGTTGCTAAAGGTAGGTAGTTTTTCACAATGTTTTTCTTGTCTATTTGAAATTTAAGATATTTAAATATAACTGATACCTTCAATTATTGGAGCTTCTGTTGGTATATTGTTCATGCGGAAGGTATATTCGATACAAAATCTCGCATTTCCATTTCATCTTCGTGAATAACTCCAGGACCCAAAATTCTAGATAAATTATCCATAATATGAAATATATTTCCAAACTATCAATTTTTTAAATGGAAATTTACAATCACAGTTATAGCAAAATTGAAGATTTTGGAAAGCAGATATTTCACAACAAAAAGCGAGAATCTTTCAAAAAGTGCATTCTGAATCCCAGTAAATATCAGGTTCAAACGGTAAATATACTAGATACAAAAAGATGTTATGTTCTAAAAGAAGTTATAACTGTTCACTGATAGCTGTAATATTAAAGACGTCATCTTTTTAATTACTGCCATTCGTAATCAGGCACTGCTGTGGACACGACCATTGACAAATGCTATAATACAACAGACAAATGTAAATTGTAATAAATTATAATATGTTTGGGGTCTATAGTCTAATTGTCTTTTGTTTGGGTTATGACAAAGCTTGCAGAATACTAACAGAGGTTACTCTCACCGAAAACGATATCTAAGAAATACGCCGAGCTTACGAATTCAGTCAGATTCAGTCTAGGTGCTTGCGTGTATACAGTTTGTGTCTTGTGTCTCTGGTCTCTGGTTATGGTTTGAATGGTTTGTCTCCAGTACTCCAGTCTCATTTCATTGTGAATGTCTCTGCTGTGAAGTGTGGTCGAGTTCAAAGCATATAAGTGTGTGCACTCGTGCATTGTGAGTTTCAATAACTATTGTGAAATGACTGCGTATTGTGCGTATTGTTCAGTGGATGGTTGTCCTAGAAAAATAGGAACGACGGGATTGTCGTTTTTTCGCTGTCCTAAAAACCAAGAAAGGTATGTCTTTTTAATAAGTTTATCCTACTTGAAAATATTTCATTTTTAGTTATTTTACCTTAGATTTCGAATTAAATATTTATTATTATATTTCTTATTTTTGGTAGATCTCACAGCTGGAAAACATCTGAACAGAGATCTGTCAGAATTAAAAACTGTAGCTTGCATCATTTTACCTCAGACGTAATAGTATAATCACGTAAATGTATCTAATACGCACTTTATATTCAAATTAATTTAATAAAAAATATCACCTAATAGCCTGTAAAGAAAAACCTCGTTAATATTCTAATACACCTATTAATTGCCTAAGAGAACCTTATAAATATTTAAAAAAAATGTATCGACGTTATCAGTTGGTGCACTGAAAAATACGAAATAATTTAAATTTTATTGCTGCTCGTACTTTTGAAGTTGTGCAGTTGCAGTTAGATTAAAATTTTTTGGCACCAACTTCACAAGTACCAGCATCAATAGAATTAAATTATTTTGTATTTTTCAGTGATAACGTCGCTCCAATCGGTGACACGTAAATGATATTCTGTATTATTGTCAATTGCTGAGTCGTTGAAAATGGAGTTCTCCAATGATGAAAAACGAGATATGATAAAACGTTATAACAAGAATTATAGAAACAGTATGAATACATTGGAAGTGTATCATCTTAACATTTAGGATCCCGAGAGACGACAACCCCATCGATCTTTATTCAACTTATTGGATACAAATTTAGCTGAGCATTTCCTTTAAAAAACCCAGACAAAAATCTGGAGACAGGATTGATGAAGAAACTGAAGAAATCATTATTAATGAGGTATAATTAATCTTAAGTTTTTCAAACGAGCTAAACCCATCTCGAATTCTGTCCATTAATTTGTACAAATTTGGTTGTGGTTGTCCTCTCTCGGGATACATCTTAAGATACATTTCCAATGTATTTATTCACACTGTTTTTAACATTATTGTAATAAAGTTTTATCATATTCCGTTTTTCTTCATTGGAGAAATCCATTTTCAACGAAGTGGCAATTGACAATAATACATGTCCTTTACGTGTCACCGATTGGAAAAATCAAAGCCAACTACTTTATAAAAGTAATTTATTTAATTTCTCGAATTCTTAGGACAACAGGGCCAACTTTTGATACATCATCAAAAAGGTAATAAAAAGGGCTATTCAAATTTCTGAAATACCAATATGGCTCCCCCAAAAAAAAGTTCGTGATAGTTACACAAAGAGAAGAAGTCAGGTTATAAAATTATTAACTCCGTTGGAAAGAGTGAAAAAAGTGGCTATGTAAATGTGCTATTTATTTAGAAATTCATTAAGAAATAAAGCCAGGAAAAACATAAAATGATTTTCCTAAAATTCGTTTTTTTCCGGATATTTCCGGAACTATTCGAAATTTAAAAAAATTGAATGGCGTATTGAAGAGCACATTGCGCAACATTGCCCCAATTTAACCATCTTCATATTCCCTATAGTTTCCCAATCCCCCAGTCCGAATGGTGAGTATATAATAATATATAAACTTTTGAACCAATCGTTTTTTGGACATATAACAACATGCCGTTGAATTTTTTTCGAAATTCAAAAGTGTGAACGATCGCAATAGGTGGTACATTTCTATAAGAAATTTACCTAAAAAGCACACAGTCGAATTGTCTACCTCCTGCGTTTGGGTTCGTCGGTCAAAAAATAAATTTATTCTTGATCATTTGGTACCTGCAGAACGCATTAGGTATCCCTTTTTTGGGGATTCATAATCATACGGTAATATTGGAAATTCTTTGTTACATGAAATATTATACAAAGTATTATTATTATTATTATTATTATTATTATTATTATTACTAATGTATTTTCTATAATTCTAGTTTTTAAAAAAATGCGAGAGCCAGTAAGGATTCCATTTACTATGATTTCCAGGTTCAAACGAAAAATGTTCAAGAAGGTAATAATATTTTTTATGTCAGGAACTAGATGTGATTTTAAACTTAGAATACCTCTTTCAGTGAAAATCTGCCAAACACTAATGCAACTCTCCGTGAACTCGCCAAGAAAATGTGTTTTACGGCAAAAAATAGAATCCCTAGAAAAAGCCGCAACAAGTAAATGCGCATTACCAGAATCAGAAATTACTCTAGAATATGTTTTCACGCTCCTGGACAAATAATACCCTAATCAGTATACTAAACTAATCAAAATCACCAGAAGGAACCAGTTATACCAATGAATTTAAGTAGTAAGCGTTAAGTATTTATTTTCATGGCCCAAAAGCATATAAAAGACTTTCAATATTTTGCCGATTATCTTTAAAGAGCACACTTCAAAGATTCACTCACGATTGGAGTATACAATCGGGGCTCAATGATGTTTTTTTATCTTCTATCGAATTAAGGGTCGATCTTCTGAAAGAGATTGAAAGAGACAGTATATTGTGTTTAGATGAAATATGTTTGACGTCAAATTAACATTTTCTCTTTAGTGGTAGTTATAACATCACCTTAATATTAAAACATAGCATACTCAAGCACGCGCGTTTCAAATTTTTATTGTGAACTATTTCTATATTTATACTATTTTTATAAACAATAAATATATATATATATATATATATATATATATATATATATATATATATATATATAAATAAAACTTTTTTCATTGTTAATAATTATAAAATCATCTTACTATTATTCAAGCAATACGTTACTCAAAAGTGAAATAATTCTGATAACAGTTGTTTTGTTCAAGAGTGTTTTCGAATAATTTGACCGACTTCGCAAGAAGGAGGAGGTATACAGTTCGGTTGTGTTTGCTTTTTTTAGTAGCCCGATATTTGTTTACACGTATTTAAGAATGACATGATTATAGAAAATTAAGGTTAGTCCGTGACAGCTAACCGACTTCCAAAAAAATCCATATCCCCAAAAAACATTCCCAAAGTAAAACTTTTGGAGGTGAGACCTATGTTCTGCAAAACTCAACAAAAAAATCTCAAATCTCGTCGTAATGCTAATAAACGCCGTAATCCTGCGTCAAGATCTGTAGAGAGTGGAGTACAACGTGAAAGTCGATTGAGTACAGATTGGTCTCGCCACGCTGGGGGCCGAATTGCGGAAAATTGGGAAGAACGTGAGTATCGATTAAGCTCTGATTGTAGGCGCCACAATAGTTCCCGATCCATAGAGTCAAGTCAAGGAAGAAGTTTGTCTGCTGACCGCATCTGCCACGAAATCCCACGTTCTGTAGAAACACATGAGAAACAAATATTGTGTTTATCGGCTGCTAATTATCAAGATCAAGCAGCAACATATCCCTACTTTAAACTCCAGTTTGGTATGCAGTCTGCAAAATAAGGTTCATAGTGTGAACCCGTACGCCAACAGCGGCACTTCAATCTGTTCCAGATGATGAGCACAATAATTACAAATTTGTAATTATGCTGATAAAAGGCCAGTTGGATCTCATTCGGGTCGTTATAATGCACCAACCACAAATGAAGTCGCTGTACTGTGTCGACCAGGAATGTGAACCCAGGGACGTACTTATGACAATCTACGGTCTGTAGATAGACACGGTTGTCTCAATCCTGGGTACTATGACAAGGGAAGCGTTCGTTGCGGGAAGCAATCTGTGACGTAGCCGGTATACCCGCTCAGCGATTGCGTATCTAGCGGGCTTCAGCGTTCGACTGGCACTTTTGTCTGATTAATGTTTTTGCTTACGATATACTTACATAATTCCAATCAATCTGAATGTAATAAAAAGTGAAAAATCACTATAGGTGAACAGGCGGCGGGCACGAAGCTTTCAGACAAAATTTGTCTAAGTTTCAATTAAACCATTCCATTTCAAAAACTCCCAGTCGACTGCGACATTTGTTTACAGTTTCCAATTCTGTGCAACTATTCAGCGGCATCTATTAAAAGACTTTCTTTTCGCCGCTAGACGCGCTGATGGAGATAGTGTGGCAGAATCTAATGAGCGTCTTATTAATCGTTGCCTTTGCTCGCTTCAAGACATTGTTATTTCAAAAAGTGGCAATCCTTTGATTCATTACGGTCTTCCAGAGCCGCAAGAAATCACTGAAGGTCGGCGAGAATATGCTGTGGAGACAAATTACAATTATTCTGAGATGGCCGAAATTGTGAATAATAATATTGGGACCCTTACCGATGAACAAAAGTTTATATATGACAAAATATTAAGAAGTGTCAATCAAAACGACGGTGAAACATTTTTTCTGGACGCCCCTGTTGGTACAAGCGAAACCTTTTTGAATCGTCCATTACTAGCTGAAGTGAAAACAAGGGAAGATAACACTAGCTGTCGCCTCTACGGAAATTGCTGCCACTTTACTCCCTGGAGGTAAAATTGCCCACACTATGTTTAAGATACCCATGGACCTGGATATAAATGAAACCCTATTTTGTGCCGTATCGCGAAGTTGTGACAAGGCGAAGATTCTTGCATAGTGCAGCCTAATCGTTTGGGACGAGTGTACGATGGCGCAAAAGATGGCAAGATATCTGGCAAAACGATCACAACATGGGAAAGGTTACTGTTTTATTTTGTGGGGAGACTCTACCTGTTGTAATCCGAGGAACTACAGCTGATGAGGTGAGCGCATGTCTCAAACGCTCCGTACTCTGGCCTCGGGTGCAGAAATTGAGTCTGACGCGCAATATGAGGGCTCACATAGGTAGCAACGCCCATGCGCAAGAGTTTTCGGATGTTCTGTTAAAAATTGGCGAAGGTTCATTTCCCAAATCAAATGGGTTAGTTACTTTACCAGATAACCTTTGTAAGATTGTTAATTAATAATAATAATAATAATACTTTATTTAAATAGGCAACCTAATATACAAATATTCTATATACTTCAAGAGAACAAATTTCTATGTGTAACATTATCAAATAAGAACCATTATATTTTTACTACTTATTTAGAATAAAACTAACTCTATCATATCTAATCTAAGTTTGGATTTCATACATACTTTGTTTTAATGTTTAGGACTAGTTGGTGTTTAAACTCTTTGAGTGAACGGGTTTGTTTGATCTCGTTAGGAAGGTCGTTGTTGTGTTTTCTATACTTTTGTTGTAATTATTCGTTAGTTTGTTTAAATAAAATCTTACTTCATGCGTCGTATCTTTATTCATACGTTTCTATTCTATCTCTCATGACATTCATTGACAAGTGGCTATTGACAATTGACAACCTGTTAAGGTACGTTAATGTAAAGCCTGGTTTACCTGCTACAGTCTTCCCCTGGTAATTAGATTTACATATAAATTTAGTCTGTCGACAGGTCGCCGTGTTCGTTCTGATCGTCGTACGGGTTGCTCTTGCACGTCTCGTCCTGTTTGTTGAGATCTTGCGTCTTTTTGAGGGGTCTGATGCGGTGTTCCTTCTGAAGTAGATTGTCTTTCCTGTTGGTGGTTTGTCAATAGTTCGTGTGGTGTTAGGTCTTCACCCTGTAAACTTCCTCTTGGTTTTATTTCGGGCTGAATGACTGGTAAAGCTTCATGAGTGACATCTCTTCTTCTTTGACCGGGAGAGAGCTGTTGCATTTCAATGTTACATGGTCTTAATTGATCATAGTGACGTTTAATTATGTAGCCCCCGTCCAATTCAATCAAGTAGTGAACTCTTCCTAAACGTTCCACAACTGTACCGAATTTCCATCGGATCGAAATTGTATTATTTCTGGACTGAACTCTCTCTCTCTCCTAGTTTATAAAATTTGGAGAAATTTGGTTGGGAAGCTTTACTTATTTATATTATATTTTACTATATTATAAATTTTTTCCAAGTAAGTTTTCTGTTGGTGTTTTCCCTGAGGCCAATGGTGTTGCCCTATAGGGGAAAAGTATTTCATCTAATTTTTTTGATATTGTTCTTTTAGTTGATGTGACACATTTCAGCTTGTTCTTGATCGTTTGTACATAACGCTCAGCTTGACTGTTTGTAGCTGGGTGTCCTGGTGCACAAAATATCTGCTGAATGCCGTTCCGTTTACAAAACTCTATAAATTCTGTGGATTTGAAAATTGTCGCGCTGTGGCTGACTATAACTTCTGGTAGACCGTATCGGCTGAAGATGCTTCTGAAATGTTCAATGGTTGATTCAGTAGTTGGTGCTGTTCTCTGAATCAATACTTCAGGCCATTTCGATTTAGAGTCCACCACAATGAGAAAGTAATGCTGAAGGAATGGACCTGCATAGTCTATGTGAACTCGTTGCCAGTTCTCTGTTGGTGTGTCCCAGTTATGAAGGTGCTTTTATTTGATTATTTTTGATCTGACAGCATTCTTTACAACTTTTTACAGTTGTTTCAATATCTTTGTCGATCCCATTCCAAAAACAATGTCTTCAGGCCAGGAGTTTCATCTTTTCCATTCCGACATGTGTGGAATGTAGTTCTTTCAAAATTTGTGGTCGCAACTTTCCTGGGATGTACACACGTGATCCACGAAAAATAATTCCTGAATGTAATGATATTTGTGGATCGTAAGTTTTTCCATTAAAAATCGCTTCTTTCAATCTAGATAAATCGTAATCTTGATCGGTTTCCTTTTGTATGATTTCGTCCGTGATTGTTTCTGTTGTCAAATTGTTTATTATATTTTCATTGTAAGAATAATCAGTATCTACTATATTAATATTTCTTTCGTCATTTATTGGTTGTCTCGACAAATAATCAGCGTTAATGTCATCTTCAGATTTCTTGTGAATGATGTTGTAGTCGAATCCTGATAAGAATTGTGCGTATCTCAATAATCGTGTTGCTGTCAAAATCGGTAACTTCTTGTTTGGTTGTAGAATTTGCATCATCGGTTTGTTATCTACAACAAGCGTAAACTTTCTTCCATAAATATAATCAGAGAATTTCTTACAAGCCCAGTATACAGCAGTTGCTTCTTTATCCAATTGGCTGTAGTGTTTTTCTGCATTGGTTAGTGTTCGTGAAGCAAAAGCAATTGGTCGTTCTTCGCCGTTGTCTAATTTGTGAGATAAAACTGCCCTAATCCAACTGGACTAGCGTCTGTAGCTAAATAGATCTGTTTTGTTGGGTCGTATGGTTGTAGAACATTGTGGCTTGCTATAGCATTCTTTGCGGTCGTAAATGCTTCTTCACATGCGGGCGTCCATGTAAATTTGTGTTCTTTCCGGAGCAACTGATTCAATGGGTGTAGAATTGTTGATGCATTGCATATAAATTTTCCATAATATAGAATCAGTCCGAGAACCTGTCTGACTTCCTCTACATTTCGTGGACGCGGTGCTGCTAGGACAGCTTCTACTTTTGAACTTGTCTTTTCTAATCCATTTCCTGTAATGGTATGTTCCAGATATTCTACAGATGTAGAAAGAAACTTGCATCTCTGCTTATTGACGTGTAGGTCATTATCTCGTAATTTTTCTAAAACTCTGATTAACCGTTGTTTGCATTGAATTTTTGTTTCTCCTTGAATAATAATATCAAAATATGCAGCTGTTCCATCTAAATTTTGTACTAGTTGATCGATAAATTTGTGGAATTTGTTTGGTGCAGATTTGATCCGAAAAAGAGTCTTGATGCTATGTAGGTTCCTCGATGTGTTGATATCGCTTGAACTGCAGCACTTTTTTCGTCAACTGGCAGATGTAGGTATGCTTTATGAAGGTCTAGTGTGCAAAAATATTTCCCCCTTCCGATTTTGTTAAAAATATCCTCAATGATGGGAATTGGGTAGAGGTTTTCGTGTAGATGAGGATTTACTGTGACTTTGTAGTCGGCACATATCCTAACTGAGCCATTATTTTTAGGTACAACTACGATAGGAGTACCCCATTCTGAGTAATCAACTTTCTTAATGATATTCTCAGCTTCGAGTCTGTTCTGTTATTTTTCTACT
This sequence comes from Crioceris asparagi, assembly GCA_958507055.1. Classification (NCBI taxonomy): domain Eukaryota; kingdom Metazoa; phylum Arthropoda; class Insecta; order Coleoptera; family Chrysomelidae; genus Crioceris; species Crioceris asparagi. The sequence continues at coordinate 48,920,385 of OY293827.1, forward strand.
TCTCCCTTGAGTGCATATGGAATTTGGCGTGGTTTGATATATACAGGTTGTATACCATCTTTTAAGCGTAGAGTGCAAGTATACGGTGCTTTACCAATTTTCTCCTGAAAAACATCCTTGAATTTTTCTAGTATTTCGTCGATTGACATATTTTCGGGTAAATGTTGATTTGTTGTATTTTTGATTGTATTAATATTGCTTAAGTTGATGCTAAGATGTCGAATCCAGTCCCTTCCAAGTAAAGGATCACGCTTTTGTTTGACAATATATAGTTTCTCTTGTGATAATATACCATCTTGAGAGACTTCTAATTTTATTACTCCGATTGGTTTGAAAATTTCACCCGTATTTGTCCGGAAAATTAATGTTGTCTGTTCTATTGTTTCTTCAATATTTAGATTTTTATAATCGTCAAATCCCATAAGACTTACTCGAGATCCTGAGTCGCATTCAAATTTAATGATTTTCCCGTTGATGTTGATATCTGCTAACATTCGGTCATCAGAATGTATATGTGTTCTATTTAAATGAATATCGATGATTGTGTTAATGGAAAACCCTTCTTCGTCGTCGTCTATGTGTTGGATTCTTCGTGATGGCTCTTGTTTTCCCTGTTTTAAGGTTTGGATAAAAACTTTTTCAATGTGTCCATTTCGTTTGCATTTTTGACATCTCAATTTGTGTTTTATATAGCATTCGTGGGTTTTGTAGTTGTTGTTCCCACAATGTAGACATATATCTCTTAGTCCTAACTGTGTCAATATAACTGAATTTGTTCTGATGTCCTTACTCTTGAATTGTTTCTGTTGAGGTGATTTCACTTTGTTCCGGAATGTTGACTGTGAATGCAATTTGTAAACGCCGCTGGTCGACTGTGATGTTGTATAATGTACTTTATTTTCAGATTTTGATGCTTCCATTGTCAAAGCCAGGTTGATAGTCTCTTCAAAAGGTATTTCACCTCGCTCAAGAATCTTCTCTCTAATATCAGTACTAGTGAGACCTCGAATGAATTGTGCACATAATATCCTATGTAAAACGTTTGTAGAGCATGTTGTATTATTGCACGTTGTTTTAAATTGCGCTCGTTTTGATCATTCCCTTAGTACTGTAATATACTGCAAAAGGCTTTCTTCAGGTCTTTGTACTCTGGAGAAAAAAATGTGCTGTTCCGTCAAAGGATTGATCTTGATTGCTAATGCGTTCTTTAGAATTTCTACTAATTCGTTGTACGTTTTGTTATTTGGTTCATCCGGTGTTAGCAAGTTTGTCAATAATTTGTAGTGTTTAGGGCCCAGACAATTTATAAAAATCGTGTGTTTTGCTTCCAGAATTGCTGTGTCCTCTCCTATTAGCCCTTTCATTTTGAAATAGTTGTTTAATCGTTGGAAGTAATTAGAAAAAGGCTGTTGAGTTTCATCATATTGTTCGAACTGTAGGTTTTGATTCTTCAAAATATCTGTAGGCGTTGTTGTTGGAGTTAGTTACAACTGTTGCATTTGTTGCATGAATAAGCTTAATGTTTCTGTCAGTTTATCCACCATTCTGAATTTCTTTTATCTCGTCGCCAAATCTGTTGTGTTTTCTATACTTTTGTTGTAATTATTCGTTAGTTTGTTTAAATAAAATCTTACTTGATGCGTCGTATCTTTATTCATACGTTTCTATCTCTCATGACATTCATTGACAAGTGGCTATTGACCATTGACAACCTGTTAAGGTACGTTTATGTAAAGCCTGGTTTACCTACTGCAGTCGTTGTACATTAACAAGCCTTTATGAAAAAATGAATTGGTAGTTCGAGTATAAGTTGTTCTTTGAACATAAAAATGATTGTTTCTTCTGGTGTGATAATTGTGTATTTGGTTTTGAAATACAATAAATTGGTCAAAATAAGAAGGGGCCTCACCAGATACAATCTTATAGATCAAAATCATAGAAAAATAAAACAACCTATCTTTAACAGAAAGCCAGTCCAAGGTCTGAAACATTGATTTAATTGGAGTATACCTATTGCATCGCAGAATAATGCGCATGCCTCTATTTTGTAGTTTTTGCAGGGCAGAGATGCTACTTTCATCAAGCAATGCAAGTACACTAGCACAGTAATCAAAATGTGGTTGTAATATAGTTTTATAAACAGTTATTTTAGTTTGAAGAGATTCTTACTAATTCTTGTGAAGAAAAATAGCTTTTTAATATTCGGTGGAGGAACTTATTCATTTCGTTTATGGGTATGTATCTCAAGTAAAACGTCAGGACAATCCTTGGCTTTGTGAACGAGCAATACTCACACCCAAAAATGATCAAGTAGCTGCCATAAATCAGAGTATTTTGAAAAATGTTGAAGGAGATGAGGTGATATACCGGTCCATAAACATAGTTGTAGACCGAACCGAGAATTGCCTGTGGGATAGCGGAGGAGGTGGAGATGCTATCAACAGACTATCATAAAGAGGGTCCTAGACGCTGGGCATGGAATAATGGTAAGGCTCTGCATTGCTGGATGACTTGGCAACTTGCTGGGCATTGCTGACCAGTGTCATGTGGGTGTCACCGAGAATCGCATGTGGAATAGCAGACAGTTTATATAGAAGCTGGTATGGTCATCGAGCAGAATTTAGGTATGGAGAACGAGACCCTGGTAGCTGTGGGCGCATCAACTCCCAGTAGATATATAATAACCTAAACAGTCCATGGTAAAAATCGGCCATCTCTATCGGCGAAATCCGTGTGCAGGTGTGTTGCAGGTGAACATTCGAGAACGTGCTTCAACGAAGTGAAGGGGCTGCATGAAGAAATCGGTTTCTATCTGAACTTGCTGATGGTTATGGTGGCATGGCCATGAAAAATTTCAGTGCTTCGAGTTTACAGTTGCTCATTCGGGGATTAGAGAGCATGTTGGACTGTGAATGAAGCCTGGTGGAGAAGTTCAACAGGAAGGTGCCAATGTCAAGGCGGAGCTGTTGGGGCCAATGCAGCTGTTGTTATTGGCACCAAGTAGGTGTCAATTGTAGCCAAGAAGTCGTGTTGCCTGCATGCACAAGATGGCTGAGCCTCGAAGATGTTTCTGATCGGGACGATCAGAATGAAGGGTGAATGTAACGAACTTGGGTCGACACCATTATCGGGGCGTGTGCGATTCGTCACAAGGCAGCTTGGCGAGTACGGGCGTTGGTGGGGCCCGGTTGGTGTGAGTGTGGGGCATGCTGCTAATGGTCAGCGATGCATGCCAGGGTCAAGATGATATCCCGAAGCATCTAGTAAGTTCCCGTCAGTAGTCGAATGAATGCATGGCGTTGGAAGATGTTTGTTGAAGATTCGAGAAGGAGAGGCTTGCCTATATATTGAAGAGAATTTGCTGCGGAGTCGGAGAGAGTCCGGGGCAGTCAGCCGGGTACGGTGATTACGGTGGGGACCGGACTATGGTGAAGACCGAGAGTACGGTGTAGTCCGGCATAGTATCGTGTTGTACGGTGGAGACCGACAACAGAAATAGATAACAATTGGTTGTAAATAGTGTAAATAGTAAATATAAATTGTACATGGTAGTCAATAGTTAGTGATTATATATAAGTGAAGTGAATATAAATAGACTGTGATATAAATAATGTGTAAATAAATAAACTTTGAAAATAAGTAATTCCCAGGCCATATGCCCGTTACAGTACGATATGTATTCAGCATAATACAGCTTTAATCAGGGATTTTTAGGCCATTTTTTCTATGAGTTCTGGTGGTGGGAAAGTGTTTTCATACTTCAGATGTAACTTGGACTTTGTTTCGAAGTTGAAAAAGTTCTACGCCCAAATGCGCGAAGTGATTGAAAACCTTTTTTAATGCGTCGGGTAGCTAAGCTAATCAACTCATAGAAGCGTGTAAAAAAGTGAACAAACGCGAAAGAGAGAAATGAAAATTATTGAGCGTTGTGAACAAGGAAATTTTTCGGAGCCTAGTGAAAACTGAAAAAAGTCTGCTACAAAAACTAACTTAGACGATTGCGATAAAGGGGTTGTTCGGTGCTTGATAGTGAATTATTATATCACCGAAAAAGAGGTTTTACCGGTGGTAGAGAAAGGTTCTGCAAGGCTATGAAACAAATGGGATTTATCTGGATAAAGACAAGGACCAATCGAAAAATTCTTATGGAAAAGCCCGGGTTAATTATTTAAGTAGTATAAATAAATACAGTGAAGAAATAAGGCCACTAGTCTACATGAACGAAACTTATATCCATTCGTCACACACACATAAGAAATTTTGAATCAAATATAAGTCAATATCAATCAATACAAAAATATCGATGATGTTATAACATAAAAAATAGAAGACGAAACAAAATGAAAATAGTGTAGCCTAACGGTAAATGAGAAAATAAATAATTTTAACACAGCTAAGTAATTTATTCATTAAAAACTATTAAGATCCTGTTACCTGTCTCTGATGCATGAAGGGTTCTACCGACGATTTTGTAGTATCAAGTAAAAACTATATACTGTAAACTGTAATCTATATACTCTAATTAATTTTAGAGAAAATAAATAAAGAAAACATTCTTCTGAATTTTTTTATTTACAAGATTATTTACATAATATATTTTAAATACTATCAATAAAATTAACGATTTTCTGACTATTCCTGCCCATCCTCTCAGGAATGATAAGATAACAATAAACAAGTTCTCAAAAATGATATAATAATTTTCGTCCAAAATATACTGAGTTAATATAATGAGAAATAACGGTGAATAGAACATACTTACGGAAATAAAAAATAAGAACTAGAACACCAAGCAGTATGAATATCAAAAAAGAAACAGAAAACTCTTTTTTCAACGACGACGATCAATCACCCATATAAGGGCCTTAAATAATTATTTATGATACTATAAACGGAAATCACTGATTAAGATACACTTGTGGTCTTATATTGGTAATTTTCGGGTAACCAATAGACAATAGTTCGAAGTCAACATTTTGTAAAAATTGGTTTAGCAGTTTGATCACGAAATTTTGTTTCGGTATCTTGTAAGTTATTTTGTCAAATTCTATTAAGAACCTGTATCTACATTATATAGACCTTGAACAAATTATCATCAAAGTGTTTTACTAAAACTATGTTTGCTTTGGATGCGCAACTACAGTTGTCGGTGTAGTCTTGAAGCACTGTAGGAGGAAGGCAGTGTATATAAGGAAGGCGACCATTATTGCCAAGAGGGCATACATGAACAGATTGAGCTCCGGTTGCCGAAATCTGTTCTTTCTCAACCACTCTAATACATCGGCTTCGGAATGTAGGTCGCCCCTATAGATGCTCGGAAAGCGCCTTCGAAAGTACACTATGGCCGGTAGGTTGGTGACGCCCCATTTTCGAGCGTACCTTGCATCCGCCATCTTGACGAAAGTAATGTCGAAATTGTCCGTTTCGCTGTCAATGTTTTCGAGTTTTTCCAGAATGGAACGACTCTCCTCGGAATTCACTTCATCTGAAAAAAGGCAAATTAAAGAAAGCATCAACAGTGGAAATTTTGTTTTTGAATAGAAGTCTGGACGCCCCCTTTAACTTTTAAATCATTTGAAATATTTTTATTAAACTTTGGGAACTTTAGTAAGACAATTTAAGCAACATTTTAAGCAGACAGTGAGGGCAGTGATAAATGCAAATGTCAAACTGAAAGTAAGGCACCATTAAGAAAAATGGGAAAGGGGGTTGAGTAATACCTCATTTAAAAGGCAATTTCACCTGTAGTTCATCGTCAAAGTTTTAAGTCGCTGCCAATTTCCGAAACAAATGTCGCCATGTCAAATTTCGGAAATCCTCAAAAAAGTTAGATTTGATTTTGGATTGATTGACACCAATAAATTTGGATGCCATGAATGGTATTTCTAAAAATACAATTTATTACATTTTGTGTTTGCTAAATTAAAATTAAATGCTTTTTCTATTGATCGTTTATTTTTAATACCAAATCTTAAGAAACGCAACAATAATAACATTTTATTTCACACAACTTACTTCTGAGTAACAAGTAATGGCAAATAAAAATGTAAAACGGACATGTACACACTATTTTAGAGCAAAATTTGGAATTTACTTAAAACGTAATACTCCCTGTTTAGTAAAAATTAGGCTTTGCTGCTAAGGCAACGATGACACTGACATACAATGTATTTAGTTTTTTATTTCGATTTTCGTAATGTTGGTTTTTAATTGAATCTTTGTACTTTTTTATTACAAAGTAGGCTTTACCTAGGCAAGGTAACGATGACATATTTATTAGATTTTTGTTTTGATTTTGCAGTTTTGTGTACCGTGTTTTGAATTTTTCAAAATGTCTGGAACTTTGCAAGAAAAGTAGAGAAAGTTTTAATTTTTGGCGAAGCACAATACAATTATCATGCTGCTGAGCGCATTTTTACTGACAACTTTCCTGATCGTCCACTTACGAGAAAGAACTTAAGGATACTGGTTCAGAAAATTTCGAACCACTGGAAGTATCCTCGATGCAAAAAGAACTGGAAGACCCCGACTAACTGAAGAGAAATAAGTTCAGATAGTAGCTCAAATGGTGGTTAATCCGAGGCAACCGAAATCGCAAGTAGCCACAGCCAAAGAGTGCGAAGTTAGTACGAAAAGTGTCCAAAGAATTTTGAAAAGGAATAAATTTCATCCTTATAAAGTTAAAATATTACACGAATTAAACGAGGAGTATCCAGACCATAGCATTGAATTCTGTGAAATAATGTCTGAACGATTGAACAGAGACCCGAGTTATATTAAAATCATTTGTGTGGGTGATGTACAAGGTGGCCCATTATTAAAGGACGCCGGCTATATCTCAGGATCCGTTAATCGGACGATCAGGAGAAAAAAAAATTGGAGAAGTCGGCCAAAAGAAAAACCTGGAAAATATGTGTAAGAGGCTAAGTCTACCACTAGAGGGCGTAACTCACACCGCAAATTAAAAAACACTGTTTTATTCAAAATTATCCCAAGTTAACCTATATTGAAAGTATTTTTTTTGTAACCTACTGAAAATAAGACAACATTTTTGTATTAAAGTTTTTTCTCTATCTTGTCAACTTGATAAATTTTTTTTGGTATGACCAATTTTGAATAAATTTGTTTAATTTTTTGGGCGCTTCTACTGAAGGAATAACATTTTGAGTTTGATTATTTTCTGAGTCGGTAAATGACATTTTATGACAAAGTCGCAGATTTTTATGAATTTTTCGAAAATTTAAAATGCAATGTTATTTTTATTTTCCATTAGGAAGAAATAGTGTGAGAAATTACAGATACCACAATTCGATATGATTAGTCCTTATAGACTTATCTCAAAATATATTTAAACCTGCATTTTCACAAAATTAGAGAACACTCGAGTATCTGTAATGTTTGATAGAGTTACCTATATTTTATATTGACTACTTTAACAATAAAAAAAAAATATTACCTATGTTGCTCTACATGGTTTAATTTACGTTAAGTGTAATTAAATCAGAATTAAACACAAATACCTGCTCACAGCAGGTTACAGCTTTGTATTGCCCAGGACGGACGACATTTTGAATATTTAAGGCCTCATTAATATTTTTTTAGTTTAGTTCTGGGTTATATGTTGCTTAGCTCTAGTTGTCCAGGTTTTTTCTAAATTCGGTTATCTTATGGAGAACCGACATTCTCGACAGAAAAATCATAAAATTACTGACTAAGGAAAATAATATGACAAAGTTTTTGTTATTGTAAAGAAAAATATACTTTATTTTCGCTTATTTGTTTTGTTTCTGTCATGTCAAGGCCTACCGAGAGTCGTACTAATTATAATTTTCTTGTATAAAGTATTAGGCTGTTACAGTTAAGTATTTGAATTTAATTCTCATTTAATAACACTAAATTTAAATTACCCCATCTAGAGCGACACACGTGATAGAAAATTTTTGTTATTGTTAAAGTAGGTTATATAAAATATAGGGAACTTTAATAAAAATTACTGATACTCAATGTTCTCTAATTTTGATACGTAAAGAATATTTTCACCTCCCCCCACCCTAAAACTTGAATACAAAAAAGCTGTAATATTTTCAGTAGGTTACAAAAAAGTATTTCCAATATAGGTTAACTTGGGGTTAATTCGTTGTGTGAGTTACGCCCTCTAGCGGTAGACTTAGCAATTTATAAATATTATCCAAATTTTTCTTTTGGCTGATTTACCCCTAAAATATTTTTTGTCCGGTTCGTCCGATTACCGGATCCTGAGATATAGGCGGCGTCCTTTATTAATGGGCCACCCAGTACCTTCTTTCTAAACGGAAAAGTGAATACACAGAATGTTAGATACTGGAGTGATGTGAATCTACACATTTATCGAGAAAAGTTAGTTTCCTCAAAAACTCAACGTTTGGGCAGGTATTTTGGAAACGACGTAATAGGTCCACTTTTTATTGAGGGAACTTTAACTGGACCGTTATATATTGATATGCTTCAAAACGACATAGAAAGTTTAATTATTGTGTTGTTTTTTAGACGTGCTTATGAAAATTAGGTATACGTTTCTTCAGATGTATTTATGGAAATCGAATGATCAATAGAAAAAGCATTTAATTTTAGTTTAGCAGACACAAAATTTAATAAATTGTATTTTTAGAAATACCATTCCTGGCATCCAAATTTAATGGTGTCAATCAATCTGACATCAAATCTAACTTTTTTGACGATTTCCGAAATTTGACATGGCGTCATTTTGTTTCGGAAAGTGACAGCGATTTTAAACTTTAACGATGAACTTCTACTACTGAAAATATATTTTAAATTATATATATATAACCAAAGTGACAAATATTCATAGGGTTGCGGCACTATGGGCTGTAGGATAATGAAAACTCTTTTTCAATTACCAACATTTCTTTTTTATGTTTATATCACTGCGGTGGCCTATTCGATTTTTTAGAAGTTGGATGGTTTGTCCAATATATTTCATTTCACAGTCTGAGCATTGAAAGCTATATACACAGTGAGATATGTTGCTGGTAAGTACTTTATCTTTAGTTCTGGTATATAATCGACTGATAGGTTTGATGTTCTTTTGTGCTATTTTTATGTTCTCTTGTTTAAATACACTTATTAGTCTTCTAGAAAGCCCTTCAATGTAAGGTAAGAAACCATATCTAATCATCAAATTATGGTTTTCTTCACAGGTTTGTCTTGTATGTGGATCTATCCAATCCAATCCAGATCGATAGCCATTTTGTGTGAGAATTCTATACACTCTTCTTAGACTCTCATTTTTCAGACTAGGATGTGAAATTTTTAAAACTCTGTTTTTCAGTGCTAGAATTAAATATATTTTAATTCCAACAGGATGGTGAGATTTATAATTGATGTATCTTCCAGAACTGGTGGGTTTAGTGTACCAATCTAGGATTATCCTGTTGTCTTCTAGTCTGATAACATGAGTGTCCAAAAAGGGTAATATTCTATTAGTCTCTCTTTCGACAGTGAACTGTAAGTGTCTATGGTAGCTGTTAAACGTTAATTGAGTTTGTTCAATTTCAACTTCTGGAACTGTACAAATTATGTCATCAACATAGATTCTAAGCCAAGGAATTGCAAACGGTAATTGAGCGATGCATTCATCAAGCAGGTCTTTCATTACATAAGAGGCTAAAATTGGTGAAATGTAAGAGCCCATTGGTGTGCCTAGTATCTGTTTGTAAAATATTCGGTCAAATACTAGATATGTGGTATCGAAGACATGATTTATCAGTTACAGAAAAGTTGTTTTGTTAATTTGACAGTTTATACGAATGTCATCCCAATGTTTGTTGATGGATTTTTTAACTAAAACGCGTGGTATGTTATAGAATAATGAAACAACATCTAAGCTTATAACGACACATCCTTCTGGTAACTATTTTTCTTGCACAAATTCCGCAAATTCGAAAGAATCTTTTATATAGTATTCAGTGTTGTAATTGAATGATTTTGATAATATTCTGGTAACTAACTTTGCAACACCAGAATTCGGGGAATTGATATTTGAAACGAGGTCTTAAGCTTAGTGTTGGTTTGTTAATTTTCGGTAACCCATAGTATCTAGGAGAAACTCCGTTATGAATAGTTATGTTTGGTTGTTCATCCTTACATATTGCTCCTTTAGAATATATTTTTAATTAGTTCATTAGATTTTGTTTGAATTGTGAGTGTAGGGTCTCTGGAATTCGTTTATAGTACTTTTTGTCTTCCAGTAAATTATTTGACATTTCAATATATTGATTTTTAGACATTAATACAGTTGTATTCCCTTTATCTGATCTAAAAATCACCAAATCATTATGTGTCTTTAGAAATAATCTTGTTTTATTTTAAAGGTTATTCAAGAATTGATCAATATTAATCTTTTTATGTAAGTGATTTGTGATAATATACGTTAATTGTGCTCTCATAATATTCTTTTGGTTACTATCTGTATTAGACAATAGGAGTTCAATGTCAGCTAATAATTTAGGTATTGAAATATCTCTAGTATTAGGTGGAACTGCGAATTTATGACCAAGTGATAGAAATAATTTTATGTCTTCTGGAATGTTAATGTTGGTTAGGTTTCTTAGCCAGTTATCATTAGTTTTCAGCTCACTAATTTTATCCGCTCGTAATCTATTAAGTTTGTTTATATTGTTCTGTTTAATGTTATTAAATAATCTATTAAATTTTACTGTTTGTCTGTTGAAAAATTATCTAATTATGTTAGGTGGTAATAAATCCTGTAAATTGTTGGAAAGTTGGTTGAGCATTATTTCAATATTAGATAGCTGGTTATGTGAGGAAATGATTTCAAGATTGAGAATCTTCAATTTAGTTCTGATATAAAAATTAAAAACCTGTTGGGATAATCGTGTATTCGTTGTTCCAATGAGGTTGCAGATGTTTTTTGTGTCTCGGTAGTAGACCCTCTCTTCTGCAGTTGAGTAAAAATATCTTCTTGTTTTTCAATGATGCCCTTTTGGTGTTAAAATTTGCCCACTGTTTAAGTAAATGTACAGCTTTGTAACCATAACGTAGTTGCATGTTCTGGTAGAACCCCATCCTTCTTATAATATAATTTTAGTAATTCGCTGCCGAGAATGTATAACCAAAGTGACAAACATTCATAGGGTTGCGGCACTATGGGCTGTAGGATAATGTAAACTCTTTTTCAATTACCAACGTTTTGATAGCGGTGGCTATCTTTTTCAAGGTTGTATTAAAATAAAAGAAAGTTACAAAGAAGTACTTAATTAAAGGGATATAAGAATCATCGAAATAATAATCAAGAAAAATAGTTATATATAAAAACACGTTATACGAATTCCAATTTAAATTGATTTGAGTGTTAAATATAGATAGGTACATCATTCATTCTTATGTTATCAGAACTAAATTGAATTTCTACATCTAATATTAGAATTGAACTCAACTGAACGAGAATTAAGGTAGAACAGAAAATAATGGTCATAAATAGCAAAAACTAGAATAAAGAAACAGGGGAAGATTGTATTTTTACTTTTTATCTAAATTTTTGAACACATGGAATTCAAAGTTACTGTCTTTTATTTTGTTTCTTGATTTGTGTGTTCTTTGTTAATTTTGTCTATGGGTTGCATATCTGACGTCTAATTTCTAAGCTGTCAATTAAGAATTAAAAATAAAAACAAACAGCAAACGTATGGCACAAAGTTATAATATTTGTGCATAGTGCATTTTCTCTTCTTTGTAGTTGTGGCCTTTTATGAAAAGACAACAAATAGGAGTAAACCTGACTCAGACCATGGATGTCAGTTCTTTTGTTCATGCTGTTGCACTCCTGGTCTATTTCTACAAAGAGTAACTAAATTATTTTTTTATTTATTTCTTGTTGAGTAAGGGTGAGATATGTAGATTTTTCATTTTATTGCATGTAAACACAGTTGGTGAGAAAGTATAATGAATTCACGTTCAGAATATTATTGTCATAGAGTTGTTCAGTTGGATGATCTCTATTTTTGAACAGGATTATTTTTAATATGTAGTTTTCAACTATGTTTAGCTGACTCAATACATTTTCATAGAGTCCACCCCACACTAGAATTTCATATCGTATCACTGTTTCAACCAACGATTTATAGACAGATAATACCTACATTTTTCTTTCCTAGTTTGTTTCTTAGACGGTAAAACTTATATATAAATCTTCTGGTTTTCTTAGTTACATCGTAGACATAGGGATGGCATTTGAGGTTGTTATCAATTGTTATTCTAAGATATTTGGTAGTTGAACTTTCCTTATAGAGTCGGTGAAAATGTCAATTTGCAAAAATGTACAGTTTAGTCTTTTAGTTTTGTTGACAGAAAAAGCAATGTTTGTGTTTTTTTGTAAATTTAGAGATAATTTATTATAATTAGCCAGTTTTTAACTTTTCTGATTCCAAGGATGGCTTTGTCTTTGGCTTTATTCCAATCACAGTCTTCATATACAAGAACGGTCTCATCAGCGCATGATAGAAACAGTCTGTTTATGTTAGTTGTTAACAGTAAGTTTATGTAGGTTAGGAAGAGCATGGGACCTAATACCGTGCCTTGGGGCATACCCATTTTTAGTATCATTAGATCACTCAAAATATTTCTTATTCTTAGTATTTGGGTTCTGTTTTCAAGGTTATTTTTTAGTGTATATATATGGTTAATTAATTCATTTTCGCTAATTGGCTCAAGAAACATGGATGCCATCATATCTGGGTATGCAATTTCAGTGTCATCTATCTGATTTGGTATTGTTTGTGCCATGTCATGACCTACTTTAGTGAGATAGTTATTGCAGTAGTTAACCATATCTTTTTCATTAGAAAATGTTTTTATATTTTCATTTAGTATAAGAATATTTTTTGGTTTTGTTTTTATATTTTCATTGCTTCATTTATGATTTTGTAGAGTTTACGAATGTCATTTTGGTATCGCAATATTTGTTCTTCGTAGTAAGTGGTCTTTGCATATTTAATTGTTCTATATAAGTAGGTATGTAACGCAGTTAATTAAAAAATATACGAATTTAACAAAACATAACATAACATCGTCTTTATTAGATGTAGTATAAACTCTATATTAAGTGGCCACCAACGGCGAAGTTTAGCTAAGCTACTGTTACACTTAACCATTATCGGAAAAAAGATAGTGTTGTTATTTACTACGAGAAAGTAGCAACAATTGAATACACGTATTACAATTCATTTACACTCCTTTCTATACTAACTAACTAACTATTTACAATTTATATCACAATATTCATTTCATTTGGCACGTTCAAAACTGACTGACTTGCCCCGCTCTCGTTGCCGTATTTTAATCTATTGAATAAGACGCTGAGGTGCTTCTCGAAAGCTCCCGATGCGGGTAAAAGATATTTCAGGTGCCATCTAGGTGTTTCCACAATGAGTTAGAAGCTCTCTGTCCCACAACAGTGAATCAGAGAACGTCAAATCGCGCAGTGGCGTGGGTCTGGGTAACATTAAAATAGTTTGATTTTCTTTCTGAATGAGGTGATACTCTTTTTTTGTAGTGAAGGGGTAAGGTATTATAAATTGTAGCATTATATGAGAAGTTTCTCTTAAAAAGCAAAGTGGAGTATTGAGGTATCCTAATTGAACTATTTCTAAGAGCTCTGTCATGAATATTGTGGGAAAACACTATTTTTTTCATGAAGATACTTAATCCGAGCATGTCACATTAATTTGTTGATGAAGCTTAAATAATGATATTTGACTATATTTTCAGCCAGTTCAATGTGTTGAATTTGCTCGAAACATGATCATACTTTCTTAAGTCAAAAATAAATTAAAACAGTTGTTATGAACAATTTGTATACGATTTTTTAGAAATTGCTCTAGACATGGGTAATATACGATATCACAGTAATAAAAAAGTGAAGTTACTAGAGATTCACACAAGTTTTTTTAAGATTGAAAGACAAAACTCGCCTGCTAGCATACAATAGGCACAGTCAAGATATATTTTTGGAATACTTCATGCGTAAATCTAAGTTTTGTATCGATTTAAAAGCCCAGGATCTTAGCAGAATCACACAACTCTAATTCATCCGAAGCAATTGAGATTCTACGCCTATCACTGAATCACTGAGAAGCTTATTGCATGAATCGGAACAAAATAACACGATTCTTGATTTGGATGAGTTAAACAGTAAATTGTGATTGAGGGAATATTTGTATATACTGTTAATGTCTCTTTGAAATTCATGTGTAGCACTTATCAAGTTGTCTCGGTGGAAGTGGTGAACTATTTGTGTGTCATAGGAAAATTAATAAAAATAATTAGAAAAATTAACATTTGAGGACAGATCACAGGATTAAATAAGAAATAATATAGGACTCAATGCTGATCCTTGAAGTATGCCAGAAAAAATTCTTTTCAAATCTGATCTTAAATTATTCAGAGTCACACATTGGAATCGATCGAAGAGGTAATTTTTAAAGAAACTAAGAGATATGCTGTCATAGCCGAAATATTCTAGCTTACAGTACAAAAGTTTATGATTGATTTTGTCAAACGCTTGTGAGTAATCAATAGAAACGAGAGCTATGCACATCTTTTTATCAACGGCACTGAAGATATTATCAGTGACATTTAAGAGGGTAGAAGTGGTGGATTAATTGTTACGAAAACCATATTGGCTGTCGGGAATGATCTTGCAGCTTTCTAGGAAGTCACTGACCTGCCCTCTGACATTTTTTTCCAATACCTTTGATAAAATTGGAAGGAGACTTATTGGTCTAAGGTCTAATTTGATATTTAATGATAAACAAAAATAACAAAAATTGATTAGTTTTGAATCTACATATAAGAAAGTATTCAATATGTAGATTGTTGAAAATAATTTTTGTTCATCTAGTTTTCTTAGAGATAGATTTTGTGGTATTAATCTTTTCTATTCATCAAATTTAAAGGCAATCTAGATATATAATAATAAACTCACTGAATCTGCTAATACGTATTTCTAATACCTAGCAAAAATATAACATCAGAACATAACATGCATTAACTTTCTTCATGTCATAAATGATATTCAGCTCAACAAAAAACAGTCTTCTAACGAGGTATTGTACCTAATTGTAAAACGGATATTATTAGGGTTCATTTTTATTTTTTTAGTAAGTCCTGAATCTTGAAGATTTAGGTTAAGTTTCTTACATTTAGAATGATACTTACAGAAAAATACTGTAACATATTCATTCTCTTCCAATAGTTTCTCCAGCATCTTTTTGTTTACCTCTTCAATCTCATTCTTAATTTCAAACACATCCTGCGACGTGAGCCAGTCCAATACTCTGTCGGCTTGAGTGAGATCGCCATCGTATATCATGGGTTTCTTCTTTCTGAAATACATTAGGGCCGGTAGAGTATGTAAACCCTGTTCAGCTGCAGCATTCGCACTGCATATCTTGACAAAATCGATGCCAAACAGATCCGCTTCTCCATCAATCTCCTCAAGGTTTTCTAAGATTTCATCACATTCTGGACAGTCTTCGTCATCTAGAATTTCCAGTGAAGTTACGATTTCTGACTACTTATCACTTGGCTTATACTCACAGAAGAAAACAGCCAGAAACGGTGATTCGCTGAGCAGCCTGTTCAGCATTCTCTCATTGACCGATTCTATTTCATCTGCCAGCTCTCTGTTATCATCGTCTATCAGCCATTCGAGCACGGATTGCTCATTCTGCAGATCGCCTTCAAATAGCAAGGGATTGCCGTTACGGAAATAGACTAGGGCTGGAAAGGTCTTGATACTGTACCGCTTTGCTAATTGAGGATCTTGTATTCGCACCAAGTGAATGCCATATACATCACATTCGTCGTCGATTTTTTCCAATTCCTCCAAAATTTGATCGCATATGTGACAATTTTGCTTGTAGAAGTATACAGCTAGGTACTGGGTGTCTTCAACCAGATTTTCGAGCATAACTCTGAGAAATATTTGAATATTAGAAGCGAATCATCGAATGCTAAGAATAGCTACCATCTGAGCACCCTTACAATGTCTAGGCAGATAGTGATTATTTTTAGCCTTTCAGATCGTGTTTTCTATGAAGATTAACCGAGATTATATTTAAATATGTTTTACCGTGTAATAAGTTCTATTCTATCCTCTGTTCTCTGCTGAATCAACCATTGCAATACTTCCTCTTCTTCTGCCAAGTCACCTTCAAACACACCCCCTACTCCCTTCTCAAAGTATATCAGCACTGGATAATCCGTGGCCCCATATTGTTCAGCAATCCTGTAATCCTGTGTTTTGACAAATTTGATACCATGTCTTTCGCAATCATCATCAATGTTTTCAAGTTCCTCCAAAATTTTGACACATTGCTCACACTGGTCGATATCTGTTAAAAGAGAAAAGATATATATAGGTATGTATGCATATAATTATTTTTAAGAATGTTTGATTATCTTTACAGTTATAGCTTCTTTTGGATTTACATGTTAGTGCTGCATTTGCATTTCTCAATTTGAGAAATTATTAGAATTTTTTGTGAATTTTGATGAATTTCTTAGAAACTCAGCTCTTGTTTTCCATTTAGGATTATGAAAACAAAGCTGTATTAAGTAATATTTATTGACTACCAACTGAAGGCTATCGGAATTACAAATAAGAAATTATTCGAAATTCGTCCCACATGAAAATTCACTTATAAAAATAAGGCTGAGGTTGGTTGAGGGATTAGATCGAGTCATGTTTCGTCCTGGCTATCCAACTCGATATGGATATAATTTAATGATGTGTGTATTCATTATTTATTTTTCGATTTTTTGAAATCTTGTCCAAGTGTTTATTAGTTGTATGCTACGACTAAAGGGTTCAAAACAGTAGGTACCGGTAGTGGTTTTGTTTTCTGCCTCTTCTTCCGAAGTTTTCTTCTGTACCTTCCTTGTTCTATGCCTTTCTTCTTGTTCGCTGCATATATCGCACAGAGTCTTGTTCCCTAGATTTATGAAGAAATAATTTAGCTATTAAGTGTTAGCTATGGAAAGCATAACCCTTCTATTATTGTTAATGATTTTGTGAACATACTATGAAACCGGTCAAGTAATCATAATGTTATATAATTATTTAATTTGTTTTTTTCTAACTGGAATAGATTGGAGAGCTTCACAGGGAAACATCCTTACAAAGTCATTACATAAGATAACGAAAACAATTTTACCCTAAATAAACTTGAACGCGTTCAGAACGATGCCCACCAATTGCGGTTAGCTCTATATAAAATTTGAATATCTCAAACAAATAGAATGAATTTATCAATTAAATTTAAGCGTAGTGCGTAAGTGTGTAGATATTCGCTGTATTTGTAAATCTATGCCTTTCTCACGACAATTAAAACACAAATAAAAACAAAATTATGTTTGCCATTCCATATTACGATCCATAATCAGGTCTAACCACTTCATAAAGTTTTGGACTATACATATGAGTTATTCTGTAGCTAAGAACTTTTGACATTTCGAATTAATGAGCTTTTCTCCGCTCAGTTATCTGTTTATAACTAGAAACAGTAAATTTTACTTGACTGCTGTACTCTTTTAATATAGCTACCTCCAATGACAGTAAAAGTCAAAATACTTTCCATGAATCTTAAATAGGTTAGGTACTTTGATAGTCATTAGGAAAGTTAATTCAGCAATTCTATTTATAGAAATCAACATGTGGGTGGTAGACTTACAAAAATACACTGCCAGAGCTTCTTCTTCGTCGATTAACGTGATCAATTCACTGCCTTCGGTAGCCTCAATCACATCACCTGAGGGATCCTTCTGAGTGAGCAGCCACTGGAGTATCTGTTGTTCATCGTACAGATCGCCTGCATATATAATAGGTTCCTTGGAGCCACTTTTGAAGAATAGTATAGCTGGAAGTGCAAATACACCTAATTCTTTAGCCATTTGCTTGTCTTCTATCTTGACAAAGTTGATGCCTGCCGAATCAGCCTCATCGTCGATATGCTCCACTTCAGTCAGGACTCGAGGACATTGCTTGCAGTCGCTGCTGTCTGAAACAAATTACTTAAAGAAAATTCTCTTGTGTTGTAATGAGAAAAATAACTATAAGCAGCAATAGGAGTTATGTGCTGGATCTTGTAACCCATGCATAATGGTTGAAGGTTCCATTTTATACAAAAATAGATTTAAATTGTTGTGTTGGGGTGATAAATTCAAATCTTTTGGGAATCTTGGATGCAAGGGTACATGTTCAGATAGGATGTGGAAATCTGTTCATTTATTTTTGTTTAATGCAGACAAATGAATAGATTTTTATTTTATTTTCAGATCCACCCTGAGGCAAAGTTTCACTATTTATCTTGTATGTAATAAAGATTACTTCAATTTATTAAAACAAAACAAACAAACACTATAATCTAAAATTTCTACCTACATAAAAATACGGCCACATAATCTGATCTCTGTCGAATTTTCTCGAACATTTTTCTATTAACCCTTTCGATGTGATCGGTGAGTTCCATATTTTCGGGATCGGTTAACCAATCCAAAACCTCTTCTTCATCATCAATGTCACCATCATAATTTATTGATTTACCTTTTCTGAAATAAGTGATGCCAGGTGGATTCCTGAAACCGTACTTTTTTGCCATTAGTCTATCTTTCATTTTAACAATTTTTATGCCGTATTCCATAGCTTCATCGTCGATAAGTTCAATGTGACGCAGAATTCTGGGGCTATCTGGGTCTTCTTCTTTGTCTAAAATAAATGCAAATGGTATTTCATTACCATGATCTGTTTTTAGTTGATAATTCTTTATAGATCAACGATTTTAGTTCTGAAGAAGTGAAGTGAATAATTGTTTCTGGAATCTAGACTCAGTTCAAAAATTATTATTGAAAAATTAATGCAACTTGAAAGATATGAGATTTCTATGCAATTATTACACCACAAAAAATCTTTAATTATTATAATTGATTAACTTACAGAAAATAACAGCTAAAAATTCTTTAGTGTCGATATAGTTGAAAAGTTTATCCCTGTCAATCTCTTCTATGCTTTGGTCATTCTTTTGATCCATCATCCACTCGAGTACTTCAGTTTCATCCAATAGACTGCCTAATAGTAATAGAGACAAAAATATAAGCTATTTCAATGAATATAAATGTTTTATTATTTATTTTAAACTACATATTGATAGTTTAGTTTTAAATAAATGTACATTTTTTTCACATTAATTTGTATGTAAATATTTGGGAGAAGTATATATTTCAAAAATAGGATTCATAATTTATATTTTTCATGAAAATTATTTTAATATTTCATCATAAAGCTATCTCTTAGTCTCTTCAAAAGTTATTTACATACCTATTCAAATTTCGAAATTAAAGTTTTGGAATGGCATAGAACAAATACATGACTTACCATTAATAGTATCTATCGTGCGTTGAGAAGGACTGCTTCTAATTTCAGCTATGTTTCTTGCTGTTTTTTTTGAATAAATATTTTATTATTTTACTTACAGGAGAATTAATTAGCTCGAAATGTAGGTACCCTGTTTTGTGAGACATTGAACATTTTGACTCTACGAGCATAAGAACAGCAAAATATCACATGCCTCATTATTACCTTATCTGTTAAATTATTGGATAAATCCACATTTTACTTGCTTCCAGTATACCAATAAGGATCAAAAATAAATCCATTCAAACGGATTTCTTATGAAAGATAAAATTAATCAACAGGTCATGGAAAATATGATTGCATGATTGCGCTTTAGTAACAAAATATTCAATAACAGTAATAGAAAACATTTTATTTGATATTTTTCGAAAAAAATGTATACATGTGTAGAGACGTTGTTAGACCATGCGAGGGTGCGGCAGTGTATGTAGCGCTGACACCAAGGATAACCCTGAGTATAACTCTGAATTTCTTCATTTGAGAAGATCGGAGATTTTACAATTAGATATGCATTATTGATCAAAAAATCTAATGCAATATTGGATATCAAACAAATGCAAACACGTAAAGCCATATTGTCACAGTACTATTCAGGGTTAATCCTATAATTATGTTTATATAGGTACCTTCATCATTTTATACATGCTTTCGAAATGTTACATTAAAAAAATAACGATTAACAATATTTACAGATTTAAATTAATAACAATATTAGAAAAGCTATAACAATTGACATTTATCCATACAGATACACGGAATAAGTGCTTCTCAAAACAATCAAATTTAAAAAAAATCATGATCATGATGGTTTTTGAGATGTGCATATTCCTTGATCTTAGTTTTTCCTACAAAGTTGTCAAAAATATAATTCAAAGCAGAAGAATATATTTGACATTGGAAAAAGTTGATATAGTGAATAACATTCATCAATAGTGCAGTCAGTGCATGACGACTGAGAAAAAAGTGATCGAATCAACAAAAAGTCACTTTTAAGCCTTTAAGCAGTCAGTAGAAATAGTATTTAGTTCAAAACTTGTAGATTAGCACATCTTCGAACTGCCATAACATATAGACAGAGCACGTTCCCCATTTCGTTCACGCCTCATCTTGTATATGGAAAATTTCCGATTAGATTCCATAGCCTACCACCACCATATATATTTACCGGTGCCGAAAAATCCTTTTTTGCTTCCTTTGACCTTCTCAGCCTTGTTGCCTTTGTTATTGGTCTTGCCTTTCAATGGATGATCTGCTTTGGATACTTGGCGCAGAGGTAGCTTGTCTGTTTCCTTGGGCGTTGGTTTGGGCTTTGTCGGTTTTTTGGACACCTGATGGGAATTCAGGAATAAAGGACCTGATTCGCGGTGATATGGAATGAAGTCTGACTTTCCCTTTTCATCATACTAGGCAGATACTCAACTGAGATCTCTTTACACATGATTGGAATAAGCAAACATTAGGCTTAGTTTGGTGCCTCAAGCGTTTGATGGTTCGACTGTTTGTAGCTTTTGTTTAACAAAAAAACATCACAGCCCACAAAGCATTTTTCAAATAACATTTTTCTTCTAACAAAGAGCTACCAACATCTCCCTTGACTAAAGTAAGACTAAAATCTGCCCACTATTTTAGTAGAATACGATATCAGTATCCATTTTCTTTGTTTTTGAGAAAATATATGAATAACAGACCTTCCTTAACACGAGTATCTTGTTTATATTTATATAAAGAAGGCCAGCGTCTGCTAGGAAAGTGATGTCCAGCTTTATCCTAGTGTATATGTGTATTTTCTGCGCTACCTGCGTCTGAAGAGAGAGCTGTCCTAAGAAAAACATCATAGACCCTCAGCCCACCGTTTAAAAAAGGGGCGATACTCGAGTTCTAGATTTCTAGGCACTGATTCCATGAAATCTAAAAATGTTAAAATGACGATGATAATGCTAAATATTGTATCTCAATAATAAATATGCAGCCAAATAGACAGAGGAAGAGCCAGTGTTCACAATTTCCGAACTCGACCATAACAGAGAAATCGCCTTCCTTACAATTGGCCAGGTAATGATCAACAATTTTAAGATATGTTCGCAATGCGGTTCATATATACCAAGATAAGATCAAGAAAGTGTAAAAATATGGCACTTGGGATAGATCGTACCCCGCATGTCGTTTACCAAGTGGAATTTTATCAAAAAGCATTAGGTGAAATGAAACTGGCAAGCGTTTAGCATATATTAGATATATCGTCCCTCATATATGTAGTGAAAGAAAGTTTCGTTATTTTGAATCAACTGTAATTTGTATAACTTGCTCTCATCAAATGGAATTTGATGAAAATAAAACGGTGGAAAGTTTTTGGTATTAGAGTTGAGTTCCAATGAAAAGTAGATACTGTTGAAGGCATATTGATTTTTTTTATACGGTCTACCAGATTTCACTTTCAAACCAGACGTTACCTTTTATTCTTAATAGCATGCATACTGAAAGTGTAGGTTCCAGTTGGCCCAAAGTGTTAGTGAAAAGTAATGTAACGAAATACATCGAATTGAAGGGAAAGTTGTGACTTTCTGATATTAGATTAAATAGATATGTGGATTGTTTGTAACTTAACAACAGGCGCGTCAGATTCAAACCGGGAATAATCAGACCATTTGGGCGATGTTTTCTGTGTTTCCAGAGTTCTTTATCCCCGAATTCGAGATACCTGCTTAGCTCCGATCTTTGGCTGCAATTTGGCAACTTTACTTCCTTTGGTTGGTGGCCTTGGACAACACTGGTAAGGTTCATAGGAGGGATTTGGCATGGGTCCCTTGCCGCCCATTCCAATGTAGAAGCAACCATCTCCTGCGGGCAGGAAACATAATGTCAGAATCCACAAGAATATAATAGAAATTCGTATAATACAAAACATCAAAATCAATGAACGTTACATCAGCAATAGTTAGTAAATTTATTTAGCTGCGTTTCTACACGACCAACACCCGCCTGATACTTATTTTGTTCATAATATGTTCCCGAGCAGTGTTACCATCTTAATTTGAGGAATAGTATCCCAATAGAAAACTCTTTATTATTAATTATATTTATATCATTTCACGAGACTATCAGGCTAGATACAGTTGGTCGCAATCGGCAAAGAATTAATACAGAATAGTGAGAGTCTGACACTATGCCCTGCATGCAGAGTGCTGTAGCGTGCGTTTGTATCGAATTTAACGGCTGTTTTTTTCATGCACTTTCTCTGGTGGACAAGCTTATCTACTATTCTACAAAATACACCGTCCAGGACTGCCGGACTCTCGGTCTTGTATAGGCTTTAGGTGCCTTTGTTTCTATCAAGGTGAGGAGGTTGGTGCCACTGCAGCCGTCCAAGGTTTTTTATGATTGCAATGACAACGAATCATCTATTTTTTCCATCCGTTTTTCATTCAACGAGATATCGATCATATTAATGCAAGTGATATGACATAAACATGACTTAAAATCGGGGTTTATTGAACGTTCTAAATTCTGGTCAGGAATAATTTGAAATCAAAGGATGATTTCTTTTGTTATTAATATTATATCGATTGGGAATTTTTCCAACATAAATTTATTGCTAGCTGGGTAAACAGATGTTAGAATAAACAGAAAAATGAATCAGCAATGAATAATTTTTTGAACGCAGCTTTGAATACCCTATTGATAGAGAGACAGTTAACGGAATGATCCTGGAAAATTTTTATTCTTGACCCAAATAAAAGTTAATTTATTGCCCTACAAATATCATAAAAAAATTACAACACATTTACATTCGGTAAGGTGACTAAAAGATATACATACTTATGTAATAAAAACCCAAAAAATATTAAGATAATGATAATGATCATTTTGAATCAATGCTATGAAAAATGTGGGGTTGGAAAATGGTGAACAATTTACTGAGAAAACGATTGAATATGCTCGAAGAATGAAAAGATAATCTTCTCACAACCATAAAATGGACAGCAAGTGGCAGAAAATTGCTTCACCTTTACCTGCAGCGTATCCTTTAATCAACTTATCAAAATTTCTCACATTGGCACCGTTCTCCTCACTCTCATCATCAACCTCACCATCATCATTGCTAATACTTTTATTATGATCATCATCATCATCATCGTCACTATTATCATCTTCATCATCGTCATTTTCATCATCATCATCATTATCATCCTCTTCATCACCTAAGAAATGACAGCAAACATGCAGCTCCGACATGCATCGCACACCTCTCGCTTTTGGTATATCTTTTATTTCAAATTTGTGTTTAGCTTAGAAGCCAATTCAATTATTTTAAGTGTTCAAAAGTGTAGGTATGTAGAATTTTGCTTGTCATTAGAGAAAATTTGATTCACGGAAAATACCAATTTAATACATGTGGGAATGTGGGTGTTAAGTTGAAAAACTGGTGAATAAAATGTTTATTTGCAGTGAAAAAAATATTTATATGTGTATCCTTACTTTTTTGTTCTACTAGCCATTCCAATACTTTGTCCTCATTACTAAGGTTGCCTATAACATATTCGAGTAAGATAATTAAATTAAGGATACATAAATTTCATAGCCATACCTTTAATTGTTCTTCCATAAATAGAAAAAAAAATGAATTTCAATTATTCCCTTACCGTCATACATTATTGGTACGCCAGTTTCATAGTAGACAAGAGCTGGGAAACTGAATATTCCAATTTCAGATGCAAGCTTAGCATCCTTAGATTTGACGAATTGGATGCCATGCTTATCGGTATCATCATCAATAGTTTCCAATTCCTCAAGTATTTCATCACACTCTTCACAGTCATCTGTATAGAACAATACGGCCAAATGCTCGACATCATTGATGAGAACCTAGAGTGAAAGTTTGAACTTCTTACCCAGCAAAATATCTATATCTATCTATAACTTGATTTTATAAATAGAAAATTTTCTACAAACTTGCAGAGTTTTCCTATCGACATTCTCTATCACATCAGGTTCAGAGTCGCGAAGACCTAAAATCCAATCCAAAATAGCCTCTTCGTGCATCAAATCGCCAGTATAAATTTCTCTAAAGCGATTTCTGTAGAAGGCCACAGCTGGAAGTGATGTTAGATCGTATTCTTTTTGGATGCCCTCATCTGAGATCTTTACAAAGTCAATGTCTTTATCCTCGCATTCATCATCGATATTTTCTAACTCCTGAAGAATCTTCTGTGACCGCTTATCCCCTTCCTTATCTACAACATAATTAATTTCCTTATTCAATTATATAAGAAAGGATAGATCAACCTTGCATATAAAATTCAGTTACTTCAAGCTTGTGAATTTCTTAGTGATATTTATATTTCCTTATCATGGAGTGTATACAATTTAAATTTATACTTACAGAAATAGACGACGACATGTTCATTTTCACTCAGAATCTTGTCCAACATCTTGGAATTGACCTCTTCAATTCTGTCTGGTATTTCTAGAGTATTTTCATCTGTGAGCCAAGCTAACACCTCATCTTCATCCTCAATATCACCTGTATATACTAATGGCTCTTTGTTTCTGAAAAATACAAGTTTGGGGAAGCTTTTGATACCATACTTCTTGGCCATTACCAAATCTTCGGTTGTGACGAAAATAATGCCGTTCTCGTCGAGCTCATCATCGATATTCTCGAGCTCCTCCAAAATGTCGTCGCACTTTTGACCTTCTTCACAATTACCGCTAAAATAAACTACAACATATTCGTGCTCTTGTATCAGGTCATCCAATATTTCATCGGTGACCTCTTCTATTGTGGCAGTTTGCTTCTGTTCAATAAGCCATTGTAGTACTTCGTCTTCATTCATTAAATCACCTTCGTATATTGAGGGTATCTTGTCTTCAAAGTATACCAATGTTGGAAGATGGTCAATTCCAAATTCTTTGGCTTCGGCATCATTATCCATCCTTACGATGACGATGCCTTCCTTCTCTAGATCATCATCGATGTTCTCTAGTTCATTCAAAACACGAATGTCCTGCTTGTCATCTTTATCATCTACAATAGTAGTTAAATATTTATTTGAAACGTTATCAAGCAATATACTGAATTCTCAACCAAATACTTACAGAATAATACAGCCAAGTATTTTTGAGTATCGATAAGTCTGTCCATCATCTCATCAGTTATGTCTGGAATTTCACTATGCCTTTTTTGATGTAGCAACCATCCCAGGAGCTCCTCTTCTTTGGTTAAATCTCCTTCATACAAGTGTGGAATCTGCTTTTCAAATAACACCAAGCTTGGTATGGTATCGATACCGTATTCTTTGGCTTCTTCATCATTGTCGATTTTAACAAAAACAATGTTGTTTTGGTCACATTCGTCGTCGATGTTTTCTAGTTCGGCGAGTACTTTTTGACTCTTCTTTTGGTCTTTGTCATCTGAAATAAATTTTATTTTGTTATATCGTGAAATTTTGTAAATAAACGTATTTAGAGTTATAAGACCTACAGAACAAGACAGCTACATACTGCCGTTTACTCAGAAGCTTGTCGAGCATCTCATCAGTTACGTCTTCAATTTCATCGCTCTTCACCTGATGTTCAAACCATTTGAGTACCTTGTCTTCATCTTCCAGATTACCTTCGTATAATGAGGGTACGCCATTTTCGAAGTATACAAGTGAGGGAATTTTTTCGATACCGTATTCTTTAGCTTCATCATCGTTATCAATTTTCACGAAAACGATACCAAGCTTGTCGCATTCGTCGTCGATGTTTTCAAGCTCATTAAGCACTTTTTGAGACTTTCTATCATCATCGTCATCTAGAAAAATCCGTTTAATTAAGGTCTTGTCTTCGACAAACTTAGAATTACTCACAAAAAAGTACAGCCAGCGTTTTGCCCTCAGCTATAAGTTTGTCAAGCATCTCATCGGTGACATCCTCGATTTCATCCTTCTCTAACTGCTCGACTAACCATTCGAGGATCTCATCCTCTGCTTCCAAGTCGCCATCGTACATATTCGGTATACCTTTTTCAAAATAGACGACGGCAGGTAGATTATCCAGACCATACTCGCGTGTTGCATGTGGATCATCAATTTTCACAAACTGGATACCATATTTGTCGCAGTCATCGTCGATGTGTTCCAATTCTTCCAGCACTTGCATAGAGTCCTCATCACCATGGTCATCTGCAATGCATCTGGTTAAATGTTGATCTGGTTGGGGGGTGCATCAGCAAATGAAGAATAATTATAATAATGATACTTACAAAATAGTACAGCGAGATGATCAACACTCTGTATAAGAGTTGAGAGTGTTTTTAAGGTAACATCCTCGATAATGTCGTCTTCGTCACCGGTGCTCTTGTGCTGTACTAGCCATTCCAGCACATCATCTTCTTTTGTTAGGTCACCTTCTCACAATGTCTTGATTTAGTTTTGTAGTATTTTGGAGAAACAATATTAGAAAGTAAAAGAAACCCAAACAACAGGCAACTTGGGATACCCTTGCATCACATAAAAACAAAAATCATCTTTTATGAAATAGTTAAATTGAAAAGCCCGAAGGAGAAAAATGTCCAGAAAACCCTTCAATCACAGACTTCTAACACAGTTCGAATGAATCTGGAAGAGATGAAGGAACCGGTTTGGGGATCCATAAACACTCGACACAAAAGTTTGTCTTATTTGGATGCCAGCGCACTTGGTTATTCAAGAAAATAAACAAGCAAAATTACTGATCAAAATCGGCTCAACCAGAACTATTATGTAGATATACAAAACAATATATTGAAGCAGAAACTATAAAATGGAACCATGGTATGAAGTCATTACACTGAAATAACATAAAACAGGCTAAACCACTAGTGGATTTTCAATACTGTATGAGCATTGAGTTAGTTGGAATCACCCCAGTCATTGCACATTACAGAAAGATGGGCAAGGTAGAAAAAGATTCCTGAAGATTCTGGAGGATCGGTACACCAATTTTTAATAATATACTTTAATTTCATACTTTGTACTAATGCGCTCGAAGTTAAAATCCATCCCATAAATAAAATAAGAGATAAATATTGAGATAGTACAAAATACTATAATGAGATTGCCCACTCTTGTCCTTTTTGAATCTACCAAGTTTTCGGAATCTTTCATCTTTCATTAGGGTAAATATAAAATTTAAAATATTCAATTTGTAAGATGAATTTTACTTTACATTCTTTTGTTCTCCAAATTATCTCTATTGATATGAGGTTCATTGATAAAGTTAAGCTACTAACCTTCATAAATAATTGGAATTTGATGTCTGTAATAGACGAGAGAGGGCAGTGTGCCCAAATTGTACTCATCAGCCAACGATTCATCATTGATCTTGACAAATCCAATACCCAATTGATCGGCTTCGTCATCAATGTTCTCCAACTCCAGTAATACCTTTGAGCATTTTTTGCACTCAGGCTTATCTATTAGAAAATCAAATGATTTTTTTTTATTTTTGTCTCCCAATCAAACTATTTTCAGTATGTTCAAGGCGTGCGTGGGATTTTTGGCAGTGTGATCATTTGTATAAGCAAATAAAAATATTAAGTGAACAAAAGCTTTGAAGATTATGATGGTTCGCATTTGTGTGGGGAAGTTAGTTCGAGATAGAAAGCTTTGGGTCTCTTTTGAATGGGCTCCAACCCATTAAGAAATACCTACTTTAAGTATATCCCTACTGATTTTATAACAAAATCATAAATCTTCAATATTCAATACCATTAAGTACAGTTTTATATTTCGCAAAGGTATACAGCGATGAACCAATCTTACTTTAGATTCAACATTTATTGGTGCTACCCTTGAGGTCCTCACAGTGAACTTCCCATAGATCTACACCTCAAAATACTTATATGAGAACAATCAATCGCACAAGAAAAAACACTTGATCATGGATAGGGCATCTTAAATTTATAATGGTCTGATCAAACCTACTGTGGATATTTTATATCATTCACAAAGTTCTTCTTCCACCACAACCGCGAAATGCAACAACTTCAGATACAGATCAAAATTGAAAGTTTTCATTTCATAAATACAATATCACATTTCAATTTGTAATGGAAATAATTTTGTCGATTGAGAGACAAGAATAAATATATATGGTGTTGTTATTTTTTTGCAGATATTTGAATGGGCGCCTTTGGGGAAAAAATAAATATCGTCGCTATCTAGTGTCGAACGTTCTCAATATCCTAATTTATCAGTGTTATTATTGGTTCATCGGAATTTACCTGCAAATAAATTGATATACAATGAAAATGTCTACAGTGAACGAAATATAAGTACAAATATAAAGAAAATTATGAAAAGTTTATTAAGAATTAAGATATCTACCAATCCTCCAACACTACAGTCGCCACTCTTCAATGCTACCACTTCACAAATTCAATAAATCTCGTATATACAAAAATAAAGCTTTTTTTAACGTTTGCAGAAATTTCTCATCTTCTACTTACTAGATGCACCCTTGGAACATTTATCAGCATCTGGACCTAAATATATCACACACTCGATAATAAAGTGGTTAAGACAATTAAAAACTATATTAGCTTAAACATAAAATATTACACAGCTATTCTATTTATATTTGCATTAATGGACAACAAAATTTGAATCGTAAATTATATCAGGTATTCGGTGCCAGGTGTATCCGATTTTTATTTCCTGCACATAAAGGATATCTTATCGATCATAGAATATGATGCCAGTGGCGTTATATGCTGCATTTTTTAAAGCAATTATCTATAGCTGGAGTCTCTTTGGAATATGACTTGGTATTTTTCTCTTTTGGATTAAGATAATCAATCAAAATACATTTTTTTTTTTTTAAATACTTCTTGTAGAGTATCTTGATCGTTCCCGATGAAATTAATATAAATATTAATAAAATGCATTATATCATCGCTCTAAACCTTCCTAAATTTCTTGAAGCCTTTTTGATTCAAGGCAGGATTTAGGCTTAGGCCTGCAAAATTCGAGCCTAGGGACGCTATGATTCGAGGGAGGCCCATTGTTGGAAAGTCAAAAGTGTTAATAATATCTAAAAGGAAACTGCAGAAAATAAGCGTGATTTTCTGTTAATTTGCCCTAATTACTTTAATGCGAAAGTTCTTCTTAAGAGAGTGCTGTTGTTTTAAGTAGCGATCATCTACAATTTACGAGAAAAAATTAATTGTGTGTTCTTGCTTTACAATTATATTTGTTTGAATTATGTAATAAAATAACAAGTAGCACCAAGAAATATGATTGTGAACCACGAGTTGCTCTCTATGAATTTCCTAATACTACCTAGATTTTTACTTCAACTTATGAGGATAACGAATATGAAGGAAAAAAAATAATAAACTTTGTACCTCAAGAGCTTCGTACTACATTTAGGTATGTATAGTAATAATATCCAACGTGTAGTTTTTCGAAAACGTGTTTTTGTAAAAATTTAGTAAAAATTTATAGTTAGTCACTTTCTTATGTTCAGTTTCTCATTGGTATATCATTAAACAACGTTGAGATAATTTTTGGGTCTTGAAATATTCAAGCAGAAAATTCACCATAATATTATGCTCGTAAATATTTATATATATACCTATACATATACAGGGTGTTTCAGAATAAGATGCTAATCTTTAAGGGGGTGAATCCTCAGGTGATTTTAGGGAGAAAAGTTCTAAGAAAAAAATAGTATTTTTATTATAACTTTAATAACTTATTTTTATGAAATTTAGCACACGTCCACTACGCTTTCATAGAAATTTTTTGAAGTGGAAGTATATATATATATATATATATAATTAAATAAATGACGAGCTTTCCGTACCAGATGACCATATTAGAATATGAATAATAATTTCATGCCTAGCTGGTAAATTGAACCTAGATTTCGTAGGGTGCCGCAATAAGAACGAGGTTTGTCGTCTACATATTGCGTTTGTATGCGTTTCTTCCACTATACTGCTCAATCAGATTGATTAACAAACATAGCATCAGTCTCTCAGACATATATCATGATTTCGAGGTTGTTGCCTCTCATCAGTATGTCTTAGGGCGAAGAGCCATATTTGATAATCAATCCTTATTTGGAACTCATACTTGTATCAATCTTCGGTATAGAACTGTCGGTGGAGACAAGTATGAGCGATATATTAAGCATGTATAATGGTGGATAAGAACAATCGGCAAAGGTGATTATTCATATATAAAAGCATAAAGGTGAATAGCATTCTCATTTTGATATTATATCTTCAATTTCAGTAATACTGAATTATAGTTTTCTTTATATTTATATATATATATATATATATATATATATATATATATATATATATATATAAATATTTGAGAATTATTTGCTGAATAATTGTAAAATAGAACCAATGGGTTTAATGGGGATGCAACATTTAAGGTAAAGAATACTCTATAAAGTTTTTCCAAGCTTTCGGAAATCTTTAATCATTTCCATCTTCAGGGAATCTATCATCGAAAGAATATGTAACTATATATATATATATATATATATATATATATATATATATATATATATCCCTATTCATTTTATGACAAATTTGATATACTCACATTTTGTTTTTAAAGACTTCTGAATTGCATCAAATCGAATGATTTTCAATGGCAATATACAAGGGCTGCCATTTGAAAATAAATGACGTGTAGGTTTGATTTACCAGGTAGACATTAATTTAAATTCATAGTCAAATATGATTGATTGACTAGTTGAATTAAGGTGCATTCACATTCAAATTCAAGACGCGATGTGTAAGCTTTGTTAGTTGATCTTTTTAAAAACACTTCCTAGGTGTAGTCATTGCATAAACGCTTTTGGATTTAGTTAAACCTATTTCCTACACGACATTGTGCGAAATATTAGCAAGGGTTAACCAATTCAGATATTATGGGCATATATTTTTTTATCACCCATAGTTCCTTAATTGTTTTTGTACACACAGGGTATTTTCGTCGTCTTAAACTATGCGCTATTATCTATCGAATCACACTGTATATTATATAAGTATCTCAAATGCCAACCGATACATTTTTTTCCAGATTCTATTGAGCTTCCATGATCTGATCTTTTGAAAGTAGATGACCAATGACATTTACCAATTCTGAATGTTTAAATATAGATTATATATGTAAATATACTCGTTTATTTACGCCTCGTCTGTAGAAATTAGTTTTGTTGCAATCTATAGGGTGTTTCATTATTAATTGTAAATATTTCAACTGAAAAATCTTGGACTCAAAATATGAAAATTACACATAGAGGAGAGCTTTTTGTTATTCAAGTATCAGTTAAATTGTTTGTGAATCATAATGATAAATCTGAAAAAACACCTAGTTTATTTTATAAAATAAATGCAATCTTGTAATAAAAAACACTGATATGAGTTATGTTGAAAGTGTTTTTTGGAAAAATACATCGAGTACATTTTCGCTGTCCGGTTTTCAACCACATATTCACGTTCCAAGGTCTCTGAAACGGATAGGCCGATTTTGTTTCTTTCGTTTTTTGTAGGATATGGGCACCCTGCTCGATCTAATTGTTATGCTCAAATTGATTTTCATATTTTCTACTTGTTTACTAATATCCTGGCGAAACCGTCAGTCTTGTCGTCTTGCAAAAAAAAAAATATGGGCATTGTTGTTTGTCTCTATATCTCTATCGTTTCTGTATACGGGGAAATTTGCATAAGATCGGTAGGAAAGTCGTGAGTAGACACGCCAGATTTTTTTTTTAAACTGTGATGTAATACCATCTGATTGATGACTCGTACTACTGTGATTTAGGAACAGAATCATAGATCGAATTACCATTTGAATTAAATAAGAAGAATCCCCGAAATAAAATCTGAATGTGTTATGTGTACGTTGAATAATAATTGACAATTGTATGGATTAAGGCCCTAAAAAGCTTGCTGACATGTCCTTACTAGAAATAAGCTAGATAAGTATACTTACAAAACAGTACAGCAACAAAGTCGGTTTCTTGTACAATCTTATCTAAAATTCTGGCATTTACTTCTTCGATGCGATCCGGAAGGTCCATAGCTTCTAAACTCGTCAAAAAGTCTAGAACATTATCTTCATCCATCAGATCACCTTCGTAGAAAGTTTCGTTAGTTCAATACAGATTTTTTTATTATTAGATCAGAGGGAACATTAAGATATGGAAATAATAAAAAAAATCATTGCTAACAATTATAGTCATAGTCTAAAGGGGCTGAAAATATATTAAAAATAATCTTGGAATTATAGATCAATCTCGGGCAAATAAAAATGAAACATGATTGACCTTCATAATTTCCAAGAATTACATATTTAAAAATATCGTCTATGTCAAGAAATGTCCTCAAACATAAAATAGATACCGAGCCAATTTATTATTTACATATAGACCTGGAAGAACTGATTTGAATTAATATATCGGAACATGATCTGAATGTATTCAGGAGAATTTTGGTAACGCAATGTCTTACATCCTAATTCCAAAATTCTCCTGGATATTATAGCGCGGGTTAAATAACACGCTGTTAAAGAATTTATGTAAACGAAAGGTACTACATTGCGTATAATAATCTGATTATGGACCATGTACACATACTTACTACATTTTCAAAAAAGTATACTCACAGAAAATTGCACATTGACATGTGAATCAACATTTAATTATATCCAATTGTTCTAAAGAATGATATCAAACTCAAAAATGGTTAACAATTGGTACAGCTGATAGGTTTTTGTAATGCTTATGGGCCACTTGTAACTTAACGAGATGATAAGACTATTTCAACATGAAGCAATTTCAGCATCCAAGAATGCGTCTGTAGTAAATAATCAATTCTGTAGGGTACTTCGCGAGAATAATCATATAAATGAATAAAACAACATTTTGATTGTTGTAGGCTTGTGAGACAGCAAAATAGTCGGTTCAGAATATTCACCAATGACTATTGCATCTATTTAGAGTAATTTTTGTGCTATTTGGGCTGGGGATGAAATTGGCCTATATTTCTTTATAAATGCGAACATGGTGAAATTGTTACCACACTAGAAAGCAATATCGGCTCATGATGAACAACTTTTTAGTGCCACAATTAGACGCATTAATCCCGCAGAACATGTATTTTTGATAAGATGGGGCTACCTATTGCAGAGCAAGAGCAAAACTGGCTATATTATAGTAATCGTTTCAAGGATGTTTAATTTTACGATTGGGTGAAATCGTTTAGCCATCAAGATCCCCACATTGTCTACATTAATTATTTCTTCTGAGGGAAAAATTATACCAGTTTGTTATACCAGAAGCTTAAACAAGAAAAAAACAGTCAGTCAATTATTGTGTTTGAAATTAACAATAGATTTTCAATAACTAGACTACCTAGCTATCGGACAAACGAGGTGTCCGTAGGACGTAAATATGGTTAATTTGGACTGTTTTATGGAGAGAAGTCGTTAAGGTAATTCTGGATTACTGAGTATACCATATTATGATACATTAGATGTATTTTAGCATATATAGAAAGTTTCAAAAAAATAAGTAGGCAGTTCTTTTTATGTAATTGTATGATTGATTAATGGAGTGGCTTTCCCCTAATTTTAGGGCGTGCAAGATATTCAAAGCAACGCCAGCTCATCTTTGAAGCCTGTTGAAACTATCATGTTTTATTTCGTTTATATCGTTCTGCTTATCTTTTTTAAATTTAATTTTATATATATATATATATATGTGTATTGCGGATTTACCTTCAATTTGAACTATTTATAGACATGATGATTTTTTGAAACTGACCTTCTGACCTTATTCGAAATATAATAATAATAATAAACCCTCTTTGGTCAGAGCCCACTGCTGTAGGCACAAGAAGAGGGCTTATGAAATGGACACAACAGATTAACAGGAGGTGTACCATGCGCATCTATTACCGTCTCACCAGACTTGAGATAGAAGTTGCTCCAAATTTTCATGCTACAGCATCCTATCATATCCATAATCCAACCATTAATAACTGACTAAAAAATGATACTTTTTAGGAATAAGCTTTTATCAGAAGAAACACTGAAAATGATCAAATAGAATTTTGTGATGCTTTAGAATAAAAGAAAGATCGCATCACACAGAGACAAATAATAAGAATCCAACGACGGACGAACGAGAACAACGTACGGAAAAAGACAATGTATACAACCTAAAACCCATAGAAAATGCAAATAACGTCATGAGTCAATCAGAAGATGAAACCGAAAAAGAGATAGAGGTGCTATTCCAACAAAATATCTTGAAATACAAGGAAATCGAACCGACCAGACCTTGGATATCGAAACAGAAAACACTGCAAAAACTGGACAGAACTTATCAATTTCAGGATTTTGTTCAAAATCTTATAATTTGGTAACGTAAATATTGTGCAAATAAATAAAATGGAAAGAAACGGAGCAAAAATACCACCATGGAGACAAAAGCTGATGAGAAAAGTATATATCAGGATAGCGGTAATCGCACAATTGAATGAATATATGAGCGGTCAGTCCAGTAGAAAGCAAGAGAGAAAGGTAAATATTAACGAAGAATAAAGTTCACACATCCAGGGATACCTAAACTAAATGAAATGCTGATGGCATTCGTGAAAATCTTACAAACAGAAGCCGCGCTTTGTACAAGAATAAGAAAACAAACGAAGTACGATAGGAGGAAACGAGAAATAAACATATTGAATCATGGAACCCACTGACACAACCAAGTAAATGAGTACTGTTTGTCCATCTGGAGGATGCAAGACCAATACAAACAGGAATCAAGCTGGATGAGAAGTGAAGAGCATGAAAACCATAAAACGTCTAGAAAAATCAGTAATAACAAGAGAAGCTGGCAGTTATAATCATCAAGTTACATAGTTGGAAAAACGATATTCGTATAAAGTGACAAATGTGCTATCACCCCTTTGGTATCATTCACTGAACAGCCAGATATGGATCACATAATTAGGAAGACCCGATTAGAACTCAGATCATACGGAAATATGAGCTCGGTGAAGTTGGCATCATAAAATTAAAGAAAACGAATGAGTCACAGAATCATTTGACAATTTTTTGATCAAAAATTAGTTTCGTTTGACCACCATCCATTTCCAAAATAAAAAAAAAACTAAAATAGTCAAACAATTCTGTGATTTTCACCCGTTGTCTTTCATTTTGCAGTACGAAATTTCACAAAACTCAATTTGTCAAATAATTTTTGTGCATATTTTTTCTATTAATTTAAAAAAATCTGAATGTTGGTCAAACAAGTTAAAAAAATGGTCAAACGATTCTGTGATTTTGATTGGTTTTCTTTTATTTGGTTGTCCAAATAATATGAAGAGTGGTCAAACATAGTCAAACTATTTGCTTTATGATTGCAGTTTTAAATTACAGAGATTTTTTCTCATTTATTTTGAATTTGGACGTTGGTCTAACAAAACTTGGTAATTGGTGATCAAACAAGGTCAAAAAATGGTCAAACGCTTTTGTATTTTTCACTCGTTCTCTTTAATTTTACGGTGCCATTAGTGATGCTGCGAGACTGGTCTTGGTCTTGCAGTCTTGGTCTTGGTCTTGCAATTTTGCAAGACCAAGATCGAGACCAAGACCTTCTATGCAAGACCAAGACCCAAGACCAAGACCAATACTGGGATGCAAGACCAATACCAAGACTAACCTGATCTTGGTCTTGGTCTTGCTGCAAGACTTGCGAGACTTGCAAGACTCTTGCAGTTCCGTAACCAAACACCAAATTGGTAGGAAACATATTATTTTACTCAATGATTAGATAAGAAACGCTAATAAATAACCTAATTAATTTAATCTTTGAACTCCCTTATGATCGATCTTTATTTTACATTTTCTAAAAATATTGAATTAAAAGTTGTTGGGTGAAAAGCGAGTTCATTTTACCCTTCTAGGATTTCCGGATTTCAAAAAATTCTTAAATACCCTATACCTATACCGTAATTTCAACCCTTCTAGGATTTCCCTTACCGAGCTGTTTTCGAAGATTCCCGACAGTTCGTAGCCAGGGGAAGGTAAACTAAGTTCATGGTTTTTTATTTTTATTATTTTTTCTATCGCGCAGAATGATTTAAGCAAACGTTAAAAATCATCTATAAATCTGATTTTTTTTGATGACATTTATCCAGTGGCCACTTTTGGAGATATTTGAAATTTTATATTGCCCTTATTTTGAAACTATTTTTCCGATCATGCTCATTAACTAACTCAACTGAGATATTCACACGACTGACTTTTTAAATAGATACACGTTTTATAAATGTGCGTATTAAATCTCCAACTGTTTTTAATTTTAATTTTTTGGAAAAAGCTTTCTACAAAAATTGAAGTTAGTTTTATCAGAAATAATTTTGATCGCTTTCAGAGATTCTTTCTATTTTATTAAAGAAAATGGTACAGAACCATTGTAGAATGAGCAAGAGAATGAGTTATGAAATAGAAGTATGAAGTAGAAGTATGTAGTAAAATGAGTGCTCAGTTGGGACGGATGATACCAAGAAAACACAAGCAGACTAAGTCGCTAAGATACGATTCTCATATGTGAAAGGTGATTATTAATTTATAAATTTTACGCATCTCACTGGCCCTAACTTAATTCTAGGCACCTAGTTTTATTCTCATTACTTATTCTACATTACCAGGCGTGTTTATTCTGGACAAAGACAATTTTTTCATACGAACGATATTTAACCATTTCGAATGATAATATAATTTTAGGCAATCTTATAAGATTATGAATTACATACTTCCCATACATATGCAGGGTTCTTCTTCTTAGCAATTACGGTTTAGAATCGCAAAAACTTTTCACACTTATAAAAAGATCAAAATTTTTGCAAGAGTCTTGCAAAGTCTTGCAAGTCTTGCAGCAAGACCAAGACCAATACCAAGACCGTATATGCAAGACCAAGACCCAAGACCAAGACTAAGGATTTGATGCAAGACCAAGACCAATACCAAGGGTGCAAGACCAAGACCAATACCAAGACCATATCGGTCTTGGTCTTGGTCATGCTTTGCGCATCACTAGGTGCCATCTTCTCAGAGGTCACCATATATGTTCTTATAGGCTGGTCTGAATATATTGCTATAAAGAGATTAAAAATTTGTCTTATTTGTCAATTCTAAAATATATTCTTTTTCGACTGATTCTGAAGTATAACGATCTGAGGAGGCAAATAATACGATTAAACGTTTGTTTTTATGATGTATGGCTGGCAAATAAGATAATTTTTTCATAATAAAGTGTTGATCCTAAATCTTTAAATGGCTTTTTCCAGCATTGTATATATAAATAAGGTTTATTTATGATCAATCCACAAATAAATATGCAAAAAACAACAAAAAACTTCAAGTGGAAAATAATATTTATTTTTCATGGTAATTTTTTTTCTGTTATTTTCCTGTTAAATCCTTCGCAGCATTTTATATCTAAATAAGGTATAATTTGATCAATGGACACATCAAAGTACAAAAAAATAAATAAAAAAAATAATTTGAAAATAAGATTTATCTTTCATATTACATTTTTTTGCTCCTAAATCGTTCCTAAATCAGCAGTAAACGTGCTAGGATTTTGATGATTTATTTCTTATGAAAGAGGGCTCCTGAGAAATGGTCTCATTCAATTTTAAAATCCCACAAGTATTTCTCCCGAAAAGCTCTCTGGGGGTAAACGAAGAAATTTTTCAAAAATCGAAAATTTTTTACATTTTAAATTGTACATTTCTCAAATACTTCAACAGTCTCCGAGACTTCGGAAGGGAAAGTTTTTTTTAAGAAAATGTTAATCATTGTTTATATTTATGGAAATTTATTGCGCTTCTGTTGATTCACACTAATGTGAGATGAATAAATGTTACAAAAACTAGAACCGTCTTTATTATACAGGGTATTTCATAATATATGCGCAGGACTTGAGGATGTGATAGCTCGTGCAAAAATATGAGAAAAAGTTAACTTACCCTCTAAAATGCACCATTTCCGAGATACAGGGTGTTGAAAAAAAATCCGTTTTTGTGAATATCAGCGGAACCATATATCGTACAGAAAACAGCTTTTGTAAGCATTTTCCACTTATAATAAGCGAAGTTTTCAGTAAGTAGTTTTCTTGTAAAATCATAATTGGTGAGGATTTTGAAGGAGAAGTGAGTGTTTTTCTCCCCAATTACTACGCCAATGGAAAAAGTACGGTTCAAATGGGAGTCTCAACCATTTTCTACACAAAAAAGGTACTGTTGGTCGTGAGCTCTAAAGTCGACCGTTTTCGAGAAGAATCAACTTTTATGTTGAAGAACACGGTCAATTTTTGCTTTTCTTACTTGTTCTAACGTTTACATAAACTTTGTTTAATTTAGTAAATAAAAAAATTTATTTCACAAAACTGACCGTGTTTTTTCAACATAAAAGTTGATTTTTCTCGAAAACGGTCGACTTTAGAGCTCATGACCAACAGTACCTTTTTGTGTAGAAATTATTGGCGGTTCAAATGGGAGTCTCTAAACCGTACTTTTCCCATTGGCGTAGAAATTGGGGAGAAAACACCCACTCCTCCTTCAAAATCTTCACCTATTATGACTTAAAAAAATTACTGACTCAAAACTTAGCTTATTATGAGTGGAAAATGCTTACAAAAGCTGTTTTCTGCACGTACAGTTCCACAGATATTCACAAAAAACGTTTTTTTTAATTTTCAAATCTCGAAAATGGTACATATATTATGAAACACCCTGTATAAGTACTAAGAAATACAAAATAATATTTATTCATTTGGTACTGGTTCAAAGTGGAAGCATGAGTTCGCTGCATTAATAGCTGTCACAGCCTACTATATTTACAAATAAAGCAAATTTGGAGAGAAAGAAGGATGTGTGTGCATCCAATAGTGGATCAAAGCAGAGCACGTAAATTCGCTGAATACTTTGTTGGAAGTTCCCTAGCAAAAATAAAAAAAATCATTAACCCATTTCCCGGACATTGTTATTAGTAAACACACGAAACCTTTCAAAATACTATTGACCTTTAAAGGCTTTATTGTAGCGAAATATGCCTCGTCTTCGTGCGGAGTAGGCCTGGCTGTGCATGCACCAATTTGTCTCTGTGGTATTAACAGCTGCGGATGGTTCCACCCATGGTCTTATAGACCATTGTTAGGTAAGCTGTGCCATGGGTTCCACCTAGCGCAAAACACCGTATACCGGGCCGTACTTTTAGGTCCATTAAGCTATCACAACAAAAGTGGCACACATCAATAAAATTAGTGTACTAAATTCAAGTATATTTCATGCTGATTTAGTAAGCAATAATAAAATTTATAATAATTTTTGAAATTACGGGCAATACCGCTAACTTAATATTAAGTGAGCACAGTTAAAGAGAATATGATCGAATTTAAGAAAATCTGCTTTAAATAATTTAGTGCTAATTTAATACACTTGAATTTTTTTTATAACTCTTCATTTTTAAAATTTATAGGCAAGTTTGCTAGCTTAATATTAAGTCATCACAGTTAAATGAAATACGGATAAAATACAAAACTATTCGTTAGGAATAATTTAGTGCTAATTTAGTACAGAAGAATAACAATTATAACTCTTACTTCAAGGAAATTATGAGCAGTTTGTTTGTCATTTAGCTATTCTATTATGTCTTGACAGACACTATACATGGCTTTTGATCTGGGAATTCCATAGCCATGGAATGATGTAACTAGTGAGAGATATATGATACCTCCATCTATCAATGCAAGTCAGTAAAAATAACGCTTGTGTGTAGTAATAGAGATATATTAAAGTGTTCGTAGTTACAGATATATAAATAAAAATCAAATAGGTACTTAAATAGTACTATGTATGTCAATAATTTAAGAATATCACCTGTGAAATGCAAAAAAGTTGACAAAACCACAGTAAGACTCTACACTTTTACATTAAATAAACATCTGTATGGTACCTATAAAAATATTGTGCAAAATCAAAATTTGAAGGCCATATTATAGTGACAATGATATTTGTTTTGCCAGAAGAATGGAGAATTGCAGTCATATATTTTTATATAACAAGAGGTGGGGAACCAGTATTGAATTTGATTTTCGAGGAAGATTCTTCTGTTGAACTGTAAAGTAAAAACTTAAAAAAGCTAGAAGCTCAGGGCCTCTCTACATAAATCTCAATAAATTTTACTTTAAAGACTTTTATTTCTTTAAACAGTAATAATCATGATCAGCAAAAAAGTTCACATTTTCATTTTGCTTTTTCTTCAAAATTCACTTGCTTTTTGTAACACAAAACAGAAGTTGTATGTTCTATATATTTAAAATATAAATAAATAATATAAATAAAATGTTGCTTGCGCAACCTAATGAGAAAATACACCTCCTTGGCTATGGAATTCCTACTTCATACTGAAATGGTCACAGGCGATGTATAGTGTCTGTCAAGACATAACAGAATAGCTAAATGACAAAGAAACCTGCTCATAATTTCTTTTAAATAGTCATAATTGTTATTCTTGTGTACTAAATTAGCCCTAAATTATTAATAACGAATAGTTTTGTATTTTATCCATATTTCATTAAAGTGTGCTGACTTAATATTAAGCTAGCACACTTGCCTATGAATTTCAAAAGAGAAGAGTTATAAAATAATTTAAGTGTATTAAATTAGCACTAAATTATTTAAAGCAAATTTTCTCAAATTCGATCA
Source organism: Crioceris asparagi (assembly GCA_958507055.1). Lineage (NCBI taxonomy): Eukaryota > Metazoa > Arthropoda > Insecta > Coleoptera > Chrysomelidae > Crioceris > Crioceris asparagi. Next base: position 48,961,649 of record OY293827.1, read on the forward strand.
TATTCTCTTTAACTCTGCTCACTTAATATTAAGTTAGCGGTATTGCCCGTAATTTCAAAAATTATTATAAATTTTATTATTGCTTACTAAATCAGCATGAAATATACTTGAATTTAATACACTAATTTTATAGATGTGTGCCACTTTTGTTGTGCTAGCTTAATAATGGACGTCGTACTTTTGAAGTATGTACCAGGATTCTTCTATTATTTTGTATTTTTCAGTGTTTCTAATAAAGTCAGTCCTGGTTTTAGAAAAAAGTGGCTTATCTGTAATATATTCAGTGATTTAAATTTTTGATAGAAAAGTGTCTACGTAAAACATGTAAGCAAACATAAATAAAATAAGGAAAACGTTCTAGTAATCCATAATACATCGATCTTTGGTATATTCTTTTCTCATTGAAAAATCTAATTAATAGAGAAAATAACTACGAAATGATTTTTTTCCATGTTATTAAGTATGGCCCTTACCTTCATAGATGATCGGTTGCTTCTCCCTAAAGTAAGTAAGAGCTGGAAATTTTGTGATGCCATACTGTTTGGCCAGTCGTTTGTCGTTTATCTTAACGAAGTCGACTCCAAATGAGTCTGTATCGTCGTCGATCTGCTCTAATTCTTGGAGCACCTTGTCGCAAGTGGTGCAACTGCGAGCATCTGGAATAAGAAAATCTCTATTCAGCAAAAATTTTACAATAATTAATAATTTTCTTTCTATGCCATTTTGTAAAGTTGCTTGTCCAAATTTCTTAACAACTACCATAAACAAAGAAAAAAATGGTGTCAAGGGATTGAATAATTTACTTGAATGTTTTTGGTAAGTAGGTACCAGAAGAGCCTGCGATCATAAAATATATAGATGATCAGCAATTGGTTACTGATGCAAATACTGGACTCACTTATTAACTCCATCACGAACGAAACGTTTCTTCTAACAATATGCCAGATTAAGAACTTTGAGAAAAATAAACGAGATAATTTTAGCCACTTTGACAAAAAACTCATTATGATATAATAAGTGAGTCAACTTGTTTCTAAATCTGTAAAAAATATCAACATTTTGGAATGTAATTCATTATTTATTTCATATATTATCTTTACCAAATTTTCTGAACACATCGAAAAGACTGGTATTATTTAAAGTTAGCCTCCGGGATATAATATCTTGCAACAGCTTTCTCATGAAAAAACAAATTGGGAAATCGTTCCTGTTATAAGGTGTCAAGAAAAGTAGAAAATAAAGCTTTGAAAACAAAATAATAGTGTCACATTCTGCAAAATAAATTAGGATCAATAATATTTTAGGGTTATTAACTGTTCTATAATGAAGTAGGCTGCAACATATCATGAAAATATTATAAAATATAGTTTAAGAACCTAAAACTGTTGCAATATAATCTAAATAATATAAAAAAATCACAAAATAGAATAGAAATAGAATGCAAGTAATTTACATTTTTATCGTCAGTTAATTTCAGCTGTACATATTCATTATCAATCTTAATTCGATTACCTACTATTTAAGTTCGATACTCAAGCTGAAACGTTAGATAATATCCTTACTAACCTACCCTAACAAACAAACTAGTACCGAACTAAGATTTATTATGAATACGGCTGTTAGTTTCTTCCAACATTTTCACGACACTACGAATAGTGCGAGAAAATCACAACAGATTTCAAGCACCCAATTCTAATCAATTTATTAATTTAAGCGTAACTTTAACATTTTATCTAATGCCTCATCATTACGTTAGTAGACGATAAGTAGCAGACTATATTCACAACGTAAACTATACCGAGTGATTCTGTTTTATATTCACACCCTGGTTATTTTTCATTTCTACAATAATACAGGGTAGCAAGCCTCATACATTTTCTTAATTTCTTGCCAAACTCTATTGAAGTGAACTTTTGTTTTTCAAATGATATGTTGCATATTTTATGCTAGTGTTTTGTAGTCCTCTTTATTTTACATTCACCGATATAAAAATGTTTACACTTTATTTGAAAAATATACGAAAATTAACATATATGATAAAATCTAGTTGGTTCATTTATTTCATACAAATATTTTTGCCTACAATATTTGTTTGCAGTGGATAAAATTAAGTAATTCATTTAACTAGTTTGAAAAAATAATGATTATAATAATAATATTAATACATCCAACAATTATATAAATACTAGATTTTATCATGTTTTATAGATTTTCTCAGTTTTGGTCAGATAAAGTGTGATGTAGAATAGAGAGGCCTACAGAAATCTAGAACAAGATATGTAGCATTTCTTTCGAAAAACAAAAGTGGATAATCGCAATTTTGACTTATATCATGGTTGATTTTATCATATTTTATTAATTTATATATTTTTTGTTTAAAAAAGTATACGCTATTTCAACATTGCTGAATGTAGATAAAAGAATATGTATAAAACAAAATATGTAGCAGATTATTTGAAAAACAAAAGTTGAGTGTCGCAGCTTTAACATATGTGACCGTAAGTATAATTCCAAGGTGTTTAATAGATTAATAGTATTTGTAGAGCAACTGAAAAATTGTATATACTTTTTTTATTAAAATAAAAAGATTACAAGGGTCCGAAGATCAAACTGAATCACCTGGTAAATAGGTATCTAATAAAATGAGCAATAATAAAACATAAGTAAAAAAGCCATTCTATGACATAAAGGATCTGTCTCCCCTTCAACCGCTTTCACGAGACATTCTCTTATGTTGAGGGGGTCGTACGATAATTCATGGAAAAGGACTTGAATGGCAGAATTCAAAAATGTTTTTCATCTAATGTGTCATGTGTCACAGAATGCTGAAATGCCGCGTGACTGGGATGCAAGAGGTTAAAACAAAAAATGATGATTCAAATCATTTCAAATTAAGTAGTTTTTGATGGGATAAACCTTTCCATTCACACTTTATACAAAAATACAAAGATAGATACTTCCTCTAATAAGCCCCACATGATTTTAGCCTAGAAAAGACTTGCTTCATACAATTTCATTTGATCAAATCTATAAAACTGGCTTGAGCAATGTGTTGTGATGTGATTTTGATTTATTTTGGCTAATTTATATATGATGGCCCCCATATTGGGTTGTGCCACTGAGCTTTCTAAATCCAATTCAATTGAGGTAGATTAGTCCTTAATAACATTATTTTGTAAGGTATTCTTCTAGTTATATTCCTCCATAGATCTCTGTCACCAGCTTTTACTCTCTAGTTAACAATCCCCCCTCTCTAAGGTCTACTTTAACATTTTTTGTCTTAGGTCTCTCGCGTCTTCTTCTTCCACCTTGCTCTAACTGAACCATTGATTGTGTTAAAGCTATTGCTCCCTCTCTCCATACTCCATACACGACCTAGCCACTTTAATCTTATCCTAATGTTCTTCCCATTATTCTTTTTTCAATTACCCTGAGGTCTTCTCTATTTATCTGCGACATTATTAGAGTTTCAGCGGCTTACATCATTACTGATCTATCACTGATTTGTAAATGTTGAGTTTTGTCTGTCAAGTATTTTGCTGCTCAAAATGTCGTTGTTTGTTTGGTATGCTCGATTTGATGCTAGAATTTTTTCATCTATCTCTGCTTTTCTTTCCCCATTACTATTTAACATGACACCCATAATGTTAACACAGATAACTAGTGATTATTAAATTAATGTAATGTATTTTTTTCTAACTTTGCAGCTAGTAGTTTTCATTTAAGCGACATATCAGCTTTCCCCCCCCCTAGGGACTAATTTGCTTTTCAAATTGCCTTATAAATTACGAATAAAGCTAAAAATACACTTATTATCCCACCAAAGTCATTGCAAAATATGAAAAATTGAAGTGATAGGAAGTTCGGCACCAATCGTGACGTACGTTATAGAGGCATATGAAAAAGTTTTAACAAACGATTGAATTAGGTACCTAAGCTTTAAATGCTAGCAGCGTCAGCCAAGAGCCTATGACAAAAATAGAGAATCCGACTATCACTCTGAACGCTATTTATCAAAGAAGTCGCGCGGTCTACAGTCATTTTTGTTATACTGAGCTTCACCACACAGATTTGTTTGATTATAAATATTTCGATACTTACCTGCTTGTCTATTTTAACAAATAAATACATATTTAAAAAACTCAAATTATTATGTACTTTTCGTTTTGAATCCGCGAATACATCATTTTTCATTCTTGGATTCGAGAAGTGTTCACAAGGTTTTGGTCCGCTAATACGGGAACTGCGAATAAAGAGCATTGAATTTTAGGATGACAATTATCTAAATGAAATGTAAAAAATACTATCGCATTTACGAATGGACCATCGCAATGTTTTTATCACTAGGTATATCTATATCATTTTTTTAAATAACATAATTTATTTCTAGAGTAGTAGAAGGATGTTGCATAATCTTAATGAATTTCATTTTCAAATAATATTAAATATTTTGAGAAAATAAACATTCGTTTCCGGTAATCTCAATCTTATTTTTTTATTGGTAAATATGAATTGCAAAACTTGTAGCAATAAAAGGGAGTCATTTCATTCATCTGATTTTTGGCAGATCTCGCGCATAAGCCTAAGTCCTATTTTTAGTTACTTCATAATACTAGATCGTGTGTTGGAATGGCGCGTATGGGTTTATTTTCAGTATAACATTATAAAATAATGCGTGTAAAGGCTCTGGACGCAGCGCTTATCTTTTTAGACACATTGTGGCCTACATACGCTCTGAAGAACACCATTGTTACTATTCTTATACATAATTATGTTTGAATAATCTTTTTTTGTCAATTTTTCAACAGAAATATAACGACTGCAATCGTTAACAAACCTTCCGAAGAACTACAAGATTAAGTTTTTGAAAATGTTTACTTCCTTCTTAGGAGACAAATAATTACTGTCAAATAATACTGAATAGAATAGTTATCTATTATGAACTATCATGAAAGCTTAACTTTGTTTCTTTTATCCTTAATTCACGTTATGCCATAAAGGCGAACATAGATACTGCCGAAAGAGTATCTTGTTTAAAAGAATCCAATTTAATAATTGATGAATGTGGTTTTACTTTCTTAAAACATAACACTCATAAATTTGAACTTTTCTTTGATTCAAGCAGCAGTCTCAAAATATCGGCCGTCCGAATATACAAAAATATTTATTGTAAGTCAGTAATATGAATATGTACCGTAATAAATATTTTTTACAAAAAATTGGACCGACGTTATTAGTTGGTGCACTGAAAAGTACGAAATAATAATAATTCTATTGGTGCTGGTACATTTGAAGTTGTGCAGTTGTTGTTGGATTGATAACTTTTGGCACCAACTTCACAAGCACCAGCACCAATAGAATTAATATTATTTCGTACTTTTCAGTGCACCAACTAATAAAGTCGGTCCAATTTTTGGTAAAAATTATTTATTTTAAACTTTTTAGTGTAATATTAGTCACGAAAATCGTTGAACGTCGCTAATACCTTTAATATCCTATAAACCACGTATATTCTTTGCTTGTCCTTGTTATTACTATATGTAGAGATCTCAGAACATCGCTGCGGAAATACGCTTGAATATGTTAGTTGTTACTAACACTGATTTTACTCGAAAACCGTAACTCTAAGGAAAAAATGTTCATTGTAAATGTTGTTACAAATACTATTGTCTTTCATGTAGTGTCCACAAATTTTCAATTTTTGAAAGAAATCGTCCTCTCCACATACCAAAAATGCACATATTTGAGAATTTAACATGCATCTTACTCGAAAACCGTAACTCTTTTGAAAAAATGTTCAATTTAAACGTTTCCGGATATTGTCCTATCTTTAATTATACCAACTCAGAGTTTCGATTTTCGAGAAAATTTGCCCACTACGCCCCCTTTGGGGGCGGTTTTTAAAGGCAAGGGGATTTTGAATTTGCGTTTTTATGAATATGGGACCATTTCTCAAGCCTCCTCTTTCAAATGAATCAAAAATTAGCAAAATCAGAGTACGATTACTATATGAAACTGGCGAACGAACCAAAAAAAAAAGCAGACAGTCGAATTGTATACCTCCTCCGTTCGGGGTTCGTCGGTCAAAAAGAACCCAGTGTAGGATGGTCTGAAGGTCACGCAGACACATTATTCCAGAAATTAAAGGCGTGTTCCGCAATCGGTTAAACTATGCTGAGAAAAGTGTGGATATTCGAAAAGGTTCCCGATCATTAGGGATGAGTTCATGTAAGGGAAAGATGCAAAAGGCAAGAGGAGTCATTAACAGGGAACCAGTCACTCTAGCCCAGATGTGATGGTGTACCCAAATAATAAATAGTTGTAGTTATAAATTTTCTATTCTAAACCGAGTACTGTAAAAAATGTGGCTAAACGCTGGCAGGTTGTATTCTTGGATATCCAAATTGAATTTATGTCGACTGTGTAAATGCAAGAGTACCTATTAAAAAATAAATATTTTTAAGTATGTTCATTTGCAATGAATCTACATAAAAATATATTTCCTTTTTGGTTTTCTTATACCTAGAGAAATTATAAAGGTTAATAAATTTTCTAATTAGCGTCATTGGGCGGCTACAAAAAAGTGGCGAATGGTGATAAACTGATAAATCCGGCAACAAAGCTAGAATTTTGACAAAAAAGCCTATTTATTGATTTTATTACACCTCCCTCCTTTCCGAATTGTCCAAGATCGAGTAGACGGACTATACATTTGGTGTCAGGTGAAGTTTTAGAAACGCTCGCTACTGGGAAATTGGAGCTACCAAATTTTGAGACAAGAACTCCTGGCACACGTATCTAAGGCAAATCCAAGGCATAGTGAAGGTCAATCAGTGGATTGAAGAATAGAAGGCCCTTTTGCTTAATTGCTGCTATACGACGTGATGTGGCAGACATCAAAATTGATCCTGTCAGGCCACAAGAACTACGATGTTTTAAATAAATAAAGCACGAAAAGGGAAAAATATAATATATATTATATAAAATAATAAAAAACTAATGATTAGAAAAGCAGATATTAATCATATGAATAAGATTTATGCGTATATATTATTCCCGGAAAACAGAAATTTCTCACAACAATGAATATTGAAATAAACTATCATCATTTATACAATTTTGTTTATTTAATTGTATGTATTTGTCTCATACATTTGAATTTATATGTTTGTGTTTTATATATACTCAGTAGTCAACCTCACCAACGTAAGTACAGTTTGTTCCCATTGCAATAATTCTAATATATTTATTTATATCATTATGTAACTTTTGGTATCCCTGAAAATGGAATAAATTATTCCGAACGCTCGAATTTTGTTAAAAGAGTTTTTTTTACTACACCAAAGCTGTATTCCCCAATTACGTATGGAAAAAAATATCTTACAGACAGCATTAAATCAAACAAAAAAATAAAATATATATATATATATATATATATATATATATATATATATATATATATATATATATATATATATAAGGCACATTAGCTGCACTAAATGAGGTAGGGAGAGACCACAAAACGAAAAAGTGGATAACCTAAGAAGATGACTAACAGGCCATATTTTTATAAATCAGTGGGAGTGCCTTTTCAGGAGGGGCTGAACATAATTATAGCATATATAAGAAGTGACTTCCATCTTTGGCGGGAGTATAGCTTAAGTTATACAAGCAAGAAAGCGGGAGATGCAAGAAGGCAAAGGCTTTGTGGGAGCACCGAAAATAAGTTTATTAAAGAACCACTAGCAGATGGCAGCTAAGATTTGTGGTAGAACTGGTACCAAACAGGATATGGCAACCTGAGGAGTTATCTGCGATAAGTGACAAGAACTATGAGGACATGGACATGTCCTCTGTGAATGCCCAGCCCTATCGGTCACTAGAAAGAACTGGTATGGACAAATTATAACAACACCGAGGGAAGTCAGCGATCAGAATATCAAACTGATGTTAGGATACTGCAAAGCAATAGGAATAGCTTAGTAAAGCTACTCTGGGGGATAGACGTAAATAGGACACAAAGGTTAATGGCTGAGTGCATTTAACCGCAATGGCTCTTCTAGATAAATTAATCTAATCTAATATCTTTCAGTGGATGATAACTTCCTTTACATAAAAGCTGTACACATATTTTGAAAGGGATTAAGTGCAATTAGGAAAGCTTCAGAAGGTCTTAGGATGAGTCGGAACGAGAACATTAGATAAAGTACTTGCGCTTGCCTTGGAATACGAGATAGCAACCCAACTTTCAGGAGGACGTTGTGCATTCATTTACGAGGCTTAAGAAATTAAATCATAAATTATGACGTATATTTCGGTATATCGTGAGTTAGGTAAATAGGATCGGAAGATTACTGAAGGATACATTTATGAAGAACCTGATGTGCGTGTTACAGTATATTGTTTCAACTCAAGGAAGACGGTAGATTACTGTTTCTTCTGCAAGGGCGTACAGGTACTAGCTGTCGATGCCACCAGCTTAGAAGGCACTAAGAAAATAAACAATTAAACAACTGCAGGTATTCGAGAAGGATCCCCATCATTAGACCTGAAGTTAATCAGGGAAATATTGGAAAGAGGGTTCATTAGTAGAATGCAGCATATTATTAAAAAAATGTTGTATCTAATTGTAAGAATTAATCACACGAAATAAATCTAACCCGTTTATTACAATTCCCGTCATATTATTAATTTTTCTACTCATTTCTCTCAAATGCTGCGTTGGTATTTTCTTTCAAACTTTAATTTTCTGCTAGTTACGAGTCTTATGGATACAGTCTATCATTTTTTTTGTTGCAAGACAGCTATTCTACATCTTAAGATTCGAACTTTATACGCTCCATTATAGAGCTGACATCACCTGATAGATTATGTGGGTTAACATAATCCAAACAACGAAATTGTTCCATTATTTGGAAGTGCTGATTTTAAGCAATTTAAGGTATGTATTCGTATGAAATATATAATTAAAATACCATTGAGAACCATCTCTTGTTTGGATATAGAGCTGGACCCATCTACAGTGTTTGAAGTGACACTAAAGGACCATATTACCTAAACTGTTGATTCATATCATTCATATCAATCGTTGTCGTCATGGGATTAATAGATGATACAACTTCAAAATTAACAGTAAATATTCGAACAAGAAAGATGTACTTACTTGGGTAAAACGTCTAGGCTCTCCGATATATCAAAGGTTCTATTGTTTAAAAGTAATTTACCACATTGATTTATATTTCCGAAATGCTTTTAGTTATTGAATCTAAACTTGGTAAAAGAAGAAATTTTTTTTTTCGAGATTTCTTGAATTTGTCAATTTAGGCTTTGATGCACACCGCTCGCCCCATATTTATATATAGAATAAAAAAAGCTCTTAAACTTCTAATTGCCAATTTTCCCTATCCTATCAAATTTGTTATAATACTAAACGACTTAATGTTCAGGAGAATCATGATCTCAAAATTGATTAAAAGTATACATATAAGTATTGCCAGACAGGTGTAGATTTTTTCCTAGATGTTTCTGGAATGGGGCATTATTAAGCATGTTTTTAATACGTTTCTGTCAGTTTTGTGAACATTTAGCAATGGATGACAATACAATATTATTAAAATAAAAAACGTAAAAAATTGTTTTAAAACAATAAAACAAAATCTATAGCATAAAAAAGACAATAATCGAATTTTATATTTTTTCTATATTTATTTATATATATATATATATATATATATATATATATATATATATATATATATATATATTAATACGTGATGGTATAGAATTTTCAAGACATAAAACGCGTACGGAGGAAAATGAGATTTGTCATAGTGAAAGTTTATATGGTGAAGTAATGCGTCTATATATTAAATTAAATTACCTGAAAAATTATAGCTTACGTGGTAAAGTGAATTGCATGTTGCATAACGAACCCAATTACAATGTGAAGTCAACAAAGTCAGTGCTGTCAGTTTGCTTTGTTCGTGATTGACAACCCTGGTCAAACGCAAATTCAAATATTAATGCATTTACAACGCATGTTTTGCAATGCAAAAAATTTCGAATTTGAAGTAACAACTGAAGTTGTAAAAGGACTGCGGTCTCTTCATTTTGTCATAAGGTAAAGTCATATTGCCGGCGTTAACAATGCGCATTGTATTATAAAATAAATAGCTAGCTGTCATTGTGTTTTTGAACTGTTACAAAAAAAAACATTTAATTTTAAATTTCATATGTATTGTAAGGAATAAAGCAAACAACACATGCTAATGCCGTTTTGTAAAATCAAAATAAATCTCAATAACGTTTGATTTAAAAAATTATGAGCTACGGTCGAATTTACCACAGTGCCACCACTAGTTCATTATAAATAACATTTATGTAGACGAGGGACAGGTTTTAACTGATTTTATAAGCATTAACTTTCGGAATCTTGGGTTTCCATAAAAAATAAAAATATTTTGATCCACTGATTCGTGAAAAAAATTTAGTTGATCAAAGTGAATTATTCTCTTAAATTGATTCACTTCAATTTCATGTGAATCGTATATAAGATAATTTATATGTATGTATTTGTATGTATCTGTATATATTTATTCGAGATCCTGATCAAATGAAATTCGGAATTGTAGAAAAGGCGTAGGAACTTTGATACTGACGGGGATCTCCCGACTGCACAACTTTTTTAATTCAAAAAGGTGCAGTTTAAGCTAAAATAGTATTGATTTTCCTAGTTTGAAACTTTCGAAGTAATTTCTGTAGAGCACAGGCTTAATATAAAAATATATAGTTGTATCTACTACTTATAACGAGCTCTAAAGTAAATAAAGCTGTTGATATCGGCCTTGTCGGAGGCAATTGTGCGGCCTACCAACTTCTTATAATGAATCTCTCTATTTCAAATTTCACGAGATACAATTAGAAGTTCATTAATCGATTGTCTAATATCAAAGTTTGTTCATCGGATGTATGGATCCCTAATAAATTGACAATTTTCAAAATCTTCAATATTTACAATCATTAAGGATATGGCATTTATGCCAAACATTAAAAAAAATTGTTATATTGATAAAAATTATGGAAATTCAAAATACATCATTTTGTAACGAATTATCAAACAAATGAGTCCTGACCTGTGCCACACTGTGAATAACCACAGTGTTTAGCCAAGCCAAATCGGGATATGGCATTTCGGTAGGCAGCACTATCCCGGCGAGAAGCGAGACATTCAATACATTCACTAGACCACGGCAGAGTGATAATACACAGAGAGAGAAAAAAACTATCCCGTAGGATATAACATAATATGGATATATTTTGAAATATGAAATAATAATTTATTCCATTTGATGAACCGGTCATGACATTTTAGTTAAAAGTTTATCACTTTAGGATAGGTACACATCTACAAGGTCCATCAAGATAAATGGGAAGCATTCGAAATCAAATTAATAATTTTTAACCGACAGAAAATAAATATTCTTATATTGAGTTAGAGCTGGAACATCTAATCCAGTTATTAACGGAATATATGAAAGAAGTAAAAGTAGAAACATCAGTCACTAACCACCTCAATTTCATTATACAAAAGAAAGAAAACTAATTAATTATTTCAAATGAGCTCATCGGTTAGATTGGTAAGTTCAGTATTATTTGAATTATATTCACTCGCTCATGGAACAGAAAAGAAACAAATGAGAATTAAGAGAAGACATATATTATGTATTGTAACGGATACAAAAAGTAAGAAGAGGGAACCAAGAAATATATAAACTATATGGGAACCTTATTGTTAAAACATGCTAAAAAACTATTGCAAGGAACTACTTCAGAATAAGCCAATGGAAAACAATCGAAAACATAGTAACTGTACACTTTGCAAGCAAATGCAACTTTAGATTTCTTATTAAACCAAATTATTTACATAAACGTCAAATCTTCAAAGTTGATTCAACATAAATTTTATATTCATTTCGAATTTTACTATTCTAGTTTGTAAAACTATTTTATATAGAGAAAAATTGCATTATTTTAGGAACTACGTTAAAAGAAATTCACCTTAAACACTAAATCTAATGTTTTAGAACAAAAGGTTATCACAACTTTGGAACCATAGCAGACGAAATCGAAAGAAAAAAATCTTTATCGCTATAATGGGGTTAAATATTACAAAATTTCCAGTCGGTCGTCTTATAAGAGTTTTCTAAACCCAATTTTGTTCTACATTTCGAAAAAATATAGTTAAAAGGAAGCGTCTAAGAAATTAGATGCAAGAAGAACTGATGGTTTAGAATAGCAATTTTATCTGACACCTTCATCTTTCTGCAAAATATCATTTTAACACATCTGATCATATTCTTTTCATTATGGATTCATTGATACGTTTACAGTACATATTTTAATCCCTTTCGAAGATATAAACGAAGAAAATCTTTTGTAGAAACATTCTTTTACAAAAATAACACTATATTTTATTAACATTATGAATGTTAATTTTATTCCTAGAGAAGCTTGCGTAATCTATAATGTATTTTAAAAGATCCAGTCCTCGCAGTTTCCTATTCCCGCGCTAACAAAAAAGCGCGATTAGATGATTCAGAAATACCACCTATTATTTATTTGAAGCTCTTTGGAGTTTTAGGGAGCACGTTTAGTCCACAACTATATAATGCTTGCCAACTGGTGACACCGATTTATGTCTATCCTTGACGGCTGGCATATATGTTATATGAGACATTTATATATATATATATATATATATATATATATATATATATATATATATATATATATATATTTCTCAAGAGCTAATTCTCAGATTAGAATTGTGCAAATGGAGAATATCGGAATGCGATTGAAATACTGCTAGATTTGTCAAAATACTCCAATGATTTGACCATATAATAATTGCAATAGCATCCAAATAGCGTGGCTGCATGTTTGGCTCTCACTAGCAATATAACTAAATTCTATCGCTCAAAAAACCTATGTATAATTTATCTGGATGGCATTCGTGACAACGCGTCCAGTTTTCGCATATTATGTTAGGTAGGTACCTATAAATATCACTCTCACAAAACCTCACTGTATATCATCGGCACGACGTTCACGAGATATTGACGCATTGATAAAACATATGGGCTGAAGAACAACACACTTACACCAAAACACGGCGACATAGTCCTTGTCCTGAAGGATCCTCTCCAGCTGCTTGGCCGTGACCTCTTCGATCACGCTTTCGGGGGCGGTCCCGGCACCCCTCTGCTTGGCGGCCGTCGTCGCCTGAAGCACCGCCACTAGCAGCATCCACCACCACATGCTGCTTTCCTGCCTGCTGCCGCTCACTGAAAGAATCCGCTGTTTGATTCAGGAGGCGCCGGGATGGAGACGACGGCGTCGTCGTCATCGTCGTTCCCACCACCACTCCCACATGGAACGTATATCATCTAAGCTGGCATTTGGATTCAGAGCGCGATCTCTATCTCGGCTGTAAAACCCACAACCCATCAACGATCTTCATGTTCAACCCATCGATACCCAGTGGCATATAAATTATACACTCGCTTCTATTTCACTTCCCGTCTTCTATATAGCTCAGTTGTTGGTTATGAGTTTGATATTTCATAAACTTCATCTGTAACATAATGCCCTTTTTAGTACAGTCTGTCTGTACGCGCATCACGCCAAAACTACATAATGAAATTGAGTGCAGTTTTCTAACTTGAAGTATAAGCTACATTTTATCATGTCTTTCTGTCTTTTTGTACACGCAAAAACTATTACATCGAATTGAATGCAATTTTCACCGATATATTGGTAGAGGTCTAATTTCAAATTCAGGTTCCGTTTTACCGCGTTTGTATGTTTGTACACGAATCACGTAAAAACTACAGCATACAATTGAATGCAGTTTTCCACGTGCACTAAGTCGCGGACAAAGCTCGTATTTAATAAATAAATATATATATAAATCTCTTCTATAATCGTTTCTATATCCCAGACCTGCCAACTCCCTTCAATGCAAACAATCTATGGACCCCCAATCAATGACCCTATGTCAAAATTCCATAGGATAGGTGTTCATTTATATGGGCAAAATAGGCAGTGCGTAGAATCCCATGAGAGACACATGATGAAAGTCCCCTAAAAGCACACTTTTGCCTAACTTTTGCTATGTAAGGTACCCTCCCGACCATACGGATCGCACTCCATCGCGCAGTGATTTGGATCTGGTCAACATTACACTGCCCCCTCCTTAAGATACTTTCTCTTTCGGGCCATACCTAATGCGGTATACCCTTCTTGCACTGTGAAGTGCGATAAAAAAAACAATCTACGGTCTTGCGTCGTGTCCCACATGCTGGATTCCTGCAGCATACTAAACTCTCCATCCCTGTGAACCTGAAGAGAAATTCCAGTATGTTCCCAACCAACCCTTACAGTCCACAAGCCAGCTATGGTATTGCCAATTTCAAAATGTCGTCCCTGAGACTCAGTAGCGTTTCCCAGACATTCCTATAGGATAGTTTTGGTACTTGTCCAACCTGAGCATTCTGCCTTTGTCTACACGACCGAACGAATCTTTGAAAGCTTTGGCGATACCTCCGGTTATTTGCAGATCTCTTGCAGTGTGCCAGCAAATAGAAGTCCTCTGGCATCTTGAAGAGGTCGCGATGCTCCTTATGAGTCCCGTCAAACCTAGCTTTAGCTGTGTCAGAGTAGTAGGTTTGGTCAGAGTGTAGCGGTACCCCGAAGCGGGATATCCAATCCTTGACCAAAGCATCAGCTAGAGTTGTGACTTCCTGGTTCGGCAATGCGTATGCTTCTAACCACTTGCTGAAGTAATCCATTACCACCACGATATATTTGTTCCCAGCTTCACTCTCAGAAAACGCTGCTACATCTATCGCGATTCTCTCGAATGGACTTCCAGCATTGTAATGGCGCTGTTGGACATCCATTGCTAGCTGCGCATATCGCACATACCCTGCCCCAGTTGTGCACATCTTCCTTACAGCTGACCTAATAAAATCGGTCAAGGAGTTTCTCCAAGGTCTTCGTAACGCCTAAATCACCTCCACTGGTTCCACCGTAGGTCTCTTCCAAAATTTGAGCCCTCATGCAGTTTGGTACGACAAACTGCTTTCTGAACTCAGTATCATCCGGGTTTTCGAGTACTCTTTTCAAATTGCCGTTCCCTAGAACATGAGAATTCTACTGGGCCCAATACGACTTAGCATTAAGTGAATCGCTTATCTTCCTTTTCAATTCAGTCAAAATCTTTAGGATGAAATCTTCCTACTGATCTTTTTGAATTTCATTCGGTTGTTAGCGGGCATCTATGACGGCGGTTCTTCTAGAAGCGGCGTCCTTCTCCTCAGCTCAGTTACAGTGAGCACAGTCACCAGGACAGGATCTCCTTGAAAGTGTATCGGCATTTTCATGGGATTTACCAGTCGCAAGAATACTTGTTCCAAGTTTTTAAGGTGGTCTTTGAATATTTTTCCTACAACGATTATGTCATCTAGGTAGACCAAATAGGTTTCCCAAGACAGCCCTTTCAAAACAGTTTCCATCAGTCTCTCGAATGTAGCTGGTGCATTACACAATCCCAACAGCATATATAAACACAGAACATATGCTAAGCAACTGTAATCTGCCACAGGCCGGAGCCTATGGTGAATATAATATATATATAATTATCAATTTATTATGTGCTTAAGATAATTTGTAACAATTTTTAGTTTTCCCTGAGGAAAAGAATAAACATTCTAGAAAGCTTGGCATAATCCAACAAATTTTATTTAATAAATGACTGCATCCTCAACAAAAATCTGTTTTATCAAATCAAGAATTCAAGATCAAACAATAAATAGTTATTCTTGATAAAAAGTTCTGCATAGTTCAAAACTTGAAATTCAACCATCATATATCAATTCTTTTAACCCTTATACGAGGTGAGTCGAAAAATATGAATTTTGCTCAAGAGTAAAGTACCTTTATTTCTGAAAATATCGAAAGTTTTTATTAAAAAAAGTTGATCATAATTGAAAACTATTGTCAGATATCCAGTATTATCCATCGGCTATAAAAAATAATTTTTGGTGTTAGTAAAATACATATGCAGATTTTGTAAATTACACATCAGCTATTTTAATGAAAGAAATATTTATTAAAATTATAGTGAACACTTCCAGACGTCTTAGAATTCTTGCAACTGTCGAATGATATTTCTATTCGGATGCCTGTTGTTAAAAATAGCTGCTGCTTCTCTATGAGTTTTATAATTATCTCCGACAATAAAAACTAGTTCAATTTTCCGCCGCCATTTCTTGTATTTTCTAAAACGAACTAGCGATTTGATGTTTGGGGTCAGTGCATCCTAGATTAAATGTTTATCGCTAGACGTAAAATTTACGTCTACCTAATGCTAAAACACAGAAGTTAATAAAAATTATAAAATATGTTTTCTCAAGGCGGATGAATAATATTGGATATTTTATTAAAAAATGTGGATCATAATTGAAAACTATTGTCAGATATCCAATATTATTCATCCGCCTTGAGAAAACATATTTTATAATTTTTATTAACTTCTGTGTTTTAGCATTAGGTAGACGTAAATTTTACGTCTAGCGATAAACATTTAATCTAGGATGCACTGACCCCAAACGTCAAATCGCTAGTTCGTTTTAGAAAATACAAGAAATGGCGGCGGAAAATTGAACTAGTTTTTATTGTCGGAGATAATTATAAAACTCATAGAGAAGCAGCAGCTATTTTTAACAACAGTCATCCGAATAGAAATATCATTCGACAGTTGCAAGAATTCTAAGACGTCTGGAAGTGTTCACAATAATTTTAATAAATATTTCTTTCATTAAAATAGCTGATGTGTAATTTACAAAATCTGCATATGTATTTTACTAACACCAAAAATTATTTTTTGTAGCCGATGGATAATACTGGATATCTGACAATAGTTTTCAATTATGATCAACTTTTTTCAATAAAAACTTTCGATATTTTCAGAAATAAAGGTACTTTACTCTTGAGCAAAATTCATATTTTTCGACTCACCTCGTATAAGGATTAAAAGAATTGATATATGATGGTTGAATTTCAAGTTTTGAACTATGCAGAACTTTTTATCAAGAATAACTATTTATTGTTTGATCTTGAATTCTTGATTTGATAAAACAGATTTTTGTTGAGGATGCAGTCATTTATTAAATAAAATTTGTTGGATTATGCCAAGCTTTCTAGAATGTTTATTCTTTTCCTCAGGGAAAACTAAAAATTGTTACAAATTATCTTAAACACATAATAAATTGATAATTATATATATATTATATTCACCATAGGCTCCGGCCTGTGGCAGATTACAGTTGCTTAGCATATGTTCTGTGTTTATATATGCTGTTGGGATTGTGTAATGCACCAGCTACATTCGAGAGACTGATGGAAACTGTTTTGAAAGGGCTGTCTTGGGAAACCTGTTTGGTCTACCTAGACCACCTTAAAAACTTGGAACAAGTATTCTTGCGACTGGTAAATCCCATGAAAATGCCGATACACTTTCGAGGAGATCCTGTTCTGGTGACTGTGCTCACTGTAACTGAGCTGAGGAGAAGGACGCCGCTTCTAGAAGAACCGCCGTCATAGATGCCCGCTAACAACCGAATGAAATTCAAAAAGATCAGTAGGAAGATTTCATCCTAAAGATTTTGACTGAATTGAAAAGGAAGATAAGCGATTCACTTAATGCTAAGTCGTATTGGGCCCAGTAGAATTCTCATGTTCTAGGGAACGGCAATTTGAAAGGAGGGCTCAAATTTTGGAAGAGACCTACGGTGGAACCAGTGGAGGTGATTTAGGCGTTACTAAGACCTTGGAGAAACTCCTTGACCGATTTTATTAGGTCAGCTGTAAGGAAGATGTGCACAACTGGGGCAGGGTATGTGCGATATGCGCAGCTAGCAATGGATGTCCAACAGCGCCATTACAATGCTGGAAGTCCATTCGAGAGAATCGCGATAGATGTAGCAGGAGCGTTTTCTGAGAGTGAAGCTGGGAACAAATATATCCTGGTGGTAATGGATTACTTCAGCAAGTGGTTAGAAGCATACGCATTTGCTCAAGAGTAAAGTACCTTTATTTCTGAAAATATCGAAAGTTTTTATTAAAAAAAGTTGATCATAATTGAAAACTATTGTCAGATATCCAGTATTATCCATCGGCTATAAAAAATAATTTTTGGTGTTAGTAAAATACATATGCAGATTTTGTAAATTACACATCAGCTATTTTAATGAAAGAAATATTTATTAAAATTATTGTGAACACTTCCAGAGGTCTTAGAATTCTTGCAACTGTCGAATGATATTTCTATTCGGATGCCTGTTGTTAAAAATAGCTGCTGCTTCTCTATGAGTTTTATAATTATCTCCGACAATAAAAACTAGTTCAATTTTCCGCCGCCATTTCTTGTATTTTCTAAAACGAACTAGCGATTTGACGTTTGGGGTCAGTGCATCCTAGATTAAATGTTTATCGCTAGACGTAAAATTTACGTCTACCTAATGCTAAAACACAGAAGTTAATAAAAATTATAAAATATGTTTTCTCAAGGCGGATGAATAATATTGGATATCTGACAATAGTTTTCAATTATGATCAACTTTTTTTAATAAAATATTTTCAAAAATAAAGGTAATTTACTTTTGAGCAAAATTCATAGTTTTCGACTTACCTCGTATACGGATGAAAAAATTGATATCTTGAACTTTTTATCAAGAATAACTTTTTTCTCAAAACCAATAATAAATAAGTTTTCCATATAGTTCCGACTTAATTGGACATACATATATATATATATATATATATATATATATATATATATATATATATATATATATATATATAATATAATTTTAGTAATTCACTGCCGAGAATGTATAACCAAAGTGACAAACATTCATAGGGTTGCGGCACTATGGGCTGTAGGATAATGAAAACTCTTTTTCAATTACCAACGTTTCGATAGCGGTGGCTATCTTTTTCAAGGCTGTATTAAAATAAAAGAAAGTTACAAAGAAGTACTTAATTAAAAGGATATAATAATCAAGAAAAATAGTTATATATAAAAACACGTTATACGAACGCCAACTTACATTGATTTGAGTGTTAAATATAGTTAGGTACATCATTAATTCTTATGTTATCAAAACTAAATTGAATTTCTACATCTCATATTAAAATACTGAACTCAAATGTACGAGAATAAAGGTAGAACAGAATATTATGGTCATAAATAGCAAAAAACTAGAATACAGAAACAGGGGAAGATTGTGTTTTTACTTTTTATTTAAAAAAAATTTAAATACATGGAATTCAAAGTTACTGTCTTTTATTTTGTTCTTTGATTTGTGTGTTCTTTGTTAATTTTATCTATAGGTTGCATGTCTGACGTCTAATGTCTAAGCTGTCAATTAAGAATTAAATATAAAAATAAAAACAAAAACAAACAACAAACGTATGGCGCAAAGTTATAATATTTGTAGTTTAGTTTCCTTT
Source organism: Crioceris asparagi (assembly GCA_958507055.1). Classification (NCBI taxonomy): domain Eukaryota; kingdom Metazoa; phylum Arthropoda; class Insecta; order Coleoptera; family Chrysomelidae; genus Crioceris; species Crioceris asparagi. The sequence goes on from OY293827.1 coordinate 48,981,224, forward strand.
CTAAACCAAATAATGTAGGAAAGGACTAAAAACAACAACAGTCATGTATGATCTAGGGTGCAACAAGTTCAAGTCTGGTGAGTAATCTATGTTAGAATTGTATATTGCAATTGTTTATGCATGTTCATTCTCTTCTAGTGCATTTTCTCTTATTTGTAGTTGTGGTCTTCTGTGAAAAGACAACAAATAGGAATAAACCTGACTCAGACCATGGATGTCAGTTCTTTTGTTCATGCTGTTGCACTCCTTGTCTATTTCCACCATTTCAAGAAAGATGCGCTTATGCCAGTTCTTTTCTATGTGAAGCACTCTAGGGTTATCCAGGTCAGGTAGATGTTTAGTTGAGGTTGCATGCTCTGCCAGAGCACAAAACGTCTTTTTTATGTTTATGTCACTGCGATGGCCTATTATTCGATTTTTAAGAAGTTGGATGGTTTGTCCAATATATTTCATTTCACAGTCGGAGCATTGAATGCTATATACACAGTGAGATATGTTGCTGGTAAGTACTTTATCTTTAGTTCTGGTATATAATCGACTGATAGGTTTGATGTTCTTTTGTGCTATTTTTAAGTTATCTTGTTTAAATACACTTATTAGTCTAGTAGAAAGCCCTTCAATGTAAGGTAAGGAACAATATCTAACCACTAAATTCTGGTTTTCTTCACAGGTTTGTCTTGTATGTGGATCTACCGTTGTGTTGTATATGAGTCTGCGTAACAACCCAGATGGATAGCCATTTTGTGTGAGAATTCTATATACTCTTCTTAGACTCTCATTTTTCAGACTAGGATGCGAAATTTTTAAAACTCTGTTTTTCAGTGCTAGAATTAAATTTATTTTAATTCTAACAGGATGGTGAGATTTATAATTGATGTATCTCCCAGAGCTGGTGGGTTTAGTGTACCAATCTAGGATTATCCTGTTGTCTTCTAGTCTGATAACATGAGTGTCCAAGAAGGGTAATCTTCTATTAGTCTCTCTTTCAACAGTGAACTGTAAATGTCTATGATAGCTGTTAAACGTTAATAGAGTTTGTTCAATTTCAATTTCTGGAACTGCACAAATTATGTCATCTACATAGATTTTAAGCCAAGGAATTGCAAACCGTAATTGAGCGATGCATTCATCAAGCAGGTCTTTCATTACATAAGAGGCTAAAATTGGTGAAACGTAAGAGCCCATTGGTGTGCCTAGTATCTGTTTGTAAAATATTCCGTCAAATACTAGATATGTGGTATCGAAGACATGATTTATCAGTTCCAGAAAAGTTGTTTTGTTAATTTGACAGTTTTTACGAATGTCATCCCAATGTTTGTTAATGGATTTTTTAACTAAAACGCGTGGTATGTTATTGAATAATGAAACAACATCTAAGCTTATAACGACATATCCTTCTGGTAACTGTTTTTCTTGCACAAATGCTGCAAATTCAAAAGAATCTTTTATATAATATTCATTGTTGTAATTGAATGATGTTGATAATATTCTGGTAACTAACTTTGCAATACCAGAATTCGGGGAATTGATACTTGAAACGATAGGTCTTAAGCTTAGTGATGGTTTGTGAATTTTCGGTAACCCATAGTATCTAGGAGCAACTCCTTTATGAATAGTTAAGTTTTGTTGTTCATCCTTACTTATTGCTCCTTTAGAATAAATTTTTTTAATTAGTTCATTAGATTTTGTTTGAATTGTGAGTGTAGGGTCTCTAGGAATTCGTTTATAGTACTTTTTGTCTTCCAGTAAATTATTTGACATTTCAATATATTGAAATATATATCACTTATATATATATATATATATATATAAATTAATATATATAAATTAATTGCGAAATACAGCTTGTAAGGTAAAAAAGAGAACTCTTTTAACTTAATCCGAGCTTTCGAAATCTATTAATTCCATCTTCAGGGAAAGTTAGTGAGGGTATATACCTATGATGGTGACATTGACGTTAAAATTTTACAATAAAAGACACGACTGAACATATAACAAACAATAAATAACATTGAATGATCAAAACACAACCAAATTAAAATATAAAATTCCACCTTTTGCTTACAACTATTCTATTGTCATACTTCATAGAAGTATCGGGGTTTATCGGTGTATCGACGTTTTGGCGCAGCCGAATTGGCGCTGGAACGATTTGGCGCCGGGACGTTTTGGCACCGTACGTTTTAGGGCTGTGTTCAATTATTCAATAAAAATGTAGCATTAATTGCATATACAGGGTGTATCATAAAGAATGGTCGTACTCCTAAAGGGATATTCTATGGACAATTTTAAGTCGATTTGACAACATTTATCTATATACAAAAACGCATCCTTAAAAAGTTACAGCCCTTCAAAATTGCATTAAATTGATAAGTTTTTTGGCTGTAAAATCCCAACAGTACAAAATAATAGCTTGAAATTTAGTTATATACCAATTGTTAGGTTCAAAAATCGGCAGAAAGCAAAAAAAATCTTAAGGAATTATACTTTTAAAAATGTCTAAGAAAGTTTTATAGATATAAAGGAAACTTAAAATATGTGGGTTGAAAGGGGCTGCAATGCCAATTTCACCCCCTTTCCTTCACTGGAACGTTTCCAACTCTATTCGCAAACAATCTTTAAACCTAAGAAATAGTAGATACCAAAATTGGAAGCTATTATTTTGTTCTGTTTGGATTTTGTAGCCAAAAGACTTATCGATGTCATGCAACTTTGAAGAGCTGTAACTTTTTAGGGGTGTGTTTTTGTGTCTAGATAAATGTCAAATTGACTAAAAATTGACCATAGAATATGCCCTCAAGAGTATGACCATTCTTTATGATACACCCTGTATATTTTTTTTCACGTAAAAATCGAGATAGAAATATAAAAATTTTAACCTGGCTTTCATCTGGTAGAAGATCTACTTTAGTATTACTTTTATGAGATTATGATAATTGTTTACAACGGGTGATCCAAAAACTAGCTCGAAAAATAGGATCCAAAAAACGTCCAAAGTCCATTTTTTCAAACTAAAACCCCCATTTTTTATAACATTATCTATTAATCAGTAAAAATAAGGGTGACTTTGTGTAGGTTTGTTTATAACAAAAAATTAGTAGTTTTCGAAATAGATGGCAATTTTTCGTTTTTCTATGAAAATAATAACAACTGTCAATAAAAGCCAAAGTTATATAAATTTATTTATTATTTATGAAAAATGTAAAAATGTTTATTTGAAAAACATGTAATACATCTGCGATAAGCTTTTCACTGAAATATCTCTATCCAAAAATTTGTACAAGGTAAGTAGCATTAATTAGAACCGGGAATAATCTAAAACTTGTTTTGCAGAAATTGCTGGGTAGTCCATATATCAAAAAACTACGAATTCAAGATTTTCATTGTTAACAAAGGATTTATTTATACAGGGTGGGCCAATCAAAACGAAACAAGGCCAAAATTTCATATACCGTTCGTTAAAAATGAAATCGGTCAGACCCGTCGATTTTTATTTTCCGGGGGAAAGATTTTGCCTATGTCACCAACCTTGCCACTTTCACCTCTTCCAACCCTAAAATCTTAAATGAGAATAGGTGTCGAGTGATATCTTATTTTAAAGGTAATCGAATTCTCTTCTCAAAGGATTTTAGTTTCTTGAATTTGATCAAGCCGTTTTTGAGAAAATAATGGATGAAAAAGCTAAAATCCGTTGATTTCTATCTCTAAAAGAAGACTTTTATGCATAACATTGAACTTTGTCTATTCAACCCCCGACAGGGATGTGCTTCAACTTTTAATTTAAAATGGGATCATTTTAATTACCATCAAATTCTCTTTTCAACAGATCCAATGTAAAATTAAGGAACTGTTTTCTATTACATTTATCAATAGCTATTCTGTTTGCAATTATTCAAATCTCAATACCTAGTTTTCCTGCTGTAGAATTTAATGTTTGAGTAAAGAATTTGTGAATAGTGTAGTTTTATTAAATTCCTTATTCTCACAAGTGGAGGCCTTACTGTATTGACACTTAATTTATATCAATTTAGTATTTTGTTGGATTTGGTGAGTAATAATTTATAACTTTATTTTGATCTAAAATGGTTTATTCTACTGCACAAAGGGTATCGTCGATTGAACTATATTATGAAAATCGTAGATGTGCTAATATTACAGTGCAGGTATTTAATGAAATGAATCCAGATAAACATGTTCACCGAGAGTACGTAATTGAACTAGTAGCAAAGTTTAGAGAGACAGGATCATTGGCAAACCGAAAACCAATCGTTCCAAATCGACGTATAGTGGGAAACGAAGAAATGGAAGATGCTGTTTTGGGCCACATCAATATGGACCCAACATTAAGCATCCGGCAACTACCTTTAGTGTGTGGCGTACCCCGTAGGAGTATTCGAAGAATTTTAAAGACACATAAGTTTCACCCCTACAAAATTCATATTGTGCAACAATTAAACGAAGATGATTTCGATAGACGTTTGAATTTTGCGAGATTATGACTGAACGTATAATAAATAATCCGAATTCACTGTTCAGTACTTGTTTTTCCGAGGAGTGTTCATTTTTTGTAAATGGGGTTGTTAATCGTCCCAATTGTAGATATTGGTCTGACGAAAATCCACGTCTATTCCAAGAGGCTCACACTCAACAACCTGAGAAACTGAACGTCTGGGTTGGAATTTATGGCGATCGTTTAATTTGTCCTTTCTCTCTCCCAGGAAATCTAAATGAAAAGATGTATTTGTAATTATTAGAAGACGCTGTCTATGCTCCTCCTCATTATACCCTGGCAGTTCGTGAATATTTAAATCGGATTTATCCTGGTAGATGGATTGGCCGAAAAGGACCAATAGAGTGGCCTGCAAGATCACCTGACTTCGCCCCCTTAGATTTCTTTCTATGGGGTCACTTGAAAAGTAAAATTTATAAAACTCAGCCACAGTCATTAACTGATTTACGTCAACGGATCTTCGATGAATGTTGCGCCATTACACCAGAAATACTTCATAATGTCCGGGAGCGTTTTGAACAGAATTTATATTATTGTATAGATGCAGAAGGACAACACTTTGAGCACTTATTATCATGAGCAATAAATAAACGATATTTACATTTAATGTCTTATCTTCCTATGTAAAACTTAAGTATAAGCTAAGCTCAAAGTTAATTATTTCTTCCAGAAAAACATTGTCGTCAGAGATTTTCATAACGTTTGAATTGTGGTATCATTTGACATTCAATACCATGTATTTAATGTGTTGCAGTTTACGCCTGCAGGAAGTTGGAAAGACAAAGTTGAAAATAAACAAAAAAGACTTATTTCCTGATATATAAATCAACAGATGTCAACATTTTTTCGAAGGGCGATAATTATTTTCATTTTATCATTCTCCCCTTATTTTTCCGAAAACGCCTGCAACAAATTTGCAAAACTAAGATGTGTTGAGAAGAGAATTTGATTGCCTTTAAAATAATGTATCACTCGACTCCTATTCCCATTTAAGGTTTTAGGGTTAGAGCTCACCTTCACGAAGTGGTGAAAGTGAGAAGGTTGGTGAAATAGGCAAAATATTTCCCCCGAAAAATAAAAATCGTACCCTGTATGTACTTTAGCTATTACAATTCCCAAGCTCTTGAAGTTATTTATAATTTTCTTAACATATTTTGGAGTTCGTTTTTACTTGCAGTCAAGAATAATAAATAATTTTTTATATTTTTTATACGATATACAATGTGTCCTATAGTCCGCACACCCCATCTAAGTTTTTATATTTAATTTTACAAAAATGTCAAACAGACAGAAAATGTTCGGAGGCTCTAAGTAGGCTGAATGCAACTAATTCAAAGCAGGGTGATTTTTTCTTTTGTGAAAAATAGAGTTATTTCACCATTTTGAGTTTCTAGATTTCTGAGAAAAATACTTAGAGAAGAACAATTAGGAAAAAATTCATATATGATCATATCTTTACTTACTGAAAATAAGCAACATTTCCAAAAATTCTTTATGATTATTATTCTTGTTTTACTTTGAGTTTCGTAAAAAATTAAATGATATTCTATATTCTCAAATATACATAACACCGCCAAAACGGCAGGCGCCGAAAACGCGGCGCCAAACCGGCGGCTCCAAAATGTGTTTATCATACCAAAGGTTTACAGATAGTATTCTATACCTTAGTAAAGGTACTGTTAAACTATCAGTGCCCGTGGGACTCTATGTGGTGGGTTCCGTATCTGAAAGTCTATTGTATATTTCGGAACTCTATGGCTGGATTTTGATGGTGTTTTTACCATGTATGTATGTAGAATGTTATTAGAATGATCTAGTAGTGGCTGTAAGTGTGACTGGGCCTCCTAGGTTGAGGGTTCCATATCTGTAATTCCCAAAGAAGTATATCTGACCTCTATGGCTGAATTTTCGTGGAGTTTTCGGTATATTTGTGTGTAGTATGTCACTGGACTGTTTTGTGAGAGTCTGTCAGTGCGACTGGAATTTAAAGGTAAAGGGTTCCATAGCGAAAAATCCCAAAGACACATGTAGTGAAAATTATCGTGCTCTCTTGGTGCATATCTGTGTATGGATCTGAGTTGGTGTTCGGACTGGTTCTACGTACGAGTAGGTCTCATAGAAGGGTTCCATACAAGACTTTTGATGACTATGTTTTCGTACCAAAACCTACGAAATTGTTTGCCCGGGAAGTGCCGGGTAAAACAGTTAGTAAGTATATGTATAGACAGACGTATAGAATGTACCAAATTTTATAAAAATAGGAGTTTTGTGATATACTTTAGTAGTAATTTGGCTAATGTAATACTAAATTTACCGTGTTAATAAAAAGTACTGCACTTATCCTATACAGAGCCATTAAAAAATTTTAGGACAAGGAAAAATCACCCCGCCGCTATTTATGTTGTAGATACATCCAACGTGCGATGTTGCAGAGTGACAGGCATCCGATACATGAAGACGAATTTGTAGGAACAAAGGTATTAATAAATATTTAAATAACCAATGAACTATCGATATTACGCCAACACAGCAAATAATAGTATATATCTTCTTTGACCATAGTAAATATTGTAGCTGAATGATGGCGCACAAGCCTATCATGAGTCGGAGTTAGGAGAAATTCGAGGTGAAAATGATGATGAAGACAGTTCTAAATCAACGGCATCATACAAGTGATGTCAGTCAGTCAGTCAGTAAATGACAGTGCTCACAACTCTAAGCTTGTGAATTTATCCAAATTCAATACGTCCAGGAAATCTAATCAGAACAAAATTATACCCAATATTGGCAGTGAATCCGGTATGTCGTCTAACGGAAATAATTTTCTGATAAACATTGACATGCATGAAGCCCTAAGCAAGGTAAAACTCGATCAAATAATAAATCTTGAGAAGAATATTAACGATGTGAAGGAATATACGTCAGTTAGAAGGCGTACTAAACGTATAAACAAACTTATAATTGACGTGAAAGCTATGAATACTAAGGCTAAGCTGAAAGCTGCCACGATATTCTCTGACTGGCACGTCTACAGATTACATCCGTCAACCAAAGAAGAAACTCTTGTTGATTATTTGAAGCCGCAGTTCCAAGATGTTATGGTCTAACAATTAAACTCGGCACGTCCAACTAAATATTCCTCCTTTAAGATCTCAGTGCATGATACAGTGAAAAGTTTGTGGATGGGAACCTATGGCCCGCTGGTGTACGCATAAATATTTTTTTTTCGTTATGGAAAGGGAATTACTAGTGAAGAGATCATCGAAATGCAGGAGAGCTCCTAATGAAACGCCGACTAAAGATGTTCTAAATTTGTCACTATTTCATTTAAATATTAATAGACTACAATCCATGGTGGATAGATAGGTTTCAATATGACGTTTTGGCGATCACGGAGCACTAGCTGAGCGAGAATGATCTGTGCCAGGTTGACTTCTTCTTCTATTTATTTATTGGGCTGGGCTACTTGCCCATTTACCCAGAGTCGGTGTAGGTATTCCTACACCCTTTTCGTGAGTGGGATGTAGTCCGGTTCGAAGCCGTATCTCACTCACGTCCTTATTTATTTATTTCTAATTATTTTGATTATTTATTCTCTATATTGAAGGCCCAAGTATTTGCTATTGTTCTTCTTTGTGAGGGTCATGGGTGTTATAAGACAAGACTAACAGCACAACAAAGGAGTTTTGTGGGGATATCAGGATTTACTGAAATTATACATGTAAATCAGGTTACACATCAAGAAAGAAGTAATAGTTCTTATTTGCTGGGAGAGGTTAGGATTTATTATCCAGGAGAGCGTTACAAATCTTGATCTCATTTTGTCTAATAAATTTGCTCAAAAGAAGGAAGGTATCTTGCTTTAAATTGGGTTAGATATTTTGGGTTTAGACAGGACGAGGTAGATATCTGTCTGAAAACAATTGTTTAGAGGGCATGCAAAGATGATGTGGTTCGCATCACCTACCTCTCCACATTCGTAAATGTCGTTGTCGCGTACCTTTATTGTAAATAAGTGTGACGGAGACAAAAAATGATCTGATCTCAATCTAGATATTGTGGTTATGATTCTGCGTTCCTCAAAGAGCATTTCTCTAAACCAAGGTTGTCTGGGAAAGCTTTCTTAAACTTTCGAGTAGTGATTATTTTTTAATTAAATTTGGCTGTTCCAATTTAAAGTAAATTGATTAGAAATTTGCTGTTTGAGAATTGGTGAGAGGTATCTATGGTCAACTTGGATTTTTAGTGGTACATTCAGATTCCTCCCTATAAAAGCCAGACTGTCCGCTACTTCGTTTCCTTTAATGCCTTTATGACCTGGTATACAGCCTAAAATAATGTTGTACTCAATGCTCATAGCTTCAACTACCATTCTTCTGGTCAAACCGACCACAAAATTTTTGTCACCTAAGTACGCATTGGAGTCGGAGAAAACGATAGCGTCTTTAATTTCTTTTTGTAATCAAGATATATACTGCTTTGTTAATTGCTATTATTTCAGCTGTACAGATTTGTGTGGAGTGGTGTAGTCTACCCGAGAATTTAGTCTAATTTAGGGATATAGACCCTTATGCCTGCTCTATGTGTTTTTGGATTCATTGATTGATGCATATGTAAATATTAGGGTGTGTTTATTGAATTTATTGGAGATGTTATTAAGGAAATCTTGGTTGTTTAAAGTTGAATCTCTTTTGTTGTCAATGTTGATTATTAAGATGTTTTCTAATTGGGATTAGATATTTAGTTCAAAACATGGATATATTTCGTATTTATATCTATTTTCTGACATTCCGTTGCACATGGTTTTGACAATATATGGATTGTCTGGATCTCCAGTAATTTATTTTTATATCGCAAAGAGTTTTCAGATCTGAAAGGATTTCTGTTAGGGGATTGTACTAAGGGAAAGTATTTTATTGGTGTATTTGACAACTAGCCATTTTGTCCTAAACTCTAATGACCATTCCGCGCATTCTCCTAGTAACACAAGTACTGGAGTGGATTCCATATTTCCCATGATTACTCTCAGTGGCATCTATCTAATTTTGTTTATTTGTATGATTCAGGTTTGAGAAGAATTGGCATCCGTAGTCAAAGTGTGACCTGGTTATACCTTTATATACTAATAGGAGTGTTTCGGGATCGGCTCCCCACCATGTACGACACAAAGCACGGAGGATATTCATTTTCTGGAGACATTTATTTTTGATGTATTCAATGTGTTCCGACCACCTAATAAGGTTATCTTCGAGGATCATACCTGGGTATTTGACATTATTCTTTAACTCAATTGTGTTCCAGTCCATAGAGATGGTAGGTGATATCCTGGAGCACGTTTTCCCTTTACAAAAGATTATTGCCGCCGATTTGTGGTTAGAAATGTTGAAGTTGTGATTTTTGAACCAGGGTGATATATGTTGGAGGAAGGCGTTTATTGATTCACTAATAGAGAAAATGTTGTTACCAGATATTAGAAAAACTATATCATCGGCGTTTTGGATACAAGTTACACCTTCAGGAATTGGTGTATGAAGTGAATTGGTGTATAGGTTGAAGAGGAGTGGGCTTGATGGTTATCCTTGACAAGTCCAGTATTTGAGACTTTTGGGCCAATAATGGGACCTTTATTGTCTTTTATTTATACATATCTCGATTTTGTAGGAATTTATATACTAAGTGGGTTAATTCGGTGGGAATTTTAAATTTGGTTAATTTTTTGCATAATAAGGGGATATTGACCGTATCATATGCTGATTTGAGATGAAGGAAGACTGCTAGTGTTGGGGTATTTTTTGAAGTATTAAGTAGTACCTTATGATAAAGAGCAGCTCGTGCATCTGTACAACCTCTACCTGTTCGGAACCCTATTTGATGAAGGTGGAAAAGTCTCTCTTTCTCAGCCAACCTTTCCAAACGATTTCTGATGATGCCTTCCAATGTCTTGCCTACACAAGAGGTAATGGCTATAGGTCTAAAGTTAATTGGATCATCAGGGTTTTTCCCCGTTTTAAGTATAGGAATGATTAATGTTTTTTTCCAGTCTGGAGGGATTATTCTCGTAGATAGGCATTTATTGAATAGATGTAAGAGATACTGTCTGCCTTCAAAGTGTAGGGCATTCAGCATAATGTATGATATCTGATCAAGACATGTGGCTTTGTTCTTTTTATTCTGCAATATATTTAGGATTTCATTAGATGATATCGGGGATATCGAACGGTCTTCGACCAATGGGGTTTCTGTTTGTAGGAGTGTATGTGAAGAACAAAGTGTGTCCAATATTGTGGTGGCCACTCCAGTTTGCGAGAGTTGGAAGTTTCAATTCGTTTTTTTCCTTGACTGAATTTATTGATGACTTTCCTATTTTGTTAACATGGGCTTCTCTATTCAAAGAAAAGCAAAGTTCTTTAAATTTATTAGTTTTCTTTTGTTTAAAAAATCGTTTCGACAGCGCAATTTGTCTTTTAAGAGAAATATAGTTTGTCATATTTGGGTTATCTCTAAAAGTCTGTAAGTTTTTTTTTCTTAGATCCGTTAAGCAGTCGTCCCACCAGGGCGTGACTTGGGTATTTTTGGATTGAAAATTAGTTTTTAGCTTAGTTTCCTTAAACAACATAATCTCCGGATTAAGTTCGTATTTGAGGATTTTAAGATTAACGAGATTATTATTAAACCCATTAGTAGTAAAGGGAGTTAACAGAACCTTCTTTGGTAATAAGCTGAAGCTGGGTCATTAAGTTTAAGACGGTTTTTATATCTGTAACGGATAGCTCTTTGAAGATCTTTTCGATTATTTGGATCATATCTGATCGACTGTTTAAATCTTCGTTTGACGCTGGGGTGTCTCTGCAAACGTACTAATTACTGAATTAGTCGAGGAAGCCGCACTCCCATTCTGATAGTTTAATTGGTTTTGATGAGCGACAGAGTCATAGCCCGGAGAAAGTTTTCTTTTTTCTCAGTGAGTTTTTTAGTAATTGCCGTATATCTATTGCCTAGGGGGTTACTAAGATTGAATGCCATTCTTCTTTGGAAAATGTCGATAGGTTGGGGTGTGAAATTTGGAAGAACCGGAAAGTCATCCGGATTTTGGATGAAGATCCTCGGTCTTGGAACTATCCAGTCCCTTGTTCTTAAGAAGTTCTTCGTTTGAGATGAAGTTATTAGCGTCTATGTGGGATTTAAATTCTACACTGATTCTATTTCTACCCTTTTTATTAATTTTAGTAATGTTATCCAAATTTAGATCTAAAATCTGTTTCGCTATAGAGATTACTCTCTAGTTGCCAATGATTTTATTGTTTACACTTTGTACAAAAACTTCGTATGGTGGTAAAGAATGTATTGAAAATAAATTGTTCTTTTTAGGATTGGGAATGTCAGGGGGTTCGGGGGGTCTTTGTCCCCTTCTTTCGACTGCATTTATAAAGATTTGAAACTAGTCCCTGGTTAATATTAAAACAATATAACACTGAAATAAAGGATATTAGTAAAATATGAACCACTCACAATTCAAATCTGTTCAATCTTTAGTTTTCTTCAGTAGCACGAGTTCACTATACCAGTTACTAGCCAAGATCCCAGGTTAACTTGTCACCATACAGATTAGCATCTTCGTTTAGCAGGTCCGAGCGGATGGGTGGAGGTACAGCACTGTTCATTGAGGAAAACTTCTCATATTCCAAAATTGACGTAAGTAAATATTGCGAAGAGATTTATGCTGAGGTCTATGCTGCATTCATCAAGGATCTAAAATTGATAGCCGTTGTTGTTTACAGATCGCCGACAAATGGCATCTGGGATAAATTCCTAAATCAGTTGGAAGCTATGCTTCACGGGCTGTATAAATCCTATAAAAATATCATAATTATGGGGTGATCGATTTTATGCATGTAATAAATTCATTCGGGCTCATCCCTACAATAAGTGTAGATACTAGAGTTTATTTTCGTTCAGCTACCTGCGTAGATAAGAAAATCACCAACTGTGAATATGACTATGCAGGGGTTCAAGAACCGTTGTTGTCCGATCATAAATCTCACTACCTACATTAATGTACGCTTAAAAAACTACACTCTAACTTATAAAAAGTCTTATTACTACTCAAGAATGTTTACTACAAGGAATAAAGATAGCTTCATAGAAAGTTTGAATGCCGTTCATTGGGAAGAATATTATTTGAAAATTGATCAAAATCTGTTATTTCAAAATTTGATTGCCGATTTTCAGACCTTAATAAATTTTAGTATAAAACGACGTGCTGTCGATCATCGGCTGCCATTTAGATGGTTTATCTAGATAGATTGCGTATGCATCTCTCAGCATTGAGGACAATGGCAGAGTCCAGAAATGATCCCACTGTTTGGAAAACATACAAGCAATTTCGAAGATATTACCTTAACGAAGTAGCAGCGGCCAAACTTAAGGCATATGTAAATTTTATTGAAAAGTCTTCAAATAAGCCCAAAGATATTTGGCGTACTATAAACTATTCTCGACTATTATCAGTTAATAATTGTGATACCAAGAGCATCTCCCCTGAAGAATTCAAGAGTGCATTCATTGGTCAAGTAAATGAGATTATACTATCTTTACCTTCTCGCGATAAATCAAACCATAAACTCATGGACAATCAGTCCTTTTTCGTGAATTCTTTTTTCTGTATCCAATAAATCGGGATGAAGTTTACGAAACGATTAATTCATAATCTAATAAAAATTCTTATGATGTATATGACATGAATGCCCGAATCGTAAATTTATCAGCTGACTTTATAACGCCGGTATTAGATCATTTATTTAACAGGTGCTCCGAGGAGGGCAGATTCCCTAATATGTTAAAGCTATCTAAAGTGGTGCCGATATTTAAAAAAGGTAGGAGAAGTGATCCTTTAAACTATTGTCCTATAGCCATCTCTCCCATCTTGGGCAAAATCTTTGAAATAATATGGAGTTCGTGGGAGACGTGGTGGACGGAATTGAAAATCTTAGGGCCACTAATGCAGTGGTCTACGACATTCGCAGAGCCTTTGACTGCGTGCCTCATGAGATACTCCTCGAAAAGCTTCAACGTTATGGAGTCCGCGGATTGCCTCTTACTCTTATGAGGGACTACTTAAGTAATAGATCTCTCTATATACATTATAATAACTTAAAATCATCAGTTGCTAAATCCAATTATGGTATCCCACAAGGCTCCGTGATTGATCCTTTATTATTTCTTATATTTATAAACGACCTACCTGATTTTGTAAAAATAGGTAATAAGGTGCTCTTTGCTGATGACGTGCTCAAGAACTCACTGATGCAATATCACGCATCTCTAATGATATTGACACCTGGGCAACAGTAAATGGACTTTCTATTAACCATGGCAAAACTCAATACCTTCATTTCAGTCTAAATCCAACGTTCACAAATGATATCACTATCAAGTATTTAGGAGTTAGCATTGATTGCTTTTTGAAATGGAAAATCCATATCAAGGAGCTATCAAATAAACTATCTTCTCATCTGTTCCTAATGCGGCATCTAAAAAAACTATTGATTATACAGCTGTAAGAACTAGAATATATACTATCTTATACTATTCTGCTCTGGGTTAGTTCAACCGATGCTGTTAAAATATTCAGACTACAGAAAAAAGCACTGAGGTTACTGCATAACAAAACACCTATATCATTATGTAGAATTTTATTCACAAAGTCCTCTATTATGACGGTACTGTCACTCTTGATTTATAATTTTGCAATAGCTATTCACAAAAATACAATTGGTTATAACACTCAGACATTCATGACTACAATACAAGAAACAAAGATAGTATCTGTTCTAATTTTACCTTGTTTTCGACCTCTTCACGTAATCGTTTAAATGTGCGAGTATATAATAAGATATCCGCGAATGTAAAAACTCTGAATTTAAATTTATTCAAGAATTTATTAACTAAATTTTGTTTTAAAGTAATTAGGCTTATATTCTTTATTTAATTTATATTGATTTTTTCCCTCGACGAGCACAAAAAGTTCTCAATCATACAATTGTAACATGAAAGTGCAATAAAATTTAGTCTATTCTATTCTAAAATAGTAAACGATTTTTTTCCTTGCGTAATAAGAACAAATAATGGAATTTCTAGCTCGGTGTGTAGAAACAATTGGTTCCTGAATATTTCTGAGAGAGTATAAAGGTGTTTAAGTTGGGAAAAACTTCTACCGCAACCGAAACACGAAATACTGGACATTCTTATGCAAGAACTTTCAAAACTGCCACAACTAAGCATTGTATAACAATTTATTCTTAATGAAAAACAGAATTAATAGGTCATTTGGTCATTAGAATTGTAATTAGAAAAACACGATTGTTATAACCTCAAAAAACCGGTACGTTACTATATTGCACGGAGTACGATCGGTATGCCTCGGGGCGCTTTGATAAGCTTCTCGGCGACTTTTCCGATAGATTTAAACACCGCAGGGAGAACACGGCATGTCAGTCAGTTATAAACGTGTCAACCGAGTGAAATAGATATTGCGACACAAGTTGTAAATAGGTAGCTATTGACTAGTGAATATAAATTGTAATATGTGTATTCATTTGTGAATTTTCAGTATATTAAATAAATAGACTTCACTGAGATTACGTCTATGTGAATTTCTATTCACAACAGAACAAAGAACGTTACAATTGGTGTCAGAAGTGGGGTAAAATACACTAAAACTTCCTCAATTTGATGGGAAAACATCCTGGGTGAATTACCTTCTACAGTTCGAAACTACAGCCAGGGTAATTGGATGGTGATCTAGTGAGAGAGCCACAGCATTGACAATTTCTTTACGAGGTGAGGTCACCAGCAGAACAAGGTAGTCATGAGCAACTTGTCAGACGTTTGGAAATGAGAAGTTCTCAATAAAGCTGATTTTCAAGGGCTGCTGTGCTAGCTTTATTCTAAGACCAGCAAAGCAGCCGTTTTCCTAAAAAACATAAGAACAATTAATTTCGGAAGACAGCACTTAATTAGCCCTATAAGTTCTCAAAAAGTCGATTTTTAAGGGTTGCAGTGCTAGCTTTAGTCTAAGGCTAGCAAAGCAGTAATTTTCCAAAAAAGAGTAATTAATTTCGGAATACAGCACTTAATTAGCTCTACAAGCTCCAAATATGTATTTTGGATTCTGCTCACTTTGCTCTGCTAGCTTAAGGGACGCTAACTAGGCTTACGGAGGACAGTTGCAAGTTCCAAAGAGTAATGACTGCCAGCAAGCCTTCGAAAAATTGAAGGATGATGCTCTGCTAACAGAGCTATCCCCTGCCAACAGGAAAATTTATAGTGGACACAGACGCAAGCAACTTGGGGATCAGATCTGTTTCATCACAGATACAGAATGGCCAAGAGATGGTTATCGGCTATTTTAGTAAGACTTTATCGAAGTCGGAGAGGAACTACTGCGTCGCCAGAAGAGATTTGTTGGCCATTGTGAAATCCGTGGATTATTTCTACAAATATTTATATGATAAAATATTCTTGTTAAGAACCGACCATGCATCCCTTTAGGGGCTACTGAAGTCTAAGAATCCGGAGGGTCAGGTAGCCAGATGGATCGAAAAGCTTCAAGAATTCGACTTCGACTGTCCTGGTGACTATGACCGAGCTGAGGAGAAGGACGCCGCTTCTAGGAGAACTACCGTTATAGATGACTGGTGGCAACCGGATAAATTTCAAAAGATCAGGAGGAAGATCCCATCCTAAAGGTGCTGATTAAATGGAAAAAAGAAGATCAGCGACCGACTTGGCAAGAGGTTTCACCACTGCTGGTAAGCCGTATTGGGCCCAGTGGAATTCTATTGTTTTAGAGAACGGCATTTTGAAACGAGTACTTGGGAACCCGGATGGTACTGAGGCAGAAAGCGGTTGGTACCAAAGTGCAGAAAGGCTGAAATTGTGGAAGAGATTGACGGTGGGACCAGTGGAGATTATTTACGAGTAGCTAAAACTGTGTGAGTGATTTTATTGAGTCAACTGCAAGAAAGACGTATACAACTGGTGCAGTACAATGCTGGAAGTCCATTCGAGAGAATCATGATAGATGAAGCAGGACCCTTTCCTGAGAGTGAAGCTGGGACAAATACATCGTGGTCTTAATGAACTACTTCAGCAAGTATCGCTTGAGCTACACTCTGAACAAGAGAGAAACTTTGTGTCTGCCCTCTTCCAGAACCTTTTAACATCCAGAGACAAGCACAACGATGTTGCATCCTCAGTCAGACGGTATGGACGGAAAGTTGTCTCTTAACACCAAAGAAACTGACATCATCTATTTCTGTTTGCTTACCGCTCTGCAGTCCACGACACTACTGGACAAACTCCAGCTAGTATTGTCTTTGGGCGAGATTTGCGACATTCCTGCGATCTTAAGTTCGGCTGTAAAGCTGGGGATGATGTCGCTGATGAAGATTACGTTTCTAACCTATGCAAGAAAATGGATGAAGCCAATGCGAAGGTCCGACACAACATCCAGACCGCAAGTGATCGTATGAAAACGACGTATGACGTCGGACCTTGTGATTCGAGATACAAAACTGGCAGTCTTGTCGGCTATACAATCCTCATAAACGTCGAAGATTTTCAGGAAATGGCAGACCTCTTGGCAAGGGCCCTATGAAGCAATCAACCCAGAGTTGTGCATTTTAAACGACTGGCTCCATTTGCCGGTGACACTGATGATGCACAGGCAAGAGAACTTACTAAGCGCGGAGATGTACTTCGATGCATGGCTGTCTCCTCTGACACAGCTAAAGCCAAATTTGGCGTGACTCAAGAGGAGCATCGCAACATCCTCAAGGTGCCAGGCAGACACATTGCGTTGCAAGAGATCTGCAAATGTCCCAAGGAAACGCCAAAGTTTTCAAGGCTTCTTTCGTTCGTGTAAAAGAGTTTCAAAGGCAGAATGGTCAGGTTGGACATTTATTAGAGTTGAAAAAGGGCCAGAGGCGAATCTTCTTCCTGGTATCCAAAGAGTCGTCGTACCAAAAACTATCCAATAGGACTGTTTGAGAATCGCTGCTGAGTCCCTGGGAAAAACTGTTGGCTGAAAACATTTTGAAATTGGCCATTCCAAAGCTGGCCTGTGGACTAGACGGGTTGGTTGAAGAATCATCAGGAACATGCTGGAAGTTCTATTCCGATTCACAGGGATAGAGATTCTAGTATGTTGTCGGAATCCAGCGGGTGCGACGCGATGCAAGACCGTAGAATGTTTTTTATCGCACTTGCCAGTGCAAGAATGGTATCCGTTTCCGCTTTAGATATGGTCCCGAAGAGAACATTTCGAGGGCGAAACGATCTTAAGGAGGGTGTAATGTAATGTTATCCAGACCCAAGCCACTGCGGGATGTGACGTTCTCTGACTCACTGTTGTGGAACAGAGTAGACTAGCAACTAGCTCATTGTGGAAATGCCTAGATGGCACCCGAAATGTCTTCCACCCGCATCGAGTGCAGTCGATATACGTTGGGAGGTTTCGAGAAGCATCTCGGCGTCTTATTCGGTTATTCGATATTTTTAAATACGGAATACAGCAACGAGAGCGCGGCAAGTTAGTCAGTTTTAAAAGTGCCAATCGAGTGAAATAAATATTGTAATATAATTTGTAAATAGTTAGTTAGTTAGTAGTGAATAGTAGTGTATATAAATTGTAGTATACGTGTGTGTGAATTGTGAATTTTCGTTATATTGAATAATCAGACTTTATTAATCAGCGTGTACGTAAATTTCTATCCACATAAGAACGAAGAACACTACAGACCCTATATATGAAAGTCTGGACAAACACATTAACGCGCGTGTGTAAAAGAGATAAGTCGCTGTCCTATTTTAAATATTTAAATGGCAGCTGGCGGCTTTGATAACCAATGACACCTGTGGTCGCTTGAAATATCCTATTATACAGAATCACAGATTATGAAGTTGAGGTTCAAAGACAAATAAAAAGTGGCCATACTATTAGTCTTCTGTGGGCAATACTGGTATTCATCATGGTTAATACTTAATTATATCCTATATCTACATTCCTTTACATGTCTGCTGTGACGATTATAGATAAAATTGAATAAAGTTTCCAAAAACAATATTTTTTCAATTCAAATGTATGTGAAAGAAATTAGACATTGGAATGTATTCAAAAATTAACATTTGAATGAATTGTGATTTCCCGCGCTTTTCTCATTGGGCCGCCATTTAGATATTATTTAGCTGTAGGTCAATCGAGCGAATGACTTGCACAGAGTAATAGGTTAGGTTAGTTCATAGACTAATATAAACATAGAGACGCAACTATTTATTAGTATTCTGTGGACGCAACTATATATTAGAAGAGAAAGCCATCGAGACGAGAGGCTAATCCGCCCAAGCCATACCGATGTTGCCACAGTGTGATGAATTCTTTGGCGGGAAATTTGAAATACGTGTTCTGTCAAGTCATGCATTGTCTCGTTAGATTTTTTTAAGTGAACCCTGCCCGGTCATTCTATTTAATAATAATTGATAATGCGGCACCTTATTTAAGAACCTTTCGTGAAAAGTCTATTTTTACCTACGGAACTGACTTATACCTAAGTATATGATTTTAGTTCTAAGTTATTTTCTGTTTAAGTAGCCAAACTGAGGTTTTTGCGAATTTTAGGAGCGTGATTATGATGGCTACAATTTATAATTATTTCAATGAATATTGGGGAATGATATGAGGGATTCTGTTAGTTTTTTAATTGTTCTGTGTTTTAATATATTTATATTTAGTATCAAGTATTCTGTTTGTAATCCATAATAATAATTGTTTTTAATATTTATTGTGATGTTAAAAATTTATATTTAATTTGTTTTAACAAATATGTAATTAACTATAGTATAGGTCTACAACGTTAACCTTAATACCTAGAATATTAATACGTAAGATCCTAAAGAATTAATAATGGTGATCATTCATCGCGGATGTGCTTTGCACAAGGAAAAGTTCTTCTGGAGTATGCCTCAAATTCTCTTGAATCTCTTTCACTTCACTCACAGTAGCCCTCTTTAAACTAGTACTGACCGAAACACGTTTTTTTTGTAGAGACAAATCTTAGCTGAGGGTTGATAATCCTTTTGTTGGTGTTTTCTTTGCTTTCAAATTTATTTTCATTGGCGAGTATGCTGGGGCAAGTAGTTAAATTGTTGACAACTAACAAATTTTGATGAATTTGACTAATTACTGAGTCGTCAAGTTTCTCTGTTATGCTTTTCTGAGGTTCGAAACTCACCGCTCTATCCATTGTTTCGTGAGTAATCGTAGAAGTAGAAGAGTCATAATATTCAAATAATACGGTTTAACTTTTAACTGCTCTTCTATTGTTTGACAAAAATGCCAGTTATATGCAGCATATGTGAAAAAACCTTTGCAAACCAGTCTTCCCATAATAGACATGTGAGAGAAGTTCACAATACCTATCCAAAAGCGTGGTCCTATGGAGGTGATAGCAAATGGTCTAATTGTTGTTTGGAAGATAATTGCAATAATACTTTCAGAAATAGGAAAGAGTTAATCTGCCATTTAGAAGAAAATCATTCCAAACAATTTGAAACACATTATTCAGTCATGGCGAATGTGAATGGTAAGCTACTTCTTTTATTCTGGAAGATAACTTGAAATAAACATTTTTAATTATTGTTTTAGAATTTGAACATTGGAAGAATGAAATTGAAAGAGTGAATGATTGCTATTATGTTCTAAAAAGTAAGGCAGTAAACACTGTTGGAGAAGTTTTATACTACAACTGTAACAGGAATAAAACAAGTAAGTTTTTCTATTTCATATCTTGCATTTATGCAAAATAATCATGTCACATCATAATGATATATGTTCTTATAGGCTTTATTACAAAAGATGAAGCACGGAAGAAGCGACAGCAGAAATGTCAAGGTTCATGTAAAATGAACCACTCATGCACCAGTTATATTAAAGTAATATGTGAAAACAGGAGATGTCATATTGAATGGCAGAAGACTCATTATGGTCATGTTTTTGAGCTGAAACACATGAGACTGCCCAAGCCTGAGAGAAATTGTATTGCATCAAAACTTATTTCTGGAGTAACCACACAAAGGTAAGTTTAAGTTATTACTTAACACTTACAGTGCTACCTAGTACCTTTTTCTGGTTATCTAATTAAATATTTTTTATTAACAGAATTTTGGAGAGTACACGAGATAAAATTGGAGATCCTCTGAAACGCATAGACCTCTTAACTGCCAAAGATGTCAGAAATATCAAAAGTAGTTTTAACATCGAGTCAAGAGATGGGAAAAAGCATCCTAATGATGCATTTTCTATTGATCTTTGGGTCCAGGAGTGCATTTCCTTAGAAGAAAATCCAATCCTGTTATACAAACCACAGGGTCAGGATCACAGTTTGCTAGAAAATAATGATTTTTGTCTAATTCTAATGAATAAATTCCAAAGGAAAATGATCCAAAGCTTTCCTAATATCATAGCTGTAGATAGTACACACGGGCTAAATGGATATGACTTTGAAATGACATCGGTTATGGTGATTGATGAATTTCACCATGGCTTCCCAGTAGCTGAAATGTTTTCAAATCGGAAAAACATTGGTATACAGATAATTTTATTTACCTCAATTAGAGAATCAGTAGGTATGTAGCATTTAATATTCCATAATATTTTTTTATTTTTATCAATTTTATGTAATCACCTTCATCATACTTGCACTCACCTTTACATTAGAGTCTAAAATTTATGAACTTGTTTCAGGAACTGTTAATTGCAAAATATTCATGTCAGACATGGACGAAACATTTTTCAATGCATGGGTTAACACAATGGGAGGAAATGCAGAACATTTGTATTGCTCATGGCATGTAGATCGAGCATGGCAATCCAACTTGACAAAAATAAATAATAAGGAGAAACGTGCAGCAACTTATAAAATTTTGAAGACCTTGCAGCAACATACATGTGAAGATATTTTCTACACATCACTACAAAATGCAATAGGTCATTTGCTAGGTGACACTGAAACTAGATGCTACGTAGAGTACTTCAAAAATACATACAGCCACAATATAAGAAAATGGGCGTACTGTTTTAGGCAAAACTCTTCAGTAAATACAAATATGCATTTGGAATCAATGCATAAAACAATTAAATACTTCTATCTAGAGAGAAAAACTGTCAAACGCTTGGATAAAGGACTTCAGGCAGTAATTAGATACGTAAGAGATAAAAGTGTTGAGAGAATCATAAGGCTAACAAAAGGCGAGTATACCAAAAGGTCTCGACAATGCACACAATATCATAAACAAGCAGTACAGGAGTCTCACAGTTATGAGGTTATTAACAATGGTTCTACATGGAGAATTCAGAAAAATGAAAATAAGTCTTATATTGTTAATCACTTATTAAATGAAAAGTGCTGTCGAGAAATATGTGTATCCTGTAACATATGTAGCCATATGTACTCCTGTGACTGTCCATTTTACAAAGAGAGGAAAATTATTTGTAAACACATACATATATTGGTATCAAAAGGAACTATTTGTGGTCAGTTGGTTTGCCATGAAAATGTTTCTGAAAGAATGTCACTGACTGAAAGCTTAACCACTCTATCAAGGGAAACTTTCAACAAGGATAAAAATATTGGAAAAATAAAAAATTTACTCGCAAATTTAGATAACTGTAATTATGAGAAACTTGACGACTCAGTAATTAGTCAAATTCATCAAAATTTGTTAGTTGTCAACAATTTAACTACTTGCCCCAGCATACTCGCCAATGAAAATAAATTTGAAAGCAAAGAAAACACCAACAAAAGGATTATCAACCCTCAGCTAAGATTTGTCTCTACAAAAAAAAAACGTGTTTCGGTCAGTACTAGTTTAAAGAGGGCTACTGTGAGTGAAGTGAAAGAGATTCAAGAGAATTTGAGGCATACTCCAGAAGAACTTTTCCTTGTGCAAAGCACATCCGCGATGAATGATCACCATTATTAATTCTTTAGGATCTTACGTATTAATATTCTAGGTATTAAGGTTAACGTTGTATACCTATACTATAGTTAATTACATATTTGTTAAAACAAATTAAATATAAATTTTTAACATCACAATAAATATTAAAAACAATTATTATTATGGATTACAAACAGAATACTTGATACTAAATATAAATATATTAAAACACAGAACAATTAAAAAACTAACAGAATCCCTCATATCATTCCCCAATATTCATTGAAATAATTATAAATTGTAGCCATCATAATCACGCTCCTAAAATTCGCAAAAACCTCAGTTTGGCTACTTAAACAGAAAATAACTTAGAACTAAAATCATATACTTAGGTATAAGTCAGTTCCGTAGGTAAAAATAGACTTTTCACGAAAGGTTCTTAAATAAGGTGCCGCATTATCAATTATTATTAAATAGAATGACCGGGCAGGGTTCACTTAAAAAAATCTAACGAGACAATGCATGACTTGACAGAACACGTATTTCAAATTTCCCGCCAAAGAATTCATCACACTGTGGCAACATCGGTATGGCTTGTGCGGATTAGCCTCTCGTGCCATCGAGGAGCAAACACTCGGACCAGAAAAGATCAGTAGCGTCTGGTAGTAATATTACCGGCAATTACAGGAATCTACTTTCTATTAATAATTGATAGGGGCACCCATTTAATGGAATAAATTATATTTAAACTAAATTCATTTTCATCAACCATACCAAATCATATCAACCATCTTTTATTTGATTGCAATTGCAACAAATATAACAGGAAAAAAACATAGGTTTGGTATAGTTGTTGAGACTCAATAATGGAATAGAAAATAAAATAATTAATGAAAACCATTACTATAATATTTATTTAAAGATTTTATAATATATATAGAACATAAGCATGCACTATTATTTCACCAAGAAGGTGAATATATTCTCCTTCTGAAAACTTTATAAGAAACGCCAATCGATGAACCTGACCTGAAAGTGATCAACCTGTGTGACATTTTTCCATAAACTATATTAGTTTATGCCATAAACGTTTAAACTTCATATTTGATAAATGTGCTTGAGCAACAGAGAATCTCAAAAAATATTAATAATCTTAGTAATAACTACCTATGTAGTGAAAGGATGAGCATCAAGTTAGCTAAGCACCTGTCACAAATCGACTCGAGAGTAGGTGGATAATTTGCCGCTAATTAGTCGTGAATTAGTTGTGAAAATACCGATTTTGTCGTTAATTGTTTTTTTCGGATGCTTTGCTAACTTGATATAAAGTTAGCAAAGCACGGCTCCAAAAATGACTTTAAAGCGTTCGTAGAAGAATGGGAATAGGATCAGTTTTTGCCGCTAATTAGTCGTTAATTAGTTGTGAAGAAACAAATTTCCTAAAATATTTTTTTTGGTTTTTTTTGGGTGCTTTGCTAACTTGATATAGAGTTAGCAACGCACGCCTACAAAAAATGACTTTAGAGCGTTCGTAGAAGAATGGTATTGGGATAAGTTTTTGCTGCTAATTAGTCGCTAATTAGTTGTACATAAATTAATTTTCCAAATAATTTTTTTTGTTTATTTTTTTGGGTGCTTTGCTAAAATGATATAAAGTTAGCAAAGCACGCCTTAAAAAATAACTTTAAAGCGTTCGTAGAAGAATGGGAATAGAATAAGTTTTTGCCGATAATTAGTTGTGAAGAAATTAATTTCCTAAACTATTTGTTTTGGTTTTTTTGGGTGCCTTGCTAACTTGATTTAATGTTAGCAAAGCACGCCTGGAAAAATGACTTTACAGCGTTCGTAGAATAATGGGAATAGAATAAGAATTTGCCGCTAATTACTCGCTAATTAGTTGTGAAGAAATTAAGTTTCAAAATTTTTTTATTTCATTCGTGCCAAATAACAAGTTTTTCAAGCGGAACCGACTATTCACAACGTAGAATATAGGGACCTTGATTTCACTTTACTGAGAAGCTCTTCAGAAATTTTGCTCCACACGGGATCAGATTCTAAGGCAATATCATTGTGTTTATCATCACAAATGATCTCGATTTTGTGATTCAAAATAGCCTGAATTACAGTACTATTTTCGACAGAAGGTGGGCGCCCTCTAGGCATGATTATTCTTTTAGAGTAGTATCCAAAATATTGCAACCTAAAAAAATGAAGGCAAACTTTGTCAGCAAAAAATTGAAGTCAATCTTGCAGTGTTGCAATCAAAAGTTGAATCTTGAATAAATATTGAAGAAATTATCCTTTTTAGTAACCTCATATAGCTCTGCCATTATATCAAATAGAGAATTTTGAAATAAGAATTGTGATAGGAAGTGGTTATTATAATAGCCCCAGTTCAACAAATCCAGGAAGAAATTCCACCAAGTACCTAATTCCTTGATGTATTTTTCTCGATTTTTGTACTTGTTTTAGTATTCTAGTATTTTAAGGAAATTTGTTAAGATTGGTTGAAAAATTCAGAAACTGATATACTGAGAGAAATATATCTTTAATGCTGAGACGATTTCTCTTTTACCAAAAACCGTATTATTACCAAACAAAATCATTTAAAGGTAATGATAATTCAGATATTTTTAGTAGTTTATAAAATAAACATTACTTAATGTATTCATAAAATACAAAGCAAAAGTATTTTTCAAAACGTAAAAAAATCTCAGATTCTATGAATTGGCATTTCTAATTCACTTTGCAGGACATTTTTAAATCACGGAAAGAAATAGAATCTCGAGCTCGAATTAATTTCTGTACAACTAATTAGCGACTAATTAGCGGCAAAAACTTATCCCAATACCATTCTTCTACGAACGCTCTAAAATCATTTTTTGTAGGCGTGCTTTGCTAACTCTATATCAAGTTAGCAAAGCACCCAAAAAAAAACAAACAAAAAATTTTAGGAAATTTATTTCTTCACAACTAATTAGCGACTAATTAGCGGTAAATTCTTGTTTTATTCCCATTACTCTACGAACGCTCTAAAGTTATTTTTGGAATTGTGCTTTGCTAACTTTATATCAAGTTAGCAAAGCACCCAAAAAAAACAAAAAAAATATTTCAGGAAATTTATTTCTTCACAACTAATTAGCGGCAAATTCTTGTTCTATTCCCATTATTCTACGAACGTTCTAAAGTCATTTTTCGAGGCGTGCTTTGCTAACTTTGTATCAAGTTAACAAGGCACCCAAAAAAAACAAAAAAAATATTTTAGGAAATCAATTTCTTCACAACTAATTATCGACTAATTAGCGGCAAAAACTGATCCTATTCCCATTCTTCGATGAACGCTCTAAAGTCATTTTTGGGAGGTGTGCTTTGCTAACTTTATATCAAGTTAGCAAAGCATCCAAAAAATAAACAAAAGAATGAATTTGGAAAATTAATTTCTTCACAACTAATTAGCGACTAATTAGCGGCAAAAACTTATCCCATTCCCATTCTTCTACGAACGCTCTAAAGTCATTTTCTGAAGGCCTGCTTTGCTACCTTTATATCAAGTTATTAAAGCACCCAAAAAATACAAAAAAAAATAATTTGGAAAATTAATTTCTTCACAACTAATTAGCGGCAAAAACTTATCCTATTCCCCTTATTCTACGAACGTTCTAAAGTCATTTTTCGAGGCGTGCTTTGCTAACTTTGTATCAAGTTAACAAGGCACTCAAAAAAAACTAAAAAATAATAATTTAGGAAATCAATTTCTTCACAACTAATTAACGACTAATTAGCGGCAAAAACTGATCCTATTCCCATTCTTCGATGAACGCTCTAAAGTCATTTTTGGGAGGAGTGCTTTGCTAACTTTATATCAAGTTAGCAAAGCATCCAAAAAATAAACAAAAGAATGAATTTGGAAAATTAATTTCTTCACAACTAATTAGCGACTAATTAGCGGCAAAAACTTATCCCATTCCCATTCTTCTACGAACGCTCTAAAGTCATTTTTTGAAGGCCTGCTTTGCTAACTTTATATCAAGTTATTAAAGCACCCAAAAAATAAAAAACAATAATTTGGAAAATTAATTTCTTCACAACTAATTAGCGGCAAAAACTTATCCTATTCCCCTTATTCTACGAACGCTGTAAAGTCATTTTTCCAGGCGTGCTTTGCTAACTTTATATCAAGTTAGCAAAGCACCCAGAAAAACCAAAACAAATAGTTTGAGAAATTAATTTCTTCACAACTAATTATCGGCAAAAACTTATTCCATTCCCATTCTTCTACGAACACTTTAAAGTTATTTTTTAAGGCGTGCTTTGCTCACTTTATATCATTTTAGCAAAGCACCCATAAAATAAACAAAAAAAAATATTTGGAAAATTAATTTCTGTACAACTAATTAGCGAATAATTAGCGGCAAAAACTTATCCCAATACCATTCTTCTACGAACGATCTAAAGTCATTTTTTGTAGGTGTGCGTTGCTAACGCTATATCAAGTTAGTAAAGCACCCAAAAAAAACCAAAAAAAATATTTTAGGAAATTTGTTTCTTCACAACTAATTAGCGGCAAATTCTTGTTTTATTCCCATTAATCTACGAACGCTCTAAAGTTATTTTTGGAGGTGTGCTTTGCAAACTTTATATCAAGTTAGCAAAGCACCCAAAAAAAAATTTTTTAGGAAATTTATTTCTTCACAACTAATTAACGACTAATTAGCGGCAAAAACTGATCCTATTCCCATTCTTCTACGAACGCTTTAAAGTCATTTTTGGAGCCGTGCTTTGCTAACTTTATATCAAGTTAGCAAAGCATCCGAAAAAAACAAAAAAACAATAAACGACAAAATCGGTATTTTCACAACTAATTCACGACTAATTAGCGGCAAATTATCCACCTACTCTCGAGTCGATTCTTGACAGGTGCTTAGCTAACTTGATACTCATAGTGAAAGGGTGTCGAATAATTTACTTGAGCTTATGTCAAAAGAAATTATTTGAGTCCAATGAAGCTTTGCTCTCAAAATCAGGTTCTTGATTGACTTTACCTCATAATCTCGGGTAAATAGTGGATTTGAAATACGTCAGCTGTACATTGCATAGCTTTGTAGCCTTTTGTTTTCTTCTCAAGAAAAGATTACTAAGTTTAACCACGGTACAACGGTATGCTACGTTTTGAACTCAATTTGGTAAAGTTCGCGCATTTTTACCACTGGAGTCACCACTCCGTCGATAAGAGAAGGTTGAACATGTTCGAGTGGTGCTCGTGTATTCGGGTTCGGATCTGTCAACTGCTTTAGATTTGGCTTATATTACTATATTCAATTTGTGGTCGTGACGTCAGTAGTTAAAAAGTAGGAGGAGCTAGATGCTCGTGGATTCGGCCTCGTCATACCATTGTCACAGTATAAAGAATTACACTCCTTTAGCCGATAAACGGCATCCTAATGAGAGAAGCTGTTGAATTCTCGCCTAATCATTGCCACCAACCCTTCTTCTTCTAGTTATTTCTAGTGGTTTTCCCCTTAAAGATGGTAACCTCGACACCAGCAGCGCATTTATCTCTGCGTTGAGTTTTTTCGCCATAGCCATAGCAAAACATAAATTTTTGTGGTTAGAGATATTTCACAAAAATATCTGATTCTACGCAACCTAATTGAATCAAAGTGGGTTGAACTTGTCTATTTGACATTAGACTTTCATATCTAAGATGGAAGAAGGTCTGGATCCAGTGGAGACAGCAGTAAAGAGGAATTTGTTAGACAGACAAGATCAACGGTCCACCAACGACTCTGAGCAAGATGACACAGATGCTTAGTCAAGATAGGGAGACTGTTTCAGTGGACGAAAGGGAAGACTTACCTATCACAATGAACTCATCTGACCTAAGTGAAGTTAAAACAGATGTAGATGAGAAAAAGGTACTACGACCAACATCCCAGAATAGACTAACGATTTTAGATTCTTTACATAAATTTGGTTCCTCAGACTGGAAAGAGGTTGGATATTTATTTATTTATTTATTTATTTATTTATTTATTTTACAGCATCCAACAGATAACCAATTATAGGATGAGGAAAAGAAAACATAAGTTTTGTATAACATACATGGGCAATTTAAAGAACAAATAATCAAACAGCCATAATAATAAAAAATATTTAAGATATAATGACAGAGGAAAAGAAAATAGTCGAAGCTTGACAATTAATTACTAAACAAATATCCTTTTGATTAGGGAAATATTACAATAGAATATATCGACATTGGCCTCAATTTTTTCATAGTTCTTAAACATTTGGTAAAATGGTGATGTTACAAGAATGTTTGTTCGTGGGATAGATGGTAGAAATGATCTTTAATAACGTCAGGTCTTGCAAGTACAACATTATCCACGCTGTAATCACGGATGATTGGATGAAGTTTACGCGTAAAGGATACAACATTACATTTTACAGGGTTCAGCGGAAGTTTATTTCTACAACACTATTCGTAAAGTGCGTCTAAGTTATTTTGGAGCTTATGAGCGTCATTAGCCGAGAAAATTTCACTGAAGAGCTTTAGGTCGTCAGCATAAAGTAGACACTCAAAGTCTAACACTATCTAAAACTATCGTTTATAAACAGATTAAAAAAAAGCGGTCCCAAAACAGACCCCTGCGGTACTCCAGAGGACTGTAAAAATCTGCTCGACCTGTAGCCACGGTATTGTACATATTGATATCTGTTGGAAAGATATGAACTTACTAGATTAATTAACGTCTCGGAAAATCCAAAAGACGAAAGTTTTTTAATCAGAATACCGTGGTCCAGCCTGTCGAAGGCCTTTGAGAAGTCGGTATAGATGACATCCACTTGGCTTAGTCTATCAAGTCGCTCGCAGAGACATTGCGTAGTGCATACAAGATTGGTGATAGTCGATCTACCACGCATAAATCCATGTTGTTCATCAGCGATAATACGCAGTGTGTGACCACCCAGATACTCATGTAGAACCGTCTCGAATAGCTTGCTGAAATTGCAAATTATGGATACGGGCCGATAGTTATTAATATCACCATGGTCGCCCTTTTTAAAGACAAATTCTGGAAATCTTCCAAGGATCTGGATAATTTGATGATGACAATATCATATTAAAAATAATATTTAGGGGCTTAAGAAATATTGAAAGACAATCCTTAATAATAAACGCCGGAATGGGCCCATTGTCATGTTTGGTTTTAATTTGCAAATTGCCCTTTTAATATCGTGCTCCGTTACAGACCGTAAGATGCATATCGGATATCCATCTGGCGCTGATACACCTAACTTCACGTCATGTGAGAGTGGTGGCTCATCACTATCCCGAAATGTTCGCGAAAAAGAGTCAGCAAAAGCATCCACAATTTCTTGCGGTTGGGAAACAAGTTTGTTAAGGTTTAGCGTAATGGGCATGGCAGAACCTTGATTCTTAAGATGTAGAAAAGACCAAAATCTGTTAGGCTCCTCTTCAATGTTAGCTTCTACTTGATGTAAGTAGTTGATACGTAATAGTTTAACTTCGACTTTAATTTCCGAACGTAGGTTGACATACTCTCGATAAAACTGCAAATTATTAGTTTTTTTATATTTGCATCTTGCTCTATTTTTACTATTTAATTTATTTATAATAGCTCCGTTAAACCAAGGCGGATAAATAGTTGAAACCGGCCTTTTTAAAGGAATGTGTTTTCTAAATGAGATTAAAATCTTTTCAGTAAAAACCTCAACCATTAAATTTATGTCATGGTCATATTCGTTCAAAAAAGCCCAATCAATAGCAGACAACTCCGCGTATAAGTTATTAAAATTGGCCTTTTTAAAATAAAATTACAATTAAGCCTAGCAGGATATACCCTACACTTATCTTTGCAAGTAGAAAGCTCGACTGATAGAGCAGGATGGTAGATGTCCTGCGGGAGCAAGGCAACAGCTTCGCTAACAATACATGTTCTATTAAACAAAACCAAATCTAATAAGCGACCTTGAAAATTGGTAACATTGTTGAAATTTTTCAATTCTAAGAAATTACAGAGTCTCATCAATGAGTTAAAATTAGATGAAGAGACACCATTTGTTACACCATTGAAAAATTCAGGTATATTGAAATCGCCGATAAACAACATATCTGAACCATAAATACAGTATAACTCTGAAATGGCGTCAAATAGTGTCTCATAAACGTCATTTGTACAAGACGGCGGTATGTAACAAATCAGGATATATAATACACGATAATTAATGTTAATTTTTACTAATAAGATATCAACGATTTTTATTTCACTAAATAGTGGTGAAAAGGACTCCAAGTTTATTCGTACTGCATTCATTTTATTATTGAGTGCAACAAGAACACCGCCGCCTCGCTTAGACCCAGTCGCCGCAAAATTACGGTCACTACGAAATACTCTAAATGTACCAGTGTCAACCAACTCACTGTCCAAAATGTCCGAATGTAGCCATGTCTCCGTAAAAATAAAACCATTGTGCTCATCTACCGTGTTCGATACCGCATCGAAAAGTTCCACAGTCTTTGTGCCCAGTCCTCGTACATTTTGATAGTACCATCTCAACACACCAGTGTAGCTGCTGCGCGTGGTATCATCGGACATCCCGTTATCACGCTTATCAGCATCATTCACCGAAATTTGACCAGTCCGGCCGTGTCGAAAGGCATTAGTTGCTAATCGGACTTCAAAATATTTGCCTTGAATTTCGCCAACGCGTCAGTATACACACGACACCGAGGATCCCATACTGCATGGTCTGTACGCAGCTTGGCATTTTTAGTGGAATTAAAATTAGTACAATGAGTACATTTTAGAATTTGTGATTTACATTCTTTTATTGTGTGGGACTTCGAGCATCTTGGACACACAGGATTCTCTTGAGTGCATTGTTTTGCCAAGTGGTGAAAGCCGGAGCATTTGAAACAACGTCACAGATCGATTGCGTCATAAACAGTGCATCGCTCGTAGCCATTCAGTAGTTTTCCCGCGCTTAGGATACGCTTGTATGAATGTATGTCAACCTGAAGCAGTGCCATGAAAATCTTAGCATTTCTATGTGTCGGCTGAACATTTATAACTTGACACGTACTACACTCAGGAAATAAATGTTTGTTACCCTTCATTATGTAATCCGACAGCAAATCAGTTTCCATGTTGTTAGTCAAGCCGACGATGCGAAGTCTAGGATTCAATGGGGTAAGTTCCTTGACCTTATATTTATCCCCTAATTTGTTGTCAAGTAGATTTCTAAACTTTACGGAATCTGCGTTACTGTTACAACTTATCACTAGACCTCCTAAACGGGTGTCTCTTACATCAACTACATTGATATTTTCGTTAATAGGGTTGACATTTGATAAGATCTCGGACTTCATCGCAGCTAGGGATGGATCGGCTTCCTTGGAGTTAATCATAATTGATGTGTTACTATCAAACACCGAGGCATATGAAGGCATTGGGTTGAATTGGTCTTTAATATCCACGTTAACGGCGGCAAGAACATCATTTCTTAGGTTAGCGAACTTAGACTCAACATCTTGAGAGATTTGTGTGACACAGGCACTCAGCACATCCACTGTTAACTTAGATTCGTTAATTTCGTTTAATTGAACACCAATACGCTTAACCGATTCACACATGTAAAAGATATTTTTACATTTCTCCAACAATGCATACTCATTCTCCTTTAAGCCGGCACAAGAGTAATGAAACCAGAGATTACACACACCCTCACAGCCTATAAAATTCTCTTTTTTAGGAGTACGACACTTGGAACACGTATCCGCCATTTTTGATATCAATTTGATATACTAATACCTTAAAGAATGCCTGCACCAGGTTTTACTGATTAAAGTCAATACTAAGTTATATTATTTGGAGAAGGGCAAAGATCCGTCGAAGAGCACCGAACGTGTGATGGCAGGTTTATCTAATGCTTTACTGGAACAGCGAGAAGTCTTACAAGAAGTATTGGGTCGTATAGTTGCTTGGGCTCAGAACAACGAAGACAAGGTAAATGCAGGATCCCTGAGCGAAATTATTACTCTGAATTTAGGTCCTGGATCAGATTATTTCAAGGTTACAAATCAGATGCTGCAGATAGTATGTGGTAAGAGTGCAGAATGTGTACAGGCTAGAGATCGATTACTAACAGAGATTTCGAATAAAAATGTTCAATCGGCTTTACGCATGATATCACCTAGCTTTGAATACTTATTAAATCAAGAAAACTTATCTGCTCTTATACAGTTTTTAGGTGGTGCTCAAACTTGGCTGAACACACCAAACTATGTCACCGCGAAGAAGCCAGCTCAGAGGAAGGAGTTCAAATCAATCTAGATCTGGTCGCACATTTCATTTGCCATCATAGACAGGTAATCATAATTATACTAGACCTGGCCCAGAGAGTCGTAAGTCCTACAGTGGTCAAGGATTTAAAGGTAATAGTCAGAACCATAATGGGAATAATAATAAAGGAGACTTTTTGAAACAGATATTATCGAAATCCTTTCGTAAAGGAACCAATAAATAACTGTATGAAACCAAGAGTCTTTTCAGGAGCCCTGTTAGCGAGATTCCAAGAAGGATGGAGAAGCCTAGGAGCCCCAAATACAATTTTAAAATTAATTTCAGGTTGCCACATTCTGTTTACAACGCGTCCCATACTAAGAATCAATTGGTCCACCTCCAAATTCGAGACAAAATAATCACTACAGATGACAGAACAACTAGAAAAGATGAGGAAACAGAAAATCATCGAGATTTCCAAAAGAGCTGGCCCCAGTTTTATATCGAGAATGTTTTTAATCAAGAAGATGGAAGGAGGAGTAAGACCGGTGGTCGACCTTCGAAGTCTCAACAATTTCATAAAACCAAAGACTTTTCATTTAATCTCGCATTTCAAGATTCCAGATTTTCTTCAATCAAGAGACTGGATGACAAAGTTAGATATTTCATAGGCATACTTTCATATCCCGATTGCAGATTCTCACAGATTTCTCCGAATTATCTACAAAAATCAATTATATCAGC
Source organism: Crioceris asparagi (assembly GCA_958507055.1). Lineage (NCBI taxonomy): Eukaryota > Metazoa > Arthropoda > Insecta > Coleoptera > Chrysomelidae > Crioceris > Crioceris asparagi. The sequence continues at coordinate 49,014,782 of OY293827.1, forward strand.
TGACGAGTCTGCCCTTTGGCACAGTATCGAACTGCATCGCAGGGTAGTAGTTTATTTGGACGATTTCCTCCTCGTCTCACAAGACAGGAAGAAGCTATGATCTCAGACGATCGAGGCAGTAGATTTGATGGAGTACCTAGGTAGGCAGGTGAACAGAGAGAAATGTGTGATGGAGTCATGTGAGTATTTGAAATTTTTCGTGATAGTGTGGAACACTCGAGAGAACATCATGAGACTTCCAAAAGTCAAAATCAGCAAGATCAAGGATCTTATTCAAAAGATGAAATAGTCGAAGTGTTGTACTCTGCACCAGATACAACAACTTCTTGGCCATCTGAATTTCGCCAACTTCGTTGCATTCAGAGGTCAGCTTCACTGCCGCTACCTTCAACAGTTTATAACAGAAATTCAAACAGAATCGTCCTCGTGAGAGACAAACGATAAACAGCCAAGCTCTAAAAGAGCTAGACTGGTGACAAGAAGCCGCAGTTTGCAGCAGGTACATGTACAAACCTCAAGGGCTGGGGAGCTGCAATCCGACAACCGATCGGTAAAAGAATATGTCAGAAAAGAAGGGGACACAAGATCCCTGGAGTTATACGAACTAACTTACACGCTACTTCGATTGGTCGACGACGTAAAAATGACTGTCGGCTTTCTACCTACCAGATAGGTACAAGGGTACAGCGGACAGACTATCTCGAGGTAAAACTCTTCCAGAGTGGCATTTATTACCAGAAGCAACAGAGAAGATTTTCAGGAAATGGGGCAGACCAGACGTCGACCACAAGGGAGTCGGCTGTTGTTGAAGAATATGTTTCACTAGACTCCAACGATCAATCAGCTCTCTTCAGAGATGCCTTCACCTCCCAACTTGATGTCCAGGGTGCTAGCACACCTCAACAAGGCCCAGGGTCAGTTCATAGTAATAGCTCCAGAGTGGGAGAAGACTTTCTGGATGGTAGACCTGAAGAGTCCCAGCCTGGAACAACCAATTGTTATCAAGATCCTCCACCCCAGGTAGATCTGATTTCACTACAAGAGTGGAAAGTTGGGTATGGGGAAAGATCACAAGCACCTGGTCACAGGAGGAAAGAAATCTACTTAAAGAAAGCTGGAGGAGATCGACTCTCGAAATTTATAAAATTCCAATTCGCAGATGGTAAGAATGGTACCAGGAAAGACTATTGGTAGAAATCATATAAATTCCCCCAGTATGTATGTTGTTTAGTCGTGGTCATATAGTTTTGTTTTAGGTATGACACACTGACAGTTATAGATTAAAATAATAAATGTTGAAGTTTACTCATCATTAGTTTTTCGATTAAACTCTTATAATCAACATGGTAGCAGAGCGTGGTTCGTAACTGTGGACTTGTTTTCGTTGCGGCAGTGAACTTCTGAAGTTGACCAAAGCGAGATTGCTTTAGTTTGGCGTCTTCATTGTTTTACTGGAACTTCGCACGCTTAAATATGGAACTCCCCGGAATTGAAAAATTAAGAGGGGCGGATAATTGGAACATTTGAAAATTTGCGGTGCGGAATTTACTACATGGCACCGAGGGTGCATATGAGGTGTGCTCGGGCGAGCTGTCAAAACGAATGCCTTTGTCAGAAAATGCTGGAGATAACGAAACGACTGGATACAACAAAACATTCAGAGCTGGGGATCGTAATGACCGAGCAGTAAAACAAATTATCGTTAAAACACTCGAATCGAAGGTAATGGCTGTAATAATGTCATGTGAAACAGTCAGAGATATGTGGCTTAAACTTCACGCAGTTTATGAACAACAAACCAAGCAGGCTGCTCACACAGTTCAAGTAAAATTTTTTGGTTTTGATAAGAATGTTGATGATGAAATTGTTGCTAATATTGTAAAATTTGTTTTTGCAAAAAAAATACAATTGGACAAGCATAATATAATGGATCGAGGCAAGCCGTGGGACGAGACGTTCATCAGTAAAGCTCTCAGCGCGAGTATCAACGATACGTGGATTGCTGACACTGGAGCAACGGATCATGTGACTCATTGTAGTTAATAGTTTTGGACTTTTGAGCAGTTTTCTACACCTATCAAGGTTTATATTGGTGACAAGTCAACAATGGATGCTGTTGGAAAAGGCGTAATAAAATTTGAGGCGCTCGTCGACAATAAATGGTTGTCGTGCCAAATGGACAATGTTTTGTATATACCCAGCGCACGTAGTAATCTATTTTCAGTTATATCCTCTCTTGATAAAGGTATGAGATTTAAATCTTCTAAAAATAGTTGTGAATTTGTGAAAGATGGTATTGTTAAGGCTTGTGGAATTCGTGCCAGGCTCATTATTCGAAATGATGATAAAATTAAAGATGCCCACAACTTCATTGATTCCAGATATTCATTTGTCATTCAAGAGCACGGTACAAATTTGGCACGAGAGGCTGGGCCACCGAAATAAGCAGCATATACGGCAATTTTTGAAAACTCATGAAGTCGAACTCGTTGAAGACGACCATTTTTCTGGTGCCTGCATCCAAGGGAAGCAACATTGAAGCAGTTACAAGGAACGTCAACACCGTGCCACTGGAGAAATTATGCATGCAGATTTGTTCGGTCCTATGGAATGCACCCCTTTGTGTGGATCAAAATATTTTTGTGTTTTACATGCGATTTCTCAAAGCTTCGCATTGTACACTTTCTCAAGGAAAAATCTGAGATACCTGCAAAAATGGAAGAGATGCTCAAAAACGTCCAGAACTAACGAGGATATCCAGTAAAGTTTTTTCAGTGCGATGGAGGCAAGGTGTTCGACAATGGACAGGTCCGGAGTATAATAGCGTCTAATGGAACAACTATGATCATCAGCAATCCCTATACACCAGAGCAAAATGGTTCCGCCGAGCGGACTAACAGAACTGTCGTGGAGTTGGCACGCACAATGCTCATGGATAAGTATCTTCCCTAATTCTTGTGGGCTGAGGCGGTAAACACGGCGATTCACACCTTGAATCAAGCAGGGCCGAGTAGAACTGCTAGAAAGACACCCTGTGAGATTTTTACTGGAAAATAAACTTGTGTTAAGAATCTACATATTTTTCGAACAAGATGTTATGTTCACATGTCGAAGGTCAAGCGAAAGAAATGGGTTGGAAAAGGCCAGAAAGGAATATTCGTGGGTTATTCTGAGATCATTGATGGTTTTCGGCTCCAAACAGAAAATCGGATTGTCAAGAGCAAGGATGTCGTTTTCGAGACTGAAACATCAGAAGATTTGATAATATTCTTTCCGGAAAGAAAAGAAGAGACCTCATCGATTTCTTCGCAACTTGCATCAGATCCATCGATAGAAACTCCCAGATTAGATGAAGAAATTTCAAATCAACAAGGACGGCTACTCCGTGATCGGAATACCTTGAGGGCTCCAGATCGAATGATCGAGGCGATGGTGTTCGAGGTTTATGAGCCTCAAAGTTACACTGAAGCTTTGAACTCTGTTGAAAAATCACACTGGAAATCAGCGATGGAAAAGAGAATAGATTCCCTGGACACAAACTCAACCTGGGATCTCGTGGAACTACCTGTAGGAAGAAAAGCCATTACTACTCGACGGGTTTTCCGTATCAAACGCAACGCTGCTGGAGAAATTTCACGTCATAAGGCACGTTTAGTAGTGCGAGGATTTAGTCAGCAGTAAGGAATCGATTATTTTGATACTTTTAGTCCTGTTGCTCTGTTCGACACAATTCGAACAATGCTTAGCGTTGCTGCTCATGAAAATCTAGAAATTTACCAGTTTGATGTTGAAACTGCCTTTCTCAATGGGGTGAATAAGGAAGAATTTTATATGCAACAGCCTGAAGGATTTGCTGATGGAACACAACGAGTTTATAGGCTTTGTAAAAGTATATGGTCTGAAACAGTCACCGCGATGCTGGAATTTCAAGGATTTTCTATTTTCTCTTGGATTTCAAGAAAGCTCGGCTGATCCTTGTTTGTTCTACAGAATTTCATGCACCGAGAAATTGATTGTGATGCTGTATGTTGACGAAGGACTGGTATTTTCTACAAAGAGGGGCAACATACAGACATCGTTGAGCAAATTAAGTTCAGAATTTAAAATCACATCTGAACCTTCTGATTGTCTTATTAATGTTCTCATCCAACGTCACAACAACTCAATATTTATCAGTCAAGAAAGGTACATAAAGGACATACTTCGATGTTTCAGAATGGAGGTCTCGAAATCAGTTTCTATTCCCATGGATAGGTGCCAACTAACAGGGGAAGCAACGAAGGGTTCGGCGTTCCTTACCGAGAGGCTATAGGTTCTCTGATGTATTCGGCCGTTGCTATACGCCCTGATATCGCTTTTACTGTTAGCTACTTGTCACAGTTCCTGAAAAATAATGGAGATCCTCATTGGCAATTGGTTAAACGGATCTTCAAGTATCTCAAAGGTACTCCCAAGATGGGCATTCTCTATGATGCCACCGGCAAACCTGAGGGTTACAGCGACGCAGATTACGACAGCGATGAACGGAACCGTTGATCCAGCGGTCAGTGGTACCGTTTTCAAGTTCAGTAATGGAGCAATTGTCTGGGCAAGTAGGCGGCAACAATGTGTCTCGTTGTCGACAACCGAGGCGGAATATGTTGCTGCTAGTGAAACTGCCAAGGACGATATATGGTTGAAATGTCAGTTTAACGAAGTTTGTCCTCAAGAATCTCCACCCAAACCGCTGGTGGACAATATTAGTGCCATTAAAATCGCCAAGAATTCATGCTTGCATAAACGTTCCAAGCACATTGATGTTCGTGCTCATTTTGTACGAGAAAAGATTCAGAACAGAGAATCGGAGATAGAACACGTTTCAAGTAAGAACCAGGTAGCAGATATTTTTAAAAAACACTTTCGCGAATGCTTTTCAGAAAATTTCGAAAAAAATTGGGAATTTGTGATTTTGTTAATTCCGTTTAGTGTTAATTCCCAGTTTTTGTTTTATATATATTATATTTATATAAATTTATATGATTTAGGGTAAGTGTTGGTAGAACTCATACAAATTCCCTTTAGACTCCCCCAGTATGTATGTTGTTTATTCGTTGTCATATAGTTTTATTTTAGGTATGATACACTGAAAGTTATGGAATAAAACTAATAAATAGTTATTCATGTTGAGGTTTACTCATCATTAGTTTTTCAAGTAAACTCTTATAATCAACAAAGATATCTAGATCCTGTAAAACCAGAAAGTCAACCGGTGGCAAGATTTTTGGCGAACTTATTTCTCAAGTAAGGACTGGCATACAACACAATCTTGGTTCATAAGTCAGCGATAGAGGAATGGAAGAAATATCTTCTAACATTCTAGTCCGCCAGGTACTAAAAGCCATTTCATTAAGTAGACCAAGAGAAATTGTCCATTAGATATGGGACGTGCAAATTGTATTTGACTGGCTGCTGAAGAGTTGTGAGAGAGTAACCTTCTTTGCGGCCTCTAGAAGCTAGCTGCTAGCTTCAGGACGTCGGATCCACGATTTTAACAAGGCTCTTCTAAGCTACTTTTTCAAAACTTCAAGACTGTAGGGTAACCCGAAGACTGTTCAATAATTAAGACGTCAGAGTTTAGAAAGTACTATTCCTTTAGTGATAATAAGAAAGATTTTCTATTTCGTTCATTAATAATCTAAGGTTTAAAGGTATATGTTCTTTCGGAGTTTATATAAATAAAAAGCTATTTCTAATATAAAGGGTAGAGGTTCTAGGATAAGAGTCCTACGACATCACATAGCGTTGAGTCCACCAGCAGAAAATAAACACGTCTCCATTAGGATGCCGTGTATCGGCCAAAGGAGTGTAATGCAAGTGTTTTGAACTCCAACAAAAAACATATTATACTCCGAAGCTGATACACAGCATCCGCAGGAGCACTAGCTGGATGAGAGATACTATGAAGAGAGTCGCAGAGATACCTGCGCTGCTGGTTTCAAGGTTACCATCTTTAAGGGGAAAACCAGTAGAAATAACTAGAAAAAGAAGGGTTGGTGGCAACGATTAGGCGAGAATTCAACAGCTTCTCTCATTAGGATGCCGTGTATCGGCTTCGGAGTATAATACGTGTTTTGTTGGGGTTCAAGACACTTACATTATACAGTAGTCCACTTCTACAGTTCATAAGTCCAACTCTCGGCGGAACCTTTGACTTTATTGACCAGAGAACAGTATGTTATTGACTCAAGGTCAAGAGATGGGGGCCATGTTAATTTTAAAAAGTCAGGTCTTTCCATGAACTGTGGTCAGATTAATTTGAATATTTAATCTGTGCTGTGGCACTTAAAAACTTATTGATACAAAATTAATTCACTTAACTGATATATTAGATATTATAAATTGGTCCATAAAATAATGTCGTCACTATTTGTTTTAAATTTGAAATTGTTGGTTATAGTTTTCAGAGTAGTTATAATACAATGAAGCCCAGAAAGTTAATTTCAAAAAATAATCAAAACTCACGGGGATCTATATAACCTCAAGTTGTATTTTTACTTTCCTACGCTACTATAGTAGCTGTATAAGGAAAGTATTGTAATCGTGTGAAATTTTCAGTATCGAGATTTTCACAAATATTGACGTTTCAGAGTTTTCTAAGTCTAAAAGACATATTTTCAGCCATTGGTCTGTCTGTCTGTCCGCCTGTGTCTGTCTGTGACAGCATTATCTCGGGAACAGATCGGTGGATTTTGTTGCTTTCTTTTCTATTTTGTTTGGTGTCAATACCACTCACCGGTGGCATTGAATGAGAATCCTGTGTACACTGGGTGTTGAGCTATAGCCAAAAAACGTGATTTGCTCAAGACTGTAGCTGAAAAACGGCTCTAAGGATTTTGATTAAACTTGCCTAAAGTATTCTTCTGAGAGCCCAGATTTTAGCTAAACGTTTCATCTTGCGCAAAAATGTTACATGACCATTGATGTTTGTCTTGACATGCTGAAAATAATGAGTGCTAGCACGATTTGACCAGAGGATTTTTACTTTTCTACCGCTATTATCGTTATTATTCATCTTGCAAAAAATTTAATATAGCCATTGATGTTCGTTTTGATCGGACTATTTGTTATTCACTGAAATTTGCCTGCGAGAGGTAGGAAAGTCGTGTGAGTGGACATACCAGATTTTTTTGATTTCTTTATTTATCTTTCGCAAAGTTAATTAATTATAAATTTTAGTGGAAGTTGTAGTCAGAGCCATACTGAAAAATACAAGGGTAATAACAGGTCTGTAATTAAAACTTCCTTAATACAAAAACAATTTATTGAAGAAATATGAATACCTATCACAAATTGTTTCTTACAATCATTTTTCCTATATTTTTAATTTAAAATTCTCGTTTTGTAGTTCTTAATGTATAATATAATGAAACACGGAAAATAATTTCAACAAACAGTTATAGGGCAAAAATTCACAAGAATGTTTAAAATTACATGTGGTACATTCTAAAAGAGTTTTTACAATATTCGATTTTATTACAAAATCTTGAAAACATATTCTAAAAAAATGATCGAGTTTACTAATGAGTGCCACAAATTTAACATCAGGTATCATTAAACCCCCAGAGTAACCCCTTTCATTAGAGTTGGAAAACTGTTTCTTTATACTGTGCCATTGTTTTTATATCATGAGTGTAACCACATAATTAGATGAAACCACAGACCTTAGACTAGGTAAGAGAGGGGACTCGTAACATCCATTACCTTCGCGTGTTGGGTTCCGTGACCAAAGCATGAGAAGACGCCATTTTTGGTGACAAACATTGGTGGTGACATCGTTCGAATTTTGTAATTTTGTGACTAAATTTGTGATAAAAATTTCAATATTTTCAGTGATTTATTATGGTAAGTTGTTGTACTTATAGCTGTAAAAGCCGCAGTGAGCAAAAGAATCCAGGAATTATATTTAGCAGGTAAAAAGCAACGTATAGTTGGTTTTCCTGGTTACAAAATCCAAATTTATTATGTTATCAACATATTATTTGGTAAAATAATCATACTCCTAGTGAGGCCTTACCTAAAACATCCCAGTCCTATTCATTTCAAGTTGTTTTTTTGTTCATTATTCTATAATATTAAAATTGTAGGTAAAAGTCCATTATCTCAAAGTGGAGTGAAGTAGTATGTTGAAAGAAATAAACTTTATGTCTTCTCCACAATAAATTGATGATTACATTACAATTAACAGAGACATGTTTCGAGACTATATAGTCTCATTATCAATCTTAGAAAAAATGTTCTGTAACAAATTTGTATAAATTAGTGACAGGAAAATATATCTTAAAAAAATAAGATGGCTAATGTGGTACTCACGTGGAGATGAAAAATAATCTCGATCTAAAACCAAAATTAATAAATAAAGTAAAATAAAATTAAATTCCGAGAATAAAACTTAAACTTTCACATTGTGAACTCAAAAATAAAATTAAATTCTAAAATAAAACCAAAAATAAAATAAATTCTAACGTGAACTAGTGGACTACATGATTGTTGTTACTAAGTTCGATGTGAAAGAGAAAATTTTTGTTTGAAGATCGTAATTTACAGCCCATCAACACATGCGTGGTGCCATCTATAAATGACTGGAGATACTTAGTTAAATTAATATCGTATAAAGGCTGAAAAAGAAGAAAACTCTATAATATAATATAATGACAAATAAATAATATATAATATATATAATAATAATTGTATAATAAATATTAGTTGGAAATCAAAACTTGAACTAATAGTATATGATTTCTCCAGTGGCGTTGCCCCAACATAACTACAATATTTTAATGAAATGATATTTCAATGCTTTTCTGGCACTCCTCAGGTTTTAAAGAAATGTATCTGTAATGTAAACATGTAAAATATTTGTTGTTTCAGATTTGCTATCAAAGATCCAAATAGAGTTGTACTTTGGACTCAAAAAATAGACAGGGCTACTTGGAAAGTCACCCAAAATAAGAAAATTAGCTCAAAGCACTTTATCATATATGGAAAAAACTCCTGCATGATGATGCAGTACCGATGGTTTCTAATTAATTACTCATTCCAAATTGTTGTGTAAATATATATAACACTGGCATATAATGGAACAGTTGTCATATGCCAGTTATTGAAAAAAATGTGAACATAGTCAGTTATTGCTAAGTATATAAATATACGATTACATTTTGTAATCCTGTTGTTATTTAATATTTTATATAATTGTTATTTCTAATTTATAAGATTTGAACTCTTTACTTATGCTAGTTTTTATTTAATAATCATATTAGCTACAAGCAATCATGTAATTGGAGAGATACAAATAAATATTTCCGTCTATGTAAATTTGAATTTAAATGTAAAAAGTATTGAAGTATTTATTATGTGACACGATGTATTCCAATTTCTAAGAATTAAAATGAAGGATAACATTCTTAATTGTTTTATTTCGCAACATTCAACGCCAATTTTTTGAATAAATCCTGATGCGTCTAACTAATCTTATAAATTTTATATTTTACGTCAGTATGTTTAAAATATACACCTTGAGGTAACTCAATGGTAATTCTGTCATTGATATAAAATTTCATTTAATCGATTCAGATTAAATTCAGACGCTACGTGGGTTACGCCACTGGCGACCCCTTTTTGGTGACAAATTGACTCATTTTCGGCTGCATCGTTACGAGTCCCCTCTCTTTCCTAGTCTAAGCCACAGACAAATAAAGATTAAACTTTATATTTATCACTAGAGATCATTTTATTTACAATAAGAGACAATCTCTGTTTAAAATTATTCAGGAATTCAGATTCGAAAGTGCAGTCACCTGACACGAACCTAGCGACCTCTGCGCGATGTCAAGATTAAAACAGATTTTTGGGTTTTGCATAAGACCATTGTAGTGTGATCGTACCCTTAAAGTGACAAGAGGGGTGCATAGGACGTGACATTGGTGTTCTGGGTATATGATGTTGTAGTTTTATATTGTTGCAGATATATTTTAATTAATTAACTTCGATAACCGATATCTCTTGAACCTTTTTTTATTTTATATATTATTTACAAGCCAAGTTGTTGCTAGCCATGTTGATTCTTATTGACTGCTGGCAGATAGTTCGTGCGACGTTGCCAAAAATGAAAAATAACAAATTTCAACACTTTCCCTTATTTTGAATGAGCACTGTTTACTAGACCCAGACTTTGACGCAAACCTTGAAGTCGTGGGCGAGGTAAAGGTTTCGTAAAAATATCGGCCAGCTGCTGTTCAGTTCCGATGTGTTCAATAGTCAGCATTCCCTTCTTGATTCTATCTCTAATAAAGAGATACTTCCTTTGAATATGCTTTGTACGAAAGTGGAATTCGGGATTCTCGGCTAGTCTTTTAGCTGATTCGTTGTCGACTCGGAGGGTAGGAGTCGCAGACAGTCCAATCAATTCTTTGAATAGGCGAGCAATCCATATAGTCTCTTTTGATCCAAGATTAGCCGCAACAATCTCTGCTTCACAGGTGGAATCCGCCACCACTTCTTGACGACGACTCAACCATGTGACGGCAGCATCAGCAAACTTGACGACTACTCCACTAGTTGATCGCATGGTGTCTGGACAACCAGCAAAATCAGCATCACTGTAGCATTCTAGAAACTGTGTTTTCGGATTGGAGCGGTAGATGAGCTTCAGATCAATTGAGCCTGCGAGGTAACGAATTACGCGTTTCACTCGGCGAACATCTTCTTCATTTGGATTTTCAAGTCTACGTGATAGTATACCCACACTAAAAGCAATATCAAGTCGAGTGCCTCGTGCCAAGTAGAGCAGGGCACCTACAGCCGAACGGTATGGAAAATCCGTAACTTTTCCTTGTCCCTTGTCGTCACTGAGTTTCTCCATGGGAGTGTGGACTGGATTACATCCTTCCATGTTGAACCGGTTGAGAATTTTTCTTATATATGCTGATTGGCTTACAACGATATCATCATTTCTTCGTTCAATTTCGAGTCCAAGGAAATAAGATGCTTCTTTCGCTACAATTTTGAATTGTGATCGCAGCTGATTAATAAACAAATCCAGTTCGAGTTGACTCGTCGCTGCAATCAACCCATCATCTACGTATAGAGCAACGATAATTCTACCACTTGGTTTATCACGAATATAGACACAAGGGTCTTCCAGACTTCTTTGGAATTCCGAGGTTATCATGAAGTCGTCAAATTTCATATTCCAGCATCGGGGAGCCTGCTTAAGTCCATACAGGCTACGCTTAAGACGACAAACGCGATTAGTCCCGTCCGAATAACCTTCCGGCTGCTTCATGAAAATCTCTTCTTCAACGTCGCCATACAGGAAGGCTGTGGATACATCGAACTGTTTGATGATCATCTTCTTCACAGCTGCTACTGCAAGTAGTGAACGTACTACTTCCAACCGTGCAACTGGACTGAAAGTATCATCGTAGTCTATATGAGGCCGTTGTGCGCATCCTTTAATGACCAATCTCGCTCGATACCTGTCCGTACTTCCATCTGGATTACTTTTGATACGAAAAACCCATTTATTACTAATAGCTTTCTTTCCCGAGGGTAGATCCGTTAACTCCCACACATTGTTTTCATGCATTGAGTTAATTTCCGAATTCATCGCTGATTTCCAATCTTCACTATTTTCACATTGCATTGCTTCATTGAAGGTTGACGGTACATCTTCAGTGAAGAACACCTCTGTATCGCTTAATTCTACATAGTCTCTCAACCAACCAGGACGTTTTCTTTCCCGAATCGATTTCTTGGGTGTTTGAGACATAGTATTAGATTCAGTATTTGAATCTGAATCGGAACTGGAATCTTCTCCAGGTCGGTCCATGTCGTGATTAGGCCTGTTAATGGCATTCTCTTCGATAATTTCGTTGTTGTTTTGGATAGGGCAGGGTATTCGCTCATCGCAGTCATTCACTTTCTCCAAAAATATGACATCACGCGAAACAATAATGTCATTCTTTTCAGGAATGTATATTCGATATCTTTCATCCCCGTCATATCCTACCAGATAACCGATGCATGCCTTCGAGTCCATTTTTCGTCTCTTCTGCGATGGTATATGTACGTAGCATTTTGAACTCACAATGCGCAGATGTTTGATCCTTGGCTTCCGACCAAACCAGAGTTCAAATGGTGTCTTGTCTGCTATAGGCGACTTTCCCACACGATTCAAAATATAGCCAGAAGTGATAACGAGCTCCGCCCATATTGTTGTAGGAAAATTGACATCAGGGTTCGAGTACTTGAAGGTGCGAGCCATTTCCACGATTGTTCGATTTTCTCGTTCAACAGCTCCGTTCTGTTCGGGTGTGTACGGCGCCGTCAGGCGTTGGTTTACACCATATTCCTGCAGAACATTTCGTACTTCGTTATTATCAAATTCACCACCATTGTCACTGAGAAACTCTTTAACCTGGTGACCCAGTGTTCTGGCTTTAGCCAGTACCTCACGTAAAGCGTCCTTGACTGCAGACTTCTCTTTTGCCACGAAACAATAGCGGTACCTTGAATAATGATCCTTGATGACGATCAAGTAACGTCGATTATTGAAGGAAGGTTCAAACGGTCCACAGACATCAACTGATAACAGTTCGCCAGGAGCTGAAGCCTGATTTCTAGTACCAAACGGTAATCGATGTGCTTTACCAAACTGACACGGTTCACAAAGCTGATTATCGATAGGAACTTTTATACCGAGTTCAGAATCAAGCTTAGATCGGACATAACGTTTGTCCATGTGGCCCCATCGCTCATGGTATAGCTGTAATGTCTGTTTATCTTCGGTTATTGCTGCACATACCTCTGCTGGTGGGTGAGCGTGAAATGATGCACAATACATCGTTCCACCTGTGTGTCGAGTTCCTACAAATATTTGCTGACCTTTAATACTGAATCGACAATTGGTATCCGTTGACTCAAACTTGCTGCCGGGATTCCGATCATGAGCTGCAAGAACAGAGACTAGATTTCGTAATATTGTGGGAACATACCATACATCGTTGAGTGTGAATGTTATTAGCTTGCCATTCACACAACTAGCAACTTTAATGGTTCCACTGCCAAGAGCTTTAATCATTTCCTTTCCTGCTGTTTTTACGGATGCATTGATGCTTACGGGGAAGGGCTTGTAGTCCATGTACCAGTTTAAATTCGAGGTGATGTGACGAGTTGCACCATTGTCAATCCACCACTGGTCGTTCGTGGTTGCTACATTAACATCACTGCTGATAGAAACCAGAGCAAGACGAGTTTCAGACACGACTGCTTGTGGGTTTCTCGATCCACCCACAGAGCTTGTCGTCGAAACTGTGGTAGATCCGCTAGCACGCGCTGGAAATGGAGGTTTGCCGTCTTCTTTCCATTTTGGACACTGTCGGATCCAGTGACCCTTCAAGTTGCAGTACTTACAGTTTGTGCTGTTTGAAATGATTTTCTTGTTCTTCTTCGGTGCTTTGTCACTTTTAACATATAGAGCTTCACCTGATTTCGATGCAGGCGCGACATTACGCTCATGCAGTATAAGTGACGATGCGAGGTCTTCAACTGATTTATCATCATTTGCTTTCATCAGAAGGTAACTTGATTTGAACGATTCGAAACGTTTAGGTAGAACATGCAACACTTTAGAGACAAATAGCAGTTCAAGAAAAGCTTCAACAGTCTTGATGTTTCTCGTTTTAAGACCAGCAGCGAATTCACGATGTTGATTCTTCACTCTTGATAATACAGATGGAGCAATTTCGGTATCATCCCATTCCATACCAAAGAAATCAAGACATTGTCGAAACAACTGATCTTCTGCTTTATTATCAAACTGTTGTACTAGCACATCCCAAGCTTCCTTAGCTGATAATCTTCCAGAAATTCTCTGATGAAGTTCATCACTCACACATTGAGATATGATAATTTTGGCTTGTGCAGCCGACTTATTAAATGCACTTAGCTGTTCTTGTTCCGTTACAGTTGGAGTATCCGATAGTGTGGGCCTTACACGTGTCCCATCTACTATATCAACTGCATTGAACAGCTCCAAAACATCCATTACTCGATCTTTCCAGAATGGCCAATCTTCAGCACCCTTTAGTGGTTTTATACCTTTCGCATATTCCATTTTCAAAGATGGACGAACTCGTAAGCGAAAGCGTATTCTTTTAAAGGAGATTCAATTAAAAATCTGGGCCCATAACCTGTTGTAGTTTTATATTGTTGCAGATATATTTTTAATTAATTAACTTCGATAACCGATATCTCTTGAACCTTTTTTTATTTTATATATTATTTACAAGCCAAGTTGTTGCTAGCCATGTTGATTCTTATTGACTGCTGGCAGATAGTTCGTGCGACGTTGCCAAAAATGAAAAATAACAAATTTCAACATATGATACTATAACAAACAAGATATGCTCAGTTGGTGGACGCGTTGTGAACCGCTGCGCGCATGCCGTTATTCCGTGACAAATAGAGTAAATCGAACGGATAAACATATGGCGGGCTAATTGAATAAATATAAATATCGATATATTCTGGTGAATTAAATTTATTTTGAACAATTATGACGCTTGTTTTTGATCTTTTGTTAATATTCTCTTATAATGTATGTACCAATTAAGTAATAGTCATAGAAAAAGAAATGTTATAGTATCATGTTCTGGGTAGACAAGTGACAGGGGGAAACAAGGCGAAGCGCAGAGGTTGACGTGGTCCACGATAAACAGAACTTGCATACTAATTCAAGTAAATTATAGTTAATGTAATACTGTACATAGTTGTAAATAAAAGTGATCCAAACTACCAAGGAGTTTAAATAAAGACACGACATGGCGCACGAATGGATTTCAAACTACCATGCTTAAATATAAATGAATGACATACCGCCAACATAAACAAGCTTTCGAAATATAGCCGACTTGAAAAGGAAGTGTAATTTACTATTACATTGCATGGGGCCTGATGGAATTGAGGTATACAATACCTTAGAAATAAACTCCAAGGAAGTGAACAAATTCGAAGCTCTAATTGACAAATTTGACGCATATTTTCTGCCTAAAATTAATGTTACATTCGAGAAGCATAAATTCTTCATAAGAAACCAACTTCCAGGTGAAAAAATCGACTCTTATGTGACGGAGCTAATGTCATTGGCAGCTACATGTGAATTCGATAAACTGAAGGACCAAGGACAGAATTGTGTGTGGCATTGAAAATAACCAGCTGAGAGAGAAATTACTCGGGGAACCCAAATTAAATCTAAATAAATGCATTGATATGTGCAGGTCGTCAGAATCTACCAAATCCCAATTGAAAAACCTCACCAGTGAAATGGTTCAGGTAAATAAAGTTACGAAGTTCTGGGAAATGAAGCAAATAAACAAGGGAAAAACGAAATGCCCAAATCAATCCAGGATTCCAGTCGAAAGCAAGGAGATAGAAGTAAATATAATATAATAAATAAGCCAAATGTACCAGATGTGGAAAATCACATAAATTAAATGAATGTCCAGCTTATGCTGTGGAATGCTTCAAATGTAAGAATAAAGACCATTTTGCAAAGATGCGCCGAAACAAAGAAATAAAGGAGGTTCATGGTCAGAGTAAAGCGGAAGAAGAATTGTTCGTTGGTTCAGTTGAATTGCAAGAAGAGATTCAAGAGGATTGGTCGACGATACTACAGATAAGTGAAAAACCCAATGTGTTCTTGAAATTTAAATTAGATACGGGGGCACAAGCCAGTATTATACCAAAACATTTATTTGATAAAATTCCTTTAACTGTATTCTCAATTTTGGATGCGAATATGGGCTTCTATCAAATACCATTGCACCATAATAGTAGTAAACTCTGTACTTTTGCAAGCCCATTTGGCAGGTATATTTTCAAAAAGCTTCCTTTTGGGATCAGTAGCGCTCCAGAAATTTTTTACAAACATTTCAAACAAATTTTTGAAAATATACCAGGAAATTTATGTTATGTTGGTGATCTCGTTTATGGGAAAACCCAACAAGAGCATGATTTAAATTTAAGAAAAGAAAAGGGCCAGAAACGCCAATGTAAAATTCAATAAAAATAAATTCAATTCAACTTAAAAGAGGTCAAATTTGTAGGACATTTAATAACAGGCTCAGGAGTGAAAATTAACCAAGATAAAATTAAGAGTATTTTGAATGTACCCCTACCAACCTGTAAAAAAGATATTGAAAAATTTTTGGATCTTGTAACTTACGTGTCAAAGTTTGTATAAGGTCTGTCTGAAAAAAACACAAAATTAATAAGAAAAATGTATTTCAATGGGATGAAAATCACACAAATGCTTTTAAAACTATTAAGAAAGCTTTGTGTACAACTCTGGTTCCCAGATATTTTGACCAATTACACAGTATCTGTCGATGTGTCCCAAAATGGACTAGGAGCGGTTCTTTTGCAAGAGGGCCTACCTGTAATTTACAGCTCGAGGGCTTTAACAGAAACTGAAAAGGGTTATGCTCAAATTGAGAAAGAGATGGCCGCTGTAGTGTTCGGATGCACCAGATTTCACCAATACATTTTTGAAAAAAAAAAATTGTTGAAAATGATCACAAGCCACAAGGATGGCCAGAAAGCAAACAAAATTTATCAGTAGAGTTACAAAAATATTGGACTCACAGAGAAGAAATAATTAGTATAAATGATGTGCTTTTCAAAGGTCATTGTTCCGTTTCAATGAGAGGGGAAATGCTTGAATTGATTCATTTTAATCATCTTTAGATTCCTTCTAAAATTCCGACCGATGTGTGTGAATGTGTTGATACCGGTGTATATCAGCTTAGAGGAAAAAAAAATCTTTTAGTAATCGACTATTATTCAAAATTTATTGAGACAAGACCTTTAGAAAAGTTAAACAGTTTTCATACAGTTAATGCATTAAAATCAATATTTGCCACCCATGGAATCCCATCAAAAATCCGTTCAGATAATGGAACTAACTTAAGCTCAGAGTATTTCAAAAAAATTGTTGATGCGTGGGACATTCAACATCAAGTCCTACTTTTCCTCAATCAAACGGAATGGTTGAGCGTGCTATTCAGTTTTTCAAAAACATTATGAAAAAAGCTGAATATGACAACAAAGATCCTTATTTGTGTCTATTAGAATATCGAACTACCCCTATAGATCCCCATATATCTTCACCAGCCACATTACTGTTCAATAGTGAAGTGAACAGTTTACTTCCAACATTCAATTTGTTTGGTAAAAAGGAAGGAAAAGAGAGAATTGCAAAATCAGACAAGATAAACAAAAAAGTAATTGCGATCAAAACACGAGAAATCTCAAAAAAATTAATGTTGATGACAAAGTGAGAGTTCAGAATTCAGACAGATCTTGGCAATCTGGTAAGATTTTGAACAAGTTACAAAAACCAAGAACATACACTGTGAAATCTAGTGGTAGTGTATTTGAAAGAAATAGAAAATTCCTTATCAAAGACCCGAACAAAAGCAAGCCTCTACCCAAATTGACTCATGTTAATAAGCCCAAGAGTAGACCAAAACGTTCTGTAAATAATCCCAAACGTTTTTCGGAATATGTTTGTACTTAATGGTACATGTATATAGATTATGTATAATGTTTAATAATGTATAGTATTAAATAAAAATGTTTTATTATAAAAGAAGGGAGGTGTAGTGTGATCGTAGCCTTAGAGTGACAAGAGTGCATAGGACGTGATATTGGCGGATTGGCGTTCTGGGTAGACAAGTGAAAGGGGGAGAGAAGGCGAAGCGCAGATGTTGACGTGGTCAGAGGAAATATACTTCCAAGAGAATGGTAACTCCCATGTAAATCGTTTTGACCATGTTTTGACCTTGAGAACAGTAGCGCTCAATCGGTACACTCACGAAGTTACGTGTGGTGGCAGATTTAAATCGGACATTCAAATTAATGGTAGGATATAAAAGTAGCGCAAAGTAGAAAAAGGAATAAAACATTCAGAAATTGTTGAAGAAAGTTAAAAAAAAAGTTTTATTTATGCAGCATAGATTTTATTAAGTGTTCTCCAACAATTTCTAAAAGTTTCACTCCTTTCACTATTTCTGTGGGTAATAAAGTCATAATAAATTAATAAATACACGAAGAGTTAGAGGTATTATTTTTATTAACTTGAATGTGTACATACATTACTATAAAAACATACTTATATACTTATTATTATAACAAATTATTAACCAGAACACTGTCTAAATAACTGATTTTGTTAAACACGTATTACACCACCAGGACCCGGACGCTGCATACTTCATATGCCCTTGCACTGTTCCATTTCTGCTTCAACCCTCTTCCGTTGCTCCTCAATTAGGCTTATCACAAAAAAAAAATTTTAACATATTACAAGTAAACTGTGCAAAATTCAGCTATACTCACATTTATGCACTCATTATGCCCTGTACATCACCAGGGCCCGAACGCTAGATACTTCATATGCCCTAGCAATATTTATTAACTACTTATACTCGGTAGAAGTAGACAATAGCTGTTTCTTCTTAAAGGTTATTAAGGATCTATAGAGTATTCTCTAATCTCTTTGTATAATGTGCTAGACGAAAATCTTATACACCAATACATATTATAAAATATCAATCAAAAAGCTATTTATTCATACTACTCATACCTTTGCTTGATAATCCAGTTTTAGGATGAACTTGCTTGAAATAAATAAATAAATTGCGTTGCTCTCCATTTTCCTTCGTATTTTCTTTATGCCATACCGAGAGCCATACCTAATTAGTAATGTTTTCCTGAGTTTTACCATCATTCTTATGGCGGCCTTACAGCATGTCTTTAGTGACATTTTCTTGCCAGTGAGCCATACGATTACTGAAATAAATAAGATACGAATGATAAGAATAAGATACTAAAATAGTAATAGAGAATAAAATTCACATTCAACAATTTTTCTATATTTTTAGTTTCACCGAAGTACTAGTTGTTTCTTTCACTTACATCATGGTACGCTAATTTACCTGGTAATAGATTAACAGTTGTTTCTTATATGTTATTTGCTATCTCTTTTTTACTCTGATCTGTATTTAATGAGCTTGACGGAAATTTTAAGCATCAAAACGTTCGAAAATGTAAATCAAGAAGCTATTCATGTTACACATACCTTTGCTTAATATTCCAGTTTCAGGATGAACTTGCTTAAAAACATTGTATATATAAATTGCTTTGCTCTCCATTTTCCTTTGTATTTTCGTCATGTTTTCTTTGGTTTAACCATCTTTCTCGGCAGTCTTACAGCATGTCTTTAGTGGCATTTTCTTGCCAATGAGCCTTACGAATACTGAAATAAATGAGATACGAATGATAAGCATAAGATACTAAAATAGTAATTAATAGAGAATAAAATTCACATTCAACACAGAGAATTGCAGATAAAACGTGCATATTCTCTCATTTCTCCTATACGTAACTTCAAAATATCCAAAAGCTACAAAACCAGAGAAAACATACCACAAATACAAATACAAACAACGCTTCAGAAAAATGAGGTTAGAGGTGTTAGGGCCGATTTCATAATCAAATTTAATCTCTTATTAATTTTAATCCTAGATTAAAAATTTCATAAATTTTTTGTTTGGACATATAATTCAAAGTAACTTTAGAAAAACGGAAGAGAAGGTAACTAACGTTGTAAAAGTTACTGAAAAATGCACTATTTTTATTCCATCATCGAGATATGACTTAAACAAATTGGAGAATTAACTGATCTCCTATTAAGGATTCATTATGAAATAAATAGAACATTTACGTATTTAAATGTTACCGCCACTAATTGTCGGAAACGATACTAGCGATCAATCGGTACACAGCAACTTACGGTCAAAATTTTCCCAATAAGTTGCCACGGGCGACGTGGTCCACGATAAACAGAACTTGTATACTAACTCAAGTAAATTATAGTTGAGGCAATACTGTTCATAGTTGTAAATAAAAGTGTTCCAAACTACCAAGGAGTTTAAATAAAGACACGACAACCATGCTTTTTTAAAAAGGATTTTTATGAAAATCATTAGGTGGAAAATTCTGAAAAAACAATCAGAGATGTTTAGGATACAGCAGTTTATCAAACTGTTGTTGTTTTTATGGATTTCTAATTTCTATTCATAGGCTTGTAATCATCGAACATCCTTAATATGTAGTGGTAGTGGTACAACTCGATCACAAACAAGCAAAAAGCAATTCCTTTAACTCGCGTCTCTTTCACCGACTTCCATCCGAACATAGGCGAATGCAAACGTTTGCGTAGTTTGTCAAGTAATGTTCCATACATACTACACACTACTCGGCAAACTCCACATAGGTATTACAAACGTTTGCCTAGTTTGCTATGAAATGTGTAGCCAGCTTAAAGGTAAGTAACAAAATGTATACCCCTGATTGTCATAAGCTCCAACAAAGCTGAAATTCAAATTTATTTAATATTTTCGTAAGTTTCATTTAATCTGCAACAAAAATTCAGCTTGACTTTAAAAATAACTTTTTCAAACTTTTTGAGGAATTGACACAAGATTCTATATGCAACGGGCAAGGAATTGAAGCTATGAGGTAAAATACCGAATAAAAAATTGGTTACTTGTTGAACATGATATAAAATTTATGTTTCAGAGGAAATATAAATAGAAAAAAAACTATCATTTTATTTACTGTCAGTGCCTCTGAAAGATGCTGTGGTGTTAAAACTGCTAAGCAACACAGTTTTTGACAGTAGCACTTTGAAAAGATTAACAAATCTGAACAATCTGGAAAGTTTGTTAAGGTTTAAAGCACTCCAAATCGCCAAGTTTGCAGATAACTGGCATTCTTAATAGAGTACATATATCATGTATTTATACGTATATGGCACAAAATCTGTAGAAATAAACAATTTAAGAAGAAATCGACCTTTCCCTATTTGCCAGTGTGACTTAGGAATATATTTTTTTTCCAGTAATATATACATATTTCAATATTATTACAAAGCAACGATTATATGCTATATCAGAGTAGATAATCTTCAATAGTAGCGACTTATTACCTTCACTGTTCAATTACGTTAATTCTGTTTTTATCATATGATGCTTTTTTTAAACTAGTTGTCGCCCAGTAGTCGAATTTCGACCGTGGTTCATTATTTTTTAAATCTGGCATTAGCGTGTGTTGTTTGCCTAATTCTTTACAATACATATGAAATTTAAAATTGAATCTTCAACAGTTCAAAAAGCACAACACTAACTATTTATTTTAGAATATAATGCAATGTAATGTTTCGACTCAACGCCGGTAATATTACTTTACCCTTATGACAAAATGAAGAGAATGCAGTCCTTTTTCACATAAGTTTCTTCAGCTTCGAAATGTTTTGCATTGCAAAAAAAGAATTAAAATTTCTTGAAATGACATTAAGGGCGCATTTAAATATATCCCTCAAAATAATTACACACTTTGTATTCACTATTCACAATATTTAAATTTGCATTTGACACCAGCACTACGCCAGCCGATGAACTCTCGTATATTGAGAAACTTTTGATACCGATCGATGTATTTTTAGTTAAGTTTTTGAAATAATCGCCGTCAA
The DNA here is from genome assembly GCA_958507055.1 of Crioceris asparagi. NCBI lineage: Eukaryota > Metazoa > Arthropoda > Insecta > Coleoptera > Chrysomelidae > Crioceris > Crioceris asparagi. The sequence goes on from OY293827.1 coordinate 49,036,416, forward strand.
AGTTGTGAAAGTTGAGTTTATGGGCACGTTTCCGATAACTGTAGCGCCACGATTTAACGATGTTTTCTTTTAAAACTAACTAAAATAAGACGAAAATCAGGTATACCAATTTTCTCGTTTTCGTCTCATTTTGGCAATTAAGTTTGTAAAACTTGGTAATTTTAATTTAGTTTTTGATCATCCGGTGTGGTCAGGTTCAAATACCTATATCATAACCTGAACTTTCACAACTTTTATCGCGATTATTCCGAAAACGGTGGTATATGCAGTTTTAAATATTTATATTTTTGGAAAATGCAATTAAAAATACATCGATTGGTATCAAAAGTTTTTCAAAGTTCATCGGCTGGCGTAGTGCTGGTGCGTTTGATCACGGTTATTGTTCACGAATAAAACAATCTGACAGCCTGACTCTATGGTCATGACTCGTTGACTTCACATTGCAATTGGGTTGTTATGCAACACACAATACACTTTAACACGTAAGCCATAATTTTTTATTTAATTTCAAATATAAACGGATATTATACATTAAAATTTTAACATCGTGCACTACTTCACCATATAAACTTTCACTATGCCAAATTTAATTCTCCCCCATGCATAATTTATGCCTTAGGCCCGATTTCACCAGTGAAATAAATCGAGATTAGTTCATTGTAAACGTGTTCAACACGCTTAATTGAGTTTAGAGCTCCACTTCGCATTTCACCAGTGACAACTAAACGAAGTTAGAGCTAATCTCGTTTCCTTTTCTGAACGGCCGATTTTCTACGTTTAGCGCATCAAAACGCGTTTATAGAGCTGTCAGCTATCACTTCTGTATTGTGTCCCTGGCAAATATTTAAGGTTATATTTATATAGAGAGCATTTGTTTTTATTTATTGGTGGTTTAACTGAACAATTGGGACTAAAAAAATGGAACGAGCGCTAGAACTTTTGACGAAAGTTAGATGATGAAGAATCTAGCGTTCGTCGTCCAAGATGGATATGTGAAAGAGAAGAACCTTTCGATAGACTAGATGACAGACTTCTTAACTACATAACGGCTTACGAAACCCAGTTTGTATTGGAATCGATAGAAGAAAAAAATGAGTTTCCCACAGATAAGTAAGTACCAACCAAAACTTGTTTGATTTCATATACGAGTATTTCGATTACTTCTACCTACATGTAAGTACATAATTAAACATAATATTTTTATTCAAGGAATCACAGCGGTCTACCATCAACCAGCTGCTGTGTGCTTTAAGGTTTCACGCAATTGGGTGAAATCAAATGACATTTGCCGATTTATGTGGATTTAGAACTTCAACTGCACATAGAATTGTGCACAAAGTCAGTTCTGCTATTGGTGCACTCCAAGAACGCCATATTCATTTTCCAGACTCACCAAATGAACCCACCAGACAGACAGCATTTTATAAGAAAGCTAAATTCCCGTATGTTCTAGGAGCCAAAAATCAATCCAAATGAAGTTATAACTATTTTTTTATAACTACTTTGCACAGTGAGTTTAGTCGACTCGAAATATTTAAGAATTCAAGTAGTGTACAATTTTATTTATAGTTTGTAAGAAATTTGTTTTGTGAATATCGAATTTATTCTAAAATAAAGTGTTTTTTACTCTGTATTTTTGTTTGAATGAATCTGTACTGGCACGAAGTCTAACCAGATTTGAACCAAAATTTAAATTTATTTCTCTATGAAATATAATCTTTTGGCTGAAAGTTACAAATTTGACCGAAAATGCGGTTGTGGAGGTATATATGAATATTTCTCATACTTTTGAGTCGAAACAATATTCTACTTAATAGAAATCGATGAAAAACTGATACGTAGATATTTCAATTGATGCAAAATTAGTAGGCAATTCTTTTGAAAGTTTTTTGTCGATTCAACATATTTTTGAATTAAATTTTGTAGATTATTTAATTCTGAAGATTTTTCTCTTCATACCAAACAAACGTCCGCTGCTCGCTCATGACAGATCACAAACAAATTATGACCACAGATAAATGATTATGACCATGGGTAGTGAAGATATAATCAACATTACGTCAAAACGAATAATAAATACCATTCTGTGTTCTATAACTACACAGCACCATCTATTGAGTGATTTAATGATCTTGATAACTGACAGCAACTTCGTTTTCGTAATCACGATTAAAATGATGCTGGTGGAATCGCTTTGTTGGGAAACGAGATATGTAAACGCGATTAAGCTAATCTTAGTTTTATTAATCTCAGATTTCACCAGTGAAATAAATCGAGATAAGTTCATTGTAAACGCGTTTAACACGCTTAATTGAGTTTAGAGCTCCGCTTCGCATTTCACCAGTGACAACTAAACGAAGTTAAAGCTAATCTTGTTTTCTTTTCTGAACGGCCGATTTTCTACGTTTAGCGCATCTAAACGCGTTTATAGAGCTGTCAGCTATCACTTCTGTCCCTGGCAAATATTTGAGGTTATATTTATATAGAGAGCATTTGTTTTTATTTATTAGTGGTTTAATTGAACAATGTGACTAAAAAATGGAACGAGCGCTAGAACTAGCTTTTAACGAAAGTTAGATGATAAAGAATCTAGCGTTCGTCGTCCAAGATGGATGCGTGAAAGAGAAGAACCTTTCAATACACTAGATGACAGACTTTCTAACTGGATATAGGCTTACAAAACCCAGTTTTATTTGTATTGGAATCGATAGAAGACAAATTTGAGTTTCCCACAGATAAGTAAGTACCTACCAAAACTAGTTTGATTTCATATAGGAGTATTTCGATTACTTGTACATAATTGAACATAATATTTGTATTCAAGGAATCACAGCGATCTACCATCAACCAGTAGATGTGAACTTTAAGGTTTTATGCAATTTGGTGTTATCAAATGATATTTGCAGATGTATGTGGACTTAGAACTTCAACTGCACATAGAATTGTGCCCAAAGTCAATTCTGTTATTGCTGCTCTCCATGAACGCCATATTAATTTTGCACCATTCACCAAATGAAACCCACCAGACACAAACGGCATTTTATAAGAAAGCTAAATTCCCGTTTGTTCTAGGAGCTATAGATTGCACTCACGTGAAGTTCCTCAAATCTCCAGTTAAAGCATTGTTTTTATCTTTCAATATTATTGGTTTAAATACATATCTCATTATTTAAATATTGGTGGTGATAAATCCAGCTTCTTGGGACGCTGCATTAGCTCTAGGTAATATGAACTATGGATATATCGGTGAAGGAAGATCGCCAAAAATCAATCGAAATGAAGTTATAACTAACTACTTTGCACAGTGAGTTTACTCAAGATTCGAAACATTTAAGAATTCAAGTATTGTATAATTTTATTTATCGTTTGTAAGAAATTTGTTGTGAATATCTAATTTTATTCTAAAATAAAGTGTTTTTTACTTTGTATTTTTTGTTTGAATAAATCTGTACTGGCAGGAAGTCTAACCAGATTTGAACCAAAATTTAAATTTATTTCTCTATGAAATGTAATCTTGTCGCTGAAAGTTACAAATTTGACCGAAAATGCGGTTGTGGAGGTATGTATAAATATTTCTCATACTTTTGAGTCGAAACAATATTCTACTAAAAAAAATCGATAAAAAACTTAAATGTAGATACTTCAATTGATGCAAAATTAGTAGGCTATTCTTTTGAAAGATTTGTTGTCGATTCAATATATTTTTGAATTAAATTTTGTAGCTTATTTAATTCTGATATTTTTTCTCTTCATACCAAACAAACGTCCGCTGCTCGCTAATGACAGATCACAAACAAATTATGACCATGGGTAGTAAAATAGAATCAACACTACCTCAAAACGAATTATAAATACCATTCTGTGTTCTCTAACTACACAGCACCATCTATTAAGTGATTTGATAATCTTGATAACTGACAGCAACTTCGTTTTCGTAATCACGATTAAAATGATGCTGGTGAAATCGCTTTGTTGGGAAACGAGATATGTAAACGCGATTAAGCTAATCTTAGTTTTATTAATCTCAGATTTCAAAGCGAATGGTGAAATCGGCCCTAAACGAAGTTAGAGCTAATCTCGTTTCCTTTTCTGAACGGCCGATTTTCTACGTTTAGCGCGTCGAAACGCGTTTATAGAGCTGTCAGCTATCACTTCTGTCCCTGGGAAATATTTTAGGTTATATTTATATAGAGAGCATTTGTTTTTATTTATTGGTGGTTTAATTGAACAATTGGGACTAAAAAAATGGAACGAGCGCTAGAACTAACTTTTGACGAAAGTTAGATGATGAAGAATCTAGCGTTCGTCGTCTAAGATGGATACGTGAAAGAGAAGAACCTTTCGATACACTAGATGACAGACTTCTTAACTACATAACGGCTTACGAAACCCAGTTTGTATTGGAATCGATAGAAGAAAAAAATAGTTTCCCACAGATAAGTAAGTACCTACCAAAACTTGTTTGATTTCATATACGAGTATTTCGATTACTGGTATCTACATGTAAGTACATAATTAAACATAACATTTTTATTCAAGGAATCACAGCGGTCTACCATCAACCAGTTGCTTTGTGCTTTAAGGTTTCACGCAATTGGGTGAAATCAAATGACATTTGCAGATTTATGTGGAATTAGAACTTCAACTGCACATAGAATTGTGCACAAAGTCAGTTCTGCTATTGTTGCACTCCAAGAAGGCCATATTCATTTTCCAGACTCACCAAATGAACCCACCAGAAACAGACAGCATTTTATAAGAAAGCTAAGTTCCCGTATGTTCTAGGAGCTATAGATTGCACTCACGTGAAGTTCCTCAAATCTCCAGGTCAAGCATTGTTTTTATTTTTCAATATTATTGGTTTAAATACATACTTCATTATTTAAATAACTCTATTTTAGGTGGAGATAAAGCAGAGATTGGTGGTGATAAATCCAGCTTCTTGGGACGCTGCATTAGTGCTAGGAAATATTAATTATGGATATATAGATGAAGGATGAGCGCCAAATATCAATCCAAATGAAGTTATAACTATTTTTTATAACTACTTTGCACAGTGAGTTTAGTCGAGTCGAAATATTTAAGAATTCAAGTAGTGTACAATTTTATTTATAGTTTGTAAGAAATTTGTTTTGTGAATATCGAATTTATTCTAAAATAAAGTGTTTTTTACTCTGTATTTTTGTTTGAATGAATCTGTACTGGCACGAAGTCTAACCAGATTTGAACCAAAATTTAAATTTATTTCTCTATGAAATATAATCTTTTGGCTGAAAGTTACAAATTTGACCGAAAATGCGGTTGTGGAGGTATGTATAAATATTTCTCATACTTTTGAGTCGAAACAATATTCTACTTAATAGAAATCGATGAAAAACTGATACGTAGATATTTCATTTGATGCAAAATTAGTAGGCAATTCTTTGAAAGATTTTTTGTCGATTCAACATATTTTTGAATTAAATTTTGTAGATTATTTAATTCTGACGATTTTTCTCTTCGTACACAAACAAACGTCCGCTGCTCGCTCATGACATATCACAAACAAATTATGACCATGGGTAGTGAAGATAGAATCAACATTACGTCAAAACGAATAATGAATACCATTCTGTGATCTATAACTACACAGCACCATCTATTGAGTGATTTAATGATCTTGATAACTGACAGCAACTTCGTTTTCGTAATCACGATTAAAATGATGCTGGTGGAATCGCTTTGTTGGGAAACGAGATATGTAAACGCGATTAAGCTAATCTTAGTTTTATTAATCTCAGATTTCACCAGTGAAATAAATCGAGATAAGTTCATTGTAAACGCGTTTAACACGCTTAATTGAGTTTAGAGCTCCGCTTCGCATTTCACCAGTGACAACTAAACGAAGTTAAAGCTAATCTTGTTTTCTTTTCTGAACGGCCGATTTTCTACGTTTAGCGCATCTAAACGCGTTTATAGAGCTGTCAGCTATCACTTCTGTCCCTGGCAAATATTTGAGGTTATATTTATATAGAGAGCATTTGTTTTTATTTATTAGTGGTTTAATTGAACAATGTGACTAAAAAATGGAACGAGCGCTAGAACTAGCTTTTAACGAAAGTTAGATGATAAAGAATCTAGCGTTCGTCGTCCAAGATGGATGCGTGAAAGAGAAGAACCTTTCAATACACTAGATGACAGACTTTCTAACTGGATATAGGCTTACAAAACCCAGTTTTATTTGTATTGGAATCGATAGAAGACAAATTTGAGTTTCCCACAGATAAGTAAGTACCTACCAAAACTAGTTTGATTTCATATAGGAGTATTTCGATTACTTGTACATAATTGAACATAATATTTGTATTCAAGGAATCACAGCGATCTACCATCAACCAGTAGATGTGAACTTTAAGGTTTTATGCAATTTGGTGTTATCAAATGATATTTGCAGATGTATGTGGACTTAGAACTTCAACTGCACATAGAATTGTGCCCAAAGTCAATTCTGTTATTGCTGCTCTCCATGAACGCCATATTAATTTTGCACCATTCACCAAATGAAACCCACCAGACACAAACGGCATTTTATAAGAAAGCTAAATTCCCGTTTGTTCTAGGAGCTATAGATTGCACTCACGTGAAGTTCCTCAAATCTCCAGTTAAAGCATTGTTTTTATCTTTCAATATTATTGGTTTAAATACATATCTCATTATTTAAATATTGGTGGTGATAAATCCAGCTTCTTGGGACGCTGCATTAGCTCTAGGTAATATGAACTATGGATATATCGGTGAAGGAAGATCGCCAAAAATCAATCGAAATGAAGTTATAACTAACTACTTTGCACAGTGAGTTTACTCAAGATTCGAAACATTTAAGAATTCAAGTATTGTATAATTTTATTTATCGTTTGTAAGAAATTTGTTGTGAATATCTAATTTTATTCTAAAATAAAGTGTTTTTTACTTTGTATTTTTTGTTTGAATAAATCTGTACTGGCAGGAAGTCTAACCAGATTTGAACCAAAATTTAAATTTATTTCTCTATGAAATGTAATCTTGTCGCTGAAAGTTACAAATTTGACCGAAAATGCGGTTGTGGAGGTATGTATAAATATTTCTCATACTTTTGAGTCGAAACAATATTCTACTAAAAAAAATCGATAAAAAACTTAAATGTAGATACTTCAATTGATGCAAAATTAGTAGGCTATTCTTTTGAAAGATTTGTTGTCGATTCAATATATTTTTGAATTAAATTTTGTAGCTTATTTAATTCTGATATTTTTTCTCTTCATACCAAACAAACGTCCGCTGCTCGCTAATGACAGATCACAAACAAATTATGACCATGGGTAGTAAAATAGAATCAACACTACCTCAAAACGAATTATAAATACCATTCTGTGTTCTCTAACTACACAGCACCATCTATTAAGTGATTTGATAATCTTGATAACTGACAGCAACTTCGTTTTCGTAATCACGATTAAAATGATGCTGGTGAAATCGCTTTGTTGGGAAACGAGATATGTAAACGCGATTAAGCTAATCTTAGTTTTATTAATCTCAGATTTCAAAGCGAATGGTGAAATCGGCCCTAAACGAAGTTAGAGCTAATCTCGTTTCCTTTTCTGAACGGCCGATTTTCTACGTTTAGCGCGTCGAAACGCGTTTATAGAGCTGTCAGCTATCACTTCTGTCCCTGGGAAATATTTTAGGTTATATTTATATAGAGAGCATTTGTTTTTATTTATTGGTGGTTTAATTGAACAATTGGGACTAAAAAAATGGAACGAGCGCTAGAACTAACTTTTGACGAAAGTTAGATGATGAAGAATCTAGCGTTCGTCGTCTAAGATGGATACGTGAAAGAGAAGAACCTTTCGATACACTAGATGACAGACTTCTTAACTACATAACGGCTTACGAAACCCAGTTTGTATTGGAATCGATAGAAGAAAAAAAATAGTTTCCCACAGATAAGTAAGTACCTACCAAAACTTGTTTGATTTCATATACGAGTATTTCGATTACTGGTATCTACATGTAAGTACATAATTAAACATAACATTTTTATTCAAGGAATCACAGCGGTCTACCATCAACCAGTTGCTTTGTGCTTTAAGGTTTCACGCAATTGGGTGAAATCAAATGACATTTGCAGATTTATGTGGAATTAGAACTTCAACTGCACATAGAATTGTGCACAAAGTCAGTTCTGCTATTGTTGCACTCCAAGAAGGCCATATTCATTTTCCAGACTCACCAAATGAACCCACCAGAAACAGACAGCATTTTATAAGAAAGCTAAGTTCCCGTATGTTCTAGGAGCTATAGATTGCACTCACGTGAAGTTCCTCAAATCTCCAGGTCAAGCATTGTTTTTATTTTTCAATATTATTGGTTTAAATACATATTTCATTATTTAAATAACTCTATTTTAGGTGGAGATAAAGCAGAGATTGGTGGTGATAAATCCAGCTTCTTGGGACGCTGCATTAGTGCTAGGAAATATTAATTATGGATATATAGATGAAGGATGAGCGCCAAATATCAATCCAAATGAAGTTATAACTATTTTTTATAACTACTTTGCACAGTGAGTTTAGTCGAGTCGAAATATTTAAGAATTCAAGTAGTGTACAATTTTATTTATAGTTTGTAAGAAATTTGTTTTGTGAATATCGAATTTATTCTAAAATAAAGTGTTTTTTACTCTGTATTTTTGTTTGAATGAATCTGTACTGGCACGAAGTCTAACCAGATTTGAACCAAAATTTAAATTTATTTCTCTATGAAATATAATCTTTTGGCTGAAAGTTACAAATTTGACCGAAAATGCGGTTGTGGAGGTATGTATAAATATTTCTCATACTTTTGAGTCGAAACAATATTCTACTTAATAGAAATCGATGAAAAACTGATACGTAGATATTTCATTTGATGCAAAATTAGTAGGCAATTCTTTGAAAGATTTTTTGTCGATTCAACATATTTTTGAATTAAATTTTGTAGATTATTTAATTCTGACGATTTTTCTCTTCGTACACAAACAAACGTCCGCTGCTCGCTCATGACATATCACAAACAAATTATGACCATGGGTAGTGAAGATAGAATCAACATTACGTCAAAACGAATAATGAATACCATTCTGTGATCTATAACTACACAGCACCATCTATTGAGTGATTTAATGATCTTGATAACTGAAAGCAACTTCGTTTTCGTAATCACGATTAAAATGATGCTGGTGGAATCGCTTTGTTGGGAAACGAGATATGTAAACGCGATTAAGCTTATCTTAGTTTTATTAATCTCAGATTTCAAAGCAAATGGTGAAATCGGGCCTTAAAGATCATATACAATCACGTATTAAAAATATATAGATTTGATTTCTGCTGAAATGGAAATATGTTTTGGTTATGTTAAATAAATTACTATTTTTTACACAAAAAGTTCTTATTTCTTTTACTTTTGTTGGTTATTACGTATTTAATAAATATATTTTAGGTAAATTTCTTATAGAAATATACCTATTGCGATCGTTCACACTTTTGAATTTCGAAAAAATTTCAACGGCATGTTGTTATATGTCTATAAGTTAGTCCAAAAAAACATTTGGTTCAAAAGTTATATATATATATATATATATATATATATATATATATATATATATATATATATATATATATATATATGGGATATTACGAAATTTGTTAACACGATAGAGGTCGCAGTTTTGAAGGTATCAAGTTCGAATTTGCTACAAAAATCAATCTCTCAAATATCTCGGTCGAGTTCGTTATTGGGCAATATCGGGTAAGTAGTTTCAAAATGGCGACCTTTCAAACATTTAAAAAAATTATCAAAAAAGAGCCGTAGTGTAAATATTATTAAAGATAATTTTAGGTTATAGATATAATCAGTACCTACAACTTTTGTTCAAAGAAATTTTTCATAAAATACACAGAAAAAAAATATAATTTAATAAAGAAAAATAACAAATATTGATAAAACATGAACACTCAATATAAATTTGATGTAATTGTACATTTTCTGGAGATCTTAATATAGACCCTGATTAAAAAAATATATAGCATATTTATTGAAAAGAAATAGGCAAAAAAAAAAGCTGCCTTGAAGTGGACTCGAACCCTGTCTGCTTTATATTCAACAGCCAAAACAAAAACCTGTAACCGCAAGGCTATGACACATACGACAATTTTTTGTAATAACATGTAGGTATACCAATGAAAAGGTTGTTAAAATTTCAATTCAATGAATTTTGAAAAATTTACCTTTCCGCTGACTACAGGCCATCGGGATTTTTTTTAATTAGCATTCTGTGAATGCAACTATTTCCTAATTAATTGTTATCAAAAGATCTCTTATCTGATTTACTGTCTTTTCCCAACATTTTTTATCTGGACCATCTTCTCCTATCTCAACGAATAAAGGGGGGAAGGTCAAATATGTTTTTTTAATCCATTACTCCGGTTTGGTTCTACCGAATAGAATAAACTTGATATTGTTTGATAGAGTTTTCTTCAACCTATTGACAGGGTATCTGCTGTCATCCAGAAAAATTTCACCGACACCGCTAGATGGCGCAAAACAAGAATATAACATAAATTTGCTTTTTCCAAAAAGTTACATGATTTTTACATCATCAAAAGGGTAATTTAAAGCCCAACACGGAGATATCCTTGAAAACGTAAAAAGTTCCGTTAAGCCCATTACGGACGTTGACCGCAAAATGTGCGGGGCATCCGTTTTGGTGGAAAAACATGTGGCGGCGAAAATCCGTTGCGTAGTTTAAACTGTTCATACTTTTTATAGAAGAGATTAAATAAAATATTTCCTTTTTTCTTAACATTCAAGTAGGTATGTACCTACTCATTTTTTTGTTATGAATTTTGTTTTTCATCTATAAATAAATATTTCATAGCCCCTCAGTTTTATTATTTTATTAATTATTTAAAAAATCCTAAATTAATTTTTGAGAATGAAAATGAATCTGCAAAATAAGGAGGGTGATTCCTATTAAAAAAACATAGATGGTGTCTTAACTCTAAAATTACCGTCAATGTTGGAAATTAAAGTACGTTAGTAAAAAGAGGTAATGTTCTATAAAACCTTTGCTAGAGTCTTTTTAATATAACGCATAGTTTAGCCATAAACTAGATTATTTTATACAAATGTCAATCTCTGTATAGTTATACAGTAATATTCCAGAAAGGACGAGATCTATCCGCGAACACCCCACTATAGCTGCGATGATTTATCCCGTTTCTTAACTATCTCCCTCACCATAATCAGTGCGGGGCAAGCCACTGAGGAATACCTGCTGCTTACTGCTTATTCTCGTCAATCCTTGATTCAACAGCACCGCCTTGACATTGACGGGCACTTACTGGTTCACTCAAAGTTCAACGACACCATCAAACTGTACCTCTCTGTTGATCTCGACCACATTCATAGTCTAACCTGCTCTCAGCAAGGGACAACTCCTTCACATGTAAAACCAGTGACAAGAAGAACCAGAATGGAGGGTAAATCATCCTTCAGAGATACGGCCTCGTCCGAAAGGATAGCCATAGTGGAGGAAGGTTATCCTAAAAACAGATGAAAGCGGATAGACTGAAAGCTCTCCAGCGCTCCATCGTGAAAACTTACGAGGCAGTGCCAGAGGACGGACCTCAAGTAAGGTTCGTGAAATGCACTCACAAGCCCGGTTACCTTTTCGTCACCTGCGCAGATTTAGCAAGCGCAGACTGTCTATAGGCAAAGGTTACTTCGCTGGTTCCCTGGGATAATTCAAGTCTGTCCTGCGGGGAAATGACCTGACAAATCTGGACGCTTGCTATGTCTATGTCCCAGATAAGGATTGCGAGAGGCTAGATGGTAGCAGAATCCTACAAAGGTTGAAGGTTAGCAGCCGGAAGCTGAAAACATCCCTTTGGACCATTTGGGGGAATACACCAATGGAAAATACCCAGATATGGACCTTCTCCCTATATGATGCATCCATGGAGGAAATAAAAACTGGACATGAGACCCTACTTTTTGGAATGGGCCAAATCAATTTCAAGCTCAAGGGGTACGGGTCCAAGGAAACAGAGGCCTACCTTTCCATTTCCCAAAAGGCTAGCAAGCCAACAATCACCAAAGGCAGCAGCAGCACTGCGCAGATGGGAGGAGCTTCGGTAAAGGCTAAGTCGGGGGAAACGCACTAGCAAAGTGGTGTAAGCCCCCTCCTTTCCGGTTAGAGAGCAAGTGTAATCAGGGTAGAAAAGCCACAAGTTCCTGCAAACCAACCTGCAACACGCTAAGACAGCAAGTGCCGCACTGTGTCGGAGGTGAGAAAAAGGAGGCCATGACGTGGCCGTCCTCCATTGATTTATTGTCAATAAAGGTAAAGAGCCCACCTTCTTCAGCGCTACTAGGAAAAAAGTATTAGTTGGGACCTTGAATACAAGTAGAATAAATGATAACTTTGTATCCCGGCGGGTATCACAGGAACCATTCCTGTTCCAACCACAGGTATATAAGATTTGACGTCAAGACACCAGCCCCGGTAGTTAATAAGTTCAGAATTCTAAGACAAAAATCTGGGAAGGATACCTTATATCCCTCAGAAATCAAATCAAATTTATTCAAGTTATTGATTCATAAATCATTCCTTACGTCAAAAAAAGAAAGATTATTAAAATTATAAAAAAAATTACACTTAAAGGAAAGGACGGGACAGTCAGTTTAACGGGTAAGGAAAGCCTAGAAGTGGCAGTGGACTAGATTAATGAGGCAATAAAGAATGCCTATCAGGAAAACTGCCCAGACCAAATAAGGGAACATAGTTTGTTGGAACAATCACTCCAAGAAAACCGATGTAAGACGACTATTCAAAAGAGCCTGATCCAACGGATCACATCGAGTTCAGTGGTAAGCTAGTTGGTGTTTGAGTTGCATAATACAATAAACAATCCCCGTTTGATATTGTCATAAATCATTGGCAGGATAACCACCTCAACCAACCACCACGTGCATGTATAGCAATGAATAAAGAAGAGAAAGGAAGGAGCATGAGTGCAAGTTGACATCTAAAACGTGCGACTAAGTCGGCCATATTGAGTAACCAAATACGAGTCATGTCGGTGTTATGGTTGTAGTGTTTTGAATGTCTTGATAGTATTTTTTGTGTTAAAAGGTGTTTGACTGCGATTTTGGAACAATATTTAGATATATAGTTATCTTATTGTGAATATTGCGTTGGTTCATAATGTTTGTTTATAGTTCATAGTGTTAATTTAGTTGCATAAGTGTTTATTTTGGACTAGAAGCAAATATGGTCAGTTGTACAGGCTGTGGCTGTTCTTAAACTCCAAAAAATACAGAAGTTACAATTTCACCGGAAAGTACTTTTACATATTTTTTTTAACTGTTTTTCACTATTTGATGATAAAAAAATTATAAATCTAATTTCCAATCAAATTGTAAACATTGAGATATCATGGGCGTAGGCACAAAAAATATAGCATCAACATTTTTTCACTTGTACACCATATGTTTTATTCCATAAAAAATGCCGTTTCTCTTATAAGCACAATAAAAATCAATAAATATGACATTCCTTAGGTACATGAAAATAAAGTAGGTATACTGCGAGTATCAAACATTTCTATCTTAATGACGAATCGTTTTATGATACGCCACTGGTAACCTAAGACGCCATATGCAAGAATCACCCCGGTCAGCTGTCAAAATGCATTATCCTCCTTCCTTTCTTTTCTTTATTCATTATTCCCTGTGTCCAATACACACCTAGCTAAAAAAGCGCTGCAACATTTTTGATAGATTTTGGTAGAAAACGCTTGCGCTTTTTAAGCTGCAGCATCAGAAATACCCAACAGTTATTTTTAAAAGCTTCTTTATGAATCAGCTTAAGAGCGCAAGACGTCTAACAGCAAATCCTGTCAAAAATGTTGCAGCGCTTTCTTAGCTAGATGTGTGTTGGACAGTTGGACACAATGTACAGGCCATAGATAACTTCCCTACGGGTATAGGCGAATCCAGCCAAGCGCTCGCCCACTAATGGGAAAAGTGCCAACTGAGATCAGATAGGTAATCATTTGTTTACATTCGTATCTGTTAACACGAAGAAAACTGTTTTTAATACAAATTGTGGTGTAATATAATTGTCACAGCAGAAAAATAAGTAAAAGACAGTCCATTTTCATCGTTTTTCCAATAAAGGATCAGGATTTGTCTATACTATGAACAATTTTGTAGTGTTCGAGAATGAAAATTGAAGGTTAGCTTTAGAAACAGTTTTAATAATGTAATCAACTCATTTATATTATGTTCTCAAAGTATAATATTCAATATCTACTGTGTATTATGGCTCTAAAGTTATTAGTAACTTACTTGCTCTGTTCACAAAATTTGTGAAACATCTCATAATATGGAGTCACTGTACTGCTTAGTTGAACACTTTTTTGTACTAGAACTGCTTTCTCAGGTAAAAATACTTGATCTTTTAAGGAAATAGGATGAACGTCTTATAGTGTATATCTTTAGATGTTGATATTATATATAACGATTTCCAGTATAACTATGACAGAATCCATAGAACTTGTATATTTTTTATTTAAAACGAAGATTTAAGAAACACTTGTGTTCAAAATGGTCGTTTATTATCATTTACACAGAAATATATAAACAAAACTGCTGGCAAAGTTATTTCAATTTCATTTATATTGATGATCACCACCTATTATACATTGTCAGTTAATATACTGATTTCTGAAAATTGTATTCTATCAGATATATTACTATTGGTGGAAACTCATATTCACGTAAATGTACATAAACATAAAAACAAGTCTTGTATCTCCGCTTCCATGATACCAGCAACCATATCTGCAAGATGAGCAAAATTTACGTGTACATAATTATTTCGCTTTGTAATTTTAATGAATGATTGTACTTACTTAACATTAATAAATGCTTATATTATAATAACAAACGACTATTTTTATTCCAAAACACAATAATTGCCCTCAAACACAGATCAAAACACTCACATTAACGTAACCTCATAAAGATTACATAGAATCAGCTGTTCTTTCCAACAAACATTATCTATCTATAGTGGCGCCCTCCCACGTGGTGTGGTAATTGGATTCGCCAATAGCACCGCACCGGATCCACTCGCAATGACGTTTAAAAACTCGGATAGGTACTACTATTTTTTTTATAGCATCCGATACAAAATAGCTTGAACCATCAGCACACCGAGGCCATTGACCCATTCTTGTTAACAATCGAACGAATATTGTTATTTTTGAGTGGCTTGGTGGACACCAAATTATTTGATGATCAGATGAAACTGGATCAATTATCACAAAGATCATGCTTTAAATTCAATAATTTAGAGATACAGTGTTGGATATTCTTTGACGTTATATCTGACCAATAATTTTGTAACGGGCATATAAAAATGAGTTGCAATACTGATAAGGCAGTGAAGAGGAGGCCTGTTCAGGAGTGGGCGCATAAAAAGGCTGACGATAATGATAAAATACCATCTACTAATATCAGTTGTATACATTCAAATCCAATACAATTCGACAGGAATAGCTAGAGAAGTGATAAAGTTCCGGTTGTGCTAAGCCCAGAAAGACAATGCATTCGAAAGAAAGAAGATGCATATGATACGCTTGGACGTCTGGAGAATTGCCTGCGGTACATTCGGGAACAAATAAAGTTTGTTCGATGGCGTATGGAGTATGAATTTTTGTATTATTTTCAGTTAAAAATTCGTAGAGTAAGTGATTAAAAATGTGTATTCGTCTCCCAGTGCTTTATTTACAATGGATTTTAAATAAAATTAGGGTAAAGTTATCTGGCTAAGATAGAGAGGTGATAGCAAATGACATCTTGTTAATGCAGCTCGAAGCTGCCAAAAACGGCCCTATCCTTGATTTCAAGAAAGTCCATGGTGCTGCACTGAGAACAGAGACATATACGTCTCTGTTTTCTGGTGCTGCATTAGCAACTGATGTTACGTCGTTTTATCTATATAAATATGGTGTTAGCTTAAGTAGCATAAAAAGAATTTCCAAGGAAATTAAAGACTTCATATTCGAAAAGCAGAAAAGGACAACATCTGCACTAAAAACCAAATTGAATGACTTTGATAGGGACATATTTCGTCGACTCATAATTGATTTCCACGTCACCGAAAAAAAAAAGTTTCAACTTTACGGAGAATTTTTTGTAAATTCATGCAAGACAAGGTATTCAAAAAAAGGTTTTCGGTAGAGAAAAATAAAGAACAATCGATACATTTTTATGAAAAAAGCATAGGATAAAAGCTGGCAAAGTTAAATGGCCAAAGCTATGGACCATCCTCATCGAAATGGGAACACCTACACATCTTGTATATTTGATCCAACAACTATACGAAGCAAATTCAGCGACGGTGCGGGTCAACAACACTCAATCCGATACCTTCTCAACTGCGGCAGGAGTGAGGCAAGGATGTATCCTTTCTCCGCTCCTATTTAATATTTATAGCGAGCATATTATGAGAGAGGTCTTAGAGAATTGGGATGGTGGGATTGCAGTTAGTGGTAGGAAAATCAATAATTTAAGATAAGCCGACGATACGCTTATAGTCGCGAGAGATGAGCAAGAACTTGGGAACATCATGCAAACACTGGAAGTACGTAGTAGAATATAAGGATTAGAAATCAACGCTTTAAAGACCAAAGTGATGATCGTATACCGACTCAATAACAACAACCTTGAAATTACGGATGTAGCGGGATTCGGGTAGTCAATCGGTTTGAGTACTTGGGATCCATGGTGACAAATACAGGAGAATGTGAGCCAGAAATCCGTAGGAGAATTGCTATGGCGAGAGGTGCAATGGCAAAGCTCACGCGCATTTGGAGAGATACAGCTATCACTAATAGGACGAAACTGCGTCGTTAGTGTTTCATATCGCAACTTATGCTGCTGAGACCTGGACAATGAAATTAGCAGACCGTCACAGAATTGATGCACTGGAAATGTGGTGCTACAGACGGCTACTTCGAATACCATGGACTGCACATCGCACCAACGACTCGATCCTTGAGCAACTTAACATCAAAACTAGATTGTCGAAACGTATCAGTCAGCAGTATTTAAAAAACTTTGGGCACATCACCAGGAAACCAGAAGCAATGGAAAAACTGATCATTCAAGGAAAAGCCTAACAGGTGAGAGCCTGCACCAGGCGACCCATCACGCGGAGGATAGGAGCTCTTGGAGAGAGATAGTGCAGAGAGTTGCTTCAACCACGTCGTAGTGCCCATACCCTTACCAGAGTTGTCTCTGCCCTTACGAAGGGTTGGACTGAGAGAGAGAAAAGCTGGAACGAAGGATTACATAAGCAAGTTACAAAGGGCCAAATAATGATTATTGTGCATGCAGTTGGTGAAATGGGTTTTATAAGAAAATGCTTAGAAATGAACTACCTACCATAATTACACAAAATGGGTATAAGAGAAACTAATACCCAACTTACCAGCAAATAGCGTTTTGGTTATAGACAATACGCTATCCACACTGTTCAGGCCCCGGCTCATAAAAATGTCCAACATTCGGTACCAGAAAAGATGATATGAAGAAATTGCTGGGAAAACGAAATGACATTTTCAAAAGATATGTTAATTAAATGCAGAATTACCTATATACTTTAGTGAAAGTATAAAAGTATAAAAAATGTACGAAATCGATAATACTTATCATGAGAGATGCAGGATTCGCCGTGTTGAGGCTTCCTCCGTATTACCCAGATTTAAATCATATCTGGGCAGCCTTAAAAAAATATGTAGCTGAGAGAACGTTGATAAATTGTGCGAGGATCTTTTCTCAACATTTTCCCAGCAAGAATAGCAAAAGTGATGTCAACATGCAATCAAATTTGAAAATTATTTTATGGAAAAGGAACCGGTCTTGGATTTGACCATCAATCTTCAAGGAGATGAGGTGAGCAGCGAAGAAGGCAGTTCGGACTCAGATGACTATCTTCCTTGATTTGAGCCGTTTGACAAAAAAACTACCAACAGTATATATTGCGTATTTTGTAGGAAAAGCAATAATACATTTCCTGACAACTAAGCTATTTTACCTGTGAGGCTTCAGCCGAGGCCAGCAACCATAGGAGTCCGAGAAGGTACTTTTCCCACGACATGTACAATTATTTTTTGTTCAATGTGCAATATTCTGTCAGCATTATACCTATTTGTACATTATGTGGTTTGAAAAAGGTAGAAATCGCCAAAACGCTATAGTTGACAATATTTCTTAATGATTTCAGAAAAAAATATTTTAGTTACTTGCTTTACTCTGATTCTGATTGGTTTGAGATTATAAAAATAACAGGAAAAAAATTTATTTTTTTGAATTTATCATTCATAGCATAGCGCACAACCTACTAAAACAGAAAATCCCAATTGAGAAGATACCGAATATTTCACGATAACTTGATTTTACCCAGAGTGTACCGTTCGGCAAGCTACAAAAAATCGTATGGACTATAGATCCTTAGATCCTTAGAATCGGACGTAAATCACAAATTTATTCCATAGACTAAAGAAAAAAGTATATTTAGTTATCTATGATTTATTCGCTGTCCATTGCGCATCGAGGCGTTTCCCTAATTTCATATTTCTCATGTCTCCAGCTATTCTTGACGAGTTGTACTTCCACAACTATTTATATCTCATCCCGAGCAAAATACTGGGTATATTTTGTGACTACTTCTTTCCGATGTAGCTTGCTCCCCTAATTTGGACTGGACCACTCCATATAGATCCTCTCCTATATCTAAGCAGGCAGCATTATTCGAGAATGGGCAAGATCCAACCAGAAAAATTTAGCCAAAAAATATGCAATTTTATAGAAATTGAAGTAATATCAAAATCTGAGAGGTCTGGTCATTAGCATTCAGGCGACGAAAATCCCCCTCCTGCAGTCGCCACTTCCTCAGCCTATATGTTTCCCAGCTCGAGCTGGCGATTCAACCAGAGGTGTGTTACACGGTGGCGTCGATATATGTATATATATTGGGTGTGCCAAATAAAAGAGTGTTGTGTCTCATTGTCTAATTATTTTTTTAAATCTTTGTAATTGTTAATTTTCTATGATGCCTTCTCATGGGAATTATTGTTGCGTAGGTTTATGCAAAATTGCAAAATATATTGGGTGCATATCAAAATCTATAATAGTTGTTTACTGTATAATTGGGATAAGAGCTTTATTAACGTACATATGGATGCGAAATATTGATGAGTGCGTAATACAAGTTGTCGCAGAAGTACATTAATAAAGCGTTATCTACGTCTCCAAAATGTGAAAAATAATCCGTAAACAAACGATAAAGATTGCAAAGATTGTGAATTTCGATAATATAAATAATTAATATGTCATTAGACTGTGACAGTAATTTGTTATTAGTTTTAGATAAATTTTGACATATTAATGTATCTAATGCTCCTTTTTTATTTGACTGATCGAAAAACTAAGATATGAAAAGCACGTGCCGTAATAAAGTTATCTCAAGCAGAATAAGTGGGATAAGAAGTTCTCACGTCACGGGCGTAGATAAAATTAATATATATTTTTTTCAAGGTGTCAGCAGTGGAAAGACGATTTAGGATTTATTGGAGATCATAAATATTCAAGTTTAACAGCTGAAGAGGCCTATACTGTATCACACATTTTAATGAAGAGTAATTTTTTACATAAAACAATTAAAGAAAACTGCTGTTCCCTCAAAGTTAATTCCAGAAAGTTTAGATAAAATTAGAATTATTTGTTTTTTTTATACAAAATTAAGTACAAAACAATTATTTTTTTCTATACTTTTTTGATTAAGGAAATGTTTTAGATAATAGGTATAGATTACCTGGTGTCATTATATAAATGGGTGACGATTTATTATGCGATTTGCAAACAGGGAACTAAAATCTCAAAAACAAAATAAAGAAAACCCAAAATTGACTATTTAAAAAAAAATGTAATCTTGTTTCATGTAGTTTTAGTTAAGTATTAGTAAGTATTTTAGATTCGTTTTTTTTGTCTTGTTGTCTGTTGCTCATTACTTTAGACTTATCTAATTTATTACATAAAAATATACTCGCATTTATTTTTCACAAGTAATTAAAAAATTAGACGAATATGTATTGTTTTGCTTTAACTCGTTTGATTTCATATTATTGCTATGCCTACCTACCTATTGCTTGAAAAATATACTGAATTGGTATGTTAATAAAAATACTTCCAATTAGATTATTTTTTCTACGTACTGTATCTACCTTAAATACAAAATACAATAAGAGAACTCACCTAAAAAAGTTTTATCATTTGATTACAACCGACGTAAATGCCAAATAGAAATAGTATACAAACTATATAGAATAATATTATACAAAGTATACAGAATCTACACTATCGTATAAAATAAATTTGTTCTCCCCTCGTAAGAGCATATCCATATACCGCCAATAACATTTTACTTGAAATAACCCTCGGTACCACTCGTAAGCTGCTAGTAAACATGATTTACGACCGCTAGGCAAAAAACGTCGGCGTTTTCGAGATCAAACAAGTGAACGGACTTCTCCTTAGATAGACTTTGGTAATATCTATCTTGAACATCACTATTCCTCAGGAATAATTAGCCATATATAACGTAGGTTTATTTATTTCGTAAAAATTGCATGTAGTATAATAAATAAATGATGAGTCTCTAATGATCTATAATAATTAGTTCATCTATACCCCAATCTTCATATGAATGATCTGGTAGATATCGTCTTATAATTATAGGAATCTTACGTTGTTTCAACTCTTTCATAGCTATTTGCAGAGGATCTGTTTCTCCATCTAGCTCAACCATGACGGGAGCACACATTGCTATTTGCAATGCTCTGGTACCTGAAAAGGAATAGAAGGTCAAGATTTTCCAAGTAGTTTCCAGATACATATTTAATTAGTACCAAATGTCTGTCCTGTATAGTAAAATTATAATATTTACCTAATACTCTGGCTCGTTCGTATTTTGTCATATATTTTGTAGTTATTCTTTTATTTTTCGGTACACCACCTCCTGCTTGACCTGGTGCAAGTATATCAATGTTATCACCTTCTTCTTCGGGCTGCTCAAGTTCTTCAATGTTCTCATCGTCTACTTCATCATCAAAATCGTCCGCAACATCATTTTCATCAAATTCTTCATCTGCCATTTTGAAAATAAAGCACTAAATTCCTTAATATGATTTAAAAGAACTAGTTTACCAGGCAGGCGAATAACAACCATAGAGTAAATAGGTTAGGTTAGGATAACAACATAGATAAAATATTTATATACGGAGAAGAATGGAAACTCCTGTATAAATTTGTTGACAGCATTTTTCGCGCCATCTGTTATTGTGAAATACTATTATTGAATAAGAATGATCAAATATATGAAAGAAACCTGCAGCTAAGCATCATAAATATTGGCGGTATTTTTGAAATTATATTTACATTTCTGTTGAAATTTGAATTGGAATAAAATAATAAAAATAGAATCTTTTGAAATAATTTTATTAATTAATATAAATTTAAATAACATAACAAAAATACATCAAAATCAGAATAAAGAAAAACAGAAATAATACAATACAAAATAATACCATATACACATGTCATACAAAACATTGTTTACAGGTATTGTTTATAATATCTACGTATTAATGAAAAAATAACATTGGTAATTCAAGTATTTAGTTTTCACAGTCAATGTTCACACAATGGCAACTTAATTGATATCATAAAAAGTAGAATCACTTCAGAAATCTAGAGATAGCATGGTATCATCGGAAAAAGCTACAGTTATAAGCTCATCGCAAGCTCTATAGAAATCATTTGTGAAAATATAAAATAAATTAGAAATATGTATATAAAAATAGATTAAGATAGATAGTGAACATTTGCTTCTCATTAATCTAGACACATTCTGAATTGGTTTTGCATTTAAAAAAATCGTAGCATTACTGGGAACAGATCTTAAATGTATTCTTTTAATTATTCTATTATTTTTTTTCGTCAAATCTGGACCTTAAAAACATGGAGTAATGCTTATTCTACTTTGCAAATTCTTAAAGTAAATTCTACAACTTTATTTTTATGTAGTTGTTGAATATGTAAATATCCACTTACATAATTCAAACGCCCTTTTGTTATATTCTTTTGCTCGGAGGAATAATTCAATTTCTTCCTTGCTGTCAGGCGTCCTCTTCTAAAGAAAGTCTTTACATGATCATGGCAGGGTTCCAACTTTATTAACGAGGTATCCTGAAAGGATCTTCAAAGCCTGCGCTTCTACATATTGCACGGATAGGGGCACTCTCAGGGATATCGCAATAGTCCTTTGCAAAAATATCCTCATCCGTTTCTTCTGGTAGCCCCTTTAAAGGAAAACATGTGTTCAGTAGATACAATTCAAAATCTAAGACAAATTATTTTATTAGATCAATTTGAAAAAAAGTATATTATAGGTTTTCATTGACGTCATACTAGGAAAAAACAAAATATTGCCGCACCATTATTGAATTAAAACCTTGGGAAAAATAGAACTTAGTCGAAGTTTATCTACTTATGTCACAGCATAAGATACCTATACTCTGGTTAAATCGAGCGATCCAAAAAAACTCATCCCCAGTAGGCATTTGAAAATGAGAACATGTCTTTCCTATACACAGATAGGAAGCTAAAAGTGACAAGTGATGTTTCAATCAATATAAATGCAATTGCAGATGATTCAGGTAAAGACACGCTGCCCATTTCAAATGCCTACTGCGAATGATATTTTTTGGATCGCTCGATATAGTTGTTGGTTGAAGTTTATTTTTAAATTGTTTGTACACTATATAATACCACATAAAAATAAATAGAATGTAATCAATTTTGCCTCTATCAGGTCATTTAGATATAGAATATATTTTATAAGTTAATAATAATATGCTAAATACTGAAACGTACTTTTTTCGGAGTTGATGGTCTGATAATACTTGAACGTTCAGGAACAGCCAACGATGTTTCAATTTCAGGTTCAGGTGATTGGCAATCTCTTATCTGATTATTTTCTTGAATGTGTTGAATATCTCATTCAGTCTATTAGTTCTTGGATTCTCAATGTCAGAATTGGAAGATGAAGCTAACGTGGATGGTACAGTTTCAGAATGAGAAGGAACGTCCTCAACTAGCACTAGTGTTCTAAAAAAGTAATATATATTTCAGGAAAAATATTGTATCTTAAATTGATTAACAAGGCTCTCATATTAAAATTAATTAAAACGCAATAAATATGCAATATCGCGGGTTACAACAATTATTAGGAATAAGTTATTAAATAAAAAACGAATTATACCTGGTAGCAGCTAAACCGATGGCCAAACTCCTTTCTTAAGGACATTATTGGGCCCAAAATTTTGAGGCGTGAAATGTCGGACACAAACCCGACTATTGATGTAAACTTCTTCAGTTGTCATTTCTTCCTTCAAACATTTATTCTCACATAAATTGACCCATTTATACAGTTTTGTAACTCTTTTGAGAAGGATTGGGAAAGCGATGCTTTCTATAGCAATCACTAACAGCATGAGAGAGCTGGCAGAGTAGTTTAGATTTTAAAGGTATCTGTAAAAAGATAATTAATTAATAATTATATTACCTATAGTATATAAGTAGATATAATATGTTAAAATACAATTAAATGATTAAATTCACTATGCAGTATTTGAAGAATGAGGATGTCTCTAATAAGTAATCAATTGATTGAACACATCTCTCTATACTCTGTCCCAATATACTAAACTAGATATAAAAAAGTTTGAAAACTTTATTCATTTACAACATGAGTACTTACAAATTTGATTACTTACCTAGAACTGCAATAAATCAAATCAAACAGACAACAACAAGAACTCACTAAACAGATAAACACTAATAGCAATAAAAATCACTTTATATAATTATCAGTGTAATTACAATCTAATTACCCACGTTAAACCCCCGGCCCCCACCAAAATCTTTCTGAATTTCCGACGAGACCATAGAGTACATATAAAATAAATGTTCTCTCTGGGTGATTCCAAAGATTTTGTCGGTACTGGCACCATCTGTGAGTTTTAAATCATAATACTTCTCTAGTAGTTAGCTTTCACAATAGTAGATGGCGCTGCGAATGTGGAAATGTTTTGCCCATATGAGATCGCAGGCCCTGGATAACAACACTAAATATAAAAATATTTATATACGGAGACCATAGACGGAGTACGGAGACTACAAATAACTGATAACCAGAACCAGAGAAAACATACCTCCCTGCCACCCTCCTCGTAATAATTGACAATGTTGACAATGACAATAACAGGAAACAGAAATAATAACCCTCAATCCATGGTACAGTCTTTTTGTAGAATTAGTACTAATTTTATGGATGCTTCAATCCAAACTTTCTTCCTTCATGCATCCAACCATAGAACTATTTCTATGCATCCAACCTTAGAGTATTGAAAAGTCGTGCGTAAATCCATGCTCTAAGATTGCCTCTATCTATCTTATATACTTAAACTTCTATAGGCGAATCCAGCCAAGCGCTCGCCCTCTAATGGGAAAAGTGCCATCTGAGAACAGATATATAGTTTGTTTACATTCGTATCTGTTAACATGTGAATTTCACTCATTATGCCGAAGAAAACTGTTTTTAATACAAATTGTGGTGGTATATAGAATTATGTGATCTATCTGTCTAATGATCTTGGCCCACGGTCGTACAATCACAGGTCTGGAATCGAAAGTCGAATTACATAGGTAGCAAGTGGGTCGCTAAGCCTCTTGTTTAAATGTCAAAGTTAACGATAGCACAGCGAAATTGAGAAAAGGGGCTGTTACTTAGAACATAAAATACCTTAATCTTATTGAAAAGTTATGAGTTTATGAGCGCCGAACACAATATCAAGACCTATCGAGATGGAACCTTGAAAAAAAATCCTTTGAATTGGTATTTCTTATCAGAGACAACCATGGTTGTCTATGTTTCTATTTTGAAGCAACATCCCCCTGCAAATGCGAACCACGCGGCAGAAATTGGAAGCTGAGAAGACTGGACGCTAACCGAACCGCTTTCTTTACGCTCGTTTCAAGACCTTTCTGTATGACCGTGTCTTGGCCACAGACCACTTTTCATAGTGGTCTGCGATAATCACACAGTATTTATACTGTAATACCGCTATCTCTGATACTACTACCTCCAACTAGAGCGCTGTACAGCGCTCTACTCCAACCCCAGACCAGATAAGACATAGATTATCTCGCTCCAGACCATGGTCGTACAAACAGGTCTGGAATCGAAGATCGAATTATAAAGGTAGTGAGTGGGTCGCTTAACTGGAAAAAAGTTGGCGCGGATATTTTGTTGTTCTCAATACGAAGATTCATAAATTACTCACTAAATGCTCATTCTGAAAATGGAATTGCTAAAGCTGGAAAGTTTCTATGTTTGTCGATCAATAATTGAATAAAATCAAACCAGCACTACGCCAGCCGATAAACTCTCGTATATTGAAAAACTTTTGATTCCAATCGATGTATTTTTAATTGCATTTTCCAAAAATCATGAACAAATGAACAATATAGGAGGACGAGTAACACGAGTAGTGAGGATAGCACAAAAAACATTTGGTTCTCGTATGTCATTTCGGTGTGTTGCGCAAAATCACGCAGCGCATCCTTATGTAGTGAGGGCGAAGGAAGCTTAAATACAACAATAGACACTCAGTGAAATACTGTGCAACATACCAAATTAACAAATTATCACGGGACGTTATTTCAGCCACTTCTGCTTATAGAACAGGATACAGAGTTAAGCCCGCTGCAGACGGAGTATGTTTTGCTGCATGATTGCTTGCTTGTTTTGCTGCACGGTCCGATAAATGTTGCCGCGCATGGTGTGTTGATGGCTGCCTTGCTTGTGTTGGCTTCACATGATGCAGGCCATCATGTATGTAAAATGACAGTACAGAGAAATAAGACTGTGACAAATGATACAAAATATAGAACATTCTAATCAAGCTCTATTTCTAAAAATTGTTACAACAGAGAAAATGTCCCAACAATTGCTATAACATGTTATCATGTGCAAAATAACTTTTGGGTCCGACTCGACTAGTTCGAGTGCTCCGACAAGGCACGAGCCGTGAAAACAATCACCCAAAAATAGCACCGGTTCTATCACCAAATCATGCACGATTTTAAGCAACCAACTGTGCACGCGATGTCATACACGGAAGCATGCACAGCACCAGAGAGAACATACAATAAAGAGAGTGTCAGATTCTATGTAAATAGTTGAGACCTTGTGGAGCCAGCGCCACCGACTTGGTCCCACATGAACTAAGAAAACGGCGCGAGATTGTGAATGCCAACTCTGCCATTTCATTCGCAAAAATGTATAATTTATTGCTGTTGTAAATGAATGAATGAAATGAAACTAATAAAACGTTTGCAATAATTTATATATATATATATATATATATATATATATATATATATATATATATATATATATATATCTATATATATATAATAATGATAGATGCTCTACACCTTTGTGCTTTTATTTAGTTGGACACAACCACCACTAGAAGCGGATCACGTGATTTCAAGCTTGTTATCTTTCATCAGCGCCACATAAGATCTGGTCTGGTAAATTCCGACTATCTTCCAGTTGCTTTTTGTCTAGTTGGATACAGCTTCCACTTATGTGGCGCTGATGAAAGCTAACAAGCTTGAAATCACGTGATCCGCTTCTAGTGGTGGTTGTGTCCAACTAAATAAAAGCACAAAGGTGTAGAGCATCTATCATTATTATATATATTATATATACTCTTTCATTTATGAAATATAGATATCTTCATATATCTATATATATATATATATATATATATATATATATATATATATATATATATATATATATATATATATATATACATATATAAGTATATAAGAACGGCACAGAACATACGTCCCAGGACTTTTTCCTAAAAACGTAGAGTCAAATGAGAAGGAAAGAAATAGTCTCAATGTCCTTGCTTAATCATACATGGGCGCCTGTAGCGCTCCGACTTAGTCCCTCTGCAACTAAATCGATGTCGCCAGCTTTTTCTATCTATCGGACACTCTCTTTATTATATGTTCTCTCTG
Organism: Crioceris asparagi; assembly: GCA_958507055.1. Lineage (NCBI taxonomy): Eukaryota > Metazoa > Arthropoda > Insecta > Coleoptera > Chrysomelidae > Crioceris > Crioceris asparagi. The sequence goes on from OY293827.1 coordinate 49,063,710, forward strand.
CACAGCACCAAGCCTAGCTCCCATCAAGGAAACATGCAGCAAAACATACTCCGTCTGCAGCGGGCTTAAGTCATCCTCCCTTTATATGTTCTTGACCTGTATACACTAATCACGGTCATACAGAAAGGTCTTGAAACGAGCGTAAAAAAGGTGGTTCGCTTAGCGTCCAGTCTTTTTCAGCTTTAATTTTCGCCGCCTGGTGCGTAATCGAAGGAGGATGTTGCTTAGAACATAAAATTAAAAATACCAGTGATAACCATACCCTCCGTATATAAATATTTTTTCTATGACCATACAAATTCAGTTCAAAGAATGCTGCAACTGCAAAGTTCAAAGTTACAGATTTGTGGTATTTTGTATTTAAAATCATTATTTATTCTAGTATTGTATCAAGATTAAAGAAATTAACGAAATACTCGATCACAAAATTTTATTGTGCAAATGCAGAGACAACCAAGGTGCAATTAAATTCATACACAGCAACGAATACAGCCATTAACCTAATCTTGTATTGGTAATGCGGTAGTTTAGGATTCCTAATTTCGGAGTTATTTGGCGCATGTGCAATAATACAAATATGACCGTGATTTGTCTATAGTGTTGCCGATAATATTTTTATAATATGATGGTAAATATTCTGTCATTATTTCATAAAGTAGTTCATTTATTCATTTGTTGTGTACAAAAAATTATATATAAAATTTATGAAAAAAAGTAATTTTACAAAACTTTGGACCGACTTCATTAGTTGATGCACTTAAAAATACAAAATAGTATTAATGGTGGTGGTAATATTGAAGTAGCGCAACTGTAGTTGGATAGAAGAATTTCGGCACCAACTCAAAAGTACCAGAACCAATGATTCCTTTGAATTTTTCAGTGCCCCCACTGATGTTTTAACATTTAGATAATTGAAGAACTGATTCTTCAACACACAAAACCGTAAAACTGACTAAAATAACCCAATCCACCAAACAAGAAGTTAAGAAGATCAATTCGATGTAGCTTATCTTACACGAAAATTTACTCTAATTACCATCACATCATTGTTCTTTCTAAATTAGTATTTTACGGCTCATCAAATCAAATACGATTTTTAACTGTCAATCATAAATATTAAAAAGAAGCCCTACTCCCAGGTTTAGTAGAAATCTCTACTAATCTTGCCCTACTCCTGTGTATTTCATTCATACATGTTTGAGTTGAAGTTTAAATTCAATATTTCTCAATAACATTTTCATAGGGTATATTTTTATTCCTTATGTTTTATTTTTGGATTTAAATTTCACAGTACCTATGACACAACCTCTATTTATTCTTCTGTTTAATAAGATGTTCTGTTATATGCTATTTGACCTACCAGCATTGACAAGTAAAAGTATATAAGGCGAAGTAAAACAGAAAGCTTGGCAACCGCGCTTGAACATTTCATCGGCGGGCGGCCTACTATTTATTATTACTCTATGCGGCCTACGTCAAATTAGGAATCCTAAACTGCCACATTACCCTTGTATTTTAGTAAAGATGTGAGGCAAGTTTTTATATGGAGATAATTAACTCTAGAAATAATCTTTTAGTTCAATAGTATTTTCAAGTAAAGCAAGCTGGATATCTAATAATCATTATCATCATTATTAGCGCTACAACCCTGGGTGGGTCCTGGCTGACTGCACAACTTTTCTCCAGATGACAGGGTCTTCCATCATACCGGGCTCAAAGGAAATATTCATTTTCTGTAGGTCTGACCTAATGTTATCTCTCCAACGCATTCTGGGACGTCCGAACGGCCTTTTTCCTGTTGGGACCTCTTCCCATGTCAGTCTCACCAATCTATCCCCATGAAGCCTTTGCACGTGTCCTGACTATATTAGTCGTTGAAATGTACGATATCACTATCATTGTATAAGTTCTTGGATTTCGGATATAATATATTAAATCATAACCTTGAAGTCCAAGGTCATTACCTATAAGATCGTTAATAGTTGTAGATAATTGAATCATGTTAAATTTTCTTTCAGTTCAAGCTAGGAAACAGCGAAATCTTATAATTCTGTGGCTTTCAAGAAATGCATCTAGTTTTTCTCGAAGTTCTTGACGAGCTTTGAAACTTTTGCTCTCGGATTTCGATCCATAAATATTTCGAAGTTCTTGTAATAATATCAAAATTTGTGGAGAATTATGTTCGAATACGGTACAATTTCCATATTTAGGGGGTTTTAGTATGCTGTACACGGACAATATTTTATATAATTGTAAGAATGTAGGACAACTTGGATGGTCATTACAACCGGCAGCTTGGCGGATGGTTCCAAAGAATTTCTGGAATAAATATACAAGTTATGCACTGAAAGGTTTTCACAAAATGCTATCACGTATTACTTAGATCAAAACAAGTTGATTTTAGCAAAATTATAGTAATATAAAGTTGAGTATATTGGGTGCAATATGATCCTGGAGTTGGAACTTTGGAATTATTTTTGTTAAAAATTTCTAACGGCCCATGGGATTTTGCTTTAATTTTCTAGTGCGGCTTTGCTAGTTAGGGCAAATAAACCTATATCAAAAGGATGACAAATATTCAACCATACGTGTAGAACCTTTTTTTATAATTTTTTATTTCGCTGCCATTAAATAAAAAACATGAATTCTTATGATGTAAAATTGGTATTTCAAGAATTTGATAAACTTTTTACGTTTTTGAAGTGCAATTAATAATAAGTAGATGACTTTTGGTACCAAATTCAAAATAATTATTTTGTATTTTTAGATGCAATAACTAATAAAGTCAGTCGTAGTTTTTGTAAAAAAAAATATTTCACATTTTAATTTGAGTGAACTACTTATTATTTTCCAAATCATTGAAGTTTCACTTACATTCAAAGATTTGAAACCATAATGCTAGCACAAAGTCGAATTGTATGCCTCGTCTCCATCTGGAAAGTTGATCAAAAAACAAGTCGCTAATAAATAATCTATTTTCTGTAAAGAGGTGGTTGAAATCTTTTATGGGCACCTTATCGGGCCTGTTTCGCATCCCATTAAGTATTCTGGGAATCCCCTCTCGCGGTCGGCCCACTGTTGCTTGCTGTACAACTTTCTTGGCCATCGGAAAAATTGAAAAATCCACCGTAGCTGGGATTCGAACCCACCGACTGGACGCCACAGAGCATAAAAGTTAGTATCTCTAATATATATAACGTTTATTAACAATATAAAAAGTTCATACTTAAATAATATTTTGTCAATAAACAACGAGACTCTTAATTAAGTCTGTATGTAGGTGCGTATTACATATGATTGCATTATTAACTATTTTATAAAATTCAAATATCAGAAATTATAGGAAAAAAATAATTTTACCGAGTACCTACTTAGTTCAGTATAGGCAAAATCCCATCCCCAATAAATTACATTATAATTACAAAACAAAACGTTTCCAAATTCACCTACTTGGTAACAAGGTACAAGCTTTAAACCATCTTATTATGATCTCAGGAATAGGTATTGGAATTGTAATCCATGTAAGCAGTTATGGATTTGTGAATGTGTGTGTTGCTATCTGATTACCTCTAAATTGTCTTGGTTCACTTTTCCGGTTAATAAGTATTTGAAATTGAATTTTTCATTAAGATACAGGGTCAGGTCTATTGTGGATTGAAGTGAAATTCGTAACGCTTCCGATGTTTGCGTTGTCAAGTATTCAGAAGCAGTAATCTCACCATTACTCTTTGCTGTTTCCCGTTCGTTCAACCATTTTAGTGAATCTTGTAATATCTGAAAAAGATGTATGCGAATAATAAATTATTACTCAAATTTTTTGACGTAGTTATAAAGAAATCTTAGTTTAGTACTAGTACTACTAAAACTGGCACAATTTTTATTATCGTGTGGATGGAATCATAACCTTCATGTCCCTGGACTCGGGAGTCAAACCTTTATTAGGCAATTTAAGATTTAGTGCATCAAACATATCATTTACTCTGATGCAAAACAGTATCGTTTCCTCACATCCAACAAGAGACTCAACTTTATGTGACAAGTAAAATGAATGTCCATGAGCCAGCGATTTGCTAAAAACCTACGAATTGATAATATTAAATTTGAATTATCATTCAATAAAAAACCATCAAATAAAAATTATGTAAAAAAGCGAATCACCTGAGTCGCCAGGCGCACTCGCATTTTCGAAGCATTATCCAACTCAACGTGTCTTTTTCTGATTTTAGGGCAAGTTCTGGCTTTTCCTGGGTGCCAGTTGTCAATCTCAAATAAACTGCGAAAGTACTCCCATCTTATATAGTTGGCCGACGATTTCATCTGAAATAAACTTTTATATTTCGAAAAAAAAATCGATCAAAATGAAATAATAATTTCACTTTCACCCTTAATTTTTTTTGATTATAAAGTCGATTTCGAATATTTTTCACAATATGCGGTACATCTGAAAACACAAATTCTTTTCGGTTATCATCTGTAGGATGTGTGAAACATTTCGTGTCTTCCATAGCTCCAGATATACCCAGCAGCGAAAACATTTTGGCATTCGTTGAAGCTCCATCGGCGACAATGCCGTGAATCTTTGCTCCATTCTTTTCCATATAAATAATCGCACTGATTACCAACTTGGCAAGTTCATCCCCCTTTACTGAATTTTTTGACGCGAATACAGCAATTGGTTGCGTATATGAAGCCGCAAGCGGCTGGAACATGAAATCCAATCCATGTGTTGCTTGATCCTCAATATTTATAGATTTTGGTCCATCTTCACCAAAATCTGTTATTCCAACGTATGTCAAATTTTTGGAGCAAACTGCCACTGATCGCCTCAAATTGATTTCGTCCAACAAAGATAATGCCATGTCGCTGTAATGGAGTTTTACTTGCAAAGTGTTTTGCCATTAATTTCCCGAATTGTTTGTCGAAACCACATTTCATATTTATAAGAGAAAAGTAACCTCGTATTGTTCACTTGCAGGGTAAAGGTAAAACATTATTTTTGACTAAGAAGTCATAATAGGCTGGAGAGCGTACATTCAACAGCATGTACATCATAATCCATTCTTCTGAATAACGTCGATTTTTTGCGTTTTTTTTCGATGCAGCTGACAGAATTTCCTTGAGCGTTTTTTACTGCATAGCTGGTATTTCCAGATTCGAAAATTTTCCTCCAAGGTTTCTGCTTTAATAGCACCTATTTCATCACCTTTTTTTAAGCTTATCCCTTAAAAACGAAACGCGAAATTTCGCTCTAGCTAGATTTTTTTGATAGTATTTAAAGCAGGAAGAATGCGTTTGAAAGTTCGGCTTTCTTTAAATCTTTCTTGTCTTTTCATTATTCGGTTTCTCATCTTTATGCAGTTGACGCATCGTTTCCGTTTTTTAGCTGTAGCCATCGTACAGTCATTGTCGCGCCAACACCCAACGTAGTCTTTAAACGATAAGTCAACACACAAATAATTAATATTAACAGCACCGAGGCCTTCGCACACGCTCTAATTTTGAAACTCTTCCAATATGCTGAACAACATTGTCATATTTTCCAAAACGGAAGGTAGTTCACACTTTTCTGGATCAATTGGGCGTCCATAAACATTGTAATGAAGTTCTTTGTGTTTATTCATAGTGAGACACATTTTTGCTACAGGTATCTCGATATTTTGGTGTTTTGTCATAATAAAATGTGAGAAAACTATGGAATCTCCTTTTTCATCGTCAAATTCTGAAACTGACCAGGATTTCGGTATAATTATTTGGGCGGTATCGCTGATAATGACAGTTTTTAAATGAAAATCGTTGTGGGGTTTCGATGTTGACGGTGGAATAATATCCATCGAAGACTCATTGTTTTCCAGAGAAGCTATGGAAGGTCTTGGGAAACCAATGTTGCACTCTGTCATTTGACTGAATATTTTCGTGCTCGATTACGGGATTTGTATCACACACAGGTTCAGGACTACTTTGCTCCACAGACATCGCAGAATCCATTATTGTTACCTGCTGAAGAGTATGTAATCTTGCACTATCATCAAACACAGTGTCTTCCTTCGGTGGATTGTAAAAAGATTTGGTATCATGGAAAATTATTGATGATGTGTTTGGAAATATGGTTGGAACCGCAGCCTCTGTTAAGCGAGGATAAACATAGGGAATCTAAAAACAATATTATAAAATAAAAAGAAATAATTAAGATTAATCAAAGGGTGTGAATCTAGTTTTAGGAGACTAGAGAGCTCAGGTAATAATTCTACCTTCATGATCTCGCTTTATCCATTCTCTGAGGATGAATTTTTTCTCAAAATGTTTTTCAGATATATGTTGAAAAAGTTTTAAAATTACTCCTGGTATAGCTGCTTGACACTTCTTGAATTGTTGAGAGTTTCTTGGCACTTTGAACACCGAAAACTTATCATTATTTGATTTGTAACCTATTCCGCAATGAAGCACCGCACAAGATTTGGCCATTTTCAATCAAATTACTTATGAAATAAGATTGTTTGAATGAACAGCTTCTTAAAAACGTAAAGAAAATAGCAATAAACTAGTAATCAATCGATGGGTTTGAAAGTAACAACTCCAACTAATAGACAAAAAAGAATCTTATTAAAAACGTAAAGAATGTACCTAACAGGTAAGGTATTGCTTGATGTGTTAGTAGGTATCACAAAATCATAGGTAAAAAGAAAATAATTTAAAAACGTAAAGGAAATAATAATAAATAATTGTCTCGCTCCATTATCTACCTATCAATTATTATGTTAATTTTAAGACACAAAAGGCAACAAGCTATTTGAAATTAGCCCAAATTTCAAACGCACCAATCATGTAACAGAAATTTCATATATGATATACCACTACACCACAGAATACTAATAAATAAAGGGTGTTCGAGCAGGATTTCAAACCAAACTCAAACCGTCAGAGGCATGCGCATTTTAATTTTAAGAAGACGGAAATTCATATGCGCATGCTCCACAATCACGGAACACAGTTGGAAACTGGTCCAAACTACTGCTCGAACACCCTTATAGTTAACACAAACGAGTAAGCTAATAAGAATAGGGTATTTGATGTTCTAATTTCTCAGTTTCGCAGTGCCATGGTTGAATTTGACATTTGAACAAGACGCTAAGCGATCCACTTGCTTCCTATGTAATACGACCTTCGATTCCAGGTGATTCTACGACCGTGCACTACATACAGCTACATCAGAAACTGGCTACATGCCATGCAACAATTGACATAACCCATATCAATGCATGCAACACTCACTTATCTCTGCCGGCAGTCACCTGCTGTCTTAACCATATACTTAAATTTCTATACCGCTAGCATTGTGGAAATAAATAGGCAAAAATGAAGCCAAAGACCTGGGGATAGCTGGCGAAATGCGCATGCGTCATACATTTTTTTGGTAAGGGATATGTCCCTATTTTCTACCATAGATACCATATGTGGCATACATATGTGAGTCCAAGCCACGGTCCGTAGAGAGACACGGTTGTCTCAATCAGGGGTAATAAGGCGGGGGAAGCGTTCGGTGCGGGAAGCAGCCTGTGACGTAACCGGTAGACCTGGCTCAGTGATAGCGATTGCCTATCTAGCATATTTTATCTATGGTATCTAGGGTGGGCTTCGGCGTTCGACTGGCACTTTTGTCTGATTAGTTTTTGCTAACGATATACATACATACTTCTAATCTGAATGTAATAAAAAGTGACAAATCACAATAGGTGAACGGGCGGCAGGAGCGAAGATTTTAGGTGAAATTTTTCAAATTTCAAAAAACCAAGAATATTGTGAAGAGAATGACTAATATTGGAAAAACTAATCTATCCACATTTACCGGAAGAAGTAATACAATCATATCTCAGAACTTACATAAGAATCAAATATTTCAATACAAAGCAGGAATGAAACGCAATTACGTAACAAGTATTCAAGGAGAAACAAAAAATCTTTTTTATGAAAAAAATTACCGACGTTATCAGTTGGTGCACTGAAATGTACAAAATAATATCAAAGTCTATCTCCTTAGATACACTTTGATAATATTAAATCTATTATTGATGCTGGTACTTTTGAAGTTTTGCAGTTGTAGTTAGATTGAAAACTTTTGGCATCAACTTCACTGGTATCTACCAGCACCAATAGAATTAATATTATTCTATACATTTCAGTGCACTGCTAACTGCAGTTTTTTCATAAAAATATTTAAGTATTTCACACTTTTGAGTGTTAAATTTGCCACGAAAATCGTTGAACGTTCGCCATTATCCATATATCCTTTGCTTGTATTTGCTATTATTGCTACAAATAATCTGGTCATTAATTTCCCATTCTCAGATTTTCACTTTTCGAAAGAAATTCTTCCACATAGTGAAAATACACATATTTCAGATTTTAACATCACTCATAAGTCCAAAATCGGAATACGTATAGGTACTATATAAAAGGCGCACACGAACCAAAAAAACAAAGCAAACAGTCGAATTGTATACCTTCTCCGTTCGGGGTTTGTCGGTCAAAAATGAAAAAAATCGTGACTTGATTTCACACACAAAAAAAAGGACACCTGACGTTTTTCGGTTTTAACTAATACCTTCGCACAATTTAGCTTATTTGGTAATTCAAGTTGTAATAATAAGAGATCTGTATCAAAATTTCAATGAGGTAGGTACCTATTCTTCTTTAAACTGGAAAACTTGTTGACCTGTTGTTTTTCGATTTGTATCCACCCCGAACTTTCGAATTGCAACAATTTGTGATTTTCTTTTCAGCTGTTTTTCGTTTATTGATTGATTTTCAACAATTTATGAGCAATGCAAGGTGTCCGGTTTTTTTGTCTGCCAGTATCATTTACTACTCTACTGTTCTTATGTTTATATGTATCTAACTATGTAAAATACTGGTTTGCTTGCTTTTGTTACTGTGATTAAATGTAAAAACAAGGATATATGTAGTAAACATATAGGCAATACATAGTGAGAGTGGCAACCGATTTAAATTCAGGTGGTCTACGGCATACGTCACACGAGCGCTTGCTCCTGATTGGTTCACTGCTGATCGAGACAACGATATATCTCTACGGACCGTGAGTCCAAGCCACCTCCCCCAACTTCTCCCTTCGCACATGCGTACTAAACTCGCAATCCCCATAATGAGCTTCACAAAAAAATTCAGGGATCAAATTATAGGTATATAAAATTATGTGGTCTTAACAATCTTTTTATATGTTTATTGCAAGGATGTTATAAGGAGAATAAGCTACTCAGTGTATCCCACTGTGCACTGTGTTAGAGAATATGTTCTCTAGAGTCGACAAGGTGGGTATGGCCCAGAGAAAACATACCTCCAAGTATGGCCTAACTTTCTACTCTCTCGCACGTACCTCAATATTTCTGTTATACTACTTAGCACAGCACCCACTTAGAAAATTGACATATTTTAATGTGTCTGGTTTGATGAATACAATATAAAATTATAACACAGCTCACCATTTGAGCTGTAATTGAAAATTATAAGTCATTTTTAAGATCCATGATCTTATTCTTATTTGACACTTTAATTTTAATCTATTGTAAAAATAATATATTTTTATGTTGTGTCTTACGGGTTGGAAGTATGTTTTCTCTGCTTACGGGCCAGTTTCATCAGTAAAGACTGGCTGGAAGAAAAGAAATCACAAAATAAATTTGAACTTACGCCATGGAAATTATTTAGAATACCCGAAGGATTAATATTTATGTAGGGCCCCAGTAATTAATTCACTGGAGAGAGTAAAATCTTTGACGGGATCATTAAGACAGCAACTGAAAGATTATTTTGACCACATACCTACCACCATACTTTTAACGGATTTCATTATGTGTGTAAAACATCGTTTCATTCGCTTTTCATCAGTCACGAAAAACATTACGCTTGTTCAGACTCAAATTATGCAACTTGTAAATTATTTTGAGAGTAATAAATCTAGCTTCGTTGCTTTTAGTGTATACCTTGCTACACTATCTATTAACTAGTATCATATACATTAATAAAAAATGTAATGTACATAGATAAGTGATTGTCGCATGTATACTGAGTAATGTGGAAGCAAGAATATATAAAGGGAGGATGACTAACTCTGTATCCTGTTCTATAAGCAGAAGTGACTGAAATAACGTCCCGTGGTAAGTTGTCAATTTGGTATGTTGCGCAGTATTTCACTGAGTGTCTGAGTGTCTATTGTTGTATTTAAGCCTTCGCCCATACTGCATAAGGATGCGCAGCGTGATTTTGCGCAACACACCGAAATGACATAACCCAATGTTTTTTGTGCTACTCCCACTACTCGTGTTACTCGTCCTCCCTACAATCATTAATAATTACTCTATGAGTAAATAACCTTAAAAATTTAGGAAATGATATTGTATTGTAATCAAAATAAAAATCTCAAAAAATTTAAATTGGGATTATATTCCAGCTTAGAAAATGTCATTTGATACTATCGGTTTCGATAAAATTTGTAGAACTTGCCTTTCTGGTTCAGGAGATATGCATTCAGTTTTTACGAAAGGTTATTTATCCGATAAATCTTTACAACTTCATGAAATAATAATGGCATTTGCTTCCATTCAGGTAATTTAATTTAATCCTCTTTGATCTTATTCACACATTACTAGAACGGGTGAAATTAACTTAGTGTTTTTGAAAATCAAAGTAGATTTGCCTATTTAAGGGCGAGAGAAAGATATTTGAACATGTTTCCCGTGCCCTAAAATCTACTTCAAAAAAGATATCTAAACTGCCTGAAATTGCGAGACCATTTTGTTTATTTAACTTTTGAATTCAGGTTATTGTTTTGGAGATTTTGCCTCAAAATACCTATTCTTAAGCTTTAAAGACCTATTTTCATATTTACTCCTTAGTCTTGAAATCATATAGTTGCTATGTGTATTATTTTCAGGTAACTAAAGATGATGGACTACCCGCACAAGTATGTTCGCAATGTCTACTATATATAACCAGATCGTATTCCTTCAAAAAAATGTGTGAACGCTCTGATAACACATTACGAGAATTACTAGACCGTAATATAGTAGCTCAAACATTCTTTGAATATAAACCTATTCTACTCAATGATGATTTTAATGCATCAGAAATTATTACAAGCAACGGTGGAGATGTGGGTTTAAGTAGTTCTAGAGATGAATTGAAAAAGCTTGAAGTATGTTTAGATGAGAGTGCTATTGAGATGATTCAGGGTGATTTCGATATACAATCGGGACAAAATGATGATACGAAATTTGAGCCTCATGATCATGATCTTTCTTGTGAGTAAAAATAGAGTATCTCCAATAAAATATAAAATTTCCGATGTAGCAAAAGAAGCTTTCATGTTATTGTTGTATATAGTTAGTTAAAATACTTCAACTATAGCTCATCATGATTCGCTGGACGAAGTGGAATCGAATCATCAAATTGATGGGAGTAATCAGTTAAATAATCCTGAAAATGATGAACATATGAATGATGAGACTAAGCAAACGATATATCCATGTGATCATTGTACATCGTGTTTTACTACGCTTGTTGATATGAAGGTGAGTTTTCACATTTTCAGATATCTGGTGTAGTTATGGGTGATGTAAAAATAAATAATTAAATGCTCATATGTGGAATATAAAAAAAAATATTTCCTTTCGACTAGTGAAAGGTGATACAACACAGAACAACGATAGTTTAAAATGTTGTGTGTCTGTTTGTTTGTTCGCGCGCATCTCCCATATTACTAAACAGATTTTAATACGGTTTTGACGGGTGGATAGAGCTGGGCTTGGAACTGAACATGGGTTTTATTTTGATAAAATTGGATGTCAGATCATATATAAGTTAATATTTTTGCAGGCTCACCAAAAAATACATCCGAGAAGTAGAAAGCATATATGTAAAGTGTGTACGCAGGAGTTCTCAAGTGCCAGTACTTTATGCCGCCATATGAATCTCCATGAAGGTGCCAAAAGACATTTGTGTAGTGAATGTGGTAAAGGATTTTCCAGATCAGATGATTTAACGAGACATTTAAGAATTCATACCGGAGAAAAACCATTCCCCTGCAAAATATGTGATAAATCATTTGCACAGTCTTTTAGGTAAGACTTCTTTCATGCTAATTATTTTCTATTCAGCACAAACTGAATCAAATAGAAAATATTTTTTTATTATCATATTTATAGATTGTTGGAGCATATGCGAGCTCACGCTAATGAAAAAAGTTTTATTTGTTCTGTTTGTGGAAAAGCCTTCTCAAGATATACAAGTTTGGCGGCGCATACAAAACGACATAGCGGGATAAAGACTCATCTTTGTGGAGTGTGCGGAAAACGGTGAGCTGCTATATAATATATTTATGTATACACATGATCCATTTTCTAGCAGTTGTGTTATTTTTCACAATATTACAGATTATGCGGTTCTGGATCTCTGGCAATGCATATGAAAACACATACCGGTCAGAAGGATCACATCTGCCCATACTGTGGAAAAGGATTTACTACGCCGAGTAACCTTATTATTCATAAACGTACCCATACAGGTATTGCATTAATATTCTTTGAGAAGTTTCATCTTAATGAAGTTTCGTTTGGGAATCAAGATACATCCTACAGATTTTTTGGATTTTTCTATAACGGCATATACTTTACAGGTGAACGTCCGTATGTATGCAGCAGTTGTGGTAAAGGCTTTCCAGATCCAACACGACTTACCGTTCATATGAGATGTCATAGTGGTGAAAAGCCATACATCTGTTCACAATGCAATAGAGGCTGCGTCAGCTCTTCCCAATTGAAAAAACACATGCGCATTCATACTGGCGAGAAACCCTATCAATGTAACATGTGTACTAAAGCGTTCTCCCGAAGAGAGGACCTAAAAGTACATATTAAAACCCATACAGGTTTGTGAAGTAATTTTTTTAATTTTTTGCAACACCTAATTTGAATGTTCGGCATTCGCGTTTAAAGTAGTTATTTCAACGGTTTACTATCATAAACTCTATTCACTCAACTTACAAAAAAGTTTAAAGGTTATTCTCGTTACTGATCTCTTACCAGAGATCAAAAACGTTTCTATTCTTTGTCTTTTAAGATCAGAGTGATCTGCTTGAGCATGCACAATACATCTGAGGAACTGACAAACATTCGGCCATTTTTTTGTATTTTCTCAGCCAGAATTCTCAATGCATATGGACAAAAATAGAAAAATAACATCGTGGAATCTGGAATCTGAACGTGCAATTAAGCTAAGTAAGAAAGCCATAAGCGACACAAAAATATGGATAACCTGATGGACCTGAAGAAAAAGAGGGCTGCCGCCAAGCAAATTACCAACAAAGCAAAAAGAGATTCTTGGCGCAGATATGTGCAGATCCAGGAGCTTGAAACACGAGAAAAAACAATTACTAACTGTAATGATATCTCTGTAGAGATAGTCAACAACATCAGTAGAATGTCATATGACCAAAAATATGATCTTTGAATTTCTACTAGATTTTCTCAACGAGATCTGGACAGAACACGAATTTATTAAGCTGAAAAGTCAGACTATATAATCCCCATTCTAAAACTAAACAAGACTCGTAAAATTTCTTTTCGGCCTAACGTGTACCTTATGCAGATTGTTAGAGAAAATTATCAATAAACGTCTCATCTGGGATCTGGAACACAAACAACAGAACAAAGAACTGGACTTCGAAGTTTAAGATCCACTACTGACAGTCTTGAAGACCTGCAAACCACCATAAACGAAGATTTCTCGGACATTCAGAAGTGCATGGCAAAAATTTTTGCCTATCTAAAGTGTTCAAATGGCATGGTATAAGATACCAGCGAAACATTCTAGCTTTTGTTCAAAACTTCCTCACAAACAAATATTTTCAAGTGAATATAAATGGCATACTATCCTCCCCAAAATATCAGCCGGATAGTATTCCTCAGGGATCGATTATAAGCCCAACTCTCTCATAGGATCAACGACATACTCGATAAATTGCAAAAACCATTTCAAGCTGGGCTCACCGCTGATGAAAAAATATGCATATGCAAAAAGTATGGCTGGTCTACTACAGCAATAATTCAACAAACTAGAAACGTGGTCGACAAAGAACGGTTTCATATTCTCAGATAGCAAAACCAAAACCATATTTTTCACCAAAAAAACGAACAAGCTTCAGAATCTACCCTTTCAGCTCAAGGATCAAATACTGTCTTACAGCACCGAAATTAAATACTTGGGACTAATTTTCGACCAATCCCTATCCTGGAAATTTCATGCCTAATATCTATCTGTAACATGCCAAAAAAAACTGAATATCATAAGATGCCTGACGAACAAACAATGGGGTGCAGACGGCAAAATAAAAATGACATTTTACAGAACGCTGATTTGCTCTAAATTGGCTGCATCTCCAACTCAACAGTCCCTGCTGCAACTTCAAAAGTGCTGAGCACAATCCAAAACAACGCTCTCCGCATTAGATCTGGTGCGTTTTGCACAACTCCAATAGACAATTCCCTTTGCGAACTTGGCGAGCTACCGTTGAATTTGAGAAGGAGACAAATATTCAGCGATGCATGTACATCAAATGGACGAGTAGACTTTGTATTTGTTACTGAAAACTTTGTCCAGAAGTTTAAACTTCCAGAAGCCTCTACTATTCTAACAGGGGAATTAGGAATCTACAAGGCACTGTGTTCCACAAAAAAGGTAACTGCCAACTGCTTCTAACAGACTCCTTGAATTCTCTGCATACTATAACCCAAGCATATAACCACCATCCATTAGCAAAGTTAATACTAGAGGAGCTAAAATCACTCACACCAAAACAAAGAAAATTTTTCTCTGGGTTCCCACACACTGGCATAGAAGGAAACGCTGATCAATATGCGAAGGAAGCTTTGGAAGATCCAACGCTAACTCCCATAACAAGAACCCTCGCTGCAGATTTGAAATCATTCTTCCTTTCCAAAATTATCAAAGAATACACTCAAATCTAGCCTTCAAAAATATCAAAACTGAGAGAAATAAAACCAACCTTCCAGTCATGGTCAATAAACCAAACTAGCGTTTCCAACAAGTCATCATCACCCGATTCCGTCACACTTAATAACAAGATACCACATTGTTATGTATGTGAAGTTCCACTAACCATCAAACATGTTTTTTTGAATATGAAAGAACAAATTACAAAATTAGAAAATAGAAACCTAAAGGACATACTAAATATCTGCAGCAAACTGTCTTCAATCAAATTTTTAAGGTACCCACTGTAAACACATATCCCTGCTAATAGTCTATTGGCAGATGCGGTTTTTTGTAAATAAAAAAAAGAAAAAATCTGGTGTGTCCACTCACACGACTTTCTTACCGCTCGCAGGTAGATTCCAAAAATTGTTACACTATTACAATACTTACTTAGCAAGGATAATAGCGGTAGTAAAATAAAAATCCTCTGCTATCACTCATTTTTTTCAGAATGTCAAGACAAACAACAATGGTCATGTAACATTTTTTCGCAAGATGAAACGTTTAGCCAGAATCTGAAGCAACATGTGGAAAATATGGAATTTTATTCAAGCATAACTTTTTTTTGTGCTTTTTCTCAGAGATGGCGCTGTATGTGGGTGCTGAAGGGCTCTCAGAAGTATACTTTAGTCAAGTTTAATCAAAATCCCTAGAGCCGTTTTTGCGCTACAGTCTTGAGCAAAGATCGTTTTTTGGCTATAGCTCAACACCCAATGTATACAGGATTCTCATTCAGTGCCACCGGCGAGTGGTATTGGTACCAAACAAAATAAAAAAGAAAGCAACAAAATACACCGATCCGTTCCCGAGATAATGCTGTCACAGACAGACGGGCAGACAGACCAATGGCTGAAAATATGTTTATTATACTTAGAAAACTCTGAAACTTCAACATTTGTAAAAATCTCGATACCGAAAATTTCACACGATTACAATACTTTCCATACAGCTACTATAGTAGCGTAGGAAAGTAAAAAATACTCAAATACTTATGTATCTAATATCTGGTGAGAAAGTAACAACTATTGATTCATAGAAAAATAATATTCTATTGTTGACTTGTAGGAGGTTACATGAACAGTTTTATATTTTCTCCAAGTGAACACTCAAATTAGGTGTTGCAAATATTAATGAATTAGGTCGACCGACCACCAAAAGCAGAGCTGGGCTGAGCTAAGCTGAACTGTGCATTCTTCCAAAACCAAATCAAGGATTTTTCATGAACGCTCGGCAACCAGATACGGAGCAGAGCTTAGTTGAGCGGCGTCGCAAGGGTCATCTCCACTCCGCTCGAATCGACCGAGGTTCGGTTTTCAAGCTACGCTCCGCTGTCACTGCCGCTTTTTTCTTTCAAAAAATGATTGATGACCCCCTCGGACACCACTCCGCTCCGCACAGCTCAGCTCCAATGTTGGTATCGGTCGGCCTTACATACATAAGTAAAGGGGGCGAAACTGATAATCGTGATTCAGAACATTCACTTCTAGATACATATCGATTCTCGCCTGTGCACAAGAATACAATTTCAATTTTTGTCCGTTCATCAAACCAAAATGCATAGCAAATAATAAAATTTCGGGAATCACCGTCGTCCTTTTAACGCTTCCATTTCATGGAATTTCACAACTAGTTTCCGAACACGAGTAATGCTGGATTTGCCTATCTATCCATTTATTTCCACTTCGCAGATTTCACCTCTTTAGGTACTTGTAGCATAAATTACTTTTAGAAGTTTGATCCTTTTTTAAACTCAATTTTTTTCAATTTTCAGGAGAGAGGGACTTCATTTGTGTTTATTGTAAAAAGGGCTTTTACCAAGCATCTACGCTTAAAGTGCATCTGCGTATACATACCGGAGAAAAGCCTTATGTTTGTAATATATGCGGTAAATCATTCTCACAAACAGGGCCACTGTCCACCCATATGAAGTTGCACTAAAAAATAATTCTTCTTAAGATATTGTAACGCAAAATCTTATAATTTTTTTCACCGATTCTTTTTGTACAACTAGTTATTTACACTATCACGTTCCAAGCGGAACTGACTCACTTACTACAAGTAATATTTTCTCGCATCAGAAATATCTTTGGCAGAACTTTGTAGGGTGTCTATAGCACGGTGAAATCGATAGCTGTTGCCTTGGTGAAAATGAAGCAGGCTCAGGTTACCGGTATCTTGGAAGATGACTCATCATTGTTACAACATTCCGATTCAGTTTGTCCATCCCACATCTTGTCTTTATGTTATCGGTTATAATTTCACTCTTTTGGCTCTTCAATGAATGCCAAATATTTTTATGAGTTGGTATTTATCCAGAGATTGTCTTTGAAACTAGGTATAACTCAAACTTTTTCTCACTTGAGTTTGTTGCCGCCAATTCGACCTTCTATGAATTGTGAGTCGATTTTTGCACACCTCCTTCCTTCTTTGTTTTGGCAGCTTCCGAATGCAGTAGATGAGCCAAACCGAGTCTCCCATTTCAAAGAGTCTATTGGTTGATCGAAGATTCTAATGAGATTTCCCTTGGTGTAAGACAAAATTGAATTTTACAGGGTTGGAATAATTCACGACCCAACACTGGGCAAGCAGGTTTTTCTGACGGATAGTTTTGTTACCAACCATTCATCAGGATGTACTGCCTCAAATCGCACTGTTGTTTCGCGACTGCCTTGGAAATATGTTTTTCGATTCATTTTCTCTACTATCCGTCCGAGTGTAGTTGAGAAGGTGTATTTCGGTATTTTTGGCACCTATTAGTTGGCAAAAACTGGAACATGAAAACGAGTGAAGAATTATTTTACCAACTCTTGTCTACTGTTGATATCTCTTCCATTATCCTAGATTCTATACTATAGAGAATATATTTCCAGACAAGGCCGTCTTATTGGTTCCATAAGTTTTGTGTTTTAATTTTTTAGCAAGATGGTCTTTCCTGAAGGTGCATCCAATTCAGGTCTACTTTTCTACATGATTAATTATTATCGTGTGCTAATTTCGCTTGTGGCCCCATTGTTCAAGGCATTAGCTGATGCTTCATTCAACGATTTCCATCTAGATAACCTAAGAGCCGATGGATCCGGCTTTGTAATTGTGTTTAATAATCTTAGCGAAGTATTACCATACCAATTTTCTAATCGGTAAATCTCCTGACCTATAAGAATGGATTGTCAAATGACTGCTACCCCACCACATAACATCTAATGCGACAATTGAAGAAACGGCATTTTGTTCTTTAGTCTGCTGATGGTCTGTTACTGGCCTTTACACCAAATCTTGGTCATATTCACTGCTAGAGACTGTCGTGATGTGGGGTAGGTGGTTTCCTTATTGAATCTTAAACACATTGATTTTGTTTGGCCAATACGATGCGCTCCAACGCTCTTCGATTTGTCAACTGTCAACTTTTCATTACTTTTAACCTCAATTAAAATATAAATTGAGATCTCTAGTAATCAGAATATAACAAGGTAAGTAAATTTGAACTGTAAAATATTTCTTTATTGGTCGTGTTTGATCGAAAACTAATATTTCTCAATACCAATGTCATCATATATATATATATATATATATATATATATATATATTTTGTATATTTTTGATTTTGTATTCTTGACTGTTTTTAAATTAAATAAATAGATGTTCTTGGGGATGCAGTCATGTAATGAATAAAATTATTTGAATTAAGCCGAGCTTTCGAGAATGTTTATTCTCTTCTTGAGGGCAAACTACAAATCGTTACAAAATTATTTCAACAGCCACTTAATAGTATTACAAAAATACTTACAGTCGTGAATTTAGAATAAATCAGCTAAAAATAGGAAAGATTTCATAGCCATCAATCACAAATGTCATTATTTATATTTGTCATAATAACATAATAAGTTAGAAAGTATCTAGATTTAGTTGATAAAAATGAATATCTATGAATAATCTATATGTTTGTAGCTATTTATTATTTATATAAAGATTATTCATAGATATTTATTTTTAAATAGTTTTTATTAATTTCGGTTCTTGTATCAGTGGACTCCGCAGTGATTTCTCAGGCCCCATACGGTCTAAAGACTTGAAATTTCGAATTCGAACTTAGATTGCAGACATCTCGCCGCCTGTTAAGCTCCAAGTGTGACCCAATATTTATTAATTATAATTATCTCATTCAAGCAAGATCACCTTTTCTTCGACATGGAACAACAATGTCGGACAATGGGATCCGTCACTGGAATTACGCACGAGCATGGAGTGTATATATACGTCTCTGGTCTCTGGTATATAGGTCCTCTCTGGCAGATCATCGTATATATTACTCTATGGTTATGAGTGTTGTGGTAGACAAACAGTAATTTGTTATGGAATTGCTGTTGCTGGCAAACAGATATACATAAGTATAGTTCAAATCGAGAGAAGGAGAGTAATAGTACGTACTCATCGGTACGGTTCAAATCTTAGATGTCTAATAAAAACTATTTTTATTTTTTTTCAAAAATTCCACTTGTTATCAACTAAATCTAGATACTCTCTAACTAATTATTTTACCATGACAAATATAAATAATGACATTTGTAATTGATGGCTATGAAATCTTTTCTGTTTTTAGCTGATTAAATTCACGACTGTAAGTATTTTTGTAATACTATTAAGTGGCTGTTGAAATAGTTTTGTAACGATTTGTAGTTTGCCCTGAAGAAGTGTAAACATTATTAAATGACTGCATCCCCAACAAAAATTGATTCACGTATTCTAATAAATTATATATATATATATATATATATATATATATATATATATATATATATATATATATATATAATGTTAACTTTTAATGACTGATTAAAATGATCAATGTATTAGATTAGTGGGATTGCAGTCAATTCTTCGAAATGGGCAAATAAAACACGTAGATTCTTTGCTAATTAGTCAAGCTTTCGGAAGTATTCTCTTCCTTTCTCAAGACATCTATAAATAGATAATTTATTGATTATTAAAATGGACAACGAAAAAAAACATTAAAAAAACTTTACTCAGCTATGAAGTTTTGAACAAAAAAACTGCTACAACAAAAAACATAATAATCTTCATACTTATAATTAAAACACTACAATTACATTTTAGTCTTGTTTTTTAATTAAAATTAAATTAATTGTGAAAATCATTGTCAATGTGTTTCACATATTTGGCAAACCTTACTAATGCGGAGGCAGTGGGATAAAGACAAACTTTTCAACAACAATATACGATCCGAACTAATTTGATGTTAGACATGTAACTACTATGCATAAATATGAAAACGAAAAATTGTATGTCCATGTCACTTATTAGTTATTGTGTTAATATAATTATTACTTCAGTTGACAGTTGTCTGAATTCTGTCTATTTTGATTTGTTGTTGTTTGTTCCTAATTGAGGTTAATGTTGTTATGGATTTTCATTAAATATGTATATATGTTGCTGAGTCCCTGAACGTCACTTTTCTTATTGAGGCAGTTTGGATTATTCTTGATATGTACCATTTCTAAAAAAGTTCTCTTAAAATAATTTCTTTCTGTCACTAAGACCCTGGCTTGATCATAATTCATACTGTGGGCTGTATCTAATACATGTTGTACTAGTGTGCAGGACTTCTTTTTTAACTTACAATCACTTCTATGTGTGATGATCCGACCTTTAAGAGTGCGTCTCGTTTCACCGATATAAGCCCCATTACAATCACGGCAATTGATTTGGTATACCACATTGGATTTTTCTGTAGTTTTGTAAGGTGTTTTTAATTTTGTATGTAATTGTGCAATTGTCTTAATGTTTTTTAATGCTATTTTATAAGGAATGCCCTTTAATATATTAATTAGCTTAGGTGTCAGGTCTTCAATGTATGGTAATGAATGGTATTTAATATCTGTAAGTTGTGTTATGTTTTCTGTAGTCAAATTATTTTGATTGTTCGGGGCTGGTAGGTTGTCGTGACGTGTGCGGGTACAATTGTTGAATAAAAGAGAGTTGATCCATTTTGGTGGGTAGGAGTTTTCAATTAGGATTGTTTTCAGTTCTGAAAGACATTCTCTTTTGTATTTGGGATGGCATCAAACGATATGTTGATGACCTAATTCTATCTATTCCTAGAAATAAGACAACAGAGCTATTAAACATTTTCAATAATTATAATAATCACCTACAATTCACGGTAGAACATGAGATCAACAACACCATACCGTTTTTAGATATGCTTCTCATACGAGACACTAACAACATCATTCACACAAGGTGGTACCGAAAATCCATTAGCAGTGATAGATATATCAACTTTCATTCTCAACACTCTAACCGTATGAAAATTAACTTGATATTAGCTCTTAAAAGCAGAGTCGAAAAATTATGCCATCCCAAATACAAAAGAGAATGTCTTTCAGAACTGAAAACAATCCTAATTGAAAACTCCTACCCACCAAAATGGATCAACTCTCTTTTATTCAACAATTGTACCCGCACACGTCACGACAACCTACCAGCCCCGAACAATCAAAATAATTTGACTACAGAAAACATAACACAACTTACAGATATTAAATACCATTCAGTACCATACATTGAAGACCTGACACCTAAGCTAATTAATATATTAAAGGGCATTCCTTATAAAATAGCATTAAAAAACATTAAGACAATTGCACAATTACATACAAAATTAAAAACACCTTACAAAACTACAGAAAAATCCAATGTGGTATACCAAATCAATTGCCGTGATTGTAATGGGGCTTATATCGGTGAAACGAGACGCACTCTTAAAGGTCGGATCATCACACATAGAAGTGATTGTAAGTTAAAAAAGAAGTCCTGCACACTAGTACAACATGTATTAGATACAGGCCACAGTATGAATTATGATCAAGCCAGGGTCTTAGTGATAGAAAGAAATTATTTTAAGAGAACTTTTTTAGAAATGGTACATATCAAGAATAATCCAAACTGCCTCAATACGAAAAGTGACGTTCAGGGACTCAGCAACATATATACATATTTAATGAAAATCTATAACAACATTAACCTCAATTAGGAACAAACAACAACAAATCAAAATAGACAGAATTCAGACAACTGTCAACTGAAGTAATAATTATATTAACACAATAACTAATAAGTGACATGGACATACAATTTTTCGTTTTCATATTTATGCATAGTAGTTACATGTCTAACATCAAATTAGTTCGGATCGTATATTGTTGTTGAAAAGTTTGTCTTTATTCCACTGCCTCCGCATTAGTAAGGTTTGCCAAATATGTGGAACACATTGACAATGATTTTCACAATTAATTTAATTTTAATTAAAAAACAAGACTAAAATGTAATTGTAGTGTTTTAATTATAAGTATGAAGATTATTATGTTTTTTGTTGTAGCAGTTTTTTTGTTCAAAACTTCATAGCTGAGTAAGGTTTTTTTATTGTTTTTTTTCGTTGTCCATTTTAATAATCAATAAATTATCTATTTATAGATGTCTTGAGAAAGGAAGAGAATACTTCCGAAAGCTTGACTAATTAGCAAAGAATTCCGAAGAATTGACTGCAATCCCACTAATCTAATACATTTATATATATATATATATATATTAATTCAAGATTATCCTGTACCAGTCATATTATGATATTTTTGAATATGAATTCAATTGATACATAATCAAGATGATTATATAACATAAGTCGTTTCTGGTAAATAACTAGATTACGCTAGGACGTCTAACTGTGCCGACAACAACTACTGCGAGGCCAAACACCCCTTCCGCCATTGAATAACGTCAACAACAACAACAGGGCAATATCTACAATTTCACATTGTCATTATATTGCATAATACCACTATAAATGTTCAATCAGATTGATTACCAAACAAAATTCATATTCAGAAATATCATAATATTACTGGTACAGGATGCTGATAGGGGTTATGAGAAAATGCCAAACAAGGACAATGGTTAAAGGTTCATCGCGCTGTCGCTACTCTTCGCTGTTATTGAGTCATGGAAACCCAATCTAACGTCGAAATCGTGGCGCGATAAATTTCAATTCACATAGACGTCTTATCTGAAGGCATTTTTTGACATGGAACAAAATATAAACCTTATAGACGGTGTGCTGCGGATTAAAACCAGAATGCTGGCCAGTGCTTATAATCGCCTTGTCCAAACCAGACACCTGCTAGCTAGCGCTAGCGATCCAGTTCGGCTAACGAAATTATCGTCTTGAATACAACTTTGGTTAGTCGCTAACTTAGTTGTCAAACTGAAATTTCATTTTGAGATTAAATATATATTTAGAGTGTATATATATATATATATATATATATATATATATATATATATATATATATATATATATATATATATATATATATTATCAAAGTTATATACCACAATTGGATAAGGCAGTTATAAGAAAAAGCGAAGATAATCTTAGCATAAGTTGTGACAGTATATGGCTGGGAGAATTAACTTATTATTGAAACATCCTTGTCTTCATATATTATAATTTTAATTATAAAAGTCAAACTATTTATATTTTATCAAATCAACATGTGCTCACTTCTTATATTTTATCTTAAAAAAATACAATTGACAGTTTACAACATGTATGTCTCCTTTTTCTTCTTAATCCGTACATTGACAAATTGCATTTAATAGAGCGTCCGTGGTAATTGAGCGTCCGTATACGGACGCCACGGACGTGGCTGTTGAAATAATTTTGTAACGATTTGTAGTTTGCCCTCAAGAAGAGAATAAACATTCTCAGACAGTTTACAACATGTATGTCTCCTTTTTCTTCTTAATCCGTACATTGATAAATTGCATTTAATAGAGCGTCCGTGGTAATTGAGCGTCCGTATACGGACGCTCTATTACACATCAGTGTAATTCTGGTCAAGATGATCACCTCAACGGATGGAACAAAAATTGGAATGACGCTCCATGCACGTCCCAAGAGATTTTTTAGATTGATATTCGAATATAATTAGTTCGATATATCTGGCGCACCGCGGCGCTAAAATATTCATTTAACTTTCATTCCATCGCGTATTGGGCGTCCGGCAATCTGGCAACAACAAAATACATGAATTTCATTTCAACGACTTTTCCACACATATAGGGTCTTCTGATATTCGAAGCACTTATAAGTTAATCGTTTGTGATCATGTGGATAAACCTGGTGCCATTCGAATCTATAGAAGAAAAAATCGCTCTAGATAAAAACCATTCTTTGAGATTTTTAGGTAAATTTCTTATAGAAATGTACCTATTGCGATCGTTCACACTTTTGAATTTCGAAAAAAATTCAACGGCATGTTGTTATATGTCTATAAGTTAGTCCAAAAAACATTTGGGTCAAAAGTTTATATATATATATATATATATATATATATATATATGGGATATTACGAAATTTGTTCACACGATAGAGGTCGCAGTTTTTAAGGTATCAAGTTCAAATTTGCTACAAAAATCAATCTCTCAAATATCTCGGTCGAGTTCGTTATTGGGCTATATCGGGTAAGTAGTTTCAAAATGGCGACCGTTCAAACATTTCAAAAAATTATCAAAAAAGAGCCGTAGTGTAAATATCAAAAATAATTTCAGGTTATAGATATAATCAGTACCTACAACTTTTGTTCAAAGCAATTTTTCATAAAATACACAGGTAAAAAAATAAAAATTAATAAAGAAAAATTTCCAATATCAAAAAAATCTATCTCAGGTTTCACAGCTGCATTAGATGAAATGATCTGAAATATATGCCATTTAGATCCAGAAACAAAAGCTGCTCATTTAGTTATATCTGTCAGATCTTTACACATCTCGTTTTCCATAAAAAAGTTATGTATCCCTGAAAATAACTTTAAAATGTTGAGATTTCTACGTCCCTAAAGCTAGCAGAGCAAAGTGAGCAGAATTAAAAATACATATTTTGTACTTGTAGAGCTAATTAAGTGCTGTGTTCCGAAATTAATTGCTCTTATAGTTTTTTTTGAAAAATGGCTGCTTTGCTAGCTTTAGACTGAAGCTAGCGCAGCAACCTTTGAAAACTTACTTTTTTAGAACTTCTTTTATAGTGCTTTTAGGGCTAATTAAGTGTTAATTAAGTGCTGTATTCCGAAATTATTTACTCTTATTTATAGTTTATAGTATTAATTTTTCAGAACTTTTGTTTTAGTGATTGTAGGGCTAATTAAGTGCGGTACTCCGAAATTAATTGCTCTAATAATTTTTTGAGAGAGAACGATCTTTCAAGATTTATAAAAATGTCAATTTATCTATTGTGGGGATATTTATAGCTTCAAAGGTACACCGGGCAACTTGAAAGTACTTAATTTTATATCATCCATTTTTAATGCCACTTTAAAATTGAGATTTTAATGGTTTTGAATTTATTATCTCTCCCAATTAAGAAATGTACAATTCTGATACTAAATAGCTAAGGGATAAAACTTAATTTTTGTAGGACCGGACTGTTTTCCTTTGCTAACCGTATATGTTCCTACGACTGTAAGATAGGTTTACCGATGGATAAGTTCATTACTAACCACGTCGATAAGTACTTTTCTTACCGATATAATTGTATTGGCCGAAATATTAAAGAAATTATAGAAATTAATTTCGGGATACAGCACTTGATTAAATAACATAGGAAATATGTAAATTTTATTGATTTTTTATAAAAATTACCTCAAATAATGGTTACTAATATAGTTTATATATCGGGGGTATTGATTATATGTTTTTGCTCTGATAGCGACAATTTCTGCCATTTTCTAAAAACTATAAGAGCAGATAATTTCGGAATGCAGCATTTAATTAGCAATTAATTAGCTCTACAAGCCCGAAAAAAGATTTTCTTGAAAAAGTGTTTCTTAAAGCAAAGCAGCCATTTTCCGAAAACTTTAAGAACAATTGAGTTTGGAATACAGCACTTAATTAGCCCTATAAACACTGAAAGAGGTTCTCAAAAAGTTGATTTTTAAAGGCTGCTCTGTTAGACTTAGATCTAAAGCTAGCAAAGCAGCTATTTTGAAAAAAAACTATAAGAGCAATTAATTTCGGAATACAGCAAATAATTAGCACTTAATTAGCTCTAAAAAAGCATCAACTACGATTTTCTAGAAAAAAATAATTTTAAAAGCAAAGCAGCCATTTTCCTAAAAACCATAAGATCAATTAATTTCGGAATACAGCACTTAATTAGACCTTAATTAGCCCTACAAGCACTAAAAAAGAAGTTCTCAATAAATAATTTAAAAGGTTGCTCAGCTAACTTTAGATCTAAAGCTAGCAAAGAAGCCATTTAAAAAAAAATATAAGAGCAATTAATTTCGGAATAAAGCACTTAATTAGAACTTAATTAGCCCTACAAACACAAAAAATAAGTACTCAAAAAATATTTTTAAATGTTGCTCTGCTAGCTTTAGATTTACAGCTAGCAAAGCAGCCATTTAAAAAAAACTATAATAGCAATTCATTTCGGTATACAGCACTTAATTAGCTCTGCAAGCACCAAATTTGTAATTTTGATTCTGCTCACTTTGCTCTGCTAGCTTCAAGGACGAGACAATTCTCCTGATATGACAATTCTCCTGATATTAAAAATCTAAAGTCACAACTAACCCAGGTTCATACAATTGCCGAAGTGACCAGGACGCTCGAAAGCTTCGAATTACTTAACATTAACAAATCTAAAAAAGTGGAGTTTAATAATAAGATAATATCTGAATCAAAAATAAGCAAAAGTCAGTCTGGGGAATAATAAATACAAATTTAGGTAAAACTAATAACCTAAGGAATGAGAGCAATTTATCCGCTGAGGACTTTGCCAACTCTTTTGAAGAACTTAATGCAAAATTCTGCGGTCTTTGTTTCAAATCTCTTCGATTCTTTCATGCAAAAAATAGCAATAAACCATTTGACTTTTTACCTACATCCAACAAGTTAATCAGAAATATTGAACATTCTTCATAAACTGAAAAATTCTAGAGCCGCGGATAAATAAAAATGTAGCGAATTCTTTACCGAATCTATTTAATCTTCGTATGAGTACATGTATTTTTCCAGATATTCTCAAGGTTTCCAAAGTTACACCTATCTATAAAAAGGGAAATACTCTCAGGTAACTGAAGCTGAATGTAGATAAAGATTATCTAACAATGGCATATTTTGCTATGTTCCATAGCATAATAGTGACGTATGCCTTGATAATCTGGAGAATCAAATGTCACAGCCACAATATATGCATTGCACAAAAAAAGTCATTCGAATAATAACATCCAGCAAATATGATGATGACTGTAAGCCATTGTTAAAAAAATTGAACATCCTGCAATTACCATGTTGCTGTATTTTGGAGTGCCTGCTTCATATAAAAAACATGTCAAAGAATCCATCACAATTATGTTCACTCTTATAATACAAGAGAAAAAAACTATATCTGTCGTCCATTATTCAGACATAGACACATAATTCCTCTAGATTTCTGGGCATAAAATTGTATAATGCTTTGCCAAATAATTCAAAGATATGTCTTGTGCATCACTCAAAATTGAGATCCGTAAATATTTAACACAAGACTGTTTTAACTTCATAGATGATTATCTGGAACATGTTGTACATGTATGTAATTAATCCTTTTTTATCATTTTTTCTACATTGTTATTACTATTATTTTTTTTAACATGTTCATAATCCTTGTCTTGAATTAAGTTTGACAGTTTCACTCTGAACCCACCTAGGGTTTCTCACGTTACAATATTGAATGAAATCTCTAATCAAATTCAAATCTTAAAAAAATGAGTAAGATCCCTGTTGCTTATTTATTATTTTATAGAATGATATTAAGACAATTTTATACCTTCTATGGTCTTTTCTGTTAGAAGTTAGAAAAGTAAACTATTATATATGGTTCGGTTCCTAAACTTAAATAGTAATAACAATTATAAATTTCTAGATTTTGATTGTGGTAATGATGTCTAATCTTATTCTGTGAAAAAAACCTTTAGTCAAATTTGAAGTAACGAAACTTACACATACGACATACATTTTTTCCAGCCCTCGATTTTTGAAAGGAAAATTTTGCAAAAACCAATAAAATACAGTCGGTTCCAATTTTGAAAAAAACTTTGATTTTTGGAACAGAATGTATAATGTAATTTAAAATGTTTTAAAATTCTCATCCAATTAGTACCTAGAGCACCCAGTTTCACTCACAGGGTTTAGGGTGGTTCTATAAAAGAGTTACTAATGATGTTTAACAGTTCAAAAAATTGCCTATTCCTAAAATATGTGTTGCGATCGGTAAATATTGCCTTTGTCGTCCACATAACTCTTTAGGTATATATTTTGAAATAAAATATGAATGTGTAAGGAGAATGCTCCTTAAAGTCCACAAATACTGCTTTTCTGGGAAGAATAGAAATAATCGTTGGTGGAATTTGAGATTGGAATACAAATTTTTTGTTACATCCTGATAGTAGGTAAATTATGTTAAATAAAATCGAAAATCCAATACGATGCAGGTTTATAGCGAACCGGTAAAAGCTTTAAAATGTTTGTCACTTCAGTAGTTTTAACATTGATAAAGACTAGATTTTAAAATGATTTTATATACAGGTGTATGTCCCAAAAATTTGTGGCGTACCTATCAAAGTTATATTTTTGTAATGGGACACCCTATATTTTATTGAATTTTCTAATTATTCCTAAAAAATATGATACTCTTTCATAAGGGTTCACTATAACTGAGTACAAGGGTTCCGAGTTATGCTGACTTTTCTTAAAATGTGAACTTTTCGAAAAAAAAATAATAACTAATTAATATAACAAATTCTAGCAAATTTTCTCCTACATCTAAATAGCTGGGCATTCAGTGAATGTATTCCACGATTAAGTACTAATTATCTCTTTACATGGTGTTCAGAATTTACAGTTTCATTATTAGATCATATATATATATATATATATATATATATACTAATTAAAAAAATTTATTCTAAAGGAGCAATAAGTAAGGATGAACAACAAAACTTAACTATTCATAACGGAGTTGCTCCTAGATACTATGGGTTACCGAAAATTCACAAACCAACACTAAGCTTAAGACCTATCGTTTCAAGTATCAATTCCCCGAATTCTGGTATTGCAAAGTTAGTTACCAGAATATTATCAACATCATTCAATTACAACAATGAATATTATATAAAAGATTCTTTTGAATTTGCGGCATTTGTGCAAGAAAAACAGTTACCCGAAGGATATGTCGTTATAAGCTTAGATGTTCTTTCATTATTCAATAACATACCACGCGTTTTAGTTAAAAAATCCATTAACAAACATTGGGATGACATTCGAAAAAACTGTCAAATTAACAAAACAACTTTTCTGGAACTGATAAATCATGTCTTCGATACCACATATCTAGTATTTGACGGAATATTTTACAAACAGATACTAGGCACACCAATGGGCTCTTACATTTCACCAATTTTAGCCTCTTATGTAATGAAAGACCTGCTTGATGAATGCATCGCTCAATTACCGTTTGCAATTCCTTGGCTTAAAATCTATGTAGATGACATAATTTGTGCAGTTCCAGAAATTGAAATTGAACAAACTCTATTAACGTTTAACAGCTATCATAGACACTTACAGTTCACTGTTGAAAGAGAGACTAATAGAAGATTACCCTTCTTGGACACTCATGTTATCAGACTAGAAGACAACAGGATAATCCTAGATTGGTACACTAAACCCACCAGCTCTGGGAGATACATCAATTATAAATCTCACCATCCTGTTAGAATTAAAATAAATTTAATTCTAGCACTGAAAAACAGAGTTTTAAAAATTTCACATCCTAGTCTGAAAAATGAGAGTCTAAGAAGAGTGTATAGAATTCTCACACAAAATGGCTATCCATCTGGGTTGTTACGCAGACTCATATACAACACAACGGTAGATCCACATACAAGACAAACCTGTGAAGAAAACCAGAATTTAGTGGTTAGATATGGTTCCTTACCTTACATTGAAGGGCTTTCTACTAGACTAATAAGTGTATTTAAACAAGAGAACTTAAAAATAGCACAAATGAACATCAAACCTATCAGTCGATTATATACCAGAACTAAAGATAAAGTACTTACCAGCAACATATCTCACTGTGTATATAGCATTCAATGCTCCGACTGTGAAATGAAATATATTGGACAAACCATCCAACTTCTTAAAAATCGAATAATAGGCCATCGCAGTGATATTAACACAAAAAAGACGTTTTGTGCTCTGGCAGAGCATGCAACCTCAACTAAACATCTACCTGACCTGGATAACCCTAGAGTGCTTCACATAGAAAAGAACTGGCATAAGCGCATCTTTCTTGAAATGGTGGAAATAGACAAGGAGTGCAACAGCATGAACAAAAGAACTGACATCCATGGTCTGAGTCAGGTTTATTCCTATTTGTTGTCTTTTCACAGAAGACCACAACTACAAAGAAGAGAAAATGCACTAGAAGAGAATGAACATGCATAAACAATTGCAATATACAATTCTAACATAGATTACTCACCAGACTTGAACTTGTTGCACCCTAGATCATACATGACTGTTGTTGTTTTTAGTCATTTCCTACATTATTGGTTTTAAAAAGGAAACTAAACTACAAATATTATAACTTTGCGCCATACGTTTGTTGTTTGTTTTTGTTTTTATTTTTATTTTTAATTCTTAATTGACAGCTTAGACATTAGACGTCAGACATGCAACCTATAGATAAAATTAACAAAGAACACACAAATCAAAGAACAAAATAAAAGACAGTAACTTTGAATTCCATGTATTTAAAAAATTTTTAAATAAAAAGTAAAAACACAATCTTCCCCTGTTTCTGTATTCTAGTTTTTGCTATTTATGACCATAATATTCTGTTCTACCTTTATTCTCGTACAGTTGAGTTCAGTATTTTAATATGAGATGTAGAAATTCAATTTAGTTTTGATAACATAAGAATTAATGATGTACCTAACTATATTTAACACTCAAATCAATGTAAGTTGGAGTTCGTATAACGTGTTTTTATATATAACTATTTTTCTTGATTATTATTTCGATGATTCTTATATCCTTTTAATTAAGTACTTCTTTGTAACTTTCTTTTATTTTAATACAGCCTTGAAAAAGATAGCCACCGCTATCGAAACGTTGGTAATTGAAAAAGAGTTTTCATTATCCTACAGCCCATAGTGCCGCAACCCTATGAATGTTTGTCACTTTGGTTATACATTCTCGGCAGTGAATTACTAAAATTATATTATATATATATATATATATATATATATATATATATATATATGTATATATATATATATATATATATATATATATATATATATATATATATATATATGTATATATATATATATATATATATATGTATATATATATATATATATATATATATATATATATATATTACAGAAATGGATTGGGGATACTGTCGGAGGACTGGGACTTAAAAAAGCATACTCTGTTTGCTCACCGAGCTTTCGAGAAAATTTATTCTCTTCATCAGGGCTAAAACTAATACAAAACGATGTATAAATTCAAAAAAATTGGATAAATATATATTAGACTTACTGTGCAACTTGAGGTTTAAAATATGTTAGTTAAACTACAGTATGGAAAGAGCATCCTCATTACATATAATTACAATATTGGTATTGAAACATCTAATAAAATAGTGAAATAAAAGCGAGAGAAATTAATAATACACTCTAAGGTAATAAACACATTGATAAAACTAAGAATTGTCATTACAGAATGAGAGGGAATTGAAATATTTCTTTTTTTTATATCTATGTATAGTAGAGGGAAGAAATATGAAGAAAAAAGTAATTGTTTTGAATTTGCAAATTGTATTTTGCGGGTAAAATGTGACAATTATGACAGTTGATTTTATACCTGTCACCTTTCATTCAAACTATCTTGAGACATCACAGGACGAGAAAATTGTTATAAGACGAACCAAAAACAAAATAAACACAAGGTTGCTTAACCACAAAATTTTCCTTTTAATTTTGAACGCAATATTTTGCAATTAGATATGCGTAAATCGAGCTGAGCCCGCGTAAGTCAGAGCATTTGTTCATTGCTTGGGGTTCCTTGCTAATCTCTATCATTTCGTGTATCAGTCTTTTTTTGTAACAGGACTCGGTTTTTAAGATGCAGGCCCCATCATAGTTAGGAGTGTGCTGTTTTATATTGGAATGTTGGGCTAGGACACAATATAGTTTTTTATTCTTACAGTCACTTTTGTGTGAGGTGATACGGTTTCCAAGTTGTCGTTTGGTTTCTCCAATATATACAGAATCGCAATCATTGCATGGAATCTTATAGACCACATTTCTCATTTTTCTTGTGGGAATCTTGTCTTTTATGGTAGAGAAATGATAACCAAGTAAGTTTACATTCCTTTTGGCAACCTTCTTGGTAACCACCACTTCCCTTATGATACTGACCAATTTAGGTGTGAGATCCCTTATCCAAGGAATTGTGAAAAAACCCTGATGCTGCTGAGATACGGGATTGTTTAAGATGTTCTGGTTGTTGTCAATGGAAGGATTGCTGTATAGAAGCTTACGTAGAAGTTTGTTGGGGTAAGAGTTATCCAATAGGATGTGGTATAATTTGTCAATGTTCTGATTAATTAGTGATGGATGGCAAATCTTTTGTATCCTATTCTTCAAGCCCAAAACCAAATTAATCTTGACTCTTGCATCATGGTAAGAGTGATAATTGAGGTATCTTCCACTGTTGGAAGGTTTCTGATACCAATCTAGGACTATGGTTTGGTTCTCAGTACGTATGCATCTGGTATCCAGAAAGGGTAAGGAATTATTGGATTCTTGTTCAATTGTGAATTTCAAGTTGATGTTATATGAGTTGAAAATTTCAAGAATTATATCAGATGTATCCGTAGGAATTGAGCAAATAATGTCATCAACGTATCTCTTGAGAAAGGGAACTTGAAACGGCAATTTTGGCAAACTGTCATCCAACAAATCATCCATAACAAAAGCAGATATGATGGGTAAGAGTGTGGAACCCATCGGAGTACCGAAAATTTGCAAGTATATTTCTCCTTGGAATGTGAAAATTGTGCTTTCGAAAATAAACTTAAGGACTGAGAGGAAAGAATCCAAATCTAATTGACTGTGTGAGCTAATTTCATTCCAATGTTTTCTAATGCTCGATTCAGCCAGTTCAAAAGAAATGTTGGTAAATAACGAAGAAACATCAAGACTGATCAGCATATAGTCCGGAGGTAATTGAAAATTATTGATAAAAGTTGCAAACTGGAATGAATCTTGAATAAAATAGTTGTTATTTTTGTTATAGGCATTGGTTAGGATTTTGGTTGCAAATTTGCATAAGCCAGAATTGGGGGTGCCGATGGACGCGATGATAGGTCGAAGACACAGAGGCTCCTTGTGGATCTTCGGTAAGGCGTAGAATCTGGCAGGGACGGAATCATATGTGGTGTATTGTTTTTTTGTTATTTTATCTATTAAATTGTTATTGAACAGCACAGCGAGAATCTTATTTGCTTTGCCTTGTAACGTGATAGATGGATCTCTGGTTAGTTTCTTATAGTATTTACCGTCATTTAACAATAAATTAGACAGATCTCTATACTGATGTTGAGATATTAAGACCGTCACGTCACCTTTGTCAGCTCTAACAACTAGTAATTCTGAGTGTTCTTTTAGAAATCTCTTAGTCTTAGAGATTAGTTTGTGATAATGTCCCCCACTATTGTTTGGAGAATTGACATAATTTGTGATAAAATTAGTGGCCCTAGCAGTCATAATGCTTCTAATTTTATTATCTGTTAAGCTGTCAAAAACCGTTTCAAGGTCTGCTAAAACATTTTGAACTAGATTATTATCTATTGTAGGTGGTAGACTGAATTTAGGCCCTAAAGCAAGAAAGTTAAGTATATCAGCAGGAACTGTCACATCAGTTAAGTTCTTGATCCAACTAGGTTTTGTTTTGATTGGTATTATTTGTGAAGCTATCAAATCATTTAATTTTGCTTTTGTTCTAACATTGTAACTGTGGAACACCTTATTGTAGCTGATTTGTTGACGTCTCTTAAATTCAGATATCAAGTGATATGGTACGTGTCCTGTGATATATCTAACTAATTTATCTAGTTCTATCTTGAATTTGTTGATGTTGACAAATGTAATATCTATCTCAAAGGAGAGCGTTTTAGATTCCAACCTTTTCTTGAAGTGGATGATACGGCCTGATGTTCGCCCGTCTGTGACATCCAAGGAATTGTGCAAATTACCTATGTTGTTCAGGATATGGTTTGGAACAACTCCATTCTTTCTGCATCCAATGAGGAAACCTCTCCGGCTACTTAGTCTTGCTAACTTGTTGTTTATCTTTGCCCATCTGCGGAAACCTCTAGCTACTTCCGCGCCATAAGTCTGATGTGTGTTATTGTAAAACCCCATTACTTCTATAATATATAGTACGTGGAAGAACGACAGTGCTTGTTAATCACAACAATTACAGAAATGGATTGGGGATACTGTCGGAGGACTGGGACTTAAAAAAGCATACTCTGTTTGTTCACCGAGCTTTCGAGAAAATTTATTCTCTTCATCAGGGCTAAAATTAATACAAAACGATGTATAAATTCAAAAAAATTGGATAAATATATATTAGACTTACTGTGCAACTTGAGGTTTAAAATATGTTAGTTAAACTACAGTATGGAAAGAGCATCCTCATTACATATAATTACAATATTGGTATTGAAACATCTAATAAAATAGTGAAATAAAAGCGAGAGAAATTAATAATACACTCTAAGGTAATAAACACATTGATAAAACTAAGAATTGTCATTACAGAATGAGAGGGAATTGAAATATTTCTTTTTTTTATATCTATGTATAGTAGAGGGAAGAAATATGAAGAAAAAAGTAATTGTTTTGAATTTGCAAATTGTATTTTGCGGGTAAAATGTGACAATTATGACAGTTGATTTTATACCTGTCACCTTTCATTCAAACTATCTTGAGACATCACAGGACGAGAAAATTGTTATAAGACGAACCAAAAACAAAATAAACACAAGGTTGCTTAACCACAAAATTTTCCTTTTAATTTTGAACGCAATATTTTGCAATTAGATATGCGTAAATCGAGCTGAGCCCGCGTAAGTCAGAGCATTTGTTCATTGCTTGGGGTTCCTTGCTAATCTCTATCATTTCGTGTATCAGTCTTTTTTTGTAACAGGACTCGGTTTTTAAGATGCAGGCCCCATCATAGTTAGGAGTGTGCTGTTTTATATTGGAATGTTGGGCTAGGGCACAATATAGTTTTTTATTCTTACAGTCACTTTTGTGTGAGGTGATACGGTTTCCAAGTTGTCGTTTGGTTTCTCCAATATATACAGAATCGCAATCATTGCATGGGATCTTATAGACCACATTTCTCATTTTTCTTGTGGGAATCTTGTCTTTTATGGTAGAGAAATGATAACCAAGTAAGTTTACATTCCTTTTGGCAACCTTCTTGGTAACCACCACTTCCCTTATGATACTGACCAATTTAGGTGTGAGATCCCTTATCCAAGGAATTGTGAAAAAACCCTGATGCTGCTGAGATACGGGATTGTTTAAGATGTTCTGGTTGTTGTCAATGGAAGGATTGCTGTATAGAAGCTTACGTAGAAGTTTGTTGGGGTAAGAGTTATCCAATAGGATGTGGTATAATTTGTCAATGTTCTGATTAATTAGTGATGGATGGCAAATCTTTTGTATCCTATTCTTCAAGCCCAAAACCAAATTAATCTTGACTCTTGCATCATGGTAAGAGTGATAATTGAGGTATCTTCCACTGTTGGAAGGTTTCTGATACCAATCTAGGACTATGGTTTGGTTCTCAGTACGTATGCATCTGGTATCCAGAAAGGGTAAGGAATTATTGGATTCTTGTTCAATTGTGAATTTCAAGTTGATGTTATATGAGTTGAAAATTTCAAGAATTATATCAGATGTATCCGTAGGAATTGAGCAAATAATGTCATCAACGTATCTCTTGAGAAAGGGAACTTGAAACGGCAATTTTGGCAAACTGTCATCCAACAAATCATCCATAACAAAAGCAGATATGATGGGTGAGAGTGTGGAACCCATCGGAGTACCGAAAATTTGCAAGTATATTTCTCCTTGGAATGTGAAAATTGTGCTTTCGAAAATAAACTTAAGGACTGAGAGGAAAGAATCCAAATCTAATTGACTGTGTGAGCTAATTTCATTCCAATGTTTTCTAATGCTCGATTCAGCCAGTTCAAAAGAAATGTTGGTAAATAACGAAGAAACATCAAGACTGATCAGCATATAGTCCGGAGGTAATTGAAAATTATTGATAAAAGTTGCAAACTGGAATGAATCTTGAATAAAATAGTTGTTATTTTTGTTATAGGCATTGGTTAGGATTTTGGTTGCAAAACGGTTTTTGACAGCTTAACAGATAATAAAATTAGAAGCATTATGACTGCTAGGGCCACTAATTTTATCACAAATTATGTCAATTCTCCAAACAATAGTGGGGGACATTATCACAAACTAATCTCTAAGACTAAGAGATTTCTAAAAGAACACTCAGAATTACTAGTTGTTAGAGCTGACAAAGGTGACGTGACGGTCTTAATATCTCAACATCAGTATAGAGATCTGTCTAATTTATTGTTAAATGACGGTAAATACTATAAGAAACTAACCAGAGATCCATCTATCACGTTACAAGGCAAAGCAAATAAGATTCTCGCTGTGCTGTTCAATAACAATTTAATAGATAAAATAACAAAAAAACAATACACCACATATAATTCCGTCCCTGCCAGATTCTACGCCTTACCGAAGATCCACAAGGAGCCTCTGTGTCTTCGACCTATCATCGCGTCCATCGGCACCCCCAATTCTGGCTTATGCAAATTTGCAACCAAAATCCTAACCAATGCCTATAACAAAAATAACAACTATTTTATTCAAGATTCATTCCAGTTTGCAACTTTTATCAATAATTTTCAATTACCTCCGGACTATATGCTGATCAGTCTTGATGTTTCTTCGTTATTTACCAACATTTCTTTTGAACTGGCTGAATCGAGCATTAGAAAACATTGGAATGAAATTAGCTCACACAGTCAATTAGATTTGGATTCTTTCCTCTCAGTCCTTAAGTTTATTTTCGAAAGCACAATTTTCACATTCCAAGGAGAAATATACTTGCAAATTTTCGGTACTCCGATGGGTTCCACACTCTCACCCATCATATCTGCTTTTGTTATGGATGATTTGTTGGATGACAGTTTGCCAAAATTGCCGTTTCAAGTTCCCTTTCTCAAGAGATACGTTGATGACATTATTTGCTCAATTCCTACGGATACATCTGATATAATTCTTGAAATTTTCAACTCATATAACATCAACTTGAAATTCACAATTGAACAAGAATCCAATAATTCCTTACCCTTTCTGGATACCAGATGCATACGTACTGAGAACCAAACCATAGTCCTAGATTGGTATCAGAAACCTTCCAACAGTGGAAGATACCTCAATTATCACTCTTACCATGATGCAAGAGTCAAGATTAATTTGGTTTTGGGCTTGAAGAATAGGATACAAAAGATTTGCCATCCATCACTAATTAATCAGAACATTGACAAATTATACCACATCCTATTGGATAACTCTTACCCCAACAAACTTCTACGTAAGCTTCTATACAGCAATCCTTCCATTGACAACAACCAGAACATCTTAAACAATCCCGTATCTCAGCAGCATCAGGGTTTTTTCACAATTCCTTGGATAAGGGATCTCACACCTAAATTGGTCAGTATCATAAGGGAAGTGGTGGTTACCAAGAAGGTTGCCAAAAGGAATGTAAACTTACTTGGTTATCATTTCTCTACCATAAAAGACAAGATTCCCACAAGAAAAATGAGAAATGTGGTCTATAAGATTCCATGCAATGATTGCGATTCTGTATATATTGGAGAAACCAAACGACAACTTGGAAACCGTATCACCTCACACAAAAGTGACTGTAAGAATAAAAAACTATATTGTGCCCTAGCCCAACATTCCAGTATAAAACAGCACACTCCTAACTATGATGGGGCCTGCATCTTAAAAACCGAGTCCTGTTACAAAAAAAGACTGATACACGAAATGATAGAGATTAGCAAGGAACCCCAAGCAATGAACAAATGCTCTGACTTACGCGGGCTCAGCTCGATTTACGCATATCTAATTGCAAAATATTGCGTTCAAAATTAAAAGGAAAATTTTGTGGTTAAGCAACCTTGTGTTTATTTTGTTTTTGGTTCGTCTTATAACAATTTTCTCGTCCTGTGATGTCTCAAGATAGTTTGAATGAAAGGTGACAGGTATAAAATCAACTGTCATAATTGTCACATTTTACCCGCAAAATACAATTTGCAAATTCAAAACAATTACTTTTTTCTTCATATTTCTTCCCTCTACTATACATAGATATAAAAAAAAAGAAATATTTCAATTCCCTCTCATTCTGTAATGACAATTCTTAGTTTTATCAATGTGTTTATTACCTTAGAGTGTATTATTAATTTCTCTCGCTTTTATTTCACTATTTTATTAGATGTTTCAATACCAATATTGTAATTATATGTAATGAGGATGCTCTTTCCATACTGTAGTTTAACTAACATATTTTAAACCTCAAGTTGCACAGTAAGTCTAATATATATTTATCCAATTTTTTTGAATTTATACATCGTTTTGTATTAATTTTAGCCCTGATGAAGAGAATAAATTTTCTCGAAAGCTCGGTGAGCAAACAGAGTATGCTTTTTTAAGTCCCAGTCCTCCGACAGTATCCCCAATCCATTTCTGTAATTGTTGTGATTAACAAGCACTGTCGTTCTTCCACCTACTATATATATATATATATATATATATATATATATATATATATATATATATATATATATACGTACAGCAGGCACTTCGGCCCCTCATACCGTCACGTATCAGGCAGTTCGGCCCCATTTGTCCATTTCGGCGCCCGGCGCCAAACTGCCAAAACATTTAAACGTAAACTTTGGCCCCCGAAATTGGTACTGGGGGCCAAAATGCCTGATTAATATCAATTTTGTCATAAAACGCAACTTTTGGCGCCCCTTTAGAGAAAATTTCATATCGGGCAGAATTAACCGAAAAAATGTAAAATTTCCATATTAGTAATAAACATTTAACATTATTTTATGTAACCGTTAATGAAACAAACTAACAGTCTATATTATAATTTCTTACTCTCATTTTCAATATTTTATAAATAAAATCAGATTCCAGTAGTTGTAATGTTTTCAAGAACTCTTGTTAACTTTCACTTGTTATATATATGTGACCACTTCCAGCCCTTCGTATACCTTGAAATTTGGAAGGTGCTAATAATGTTAAAATTCTGATAACAATAAATTATGGATTTTTTGTTAGAGAAAAAATCAAAATAGCGGTTCCAAAATAGCTGATGAGATTTGTGTTTATGGTCCGATTTAATTCAAAATTGATATGTAGGGGTTTTCGTGGTCGGAAATTATGGTACTTTCGTCAAAATTTATAAATTACTGATGGCGGCTCCAAAATAGCGGACGAGTTTTTCTAATTAAAGTAAATACCTGTTTTGAACAGAATCGGGCCATAAACTTAGTTTGAATTTTGACAAAAATTAACATAATTCCACCTTAACATACATTTGTGGGAAGAATCAGAGCATTAATCACTAAACTTGTACACAATATTCCTTCACCTAGAGACCTTTTTTTCTCGCATACCTATGCCCGAACCAAAACTATTATGTATTATTAGCCATCTAAAAAAATCATTCATGGCAGCAATGATAATCACATATAATAAAT
This sequence comes from Crioceris asparagi, assembly GCA_958507055.1. NCBI lineage: Eukaryota > Metazoa > Arthropoda > Insecta > Coleoptera > Chrysomelidae > Crioceris > Crioceris asparagi. The sequence continues at coordinate 49,103,794 of OY293827.1, forward strand.
AGAACATCTTGGAAGATTCTTTCATTTTATAAAAAATCTTCATAAAACAGATAAGAACCGTCCATAAATGTGCATATTGACAATAATTGTGTTTTTTTCATAATCTGTTCTATCATTTCCATACCGTATGTCAGTCATTGACCCCTGTGAAGTTAGCCCCCTGATTTTCAAAAAATATGCTTCTTCCAACGTAAATCGTTTGTTTGTCATTTGTTATTGTTTGTTAGATGAAAAATTTTGTTTGTTAGTTGCTATTTTTTTTAATAACAATTGAAAGTTTTGACTTCCAAAATATGAAAGTTTTTTCTCGCAAATCGACAGTTTTTAATTCGCTTTTGTTTGTTAGAATGGTGTCCGCTTTGTTAGATCTTAATTACCTAAATATTTGCAGCAATTTTTATTTCTGCTTCTGATATTCGTGAGAATTTTCAGTCATCACAAGGAATACGTGCCGAACCTTGAGACTTTTCACCGATGATCAAACTTGGAACATATTGCATATAGCCTGATATAATTGGCATCGACTTGCAATAATATTTAAGTCTAAACTTCGTAGAAGGTGATAAAAGAAAGAAAAATATCTTTCATTTTTGGTTGCTGATTGTACCGAACAATTGAATACGATAATTCGCATTTCATAGCATATTGCTATAGAAAGATTAATCTTTGGGAACAATACAACTATTTGAAAACAAAAACATCAAACTGTTGGGCCAGCTCGGGAATCTGCCTTACGCGCTGATATATATAAAAATTGTCGTCAACCGTTAAAATAATCCTCAAAATAAAATTACTTGAATTCCACGAAACAATAACAAACGACAAACGAACAATTTACATTGAAATAAGTTTATTTTTCGAAAATCAGGGGGCTAACTTGACAGGGGTCAGACATTGCTCCATATCTGCATATGGCTCTGCAGGGTCGGAGTTACAGAATTTTTTTTTGCTTACATAGGTCTCCTTGTTAGTGCGTTTAAAAAAAGAATTAAGTATATAGCGATCCAAACGAATTGAACCAGAGAATTAAAGAACAATAGGAAGATTATCAATTCACTTCAATTATGTTCAAATTGTTTCAAATCTTATATGTAGTGAAGTTCAAAAATATTTGTATCAACATTCTAAGTGGTATTTTTCACCAAACACAAAATTATTTATTTAGATAATCATATTAGATGTATGGAGTAGTTTTTTAACTAAATCAGATACCTACATCTTCATTTTCTGGAAATATTGATCATATACAGAATGTGATTTTGTTCTGTAATCAGAAGGTTACGGCTTTATAGATAAAAATTTCTTCCACTTACTATATCTGATTTTTTAAGCTCTATAAAAATAGTCGGAATTGCACTACACTTCATTTTTTCTTTAGGAACATATATATTTTTATTTATTATTTAAATTCTTCCTAAAATGTTAATGCTAGTTGTATAACGAATCATATTTAATGTTAATAGATTTCGAGATATAATTGTTTCTTTAAATATTTTTAAAGAACAAAGGCACTTTAAAAAATAAATATCTTAAAACATGTAGAAGAGCAGAGAATTGAATTTTATCAGAGTCACACATAATATTGGAGATTATTATGAATTAGTTAAATTCCCTTTATATACGAGGCATGAGCAAAATAGGTTTCTGAAAGGTTAGAGAAAGTTGAAAAAGTATTTTTTTTCAAATGGATTGTATATTTTTCATTGTCCCACTGGAAAGAGGAGACAATTCTACATATGATCTACCAAAAATATTTTGAAGTTTCATACGAAAAAATTTATAATATTTTTGGATTTCCATAGAATTTTACTTATGAAACTGCAAAATATTTTTTTGTAGATCACATGTAGAATTTTCTAATCTTTCTAGTGAGATAATAAAAAAATACCAATCCATTCGAAAAAATTACTTTTTCAACTTTTTTTAACCTTTCATAAAATTACATTCTGTTCACGCCTCGTAGGATACTAAAGGAAATTTAACAAATTCATAATAATCTCCAATATTATGTGTAACTCTGATAAATATTTCATTATCTGCTTTTCTACATGTTCTGAGATATTAATTTTTTGTAAAGTGCCTTTTACTGTCAACTTTTTTTTAAAAACATTTATATCTTGAAATCTATTAACAATAATCAAAAAAATTAGTTATACAAATGGCATTAATATTATATGGAGAATATAATGAATCAATAAAAATATACATGTTCCATAAGAAAAAATTAAGTTATGTGCAATTCCGTCTATTTGGGCGCACCTGCTACAATTGAAAATATTTTTGAATTATAGAGCTCAAGAAATCAGATATAGTTAGTGAGAACATATTTTTGATATCTTTATCCATAAAGCCGTAATCTTCCGATTACAGAACAAAATCACACCCTGTATAATACATAATATTTTATGCTATTATTTCCATGACTTGTAAAACATCCAATAGCAACCAGTTTAATTCTATATTTTCGACTCGATTATGCTCAGCACAAGGAGAATCTCTAACAATAACAAATCTTTAGATATTTTTATGAATGAAATGCTAGGTATATGTGTTTTGATGATTATGGAAATATACAATCATTCAGATGAATGCGCACTTAAGCATATCGCCAAAATGCTGGAACATAAAATACTATAATATTCTTTGTTTTTATGTGGATAGAAATCCATGTACACACTGATTAATAAAGTCTATTTATTCAATATAACGAGTAATCATAATTTACACAAACAAGTACAATTTATATTCAGTATGAACTAACTATACACAATTTATATCACACTACTTATTTCACTTGGTTGGCACCTTCAAAACTGACTGAACTGAAAGATATTTCTGGTGCTATCTAGGTGTTTTCACAATGATTTAGTAGCTAGTAGCTCGTGTTCTCTGTCCCACAACAGTGCGTCAGAGAACGTCATATCGTGCAGTCTGGGTAATAATATAAGTTGTGTAAGTTATCTAGCGATTTTAATTTTTTTTGCATCGGATTATTTCGTACAGAATCGTCTTCGATTATTTAATATAAATTCCCGCAATTTTTGTGTAGATAATTTTTTGATAATTACGCGATGGAAACACAAGAAGCGTTGTGTTTACCAGATGTAAAATTTCTGATACATAATTAGTAGGTTTGAAAGTCCGGATAGTTTCCATTGGTTTCGGTAAACACAACAAATTTCGTAAACTTTTCCATCTCGAAATCATCATTTGGTTTTTTACTGAATATCATAATTTATACCAAATTTGGACAAAGATACAAATTTATAGTGATTGTAGGTATGTTACGAACTACAACTTTAGCTTGACTCTACTTCATTCTATTTCAAAATGATACTAAGCGTAGATAAGAGTGTTGCGTTTATTTTCAACAATGTCTTCGATTATAATAATATTATTGAAGCTTATGTCGGAAATGGTGATGCATTACGAACGAAGAGATTACCAACGAAATATACAAGTTTCAAATGCGGAACCCACCACATAGTGCCCCACGGGCTATTAAAGGTAGCCAATGTCATTTCCCAAGGTCTAGTTAGGGGTATCAAGGCTCATTAAAATCAGCTCAGTACAGAGACCAGTAGTTTATGCGTGAAAGCGTAACAAAGAAACTCACTTTTGCGTTTATAATATTAATTGGTATTATAAGTATATTCCTCTTGGTTAATGTTATTGTGGATTAAAAATGAATTGTAAGTCTAGGTAATGGTAAGAAAGGATTTTATGCCTGTAAAAATTCAAAATTATACCCATCTAAGATTATCGTATTCATTCGGTAAACATTCGTATAAAGTTCATTTCCTGCTCCCTTGAAATAACGTAAGGTAACGAAGTCCCCTAAATCTAAGACCCAACCAATCCCTGTGTCTAACACACATCTAGCTAAGAAAGCGCTGCAACATTTTTGACAGGATTTGCTGTTAGACGTCTTGCGCTCTTAAGCTGGTTTATAAAGAAGCTTTTAAAAATAACTGTTGGGGTATTTTTGATGCTGCAGCTTGAAAAGCGCAAGTGTTTCATACCAAAATCTGTCAAAAATGTTGCAGCGCTTTTTTAGGAAGATGTGTGTTGGACGAAGGGCATTAAAAGTAACAAATAGAGAACTGCGCATGAGTACCTGGAAATCAGGTGGCGTGCTCATGCTGAAAATAACGGCTGGGTGAGATGGTGGCTTAAAAGATATTTACGTACTACGTAGTGCCCACATATCACGTAACTACTGTCCTTTTGTGTATTTTCTAACTCATGCTATGCCAAAACCTAACCTAACCTAACCTAACTCATGCTATGCCAAAATGTGTTTGACGTTAGGTTTATCAATGTTGGCTATGTTCATGTGACAGAGTAAATATGTTCATTGATGATATCTAGATTGAAAGAAAAAAAGCGTCAAGTGTTGTATTGAAGTTTGGCTAATTTTGATAGGAACGCTTGTTTTGTTTTGTCTTACTAACAGATCTGGAATCTAAGATCGAATTACATTAAGGGTGTTCGAGCAGCGGTTCAAACTAGTCACAAACCGTCAGACGCCTGCGCACTTCAATTTACGATGAAATAATTTATTCACAACTCGAGCAGCAGTTTGACGATTTCCAAACTAGTCCCGACTCAGTTTGAGACAGGCGCAGTTGAAGCGTCTTCTTCTTCTTAGAGTATAGTGTTCTCTGTTGTTGGAGAAATCCCTTTCAGAGAACACCACCACAGTCCTAAACTAAATCCTGGTTTTGTGTTTTGTCCATCAGTCTTTCATTGATGTTCTCTCTTATCTTTGGTCATAAAACATATCTATCGGCATAGTCATTTGTTCTATGATGACGAAATTGTAAGAAAGTGGAAGGGGAAACTGCAGTTTGCAACAAAATCCCAAACCACTTGGAAACACTTTCAAACCGCACATGCGCATTTTAAACAGTTATCAAACCGTCCCAAACTACTGCTCGAACAACCTTATAGACAGCAAGTGGGTCGCGTAGCCTTGTTCAAATGTCAACATGGTTGCACAAACATATCTGAAATTGAAGGTCGATTTTAAGAAGACTGGAACAGAACAGTAAACTTCTTATGCTTCTCTGCGTAGCAACATGAGATTACAGAAGTTGCATATCTTGGCATCTTGACAATTACCATAAATATTTGTTCAATTCGTTTATCTTCGAGATCATGATCTGCTGTCTTGTTCAAACGAGAGTCGCTAGTTGCGCAGAGCATGGTGCGCTAAGACGCATTTACAAAAGATATGCATATGCATTTTTACAAAATTATTAGGGCGAGTGTAATATCCTGTTTGCAGTCTTCTTGATCAAATTGCAAGAAACTGTATCATAGGTAGCAAGTGGGTCGCTTAGCATCTTGTTCAAATGTCAAATTCAACGATGGCACTGCAAAATTGAGAAATCGGTATGTTACTTAGAACATAAAATAACTTAAACTTATTAAAAAGTTATGAACTTATGAGCGCAGAATACTATAATGAATAATATCAAGACCTATCAAGATGGAAATATGTTAAAGGGGACAGTGTGAATTTTCTTACAACTTTGCAGCATCCTACACCCTTCCTCAACTGCGAACCAGGTAGCAGAAATTGGAAGCTGAAAAAAACTGGACGCTAAGCGAACTATTTTCTAACGCGCCTTTCATTACCTTTCTGTATGAACGTGGTTTTATAACTCGAAATCATCAGATGTCAAAAAACTTTCCTTCCCATTCATTACATTTAACATTTAACTCTTTTGACAAAACAGCCTTTATTATTCTGCAACTGTCATTGTTGAAAGAAAATGAGATGTATTTGTGGATACGCACTTCATTATGCGCATGTACGAAAATTCATGTGATGATATAAATGACCCGCACACCTTACCGTCCTTCGAAGCATTATCATCTCCACAGGAAGTTATTTTTCCTGTCTAGGAGGGTATTCGAGCAGTAAGCAGTAGCTTGGACCAGTTTCAAACTTTTTCCAGCTGTGTTCCGTGATCGTGAAGCTAGCGCATTTTATTTTCTGTCTTCTTAAAACTGAAATGCGCATGCTTCTGACAGTTTGAGCTTGGCTTGAACTAGATTTGAACTGCTGTCAAAAAATCCGTTATATAAAGGGTGTTTGAGCAGAGTTTGCACCAGTTTCATACTATTTCCAACTGTGTTCTATGATCGTGAAGCATGCGCATTTTGATTTCTGTCTTCCTCAAACTAAAATGCGCATGCTTCTGACGTTTTGAGTTGGCTTTGAAATGCTGCTCGAACAACTTTATAGCGTTTTGTTATAAGGTATGTCCGAGCACCAATTCAAACCAAACTCAACCGTCAGAAGCATGCGCATTACATTTTTTAGGAGATCAAAATTTAAATGTTCATATCTCCCAACCACAGATCACACTTAGAAACAATTTTAATCTGGTCCAATCTTTAGCTTAAACACTCCTATAGACGCTCGATATGAAAACGTGCGTAAAATTTTCATCACGAGAAATTATATAAGGTGTTCTGTGGTGGAGTATTGTCTCTAACTCTGGTAGTAGAACGCGCCAAGGACGCCAAGCAAGAAGACTTTGCCGCCAATTAATCTCACTCAAATGCCACCTGTGACCTTAATACATTCTGATAAAATCTAAGTTCCATATTGAAGCAACTGAATGTCAATACCTGCTTCCGATTTGACTAATTGGCGTTGAATTGCGAGAATTAATTTATATTCAAAAAAATATTCTCCGCTCTCCCCTAACCATAGTGAGAACGCTTCCAGTGTATTGATTTGGCAACAGCGCTCATAAAATCCTTCTAAATTTAAGATAATCATTTAATGGGTTCTGATAATTTAGCCCCATAATAGCGATTTTGATTACATTTTCTGTTTAATATTTGATTAGAATCATACACATATAAAAATATAAGGAATTTATATGGCATAATTCTTTAACTGCAGTAGAAAATGTTTCGTCGGTTCAACATTTCCCAAAGTAGGAAAATAAATTTGCATTGAAGGGTTCGAGATATGTTTGAGGCGTTGTTTTCCATTCATTCTTTGTCTGAAGTAAGTGGTGTAATTTTCCAGTTTATCTATCGTACGTAGTTCGTACTATAATATTTTATTAAATTATTTCTCATTTTTGTTGTTTTATAATAATCAATCAATATGAATCAAAAACGCATTTATGCGGAACTAAGTACATCTCAAAGGATAGCGACGTCGGATGTACCTTTCGGAATTGTAGATGAAGGATTATATCCACCGTTTTGTTGGTAAAAGGTATTTTTTGTGTTTCCTTCATGATTCCCCTTGCCCTGAATCATGATTCTCTCACTCTCTCTCTCTCTTTCTCTCTCTTCATATCAACGATTTAAAGAAATCTTCGAGATGTGGCAACACCTGCGAATAAATGTTTATACGTCTATTGACCTAATTCGTCGATCGAGCCCGCCTTTATAGAGGTATACAGTTATTAGTTATTAAAAGCTTCCTCAAAAATGACTAATGAAGGATGTTCCAGAAATGAAAACACCACACTTTTAATAATGATATACTGTAATAAAATAATATAACAAACAAAAAAAAATATCTTATTGTGTATATGTGTTCTTTGCTTAACACATGTAGCGAAGACAGAAATATATTTACTGAGTGCACAGACTCAGATCAGAACACCTGTAGGTACACCTAGACATAGCATTTCATTCAAGGAATATATCCTTAGGCGGTTTGAGATAGTTTTTTTTGGTAATTTCTATGTGCAAGACAAAGACAAAATTTGCCAATAGGAATTTTCAGCAACCGTGTAATAATTTCGAGGCGCAGCATATTCAAGTAAATTACCGTTTTAAGGCTTATAATTTCTACGCAAAATAAATACCTGCTTTCTTAGAAGAAAATATGGAACTCTCGATTAACCGGTTGCTGTCGGAAGTTTTAGAATTCATATAGAAATAGAATAAAATATTTATTGGTCAATCCTAGTAAATAATAAGGAAATGTCTATAACGGTTCTTTTTTACGCACCTATTTCATCAATTAAAATTAAACGTATAAAAATATCGAAAACATTAACTAAAACTGAAAAGATCATTGTTAGTGGATTGATATTTACAGAAAATGATGATGATTTAGTGCGAAATCCTGAACCATACTAGTCTTATTGTCTATATAAATAATCGTTCTTTTTATTGAAAAACAGAGACAATATTTTCAATAACATCAACATCAAATAATGATATATCTATATAAGAATATACCTACTTACACATAACAATTAGCAAATAATTTTCTCTGATAATACACTAACTACAATGCATCATTTCAAAAACCTCAATACCTGTTTATATACATTTCATATAGATAGATATCAAATTTATTTAATGGGGTTGCAATCAAATTGTCATTGACAATTTAAAATATACATCGGGTCTGAGTATTGAGAAGATTATAGCATGACCACCATAGCAAAAACAATAAAATCATATTTTTTTGCTAAAAATGGTATTTAAATTTTCCATGATCTTATAAATGTGATACGGATACAGGCTAAACATATTTGTGTTTTTTTAATCATAGAACACATAAATAAGATGAACATGTTTATATATCTTATGTATGGCAATACTGCAAGATAATTTTAGAAAGGGATAACAAAGCTATGAAGTTCTGACAACTAACGAAATGTGAAATGTGGCGACTCGTGAATTATTATTCTCCGTTTTGTCAATTTAGCTTTAATATCGGTCGAAAACTCTTTTTTCGCAATTCTATTATGGATATCTATCGTTTCGTTTACCTCATAATCTTTTACATTATAAATATCTTGGATTGAGACGGTCGCAGACAGCCATTAGCATGGAATTATTTGGGCTTGGGCATTGGCATAGTACATACATACAAAAGAGTAACATTTCAAATGACAGTGGCCGTTGGAAACTTCCCGTCGCGCATACGGAAAACAATTTTCGCTTAATGTCATCGGTTTTTTGTCGAATTTCATTCCTTTGATAATCGTCAGTTTGCCAATGAGCTCAGCGATGCATCAGTCGTGTCCTCAAGAGATGATTACTGATTACTAAGCGATTGGGACTAATTAGTCACTGTTGTAGACACGACTAATGACTGATGCATCACTTAGCTCATTTGTTCACTGACAGCTGTCATATTAGAGGCATCAACTTTCTGAATACTGATAACCATAGAAATAATACTATTATTTAAATAGTATTAATTCTATGCTGATAACTAAGCGATTGGTAATCAGACTTTGGATTTTTTGACACAACAATAATCAATTTTATGAAAGCTAGAAAAGCTCGTTGCGCCCTGATGCATGCGCATTTTTATAGCGAGTTTCATCTCCTTTTTCTTGTTTCATTCTTGAGATGTTAGATACTTAAATCGCTCTGAAGGTGGCAATGCGTGGTCTTGTTGTAGTTGTTGTTGAGATGTCTATGCTACATGCAACATACAAGAGTACTGTATGCATGGTACAAGTTTATTTGTACCATGACTTTATGGAGGAAAACAAGCTAAGGAGGTGGGGGAATTATTGAGTGGGCTTAAAGATACACTCCGATGCAGAAGATTCTTTTTATTGGGATCTCTGCGCGATATTTTACTGCGCACTCATCCGATTGTTTATGTGTTAGTGTCACTCAGAGAACACTATATCTTCAAGCTAAGTTTACAGAATACTACAGTATATGTATTCCATAAACTTTGTGTCAAGTCTCACTTCTACGTGTTCTATACTAAAATCAACTTACAAAAGCAGCTCATGTAAACATGCAAGTTAGTCAATTACTCTAGGTAGGCCGTATTCAAGGTCACTTGAAATAAACGTTGAAATTATTTAAGAAAAAAGATAGTGATTGGCTGGATTTCATTAAACTTGTTTCTTTGATATATTTTGTCGAACAGAAATGGTTCATGAAATCCAGAAATTCACGACCCTGCACCAAGAAGACTGGACACAAGGATAGTAAACTTCCTATGCTTCTCTACGTAGCTACATGAGATTACAGAAGTTGCATATCATAGCGTAGCCTCGTGTAGGATGAACATTGATGAACATCTTGACAATTGCCTTAGATATTTGTTTTCTTTATTTATCTTGATCTGCTGTCTTTTGTAAGCGAGAGCTGTTTGCTGCGCACGGCATAGTGCGCAAAGACACATTTACGAAAGATATGTGTATGAAATTTTACACGATTTTTCGGGCGCGTTTAATCTACTCTTTCCAGTCGTCTTTGCAGGAGCATTGTAAAAAATTTTCTTACGTGTGTCGTTGTGTCTATGATCACGACAAAAATTAGAAACACCTACGGTGTTTTATGTTTTGTTATGCATTACGCAAATTCTGTAACACCGCGTGGAGGTCCAAGTAAAAGGGATCTTCCTACAGTGTACTCCACATTTTATCCCAACCCCTTTTCTTGGGTACATTAATATTTATTTTTTTACATGTAGTTAAATATAAAAATTGTGACTGATGTTTTACTTTTTCTGACGTATAAGATCATATTCATAGCTAAGAGTATGCCATATGGAATTACTCTAGGCACGCGCCTGAGATATAAAGGGTGTTAGAGCAGCATTTCAAACTATACTCAAATCGTCAGAAGCATGCGCATTTGAGTTTTAAGAAAACAGGAATTAAAATGCACAATCACGGATCACAGTTGGAAACTGGTCCAAACTATTGCTCGATATATATATATATATATCCTACCAAAATGAACCAGCCAAAACCGATTAAAATCATCCTCTGAGTAATAAAGGTCAGATGTTCATAAAACATATACATTCAACTATGAAGTGATTAGGACGAGAAAAATCTAATAGGGGATTCTCACTTGTTCAAAACAGCTCAGTGCAGAGCCGCGATTGGCTGGATTTCATTTCAACATGTTTCTTTCATATGTTTTGTCGAACAGAAATGATTCATGAAATCCAGAAATTCACGTCCCTGCACCAAGAAGACTGGAAACATGGAGAGTTAACTTCCGATGCTTCTCTATGTAGCAACATGAGATTACAGGGGCGTGGCCTCGTGTACAATGAATATCTTGAGAATCACTTTAAACATTTTTTCTCTTTATTTATAAAAAGTGTTTGCGATTTGGAACCGTTGGCGTAGATACAATAATAAAATAAAAACAGAAAAATACCTCAACACACCCTCAAATTTATTATTATCACCCGGTAATTGTTTCACTAACAAAGTTGGCATATACAGGGGTAAACCTGTTCATGATCTGTTGTCCTTTTTTAAGCGAGAGCCGCTTGTTGCTCAAGGCATGATGCAGAAAGACGCATTTAAAAAGATATGCGTATTAAATTTTTCAAGATTTTTAGGGTGAGTTTAATCTCCTGCTTCCAGTCTTCTTGCCCTGCACTGTGCTCTGTGCACTAGGTATATATTCTCTGACTGTGCTGCTCTGATCAAAATCAAGTCAACGCATTTTTAGAACAAACTTTCCTATGGCAATTGTATCAGTCTGGAAACTTTTGCATCTATCATCTATGTAGTGTAGATGCAGGTAGAATTGCACAGATGTCATACACCATAAAGAAATTAAGACTGCCATTAGCGATAATTAGCATGAAATTTGTAGGTATTTGGTAAATTCCTGCATGAAGCGCCTGGTTCGCATGGGGTAATTGATTGATTAGTATGGTCATCCTAGAGCGCTGTATAAATTTTCTATATCGCGCCTTAGTCCTACTATTTCTGGTCATACATTATATAAAACTCGTCCACCATCTTGATTTTTTTATTTTTGCCGAAGAAACCTTGTTTGTCATCTCGAAATTTTCATTTCGACCAAAAATTCATTATCTTTGACCCAGGAATACCTAAATGTCGATTCTGGATTTAATCAGAGCATAAATGAAAAAAGGTGTCCACCTTATTGAATTTTAAAACTCTTACATATAAATATTTTTTTACAAAAAATTGGACCGACGTTATTAGTTGGTGCACTAAAAAATATAAAATAATATTAATTCTATTGGTGCTATTACTTTTGACGTTGTGTAATTGCAATAAGATTGATAACTTTGGCAACAACTTCACAAGTACCACCACCAATAGAATTAATATTATTTTATATTTTTCAGTGCTCCAACTAATAACATCGATCCAATTTTTTGTAAAAAATATTTATTTCACACTTTTGAGTATAACATTAGTCACGAAAATCGTTAAACGTTCACTAATACCAATGAAGATAGTACTTATCCTATTAACCACGTATATTTTTTGCTTGTAGTGGTTATTATTGAGATCTCAAAACATCGCTGCGGAAATACGCTTAAGTATTTTAGATGTTACCATTTTAAAACCGGTTTAACTTGATAACCGTAACTCTAAGGAAAAAATGTTCATTATAAATGTTGCTACAAATAATTATGTCTTTCATGTAGTACCCACAGATTTTCCATTTTCGAAAGAAATCGCCCTCTCCATATAGCAAAAATACCTAGGTGTATTTGAGAATTTAACATGCCTCTATCTCGATAACCGTAACTATTTTGAAAAAATTTCAATTTAAACGTTTCCTGATATTGTCCTAGCTTTAATTACACCAAAATTTTGGATTTGCGTTCTTATGAATATGGAACCATTTCTCAAGCCTCCTCTTTCAAATGAATCAAAAATTATCAAAATCGGAGTGCGTTTACTATATGAAATGCGTGGTCAAACAAAAAAAGGCAGTCGAATTGTATACCTCCTCCGTTCGGTGTTCGTTGGTCAAAAATATCATAATATCCGTTTACAAAAACATCTATATACTAATTTTAAATACTTATACCTAATTTACAAATGCAAGATACTGACTAAACAGACAGATATTCCTTAATTGATTTTTCATAGAAATTATGAACACATACCAGATTCCAGTTTCATCGGACAACTAGAACTGGGTCGAAATTCACTTTAAAAATTTGAATCAAACCAACGAAGTAACAAGTGAAACTAAAACAGACCTTATGAATAGTAAACGGGCTCCGAATGAGGCCATTTTTTCCGAAAATTGTAGATCTGAGATGACGAAATTAAAGAAGAGACCATATCCATTTGTTCTGGAAATTTTTCAAAAAAATCATCGGTTTCCGATTTACAGCAGTGATAAACTCAAATATGTGTATTTCGGCGAAAACTTGGACCGACTTTATTAGTTGGTACCATACATCAAAACAACGATGTCTATGGTTGGTGCACTGAAAAATACAAAATAATATTAATTCACAAGTACCAGTGCTGGTACTTGTGAATTGGTGCCAAAATTTTTCAAACAAACTGTAACTGCACAAATTCAAAAGTACCAGAACCAATAGGATTAATATAATTTTTTATTTTTTAGTGCACCAACTAAAAACGTCGGTCTAATTTTATATAAAAAATATTTATCAGATCAGCTGTAAAATTCATTGACTATAGAAGTGTTTCTCATAGATAAAATATATGTATATGGAGGTGTTTCTCTATTTTTATAATTCTCAAAAATTTAGGAATACCACGACACTCTCTCCCCTTTCTCTTCGAAGCACATAATGTTCCTTGATCCTTGAATATCACACAAAAATTCTTTCTTGCGAACATAAAAATAATAAATATTTTTTACAAAAAAACTGGACTGACTTTATTAGTTGGTGCACTGAAAAATACAAAATAATATTAATTCTATTGATGCTGGTACTTGTGAAGTTGTAAAGTTATCACCAACTTCTTCATTAATTCTGCCGTCTAGTATTTTCAATTTTCTGGAAAAATTGCTCCCACTACCCCTTTTGGGGAGAGGGAAGGGGCATGTCTAATATCGATTTGTGTTTTAACAGTCTTCCAAATGGAAAAAGAATGATCAAAATCGAAACACATTTACTATGCAAAAGGCGCGACGTAATATACCTGGTGATATTAAGAAACATTTAAATTCTGCAGAATTGAATTTGAAAATATCTTTCAAATCATAATTATCTACTGATTAGTTGATAAAACATATGTTACAATTTTTTTCTAGAGGCGCCAAAGTGACCGTGGCATATGTTAATTTTAGATGTATATAAATGTGTATAAAAGTGTATAAAACTGTATAAATTTTATACACTGGCGCCAAACTACCCGATGTACGAATATATATATATATATATATATATATAGAAATTAGTGGTGGAAGTACGACAGTATTTGTTAGATCACTAACACTAACACACAAAGTATAGTATATCAATTGTCATACACGATGGTAAGCCCGCAAAATCCAACACATTCAAACCAAAAAAATATGTTTTCGTTTCCCTCTATCCATCAATTTCAAGGAAAGAAAAAGCAATCGTTCCGTTAAAGTTTTTTTTTGTTATTTCTCATCCTTCCTTAGCTATTTCAAATAGACAGCCACTGAATCTTCACCTACTATATTTTCTACGTTAAATGGTTCTGTGATTATAATATGTGATGTTCCTTACTGTTTATCTAATGAAGAAAATGTATCCGTACTTATGTTTTGTTAACTTAACAATGTAACCTCACTTGCATAGTAAGTCTTTTTTTATATAATTTGTACACTATATATAATTTTTTTATAACTACTTTGTATCCTGTTTTTAGCATTGAAAAAGAAAATAAACATTTTCGAAAGCTCGGTGAGCAAACAGAGTCTTCTCAATTAAGCCCCATTTATCGACAGATTTCCCAGTCTTTATTCTAAGTGTTATATATGTATATATATATATATATATATATATATATATATATATATATATATATACTTTCTACCATATATAATGGTGTAGGGCTTACAATCTATGCTAGTCCAGTGGCTTCTTTCCAGTTCGTCCCTCTCTTCTCCAGTAGTAGTAGTGTGATTATTTTATCCCAGGTGTTCCTTGGTCGGCCCCTTTATTCCCCCTGTATTCTAGCTCTCCATACTCGCTTAACTGGTCTGATCTCGTCCATCCTCTGCAGGTGTCCCCACCAAGATAGGTGTCTCTCTTCAACGTATTCTAGGGTTGGTTTTATTTCTAGATCTTGTCTTATATCTGTATTTTTAATTCTGTCTCTTTTGGTGACCCCTCTAACTCTTCTTAAGTACCGCATTTCCGCCGCCTGTATCTTACTTTTCTGCTGCTCTGTCATTACCCATGTTTCGCAACCAAAAGTAAGTACTGGTCTATATATCGTTTTAAAAACTTTGAGCTTTGTATCTCTATTGATGTCTTTTTTGTTTATACATTTTTTGTTCAATGCGAAGTAGAGCTTATTGGCTTTTTGTATTCTGGTGTTGAGATCTATTTCTTGTTTCCCTTTTTCATCTAAAGTTACTCCTAGGTATTGGAAATGATCAACTTATTCTATATGGTCTCCATCTATCACTATCTTCAGCTTTTCTATATTTTCTCCAACCACCATGACTTTGGTTTTGTTCTTATTTGTTCTTAATCCATTTTCTTTCAATGCCGTGTTCCATATGTTTAAATTAGTTTGTAGGTCTTTCTCACTTTCAGTCAGTATTACCACATCATCTGCAAATACTCCTTCGCTTATTGATATTCTTTCTAGTTGAGTATGTCCTATTTCTAATTTCTTGGTTCTGGGCTTGCATTTTTTAATAATATCATCCATGAATATGATAAACAAAAGCGGACTAAGGCTTCCTCCCTGTCTTAGTCCGGTACTGGTTGTAAATGTTGCCGAGGCTATATTGTTTCTAATTACTGAGTTTATGTTACCTTGGTATATTTTTTGTTACTCTTATGATCTTACCTCTTACGCCACGGTCCTTCAAAATATTCCATATTTTATGTCTTTGTACCGAATCGAAAACTTTTTCTAGGTCTAAAAATGCCATATAAACTTTTCAGCTTTCTTGGCTTGCTTTTTATGTGGTTTGCTTATTCGTGAAAATATGGTCCTGTGTACTTCTTCCACTTCTAAATCCGTTCTGTGATTCTTCTAATGTACTTTCGATCTTGGATTTTATTCTTTTCTCTATTATTTTCTCAAACATTTTCATTGCTGTACATAACAAGGTTATTCCTCTGTAGTTATTGCAGTCCTTTGCGTCTCCCTTCTTATGTATCGGGATAATCAACGATTTCTTCCAGTCTTCCGGTAGTTTTTCTTCAGTCCATATCTTGTAGATATCTAGCAGGCTGTCTTCATCTCTTTGTTCAATATTTTTGATCATTTCTGATGTTATTTTGTCATATCCAGGAGCCTACCCATTCTTCAGTTCCTTTATTACTTGTTTTAGTTCTTCCATGGTTATTTCATTTTCCTCTTCTTGTTGTAGTATTTCAGTTTATTTTATTTGTACCTCTTCTTGTTTTTCATTGAGAAGTTCCATAGAATATTCTAGCCATCTTTTCACAATATCTTTTTCTTCTGTTATTATTTCACCATTTTTATTTCTAATGCTCTGCGTATAATGCTGCTTTTCTGTTCGTAACGATTTAAGTGCTCGATAGAATAGTTTTTGGTTTCCTTTAGAGTCTTGTTCCATCTTCTCACCAAAGTTTCTCCATTGATTGTTCTTGGAGGCCTTTATTATCGTTTTAGTGGTTTTTCTTTCTTTTGGGTATATATCGTAACATTCTTTTGTCTCTTTTGTCAAGTAATATTTCCAGGCTCCCTTCTTTTTCTTTACTTGATTTTTAATCTCGTCCATCCACCATGCCGTCTGCTTCCTATTATTGTTTTTCCTATTCGCTCCACATACTTTTTCAGCTGTCCTTAGTACTATATATTTAAATATTCCCTAGTCATTTTCTATGTTCATACTTTCTGTACTTGTGTTATTATTTACGAACTTAATATTTATTTCGTTTTTGTATTTATCTGCTACTTCTCTAAGTTTATAATACTTTATTAACTTAATGTGAGTGCTTTTTCCTTACGCCCTGTTAGTTGATGGGTTCTGTTTTTCGATTTTGTCCCGTATTGTCGTTATTACTAGATAGTGTCACTTCCTATTTCTGCTCCTCTTTTAACTCTTGTATCCATTATTGTTTTTCTGTACTGACTTTCTGTTATTACATAGTCAATTATTGATTTTTCATTTCTTCTCTGTGCTCCTCTGGTATTTGTGTATATCTTTATGAGGGAAAAACGTGTTTGTTAAAATCGTTTGTGACAGAAATCAAGTAGTCTCCTACCATTTTTATTTTAGTTAATTCTCCAAATTTTCCAATAACTGTTTTGTATTCACTATCCTGTTGTCCAACTCTGCTATTGAAATCTCCTATTTAATATTTTTTTCCATTAGTTTGGTCTATTATTCTTGTCAGCTCGTTCCAAAATTTATCTTCATTGGTGGCTTTATCATCATTATTGATCTTATCTGGCATGTTTTATTATTTTTCTTCTCCACTGTCAGTATGCGTTCATTCCATGGTATCCAGTTTTATATCTGCTCCTCAATTTGTTTATTGATTATGCACCCAACTCATGCAGCTGCTCTGTTTTCCTGTGATACTCGACTGTATATTAATATATTGTTATTGTGCAGTTTTATCATACCTTGGCCTTTTTTTTTTCGTTTCAGTTATTCCCAGTATATCAACCTCTAACTTCTCAAATTCCTCTTCTAGTTCATTTTCTTTTCCAGTAATGTATATTCCATGTCGCTATTTTCCATGTTAGTGTTTCCGTAGACTTCGCGAGTGATTTTCGTTTATATTGTTAAGCATATCCTTGTCCATTGCTTGTGTTATGTATCGTTTTTTTTGTATTTTTTTCTTATTAGTTTTTTGACGGAGAATTTCTTGAGAGCTTACTCGCTTGGGTATCTGGACTTTCTCTTTCTTGTGATCTTTCACTTTCTTTTTTTGCTGTTGATTTCTTCTCATTGTATTGTTTATCATTTATTATCAACTTGTTGTATCTTATGAATGATCTGTATCCTTTTTTCCTAGCTTTCTTTAGCTGCGGTATCAGGAGAGCTCATTCTTTTTGAATGTTTATAGGGTAGTCTTCGTCAATCCAAATTTCAGGACCTTTCAATTTCTTTGTATTTTTCAGTATTTCGAATCTTGTACTAGCTTTTGCTAGCTTTAATAGAATTAGTCTGTTTCTATCTACATCATATTTTCCAATTCTTCTGCCTTTATCCAGTTCTATCTTCTTTTCGATATTCAATCCATTCCTTTTATTATGATATTTTTGCTTCTAATTTCCCTCTCTAGTTTTTGTATTTGCTCTTCTTGTTTCTCTACTTTATCTTTCAATTCTAAGTTATCTGTTTTTATCAGTTTTATCTCTAGTATCAAATTAGCCATTGTGTCTTTCGTTAGTATTATGTTTCCGTTAATTTGAGCAAACATCACCTCAATTTTCTGTATATTTTTCTATATTATTTTTTTCTCGCTGTTGATCGCGCTAAGAGTCCGGTCGACCCGTCTGAAGAATTTATTTGATTTTTTTTTATTGTAACTGGCAACACCGCTTAACAATCCAGCACGTTCAATATACGGTCGACGATGATTTGTTTATATGCATAGTTGACCTAGATTTAATTATTATTAATTATTTCTACTTATCTTACTAGTTTCTGTCTATTTTTTTTAGCTTTTTCACTTCACTCTAACACAAAACACTATCAGTTCACTATCTTATCTTTGATTGTATATGATTTGCTCTGTACGGCTTTATTTTCAAGTTAGATTCAGGAGACAAGTCATATACGTGCGCTTCACTCGCTTGACAACGACCGACCCATTTATTAGATCATTCAATGTATAATATCGGGCTTATTTTAAATGAAACATTTTAATAATTCACCATGCCAAAAAAATTTCTACTTTCGAATGGTATAAGGCCCAATACCCTATACCTTGTGTCCTATACTTAGGTCAAAAATTACCTAGGTGTTCCTAATCTTAGCTTAGGTATTATACTTTTTGTGCAATAATTTACAATTTTCTTAAATTTAATGGTAAATCGATTTTAAAACAAAAATGTATACATAATCTAGTTGATACCTAACTTAATGTCATTTTATGACATTTTTCTCTTAATTATCTGAACAATCCAAATTTTATGTTTTATTGCTACTAAAAATAAAGCAGTACCCGTTAAACGGAAGAGTTGATATGATACTTTGCATTGGGGAATATTTAGAAAATTTCTCCTAGCATCTAGAGTTTATGTTCAAAGGTACCCTTACAGAGCTCACCCCCAAACATTTTTTTAAAGATTGCTCAATAGATTCCCTGATACTGGTAACGTTGCATACGAGAATATGAGTAAAACTAAACCAGTTACTGGAGACAACGCCAACAAATTTGATGTACTGCTGTCGGTTACGGAGAATCCTAATATCTACCAGTACTAGCAAAATTTTAAGTAAAGCCCGCTGCAGACGGAGTATCTTTTGCTGCATGTTTCCTTGATGGGAGCTAGGCTTGGTGCTGTGCATGTTTCCGTGTAAGAAAATGACATCGCGTGCACGGTTGGTTCCTTGAAATCGTGCCTGATTTGGTGATAGAACGGGTGCTATTTTCGGTGATTGTTTTCACGGATCGTGCCTTGTCGGAGCACTCGGAACTAGTCGAGTCGTACTGAAAAGTTATTTTGCACATTATAACATATTGTAACGGGGATTTATATTAAAACTGGGTTCGATTTATTTTCACTTATTTATTTACACCAATAACTACTCGTCTGTATACACATTTATATTCACACTATATTTCTTGGACTATAACGACTTTCTACGATAATATGATCTATGAGCTATATCCGATTGTGATCTGTGTCTCGCTGACTATCTATCACTAACTAACTGGTCATTGCCATCAACCTTATATATATCTAACCTAAAAAAGCTCTAGATGGTTCCAGTGTTGTTTTGGTTGTTTCTGGAGGTTATTTCTCAATATATGGCTTCGAGAATAGACTTATTCTCGTTTCCTCTGATGCCTTCCGTGTTTTCCGGAATGTTTGTAAGTGTGTATAGTTCATTTGTGAGTGTAGTTTATTATTCGGGTAAGTCTTCACGTTACAATATTATTTTTGATTGTTGGGACATTTTCTCTGTTGTAACAATGATTAGAAATAGATGTTGATTAGAATGTTCAATATTTTATATCATTTGTCACATTCATACTTCTCTGTACTGACATTTTACATACATGATGGCCTGCATCGTGCGAAGCCAACACAAGCAAGGGAGCCATCAACACACCATGCGCGGCAACATTTATCGGACCGTGCAGCAAAACAAGCAAGCAATCGTGCAGCAAAACATACTCCGTCTGCAGCGGTCTTAAATTAGGAATAAGTCAAATGAGTGTGTGTAGAATACTTAAGAAAAATCGCTACAAATTTGATGTACTGCTGTCGGTTACGGAGACTCCTAATATCTACCAGTACTAGAAAAATTTTAAGTAAATTAGGAATAAGTCAAATGAGTGTGTAGAATACTAAGAAAAATCGCTACCATCCATATCATTTTCAACTACACAAGTGCAGACGGAGTATGTTTTGCTGCATGTTTCCTTGATGTGAGCTAGGCTTGGTACTGTGCATGCTTCCGTGTAAGAAAATGACATCGCGTGCACGATTGGTTGCTTGAAATCGTGCATGATTTGATGATAGAACCGGTGCTATTTTCGGTGATTGTTTTCACGCATCGTGCCTTGTCGGAGCACTCGGAACTAGTTGAGTCGTACTCAAAAGTTATTTTGCACATGATAACATGTTATTTTAGATTGTTGGGACATTTTCTCTGTTGTAACAATGATTAGAAATAAAGCTTGATTGGAATGTTTAATATTTTGTATCATTTGTCAGTCATATTTTTCTGTACTGTCATTTTACATACATGATAGCCTGCATCGTGTGAAGCCAACACAAGCAACGGAGCCATCAACACACCATGCGTGGCAACATTTATCGGACCGTGCAGCAAAACAAACAAGGAATCATGCAGCAAAACACACTCCTTCTGCAGCGGGCTTAAGCCCCCAGCAGTTGACAGAACAGGAGATAAACGTTTAAATGATGTAACGATCCCTGAGGATCGTTCCATGCTTTAGTTTTCCCTGCTGCTTGGGTGTAGCATGTGCTGCATATCCGATATACGATAATAAAATCAAAAGTTCGCTTCTTATTCAAGTACCGTGTAAAAGCAATTACCCCAATATTTACGTTAACAAAATTATCTAAGTAATAATTAAAATGGTATCAAAGATTAATATCTATTTTGTTGATTTCGTTTCCGAAGCAGGGGAAAGTCAGCCAACTGACAACACTGCTTAAAGATGGCTCTGCTTTTGCATAGTCTTCGGTCGTAAAAATAATAATAAGAAAATAAGAAACACCTTGTTATGTGATAAAAAGGAGGTACAATTGTAAGATTGGGGTTGTAAACCATAATTTTATCCATACTATTTGAAAGCTAAACAAAAATAAATGACCTAGCCTATAACGTTTGGCCGACAAACGGTTTAATTCATGAAGTCACTTTGAAATAGGTTTTATAAATATCTATAAAATACGCCGCACCAAAAAATGACATTAAGACTATTAAGAGGGTGTTTGCTTTTCAGTCTTACCTTCTTTGGCCTTTGGCATCGCAGCTCCGCTCCAATTTGCAAATTAATAAAATAATGAATAAGAGGTCTCAGCCAAAAATGGCCAAAAGTATTTCAAAAAAGTACAAATAAAAATATACGTGAATGATTTTATTTGATATAATCTTATAAATGAACATTTTTAAGAGAGAGAGAGAGAGAGAGAGTTATCCTTCATGACTACCTATGAAAGTTATAACAGAAAAGTTTACATCTATAATAGTAAGTACTTTACGTAGTAGTATTTACATCTTATGTACACATTATGTATGTACCAAATTTTGGACCTATGTACAAAAAAAATGTACGTACATATTACGTACATTCGACGTACGGACGTAAATATGACATGAAATGTACGTCTTGTGTATGTACTGTGTTTACTGGGTCCGAGCTTCCCGAATATCAATAGAGGGAGAAAAGCAAATAAAAGCCTTGAGGTAGAATAGAGGAGCTCTCTCTTCTTGGTTATAGTGAGTGGTAGTCATAGGTACTAGTACTAGTACCAGTAGGTGTTCGAAGGGCTAATTCCCTCCGATGTTACAGTGTGACTGCCAAAAAATTGGCAAGTAAAATTTTATTATTACGTGAGAAAGGTTTAGATTGATTTGGATCAAAGATTTTGAATGATTATAGCGGAGTGAACTAGGTATATAGCCACTTTTATTGTTCACCGCTTGTTGATTGTAACTAACCATTAATTTATAATTAGTTGATTGTGTGATTAATCAATGAATTCGAGAAACTCGAATTTATAATGGTCGTGTCCACAGCAAATCTGATTATCAATCGATTAGTAATTAGTAATCAAAAATATGTATCTTGTGGACACGACTGATTACTGATGCATCGCTTAGTCCTTTTGTCAAACTGACACTTGTCAAAAGATCTGAAATAATTTAATTTTACAATTACACATATTAGAGGAATTGAAAATAGAAGAAGAAAAAGTATTTTCTATTCAATATGTTTATAATGAAAAAGATAAACGGAACGATAGATGTCCATGATAGAACTGGGAAATATTTGAAAGAAAATATATGATATGTTACACTATGGTTTTCTGATAGCTGTCATATTAAAGACGTCAACTTTTTGATTACTGATTACTAATCGATTGGTAATCAGACACTGCTGTGGACACGACCATTGATTTTTCTTTGATCGAAACCAAGATAGGAGGGAAATAGTTTTGACGAGACTGCTGTGGCCAGGAGAAGAATCTATATGTTGCATTCCTTTTAATAGATATATGTTTGTACATATTGTCGATTTTTCATATATTATGAGTACATATTTCTTCTTTCTGCGTTTCATTTCACTGTATAAACAATCTCAAAAAAATATTTAACTCGAGGGATCCATGTGTTGAATTCCTTTCTATACATGGTATTAATAATCTTAAAAATTGATTTAAATTGAGGGATCCATGTGTTGAATTCCTTTCTAGAGGTATGTATATGTATATATTTCCATATATATTTTGAGTATATATTTCTTTCTGTGGATACACTAATTTTTACATTTCAAGTTAAATATTAATTGGTACTTTTCAGATGATCCGTATTGATTATTTCAGCAAGTAAATATACTGTTATCGAATTTCTTCCTATTACCGAATATTATATTAAATTCATGGGGACTTTCCGATAACTGTGGCGCCTAGATTTAACGGTGTTTAATATTGATTAATGTTAATTTTTCAAGAAAATACTTCGTTGAGATGGTTTCTACAGTGATTTCTGATAAGTACGACTTCTTTTATACCTTTCCCCACCAAATACCCCTTTTGCTTCAACAACCCGAAAGCTTGTTGGAACAAAAAGGGGCCAATATCTCCAGAAGGAGACAAAAACGAAAAAAATAGTATTCTTGATTTTCGTCTTATTTATTTTAGGGTGTTTTAATAGAAAACACAGTTAAATCTTGGCGCCACAGTTATCGGAAACGTGCCAAATTCATTGTAATTTATCTTTTGGATGTTAGAGAATGTAAATTCTTTATCTCCTTTTACCGGAGTTTTAATAGTTGTATTGTATTTCTGGTCATATTTGTTCTCCTAATTGCTTGGTATCAAATATATGAATATCAGCCACGCTAAAGTTATTTCCTGATGATTTCATGGACTTCATGGATATCGGAGAGATCAAGCTTTCTGTCTCCTATCACCTGGTTTGAAGAACCAAATTCAGAGCTCCAGTGAGGCCAGCAGCTGTCTTATCCAAATCCAGATCTGAAAAGGGGTTCCGACGAGTCGTTGGTTCCAACCGCCAGATAATACCGAGACAACCATTACTGGGCGGCATTTGACTGCATATTTGTTGCAATCATTGAGTGTCTCCGACACCCCCCACACTCCACTTCCGGTTGATTCAACCTCTGGCCGCTTTGGATGACTTGACTGCCGCTAGAACATATTGAGCCCACCATTTTTGGCCAGTGCAGCGATTGCTCTTATTGTTGCCTTTCCTGAATTGCTTCCGGCACCACCCAAACTGTAAGCCCATTCTGGTTACGTTATCCAGCATCTCCAGGGAATAGCGGACTGATAGCTTCAGCCCTTCAGGCCATTGTATGTAAATTCTTTATTTTAGTTAATGAAGATTGAATTAAAGTTTACATTTTTAAAATTTTTGTAGTATAATAAAAGGTCTTAATTTTTTCTGTTTTGTTATTTGTATTGAGCCTGGCGCCCAATCAACAATTGTTCGGAGGTCTTAAGTATTTTACGAACCTCAACCCACCGCCTGAACTGGGTAGTCTATAGGCTAAAGTAGCTTCTGATGTTACATAGTTTGTTTATGGACTTTGGATAAAGTTGGAGAAGATCCCCACTTTTTTTATTATATATTGTTTACAAATGAATCTACTTTCCACAATAAGGGGTTAGTAAGTAGACATAATTTCTATTATTACGATACAGCAAAGATTTATTCCGTACTGTTGATCGCCAACATCGATGAAGTGTAAACATTTGGGGAGGGATTGTGGGAAGTATGTTATCGGCCCGTATTTTTTTGACGGACACCTGAATGGAAGAAATTTTTTGAATTTTTTGTAAAGAGACTTCTGAATCCTTCTCGAAAACCTATCACTTACCATCTGGAAGAAAATGTGGCTACAATTGGACGGATCTCCTGCTCACTTTCTAAGTGTTGTTAGGAACTACCTAAATAGAAAATTTAGAAACAAATGGATAAAAGAAGGGGTCCTTATAATTGGCCAGCTAGGTCACCAGAATTGACGTGCAAGGGTAACAGTGGCGGCATCGGATCACGATTTTACCAGAGAAAAGCTTCAGTTGAAGAGCGACAAAATGAAATTGAGACTTGACAATTGGCAGCTATTAAACTCTTTCAACGAAGGCGATGCAGTTTGGTTGTACCAGCTACAGCGAAGAAAGGGATTAAGTCCGAAATCGCAGAGACCTTGGGAAGAACCATATCGCATTGTCAAGAAGATTAATGACTTGATGTACAGGATTCAGCTTTCGCCGAGTGCCAAGCCAAAAGTGGTGCATTTGGAAAAGCTGAATCCGTATCGAGGAGATAATCCACCAATCTAGAAACAAACGGAAGAAGCTGTTCTGGACGAACAGTTTTAAGGGATGGAGCATCGTAGCGTGCAAAGGGAACAGCTGCGGCATCGGGCCACAAAGTGGCGACGTCCTTTTGATGTTTATGCGCGAGCGTTGGGGACCACGAGAGTGGCCGCTGACTCACTAGGATGCCGACAAAGGATTTCGAGAAAAGTCCAGTGGTGGCTGGTGAATCAAAGACTAGAAGCGGCTCAAAAGATCTGTAGTCTTTTTCGGGAATATATTAGGGATCATTGTCGGAAGGAGAGAGTGTAGAAGATAGTGTGCAATAATAACAGAGTCAGATTAGGCTAGTAAGAATATTCAATAGTAAAGTGAATTAGTAATTTTTATTTTCGAGTGTAAATAAGGTTTATTTAATAATTGTAAATTAGTCTCACTTATCTGCGAACCCGCATACGTAACAATATGTTGAACAATGTAAACAAATTGTTAGAAGCTAGAATCACATGTTGCATTGCACAAGATGGCAAGCATTTTGAGCACCTATATTATAGTAATTTTATATATTTTTTGTTGGTTAGTGTACCTCAGCAACTACAAGTGCGCATATTTATTAGCAACTACTCAAATTGGACAAATATAAATAATGACATTTGTAATTGATGGCTATGAAATCTATCCTGTTTTTGGCTAATTTATTCTAAATTCACGATTTTTGCCCTGAAGAAGAGAATAAACATTCTCGAAAGCTCGGCTTCACTCAAAGAATTTGATTGAATATATGACTGCATCCCCAAGAACATATTTTTATTTATATATATATATATATATATATATTGTTTTTTATGAGCTTGGATATATTTTTTTTCCTTTAGGTTATCTTGGGATACAGGCTCAGTGGTTTGATTAATTTATTTTTATTTATTCTATACCATTATAATTAATTATTATAAGAACAAAACGTTTCGACCATATGTGGTCTTTTTCAATTGTTAAAAATTAAGATTAGCTGTAATATAAAACAAAAAATTAATGTAATTTTTCTATGATTTGAAATAAACTTACCTAAAATGCATAGTTCGTAGAAACCAGATATATAATAAAAATAAAATATAATTCTGTTTGAGTCGACCATTTAAAAATTGAAAATTAAAACGGTATTCTTTATAATTGTTGAAAGTTAGATCATTTTAGCATCTTCTTCCAGTTTCTTTTTTCTTTTTTTGTTCTTCTTGTTCATTTTTTGGAAAAAACTTTATATTTACTTTTATAACTGTTGTCTTTCAGCGTGTGAATAGATGTTTAGTTTGGAGCACGTTGCGAAAATAAAATGGTGTTGCCGGAAATATGTGGCAGGAAATTAAAGTTAATATTTATTTTTGACATTTGAGTAGACGAGAAATTTTTTTTGTGGATTCATCTCGTTTTAGGTTTTGTGATTTAAAGAATATTGTTATATATGGCACTTGAATTTTTAATATCGGTTTTTGAATTTATTGTGTTTGAATTATTTTTTATATATATCATTTCTAGAATTTTTCGTTTAAATGTGTGTTTTTCAGTGGTTAATATTTTAGTCTCGTTGAAATTGAATTTATGTTTCTCTTGTTCTTCGTGATTTGTGAGGGCGGTTTTATTTTTCTTGTCATATTTATGTCCTTTGATTCGATTTTCGATATATTGGCATGATTCTCCTATATATGTGCTATTGCAATCGTTGCATGGTATCTCATAGACAGAATGTGTAATTTTGTTTTTGTCTGTTTTGGCTTTTAATTTGGTGTATGTTTTTTTCAATAGGTTGTGACTGACGGGTATGTTGTGGTTTTTGAATAATTTTTGAATGTTTTCTGATAGTTTGTCTATATATGGGAGTGTGAGGTAGTTTTGGTTTTCGTCTTTTTTTGTTCTCATTTGTTCATTTGTATTGTATGTTGCATGAATTTTGGCGCGGAAAGTTTTATTTATAAGATTTTCTGGGTAACAGTTTTGTTTAAGTACTAATTTTGCCTTATCTATCGATTTCTTAGGGTATTGTGGGTCAGAAAGTCTTATTGCTCTATCAGCCAAGCTGTTGATTACTGCTTTTTTGCGACATGGGATGTTTGGATTTTATTTTGTCATGGTATGAGTGGAAAAGATTAAGGATGTCATATTCTTTATCTTGGGGGATAGCTGTTAGACAGTCATCAACGTATCTATAAAAGAAAGGAATTGCAAAATTAGGACCAAGAACAAGAGTTTTGATTGCGTAGTCAGGTAGTGCGGTATCTGATATGTTTTCTGTCCAAGTATTTGGATTATTTAGATTATTATTTTGTGTTGAGGATTGTTTTATCTTATTGAACTTTTTTATGTTGTTAACTTTAGTTTTATTGAATAGCTTGTTGTATTTGCGGTTTTGAAATTGTGAAAAAGGTTGAAGTGGTCTATGGGTATTTTATTTTTGAGTTTCTCTAATTGAGATTTTATTTCTTTTGATAATGAGAAAAGTGTTTTATTGTGTCTGATATAATTGTATTTAGTAATCTTACCTTAAAACTATATAGTATCTGGTTTTAGAAATTCTGCATTAGGTTTACAGAGTGGAAAGTGATATGTTTCAAATTTAAATTGAGAAAATTAGGGAAAATTCCTTCGCTGCGGCATCTAAGTAGGAAATTTCTTCTGTTTTTGGAGTTGGCCATTTTTGTATGTAACTTGATTGAGTTCTTCATATATTCAGCGGCTTCGTTTCCATAGTTTCTTGATATGTGGTTGAGGTTGAAAAGCATATTCTCACCTATGCTTGTTTATATTGTTTTTTATGTAGATTCTTGAGCTTGGATATATTTTTTTCCTTAGGTTTTCTTGGGATACAGGCTCAGTGGTTTGATTAATTTATTTTTATTTATTCTATACCATTATAATTAATTTTTATAAGAACAAAACGTTTCGACCATATGTGGTCTTTTTCAATTGTTAAAAATTAAGATTAGCTGTAATATAAAACAAAAAATTAATGTAATTTTTCTATGATTTGAAATAAACTTACATAAAATGCATAGTTCGTAGAAACCAGATATATAATAAAAATAAAATATAATTCTGTTTGAGTCGACCATTTAAAAATTGAAAATTAAAACTGTATTCTTTATAATTGTTGAAAGTTATATCATTTTAGCATCTTCTTCCAGTTTCTTTTTTCTTTTTTTTATTCTTCTTGTTCATTTTTGGAAAAAAACTTTTTATATTTACTTTTATAACTGTTGTCTTTCAGCTAAACCTAAAACGAGATGAATCCACAAAAAAATTTTGTCGTCTACTCAAATGTCAAAAGTCAAAAATAAATATTAACTTTAATTTCCTGCCACATATTTCCGGCAACACCATTTTATTTTCGCAACGTGCTCCAAACTAAACATCTATTCACACGCTGAAAGACAACAGTTATAAAAGTAAATATAAAAAGTTTTTTCCAAAAAATGAACAAGAAGAATAAAAAATAAAAATCCCGATGGCCTGTAGTCAGCGGAAAGGTAAATTTTTCAAAATTCATTGAATTGAAATTTTAACAACCTTTTCATTGGTATACCTACATGTTATTAAATAAAATTGTCATAGCCTTGCGGCTAGAGGTTTTTGTTTTGGCTGTTGAATATAAATTAGACAGGGTTCGAGTCCACTTTAAGGCAGATTTTTTTTTCGTCTATTTCTTTTCAATAAATATACTATATATTTTTTTTATCAGGGTCTATATTAAGATCTCCAGAAAATGTACAATTACATCAAATTTATATTGAGTGTTCATTTTTTATCAATATTTGTTATTTTTCTTTATTAATTTTTATTTTTTTACCTGTGTATTTTATGAAAAATTGCTTTGAACAAAAGTTGTAGGTACTGATTATTTCTATAACCTAAAATTATTTTTAATAATATTTACACTATTGCTCTTTTTTGATAATTTTTTTAAATGTTTGAATGGTCGCCATTTTGAAACTACTTACCCGATATTGCCCAATAACGAACTCGACCGAGATATTTGAGAGATTGATTTTTGTAGCAAATTTGAACTTGATACCTCCAAAACTGCGACCTCTATCGTGTTAACAAATTTCGTAATATCCCATATAATATATATATATATATATATAGATATATATATATATATATATATATATATATATATATTTATATATATATATATATAAACTTTTGAACCAAATGTTTTTTTGGACTAACTTATAGACATATAACAACATGCCGTTGAAATTTTTTCGAAATTCAAAAGTGTGAACGATCGCAATAGGTATATTTCTATAAGAAATTTACCTAAAAGAAAAAAGAAACTGGAAGAAGATGCTAAAATGATATAACTTTCAACAATTATAAAGAATACAGTTTTAATTTTCAATTTTTAAATGGTCGACTCAAACAGAATTATATTTTATTTTTATTATATATCTGGTTTCTACGAACTATGCATTTTATGTAAGTTTATTTCAAATCATAGAAAAATTACATTAATTTTTTGTTTTATATTACAGCTAATCTTAATTTTTAACAATTGAAAAAGACCACATATGGTCGAAACGTTTTGTTCTTATAAAAATTAATTATAATGGTATAGAATAAATAAAAATAAATTAATCAAACCACTGAGCCTGTATCCCAAGAAAACCTAAGGAAAAAAAATCACATTATTATATCTGATATGTGGATATGAGCCCAATAACATCACAGGGCATAAGTAGCCCAATGGCCAAGCGTATTGGCATTCCATAGTCCGATACAGAGCGAACATGTTCTGAAATGCAGTGAAGTATGGACCGATACCGATTCAAACGCATGTTTCGGCTGCCAATCTTTACTACAACCATTCAGCACACTCCCTTTGTACCCACCGTTCTGAAATATAGTATGAACGGCTGTGTGTATTCCTGCATAACAAAGCCAATGTTTACTGCGAAACAGCGACACCATACCCATGCTAAGGCGCGAATTTGCAGAAGTCAGAACGATTGATAGGTTAGCTGGGTGTGCCTTTTTGTGTATGTGAAATATTATTTGTTGTGCTTACCTACTTACGGAAATGAATAAGACAATCATAATGAACATGTATAACTGACTGCAGCTGATAAAAAATTTTTTTGCAAAACTTAGTCTTGGAAATGATATTCCTAAAGACTTCTTTGAGACAATGGATATGGACTCTTCGCAATGTGACGAATAAGAAGAAACCAATAAAAGCCAATAAAGTAACTACCAACCGCAAAAGAATTTAATTGGATACAGAAGAAATGACGAAAGATGCAAAAGACATGCTTCTGCTCTAGAAGCACTTG
Source organism: Crioceris asparagi (assembly GCA_958507055.1). Classification (NCBI taxonomy): domain Eukaryota; kingdom Metazoa; phylum Arthropoda; class Insecta; order Coleoptera; family Chrysomelidae; genus Crioceris; species Crioceris asparagi. The sequence continues at coordinate 49,134,215 of OY293827.1, forward strand.
ACATTAAGTAAAAGTAAAAACACCATCGCAACTGGCAACATTTTTTTGCAACATTCGAAAAACACGCTGTTCAAGACAAATAGGAGTGGATCTATCAGCCGAAGGAAATTGAGGCCTGGTCTCATCTATGGGGCAGGGAAATTAGAAGCGCAAACGAAATTTGGGCAAAAATCTTTCCTTGAATCAACCTAATGCCAAATCTCACGGATGTAGGTACCTAATCAGTGTCGGCTAAACGTAATCAATTCGGATGTGTAGAGACTAGTAGATCAATTATGGATCACATGCCGAAGTTTTTTAAAATACATGTTAATAATTTTTCTTTTTGTACTTTTTAGGTGAGCAACTAAATATTTTTAAGTGGGTACTACTACACACCATACCTCTTCCGCCGGCCCTGTTATTGAAATTCGTTTGAGCTTTGCACACATTATCCTTAGTTTCAAGGTGTACTTATTAAATAAACATTTTTCACAAAAGATTAAGACCGACTTTATTAGTTGCACCGGAAAATACAAAATAATATTAATTCTATTGGTGCTGGTACTTTTGAAGTTGGTGCCTACAACAACTAACAACCACTGCACAACTTCGAAATTTTATTATATTATTTTATAGAATTAATAGTATTTTGTATTTTTCAGTGCATCAACCAATAAAGTCAGTCCAATTTTTTGTAAAAAATATTTATTTCACACTTTTGAGTGAAAGTTTATTAATGAAAATCGTTGAACGTTCACTAATGCCTGAGAAGATAGTACTTATTCTATAACCCATGTATATTCTAAGCCTGTCTTGTTGTTATTCAGAGATCTCAAAATATCGCATTGGAAATTCACATATTTCGGACTTACAACTTCTGTAACGCGTAAACGGTAACTCCTTTGAAAAAATGTTCTATTTAAAAATTTCCGGATATAGTCGCATCTTTAAATTTGAGTTCTCAGATTTTTGATTTTCGTGAAAAATTGGCCCCTCCACCCCATTGGTGGTTATTGGAGGGAAGGAGATTTCGTATGTGAATTTATCTAAAAATGGGAACATTTCTCAATTCTCCTCTTTCAAGTGAATCAAGAATCATCAAAATCAGAGCACGTTTACTATGCAAAGCGCGCGAACAGCCATACATAAAAAAATGATAAAAAAGCAAACATACAACCTTTTTGTATACCTCCTCGTTTTTTCGGTCAAAAAGTTCTAAAAAAGTGCGTATTTGATTGCTAAATAGATCTACGTACCAGTAAATAGGTACAACAAATGCTCGTGGAGTTTTAGCGCTCGTCTCCAGAATGAAACGGTAAGTGAAAATAATGATCTGAACTACAGTAAAAAATCTTATAGCCGCAGATTACCAGTGAGCTGTGCTATAGCCATGCATCGATTAAACAGAGCCATTCATTACTACCTTTCAGAACAGTGGGTAAAAAGGGAGTGTGCTGAATTGTAGTAAAGATTGGCATCTGAAACATGTGTCTGAATGGGTCCATACTTTACTGCATTTCAAAACACATTCGCTCTATACCGTAGTAATATAAGGAATGCCAATACGCCCCCCGGCGTGATTTTTTAACAAAACCCATTTTTTGTAAATAAAAGGTGTTAATATGAGCTTCTTATTATTTAATCGGAAATTTTCGTTGAAAATTTGTACATATCTAATCTAATATATTAATACGAGCAATTCTTGTATATAAAAAAAATCTCGGAAACGGCGCTAACGATTTTGATCAAATTTGGTATATAGATAAGGTTCTACTTTTCAACATTATCTATATAAGTGGCTTTCCAAACAAAACACGAGGGTGTCACCTTCGAGGTCAATAAACATTTTTTTGGAATAGTTCGGCAGATTTGGATAAAAATTTACTAAAAGGAGTTTTAAGAGCCCAGAAATCGATTGGCGTTACTTGCATTTTTAATGGATGTGACCTTCGAAGTACACACTAGCTATTTCAATGGCTCATCAGATTGCTATAAAAATTTCAGTACGGGGTTAGGGGGTCGAGAAGGCGATTAGTGATACAACTGAGTTCGGGTATGTCTGTAAGTCTGTAAATTATGAGCTATGTGAACGATAAAAGCAATATTTACCGATCTACCGATCGCAATACTTTTCAACTATTTTTAAGTAGAAATATGCTCATTTTTGAACTAAGATTAAACATCCTTATAGACCCACTCTAAATCCTGTGTTACCCGAGTAAAGCTCGGTCGCCCTGATATTTACAATTTATATACACTGTTGTTCACTGCTATTACAATTTATATCAAAATATTTATTTCTCTTGGTTGACACTTTCAAAACTGACTTGCCGCGCTCTCGTTGCCGCGTTTAAACCTATCGAATAAGACGCCGAGATGCTTCTCGAAGCCTCCCGACTCATGCTGTAGAGAACACTATGTCATACCACAGTATAAAGATATAATAGTTCCTTATACTGTAGTCACAACTGAATGGTAAGCTGAGTAAGCTATACTGTGGTTATACTGAATGCGCGCGATGCTTCTGGAAGATATTTCGCGTGGCATCGAGGAGTATCCATAACGGCACTTTGGAGGTAGTGTTCTCTGAACGGCACATAACACCAACGGTGACTCAGAGAACGTCGCATCGAACAGCGTGGGTCTTGGTATCATTACAATACGAATGTTAATTATTATGTCAAACAAGTTAATCTGCAGATTTTGGCCACAATGCAAAATATCGTTTAGAGTCTCAGTGCTACCATACAAAACAATTCATAACTTCGTAATGAGTTTATCTTCCCTAATAACTCCATGATGTGGTACAATATATGACGGAGTGGATTTGGACTCAGGCTCTGCATGTTTTCTCTGCTCTGCATGCGCTGGAGAAAAATAGCCTTGATTAAGGTAGTCCTTTATGACATCAGCGTATGCTCGCATTTTGCGTTCCAAACAGAGAAAGCGTTTTTCAGCTAATTGGTTAGCGAATTAATATCGCCCTTGAAGGGGAGTGCGACAACGAACGATAAATCTCTTCGCAGACTTTATCGACTGGATTATTCACAGTGCAATTGACTTCTTCAGTTTTCTAAAACCTCTTAACTTCAGAATTCAATGCATCGTCTATTCACCAATACGATGTAGGTGTTCATATAACTAGGTAAACGAATGAGTACTGTATCAATCACAACCAACCCAAAAGTTTTTCCAAAGCGTGCGGGTTGTGATGGATTCCCTTGAACTTTACGCAATAACAGAAAATTCGGGAAAATTGAGGCTCCAACTAACATTTGTATTTCCCAGGAATGGTGTAATTATCATCAGCCAAAGGCGATAATTATAGGTATAGTTTCGGCAGCAGGTTGCAGAAACCTAGCGGTTATTTTCACACGATAAAATAAATCTTCGAATGCTGTCAAACTCTGGTAGTTGACTACATGATTTTCATCTAAGTCTAATTCAATTTTATTAGTTTCGTCTAATGTGCTTTCAGTCCAAATATCATCCATTGTTTCAAACTTACAAAAACATCCTTAGTAGTTTCTGGTAACTCTGATACATGCAAAAAAGGTTATTCCTTTAGGTGTATAACAATTTCAGTTTATTCTCCTTGTTCGATGCCATAAGATTTATTTGGAATATCCCCTGATAGACTGTAAATAAATTTACAGAAAAAAATTTAAATGTGAAAATTGTGAAACTCAGTTGTTCTATTACTTTAAACCGCGCGGACAAGTAATCTAACACATTTCTATAAATATTTATTAGTATTATTATACTAAAATTAGAACACCTATGATCTAGTCCACAATACCTACTATCCAAATGCGACGTTTAAGTAGTTAATATAATGTAAGAAGCGAAAAAATGCAAAAATTGCTCAAATCATCCGGCTCGAAGAACCAATTTAATGATGATACGATTATAATATAAATAAAAAATCATTTTATGAACCGCTAATTGGAATCAAGTGAAAAAGGGTCGAATTCAAGGAATTTTGCGACATACTTCTATGTTAACGCGGTAACTCTGGATTCTGGTATCTTCGTCTTCTGCCTTCGTGATTACAAACACTTGAAGCACTCCAGGAAACAATGTTTATATACAATATATAATATAAATCAACTAATAATAACATCGGCGCGATTTAAACTTGCGATAAATTACCTTTTTAATTGAAGCTTTGTCTTCCAAGCGAATCTTTTCTTCTGTACCTTTCGAAAAACCCATCCTTTTTCCCCCACCTTTGTTTATAGAGTTCTTTGGAAAGAGTTACAAAAACCACTGATCATTGGAGTCATTCCGAAAATAGCTAGTCGAATCTCAAGGGTTTCACCCATACAACTAGTTTAGTAAATTTAATGGCAATGTTTGGGAACTGGAAGCGTTTTCATTTAATTTCAAAAAACGCATTTTTCCGGAATATGAATATGAGAATATCATCACCAATCGATTTCGGAACCCGACACCCCATATTGAAATTTTTATCGCAAACTGAGGAGCCATTCTCTAAAGATCTGGTGTGGACGTCAGGGTCACACTCACCCCATAAAATAAGTGAGTATCACCAATCGATTTCTTGATCCGACCCAATTTCTTGCAAATTTTTAACAGAATCTGCCGAGCCATTCTCGAAAACGCTAGTTTGGACCTCGATGGTGGCTTCCTCGCATTTTTTTAGGAAAGCCACCTATACAGATAAGCTCAAAAAACAAAACCGAGATGCACAAAATAAATATAAATATACAAGAATTGCTCGTTTAAGGATTTGCAGCAAAGACGTACTAAACGGATACCTACCCGGCATCTATTGATTTTTATTGAAAATAAAAATGATATTTCTCTAAATGTCAATTGCATTTATTTTCCATGTTTACTTTGAAACAGGATTAAAAGATTTGTTAGAAGGTGAAATAAACGGAGAATAATTCACCCTCTCTAAAATTTATTAAAATTCTTCACAAAACATTCAATTCAAATTATGAATACCTATTTAATTTATTATTACAAATAGACTACTAAAAATTATAATGTTAAAATATTTTAAGAAACAGTAATGATTTCTGTTGGTTTTCGTACCCAGAAAACTCCTCCATCTTTTGCAACGGTAGCGCTAGAAAAATTGTACAGAATTAAAGGAATGCTGGTCCGCACTTATGAACATGTATATTCAAATACAGGTACTTACTAAACAGTATATTTGCCTGCAGCTTTTGGAGCCTTCCATGTCAGGGTGAGGTCTTTCTTTGCATCAGCGTTTTTATGGGTTACTCCGCTCTGTAAATAATATATCAATAGAAAAGAGTAAACTTCTCGAATGTGATATATGAGCATATACATAAGTTTGTTAATTCTTAGAATAATAATGTTGGACAGTAAACTCACTCCTTTGGTACCATGACAGTTAATAGTTTTTGCGTGCTTATGTGCTCCATCAATAACAAATTCACCCACTGCCTTATCACCCTTTCTAACTTCCAATAAGAATCCTCTGAATTCTCCTCCACTAATTATTATATCTACATTAGTTTCTGGAGTTACATCGTTCTTGCTAACGGTGATTTTGTATGGTAATTCTGATTTCTGAGCATCAACTGGATGCTTGGGTGTCATGTCATCACATACACCCTCTGGTGCTCCCGCTGAGTATGCATAGGTGGAGGAAATGACGGCCAATAAGGTGATAAATCTGAACATTCTGTAAAAAGGGGGTGAAAATTATGCTCATTTAGAGATAAATTTTAAGAGAAATTTATATAGAAGGTTTCATGAAATGTTAATGACTTCCCTGAAATTCTAGTTTATTATTACCATTTATAGTGTGGTAGACGGACACATCTTTGGTACCTAGTACCTACCCCTATCTACTTAAGTGTAGATACTGTTGTTGATCTATAGCATTAATATGTCCAGTCATGAATTGGAAATCCTGCATGAGCAAATATTAACGGAAATGCATTAAAAAAAACAAATGATAAGCGGATAGGTAATGCGCATTTCAAAATATCTCTAGGGATTTTTATTGCATATCACCGGCAAATATCCTAAATTGTTCGATATTTATATCGTATATCCCATGAGTTACGTTTGCTGCTCAGTGGCGTGCACTTAGATTTATAAGATGTCAAATAAAATTGTCATTATTGAGTATATTTTAAAATTCTCAGACAGGATTTTCGTTTCATGTCTAAACCAAATATTTATTTCTTAAATATACGTTTTGGACATATTATTCCTATATATTAAAAACAGTCTGAGCATTCAACTCGATAGGGGTACTAAACACACGCCTGTCTTCCATACTATGACAAGATAAGCTATATGCGAATGAGCTATTTGAATTATTAACTCAAATGAATCAGGGAGATTGTAAAGTCTGGAGCACCCTTAATAACTCTGGAAATAGTTTTTTTAATTAAGCTAGTTCGATTTTTAATTCAAATTTCCAATTATTATCTGGTCTAGAATAATTAACAAATAGGCGTACTATAGGGTCATAGAAACTATTTCTTTTAATAACATGTCTTTCTGTTAGCAAATTATGAAAGATCGCAGTATTACAAAAAATGCGACTTTTTGATTTTTTGAATTTTTGAAACGCTCATTTTAATTAGAAAATCTGTCCGCTGATCATTGCTTAGCAGTGCTAAGTCTAAGTCTTTTTGATTATAAAATATCTTTAGGTACCATTAAAAAATGTTTTTGTCTATATCCCTATGATTCGCATTTGTGGAAAATAATAGGCATTGAAAATATTTGGCATTTTGATCCATTAGCTATTCTTAAGTGACTTGGCTTTGCGACCTCATTGTATAATAACCAATTCCTTAAAAAAACAGGATATACAGGCTGTTTAAAATTCGACTCTCACCATTAGGATCTCGGAAACTATAGGGAATACGAAGATGGTTAAATTAGGGCAAAGTTGCGCATTTATGTGCTCAACAATAAAACAGCCTGTATACACTTCGATTATATGATTAGTTTTTTGACCAACTTCGAACAATGACGATGACAAACAATTCAACTTTATGTTTGCTTTTTGGGGTTCCGTACATCCGAAGAAAAAACGGAACTCTTGTAAAATTACTTTGTTGTCTGTCTGTTTGTCCGCCTGTCACAGCCTATGTTCTCCAAATCTACTGAACGGAGAAAGTTAGAACTTATACATATACGAAAATTGACCTGCCGCCCTTATCCCTGAAATAACCTACAGAGCGCACAATTTTGAAAAAAAAAACAGAATTTACCTACACCTTTACTCAAAATTTATAGAAAAATGCATAAACATCTAATATACCTAGACCACGCGTTGCCACTCTTAGAAAGATTGTATAGATGAAACTAAGCAAAAAAATTACAGAACCCTTTCTACGCGCCCTTGACTATTTGTTATGTAAAAGTCAGCTTGTTTCGAATAGTAAACGTGCTCAGATTTTGATGATTTCTTTTATTCAAAAATATAACCTAGTATGCATTTCAGAACAGGGGTAATTTTTTCTAAAATCGAAAATTTGATGTCAAAATTAATAGAGAGACCATTTCCGTAAACATTTGAAATGAACATTTTTCAAAATCTTTAACGGATTCGGAAAATATAGATTACGTAGTGTAATCGAGTGAGCGATACTTATTCAGGCGAAAGGGGCAGGGTAATAATTTGGCATTGTTTAGGTATTTACTTAAAAAATGGGCATGTGTACTTTAAACATGTTTAAGATAAGAAATTTGATAAGAAAACGTCTGTTAAATGACTATAAAATCGAACATATTCACAAGATTGCATGTTGGCAATAATTAATAATAAACTATGAAATTTGTTAAATTCATATTAATGTAAAGATTACTTTGATATTGTTACATGTTTAACTAGTTACTAGAATAATAACATAATACAAATTATGTGTTCTCTATTCCTTCTGGTTCCTGCGTCAATCACGGGTTCAAAGACTAAACAACAGAAGAGTGTTATTTGTTACGGTTATGTCATATGGCCTAATGAATAATTCATAATGATTAAAAAAATCATATTTTTCAATTGATCTGTAATAGTAGTATCTAAATGTAATATTAACAAGATAATACATTTCGACAGTTCGTATATTATATATCCAGCCAAATGGATAATTTTAATAAAGTACTTACATTTAGGTACGTACTTTAATTTCTGTCGATATTTTTATTATAGTCACATTTCACATTAATGAACTAAAAATATTTTCACTCGTAATTTAAATTGTTTTTAAGTTTGTATGGATATCATTTTTGACCGACGAATCTAAACGGAGGAGGTGTACAATTAGAGTGTGTGCTTTTTTTTAGTTTGTGCGCGCGCTTTAACGTACTCCGTTTTTGATGATTTTTGATTTCGTTGAAAGAAGAGACTTGAAAAATGGTCCCATATTCCTAAAAACTCCAATCCGAAATCTGCTTTCTTCCAAAAACCGCCCCTGAAGGAGGTGCAGTGGGCAATTTCTCTCGAAAATCGAAAATCTGAGACGGCAGAATTAAAGATAAGAAAATATTTGGAATCGTTTACGTTCAACATTTTTTCAAAAGAGTTACGGTTTTCGAATTATAGCAATGCTAAAATCTGAAATATGTATATTTTCGCTATGTGGAGGGAACAATTTCTCTCGAAATTTGAAAATCTGAGACGGCCAAATTTAAGAGCAGATTATTTGTAGCAACATTTAAATTGAAATATTTTTCCATAGAGTTACAATTTTGTAATTAGAGCAGTTGTAAGAAATAAAATATGTGTATTTCCGCAGCGATGTTTTGAGATCTCTGAATAATAAGTACAAGCGAAGGATATACCTGGATAATAGGATAAGTACTATCTTCATTGGTATAAGTAAACGTTCAACAATTTTCCTGACTAATGTTACACTCAAAAGTGTGAAATAAATATTTTTTCAAAAAAATTAGACCGAGGTTATTAGTTAGTGCACTGAATAATACAAAATAATATTAATTCTATTAGTGCTGGTACTTGTGAAATTGGTGCCAAAAGTTCTAAACGCAACTGCACAACTTCAAAAGTAACAGAACCAATAGAATTAATATTATTTTGTATTTTTTAGTGCACCGGTCAAATTTTTTGTAAAAAAACTACTTGTTAGGCTTGTTATAAAACTGTTACAGATCTTTTTTACAGGATTGTTTTTTCTCAGGTAACAGTAGCTTTATAAGTACGACGATTTGATTTCAGTTACAAATTTTGAAAAAACATAAAACAAATGGGAATTTGTATTTTCATTTTCACTTGAAGTTCATAAAATACAAATTCCATGAACTTGAAATATTACTCTTAGAATTATGATGGTGCATTCAGAAAAAAGTGTTGAATTATATTTTGTGACTTTCAGTCACCAAGCCACCATGTTAGATTTTCCATCCGATAAGTACTACTTTGGAAAAGCCTTTCAGTAATTTGTATCCCCTCCATTCGTTAAGTAGAACCTTGTAAAATAGGTTGTGACAGGTAGAGTGATCTTAGTATCTCATTAAAGTAATATTTCTAAATACATGAAAATTTTAGTTAAAAGAATAAAATGCGATTTCACCCCTTTTATTCTTCGCTCAAAAAATTTTAAGTGCGATTCAAAAAAGAAAGATTCTGATTAAATTCTGTTAAACTTTTCCGATTTATCCGACACTGCAGCTCGAATATTGATTTTTTTGGGACTAGAAATATTTTGCGCACTTTCAAAAAATTTACATAAAATAACACCCAACTCATAACATAACAACCTAGTAATTATTATTGAACTGTATATAAATACGACCTTATATATGAAATAGAAACATGCTTACTTGTAAATTTTTAAACGGTCACTGTAACTCAAGAACAAACTACGAACTGACAAAGAACGGTTATACTGGCAATTTTACTTTCATCAAAGTTTGGTAGGGATAAGGCTGATTACAAAATACTCATAATATATGTGATACAACTTTTTCCGAAAGGTGAGAATTGTTAATCCAAAATTAGAGTTGTCGAGGATTTTTTATGCCTTATTTCGAAATTCTGCCGCCATATCATGTAGAAACTAATCTTTGACATATGTAATTAATTAGAAATTACTGAATATTTTTTGGACTACAAGAAACGCAATGTCAAATAAATATGTTGGTAAATTTGAGAAAATCGTGATAGAATCATTATGTTTAAAAAATACAATCTGTTAAATTCAATAATTTTCTGAGTGAAACAGTGTTTTTTAAAGATACCATACTAGGTGTTTAGTTATTTAAACAATTAAAAAACGTTTGAATTGTAACATAGAACAAACAATTTTGTCAGTAAGCACATGGTTATAACTTGCATTAATTACAACCAGCTCTTCAGTTTCAATTACGTTAAATATCAAATTAAAATCCATAAATTCAATGGCAATATAGTAATGCTGATTTCAAAATTGATTACCTATTAGTTAATCATTTAAGAGATTTGATAGTTTCACAGTGATGTAATACCTACTGAATTTATAATAACGTATAAGGTCAACAATTTAGGTGAAAAATTTATATGGATAATAATTTCAAATGCTAGTTAGGCAATGAGGATAAATAAAAGGAGCATTAGTTTATTAGTTGTAAGATAAAGATAAATTCTATTAACTATGGAAATGTAAATTTTCATGAGATCTAATTTTTATGATATTATCCTAATAGGATCTGAAGACTTTTGAGAAAGGAATGATTTGTAAAAATAATGGAATTTTATTATTTTTTTATTTTTGTTTGTCTATTAATAACAAAAATGTGTTGATGTTTTTTGACCGACGAACCCCGAATGGAGGAGGTATACCTACAATTCGACTGTCTGCTTTTTGTTTTGAAAATCATCCCTTTGTCTTCGCTTGAACCAGGTGGATTAATAAGCGGATCTTCCGGCTATACCTCTGGAAATATTCATCGTACCTACTTTGAAAAAAAGAATCATCTACAAAAACGGCGGAAAAAGACTTCTCCCCTCTCCCCCAACATTTATTTGAAAAGATAGAAGAAAAGGATTTAAAAGTAAAATTTTCTTGAAGGATTAAACCCTCTAGCGGTAAATCTAGAGACTCAAGAGTTGTTTCCAGCAAATTCTCGTGGCTGTTTTTGCTGAATATTTTTTTCCCATGAATATTTCCTGATATACAGAGGACCGGCTTATTGGTCCACCCTGTGCAAGCCAAGTTTTACAAGTTGCGAGCCTATGTAGCATGGGCGAGATAAGATATGCTCCTTGGTATAGTCTCAAATGAGAAGCGTGAAGGCTTTCTCCAATAATTAAAATAGATACATGGATAACTAGTAACTCGTTTGCGAATAACCTTGAACCAGGAACAAGTTCATTCTCGTGGAAAAAAAACAAATTTATTGAATTTGAATATAAAAAACAAGACATTTTGCTACTTTTATGGTTTGCTGAGCAATATTGACCATTTTGGATTGAAACCTCCAACATTTCGGTTCAATGTGCGTTGATTAGATATTTATCTTCTTCTAGTTCTATCAATATTCATAACTAATTCAGTAGACATTATTGTGAACATTCTAGCTAATACCTATAGTTACCTTGTACGTGAAAGGGAAGTTGTTTGTGTCAAGGCGATCAGTTCTTTAGCTTGATTTTTATCGAAACTGATTCACAGCACTCACGTAATAAAGTAATACTTCATTACCTTATTATTAATTATGTTTTTCAACTATCTATGTACTCGTTTTTTTATTAACTAGTATGACTTTGAAAAACATAAACGAGGTCTTGATATAAATATGTAAATGACTATTATTTCATTTCCTAAATGAAGTTGTTCGAATAAAGAAGTAATTCAATGTAAATTCATTTAATTTGTACTATCTTTACCAAACCAAGTTCAAAAATTTCGATAATATGCACCGTAATTTCAAAATGGCGAACAAAGAAGGATTTAAGGAAATCCTTGAAAATGATCAATTATAAATGAAGTTAATTATTGTACCGATTAGCCCTGAGCTAAAAGTTGTGGGGGTTTTCATTTGTGTATCCGCAGATTGCTTCCTAACGTTTATTTCCGTAGTCTGTAGTAGTACCAACTAACGCTGTATACTGAATAGTTTTAGGGGCTTTTTTGTTTCGGTAATAGGTAGGCGCTTCAAATTCAATAACTGAATGCTAGTTTGTATGGACTGCATACATATTGGAACAATAACTGAATTTGAATTCAAGATCTTAAACATGTATGTTTATAGATATATAATTCAGCTTTGGCTAGAGTTGGTTCACTGTTTTCTAAATTTACTGATGAATTAGAAATAATAGTACCAATGATTATATAATAGTAAAAGTAAAAGAACCAATCCTATTTGATGGAAACTGATTCACGGATGTCTGGTGTAAGCAACTAACTTGTTGAAGTATCATCATATGGTTAGGTAGGTATGGTTAATAAAGCAAATGTGTCACCTGGTTTGCAATTTGTTAAATTAGACTAGGAAATTAATTGGCAACAATCAAATATTGTGACATACACGACTGGGATTTCTTTTATCACCAGCGTGATACCTCAATACCGCGGATTAATCCCCCAATAGATCTTGTTATACGCGACTTCTTATTAATTAATAAGTCTTTTCTAGCCTCCAATTCCATTTCTTTCCATTACATAAGGATGGCAGAAACGGGGAAACAAAAGCCTTGAAAACACGGAGGATTTAGGTACTTTTCTCCTATTTACATTAATGCATTTCCACGACTTTAGGTTTAAGCTTTCTTTCAAGTAATTTACTACATTCAAATTTTTATTCTATATTCTTAATCATTTAGATGGCGACTATTTAGTCACCCGAAAAGACCGTCGACTATTTTTATGAGGTTGACTGTTGATCTCGCATTTTCTTGAATAAATGGGACTGTCGGAAAATGAAAGGCTGTTTTTATCACACCAAAAACTGTAGCACTAAAAAATTGAGTAGCCAAATAACATTAATTCTTTAAAAGGTGTTTGGATCAATGTGGCTACCAGTTATCCTAGGAGCGGGTCTACATCCTACGTGGATTGAATGTTTCCTGATCCCTGAATTAACGAAGAAACAAGGCAACCTTCATTTTTAAAATCATATTTTTGAAACATATTTCTTAACATTTTATGAGATGTGGTGCATCAAAATTTATTTTTTTTTTTCGATCAAATAGATTTAAAAATAGACTATCGAACTATCTATATTTAAGGATTTTATGGCTGATTTATTTAGAGTCACAAACCATCATTTTATAATTAAGCCGGTATTTTCGATATCTTTAACCACGTCAAGAACTATGGATTTTAGTCGCCCACCTCTCGCGTTTAAAGAAATGTAATAATGCACTGACTTTTGCCAATTACTTTGGCATTTCTACCAAAAATTGGACCGAATTTATTAGTTGGTGCTCTGAAAAATAAAAATATTATTAATTCTATTTTTGAAAAGTCTTCTACCTAACTACATTTGCACAACTTCAAAATTACCAGCACCAATAAAATCTATAGGTATTGATAATTCCGTCAAGGGGTACGGTAGACTCGATTAAAACCTTACCTGAATAATAATACATCAAAAATAATAATTTCGATATATATAAAATATATCCGCAAATTCGGATTGTCGAGTATTTTGTTGAATTCTAATGGTTTTAACAGATCAATCAATGTCAATAGACTGAAGTAAATCGTACATGTAGGTACTATCAATCCTCCAATACTGAGTTCTTAAATCAGGGAGTTTTACAGATAATAAACCTTGAATTGAAAACTCTTTATGTTAGTTTGTTTTAAAAATTGATTTTAAATAAAAAATAGTAACGTAAAAACTTTTGCAGCTTTAAAGTATTATAATTATTGAACACAATGAACTATGCTATACGAACAGAGAAAACATACCTCCAATATACGAATCTATGCCTTGCCTAATATTCCTTGAAAACCGATAACTGGTAACTATACTCTGATTCTTAGAGCATGGAATTACCAAGGAGACATCGCATTCGGAGAGCAAGTGAAGTCAAATGAGGACCAAATCAATGGCCGCCAATGGACGGTATACTTCTTAGACTAGGAAAGAGAGGGGACTGGTAACGATGCAGCCGAAAATGAGGCAATTTGTCACCAAAAAGGGGTTCACCAGTCGCGTAGACGACGTAGCATCTGAATTTAATATGAATCTATTGAAATGATCAATGACAGGTGCAGATTTTAAACATACTGAATTAAAATATAGATTTTATAAGAACGGTTAAATGCATTGTTCGATTATGCGCGATTACTTTAATTTTATTTCCACATCTAGTTGAATTAATATAGGCAACATGCGAAGCGGGGTTAAGGTGAATGTAGATATTCTAGAGAACTCTCTTTCTCTCTTTGCTCTATCTAGAGCTCACTATATATAATTTTATCCCCACTATTAGCTGTATTCTTTCAGCTAATGCTGGGAATCGCGCGCAGGCGATAGAGGGTTGATGAAGGCACATGATCACCGAAGTCGGTACATGAAACCCCGATCAACCAGATGTGAAAACAGGCGTGAACATGCATTAAGATTTATCTAAATAGATTGGCGTTGAATGTTACGAAATAAACCAACTAAGAATGTTATCCTTCATTTTATGTTCTGGAAATTGGAATACATGGTATCACAAAATACTTCAATAACTTTTACATTTTAATTCAAATTCACATAGGTATACGGAAAAAAATATTTGTGACTCTCCAATTACATGATTGTTTGTAGCTATTGTAATTATTTAAATAAAAACAAGAATATAGAGTTCAAATCTTATAAAATAGAAATAACAATTATATAAAATATTAAATAACAACAGGAAAAGAAATTCAGCACGTTCAATTATTCACCAATTCGTTGAAACTTACTGATAATTGACATTATTTTCCCTTAAATAACACAAGTTTAGAGAACTGATTTCTTACAGGATCTATTACTTCAGATTATCTCTTCATCACAAAATGTAATCTTACATTTGTATACTTAGAAATAACTGACTCTCTTAACATTTTTTCAATAACTGGCATGTCACAAGGCCTTCAATATACTTACACAACAATTTGAAATTAGCAATTGATCAAAAATCATAGGTACTGCATCATCATACAGGCGAGTTTTTTCCCAAATATGATAAATGTGCTTTGAGCCAATTTTGTTATTTTGGATGACTACCCAAGCAGCCCTTTCCATTTTTTATGAGTCCAAATTACAACTCTGTTGGGATGTTTGATGCAAATCTGAAAAACAAATCTTTTACATATTTACATTACAGATACATTTCTTTGAACCATAAAAAGTGGCAGAAAAGCAACTATGTTGATATATCACTATATTAAAATAAAACTGTTATGTAGGTGCAACGCCACTGGAAAACCATGTACGATTAGTTCAAGTTTTGATTTCTAACTAATATTACAGAATAATGAACAAAAAATACAACATGAAATGAATAGGAATAGGATGGTTTAGGTAAGGCCTGACTAGAAGTATGATTATTTTAGCAAATAATATGTCGATAACAGAATAAATTTGAATTTTGTAACCAGGAAAACCAACTCATTGCTTTTTACCTTTTAATTGTAATTCCTGGCTCCTTTTGATCACTGCGGCTTTTGCAGCCATAAGTCAACCTACCATAATAATCCAATGAAAATATTGAAGTTTTTATAACAAATTTAGTCACAAAATCACAAAATTCGAACGATGTCACAACCAATGTTTGTCACCAAAAAATAGCGTCTTCTTCATAATTTGGTCACAAAACCCAACACGCGCAGATAACGGATGTTACGAGTCCCCTCTCTTTCCTAGTCTAAGGTATACTTGCCAGTGAAATTTGGTAGGTATACTAGATGTATGTTAGTTTTGATCCTATTTTAATCATTAAATATAGCACATGCTGGGTCCCTATTAATTTTCTATTATCTACGAAATTCTAGCGCAAGGTATCGGTATGAATGAAAATAATAAAATCATAATAATCTTTGTTTATTTTTATTAAGGAAATAACGACTAATTAAAAGAACTATTGTCCAGAAAATAAGATTAATTTAGTAAATTTATTGCGAATATTATTATCAAACTAGCTTTGCTGTTTGGCAATAAAATGCAATCTTACTTTTAAATATTTATCAATTATAGCTTCAGTTAAAAAATATATGTGGTTTGAAGGCATTCCCAATATATGTTCATTTAAGCATGTGAAATGTAGTTCAATGTGTATGCCGTAAAGCATTATTTTATTTTTCAAACTTTCAACAAAATTTGCTTTACACAAATTCCGTTCGTCTACTCTCAAAAAATGCTCGGTCGTTTTGCATACAGAAACGACATCTTTGGACGGGTATGTCAGTCTCCCATGATTTTTACACTCACTGATGGCACAAGAATTTATTATATAGTCATGGTCACTCCAAACATGTTGCAACGATTTTTCCTCCAAAAATATGTAGTAGCCTGCCTTCTGCAGACACAATGTTTAGTTGCGGAGTTTTCGAACGACTTTACCCACTCAAAATTGGAATAACTTCTTTAAAAAAATGTCTGTCTATTCCTTTGTCATCTGGCAGCTGCGCTCTAAGGTTGATCTAGAACTTTTAAGGCTATACTATTTTTCCTACGTTCAGTCTTGTATAACTTACGCAATTGTATCTTGGGGCAACTGTACGAGAGCAAATGAGGTATTTATCCAGCAAAAAAAGATTTTAAGAACCATTCTATTCAAACCATTTCGTTATTCGTGTCGCGAATTGTTTACCAAGTTGAGCATACCTACGTTTCCCTCTCTGTTTTTGTATAACTCTGTAAAATACGCAAGGGACTCTTCTACTTTTGGATTAACTCGAGATGTCACTGATCATTATTAACTGAGACGAAACTCCAACCTAAATATGCCTACCTAAACATCGTCCGTCGATTGTTGCTAATAGCCCATTAGGCTTGCCAGCAAAATTATATAACAAACTACCAGCAAATATTAAACAAATAACTGTTTCAAGCAAGTTCAATAAAGTGTCGAAACAATTTTTTTATAGTATATAAAAACTTTTACTCAGTGCAAGAGAACCTCGTATAACCTAGTATAATGGAAAATAATCCATGCTTTTTTTATGTTCAATTATTTCTTCATACAATCCAATAGCACTCTTCAGTGAAACAATAAGACCCACAAACCCAGTTTTTAGCCCCGTTTTAATAACTAATTCTCCATTATTATAATGTAGGTTTGAAATATAATATACAGCATCTTCACAATTTTTTTTGTTCGTTCTAAATTACTCCTACACAAAAGTTGTTTAGAACCTTGTGTTCGAATTGAGCGGCTATTTAAAATATCAAAAACTTGGTTCATAATTCTTATAAATTTCACTGTAGCTTCCCATCCATAAAATTCTCTTAATTTTAGTTCTTCAAAACAATAAGTAAGGGAGTCTGCAACAGATTCACTTAACAGTTGAAGTGCAAGACGAACCTTTAAACAATTTCTTATATAAACTTGACGCATTATTGTATAGTATCTACCGAAAAGGTGATACTTATATTATTTGCGGTGATATTAATGTGGATTTTATAGTAATTAGTGATAAGAAACAAAACATTATAAATATGTTATATGAATATGGCATTAAAAATCATATCAGTGAGGTTACAAGAATAACATCTACAACTGCAACCTGTATAGATAACGTTTTCTCAAACACAGATGAGTGTATTGCGAGTGTGAGTCGCGCTTTTTTCTCAGACCACACTTATCAGGTATGTTTGTTTAATAATATAATTCATAAAAAGAGTAAAACTAGTAAACATATTCAAAATAGGCAATTTAGTGACTCTAGTATCCAAGACTTTCAGTACTTCTTCTCAAAAGAAAATTGGAACGAAATGTTCAGACTTTCATGAACAGTTTTCTATATTTAATCATAATTTTCTCTATTATTATGAGTGTGCGTTTCCAATTAAAACAAAGAAAATTAAACACAACAGAAAGAAGTGGTACACTCCAGAAATCAAGCAAATGCATTCCCTTCTTTGTGAAATGTGTAGGTTAAGTAAAGATCTAAATAACCCTTGGTATACAGAAAAATATAGACAATTCAAAAAACAGTATAGAGTGCATATAAGAAATCATGAAAGAAATGCAAATAATGAACGTATTTTAAATTCAAATAATGTCATGCGTGAAAGTTGAAAAATCATTAAAGAAAGTAAAGATAGTGGATCAACAAGGCAAGCAAATTATATTAATGATTATTTTATTGATATAATTTAAATCACTCGGTACCAAATTATAATAAATGTATAATAGATAAAGCACCTACAAGTTTCTTTTTAACACCAACAATACCTGAAGAAATTTTATCAATAATAAGAAAAACTACTACCAAATCTACACCTGGGCCAGATGATATTGATGGCAGAGCAATCAGATCAGTTGCCACACTCATTGCTGAACCACTGTGTCAGCTGATAAATATGTCATTTTTACTAGGAATATTTCCAAACGTTAAACAATCTAAAGAGATTCCAGTTTTTAAGAATAAGGGATCTGCTAACTATATAAAAAAATATAGATTGATTTGTATCCAAAATCAGTTTTCTGAATTTTTTGAGTCAGCGTACTGTCAACGACTAATAAATTACTTGGAGTGGTTTAAATAGCTTCCTGGTTTTAGAGAGAAGAAATCCACTACAACTGCTATTCATGATACACTAGAATTTGTGTACAAATCGCTCAATAGTAAAGAAAAAACATTATGTTTGTTTTACGACTTAAGCCGTGCATTTGATACGATCGACCGGGATTTATTGCTGCTCAAGCTAGAGGCTGTCGGTGTGCGTGAGGCACCTCTTGAATGGACCAAGTCTTACCTATCTGAGCGTACACAAATAACAGTTTTTGATAAAACAAAATCACAAATAAGAGAATCTAATTTAGGAGTACCTCAGGGCTCAATTTTAGGACCCCTGTTCATTATAATATTCACATCTGATATAAAAAAATGGTGCAAATATCCTGATAAAATTATATTATATGGATGATACTAATATGTATGTTAAACATTGACACTAAACAATTAATTACAGATAGTAATAGGGCTTCTAGTGAGTTTCAGGAATATTGTTCTCAGAATGGTTTGCAATTGAATGTTACAAAAACATATTTTATGCGGTTTATACCAAGAAATGTTACGCCAGATCATAATTTCTTCCTGCACATCAATAGCAAATCAATTGAAGCTACAGAAACGATACTATTTCTAGGGGATACTCTTGACCGAAAAATTAACATGGGAGGCTCATATAATAACTGTATGCTCCAGACTGAGCATATGTTGTTATATGATAAGGCATCTCAGAGACTTTGTTTCCTTTGATGTATTGAAACTAATATATTATGGGCTTGTTCAGTCAATATTGCAATATGGACTAGTATTCTGGGGCTCCTCTCCACACGCTGATAAGGCTCTCAAAGCACATAAGAAAATTCTAAGAGCAATGTTCAATGTCCATCCATTGTCAACATGTAAAGACCTATTTAAAAAATCACAAATACTAACATTACCCAGTTTATATATATTTCATGTCATTACCTATATCAAAGAAAATGAAAACAGGTTCAAGAAAAACGAAGACTTGCACCCGCATCATAGACGGCAAAAAGAAAATATTCACCAAAGTTATTCACGCCTAAAAATTTGCCAGAACTCGCCTAACTACATAGGAGTTAAACTATATAATAAATTCAAATGTATCTGTAATAAACGATACTCCTGTGATATGTCTAATATGTCCATCCGCAGCAAACTCAAAAATTTTCTGACGGACCAAGTATTTTATAGTATAGATGATTTTCTCAATTTTTAAATTGTATTCTTATATTATATTTATGTTAGTTCTAATATAATCATTTTAATTGTATATTTATACACCATTTTTTGACTAGTCCGATAAAAATGCATCTGTCTTTTATATTACTTGATTGAATGTATATGTATTTTTGTGATGAATAAATTGATTTGATTTGATTCCATATACAGTATTCAAACTTTGTTTCCATGGAACAATATAGTTATTACAAAATTTATGAATATTTTGCAGCAGCTATCTGAATTGGGCTGCACGATGAATGATTCCGAGTTAGCTGAACTTGTACTTATTGGTCTTCCTGAAGAATTTAGTCCCTTTATAATGGCATTAGAGGGTGTTCATGAGACATTAAGCCAAGAAACAATGAAATCTTGATTGTTGAAAATAGCTGAAGACAAGAATGAAGCGGAATCATCAGCATTGTTTGCACAGAGTAGGTCCAAGAAAGAGGTTTTCAAACCTACTTGTTATCATTGCAAACAGAAAGGTCACATTAAGCCAAAGTGTCCCAAACTTCAGATGAAGCATTTAAGAGTAGAATCTCCAAGAGGTTCCTCAAAATGTAAATAAATCTTGTATGTCAATAATGACAAACTACCTGTAGAGAGTAGGTGATTTATCCCTATTGTTAAATAATCAAGTACAGACCAAATTGAAAGATGTTGCATATGTTCCTGGTCTAGCAGGAAATCTTATGTCAATAAGTAGAATCACTGATACAGGGAAAATTGTTCTGTTTAATGAAAAAGGTTTCAAACTTTTTGATGAAGAAAATTTTAAAGTATCAGGCAACACAGTTGCCACAGGTTAGGTTTTCACCACTTCTCTGGCATGATAGACTTGGGCATTTAAACTATAAATCAATGATTTTATGTATATCTGAACCAACCTGGAAAAGTGCACGATATTTTATATCGTTTACTGATGACAAAAGTCGAAAATCCTTTGTTTATTTTCTTCAATCAAAAGATCAGGCTCTAGATGCATTCAAGTAATTTCAGAATATGGCTGAAAAGCAAACTGGTAAACAAATACTTAGACTTAGGAGCGATAGGGGAGTTGAATATTGTATTAATGTTTTTAATGGGTTTCTTTCTTAAAATGGCATTGTTCATGAAAAAAACATCCAGAAACTCCTCATCAGAACAGAGTGGCGGAAAGTTTAAATAGAACGTTAATCGAAAAAGCAAGAACACTGCTCATAAAAGCTGGTTTATGTAAACGATACTGGGGAGAGGCGCTAAATATTGCAAATTATTTGAAAAATAGAAATCCGACAACAGCATTAGGTGATACTCTTCCAGAGGAAGTATGGACAAAAAAAAAGGTTAGTTTAAGTCATATAAGAGTATTTGATTGAGAAGCTTATGCCCTTACATCGTATCAAAAGTGAAAGAAACTTGATCCGAAGGCTAAACCATACATAATGATGGGATATGTTGAGGGATCAAGGGGCTACAGGTTAGCTGATCCACAAATTGGTGGCAAACTCATAGAGACTCAGCATGTAGCGTTCATTGAAAATGTTTTTTTTATTTCTAAAGTTAAAAAGGGAGAAGCAATAAGTAACTTAAGTGAATTTAAAGAGAATATTGTTGTGTTTTGAAATAATGAACACACAAGGTGAAATTGTCAAACCTGATGTCTCTAATAAAATAATAAATAAAATAAAATAAAATAGTTTTCATTTTCACAAGACAATGTGTTTGTATCAATTATAACTAAAAGTAATATACATATAAAATGCACCAAATATACATACGCATATACACTTAGATATCTTTTCAGAAACCTTTTGTAGTTGCAATATAAAAGCATGTCAAATTCATCATTATTCCTTAAAGAACTCTTCAAGGGAATAGAGACACTTAATCAATTAAAAAAACATGTAAGGATTTTTTTAAACACTTAAAATTATTAGCCTGTTTAATGCTAGCTTTAGATCTAAAGCTAGCAGAGTAAACATTAAATATCAACTTTTCTGGGAACTTCTTTCGTTGTTATTGTAGGGCTAATTAAGTGCTAATTATGTGCTATATTCCAGAATTAATTGCTCTTATAGTTTGTCAAAAAATGTCTGCTTTTCTCAGAAATCATATTTTTGAGAATATCTTATTTGGTGATTCTAGAGCTATTTAAGGGCTAAATAGCTGTTGTATCCCGAAATTAATTGCTCTTATAGTTTTTTGGAAAATGGTTGCTTTGCTAGCTTTAGATCTAGCAGAGCAAAGTTTATAAATCAACTTTTTTGTGAAATTATTTTTCAGAGCTTGTAGGGATAATTAAGTGCTGTATTTCGAAATTAATTGCTCTTATAGTTTTTTCAACAAATGACTGCTTCGCTTTTAATAATCAACATTTTGAGAACGTTTTTTCAAGTCAAATAAGAAGGACAATTTTGCTATTGCGGGGATATTTAAGCTTTAAGGTCGTCGTCAGCCCTTTTTGCGTCCACTGCTGAACATGCCTCCTCTTCACTGCCTTATCAGTATTGCAACTGATAAGGGGACCTACACCTTAAGGTGGACTCCGAACCACCGATATGTTTCCAAGAGACATACCATTCAACCAGATCAGAGGATTTTTGAGGCGTACCTTACCATGCTGCCTCAACGCGGGTTGGTAAGGGCAAGTGATGTCGACCGCTAGTTTTTACCATTTTTATAGCGATCCTTCTACCGGAAATTTTTAGGAAAATTTTCATGTATGGAAAAAATTGTTGACCTAGTTGGGCTCGAACCTACAACCTCTCGGTTAGATATCCAACGTCTTACCAACTAGACCACCGGGGCTTTAAAGGTAAAGGTATATAAAAATATATAATGCATTGCCTCCACATTTCAAAGACAATACTATGAGTGTCTTCAAACGAACTTTGAAAGAATATCTCACTTTGAATCCCTTGTACTCATTAGATGATTTTTTTTTTCAGTATCTGTAAATATAAATGTTTTTACCTATATTTTGTATTTTTAGTATATAATTAGTATTATTAACTTCATGTATATGACGTTGTTGATGTTTCACAGGAAACCCTTGGCAATAAAATTATTATTATTACAACGGGAAACTTGAAAGACCTTTGGGTAGATTTTTTTGGGATAGTTTACCTACCTACCTACCTACTTAATTTTTTGTAATCCATTTTAATTCCAGTTCAAATTTGAGATTTTAATGGTTTTAAATTTATTGTCTCACCCAACTAAGAAATGTACAATTCTGATACTGGAAAGCTAAGAAAAAAACTTCATTTTTGTAGGGCCGGACTGTTTTCGATTGCTAACCAAATATGATCCTATGACAGTAAGATAGGTTTCAAAAAAGTTGATTTTTAAGTTTGCTCTTCTAGCTTTAGATCTAAAGCTAGCAAAGCAGCCATTTTCAAAAAACTATAAGAGCAATTAATTTCGGAATACAGCACTTAATTATCCCTACAAGAACTAAAAAAGATGTTCCAAAAAAGTTGATTTTTAAAGTTTGCTCTGCTAGCTTTAGATCTATAGCTAGCAAAGCAGCCATTTTTCAAAAAACTATAAGAGCAATTAATTTCAGAATACAACAAGTATTTAGCACTTAATTAGCTCTACAATCACCAAATAAGATTTTCTCCAAAAAGTTGATTTTTAAAATAAAAGCAGACATTTTTCGAAAAACTATAGGGGCAATTAATTTTGGAATACAGCACTTAATTAGCCCTACCAGAACGAAAAAAACAGTTCCCAAAAAGTAGATTTTTAATGTTTGCTCTGCTAGTTTTAGACCTGAAGCTAGCAAAGCAGTCATTTTTCAAAAAAACTATTAGAGCAATTAATTTCGGAATACAACCATTATTTAGCACTTAATTAGCTCTACAAGCAACAAATAATAAGAAATTATTAAAATTTACTGCTATATCTACACGGTCATCAATAATCGAATCTCCGTTTTTATGCTTTTAATAGATCGGCCTTGGTTTCGTAACTTGTAGGCACTAAATTCTAAATTCTTGGTAATGGTGATGACGTTTCAGTGATCATCTAGGACTTCCAGTGGCGAATGGAAAACTTTATATGGGGATAAAGGTTTATTGAAAAAATATGTATCGAGCGATCATAAACACTATTCTTCCTGAGTAGGCCTTCGAAAGTGAAACGGCATGTCGTTAACTTGTATTATCTGAAATGGCATTGATCCTGTCTACAACAGAGACCTGCTAACGGAGCAAATTAGCGATATACCTGACGTTTGACAGCTAGCACGAAACGTAACCCATATTCAAACGATATAATATCAAACCCTTTATAATTTAACCACCGTCGTATACGATTCCTCTTAAATAATTAATCATTTTACATTCTTGAATTTAGATTCATTTAACCACAAACAGGAAAGATTTCATAACCATCAATGAGAGATGTCATTAGCTATTTATAAATGTCATGGTAACGGCATATCTAGAGTTGAAAGTGTTCATACCTACATTAAAATTAAAAATACTAAGGCAGATACAGGTTCAGTGAATAGAAACAAGTGAAATTTTTGAAAAAAAAATAGAAATAGTTTTTATTGGGCATTTAAGATTTAAACCGTACCGATGAGTACCTACTATTGCTATCCTTTTCTCGATTTTAACTATACTTATGTATATGTGTTTGCCAGCAACAGCAATTCCATAACAAATTACTGTTTGTCTACCACAACGCAAAATTAAACTTTAAATTAACAATAACGTCTGACAATTGCGACATAATCATAGACGATCTTCCAGAAAGTACCTATATACCAGAGAACGAGACGTATAAAAACGCTCCATGCTCGTGCGTAATTCCAGTGACGGATCCCTCAACGTTCCATGTCGACAAAATAATAATCTTATTTCAATGAGATTGAATGAGATAATTATAATTACCAATATTGGATCACACTTGGAGCTTAACAGACGGCGAGATGTCTGCGATCTAACTACGAATTCGAAATTTCAAGTCTCTAGACCGTATGGGGCCTGAGAAATCGCTGCGGAGTCCATTGATACAAGAACCGAAAGTAATAAAAACTATTTAAAAAGTTGTTAATTAATTAATTCAGATACACATTTATAACACACAGAAATGAGCATCAAGTTAGCTAAGCACCTGTCAAGAATCGATTCGAGAGTAGGTGGATAATTTGCCGTTAAATAGTCGTGAGTTAGTTGTGAAAACACCGATTTTGTCGTTTTTTGTTTTATTGTTTTTTTTGGGTGCTTTGCTAACTTGATATAAAGTTAGAAAAGCACGCCTTCAAAAAATGACTTTAAAGCGTTGGCAGAAGAATGGGATAAGTTTTTGCCGCTAATTAGTCGTTAATTATTTGTGAAGAAATTAATTTTCCAAATTAATTTTTTTGTTTATTTTTTGGGTGCTTTGCTATTGATATAAAGTTAGCAAAGCACGCCTTCAAAAAATGACTTTAGAGCGTTCGTAGAAGAATGGGAATGGGATAAGTTTTTGCGCTAATTAGTCGCTAATTAGTTGTGAAGAAATTAATTTTCCAAATAAATTTTTTGTCTATTTTTTGGGTGCTTTGCTAACTTGATATAAAGTTAGCAAAGCACACCTCCAAAAAATGACTTTAGAGCGTTCATAGAAGAATGGGAATAGAATAAGAATTTGCCTCTAATTAGTCGCTAACTAGTTGTGAAGGAATTTCTTTCCGCAAAGAAATAGAACAGAGAAAATTCAAAGTTTCGCGCGCATATCATTCAGCGAGTAGCATCAATGCTCGTTATTGCGCTTGCGAGTTTTTCTGTATGTAAGAAGCATAGCAGTATCAACAAGGAGAACGTCTTTAAACTTCTTCATTTATTCTAACAGAGTTCGAGATTTTATTTCTTTCCGTGCTTTCAAAATGTCCTGCAGAGTGAATTAGAAATGGCAATTCATAGAATCTTAGAATTTTGTACGTTTTAAAAAATACTTTTGCTTTTTTTTATGAATACATTAAGCGCTATGTTTATTTTATAAACTTTTATAAATATGTGAATTATCATTACCTTTAAATCATTTTGTTTGGTAATAAAACGGTTTTTGGTAAAAGAGAAATCGTCTCTGCATTAAATATATATTTCTCTCAGTATATCAGTTTCAGAATTTTTCAACCAATCTTAACGAATTTCCTTGGAAAAAATACTAAAACAAGTACTAAAATCGAGAAAAAATACATCATGGAATTAGGTACTTGGTGGAATTTCTTCATGAATTTGTTGAACTGGGGCTATTATAATAATCACTTCCTATCACAATTCTTATTTCAGAATTCTCAATTTGATATAATGTCAGAGTTATATGAGGTTACTATAAAGGATAATTTCTTCAATATTTATTCAAGATTCAACTTTGTGGTTACAACTCTGCAAGATTTACTTCAATTTTTGGCTGACAAAGGTTGCCTTAATTTTTTTAGGTTGCAATATTTTGGATACTACTCTAAAAGAATAATCATGCCTAGAGGGCGCCCAACTTCTGTCGAAAATAGTACTGTAATTCAGGCTATTTTGAATCACAAAATCGATATCATTTGTGATGATAAACACAATGATATTGCCTTAGAATCTGATCCCGTATAGAGCACAATTTCTGAAGAGCTTCTTAGTAAAGTGAAACCAAGGTCCCTATATTCCTACCTTGTGAATAATCGGTTCCGCTTGAAAAACTTGTTATTTGCGACGAATAAAAAATAATAATTTTGAAAATGAATTAGCGACTAATTAGCGGCAAATTCTTATTCTATTCCCATTATTCTACGAACGTTCTAAAGTCATTTTTCGAGGCGTGCTTTGCTAACTTTGTATCATGTTAGCTATGCACCCAAAAAAAAATTAAAAAATAATAATTTAGGAAATTAATTTCTTCACAACTAATTAACGACTAATTAGCGGCAAAAACTGATCCTATTCCCATTCTTCTACGAACGCTTCAAAGTCATTTTTGGAGGCGTGCTTTTCTAACTTTATATTAAGTTAGCAACGCATCCGAAAAATACAAAAAAACATAAAACGACAAAATCGGTATTTTCACAACTAATTCACGACTAATAAGCGGCAAATTATCCACCTACTCTCGATTCGATTCGTGGCAGGTGCTTAGCTCACACAGAAATATAATTATTCTCCATCCGTTTGAACCCATACTTGAGCTAATGCCTGCCAGATTGCACGTGAGTGTAAGTAAATGTGGTTGTATTGTCATTTTTTCATATATTTATATCCGAACAAAATGCATACCATATTTTAAGTCTGTTAACAACTTATTTTAATAAAAAATGATATACATATATAAGTGCATATATACTATTTATTTCCATATATGTATATTATGTAAATAAATTCGTCATCTTTTATATATTTATAATTTTCAAGTATTTATCTAGCAATTTATTTACTTCTTTCGGATATCGAAGTGGTGAATTCCTGTAGTTTTCAGTTGTGTTGTGAGTTTGTGAGAAATATGGAAGACAAGAGTACCTAGTCAAAGTAAACGCCGCCGTTTTTCGAAATTTTCGTTAGGTTGCCACACAAGACTTGTATTTTATTATTTTATCAAAAATACTATTGACAATGCCCTGAAACAGGTATACGGTCCATACTTCAACCCATTTCATTAAAAAGTAGCCCGCTTACTATAACGCGAATGATACGCTGCTGAGCTGACAGGTGGTGCTATGTCTCTACCTTACGACAACTTTCATATATTATTCTTCTCCAAGTGACAATTAAACGCATCGTTGTTATGTGACTTTTACAATAAGGAATTCTGTTATTATTTATTAAATAAATATTGATGTTACCGAATACATTTTATTAGCAGAAGGACACCCCCAGCAAATATAACCTTTATACTCTGTATGTTGTATTATGTATATTTTTTGGTAAAATTGTAAATGATCAAATAACTAGCATCACAATCCGGCAACAATGTTTTAGTTTTTTGCACTGTTGACGTCACTGCCTACAATTTACGAACTCGGGTATACCTGTAAAGGAGCTCAAACACCAATGTCTTCGTCAGTGAAGTTTACAGTTTTTGAATAATCTGAACCAGATTTAGATGTGCCTTACCAGAAACTGATTGGTGGGCTCATCTATCTGAATGTTTGTACTAGACCTGATTTATCATTTGCAACTAGTTATCCAAGTCAATTTACCAAAAATTATGGAAAGGTACATTGGCTGCTGCTCAAAGAATTTTACAATATCTGCCAGTAGCTAAGAATTATGCCCTGTGTCCAACACACATCTAGCTAAGAAAGCGCAGCAACATTTTTGACAGGATTTGCTGTTAGACGTCTTGCTCTCTTAAGCTGGTTTTATGGAGTGTATATGCACAGACATATTTTATATGTCTGTGGTGTATATGGCTGTTTCGCTTGACAAGTGTCCACAAAAAAGCATTAAATAACGTTTCTGAAAATTGCCAGAATGGCGCTAGTGTAGTAGAAGGTGTAAAATATTTTTGTATCTGTTCTTAAACTCAACCTGAAATCTTATCTTGACACTTGACATTAGTATTTGGTTATTTTCTGATCTTGATTGTAAAAAGCTCTTAAAAGTGAAAAGTGAATAAAATAATGGTGAAAGTTAGTGCCATACATATAGAGTGTGTATTGTGTGTTTTTTTTATATATATTGTGTCTGTATTATCCATCTTGAAAATGGCGCGTTTAGCTAGTAACTTTTCTTTTTCAATGCTACTGTCTACTCCCACAACTTTCGGCGCTCTCTTTGAAAAATGGTACTCTGGTACACCAGCGCCCTCCTAATTTAATGCTCTTTCGGGGCCATTTTTTTAACACAGAGATGGTGCTTATCCCCTCTACACTCCATAGCTTGTTTATAAAGAAGCTTTTAAAAATAACTGTTGGGGTTATTTCTGATGCTGCAGCTTAAAAAGCGCAAGCCTTTCACACCAAAATCTGTCCAAAATGTTGCAGCGCTTTCTTAGCTAGATGTGTGTTGCATGCAGGGATGGTTTGTTATACAAGCAGGGAAAAGGGAAATTAACTGCCTTTGCAGATGCCAACTAGGGTGACAATACAACTGATAGACATTCATTCACACTTTTTGTAGTCAAATTTGGAGACACAGCAATGTTTTGAAAAACAAGGAAACAGAGAGAGGTAGCTTTATCAACTTTTTAGGCAGAATATTATAGCAGGTGTAGTGAAGCGAGAGAAAATTGTTTTATAAGGAATGTGTTGTCTGAATTCAAACTTGGTTTGTAAACAATTTATAATGATAACATGAGTGCTATTAAATTAATAAAGAATGAACACCATCACGGTCGAACGAAACACATAGATATGATTTTTCACTTCATAAGAGAATTATGGATCGATAAAGCTATTTCACTTAATTATAGGCATACATGTGATATGGTTGCGGATCTTCTGACTAAACCATTATGTGTAGAAAAACATTATCATTACTTAAATGAACTTAGGATGTCGGATTAGGTGGGGGTGTTAGAATATTGTAATCCAGTCATCCTTACTCTTAGTCTACTTAGCCTCACTTCCTGTTCTATGTAAATGTTTGTTGTTGTTGTTGTATGTCATTTTTTTTCGTGATTGACTGTCATACTTCATACATAGATAGCAAGATATACGAACCATTCTCTGATACAAACGCTTATAATAAGGAATTATTTGAAATGCTATAAGGTAAAGGCCTTTTATGGTCGTCCTTAAAATGACAGCTAAGCATGCGCACTAAAAAAATAATAATAAGGGAGCCATAATAAAATACTTCTTTCCTCTATTTACGACTAGTTACTGTAAGTTTTGAAGGTTTCCTTATTTCCCTTATTCAACGAATCTAACCTCACAAAAAAAAGATTTCATTACAAGCTTTTGTTGCTGTTGAAATTAGGAAAATCACTTTGAAAAAACAGAGTAAAGACGCAGACAAAAGTATTAGGTTAGCTGTTACTTACTGATTATCCAGACAAACTGTCAATTTAAAGAGTCCGTTCCAATAAGTCTTTATTTTTTAGAAAAATATGGTCAAGACCTTATTAAAATAAGGCGACCCCTTAATAGTGCATGACGTAAAAATATATTTCCAATAACTCCCTTAATGTAACTTCTTCACTTGTATATTATCAATATTCATAAATAAAATCTAGTAACATCGATCCAATCTGTTAATTATTTCTAAACCCAACATACAGGTATATCAGTATTTAATATTATATTTTTTTATAAAAATTATTGTACTAATTGTAACTATAGGATATTACTAGAGCGCTGTATAGATAGATAGATCTATAAAGCGCTCTAATATTACTATTGTAAAAATAAGAAAAGAGCAAACGTAAGCATAGAACTCAAAACCCTCCAAAAGGCAACCCTCCATTCTCAATCTTAGGAATGGAGGAGTTATATGGTCATTACAGCTGAACCATGTATTGAAATAAGGATATGCTGTAACGATAGGCATGTGTTGATTTTGCATTATATACAGGGTGTTTAATAATATATGCGCAGAACTTGAGGATGTGATAACTCGTCCCAAAATATGAAAAAAATAGTTTTTTGTGAATATCTCCGGAACCGTTGATCGTACAGAAAACAGCTTTTGTAAGCATTTTCCACTCATTACAAGCTAAGTTTTCAGTCAGAAAACAAATTTTGTTAAGTCCTAATTGGTGAAGATTCTGAAGGAGTAGGGTTGTTTTTCTCCCCAATTTCTACGCCAATGGAAAAAATACGGTTTTGAGGCGCTCATTTGAACCGCCATTGTTTTTTATACAAAAAGAGGTATAGTTGATCGTGAGCTCTAAGGTCGAGCGTTTTCCAGAAAAATAAACTTTTATGACCTAATAAAAAAAATCTTTTTCAAAACATAGCTTATTATTAGTGGAAAATGTTTACAAAAGCCTTTTTCTGTACGATAAACGGTTCCGGAGATATTCAAAAAAAAACTATTTCTTTTTTCAATTTCAACACCCAGTATCTTGAAAATGGTGCATTTTAGAGAGGGTAAGATTATATAAACTTTTTTTCATATTTTTGGACGAGCTATCATATCCTCAAGTCCTGGGCATATATCATGAAACACCCTGTATAAATAGGTAGCTGTACGGGGTGATTCAATAAGGGTGACGAGGTACTGTATCTCAGAAACTAATAGTCGTAGAAGTTTAGGGAAAAAATCTTTCAGAGGAAATCGATCAAGGAAAATTGCTGGAAATATTTTTTAAATTCATACGTCCACCGCTAGGTGGCGTAATAAAATTTTCCTAAATAAGTTTAGAAATGAATATTCTCACGGTAATGGCAACATTATCGTCCATCTTTTTGATATATGTTTTTTTTATTGTAGGACGTAAAATAAACGCGGGAGGGGATGCTTAACTTTTTGGACTATAAGTGTCTATAACTTAAGTTTGACTTAACGGAATTTTGTTAACAAGGTATGGTTCAAGAAAGGAAGGTTTGGTGAATTTAATATAAAACCATCCATGCCATTCTGGTTCTTGCCGCTCTCGCTAGGGGGCGGGTTTGATAAAGTTAACCGTTTTTCTTTTAATTTTGATCCGAAATCTCAAATGAATATCTTATAAGATTCGGAAAGCAGATCAAATTTGCAACATAGTAAGTCCAAACAGCTT
Source organism: Crioceris asparagi (assembly GCA_958507055.1). Taxonomy (NCBI): domain Eukaryota; kingdom Metazoa; phylum Arthropoda; class Insecta; order Coleoptera; family Chrysomelidae; genus Crioceris; species Crioceris asparagi. The sequence goes on from OY293827.1 coordinate 49,165,693, forward strand.
GGCCATATCTTCATTTGTTTAAAAGTTATGGCTTAAAGAATATTTTATTCAAGTTTCGTAGTCAAGCATGCCATAGACAAACGAAAAAAACAGTTTAAAACTTTGTTCTCATTTTAATGTCTTCACAATAATAATGATATAACATAACAAACAAGAAAACAACAATTTTAACAAATTAACATTATTGAACAAACTTTACTATCTAAAAACTTTAACGTTTTAAATATTCAAAATCTCCACCGTTATTGGCCACGCATAAATTAAGTCTTTCATTTGTGGATAATACACTAACTTCAATTTCAGCAACGGAAATATTTCTAATAGCTTCCCAAATTCTACCTTTCATATCATCAGCTATTGTTGGATGTTCTTTATAAACCTACCCCATAAATAAAAATCCAGGACCGTAAGGTCGGGAGACATCCATCCTCTTGTCTTCTATCAGTATGGGTAACTCGGTTTCCAAAAATTGTAGATAAGCTACGCCATTTAAAGGCCGATCAAAAAAAATGTGGCCCAATAATTCTTCCACCCAAAATCTCGCTCCATCGACTTTGAAATTGAACTTCCCTTAACCAGTGAGGATTTGTTTCTGATTAATAGTGCATGTTATGAGTATTAACTTTTCCTGAACTGGAAAAAGTGGCCTCATCAGTCCATAATATTTGAGATACAAAATTTATGTTTTCGTTAACCATCCCCAACAGTCAACAACAAAAGTCTAATCGATGGATGAAATCGGCTGCTATTAATTCTTGATGTAAATTTACATGGTACGGATATAATTTATTGTCTTTTAATATTCGTTGAATGGAGGAATATGTCAATGCGAGATCTCTTAACAAATATCTATTGCTACATGCTATTTCGGGGCAACCTTACAGTCCTGGATTTTTATTTATGGGGTAGGTTTATAAAGACCGTCCAACAACAGTTGATGGTATGAAAGGTAGAATTCGGGAAGCCATTAGAAACATTTCCGCTTGTTGCTACCCGTTTTCTACTTTCACTTTGATTTCGAAAGTGGTAGTAACAATTGGTTGGTTGGTTGTTCTATAGCACGGCTAAACGGGGTGAGTTGTGCTTGAAATAAAACAAGGATGCGTATCCAAGATGTATTGCTGCTCAGCGTTGGGCGGATAGTGCCAAAGTGAAACAATTTGGCCAAATAGTAATGGCGGTGCTTATACAATTTACTATAAGGTAAGTGTCCCTATCAACTCTTCACTATAAAGGCCGTAATTTTAACAATAAACTCCCTACTTGTAGGATCCTGCAAGCTTACAGAGCGGGAACGGCAGTATTGAGGAGTAAAGCAGTTTATATTCTGAAGCTTCCCTACCATGCAAAGAAATAAACAAGCAACGGCCGTAGATGATATAACGATTGAATTTATCGGGCTTTGGCAGTTGTTCTTATTCTAAGGCTTATCTGTTAGCTCCGTCGCTCGGTGGGTGTCGTGCAGAACAGGTCTGGAGTCCGGTGCACCGGGTCCCTATGGTGAAGGAGGTTGTTCTGGGCTTCAGCTCTCCGTACCTGAAGTACTTACTGGGCTTCGTCCGGGCCGACTCGAGCGTAGCAGCAGAGTGAGGTTGAAGTGATGGTGAAAGAAGAAAATAGGAAGAAAAGAAGAGGAGAAGAGAAGAAAAGAAAAGAAGGCCTGGAAGAGATAGTAGTGTCAGGCAAAGCAACCCTACGAAATACTGATTACCCAGGTTAGTAGTGTCAAGAAAGATACTAGAATAATTAGCAGTTAGAGATCTGAACGTACCTTGGATGTTGTGCGGCCTTTAAGAAATAGGTGCAGTGATTGCCAATGGAATTTTAGAGTACTCGAATCCACAAATGTGTAGATCTCCACGAGATCTATATATCCTCGATAAAAATTCCAAGAAGTAAGGCTAAATTTAATCCGCAATAGCGATTTTGAGCCAGTCACATGGACCTCAAATAACCTCTCTTGTTTTCGAAATTGCGCGATCCCTCTGCCAGAAAATTCTCGAAGATTCTCTTGACAATGACTTGACATGACATGATTGATTGACTTATGACAGATGACGATTGACATGTTTACAATGGCTTGCATAGAGTAATTATGGCTTGTGTGGAATAGTTGGACTCCTCTGGGCTTCAATATGTTGGAAGTGCTCGGTGAATATCAATCAGGTAAGGTATGACTAATTAAAATCCTTCAGAGTGATCATAAGCATACTTTACAGGAATGGAAAAGGTCAGTTTGACATAACTGGACGATCGTTGGAATGCAGCTAGGACTCCAATAGAGGAACAGCTGGGCCCAGGAAAACCCCTTTGTTGTGTTATTCGGGTTTACAGGGTGAGTACAGTACAGAGTGATACCCTCTCATATATACTAATAATGTTTATTTCAGATCCCAACTCTACACTCAACCGATTCTGTTGTTTCCTTTCCTTGGAAAGTATATATGCATATATATCTACGATATTCGAGTATAAAAGGATTTTGAGACCGTAACACGCTGTCGAAAGAAGTTAGTGTATTATCCACAACTGTGGATTTTTTTCCAAACTTCTACGTCTATCAGTTCCTGAGATACAGTACCTCGTCACCCTTATTGAATCACCAGGTACAACTATAATTTATCTTTGAGTTGACACACATAACCACACTAATAATTGTTAATCTTTTTTCACTGAATATTTTTTTAAGACTATACAACCTCCTTCATCTGTGGACTATACCAAGGAAAGTTTTTTAACTATAATAAGCCATCATAGTAAACAGAGCAATAGCGTAGTGGCGCATAGGCCTGTCATATGATATTAGAAGAAATTCGAGGTGATAATAGTAAACTTTTTTTCCAAAATGAATAATAAATAAAAAAATAAATAATTTTTAGTGGAAACAGATCCAAAAAATGCCCTAAGGCTATTTTTATTACCTCATTTTGTTATTTTGACCGAGCTTACGTGATTGACCTCGGCAATACTCAGTGGAGAGGGGCTGGTGGGTCAATTTTAGAATTAAATACTTTTAACTATTTATTATCACAATCAGATTACAAAGATCATGCTTATGAACTATGACCTAGAACACTCTTGTCGATATGAAATAAGCTACTCGGCGAAATGATACGCCCCTATTTGGGCTATTATTACAAATTTTATTAGCTAAGAGAAACTTTATTTAGTACCCCCTATTATATATATATATATATATATATATATATATATATATATATATATATATATGAAAATAGGAAGAAGCTCTACACCTTTATGCTTTTATTTAGTCGGATACAACCACCCACTAGAAGCGGATCACGTGATTTCAAGCTTGTTAGCTTTCATCAGCGCCAATCAAAAGTCAGGCAGCTACTCTGGAATAAGGTGTTCGAGAAGGCTCCATACTCGGACCCTTATTTTTTCTAATATTTGCTAATGACTTAATCAATTACTTTCATACTCTCTCATCAGTCCATGTGATCTCTTATGCGGATGACACAAACTTCCTGATCAAGGATCTAAATACGTTGGCCCTCCAAGAAAGTACGGAGATAATTTACGAAAGGATAATTACTTGGGCAAATAAAAACCACTTGAAACTGAATGTAACGAAAACAACTCTGATGAAGTTCACTTTGAGTAATGCTACTGAAACCCTCAACATTTTTGAAAATAAGGAACTGCACGTTGAATTGAGTAGAACTAGCACAATGCTAGGTCTCACTTTAGATTACAAACTAAGATGGGCACCGCACATTGAATCGCTTTGTGAGAAACTGCGTAAAAACTGTTATGCGCTGAGGTTTATGTCAAACCACTGTGGAAAGGACGTCTTGATAAATCTATATTATGCAACCATCAACTGTCATTTGAGATATGGAATTCTGAACTGGGCTACTGGGTCATCTGCAAATAGGGTGTACATTCTTCAAAAATATGCCATTCGCATCATTGCTGGAATGGCATCAATCTTGTAAAATTTCAAAGAGCTTAAAATACTCACGGATGCTGGTTAATATGTCTACGAAGTCTGCATGTACGTTTATATAAATAGACCTATGTTCTCATCCAAACGACAAGCTCATGAATATGCAACTCGTTCGAAAGATTTACTAGTACCTAATGCACATCGAACCTCTCTCTATCAAAAAGTCATCTCTATCTAGGACCTAAATTATTTAACAAGTTAGACGAAGCAATTAAACATTCACCAAACATAAACATTTTCAAATCTGCTCTGAAAAGATGTCTTGTCGAGAAAAATTGCTACACCATCGACAATTTTTTTATCTGAAATACCTAATTATAATTGATATATAGGTATATTTATTTATACAGCTGTACCTTCTCTTCCGTATTTCGTATTTACAAAAAACATGATATCTGTCTTTCTTACTTTAATCTCTTATTATTATTATTATTCTCAACTATACATATCGACGCCAAAACGTCCCATCGCCAAAACGGCGGCTCCAAAACGTCGTAGGCCCCTTCTACCATTACTCTAGGGGGACCGGTTTGTGGTCTGTTTTAGGGGCTGAAAGTATGAGCTGTTGATATGCTCATCGGTGTGGGTTTTTAATTTTTATGTGGTTTCTGTTGTCTTTTGAAAACTTGTAAGTTAGAAGGGAATTGTTTGGGTGGGATGGGTTGATTTTCGTATTTGTGGTCTAAATGGTTGATATTGAAAGGATTGATTTGGCATTTGAGGTTGGAATTGTAGGGGTTGAAAAGGTTGACTAGGCATATGAAGCCTGAATTGTTGATATTGAAGAAAATGTGAATTTTGAGATCTGAAATGTTGGAAGTGGAGGGGTTAGTTATTCTGATAATTTGACGATTGAAATTTCTGGGGTGGGCGTATTATCGATGACATCTGAGCTCTAAGGAAGTTTGCGAATGCATTCTGGGACCTTACTTTATCTAATTTTTTACACTCAAATTAGGCATGTTCAAGACTTGGAATTAAGATGTGAAGAAGATGATTTTGGTAGGGTTCTAATAGACCTGCTTTAAATATTGTAAGGGCTTGTTCGGTGTACATATCTTCTTTGGACATACGAACACTTTCATCATTTGTATTGATTGCTAAGTGTTCCTTAAGAATTTGTTATTTAGAAATTACTTCTTCATAGAACTCTGAAAATGTTTCTGGATAGATTTGTATTGTAACCCTTATAGAGCCCACCCTTGACGACCATCCTTTGACTCAAGAGGTGCCACATAGTGCTAATCTCAAAAATCACATTCAGCTAGATCTCAGTATCCGACCACCAAGTGTTAGATGTCCTATGACAGCAGACTAGTCCAGGTGGCTCCAATGGTTTGACGCCGTAAAAAATTTGGATGATCTAGAAGCAGCATATAATCGGTTTACAAACGAATTAATACATAAAATATTGAGTTCTATACCGTTTCAACAATGCCGACATCATCCAAAACCGCCAACCCGCCCTATTAACACCCCAAATAGATTCGACCCAAAAGAAGCTGCCCAAATCCAAAAACTATACAGAACAAACAAGTCGAGAGCTTTTCGAAAAATTATCAACCCTAAAGGCGGTGAAGAGCATTGCAGCATTGATGAAAGAAGTTAGTAGAATACTTCACCGACGCCCATTGCCTTAAGCCAATGGCGCCGGTTCCTCTGTGAATAGATTTACCAGAGGCACCAGCGCTAAACAATCCCTTCATCCGTCAACAAACATATGAACGGCTCTGTAGACAATAAAGTAAGGTAATTGGGAGGGAAGGCGTTCGCTACCATCACTTGAAGAAATTAGGCCCAGGTAGCTTAGTACTGACTAAACTCTTCAATAGAAGTCAAGTTCAAGTCCTAGAATTACAACGCGTTCCTGCCTCATGGAAAGAAGCCATGATAGTTCTGACCTACAAGAAAGGTGATCGTAACGACCAGAGCAACTGGAGACCGATATCCCTCGTGTATTTACAAGCTGTTCACATTTCTCATTTCCAACTCTCAAAAGGAGTTTGGTGAATATTAAGGCTGCCTGAAACACAACTTCATTTTTCAATCAGTTTTGGAGACCACCAGAAGAAAGCGAAAGAGCTGCTTGATAGCTTGATCTAGCAAACGCTTCTGGATCAGTACCCATGCCCATATCTTCATGACATTAACCAAAATTGTACCTCACTAGTGTATCTACTCCAAGATTTGTATGATGGTTGTACTGCAACAATCAAGACCCAACAGGGCGAAACTCATGGATTCCCGATTCAAGCGGGTGTCAGACAGGGCTGCCATCTAAGCCCCATTATCTTCAACTTGGCATTAGGACTTGTCCTAAGATCAGTGATTGACAGCTTGGGATACAAACCGGAAGGTCATCAACTTACAGTTCTAGCCTTGCGGATGACCTGATACTTCTCAGCGAAACTGCTGAAAACCTCCAATCTCTTTTGGATGGGTTAGGCAGAACGGCAAGTCTATGCGGCCTAACCTTCAAACCGTCCAGATGTGCCACCCTCCATCTCGACTGTCGAAATAAATTCCACTGTCCTATCACAACTTCCAACCTTCAAGGTAAACGCATCCCTACTCTGGCAGAGGGCAAATCCTACCAACACCTGGGAATACCAACAGTATTCCAAGTCAGTCAAACTCCTGAAGAGACAATCTCGCATATGAGCAGCGCAGTGGAAGCTATTGATTGCTCGCTCCTAGCTCCTTGGCAAAAGCTCGATGCCATGAACTCCTTTATCATCTCTCAGCTCTGCTTTGTGCTACGAGGCTGCAATATCATGAAAACTTCTCTGAAAGCTTTGGACAACAAAATCAAAAAAGCCTGCAAAAGCTGGTTGAACCTCCCACAACGAGCTAGCCCAGAACTTCTATATGTCTCTGGTAAAAAGGGGGCACGGGCATCCCGCCGCTTGCCGATTTATCGGAAATAGGAGTGATAGTCCAAGCATTCAGAACGTTAACATGCGCAGAATCTAGCATCAGCAGTATAGCTTCAGCCCAACTCCAACAAGGTCGAATTGGACGCCCCCGCCTACCTCAAGAAGTGGCTCGTTATTTGTCGGGTGATCTGAACAAAGAGTACGGAAGAGATGGTGGTGACGTAGCTTCCCTATGGAACAGAGCAACGACTTCGACTCGCCGGCTTTCAAAAAGATGCCATATAGAATGGATTATAGACAACAATGAACTGGCCGTTTCAATTGGCCCAGCCCACCGCAAAATAATAATTAATCATAGAAAAATGAAACTCGCAGTCTTCTCCACAATATATTGATTACATAATTACCATCAGAGACATGTTTCGAAACTATATAGTTTCATTATCAATCTCAAAGGTTCTGTAATAAATTTGTGCAAATTAATGATATTATGATACAGTTGAAATATATCTTAGAAAATATGGCTAATATGGTACTCACGTGGAGATGAAAAATAACTCTATCTCAAACCAAAATTCGTCAAAAAATAAAATAAAAATAAAATTCAGAAGAAAAACTTATCACATTATACCCCAAAAATTAAATAAAATAAAATTGAATTCTAAAACAAAAAATTAAAATTAAAATTGATTCTAACCACAGACATATAAACAAGGGAGACAGAACTTTCCATTCATAAATTTCGATTGTTTACAATCAGACATCTTTTCCAAACTTAAACGAGTTAGAAAGAGATCGCTTTAAAAAACGACAACACTGTAACCCTAGCGTCTACTGTTGAAATCATATTTGCCAATGGCGTGCAGTTTTTAGGGGTTAATAAAAAATAGAAAAAACATTTAGCATTTTATTCATAAATCTACGTACATTTGTAGAGAAACTAATTCAACATGTTATGTATATTTCTATAAAACAAGGAATCAATAAATATGCATATCTTTAGCCTGTTCTTAAGCAACTTCAAACTATAGATTATCATATTATTAAACAGTTTAGTTGAAACAATGAATCACAATCTACATAAATGTATGGATGTTAGACATATACATGATAGTAGATTTAGGTACCCAAACACATTTTATACAGGCTTCATTCTTAGAACTTGCTGAGTATAGATAGATAGATAATATTTTATTGTTCCAGATATAATCTCCTGAATAAGGTAGAACATGCCAAAAAAATATACGTACAACAACATTTGTTTGCATTAAACTAGGATAATTGTAATATCTAGAAAGAAAAACATTTTACTGCCTAACTCTAGGAACTCTTGCGTTCAGTAATATGCTTTGTTTAGAAGAAATTTCTTTAATTTTGCTTTTAATTGTTCCAATGGCAGTTTTGATTGCAAGAAAGTTTATTTCAAAATTTTCTTGATGGAAAAATCAGCATTTTTTATGTAGCTAAATTATATAGTATATTAAATCTTGTTTTTAACCATGTATACCTGTGCTATTTTCAAACAAATCGGGGTTTTTCTTAACAAAATTAATAGATTCTAGGATATTGAGACCATAAATTATTGTTGGTACTTTATGTTTTGTGAACAGTCACATTAGTCAGAAAATGCTTACAGTTCAATGCTGGCATAATTGTAAATTCTTTGACATTTGATGGACCACCTACAGATTTGAACTTGGTAAAGACATTGGCAGCAGATTTTACCAATCTAGTGGAATTAAGAACAAATTTTAAGTATTCGATCACGAACGATGGTGTATATATCATATATACCTATATAATATATAACTCGTTTGATCAAGTGGAACTTAACAAAGTAAGTGAAAAGAAAATATAGAAGTAGGTACTACACGCTGCAAATAAAATTCGGATAGGCAATTTCAGTAGAAGCTATAAAAATTCAAGGTTTGTTTAGTAACCTAAATACTTACCAAAAATGTTAGCGATACTATAAGCTTCCTTTGGGAAAAATTCGATAATACCTGATTTTAAGGACACGGCAATATCGGTTTGACGCAAAATTCTGTAGATGTTTTGATCAACTGTATTGCTTGTAAGAATAAAATATCTTTATACTTACAAATTTGAGGGTCCAGCAGTATTCTGTTCAACGGGGATTTTAGGCGGATCAGAAAATTTCGGATCGACATCTAAAGACCTGTCAGATATGAAAACGTCTATAAGAACAAAACATACAAGTATAAAATCTAATCAAATTTAATTGCACCTGGTTGTAGTAATGAGCCGTTTCTAAAATTGGACCAGTATGTTAATACTTTATATAGTTTTCCTACAAATGTATTCAATATCTTGCAAAAATAATTGTTTATTTTAAATTCTTGAGTTTACCATATACAACAATGTAAAATTAACTTACCCAAGAGATTTTATATATGATAACTCACTGACGGTTGAGTCGGAACTAAAAAAATAAATACTTTCATTAAAATATACAACAGGTAAGGAGTGTTTTTTAACTGAAAGACAAGGGCTGAGTAAAAACGGTGGTATTAAATTGGGGCTCAGCAGTTGGTCTTATTTGTCTTCGCTTTGATCAAAGTGATCTGAGCAAATTTGGGCAGACTTTATTACATGCTGGTTACCCAACTCTAAGATCGAAATCCACCTCGCTCTGCGTTCTGCATTTACAGGAATGCTACAATAATTAACAAAAAGTATTATATTATTTTAACTCACCCCTAATTACACAAGGTCGTTTAATAATAATTTGAAGGCCCCCTAAACGTGCAGTAATACAATATTAGTATTACACAACTATATTGAGCTTTTAGGACTGACGTTGATGAAATTACGCAATCATTATATTATTGCAGTAAGTTTCTGCAGGTTTGAATTTATTTGATGCAATGATTGCGAATCTGGGTATTTATAAGTTTTTAAGTACATATTCAGATTCAGCAAGATAATAAAGCTACTATGACTTGCTTGACTAACAATATAAATATTGTGCAAAATTTATTAAACGTCTTGGAGGCCCTTTAACTTCTTTGTAACTACACCACTGTTTATATGTATATGATCTGACTTACGCGGTTGGAATATCCATTTTTCTTGCACACCCCGCACTGGAGAACCATAGTGTAGAGCAAATATAGATAAATAAAAGTTTTATTTCTATAAATATACTCAAAATCGAAGAGAATCACAAGATGGCACAAAGACCGCAAGTCAACACTGTAAATCTAACGATGAATGAATTTAAAACAATGACGTCTGTCATAGTAAATTATGAGTAAATACAACCGTCCAGCGTGGCCACAAATATTTACCCAGTATCTTACAATTTAATTTGATTATGAAAATATTCATAATTTTGGGGATACAAGAAACGTATTTTAATAAAGAAACGTAAACATTTATTTAATATAATAGTTTTACTTGAGTATCACTTAAACGCGCTTATTTTAAAACAATAATTTTGCTTTCGTTCCGAACTCAATCGGCAAATCTAGGGCAGACAGCGTAAGTCCACCAACACTGCTTTTTGTTGAAAAAGATGTGTGATCGCAGCAAAATGTAAACAGTTCTGTCTCCCTTGTTTATATGTCTGTGATTCTAACTGTCCTGGACTACATGATTGATGTGAGGATCGATGAGAAAGAGAAAAATTTTGGTTGGAGACGATAATTTATAGATCATCAACCCATGCGTGGTGCCATCTATAAATGACTGGACATAATTGATAAAGTTACTATCATATAAAGATTGAAAGTTGAAGAAAACTCTATAATATATAATATAATGACAAGTAAATAAATGAGGTTAAGGAGAAGCATAAATATAAATGTCCCTAAACAAATTCAAAAATTAAGAGTGTTAAAGAATTGTATGCAATCAAAGTTAGTCTGTTCATTAAGAGATATGATTACTGGGTTCTTGTTATTAGAATTGATTTCAAAGATTTCTAAGATATTCAACAAACGGCCCTTTGGTGACAGGTGTAATATTCTGACATCTTTAGTGATATCGAAGGTATGTTTATGATTAATAATATGATTAGCGAAGGAACTGTTGGAATTGATCTCATGGAAAGGAGCTGTGAGAAACAATGATCGATATTTGTCTATCACTTTGATGTGTTCATCTATTCTGATACTTATTTTTCTACCAGTTTGACCTACATATTTGGCTGAGCAGTTTGGTGTAGAGCAAGAAATCTCGTAGACACCTGATCTATCCAAGGGACTAACCTTATCTTTGCTGTTGACCAACTTATTATATAGTGTGTTCCGAGTGAAGAAGCATACCTTCAATTCTTGGTTATGACGTTGGAGTATGTTTTTGACTTCTTGGGAAACTTTTCCAATGAAGGGCAGTGAACAATATCTAGATGGTAAGGCAGGTATAATTAAATTTCTATTTATATGTTTTTGTAAATGTCTATGGTATATTCTATCTATTAATTGAGTCGGGTAATCATTGTTAATACCGATTTGTTTAATGATGTTTAGTTCATTGTTAAAGTCTCTAGCACTCATAGGGATGGAGAATAATCTATGAAAGAATGAATTGAAGGAGCTCAGTTTGTGCGATATCGGGTGACATGATGAGAAAGGGATGATGTTGTCTGTATGTGTAGGTTTTCGGTAGATTGAGAATCCCAACTTATTGTTTGTTTTTGTAATGAGGATATCTAAAAAGGGTAGACAATTGTTAGTTTCGATTTCCATGGTGAAAGAGATCGCTGGATGTAAAGTATTCAAGAAAGTCAGAAACAGATGAAGTTGATTTAAGTTACCATTGAAAAGAACCAAACAATCATCCATGTATCTGTAGTAGAAAGTGATTTTATCATAATGAGTGAAATTATGGAATTGCATCTCTAAATTATTCAGAAAAATTCCAGCTAGTAATGGGGAAAGGTTACTGCCCATGGCTAATCCTGTTAATTGAGCGAAAAATTCATTATTAAATTTGAAAAAATTTTGTTTTAGGACTGTGTCTAATAGTTGACAGATGTTAAGGCAGTGATGGAAATTAGTGCCTGTTTCGAAGAGGAGTTTTCTTACTAATTGGATGCAATCATCTGGAGGAATACTTGGGAAGAGGTTAACTACATCAAAGGATACCAATATGGAGTTATCGGGTATTACCAAATTAGATATTTTGTTGATAAGGTCTTTGGTGTTTTTTATTGAGTAGGGATTGTTGAATTCGGTTAATTCCCTAATAAGTTTATTGAGCCATGATGCTAATTTGGATGTAGGAGAGTTACAATAAGAGACAACTGGTCTAATGGGTATGTTTGCTTTATGAATTTTCGGCAAACCATATAGTAATGGGGTAGACGAGTTCATGGGGATTAATTTGTCTTTATTAGATTGATAGAATAAGATGGTATCTAAAGTGTTGTCCAAATCTTTTTTCACTCTTCTTACGTATTTGGTTACAGGGTCACAATCTAACCTTAGGAATCCGCCCGATGTCAAGAAGTTGAGGACTTTGCTCTCGTACTCAGAGCGATCTAAGATCACGAGACAATTCCCTTTATCTGCTTTTGTGATTATTAAATTATTATGTTTCACTTTGTTATTAATACGATTCAAATTAAACTCTAGTTTCTTATGTTTATTGTTGTATGATATGTTCGGGTTAAAAGAGAAATTCCTGTTTAATAGACGTGCAATGTCACTCCTAATTAAGTCTTTATTGTTAAAATTGGAGGTTTCAATGACTTTTTCACATTCTATAGCAAGTTGTTGAAATTCTTTTTTATCTTGGTGTTTGTATATATTGAATTTTAAACCTTGATTGAGACAATTCAATTCATGATCATTAAATGTGATCGACGATTTGTTCATGACTCTCGGGTGAAAATTGTAATCGGAAAAAGTGTTAATTGTATTATTGGGTTGAGAAATATTAGAATTTAGTCTAGATAATTTATGTGATAACTTATTATGCTTCTCCTTACCTTTTATTTCAATATAATCAAGTAATTGTCTATGGAGCGAATCCAGTTCCATGGAGTGTAGGACATCCGCCAATTTCAAGTAGAGCCATTTGAGATGAGAATTGATGATGTTGAGCTTATTGTAGTGGGCCTTAATTTCGTATTTGATCCAAGTGATGTTAGCTGTGGAAATGGCTTTTTTGGCTGCTGAGGAGTTGACTCTGGAGTGTAGTGATATGTAGTTAGGCGTGAGATTCCTCCTTAGACAAACGTTGTTGAACCATATGTCCAATGATACGGTTTTTCGTCGTAATAAGAGAACCCTATATTGGCGGACTAACAAGAACCCATTAATCATATCTCTTAATGAACAGACTAACTTTGATTGCATACAATTCTTTAACACTCTTAATTTTTGAATTTGTTTAGGGACATTTATATTTATGCTTCTCCTTAACCTCATTTATTTACTTGTCATTATATTATATATTATAGAGTTTTCTTCAACTTTCAATCTTTATATGATAGTAACTTTATCAATTATGTCCAGTCATTTATAGATGGCACCACGCATGGGTTGATGATCTATAAATTATCGTCTCCAACCAAAATTTTTCTCTTTCTCATCGATCCTCACATCAATCATGTAGTCCAGGACAGTTAGAATCAATTTTAATTTTAATTTTTTGTTTTAGAATTCAATTTTATTTTATTTAATTTTTGGGGTATAATGTGATAAGTTTTTCTTCTGAATTTTATTTTTATTTTATTTTTTGAAGTTTGGTTTGAGATAGAGTTATTTTTCATCTCCACGTGAGTACCATATTAGCCATATTTTCTAAGATATATTTCAACTGTATCATAATATCATTAATTTGCACAAATTTATTACAGAACCTTTAAGATTGATAATGAAACTATATAGTTTCGAAACATGTCTCTGATGGTAATTATGTAATCAATATATTGTGGAGAAGACTGCGAGTTTCATTTTTCTACAATTTACTTCACTCCACTTTGAGACAATGGACTTTTACCTACAATAATTAATAAAGCGAACAGAAGCAAAGTCGAATCTTGCCTCAAAAGCCTCCTGAGAGATTCTTACGCTTCTACACTATCTAGGAAGCCGGACCAAGGAAAGGTTTTTAACGTCTCATCTAAGAGCGCAGCTAGCAAACACATTGTGAGGAGTGGCAACTCACTTCTGCGACTGTAGAGCAAGGCTTGACTGTGTCCCCTTGAATGCCACACAACGTTGGAGCAACAAAGATAAGAGGTGCAGAAGAAGCGGCACGCAGGCGGAAACCCTTCCACATGTAATCAACCATTGTAAAATGCATTCCGCAGCCTGGCAACTTCGCCATAATGCTATCCTTAATAAGCTCACCAAAGCAATCCAAGACCATCTTGGGGATATCAGGGTCAATAGAACGGTCCCAGATTCAACCACCAATATGCGCCGCGATATCTCTATGGGTAACAATGTCTCCATAATCGACGTTTGCGTCCCCTTCGAGAATGGACCCGAGGCTATGCACCGTGCTCGGCAAAGAAAAATCGACAATCGAAATTTTTCCTCGATGCCTTTATTGTGGGATCTGTGCTGCGTCACTGCAAAGTTTCTCTCAGATATGCAACCCTTATGAGAAAACTCATGAGTAGTGACACTATAAAATGGTCAAGGTAGCACGTGACGGGAGCCTGCAAATACCAAGCCGAGATATGATTATTTTGTGATATTTTCTTGTGATTGTATTATACCAGTATTAATTGTAATGTATTGTTTATATTTTTATAATTTTGTATCTAAATACTTATCTGCTATTTTTTATATATAATTTAAAAATCTGGTGTGTCCTCACACGACTTTCCTAGCGCACGGCAGGCAAATTTCAGTGAAAAATAATAGCGGTAGTAAAGTAAAATCCTCTGGTCAAATCTTGCTACCACTCTTTTTTTTTCAGCATGTCAAGACAAACAACAATGGTCATGTAACATTTTTTCGCAAGATGAAACTTCTAGCCAGAATCTGAAGAAACATGTGGAGAATATGGAATTTTATTTAAACATAACTTTTTTGTGCTTTTTCTCAGAGATGGCGCTGTATGTGGGTGGTAAAGGGCCATTAGAAGAATACTTTAGGCAAGTTTAATCAAAATTCTTACTGCCGTTTTCGCACTACATCTTGAGCAAATCAAGTTTTTTGGCTATACCTCATCACCCAGTGTATAAAGGATTCTAATTCAGTACCACCGGCGAGTGGTATTGGTACCAAACAAAATGAAAAAGAAAGCAAGAAAATACACTGATCCGTTCCCGAGATAATGCTATCACAAAAAGACAGACAGACCAATGGCTGAAAAGATATTTCTTAGACTTAGAAAACTCTGAAACGTCCACATTTGTAAAAATCTCGATACCAAAAATTTCACACCATTACAATAATTTCCTTATGCAGCTACTATAGCGTAGGAAAGTCTCATACTGTGATTAATACAAAGCACTCCGCTTAAATTTTTCATATTTTCTAGAGTTATATATCCCTCAGGTTTCCTGTATTTATGTAATTATTATGTGTTTACCTATATCTTTATTTTATTTATACCAAAAAATTGTTGTTATTTCATAATTATTTTAATATTAAGATCGTGGAGCTAGTAGCTCCTCGGACCTAGGATCTCCGAAACGTTCAGTAAGGGCTTTCTCTAGGTTAAGCCAATTTTCGAAGGATTGGTCTTATTTTTGTTTCTAGTAGCATTATATATTTCTCGGACTGTCTAATAAAATATGCGAGGTTTTTCGAACCACCGGAATATTTGGGCAGGAGGTTGTTAGGGATAGGATTAGCCATGTTGTTTATTCTTTCGTCCGAATGAGAGATGAGAGAGATGTTCGAGTAATTCCAGTAAACTGTCTGTACGAATAGGTGATCTAAATCGACTACGATTATCGCTCATAAATAAATTCAAATTTGAATTCTGAACTGAGACTAGAAATCTCTTTAGGTAAGTCATCGAATACCTTTATGCCAAAGGTATTGGGAGAGTTTGATGCCAAAATTAGTCTACTAACAGGTACACACAAATCATTCCTATGTCTAATATTTATAGAGTGGATATCAAAATTGGAGGTAAATTTAGACTCGTTTTTAAAGATAGACATATCTCATGAAGGTATAAGCTTATAATCGTGAGAATTCCATATTCAACAAAGACATTTCTACATGTTTGAGATCTAGGGACTTTGGCGATGCAACGCAACAAGTTTCTGTGCTATAAAAACAGACCCAAAAACGGGGAGAGTCTCAAAAACATACTCCATATCTCAATCTGCTATCTATATGAACATAATATAAACTTATTAGTTGTTGCTTCGTTAAAATATTTGGAAGGTTAAGAAACAAATAATAATAATAGTTTAGGCAGCTATCGATCTTCAAACCCAAAAACTTTACACTGTTTACGGTCGGTAACTCTGTATTATTCACAGAAACGCTCAGATTGTTAAAATGTTTTTGTGCGCTATGAAATTTTATTATCTGAGTCTTGCTAGCATTCAAAAATAATTGATGCCTTCCGAACCAGTCAGCAATATTCCTAACTAGACTATTACATATTAATTCCAATTCAGTAGAGTGCTTACTTGAAGCCAACAAAGATAAATCGTCGGCATACAAAGGAAAAGGTACTTGCGGATTAAGCGAATTAATGTAAATAATAAAAAGCAGGGCCCAGGACCGAACCCTGTAGAAAACCCATTTTTAATGAAACATATTCTGAATTAAAAGTTGAATAGTTGCTATCCTCCACATATCGCATTGAAACGTACTGTTTTCTTAAACTTGGAAAATTACCATTTGAGTGGTACGCCCCTGATACCATAATCAAAAAGCTTCGACAGCAGTAATTCATGATTAACACAGTCATATGCCCTACTAAGATCACAGAAGATCCCAACAGGGTACTCGCAAGCCTCTATAAAGCTCATCAAATGACAATAAAACTCATGAACAGCAGTCGAAGTGCTCATATTATTTCTAAAGCCATGCTGTTCACGAATAATAATGTTGCATTTTTAAGAAAATACAACAGCCTTTCTAAAAATGCATATTCAAAAATTTTTGAGACACAACTAGTGATAGTTATGGGTCTATAATTTTCTAGGCTATTTGGATCTTTCCTTTTGAAGATAGGTACTACCTTACCCAACTTGAGACTATTTGAGAACTGGCCTGTTTCGAATGATAAATTGACCAAATATGTTAGAGGTTTAATAATTAAATCAAGTACTCTTCTTAAAAGAAATAAAGGAATCCCGTCAGGCCCTGAGGGTTTCTTATTCTTTAATATGTATTTTAAAACAGTAAAAAGCGCATTTTCTGAGAATGGCGTTAAAAACAATGAATACGGATTAATATTAATGGGGTTAATATCAATGTTCTCATTTAATATTTTTATGTCATTAACAATACTATGAGGAGCATCAACAAAAAAGTTATTAAACAATGATGCAATCATCTCATTATGTTCAAGAGTAATATTTTTGTACTTCATATTTTTATTCGATAAATCTGAAATTACTTTCCAGGCCGTTTTTTGTGGATTATCAGAATCCACATTTTTTTTTTGATAATACGAACGTTTCGAATCTGCTAATAGAAGTTTATGTTCCTTTTTGGCAAGCGTATATAAGATTGATTTATATCAAGTAAATCAATCTTATATTATAAAGAATATATTCTATGAAGGAACTTTATTTCTTTAATAAATTCTACAGATAGCCAATAAATTAAATTGAAGGAAAAATGACTTATATTTCTATGTGGATTCCACATATTTCTTCTTTGATGCACCTCGTAGTCACTAATATCTTATGAAAAATTGTTCGAGATATCGTCCAAATTTCTTGATAGAAAACAGTAAAACGTCTACCGCATTGATCGATTCACCGACGATATCCTGTTCGCAGCGCAAGTTAATTTTCAATGACCAAAAAATAACTTTAAAAAACGTTTATTTTAACATACGAGATTACATCAGTATGACAAGATTATATCTGATTTAATTATATGTATTACAAGGTTTTTATAGCAAGACAAATGAAAGATCAGCATTTAGTTTTAAAGTGATCCAGTAAGACGTTGTGGAGCCGTGGTCTGGTTACATAACTCGCGTGAAAGCTGCAGATACAGTTGTTTACTATTACAAAAATTAGGCATAATTTTTATTTTCTTTAATGATTTAGACCCAAGGGTCCAAATAGGTGATCTTATTTAATTTTATGAATGTACTAACAATAAATATTACTACACCAATCTTATATATCAAAAAAGCTTTCTGCAAAATTTTCTTCGCCCATTTTTACGCCCTGTCCCACTAAGAGGTATCGATAGCTCATTTGAAAGTTTTTCTCAATTATGTACTATCCTTGGCAGTTGATTTTTTGAAATCGGTTCATTAGTTTTCATAAAATATTTTTTATACTTCACTGTTCGATTTTCGACCATATTTACAGACTACACAGTTACAGTTAATACTATAAAACTGGAGGGTGGAATGAATAGGTGTGCTTGGGTGGGGAAAATAAGTGTTTAGTGATATACTTTTAGTAGTACTTTGGCTAATATAATACTGAATGAACCCGATAAAAAGGTGCAGCAATTAGCGAAAACGGAGCCATAAAAAATTATAAAAGGGCAAGGAAAATAATCCTGTCGCTATTTATGTTGTAGACACAGCCATTGCGCGATGTTTTCAGAAAAAACTCGTTTTTACGGACATCCGATACATGAATACGAATGGGTAGGAATAAAGTAATAAATAAATAAATAACCAATGAATATGAGTCGGAATTATGAGAAATTCGAGGTGAACATAGTAAACTCTAGAATTTTTTCTCGGCAATGTGAAGTGATCGGGCTAAAATTTTAATTTGAATGTGTTCCTACAATATATACCTAAACAACTAGCAAAAAAAGGCAAAAATCGGTGGGAACCTGTTCTACACATTGCCCGAAATTCTTTATTCATGTGCACAAGTTCGTTTCAAAATAGCAATATAACCATTTCTATAGAAAATTGGCACATTTTCAGAATCAAAGTCTCTGATTGGTCTTCTATCTGAGAAAATATTCCTTCGAGGACTAACGATTTCCTCTATAGCCGTACAAGTCTTTGCTATCGCCACATCTCTTACAATTTCATGTAATGTATAAGCAGTTAATAAAAGTGGAACTTGCACATGTTTGGTTAAAAGCTCAGTACTGTATTTCCACATATCATATACTTTACCATTATGCTCGTGCAAACCACTATTGAAAGACACCACCAGATCTGGAATTTCAATATTGTTTTCGACTTCATTATATAGTCGCGAAATAAAAGTGCAATCAACTTTTACTTTTTTACTTATACACTTTCCACATAACTGTTCTGAAATTTCATCAGAATGAGCATCATGCCCAAGTTCAGGACCGATAATGTAATAATTTAAATTTTGAAGGTTTCTTATCCAGTGCACTGGTAATTCACTCATAACGTCCCATAAGAAGTTGGCTAACTCTGTGATATCGGCTCCAACAATATGAATTACTAGATTTCTTTTCTGACAAAATCGATTCTGCAGCAACATTGACTTTTCCAATCCATATAAAATAGTTGCCACAGGTGACATAAATCCTGATTTTAGAACAAGCTCTATTCTATGTGCTTCAGTATCGCTTTCATAATTTCCATCACATAAATCAATAAATTTTTCCATATCGTTAGGTAAGACTTCAATGTTATTGTCAATATGTTTAAGTGATATGTCTATTTGATGGGATTTCAAATCAGAATTGATTTTATCGAGATTCATACACAACCTTAATGCGTGACAGAATTGTTTGTGTTGCTTTTCATTTTTATTCTATGTTCATATGAACAATATGCAATACTCTGGCAGTCCTTACAAATTTCTATACAGTTTGCGGAGTAACATACTGCACAAATTCGAGGAAACATCCACATCTGATGTTCATGTCGCTCCAACTTTCGGTTGAGAAATTTCTGCCACAATGAACATCTCAGGTTTTGCAGTGTTCTAAAATCTTGAAAATTCGAAGCTGATATTTTCATAAAGAGTTTCTCGGTAGAAGCAATAGCTTTGCAAATTTCTTTGTGGTTTTTCCAATCTAGTCTTTGGTGATCTTTACAGCAATATGAAACTGTTTTACACTGAGAACATTTACCATTTCTCTCAACATATTCCTTGCACAGATTGCACAAGCTGTGATAATAAAATTTTGATGGAATATCCAGTTGTTCCATTATTCTTTATCAAGATTAGTATTATTTTATTTGTTCTCACAGACTCACGTTAAAATTCATGCCCTTAGACCTGTATATAAACCAAGCAGAGACGAGACAACCTATGTTTATGCCCCAATATCAGAGAACACTTCGACCAGAGAACACCAGAACACTAACTCCAGCCTTCAGAGTACACTACCTCTAACCCAAGTGTTCTCGTTCTCTGCTCCAAACTTCAAAAAGTCAGCACAGACTGCACGACTCAGGCAGCGTGTTCCTAAATACTGCCGTCGTTCACAGCGTCACTCCATTCACAGGTGTTTATCTCCTGTCTAAATAGCATCTTAAGCAAGACCGATTTTTATGTTTTAAGCAACATTCTTCATCAACTGCGGACAACGCAGCAGAAATATACTGGACCACAGCATAAGAAATTTTACGTATGCTGTGACCAAGAAAACTATGCTGTGATGCTGTGACTTACTTAATTACTTAAGCCCGCTGAAGACGAAGTATGTTTTGCTTGCTTGTTTTGCTGCTTTGTCCGATAAATGTGTGTTGACGGCTCCCTTGCATCATGTATGTAAAATGACAGTACAGAGAAATATGACTGTGACAAATGATACAAAATATTGAACATTCTAATCAAGCTCTATTTCTAATCATTGTTACAACAGAGAAAATGTCCCAACAATCAAAAATAACATGTTATCATGTGCAAAACAACTTTTGAGTACGACTCGACTAGTTCCGAGTGCTCCGACATGGCACGATGCGTGAAAACAATCACCGAAAATAGCTCCGGTTCTATCATCAAATCATGCACGATTTCAAGCAACCAAACGTGCACGCGATGTTATTTTCTTACACGGAAGCATGCACAGTACCAAGCCTAGCTCCCATCAAGGAAACATGCAGCAAAACATACTCCGTCTGCAGCGGGCATTAGAGAGAAGGGAAAAGTCGTGCGTACACGACAGTAGATGCTGCTCTGTATAGCAGCCGTGGAACGAAAGTGAAGCCAATTTTTTGTCGGCCGCCATAAGTTTCGTGCTCACCTTGGTGTGTTTGCAGCTTATTTTGATTTTAATTGTTTCGCGCTATAATTTAATGAAAACGACGATTTATTTATCTTAAAACAATGATGAAAAGAAAGGCTCTTGGATACAAGAGTCCCTGTCGAAAAAATAATATGGTGTTACGTCCATTGATTGATTGGCTTTACTTGCTCTCTGAATGTGATGTCTCCTTGGTAATTCCATGCTCTAAGATTTATTAATTATTCTGTGCTGTGACTGGACGCTAGACAAACTATAGACAACCCATGGGCGCATAGAATTAGTACAATTCTATGCATGGGCGAACCACTTTTTTACATAGAGATAAATATTACATAGAGCAGGCAAGTCGATCAAAAATGCGTAACCTCAATAGAAAGAAACAGAAAACAAGGCAGGAGTATCTATTTCTTTTATTTAAACACACGTGATTGGTGGATTGCGGTACCTATCCTGGGGGCCTATTCTTGAGAATCATCGATAATTTTCGACTGCGCTTCTTTACTATTGGAAAGATGCGAATGGTTTCCAAAATGTCAATTCTTGACACCCACTCGCAAGTTTAGTTGCGATCATCGCTCAAACACGATGACTTGAACCGGCAACATCGCAATTATAATAACACCTTGTGTTCTTTGTGAATCATCGACATCTCAAATAGACGATCTATGTATGATTTACATGTATGTCAAAGAAAAAATATGTAAATAATTATATAGGTCACTTCCGTGTCAACCTCGGTAGAGTTCACTTCGCGTCTGAAGGAAATCAAAAATTTCCGTACGGGAAGTACACGCTAGTAGAGGACGTGAGTGCTGGGCCCCCGAGGTGGACAGGGAAGTTGCGGCCGTGATAATCGAGGGTAGTTCGGGGTGTGCAATCGAAAAGAGGTCGATTCCTATTTAACTTTTAAGGTTAGAAGCACGTGGCAGCGTGGTCTGGAGGAGACAAGAGGGAAAACCTCGCTGATAACCTTAGGAGCGTGACAGAGAAGGTTATACTCGGATCGAGGCACATTGCTGGACTCATCTTGACACGTGCATTGAAGAATAATCATACAAGAATAACACAAAAGAAATAGAGGAAAAAAAAAAGCTATTATTAATGGGTTACAATATGATGCAAAATCAGACAAGATTGTAACCCCCCGAATGAGCTGGCCAAATGCACCAATAGGGAGCAAGGGCCAATAACCTTAGAGAGAGAGAGAGAGAATTATATAGGTAAATAGTAAAAATAACCTATTACTAGAATCGAATCGAAAGATATTTTATGAATTAATTATTAAATATAAAAGCATGGAAGTATCAAACAACAAGAAACGAGGTGTTAATGCTTCAGAAAAACAGAAGCAAATGCTCGTTGAGTTTATTATTAAACACCCGGGATTGGTTAGTAGCAAACAGAGCCAAAATTACACCTACAAAGATGCGTGTAACGACTGGAAATCAATAGCTGGCATATTGAATGCGATGCCTGGAGCAAACAGAGATTGGAAATAATGGAGAGAAGTAAGTAGGAAATAAAGAGATATACAATATAATTTAATTGCATTTTTCTTTGCTAGTGTTGGCAAGATCTTCGTTGTCGCACGAAGATGAAGTATTTCAAAAACACCCACCATGCTCGTGGGACAGGAGGAGGCGAGCCTCAGGAAGAAACCCTCACAAAAATGGAAGATGATATATTAGGTATTATAAAAAAAGTGTCATTAGAAGGACACGATGTTTCGGAATCAGAGGTTACGACTTTGAAAAATGATCAGCCAATAGAGCTCATCGAACCACTGGAAGAAGAGCCTGCAATGGCAGTGATTCCTCAAGAAGATAGTGCACAGTTTTCTCAGCTTACCAGTTTGAACCTGTCAAAAGAGCCGGAAACAAAATCGAAAGCTCCCACAAAAAAAATATCCAAGAAGTTGGAAAATTTGATTACTTCTTCCATTGCTGCCACAAAATTCAATAATAATTTAGAAAATAAACTTCAAATGAAACAGAGTTATTATGAAAAAAAATTGCAAATTCTAGATAGGATGGCAAATCTAAAGGAGAGAAAAGTGGAAGCTCTGGAAGGGATCAATAATACTTTGATGGAATTGATGTAAAGACGTTCTCTGTTATTCTATTTCTAGAGCAGTAATTTATTTTCTCACTTATTCAAGGTTTGGATTTACTTATGGTATAAATAGACGAATGTTCTAGTTTATTTATTTCAGGCATATATTTTGAATTGTGATATTATTTTAATATGTAGATTTATTTAGAGGAATATGTTGTTTTATTTTTTCCACTTATTTATTATTGAATTTGATATTGTTTATATTTTTCTATTCTAAGTTTAAGTTACCATTTTCGTTTGTGATACGTCTACAGTCATATTTTTGTTCATTTACGAATACTATTTAGTTTACTGTTTTATTTGTGAAATTTCATAAGGAATTCTGTTGATGTGTTTTAGTTCCTGTGAATATATTTTCTATATCCAAGAACTGATATCAAGTTAAAAGAAATACTATGTTCTGTGATAAATGAAAAGATGGACTTACTGTTAAATATTATATATTTTTGTATCAATAAAATATTTACAAACATGAGTAATTGTTTTTCATCTCTTAATTTATATGTCGTAACACAAATTATATAAAATCATTTTGAAATGTGACTCAAATAAACAAATGGAACAATAAAGTTTTTTTGAAACAAAATCGTTGAAGCCTTCAACTTGTATGTGCTAAACTATTACAATGTATGAATGAAATTTCTTACTTGAAGCAAATTAATCAAAGTTTTTGAATATCGCAGATAAAATATATATGAAGTAACGATAAATAATAAATACCGATGAACACCTAACAAATATGAATGTATTTGTTGTGTGTTCATTATTTATTATTCGTATCAAAGAATTCAAACGTTGCGATTTTGTAGACTTCTCACAACTATCATTCTAGCCCTTTGTCCGTCAGCCAAATCTGGATTTATTGCTCGGGCTGGTTGGTTCACATCTTCATTATCTGCATTATCAATGATGCCCAAATCGACATTATCATAATTTTCCTCAACCTCTGGCACATTGTATTCTATACAGATATTGTGTACCTAGTATGACACATGCATTGATAATTTTACAGGCAATTTCTGGTTTATAATGTAGAACTCTGTCTTTCAAAAGGCATCGAAATCTTGCCTTCAATACACCATTTAAACACTCAATTTTCACTCGAGTATGTTTATGTATAAAATTATAATTACTTTCTGGTGTGTCAGGCTCAACATTCTGAAACGGAGTTAGAAGCCATGTTCTCAAAGGATAACCAGAATCACCTAAATAAAGAAGAATATTACTTGATTTATAATAGGGTGACAAATTTACCTACCAAGCAAAAAATAGTCATTATGTCCAGCAGCATGCAATTCCCTCAGAAATCTTTGTACATTAGATTGGCGCCCTATGTATGCATCATTGGTACTTCCTGGATATCGGGCATTTACATTCAATATTTTCAGATTGGCATCGCAAACCTTAACATAATAAATACCTACATTTTTAATTGGATTTGGTACATTTCACTCTTAATATTATTATTTACCAATTGAACATTTATGGAATGATAATGTTTCCGATTCACATATACATGTTCAGGATATTCAGGATCCTCACTATGGGGAGGAACAATAGCAACATGTGTACAATCGATACAACCAATTACCCCCGGAAAACCATGTTGTTCGTAAAATCTGAAAAATAAAGTTTCCATGATGAAGATTCATTATTTTCTATATATAAACATATATACTTACTGTCCTCTAATCACATTCAATTTCTCTAAAGTGTCCGGGAAAGAAACCCATTCATTGAATATTGCTGGATTGTTGAGGGCTTGGGTAACTTCGTTAACAGATCGGCTTAATGATGGTTGGGACAATTCAATATATTTATTGGAGCCTACGTCAAGCTGAAAGCTACCGCTCGCATAGAACCTAAGGGTTGCTAAAATCTTCAAGAAATCATAGTATTTGGGTTATATGTTTATGTTGGAAATAAATACCTACCTTTGTCTTAGCGTCTAAATCTGTCGCTCTTATTGCTGGTGTTAGATAGGGTGTTAAATTGTCTATCAAATACCGACACAGCTCTTTTGGTAGCCTAAACATATTAATAAATTGTCTATCAGTTAATTCATTGAAAGGATCACGGTGGTTAAAATTACGATTTATCAGGCCATTATGTATTTCAGCATTTTCTAGATGACGAATCGCTAATAAATGCATTAGATTATCCATCACTTAATAGTCAATCAGTAATTTTTCGGTAATCACTCAAAAATATTAATCCAAAACTCTACTAAAATCACAACGCTTTCTAAACGCCTACGTTAATTTGCGTGACTTTTTTCCGCCTGTATTTTTACGATTAAAAATTTACGAATACGTTAAGATGCGATGGCTCAAGAATTGAAATTTCGTATTTTTCGTAAAGTTGCGCATGCTCTGAACTACACGAGTGCTCAAGAATAGGCCACCTGTCATCCGCATCCGACTCTTCACTCTTGAATCTGTCATGAAACAAAGACGGACACGGACACGATATTTTCTATCTGTTTTTATCTACGGACCGCTGCAGACGGAGTATGTTATGCTTCCGTTTAGGTTTATATTGTTCTATGGTTTCGCTGCATGATTGCTTGCTTGTTTTGCTGCACGGTCCGATAAATTATTTTGCCGCGCATGGTGTGTTGATGGCTCCCTTGCTTTTGTTGGCTTTACACGATGCAGGCCATCATGTATGTAAAATGACAGTACAGATAAATATGACTGTGACAAATGATACAAAATATTGAAAATTCTAATCAAGCTCTATTTCTAATCATTGTTACAACAGAGAAAATGTCGCAACAATCAAAAATAACATGTTATCATTTGTTTGAGTACGAATCGACTAGTTCCGAGTGCTCCGACATGGCACGATGCATGAAAACAGTCACCGAAAATAGCACCGGTTCTATCATCAAATCATGCACGAGTTCAAGCAACCAACCATGCGCGTGGTGTGATTTTCTAACACGGAAGCATGCACAGCACCATGCCTAGCTCCCGTCAAGGAAACATGCAGCAGAACATACTCCGTCTCAGAGAAAACATACCTTCAACTCCGTCTGCAGCGGGCTTAACGGTGCTAGATAGGACTTGCCTACTCTATGTTAATATCGTATCTCTATGCTTTTTTATGCTCGTTTTTGGAGGTAGTGTTCTTTGGCTCGTTTCAAGAAGACGTTTCTGTATGACCGTGGGCAATAGAAATAATAGTACTAATTTTATGCCGTGGTCTATGCTAAGATTAAGAATATATAAAGGGCCGTCTCAAACATAGAGGGGGGTAGCCAGTCAGCAGAGGCACAGATTAGAATATGAATCTCCGTATATAAATATTTTATCTATGATGTCTATGATATGAATATTTAATCTGTGGCCTGTGGCAGAGGTAGGTAGGTGTTCTGTCTGAAGCAGAGAATATATATATATATATACCTCTCTGAAGTCTAAAACTAAAATATCCCACTGCAGAATGCAGAACCATCTGAATTTACTTAATTATTAAGTAAAGGACTCTTCTAATTCTGTGGTTGTCTCTGGTGTTGGGGAAAACAAAGATATGGGAATGGGAAGTAATAATGATAACTGATTAAATATCAATATGATGATGGTTATAATTGTTTTCATATCTTTTTATATAAATGCTGTTCTCGCTCAGAATGATATATTTTCGGAAGAATTACTCATAAAGCCTTTATATGATGATCAAGTCTATGCTCATTTCCAATTTTCAACAAAATGGGATACAGATCCAGCGGAAGAAAAATGTGAGTCCCAGTTTACGTTCCATTTGTATTTAAGTATAGAGAAGTCTTCAGAATTGTGTTCTAATTGAAATAAGTGGATTTCAATTTTTTTAGTCAGGCATACACGTTTATTCCCTAGAGCCCTGGGAGAGATGATCCAGAAGTACAATGTACGTGAACTTCATGTTACCCTTACTGGTGGCTTATGGAGATATGAAAATTGGGGTTATCCCGTAATCGATGCTGCTCCTGGTGCGGAAGTTTGGGCTTGGTTTGAAATTGATACTCCAAATGTTGATAAGAACTGGGAACTATTAACCAACTCCTTATCGGGTCTTTTGTGTGCATCCTTAAATTTTGTAGATAAATCCAACAGTATTAAACCAGAATATTCGTTTAGACCGAAAGGTGTTAGCGAAAATTCTTTGAACAGTTCATATTTGAGGTTAGCCAAATTAAGTTTTTTCTGAGTAACAGTAAATTCTAACAGAATTTTCTTAGATATGCAAGTTTGCCGAGAGAAATAGTATGTACAGATAATCTCACTCCTTGGAAGAAACTATTACCATGCGACTCCAAGAAAGGCCTTGCCTCGCTACTAAACTCTGGCTATATTCATAATACTCGTTATCATTCCTTAGGCTTACATTTGAGACCAATATGTAAGAACGAGTCTTGTGAGGAGGCAGCATTAGAATTACAGCAGACAGTATCATTAGTATACGATTATCTTATACTTGGAACTAAAAATTGGTCGTTCAACAAGCTGTTTGGACAAGCGCTTAATGGAAAATGTGCTTTGGCTAATAGAAGCGAAATTTTCGTGGATATGACTAGTTTTTCATCGCGTAAATTTTTACTCGATCCTGAACCAGACGCTGTTATCACTTCCAGTAGAGGTAAAATTTAACATATTTGTTTGGATCAGATAACTTTTGCATTCATTTCCTCTAGAACTGTCAAGTTAATCAAATATAAACGGTTCAAAACTTAATAATAATCCATTGCTCAATAGATGAAGGAACATTTTGACTACCCTGAGGCGAAAGAAAATAGCTAATCAAACTGGTTTCATATCTAACACACTATCAACTTTTACTATATCATTCAGATACTAACTACATTCAAAGTTGAATGGAAAGATTACTGTTCATATTTGATTAACTTGATATATTGATACGTTTTTAGGTTGTTACCAATGATTTTTTGTCCATTTTCAGGGGGTTCTGTTTCCACATTTGGACAATACATAGTTCGGGATGTATTTATGAGCATAAGTGCTAAATTCGCTGGTTCGGACATTTTGCCATTAAATTCGCCACCAACATTACATGCTAATCAACACTTGACAGGTTATGGACAAGAACGTGGAGGTATAGTGACAAAAATTTTCAATAATCATTGGAGCAACTTAGATGTTGTTGTTCTACAAAATATTCCTTGGTATGTTCCCATCTATCTGCACACGGTGAAGGTTATTTCAAATGGCAAAGAAATAACACCAACAAAATTGAAGTACATTCCAGGCATGCAGAGAGAGAGGCCCTATTATCTAGAGATATTGTTAAAGTTACCGCCCAAATCGACAACTTCAATTGCTGTAGATTTTGATTATGTTTTTCTTAAATGGCAGGAATATCCACCTGATGCTAATCACGGTTTTTATATTGGCTCAGCTGTGATTTCTGCTAATCTACCGTTGGCCCGTAACTTTACTGGCTTACCACAAGATGGATCTACTATACGTGATAGTTTCAATGCTTCGCGTAGCGGTTACTTAATTCAAGTTCGCACCGAGAATATGGTTTTGACTTTACCCACACCCGATTTTAGTATGCCTTATAATGTAATATGCTTGGCGTGTACAGTTGTAGCATTGGCATTTGGGCCATTACATAACATCACTACAAGGCGGCTGGTATTGAAACCGAAAAAGAAGGAAACTGTAGTAGATAAACTCAAGAAAATGGTAGATTTTCTCAAAAGATAGTTTTTCGTGATATTCATTATTCTAGTTTAAATATGTATTTTGTACGTGTTTTTTTCACTGTTATTTTATCAAATAAAGTTAGATTCATTTGTTTTTGCAAAACTAAATAACTATCTTGTCGACGTAGCCGTAACGTGCTAGATCATCATGATTCTCAGACGTTCTGATAATGATTGATTGGATTTCTATGAGCTTTACATTCCTGAATTTTCTCGAGATTCTTAGGTCATTCTGACAAAAGTTTTGGAGAATAATTGTAAATTTTCAGATTATTTTCTACCACATTCAAAATATTTTGGAGAGAAACTTCAAATAATAGTTAAATATTCTTCCATAAAGTAATTGTTCAATACATCATCTGTTCTAAGTTGTAGATCTGTAATATGTACCATATCTACCATTTTTTATATATTCCGGAGAACTATACTTGTTTAATGATGTCACTCTATACCCTATGGTTTATTGAAAGTGTGAACGATTCAATAGATTTATTTGTTATAAAAAAATGTCAATAAAATATATAATACAACACAGTTTTTATGTATATATAGTTAGTAGAAACATTTTAGTGATCTTGAAAATAAGAAATATTTCATTTTATCTAATACACACTTGCTTCAATCGCACTAATTATAAATGGATTTATATGATCTATTAAATCAATTGTAACCATATTTTAATGGCAAATAGTTGATCCTGGCCAACTTCAAGAACTTTAATGATTATGAACTATTCAGTACTATAATTGTCAGATTATTTGGCCTGAAATTCGGGGGATTACTCCTGAAAAATTATCTAAACTGATTGCTCTTTCTAAACGTTGACTGTTAATAATTGTAGAATGTGAGATTTTTGTTCAAATGCCAATGTAAGTAAATTAATAAGTAATAAACTCGAATCACAGTTGTGTAAAATCCAGCAGCTCATAGCTATGTACAACTTTATGTTAGATATTGTTATATCATATGACGAATGTTTATTTTGAGATAGCCATGAGATAGATTGCTATTAGAAAACAGATTGTTGATTGAATAGCATTTATCTTTCCAGCATTGGATGTCTTAGAATCTTGAAAACTACTCTCCCTTGCTTCAGCTTCGGTTGAGCATATATTTCCACAATCTTCTCCTTCACAGATGTCACATAATGTGGCAGTTCGACCTTTATAAAATACTCTAGCTCTTCTTGCTGGAATTTAATCTATTTATAATTCTCATTATTTTTAGTAAGGATTTACTCACAGCTATCATAATAATCGTAGATAACTACTGGAACAGGCTTCTGTTTGGCCACCTTATGCGTTCTAAAAGCTGATATTGTCGGGCAATATTCTGATCTAGTTATATTGTTAAAGTAGAGAATGACCTTTGTAAGAGCATTTGCAGTTTCTACTTTTTTGACATTTTGTGATACTTCAAGACTGGGCAGTGAATCAATATCTGCTGTAAAACCTGATGGAAGATTTACTTCCATAACGGCCATGTTGCTTTCAGAATATTTTGTTAAATTGGGATTGACAAAGCTGTAACAAATCCATTTCTTGTACATAAATTTAAATGGAGGAGTATATATCACAATAAAATTATTTAATATATCGGAAGGTATGTGTACACCGTGTGTTCTCTATATCTTGATTTATTATCAAACCATTTTCACTTTGAACCAAACCTGGTTATAAATAATTGTTCCAAAAAAACAAATTTTGTAACCGAGATAATTTTGTTGGCTTGAAAGCTTTTCAGGGTAAACTATCTCGTTTATAAAATGTCAAAAATACAGAAAGCTGTGGACGTTTCAAAGTAAATCATAACAAATAATATAGATTGAAATTGAATAAAAAAATGATTTCAAAAAGAAAACTATTCGCTCTTACAATAAATATAAATGGAGGTGGAAATTTCAAGAGGAACATTTATATAGACAAGGCACGGATAGTGACTTACGCTGTACAGACGGACAGTTGAAGGTGGTCTCTATTAGAGTTTTTATCAACCTGAGGGTCCAGCGTAAACATTGGCCAAGGTCCGGTCACATTTTTATTGTATTGATACGATACTTTGAATACTGCTAATCCTTCACCTTGAGCAGTGATATTCACTTCCCTGGACTCCTTACTTATCTAAAATAAATTGATCAATAACAACAATATTCTGTGAATATGTAGGTATGTAGGTTTTTGTCTTTACATTTCTCAGAAAATATTTGCCTTGCATTTATTCTAAACCTGGAATACAAGATTATTTCCATACTTACCTCTGTGGTCTGAAGGATCATTATATTATTTTTATTGACGCTAAATTTCCCTCGACCTTGTTGACCATATTCAAATTCTATTTGCATATTTGTAGGAGATGCAAGCCTTAGAACTATCTTGTACAGAGCATGTAGTCCAACAAACGTATCGTGAGATGATGTAAATCCTCCAAAAGCATTCTGCTGATTCATCAGCCAATATAACACTGGGACACTATCCTCTAATAGATTCTCTTCGAGAAGTGTAAGGAGTGCATACGATGTAGTTTCAATGTCAACTGATCTGGGTCGTTTGTTCCAAGGATTGTTGTTTTCACTTGGTAGTGTGTCTTTTGCCCACCATTTCATATTATCGCTAGTTTTGGATTTGGCCTCTAGTAAATTAAAGGCACTTTGTTTTGATGTGTGCTTTGCTATGTGCAGGGTGTAGCTACACAAAGCTAATGCATAGATGGATTCATTGTCGTCAATATTTCTCGCAATGTAGTCAAGTCCTTTGTTGATTGTATTTGTGATAAGTGGATTATTTGGCTATTGTCAATAATACAAATTCAACACTTAAATCTTACATTTCTTTTATGCTTTATTGTTGTAATAATTTGATAATTCACTCCTTCTCACCTGATTCGTTTCCAATAGAACCATTGTAACAAATGCTGTTAAGGCCAAACTGTTCTCATTTCTATTTTGTAACTCTGAATGAATTACATTACCACTTTCAAAGAAACTTCCATTCTTGCCTTGTTGCTCCTTTAACCATAGCGTTGATTTTTCAACTATAGTTTCGTCTATATAAATGAAAGATTTTGCCTGTTTCAATGCTAAAATCACATAAGCTGTCAACCTAGAATGATAAAACCGCTTTCAAATTTATTCTCTCAAAATAGCAGATCCACATACCAAACACTTCCTTGATCGTCATTTGTGCCGAATGGACTGAAGGAAAAGTCATCTCTTTTGAAGACTAATTGCTGTTGATAATTTTTCTGCACATTATTAATAGCTTCATTTTGAATGGTTGGTGTGAGTTGTCTTGTTGATCGCAGGTATTGCAGGATTATGAGGTTGGTCATAAAGTAGACCAAGTTTTGTTCACCGCAGCCTACTGGAATTCTAATAATATTTTCTAAATGAATCATTGCTGGACCTAAGAAGCTGCCAAAAGCAGACACTTCCACTTTCTCTGAATTAGTTACTGCATTCTTGGGAATGGTGAAATTGATAGATCTCTTGAGGTTTTGTTTTATTCGCAAATCGACTAGGATTGATTTGGTGTAATATTCAGTTTCTCCTTCGTTCTGCAAAAGTCAAGAATGATCGAAAATTGTTTTATTATGTTCATATGAGAACTCACAGTCACTAACAGTTGTTTGACTACAAGATCTGGACTCCCAGGGCTATTTCCAGTCACTTTAATATCCACTGTCCCTGTCTTCACTGTTCGTATCATGAAAGATACTGAAGCTCTACTATTGGCTGTCACACTTAAACGTTTTTTTCTGTATAACTCAACATCTAAAAATTTTACATACAGAGAAAAAGTTCTTTCAAAACACATTCGAAATTATCTTCTGTCTGCTTACTTTTTGTTGCGTTCAACTCATTTGATGTTTCGGTAAATTCAAATTGGCGCTCCTGATTGTGTAAGGTCACTTGCACGTTGATGTTCTGGTTAATATTATTCTCAATAAGCACTGGAATAGTCACTATTTCGCCCCTTTGCACCGAATAAGGCAAATCAATGTCGACCACAAAAGATTTAGATACTGAAATTTTTTTGGGCGATGTAACTAATCCCAAGCCGTGCAGAGGATCCAGTGAGAAACCAGTTATTGACCATGTGTTCAGTGATTTGGGAAGGCGTCTTCTAAACGAATTTTTTCCATCATATCCTACCGACATATTGTTAAAGAGCCATGTTGGTGCTATCTGTTCTGAAAGGTATACTTTGGGCTTATTCCAGATTGGTTTGGGTATTCTACTGAATGCATACGGTCCAGCTAGAGGCGGTCTGGTTACTGAATGAACTGGTAAAACGAAACCTCTGTCTGGTTTAACAGTGGCCCGACCATAAAAAACAGGTCTTAGGTAGATATCCTCAACTGAAACCAAGAAAGTAAATATTCAACTTCTCAGTTGCGCTATCAACATTTTAAATTCTTGAAGTATACACATTCTGTATTATCAGAGAACAGTATAGGTACATCTCTGTTCTTGTTCTTTGGTATTATCACAATCTTATGAATGTGCTCCCTATGTTTTACTCACGTGATGGTTTGTTCCTGTTAATATGTGCATTTGTCAACAAATCAGCTCCTGACTCCTAAAACAACAAATCTTTCACATTTAGATAATTTGAATCTGTTGAGAAATATTTCAAGAATATGAAATCAATTGTATCATTCTAGAAATAATCGACGCAGAAAATAGTTATTTCTCTTACGTAGATTGCAGCATGAGGATTACTAGCCCCAGGCTTCCATGAAAACTGCAACTTTGAATTACCCACCATTAGTGGATAGGGTGAACCTTTACCGACATCATACATTTGAAGTTCGTTGGCGATTTCCTTCAAGGTGAGATCAAAACCACTTTTGAGTTTTTCGACATTCTCATCGACAGCCAATATAGCTAAATGAGAGTTTTGTTGAGCTCTTAATGTAAATTCTATATCTTTGTCAGGTTCACTCTCCAATGTGTTGACCTGAATGTCAACCTGGAAGTAGACAAATAAGAGTATAAGGCACACTTTAGTGAAGTTTGGGTATATTCCGTTGATTTATAACTTCCTATTTGGAAAGTTATTTTAAGTGGGTCCCAGTGTTAGAATTGGAAATTTTGTTTTTTTTTGTCTCGAATATCTTAAGAATAGATTAATTGTACAGATAATTATACAGGGTGTTCCAAAATTAGCCTGCCAAACTTTATCAGCGGATTCTAAGTTTAAAAATAATTCAAAAAGTTCCAATCAAATAAGTCGAAAAATGTTCGTTACGGGAGATGCAGCCGTTTAAAAGTACGTGCCTGAAAAAAAAAAACTACAAACACTACATCAGTACACTTGTGTTCCATATTTTCATGGCTACTATGAGACATTTGAGACAAAGATTTTGAATCGATATATGCTGGAAATGAAACAATATATTAAATTTCTACTATTATAAATTTTAAAACCACATAACGAGTAGGTAATGTTATTGTCTTTTTAATCTGAATAAAAGCCTGTCTTATTCACCATATGTACATTTATATATAATATCTATATATAATATTTTTTTTGATTGAAGCCGAGTTTTCGAGAATGTTTATTCTCTTCTTCAGGGCAAAAATCGTGAATTTAGAATAAATTAGATAAAAACAAGAAATATTTCATTATTTTGTTTTTATCTAATTTATTCTAAATTCACGATTTTTGCCCTGAAGAAGAGAATAAACATTTATTTAGTTAGTTAGTCTTGTCAATACTTACTTAAACTATACAAGGTGGTTCTCCGGGAAAGACATCGATTGATTGTGGGCAAACGATAAGTACAATGTCTGAAAATTTGGTGACATACTAAAGTCACTGGGGGACATACGTCTAAAATATTTTCATGTTAGTCGCATTATTGGTTATACCGGAAGTAGATGCCAATTTCGTTGTTTTTAATGGAATACCCTATATTAACATATTTTTAGATTTCTTGTACAATTTTGAGAACGTTTTATGTATAATGTCCTATACCTAGGTCCTACCGTTTTTGACATATTTAAAATTTGATGTTAAAAATGAAGTTTGCAGTCCAAAACATAATTATTAATCTTTACTATGAGGAAGCCTTTAATATTACTTTAGGACGCTTTTCTTGTAGAAGAAGATCTACTTTATCAGTATTTTTATGATATTTTGATAAAAATTTATACAGAGTGATCCAAAAAACGTCAAAAGTCATTTTTCAAATGGAATCCCCCATTTTTTATTATTTTATTCTATTAAACAGCAAAAATAAGGATAACTTCATAAGGTTGTCTATACCCAAAATTTGTAGTTTTTTAAATAATTGGCAAATTTTAATTTGTTTAAATGTTAGAAGTGATTGCGTTAGAAAATAACAACAAATGTCAATAAAAGTCAATATTAATACTTTTCATTTGCAAATTTTGAGTAATTATCATGCCGAGAGGACTAATTATAGAAATGAAGATTATTTGAGTTTATTTATTATTATGGAAAATGTAATAAAGTTATTTCAAGAACATTTGATACAATCGCTATGCGATATCCACAGATATAGAAAGCAACATCAAAATCTGTTAAGAAAATAATAGAAAACCTCAAGAACTTAGGAACTTTAAAGCCTGAAAAAGTACGTAGCAATAAACCAATTTTTAATAATGAAATTGTTAACAATGAAATAATTGGAAAATTATCATTTTTCTATGTAAAATGATAGCCTTGAACTTCCAGAAATTCCTTGCACCTAAGCAGTAGTAGTAGTATCTCATCTTAGAAAACTTCAAGAAATTTGGAAATATAAAGCCTAAAGTAGCTAGAAAAAAAAACAATTGTTAATAATGAAAATATTAAAATCGCAGTTTTGGGATATTTTGCCGCATACCTAACAAAGACAAGTAGCATGCTAATTAGGAACATCTAAGACATCAGTTTTAAGGATTTTATGGGGACCCAAGTTTCAACCATACGCATTTTCGATAGCTTAGCATATGAAAGAGATTGATTTCCCACAAAGAATGGAGTTCTGTGAATTTATTCTACTTCGGTCGCAAGAAAATCCTTTCTTTTTGGATAATATTGTTTGTTCGAACGAACTCCCATTATTACAGTGATCCAAATATACATCCAACAGAGAGCAGAACTTTAAAACTCAGTGGCCATTCCAATACACAAAAATGGGGATAGATCTATAATTACTTACTATAGACCCATTTCGTTAGTTACAAATCTATCCAAAGTTTTCAAGAAATTACTAAAAAAGAGACTTTTGTCTTTTATAAATAAATTTAAACTGTTCTCTCCCAAACAATTTGGCTTTAAAGAAAATATTGCCACAGAAGATGCTACCTTATATCTCACTGAAAATATACACCAAGCTCTTGAAATAGGAAAACCATCTTTATGTTTATTTATTGATCTTAAAAAGGCGTTTGATACTGTCAGCCATCAGCTACTTTTGGAAACAA
Source organism: Crioceris asparagi (assembly GCA_958507055.1). Lineage (NCBI taxonomy): Eukaryota > Metazoa > Arthropoda > Insecta > Coleoptera > Chrysomelidae > Crioceris > Crioceris asparagi. The sequence continues at coordinate 49,202,090 of OY293827.1, forward strand.
GCACACTCTTCCTCAAGTCACAAAATCTATATCACAAAGAGCTTACTCCTACATTTCAATCAACATATATAATTCGTTGCCAGAAGAATTAAAAAAAAAATAAAAAATGGTCAATTTCAGAAGAAAAATAAAAAAGTATATGTTTGAAAATGAGAGAAAACTCTTTTCACATTTCTTTGACCCATAATAATTGAATATAATATATTTGTATGTATATGTGTATTGAGTATGTATGTATATGTATGTTATATGACATTCTATGAGAAATCACAAGTAACCAAGTATCCAGGAGTATCAGGTTACGAGCAGCACATAATCAAGCCACGCGCAGCGGTTCCCGTTCCCAGGCTAGGAAATGCTGACCAAGCGTCTACCAAACGCCAAGCCGAAGGTTACACCGTCCATTCTCGGAAACCAGCGTAGGAAGATGCCAACACCGTGGAACTGCGCTTCTAGAATGATAGAACCGTCGACGCAGCACCTTAATTTTGTATAAATACAGGGATCTTTTAGATATAAGCTAGTTAGTAACTCATTCTCATTGTAAGCATAATCTATGCCCAATTTAATTTTGATTTTTAAATAAAATAAAGTTGTAAATGTTTTTTAAAAAGTCATTTTCAAATAAAGTGATATAAAATTGGTGTCAGAAGTGGGATCCTTCTACACGAACAGAACACGGCAGTCCTCACCAGGTGAAATTCATCGGAACACGGCGGTCCCAACTGTTTGTGGAGGTTCTCAAACCCTAAAGAAGAAGAACAACAGCCTTCAAACATCCCTTCAAGCCTCTACTCAACATCAGGAACAGTGCAAATAACCTGACAGCGCAGTATGTGGAAAATATTGTAAGTACACTAAGAATCATCTCGTTTTAAATTGCTTACTAACTCACAATTTCATTGAAATTATTGAATTGAATTTATTTTCAAAAGATACAGTTCTTTTACCCAATACACATCCTTCAAATATTATACTGAAATTTTATGATATTAAGGTCTCATTTAAAACGTAAAGATAAGAAACATTCAAATATGCCAGCCAATGATAATGCAAACAACCCTCCTGCAAACAATGCAAATAATGCAGGTGGTATGGATGCACCAGTCGTTGAGCCTTATAAACTCAGCGAAATCTTTTCCATCGTACCTGAATACGATGGAAATCAAATATTTCTGAATACGTTTATATTGTCTTGCACCACGGCTCATAATATGGCCGTCGGTAACCAAATAACTTTATTAAACTTACATATTAAAAATAAATTACGCGGTCGAGCGGCGGAGCTTATAAACTCTAGAAATCCTAGTACGTGGCAAGAAATAAAGTCACTATTAGAAACACATTTCGGAGATTCTCGCGATTTGTCGTCGCTGATACAAGATCTCCAACGAATTCGACAACTACCCAGTGAATCACCACTAACGTTCATAAGCCGACTCCAGACACATGAAGCCAAAATGTACGCTTCCATTAACAAGCAGAACTATTCTCAAGAAGAGAAGAGAGCACAGACCCGACTAGCCGAATCAATGGCCCTTAACACCCTCCTAACAGGATTGGAACCGAAACTAGGTCAAATTGTAAGAGCAAGTGACCCTGCGGACATCCTAACCGCTACCAATCGCATCAGGAGAGAGCTTCAGCTCAATTACTTTGAAAATCAGAAGTTCCACCAGAACGCTAATAAAAACACGAACGTTCCACCTCGAAGACCCAGTACAGGCCCGAACATCAAACAATGCAACCACTGTAAACGAACAGGACATACGTTCAATGAATGCAGACAACGGCAGAATTTCGGAAATAACTATAACTCGAACTCCCAAAATCAAATGTTAAGACCCCCTTTCCAACAACAAAATTCGCAACAAGCCCAACAACCACAACGGTTTCATTCGAATTTTAGGCCGAACCAAAACCTTGGAAACGATCGTCCATCTGTAATTAGGCCTAACCCCAATATAGGAATTAGACCATCGGTGGTTCAACAAAATCCAAATTTCAACAGGCCACAGAATAGAACCTATCACCTTAATTACGATCAAGATCAAAACTATTCCTACGAGGATTATCAAGAATCAGAAGAATTTCAGGATAACTATGAATCACAAGACGAATATAACTATCAAGATCTACCAGAAGTATTCGACCAAACAAATCCGGGTTTTCGCCAGGGCCCACCTGCGCCAACAGACCCCCCGAATCCACAACAAGACATGGCCGAGATTCAAGCACAAATTCAGACTATGAACTTGGACGATTACAACCCCAACTTAAACTTTCCCGAGCAGAACTTCCTATAGGTTCTCTACACACTGTTAAATCAAAAAATCTCTATTACATTACAGACGCAACGAAGACTTTTAAATTTTTAGTAGATTCAGGAGCCGGTCTTTCAATTTTCAAACCGACTGCATGTGAAAAATTTCGACAAAGATCTCCTGAAAATGTCATCATTCAGGGAATCACTGACCAAAAAATACTTATTAACGAATCTACCTTGGTACCTTTTAACGCAAAAGACCCACACAAGGTATATATTTGCAATCTCGACATAGACTTTGACGGTTTGTTAGGTTCAGACTTCTTAGAACACTATCAGTGCATAGTGGATCTTAAAAATAAACAGCTGGTAACAAATTTTAAGACGATACCCCTCTTCAAAGTAGCCGGTGAGTCAACATCCAAAACACAGCCGCAAAATAATCCAAAGAACTCCAAAATTTCCAACATAACTTCCATCGCTCCACGGACGGAACAAGTTTTTAAGCTGAGATGCAGTCTATCAGACACCGAAGCTATTCTCTCTAGCAAAGAGATAGAAAAGGTGCGCATTCCCCATGCTTTGGTAAAAGTAAACGAACATGGTGAATTCATTACCACAGTCATAAATCCGAATGCAATTCCCAAAACCGTAGACTTTTCCCAATTGGAGATTGAACCAGTAGAAAATATCACCGTTAACCATCTTAGTGAATTTCAATACACCACCAACAGCGACAGAATACCAGAGATAAAACGACAGTTACGCCTAGATCACCTGAATGAAGAAGAGGCAGAACTTGTTACCGAATTATGTATAGACTATTCAGACATATTTTACTTAGAAGGTGACAAACTAACCTTCACGAACGAAATTAAACATACAATAAAAACAACGACAGACGAACCGACATTCACTAAGTCCTATAGATACCCACACGTCCATAAGGAAGAGGTAAAAGGGCAGGTAAACAAGATGTTAGACCAGGGCATAATCAGACCTTCCAAATCCCCATTCTCTTCACCTGTTTGGGTAGTTCCCAAGAAAATGGATGCCTCAGGAAAACAGAAATGGAGAGTCGTCGTCGACTACAGAAAGCTGAATGAGATCACGGTAGACGACAAATATCCGCTCCCGAATATCTCTGACCTTCTGGATCAACTTGGCAAATGCCAATATTTCTCCACCCTTGATCTGGCATCAGGATTCCATCAGATAGAGATCGACCCTAAGGATATTCAGAAAACCGCATTCACAGTGGAGAACGGGCATTACGAATTTGTTCGTATGCCCTTTGGATTGAAGAATGCTCCTTCTACGTTTCAAAGGGTCATGGACAACATCTTATTGGGGATCCAAAACGAGAGATGCCTGGTATACATGGATGACATCATCATCTACTCCCCATCCATCCATGAACATATACAGAGACTAAAAGAAGTTTTCAAAAGGCTCAGGCAAGCGAATATGAAAATACAGCCCGACAAATGCGAGTTCCTGCGAAAAGAAGTCGCTTACCTAGGACACTTGGTAACCAGCGAGGGAGTTAAACCGAATCCTTCAAAAATCGAGTGCATAAATAGTTTTCCCCAACCGAAGAACCAAAAAGACATTAAGTCGTTCTTAGGTCTTGCAGGATATTATCGACGTTTTATCGAAAACTTTGCTAAAAAATCGAAGCCTCTGACCCGTCTTCTCAAGAAGGATATTCCTTTTGACTTTGACTCAGATTGTAAGGAAGCCTTCGAAAACCTGAAGAAAGCACTAACTACCACCCCTATCCTCATCTACCCCAATTTCGAAGAACCATTCATATTGACAACAGACGCAAGCAATTTCGCCATAGGTTCAGTATTGTCGCAAGGGCCTATTGGAAAGGACCTTCCGATAGCGTATGCCTCAAGAACCCTATGCAAAGCTGAATCTAGGTATTCGGTTATTGAGCGCGAATTACTCGCCATTGTTTGGTCCGTCAAGCATTTTCGACCGTACCTGTTTGGTAGAAAATTCATTCTAGTAACCGACCATCGACCCCTAACGTGGCTCTTCTCCGTGAAAGATACCGGAAGCCGATTAGCCCGATGGAGACTCAAACTAGAAGAGTATGATTATGAAATCAGGTACAAGCCGGGAAAGATCAACAAAAATGCAGACGCCCTATCTAGAATTAAAATAAACCATTTTTCGGAATTTCAAAACGACGCTCAATTAACACCGTACCGAGCCCTAATGGCAACCGAAAATTCGGATAACGAAGACATTGTCAATTCAGATCATGAAGAAAGTAAGGCTGCCCAGCACAATAAGATGTATGAAGAGTTCGACACCTTTGTTGAACTGTACAAAAATCAATCTGTGATTGATTATTCAAAAATAGAATTTTCTAACGATCAACTCCTCGATAAGAAAAATAAGAACATCCTGAGCTGTTTCCGACAGAACGAACTAACAGACATAAACAAAAAAATCATAGAAGATATCTTCGAGGAGAATGCAGACTTCGAGAATTTGAAAATCAATGTGCTTTCCAGTAAGACAGTAAAAAATAGGAAATACTTTATAATTCCATTACCATACAATCGAGATACAATTAACGAATACCTTTTTGGATCGTTATATTTAAGTCAAGATCTATTTCTACCCGATGAAACTTATTGTATCGAAACCAACGTAGATCTGCCAATTTTAGAAATCCTATCTTTTATAAATGCCGAAAAAGAAATTAAATTTAAGGTATTCCAAAATGTTACTCAGACCCCGGAAAAAGATCAAGTTCCTATCATACTTGACCAGTTTCACAATGGAAAAACTAATTTACATAGAGGTGTGAACGAGACAATCAGAAGAATCAAAGAAAAATACCAATGGAAAGGATTGACTAAAGATGTGGAAAAGTTTATTAAGGAATGTGAAACCTGTCAGAAGGCCAAAGTATACCGGAAAAACCTAGATAGACCGCTTGTTATAACCGAAACACCAAAAGCTCCATTCGAAAGGGTCAACATCGACATCCTCGAAGTTCCTACAAAGAACTACGCTCTGACCATCAGAGATGAGCTAACTAAATTCAGTCAAGCCTATCCCATCGAAAATAAGTCAGCTAAATCCGTCGTGAACACTCTCCTTATCTACTTTCAACATTATGGAACTCCAGTGCGAATACACTGTGACTACGGGAGAGAATTCGATAACGCCCTCCTAAGAGATTTATGTAAATTATATGACATTAAACTAAGTTACTCAAGTGTAGGTCACCCCCAGAGTAATGGATCCTTGGAAAGGTTCCATTCAACCCTTCTGGAAATGATCAGACTCCACCTTGCAGATCATCCCAGAGAACACCCGTTTAATATATTACCGTATGCGGTAATTTGCTATAACAACGCTGCAAACAAGACACACGGGTTTACTCCTTACGAACTCGTTTTTGGGCACAGTTCCAGCAGACCACCAGAGAAGCTGTATAATGAGAAAGAATTAATTACCAAATATGTGAGAGACTTAAATAATCGATTGTCCCATTTTTACAAGATAGCACGAGAAAGGACTGAGAGACAAAAACAAAAAGCCAAGATAAGATTTGATCAACACGTTCAGGAAAATATTCAAGAATTCAACGTTGGTGACAAAGTGTTTATAAAAGAGTCCCAGCTGAAAAACAAATTGGCGAACAAATTCAACGGACCTTTCGAAATTCTAGAAATTCATCAAAATTCGGCTACCCTACTAAATCAAAAAACGAATCAGAAAACTAAAGTAAATTTCGACCGTATGAAGTTATGTGCCGGAACTGAAACTTAAAATTGGTTTCAGGTACATTATGCTGGTTAGAACGGTCCTAAGCCAGTATCAAATAGAACCAATTAATAACACTGTGGGAGTCTACTACCATGACGAAACCAGAATCATCATCTCCAACGACAAGTGGACATTATTAGTACATAAAAATATTTCTGGACTACTAACGGCCTACGAAAATAACAACAAGATATTGGACTCCATACACAACACCTTACGACCGGATCACTATTCAATGAACCTGTTTCATTCAGATGTAAAGACTCACGTTAATCTCCTGACGCAGATATCTAAATCGATCAAAGAAAAGTTCAACGAAGTTATTATCGACACTAGACGAAACAAGCGAGGAATCATCAATGGACTCGGAAGTATCTTTAAGACGATTACGGGAAATTTGGACGCAGCAGATGGTCAATTTTACACTGATAGCATTAATAAATTAAATTCAGACCAACACCACATAGAAAACTTATTGAAGAATCAAATATCGGTCTCAACAACCCTTATTAAAACCTTCAATGAATCCATCCAAAATTTAACTATCGACAGGAAAACATTCAATCGGGATATAAGTAACATCGAGAGAGCTATTCATCAATTAAATGATAAACTTGCGTTAGTCGAAGCTAAGCTAAAATTCTTCGAAATTTGTGAAAAACTTTTGGAAAGTTATCTGGTTATTGAAGACAATCTGAACGATATTCTAAATTCTATAACATTTGCCCGCCTAAGAATTATTCACTCATCAATAATAACACCTAATGATCTGATATTTTCCCTACAGGAAATATCACAAAATCTTGTCAGAAGTAATCTACCCTTACCAGTAAAAGTTTCTAAGATCGCCCAATACCTAGAAATCACAGAACTTCAAGCCTATCAACAAGACAACAATATCGTCTTTGTTTTAAGAATACCCCTTGTAAAACAAACACTTTATACCCTATATCACCTATATCCTATCCCAGTATTAGATAAAAGAACTGGTTTGCATCACATCCTTAGTATATCTCAAAAATACATCGCGCGAAATGATGATTCTCTGATGTACATCCCCATCAGGGATCCAAATAATTGTAAAGACCTTAGTCCACACAAAAAACTGTGTTCAAATTTATATGCCTACCCAATAGACAGTAATGCTGCATGTGAGGCCCAATTGTTGAAGAACCGTCAAGAGATACCCAAAACTTGTGACAGTGCGATAATCTTTAGTCGAGGATATAACGTGTTCAAAATCAAGAACAATGTGTGGTTGACGATATTATCAGAACCACTACAAGTGACCATAAACTGCCCGCGAGTAAATACAAAGACAGTTACTCTTGCCCAGAACTCTATCATTAAACTCGAACCAGAGTGTCATGCGTTTATCGGAATAACGAAAGTACAAGCCGACAGCCAGAAGACCTCTGACTTTCTGGACAACACACACCCCGTGATGATCCCCTACGAATGCTGCAGTCATATTTCTGAGAAGATCCAACTCCCGAAGCTAGAACCCCTCAAACTTAACGAAATCAACGCCGAAGACTTGGACGCTGCCAATCACAAACTTCAACAATCCGCGAGAGATCTGGACCAACTCATAAACCAACCATTTATAACAAGGAATATATCGTGGATGACGTATTCTACGATAGCTGCCATTTGCCTCATCTTTGGAAGCTATGTGATAGTAAAAATATCGAAGAAATGTAAAGCGACCAACCCAAAGACAGAAGATCAAGGTCAAACTCCTCTGAAAAGAATTAGAAGTCTCCTCCCAAGAAGAAGACCGAATATAGAAAATCCAGAACATGAGATGGAAAATATCGTGGTACCATAAAAGTTGTTGCATGGCATCAACTTTTTATTAATAAGGGGAGCTGTTATATGACATTCTATGAGAAATCACAAGTAACCAAGTATCCAGGAGTATCAGGTTACGAGCAGCACATAATCAAGCCACGCGCAGCGGTTCCCGTTCCCAGGCTAGGAAATGCTGACCAAGCGTCTACCAAACGCCAAGCCGAAGGTTACACCGTCCATTCTCGGAAACCAGCGTAGGAAGATGCCAACACCGTGGAACTGCGCTTCTAGAATGATAGAACCGTCGACGCAGCACCTTAATTTTGTATAAATACAGGGATCTTTTAGATATAAGCTAGTTAGTAACTCATTCTCATTGTAAGCATAATCTATGCCCAATTTAATTTTGATTTTTAAATAAAATAAAGTTGTAAATGTTTTTTAAAAAGTCATTTTCAAATAAAGTGATATAAAATGTATATATTTATCAGTTGTAGTTTTTTATATATATTTTATGATGGTATTTCTTGAAATGTATGTAAGGTGATCTCCCATATTATCTAAAAATGTTTTTTTGTTGGTTTGTATATTTAACTAACTTCATATGTATATTTTATGTTATTATAAGTTGATTTTTATATTTACATTTTCCATTCATCTAGATTTATTTATAAAAAATATTTTTAATTTTACCTCATGAAACAAGTTATTGAAACTTTTCAAGTAAGTGGTGCTGTCCCATTTCATCTAAAAATATTTTTTTTATGTTTATTTAACTGACTTCAAATGTACATTTTATGTTATTATAAGTTGATTTTCATACATCTAGACTTTTGTATAATACATATTCTAATTTTACCGCTTGAAACAAGTGAAAGAAGTTATTGCAACTTATCATATTACCTACTATTTTATATATGCCTTACTTTACCGAAAGAGTGAATCAAGTTTTTTCATTTCATTTCATTTATTATTATTTTCTAATGGAATCATGGCTCACTTCTAACACAACTTTAAAGATGTGTAGCATTTTTTTATAGAAAATTGAAAATTTTCAATTATTTAAAAAACTACTAATTTTGCTTATAGACAACTTTATAAAATGTTACCCTTATTTTTGCTGCTAAATACAATAAAATAATAAAAACGGGGGTTTCCATTTGAAAAAAATGACTTGACGTTTTTTGGATCTAGTTTTCAAGCTTCTTTTTTGATCACTGTGTATAAATTTTTATCAAAATATCACAAAAATACTGATAAAGTAGAACTTCTTCTACAAGAAAAGCGACCCAAATTAAATATTAAAAGCTTCCTCATAGGCAAGATGGATGGTTATGTTTTGTACTGCAACTTAATTTTTGAAATAAAATTTGAAATATGTCAAAAATCGTTAGGCTTAGGTATATGACTTTATAGATAAAATGATTTCAAAATTGTACAAGAAATCTAAAAATGTGGTAGGATACAGGGTATTCCATTAAAAATAACAAAGTTGGCATCTACTTCCGGTATAACCAATAATGCGACTAACATGAAAATATTTTAGACGTATGTCCCCCAGTGACTTTAGTATGTCACCAAATTTCCAGACAGTTTATACTTATCGTTTGCCCACAATCGATCGATGTTTTTCCCGGAGAACCACCCTGTATATAGTATAGTATAAAATCTATACATATAATAAAATTGTAACAGGCTGATGTCTGTACATTATAGATATTTAAGAAAAACTAATATTAGAGGTTATTAGAGCAACAGAAGCCAAATCAACAGGTTTTTGAATTTTTGTCTGTCTGATTGTATGTTTGTACGCGCATCAAATACTACTTAATGAAATTGAATGAAATTTTCACCGATATATTACTACAAGTCTAACATAAACTATAGGCTCCATTTTACCGCGTTTGTCTGTCTTTCTGTATGTTTGTACACGCATAACGTAGAAATTACTGTATGCAATTGAATGCAATTTTCACTCCCCATTTCAAATGCCTACTGCGAATGGTGAATGGATTTTTTCTGGATCGCTCGATATTAGCAAATACCCAGGTTGCATCAAGGAAAACCCAAAGTATCTCAAGGTCCTTTTTGTATCGAAGATATAATTTTTTCATTGACTTTTCAACCTGATAAAACTCTGTCTTGTTTTGGAGATATGTAGTGTCCTCTGATCTTGTTTCAACCGTTCATCGAGTAGTTTCATTAACAACAAAATTTGCCCACTCTGTACAGTACAGACCAATTCCATTCTGCGACTTAGTGCATATTAAACATAAGGGTTGCAAGATATACTAAAAAAACGTATTTCAGCCATTGGTCTGTATATCTGTCTGCGCCAAGATTATTGCACTACAGGCGCATCTTTGTATTCTGGCTTAATGGTTCGTCTCACTACAAAATTGAATTTGACCATTGTTGTTTGTCTCCACTAATGGTTGCTCGAGTTTGTCGTACGTCTTTGATGTCAGGTGTGCTACCGTGCGTAATCTCATTAACTAATTTTCTTTCAGTTTACAAAATTAGAATAACTCAAGTTGAATTTGCATGAATGCGTTAGGAAAGTCCAAGGGGCGGATACACGGCGGATAGATATTTCAGGAATAAAAATGTTAGAAAATGGTTGTAAAATTTCATTCGGCGCATGATTGCATGATGAAAGCTTGGTAAGGTTTGGATAAAATTGCCGGTTTTTCATAACAATAGAAAGTGTTTTTCGACAATACAGTCTTGGGAACAAATAGTGATATCGATTCCGGGCCAATTTCATTTGACGAGTAATTACATAAAGATATCCTGATATACTCCTAGTTTAAAGATATTTGGTTTAGCAGTCTTGGTAACAATTTGTTAAATACTATAGAGATAATAATGATGCCGACACCGGAATAATTTCATTTGATGCATAAATACATAGTATATCTATACCTGATAAGTTATGCAAAAAAGAATAGGTGATTTCTTCTTTAGCGACACCGAATGGAAAGTTGACCAGTCAAAGCCAGCCTAGTTTTTTTTTGTGAAATCTTGGAGTTATTTATTATTTGGTAGTCGTAGTAGTATTACTGTTGATTTAGGTATATATCAGATATTGAGTTCTGACGGTATTTTCACACTCCGAAAAGTCACCACCGCTTCAACTGTCAAAGGGAATTTACTCACAAAATTTTGCAGTATTCCATCGACTTGAATATCCAAAGCGTCGCCGACCATTTCGCCATCATTTCTGAGATAATATACGATAAGATGGCATACAGGTACCATGGCATGAGTAGCGGTGAAACGGAATTTGAATTCTCTCTTATTTTCCACTTGGAAAGTATTGGTAAGTACTACATCACCTCTACCCATGAGTACGTAGTTTATATACCGCATCGGTTCGGTGCAATTAACTGAAATTTCCACTTCCAAATTAACGATGGGTCGATCAGTCTCCAAGTTGACTTGTAGGAAGGTATTGGTGTTGGAGACAGCGGCCGGAATGGGAGATATTCTCTCTTTCAAATCCGCAAACTCGGCCTATAATATAAATATATGATATTTTTATTACACTTACATGGGTTGATAATTATTATTCACCTCTATTCTCAAAGCAGCTTTATCAGTTACATTAAATGGGGTTGTGTATTCTAGTTTAATCAAACCATTTTTATCCAGTCTGTGCTTTGTTTCTTGGTAAACTTCATCTACTCTGGAATAACCATGTCGAACAGTCACATATGAACTGGATTGGAATGGAGTTCCATCGTGATGTGACATTTTCACCTACATATTTAAATGAGAATAAAAACGTTGAAAGATCTATTATTCAAAAAAAAGAAATACTAATGTAATGTAATGTAACTGAAAAAAACTTTACTATATGTAGATAAAATACTATTACATTATCTAATACAATCGTTCCTATTCATTGTAAAAATAATTATTCATTTAAATTTTTTGAGTAGTTCGCTTGTCATCGAAATCGCTGATCTCTCGATTGTACATACCTGTTCAAACACATAATTGAATTGTATCTCCTTTATAAGCAGTCAGTCGAAAAAGGTAATGTAAAATATAGGATAATTCCAAATTGAGGTGAAAAAATTAAATGAGTACGAAAAGTTTATATGAATGTTAGTGCTAAGTATCATTCAGAGATATGGTAGTGCCCATAACTGAATTTATCCGCAAATATGAAAATCGTGTGCTAAAATTCGGGGCAACTTCGAGTACCTACATCAATATGTAAATGATCAATTATTATTATTATCGATAATTGGGTGGCTGTAATGTATTGCACGCAAAGCTAATAAAAACGATGGATTCATATTGTTTATCCTCCATTATTTGGCCAATCCAAGACAGCTAAAATATCACCTGTATTCAAGAGGGAAGATAGAACAAGTATTGGGAATTATAGGCCCTTCTCATCTCACTGAATCGTGTGAAAAGTAGTATATTCACGAATATACAGTTTTGTAAGAACGGCAAAAATAATAAGTAGAAAGCAATTTGGTTTTATGAAAAATAAAGGAACTGCTGATGAACTAGTTCAAATTAGTAATTTTCTGTATTAAAATTTAGCTGGGAGCATATCAACTCTGGTGACTTTTCTGGACTATTCCAAAGGTTTTAATACGATTGAGCATAAGTAACTTTTTTCAAAACATTATAATATGGGTATAAGACGTGTAACTCAAAATGAAATAAATTATGAAATACAGTAGATGCAGATGCGCTATCCGGACCTCAGTTAAACGAACTCACGATTCTGTAGATTGTCAATCCCCATGCGTTTCTTTAGTGCTTTAAATGATAAATGAGAAAAGTATCAGGGGTCTTGCTTTCTCGCTCTATAACAAATTAAGTGAAGAGAATAGAAATACTTCTTTTCTCTATGCTAGAAACTTCATTATACCAGCGTTTAAGCGATATATTTGTTAAACAAAATTAAAAATAATGCATAGATAATTAGTTTTTATTTTATTATTATTTTGGTTATGTTGTTGAAATATGTACCTATTTTGTCTGAACTTTGTACCAACATTTTAATTTGTAAAGAACTTACCTTCTTGTATGACATCTATACCTACATGGTGAAAATTTTAAAACTTACAATGGCTACCTATCCTTTCTGAACAACACAAAATTTTTAAAAATTAAGATTTCTTAGACCCCCACTTGGCAGCTATCAGCGCTAGCCCCACCCACTTAAGAATTTTAAATGGCACCACCTTACTTGTGATACGTCTTTGAAAAGCTTATGATGAATGCTTTCCATTGATATGAATGACAGTAGTTGGACTTTTTCAGAAGCTAACCTAAAATTTTCGAAAAATACTATTTTTAATATATTTTTTACAGTCCTAGCAATTTTAATTTAATTCAAGATTTCTGAAACAAACTTTACCTCAGAACTCTCAAGACACTTGTCATTGACATCATATTTTTAATATATTTTTTACAGTCCTAGCAATTTTAATTTAACTCAAGATTTCTGTAACAAACTTGACCTCAGAACTCTCAAGACACTTGTAATTGACATCGTCCCCCCCGATTAAAATTGACCCCCTTTGCCGCCCTTTTACTGAAGAATTTTAAAGGTTTTTATTAATTTATCGAAAAACTATTATGATTATTTATTGGAAACAATCAAAATTTTATTATTTACGAAATTGTTCAAAATGACATCCATTGTGTTCTAAACAAAAATACAGTCTGTTCTCAAATTATTTTCTAACTTTTATTGTAAGATTTTCTCGGGAAATATTACGGTATGCGTAGATTATTTTTTGTCGCAATTCTTCCAAAGAAGCTGATTTTATATAATACGTAATAATAGATTTTATGTAACCCTACAAAAATGAAACCCAGAAAATTAATTTCAGTTAACAGAAAAAAATAATCAGAAATCACACGAGGATCTATAAAATCTCAAGTTGTATTTGTTTTAATTGCTGTATTGGTCGTTCGCAAAGTAAATTAATAATAAATTCTAGTGGAAGTTGTAGTCAGAGCCATAGTGAAAAATTGCAAGGTTAGTAGCAGTTCTGTAATTAAAACTTCCTTAATACAAAAACAATTTATTGATGAAATATGAATACTTATCACAAGTTGTTCAATACAATCATTTTTCCTCTATTTTTAATTTAAAATTCTCGTTTATAGTTCTTAATGTAAAATATAATGAAACACGGAAAAATAACTTCAACAGATAGTTATAGGGCAAAAATTCACAAGGGTCTTTAAAATCACATGTGACTAAAAGAGTTTTTACAATATTCGATTTTATTAAAACATTATGAAAAGATGTTCTAAAAAATGATGTCTACTAATCAGTGCTACATCAGGTATCATTAAACCCCCAAAGCAACTGGTATTTTGATAATTTTTTAAATATCAAAATATTCGGTCATTATCAAGCTCATCGAATGACCTTGCATATTTGCTACATGTTTCGGAATCATGAATTCTAAGGCATTTCTTGATCAGGTAACCTGAAATATATGTTTCAATTTTTTTTTAAATATCCCAGGTTTAATAGACATTATCAAAATGTTGTAAAGGTTCAGTTTCTTCAACGGTGTCTTTGATATTATCTTGAAAATCTACGTTTAATAATCTTAATAGCATTCCATCGGTATCCCCTTCACAATTCTCTGTTCGAGAATTCCTGAAGTCATTCAAATAAGCCTTATTTTCAAAATATGCCGAATACAGTTTGAAGGAGGGTAAACACCCATCACGTTCCAATCTGTCCAGCAAATCACTTATATTACAGGCCAGTAACCAGATTTCTCACCTTGAGAAAGAAACAAATCACATCTTATTAGTTCAGAAACGTTTATATTTCCGTAAACACGATAACTCCAACAAATAAATGTAAATTTAAGTTACCTGTTTTTTATCTTTCGGGTATCAAAGGCTGGTAAAGGGTACCGAAGAGCTGATTCTTTGCCGAAAAGAAGCAGACCAAAAAGTATCGGTTAATGCCCACTGTTGTCAGCAAAAGCTGGAACTTGAGAAACCAAGTCAGCTCTGCCAGCAAATCCTACTTCCACTTCCACGTCGTGATCCCTGGGCAATGTATGGCGTACAATGGTTGTACGTTATGTAGCAAACGGAAGAGGGTGAAAGGCGAGTTTCCGGCGCCTTAAAACTGGAACCTTTCGGCTAAGGGAACAAATCCCCTACAGAAAATACTGGTCCGCCAGGTTGGGAGTTGTGCTATACGTTAGCTACCTATACATAGAACAAAGGAGTGCTACGAATCGAATACTATTGCCTCGGAACAGGACGGAAACTCGGAACAGACTAAAGCTAAGAAATAACGACATTCTACTAGGTACTTGGAACGTACTAAGCTGGTACAGACCGGAATCGCTACACATGATGTAACGGCTATACAGGAAATGCGGTGGACAGGATCGAGCGACTTGCAAATTTAACAGTCACTCTTCTGGTCAGGGGAGGAAAGGAAACACGAATATGGATGTGGTGAGTGGAAAATTAAAGACTGCCATAATCGAATTCAAACCATTTAAGAAACGAATGTGCTCCCTAAAACTAAAAGGAAAATGGTTTAACTTAACTCTTTTCTCAGTGCATGCACCAACGAAAGAAGCAGAGCTAGACGAAAAGGAAATATTCTACGAACTACTTGAACAACATTATACAGCAGCTCCTAGACACGACGTCAAAATCATATTGGGCGACCTCAATGCCAAGCTTGGCAAAGAGGAACACCTGAAATCGGCTATTGGTATGCATAGCCTACATGCCACCACAAATGTCAACGGATCTCGTTTGGTGGATTTTGCAATAGCTAATAACATGGTGGTGAAAACCACACAGTTCCAAATAAAGGATATACACAAAGCAACCTGGAACTCCAATAATGGAACCACATGGAACCAAATAGACCATGTGCTTATTGAAGGAAGACACTAGCAGCATTATCAGTGCGCACAGTATGAGAGGGGCAGAAAGTGATTCAGATCACTTTCTGGTAAGAACAAAGTTGAGAGTAAAGCTAAACACAACGTGGACAAAACAAAGTGTTCATAACAATATGTGGAATGTTGAAAACCTAGAAACACAAGAAAAAGAACAACAATATCAACAGCAATTACTAAACAAATTCCAGACTCTGGAGGATGAATCGCTGGAGGAAGAGACAACAATAAACCAGAAGTGACAAAGGATAAGAGAGACCATAGAAGAGACAGCAATGGAGCACATCGGGAAAAGGAGTGCGAACAAAGCTTGAGAAGAAAAACACAGAAAAGGTTGGAACTATTAGCAAGGCCGACAGAAGAAAACAGAGAAGCTTACAATAGAATTAGAACACAGACGAGGAAAATGCTGAGGAAAAAGCAAAAGCAATACTTTGAAAGACAAATACAACAGCTTGAAGATAAACACAAGTCAGGTCAAGCTAGAAAGTTTTATAGGAAACTAAAAACGTTAAAGGGCAACTCAGTAAACAACCTTAACTTCCTGAGTCAGGACAATTGCTCACAGCAGACGAGGACGTAAGTCGACAGTGGGGAGAATACTTCAAACAAATACTAAATCCCGTTAACCCAACAGAGATAAATGAGCATAAAAAATACCGAACAGCAGAACCAGGAATATTATTACCAACACTGGAAGACGTAAAGAAGGCACTAAAGTCACTAAAAAACCACAAAGCACCGGTCCCAGACGGCATCCAGGCGGAACTACTTAAAAAAGGGGGAGAAAGGCTCCATATAGAAATACACCGCCTAATATGCGAAATATGGCAAAAAGAGGAAATACCAACAGAATGGCAAGGAAGTCTTATAATATCTATACATAATAAGGGCGATAAACACATCTGTAAAAATTATAGAAGAATTTCGATAATAAATACAACCTATAAAATGATGACTATAGTATTGCTGAGAAGAACAACTCCGTACCCAGAGGAAATAATAGGTGATTACCAGTATGGATTTCGCCCCGGAAGATCCACTATCGACCAGATCTTTATACTTCGCCAGATAGTGGAGAAGAACTGGGAATACAATTGGGATGTGCACCAGATTTTTGTCGATTTCAAGCAAGCTCATGATAGAGATAGGAGTCCCCAGAAAGTTGGTAAACTTGGCACAGGTGTGTGTGCTGAATTCACGTGCGCAGGTAAGAGTTGGCAATATTATCAGATCAATTCCAAATTGAAAGCGACCTTAGACAAGGAGACCCCCTCTCCCCGTTACTATTCAACTTTGCCTTGGAATATGCAGTTAGAAAAGCACAACCAAAATTGACAAATGGTTTCGCAGCACAGGGATCGAAGGTCCTATTGGCTTTAGCCGACGATGTGGACACCATCACACAATCCATTAGAGACACGAGAGAAGTTTTTACCCTCTTCGAAGAAAGGGCCAGGGAAGTGGGCATCAGGATTAATGAAGACAAGACCAAATATATGGTAGTCACAAAAAATCCAAGACCACGTATTGGTCAAAATATAACTGTAAATGAATACAATTTTGAAGTAGTGAAAGAATTCAAATATCTAGGAGCGGTCATAACAGCCGATAATAACAATGAAAAGGACATAGAATCGAGAATCATGGTAGGAAACAGGGCATATTATTCCTTAGCGACGATGTTAATATCAAAAATAATTTCAAGAGAAGCGAAAGTAAAGGTCTACAAAACAATAATTCGCCCCACAATAACTTATGGGAGTGAGACATGGACCCTGAAAAAACGTGAGGCTACTAGATTGCTGGTACTAGAACGTAAAATCCTGAGGACTATTTTTGGGCCTTGTAGAGATGAAGTAACAGGAGAATGTAGAAGAAGACATAATCAAGAACTACATACACTCTATGGAAACGCAAATATAGTGCGCCACATCAAAGCCAATCGCATAAGATGGGCAGGACATGTCCTAAGATCACAAGATGAAAGACTCCTCAATACTGCCTTTAGGGAAAGGCCCGAAGGTAGGAGGTCAGTTGGCCGTCCAAGAAAAAGGTGGAAAGACGCAGTAACAAGTGATGTACACAAGCTGGACGTACAACCATGGGAGATAACTGCGCAAGACCGACAAGAGTGGAGGAGAATAGTAAACGCGGCCAAGACTCACCAAGAGTTGTAGAGCCATTGATGATGATGATGATGATATTTTTATCTTTCCGGAAATCAAGAAAACTGTAGCTTTTGTTGTTACAGTTCTTCGCAACACACACATTTCCACCTTTCGACATTTTGTAAAAACAAATAATACTTATTATAAAATACAATTGAGATGATAATATGGCCAATCAGTATACAAAAGAGAATTCACGGACGTCACTGAACTAGCACGTACTCATACGCATCTGAATTCTCAAGGTTTTAAGATTAAAACATGGCCGCCACATGCGCTCTTGGGTATGCGCGGTTTTACCCCTTCCATGAGAGTTGGAATACTGTATAGTTCTTTATACTGTGCCCGTACATTAGCAGCTTAAAAGGGTGACGCACCATTTTGCTCTTAATAACAAGATTTTCATTCAAATTCAGATTATCTTGCAAATCTATTGGATTCTGCACCTGGTGTACAATTGCGGGCTCTATTGTGACGTTTTAACATGTGCCTTACCGATTCTATAGTTACTCCAGTAAATACAGATAGTTGCCGAAATTATGAATAATAATTTTGGATTCATGGTCACTTGTCCAATTACTTACCCAGAATTTTGAACGAAAACATGCATTGTTCAAAATTCTGGGATTTGCACTTTTCTTATTCGATAAACTTTTGTACTAAGATTCATAACTTAGACTTGACTTATGTTTTTATCAGGATGCCTCTCATTAAAAGCAGCAGCAGTTCGCAAATAGCACATACCGTGCGCCCCATAGAGAAATATGATCTTTCTCTCTTTCGTCAGAGAAATAAACCATTGTTTAACACACAAAATCCAGATCAAACAGAGAAAAGGATTACTGTCAAAATGCAACAATGAAAAACACTGCTTATCTCCATGGTGATACAAAAATGACCAGGTATTCGCAGCACTCTTCGTAGAAGAGAGTAGACCTGGTGCATACCTATTTTTTTCAAAAAGATACCTTGTGGAAAGATTTCAACTAAAGCCAGGTTAGCTTCCGTCAAGTAGATACTTATCAAAAACAGAGCAAACGTTGAAAAGAACCCACTTGTAAGAATGCACGAAGCTATGTATATAATAATTGAAATAAATGTCACTAATGAAGAGGAACATTAGGGGGAGGGGGTCAATAATAGGAGTCTTGTGATATTTTCTTCCGAAATTTCCTGCAAAAATCAAATTGCTAGGCTTTAAAAATAACTTAAATATAGTGTTTTCAGAATTTTTAGGTAAGGAAACAATCCAACTGGCATTTATATCAATGGAAAGCATTTGTCATAAGTATAATTCTGTGGTCATAAGCTTTTGAAAGAGGTATCACAAGTAGGGTGGCACCATTTAAAATTCTAAAGTGGGTGTGGCTAGCGCTGACAGCTGTCAAGTGGGGCGTCTGAAAAATCTATTAGAAGTATACCCCCTCAATATTATAAATATAAAGACAATATTTTTTTTAGGATTTGAAAAAATATATACATTGTAAGTTTTAAACTTGTCACCTTGTACATATATATGAAAATTATCGCTCAGTATCTTGTGTCCCGCCTCATGCCATGGCTGGTTACGAAATATGAGTTTGGATTGGCTCACATATATTTTTATATATCCGATTTTTACTCTTACTAGAGAGAAAATACCAAATGGTATTTTCGGCGCGAAAATGGTAAAAGTGAATTTCAACTTCAAAAGTTTTCGATCGAATAATTTTCTTAGAATTTATCCGAGCACCATGCAAATTGCAGTTTCCATATTGCGGGAAGCAGGATAAATGCTGTGTTGAAAAACATCTGTGAGAACTGCAATGAATTTTTAAATTGAAATTTTTGAATCTCAAAATATAACAATAATCGTAAATAGAGGATGTCTAAAAGAATCTTCTTTCGAACGCTATTATTATTTCCTGACGAATATTTTTTTATATTCTTAGAAACGGATACGTAAATTTGGTTCGCAATAATCAGTTTCCTGAATTTTATAACGGCTGCGACGTTAAACACAAAATTGTTTGGGCTTTTTTTATTGTACGCACATTTGATGTACGAAGTTTAGAAAGAATAGTAAATACAGAAAATCTATATATGGAACTGCATCAGCAAAAAAATGAAAGAACTTAGATTTTCTTTCAATAATTTACAAGTGAAAATTCACGAGTATTAGGAAATGAAACGGTTTCTGATTTGTGGGGATTGAAGAAACTTTATTTTGTTGTAAGATTTTGCTTTCGTTAGACAGTTAGCAATCGCTACGCCGATGCCTTAGCCTTAATGTAAGCTTACGTTCATATCTACTTTTATATCCCAAATCTTTTAATAAATAGTTTTTCGTGGAAACAGGTCCCTTGCATGTTCTAAAGTTGCTGTTAAATTGAAATTGCCGAGATCCGATCAAAAGATTGTAGAGATGTTGAAAAATTGCTACATAGTTTTCTGAGAAATGGTATAAAATATATTTTTTATTTATATTTTTTTATTCAACACCATATCTCGAAATCTGTTATTTAGCTCTTACATTCATATGAACTTATCGTCTCAAAATCTTATGTGGATAATTACACTAATTTACGAATAATACACGAAGTTACTTTTTTTTACTTTTACAAGAAATATGATATCTACTGAATGAATAATAACAGAGACAATTAACGCTGAGGACCACAGTTTATAATAATAATATATTAAATGCATTCTTTACCAAATACTCTTTACATAATTTATATAGAAATGGAAAATGTACATAATAGAACCAATTTCTTGAAAAAAAACAAGCTAAATAAATATTGATAGAAAATTTTTTTCTTCTTTAATCATACTCTACGTTTACCTACCAAATAAAATTTTGATATAAATTTCCATCCAAGCTTCATATTTTCAATTAAAAAAGAATCATTGAAATCTATATATTTATGACAATAAATGTATTTCAGAGCCCTATGCCAGCCCATTGCATCTTCCGTGGATGTGCGAATGTTGTTAAAGGAGCACTGTTCTTGTCTTGGAAGGTTAAAACTATGAAAAAGCTTTATTTTTAAATAACAGCGACGGTCGCTCCGCTCCTCCAAAATAACGGTTACAAATGAGGGTTATCTTGTAATGACTGTTCATCTTATCCTTCACCATGGTTGTCTCTGCTTCACCCCGATATTAAAAGTTTAAAAGTAACTAATATGCGCTATGTCAGTTATTTTGTCTCTTCAATCATTTTCTGTTAAGGCCGATTCTCACTACCGCACAAGACAAGTGCTCGGCACAGGTAAGGCACCGAATTGGCAAAATATAGTACGGTCATTAAGATTGTAGGGGAGTAGGTAGGTACGGTGTTGTGATATTTATTACCAATCTTCAAACACATATTTATCAACGGCGTATCTGTTCAGCTTTTTTCACGTTTATGGAACGTGACAATATTTTGAGGCATTGCGTATCTTATTAAAATATAACCCTCCGATATAAACCTATAAGTTAAAGAAATAACTCAAGTACAGCGACGATTAAGTCGATCGCACAACAGCGCAAATGGCAAACTTCCCCCTTTCGTCTCATGCAATCTTTCGCTGGTCGTACTCTATAATTGAATCTTAAGAAGTGTGCGAGGTTTAATTTACACTATGTGGGCAACGTCTTTGAACACGGCTTTATTCGTACATAATATTTGCCGCAGTTAATCTACGTTCATAAGAGTCACAAGTGTAGGTAAACATGGCCAATTTTTGAATAGGTTAAATGGATTCATGGAAAGTTGTTTTCTGGTTTTGAAAAAATTTCCTAATATCTAAAAGTTCTTAGTGCAACGTTGCAAATGCTCCTTCATTTAATTTTTTAGCATTTTCTGCACCCAAAAACAGTATTTTTCTATTTCTGTTTTTTTTTTCATTTCTTGCTCTTCGTCATCTAATATAAGAGCAATTTTTATTAACGTACAAGTTGATAACATCACTTCTTACAATGTTGAGAACAGGATACACCGCCAAAGCTGGAAACCACAACACCGCGGCAAGCCTATCGCAGTGTGAACTGCTTCAAGAAATCTTGTTCTTGCCAAGCCGTTGCCGATCCGGTTCATTGCAGGCAGAGAGAACATACAATAATTTATTGTATGTTCTCTCTGATTGCAGGTCTAATGAGAATCGACCTTTAATCTTCGTAGTTGGGTTGTGTTGTAACATAGAATAGACAAAAGCCTGTTGGAATATGATTTAAGGCAGGTAGGCTAGGAGAATGATTGATAAGTAATAATCGTCTGTAATGGAATTACTGAATTATTGGAAGATGATCTTGGAATAAAAGAAAACTATAATTTAATATTAAGTATATCTATTTATTAATTGAAGCCAGTACAGTAATATTGAATTAGGTACATGATGGACGCAATATTTCAAATGATTTGAATATTTAAGATTTATTCTATTTAGATTGGGTTAGCAAAATTGTGTTATGAATCAAATATTTGAATCTAGTTGCAACTGTTCCACTCTCTGTTTCATTTTTCTTTGCGGTTGTATCTTTCAGTGAGGTTTGTGGCGATGAATGGTGATATTTTTTCTTCTTATTGTTGAAGAAGTAAGATAGTACCGGCAGCCAGGAAGTACGTATTGATTTTTTCTTTTTCTTCTTCTTTTAAGCCTCATTGTCTGGTTGAGCTGTCTGTCAATAAGATGAGTGTGTTTGCTGTTCACCTAGTACTCAGCAGGGGAATACTCAAGTGAAACAGTTGAAGTCCGCACAGTCCGCATGGCAGAGTAGCTTGGTATACAAGCTTCACCGCCACCCTCTAATTCGACACCGGAACGTGTAATACATTTTATTTTTCGTGTAATAAATTGTAATAAATGTGTAAAAAAATATGTACCACTTTTTTTTTGGCGGGCTGAAATGGTCGGTGCAGCTTGGAATCACTTACCAATTGTGATAATTCATTTTTCATTGAAAAGGTTGTGCTGAGAAATGGACCTATATCAAACTTATGTCTATGGCTACGACGCCTTTTCACAAGGTTCTGTATCAAGCACGCACACAAATACACACACACACACACTCTCTCTAGGGAATTCATCACCTTGTTGTTAGTGAGAGAGCTCAGTAACCTTTATATCCAGAGAGCAATGCCAGCGGTAGCTTAGCTACCGGTAGGGCCACCCATGCTGGTAAGGTCTCGAAGTGGTTGAGGTGAAGCTAAGAAGATTCCCACAAATGGGTAGATGGAACTCATTGCCGCAGAGAAGGCAATCTATCTAGAGACGGACACTCGAACAAACCAAAACAACAAAATATGGCAAGTCAAAATGTATTACCACAGGAGGGTCCCACTTCAGGTGGAGAATCCCTCCCTGGCTGCCCCATGGATTCTGGGGGGGCAACATTCCGCAAAAAACCAAAGATAAAAACTCTTTTTTGGGAAGGCCAATGATCGCCAGGACCCCTGCACTGCATAGAGATCGGCTGTACTCTCGTCTGGTAATGGCCAACGATAAACAAGTTAATATTGAAATTCTACAAGAAAGTAAGAAGTCTATGAGAACGGAATATTGGGATCAACTCGAGAAGCTCATTAAGGAGCTACATGACTTCGTTGCACCCAAGATGAATGTGCACAAAGAGATCAAATCTAAAGTGATTTCCATCATTAGTACAGCCAAGAAATTGAGAACTATAGAAGATTCTCACGTAGAGCATCAAACTCCTGAACCTACGCCAACATTAGTGGTACAAAACTCGCAGCCGTCGCTTACTCGAACTTATTCTGAAAAAACAGCAAAGGACACGGAAGTCGAGGATGAGGACGAATTACCCAGCGGAGGTCAGCGAATTCGTACGGGCTTACGAAGAAAGCGAAACTCCCCTGGATGGGATATCAAGTAACCGAAAAAGTCAAAAACAAATGGGCAAACCTCAACCTCACCAGTTAAGAAGGCGGAGCCAAAAAATGCCTATGACTAGGAAGAAGTGAAGAGTAGAAGAAGAAAGCGCCCGGAAGAGCCGCAAAAGAACAAACTGCAGAAAATAGCGACAAGACCGAATGCGCTTATTATTCGCCCGAAGGAGAAGGAGAAGTACTCCGAGATACTCAATCGAGTAAAGAGGGACGTCCCTGCTGAACAGGCTCGATCCTGCGTTGACAAAATTCGTAGGACAGCCACGGGGGATATGTTGATAACCCTAACAAAGGGTACTGACAATGCACAATGATTGGGAAAAACCATAACCGAACTCCTTGGTGAAGAGGCTGTGGTACTAAGCATGGGAAATCAAGAGAACATTGAGATCATAGACCTTGACGAAACGACGACAAAGGAGGAAGTACTCGAAGCCCTGCAAGGGGCAGCCGGAGAGGGGTGTACTGTTAACCTAGACTCCATTCCGTCCCTGCGAAAGACGCATGGAGGAACCCAGACTGCTTCCGTAACTTTGGCAGCCATGGTTGCGAAGAGGATCTTAGGCGAACATGGTAAAATCAGAATAGGATGGGTCATATGTCGCATAAGGAGACCCACTAAGTGCTACAAGTGCTGGCACTACGGACATCTTGCCATCAAATGTGAGAGTGAGGTTGACCTCTGTAAACTCTGCTACAAGTGTGGAAAGACGGGTCACAAGACCACTGACTGCAAGATGGAGGCAAAGTGTGTACTATGCAACGAGAAAGGTCTTGTCGAGAATCTGGCCCACATTGCCGGTAGCACCAGATGCCAAGTGTACAAGGAAAATGAAGATATTACAGCTAAATCTCAACCAATGTACACACGATCTGCTCATACAGACGGTGCGAGAGCTAAAGGTAGATCTTGCGATGATATCGGAACCATATAGACACCTTGACACGCCGTTCTGGGTAACCGATACAACCACTAAATTTGTAATCTGGTCATGTGGAAACCTTCAATTCCAGAGCATAGCTGGTTTTGTGGCAGCCAAGCTAGACGGAGTCTATTTCTACAGCTGATACGCTCCACCAAGCCAGTCAGTGGAAGAATTCACAGGTTTTCTAGACAGACTGATCGAGGACGCCAGACAGCGGTCCCCGGTGGCTATGGCTGGAGATTTCAACGCCTGGGCAGTCGACTGGGGTAGCAAGAATTCCAATGTGAGGGGGCAGGCATTATTGGAGGCTTTGTCCACACTGGATGTTGTCCTACAGAACAATGGCAAGGAGCCTACGTTCACTAGAGGAGAGACGAGTTCAATAGTGGACGTCACTTTTGTGAGCAGCAGCCTCGTCAAAGAAAACCGCTCCTGGCAGGTGCCCGACATCTATACCGCCAGCGATCATAACGCGATACTTTGGGAGGTATCCACCAACTGCAGCAGGGGACTAGCACCAAAGAAGACCAACCTGGAAAGCGAATACCTTCGATACTAACTCGTTCCTAGTGGCCCTAGAAGACCATCCGATCAATACCGGTGGTGCGGTGGAAAAAGCCGACGACATCATTGAATGAATCGCCAAGGCCTGTGATGCCTCCATGCCCCGGAAGCGAAGAGGAAACAAGTCACTACCAGTGTACTGGTGGAATGACTCGATCGCCAACCTCCGCAAAGAGTGTGCTAAAAGAAGGAGACTAGCACAGCGAGCACGAAAGAAATCAAGAACTGCAGGAAAAATACAAGGAGGCACGACGAAGACTCAACAAAACTATCAAGCACAGCAAGAAGCAATGCTGGCAGGAGCTCCTTGATGAAGTGAAGTGTGACCCTTGGGGCAAGCCGTACAATGTGGTCATGAGGCGATTGAAAAGCACACCAATGCCATCGCCAACTTACTCATAGCTACTGGAGAGGATTGTAAGAGCTCTATTTCCTCAAAACATGGTACTCCACCGTCCAGTAGAACAGTGTGCGATTGAAACGACCCCGCGAATTACCGAGAAACAACTGAGAGAAGCCTGTAACAGAGTGGCCCCTGGCTTAGATGGAATTCCAAACGTCGCGCTGAAAGCAGCCATCAATAAGGCACCATCTCTGTTCCTAGATGTATATAACGCTTGTCTTAACGAGGGAACTTTCCCTGCCACCTGGAAGCAGCAGAGACTAGTACTACTGCCAAAAGGAAAAAAACCGCCGGATGAACCATCATCCTATCGTCCGCTCTGCATGCTGGATATGGCTGGCAAAATCCTTGAGCGTATACTTCATAGAAGGCTAGAAGCAGTAGTGGAACCATTACTTGGAGAAAACCAATATGGCTTTCGGATAGGCCGCTCAACTCTTGATGCAATTGACTTCGTCGTAATAACCGCAAAGAAAGCTTTCTCAGGGGTTAGATGGAAGGGAGGAACAAAAAAGTACTGTCTTGTGGTGACGATTGACATAGAAAACGCATTTAACACAGCCATATGGGATTGTATAATGGAGGCTTTTCGAAAGATGGATGTACCAAGATACTTACAGAGGATGGTAGCTAGCTACTTTACTAACAGAATCCTATGACACAGAGGACGGTCCCAAGCAGTTCAAAGTCACTGGAGGGGTACCACAAGGCTCCGTGCTAGGTCCTCTTATATGGAATATTATGTACGACGGGATTCTGAAACTGATATTGCCGGAGGAGGCGAGCCTTTTGCGGACGATGTGGCCGTGGTGATTGTGGCAAAGCACCTGGAGGAAATAAATTTCATTTTTGACAAGGTCTTCGAGAAGATTAGTGGATTGATGAAGTCAGTAGGCCTGAAACTAGCAGAGCAGAAGACAGAGGGGGTGCTGATCACTAGTCGGAAACACGTGGAGACGATTGGGGAGCACAAGATCACATCCCAACCGTTCATTCGATACTTGGGAATGATGATCGATGCCAGGTTGAGCTTTAAAAAGCAAGCCGAATTTGTTAGTGTGAAGGCTTCTGGAGTGAGGAACATTCTATCTTGACTCATGCCAAAAGTAGGAGGTCCAAAACAGAGGAGAGCTTTGCTGTCGTCGGTGGTTACATCTGTAATCACTTATGGTATGGCCATCTGGGCCGACGCACTGGGGAGGCAGGAAAGTGGCGTCAGTCTATCGGCTGAGTGCTCTGAGAGTTGCCAACGCATACCGCACAGTGTCGTTGGACGCAGTATGTGTCATCGCTGCCCATTGAATTGCTAGCGGAAGAGAGAAGTTCCCTTTACAAGCAAAGAGGACTGACCTCAATGAGCCCGGAAGAACTGAGGCGAAGGGAACGCAGAAATAGTATAGGCCGTTGGCAAATACTATGGGATACTTCGTCCAAAGGAAGGTGGACTCATCATCTTATCCCACAGGTGGATACCTGGCTTAGCCACCCCCACGGAGAAGTCGATTACTATCTGACTCAGATGCTCTCTGGACATGGTTGCTTCAGGGAATACCTTCATAAATACAAACATGAAAATTTCCCGGAGTGCCCAACATGTGTAGGAGTCAATGAAAGTGCGGAGCACGTATTCTTCATATGCCCGCGCTTTAACATCCTTTGTCGTTCTTGAGAAGCTTCACTTCCAGGAAGGATCACGCCTAAAACATGGTGAAGGCCATGGTCTTATCAGAGACGGCCTGGGCAGCAACAAGCAAGTTCGCGGCTGAGGTGCTGAAAGAACTTCGCTCTGCAGAGAAAAGGAGAAGAAATGAACAACATCGAGGAAGCAATTGAAGAAGGAGCTGTTTAGCTAAATCCTCCCCCCGCGAAGTAATGCCTGACGGCGGTTCCGTGGGGGAAACAGAGACCAGAGATAGAGGAGGTTTTTTAGTCGGTATTGGAAAAGCGCTTCCGAGTCCGACATACCAGACAGAACAGCAAGACCTGATGATACGTAAAAGTATTTTTCCCCAAACCTCTTGGAAAAAAACACACTCATATACACGTAGAACGCTAGGACCTTGTATATAGGTACTCTTTGGCTTTGAAAAAAGCAAGTATTAGGCAGTGCAATATAGATGATACCATTAAAGTCCGAATTCGATCACTGATCGAAATTCTTACCTGTAACGGGACATGGATATACTCGCTTTTGCATTATTCTAACAAAGGAACTATACAAATAGGAGGAGTTCGCGTTCAAAACCAGTTATATCAACTTTTATAAAATTTTCCCCTTCATATTTTAAACTTAAAAAAGGTAGATAATCTTCTGTGAAGTGTGTTTGAACTAGTTTGACAAAAAGGATTATTGATTTTTTTTGAGAAAGAAAAAAACTGTTTGAGAAATTAGCCAAAAATATGGATATAACTGGTTTTGAACACAAATGAGACAATTTATTTAAAAAATATCATTTGTTTATTGAAAAAGGCACAAGCAAAATTCAAAAACACAAAAAAACAACTAAGTACATAACACTTTCTCTCGATTTGGTCCGGCAAGCACACATAGGTAAGTCAATGACCTATTAACAGAGATAGACAGAACGCTTCATTGATAAAATACGTTTTGTTTGTTGACATCTTTGTGGGCCAGGGGGGGTGAGCTGTGGAAGCGGTCAGAAGGGGGGATACAACTGTTTTAACTAAACCCCGCCTCACTGCACTCGTTTTCTTCGTATAGAAAATATGACACCAGTGGCGTCTCGTTCTTTTAGGTTTTATTTGCTATACGTCGAAATAATTAATACCACAAAATAAATCTGGAGCTTGGTGAAAAAGTCAATGTCCGAAAGTTGCATGTTTCAGCAATATTATTAAATAGGTTTGTATAATTATTTTTTAAAGTCTAGGATTTGAAAAGCGCAAACAATATAAAAATCTCTTTAATGAAATAACAATGATTAGGTAATAATTCCTTTACTACGCCCATGACCGACGTTAATATGTCAATAATTTTCATTCAAAATTCAAATTTTAATTTAGATGAAAAGTTACATCTGGGTTCGTGGATTCTATTTTATTGCACACTTTGCAACGTCTACTCATTTTTTCAAGTTTTGAAACCAAAGAATATAATAGAATATTCAAAAACAACCAAAACACCAAGTAGTTTAATAATGGGGGGAAAGCTGATATGCGATGAGGCGTGGCCGAACAAGGGATGATGTCAACACAATATATTGTTTACAGTTCCATCTCTGTTAATAGGTCATTGAGGTAAGTGTCCATCGATTGATAAGCTAATAGGAAACATTGTGTATCTGTATTCTATCTCATTTTCCCAAGGCTAAATCCTATGGATGTATTTATTTGTTTCTTATTAGTGTCGTTTTTTCGTTTCAAATCACAACATGCTAAAATATTTTATAACAATTTATAAACATTGACAGCTAAACTGTGATATTTTTAATGACAACGGAAAATAATAAAACGAAAACTTCGTCAGGTGTGAATCCGACAGCATTGGATTCATTCATGCACCCAAGTAAAATCCGTAGCATACTTACGCATTTTCATTCATGTTGTAAACCTTATTGGGCAGTTTCTCAACCCCCTTCTTTAAAGAGGAGCGTCCTATTTTCTTAAAATAATTATCCTTAATTGATTTACTGAGTTTTTTCTCACTCCTGTCTCGCTATATTGGAATCTTGGTTCGAAATTTTTCGTTTAAGTATAAACAACAGAATATTTTTTATTATTTGAGAAATCACTCTTCCTCTTTCACTGAATCGTATAATCTTTTCCTCCAACTTATTTTCAAACTTTTGAATTAAAACGGGTGGTTTTCCTAGGGATCTAGGTTGTACCCGATTTTATCTCTAACCAAGCTTAATGCCTCTTGCATATTTTCCTCAGTCTACTTAGCACGAATACCTGGATATTTTCTACCCCTAGATCCTGAAAATAAAGTTATATAAAAATTATTTCCCATCGACAAGTAATAAGGTCTTACTTCTTAATTTCTGAAAATATATGTCTACAGTGCCTTATCTAAACTCATTCATATCTCACTAATAGATGGTGGATATATGTATTTATGCTTACCTGTATTTGGATAATAAATATCATTTAGTCAAAAAAAGCGATGAGATTTTTATACCTTTAGCGACTAAACTGCACATGTAGATTTTACAACAATAAAATTACCTTGTAACGGCACAGCAAACAGTTTAAATTTAATTATAATATATCAAATGCAATAGATGGCCCAACTAGTATTGGAGCTCGACATTTCATGAAAAAATGGCGGATAGGCTTTATTACCCTCACTACTTTACCCAAAGAGCTAATATTATCCTTTAATATTTACGTGACCTAAATAAATAAAGTTGGTCCTAGAAAATATTTTTTTTGTTAACGAAATATTCAATTATGTATTTAGTTGTCATTGTCATCGAAATCTAATAAGTGCAAAGTTCATTTTGCAAAGATAATGAAAACTGATTCAAAATGACTTGCACGAAAGTATTAATAATAGTGAATTAAAAAAAATTTTATTACTTACGTATGAGATATACTTCAGGCCTGGCTTAAAATAATCCGCAGTTTTGATTAGCTCCATTTGATAACCATACTTATGAATATGTACTTCAATGCTGTTATTTTGCCTTCTTCCAGTGAGATGTTCTTCAACAATAACGTCTACGACAACAGTTCGCTCGTACTCATTGTCGAGTTTGAGGTCTTTCTGGATGTCAAAGTCGACGGTTGTGGTACCATCTATTTTGACTACTTTACGAATCGGATTTTGAAAAATTGGCTGAATGACCCCAGAGAATATTGTCGGAAAAACAGTGACTGTAGCCTCGCCTTTGATAGCTTTTCCATTTCTGTTACTATGGGAAGAATAAACTTAAATAAAAAATTTAAAAAGCATCCGACCACAAAAAGCTCTAAGAAGTAGAAACTAAATCAAAATCGGACATCCGTTAAAAAGAAAAAGACTAGCTAAAAACATTCTCACAGACAGATACAAATAATCACGATAAACTCAACTAACAAGAAATCACTATCGACCAGCTCACCCTTCAAACAAAAAAAACAAATCCAAATCGATTCATCCATTACGGATTGACGATGCCACAGACAGACAGACAGACACAGGCGTTAAACTTAATCAAAGAAGTACTTGTTAAGAACACTCTTAGTCAAGTCAGCTTTCAATAAAAAAATTCTAAATCGGTTCACCCGTTTGGGTGCTACGATGCCACAGACATCCTCACAGATACATGCATGAAACTTATAACACCCCTCTTTTTGCATGGGGGTTACAAAATAGAGGCATGTTTAGGAATATCAAAATGTAGTAAAAAAATATTTTGTTTCTTTTCATAGAATGGAAAATGGTTATTATGTACCTACCTGGCATGAATTTTACTTCGTATTATATTATCGCTGAAAATCACATGTTTCTCTGTTTCAATATTAACCAAAAACTTTGGATACACATATTCGGCTACTTGGATAGTTTTGTGGTAAGTTTGACCATGAATATTCACAGAAATGTTCCAATTACCTAATACCGGATTCTTTGCCAATGATAATTCACCACTGAAGACACCACGAGTGGCTTCAACATTCCTCCATTCCTTAACTCTGTTTTCCGCTCCATCCTAAAATTTTTTGTTATAAATTTATCGAGAATGTGAAATTAATCCTAAACTATCTAGTTTACCGAAATCGAGATATGCAAGAGTTCATTTCGAACTTCTGCCGCTGGTTTCAGTTGTGAATTTAGAGCAATCGCCCTGAATTGTATCTGTGAGCCAGGCTCATATACTTGTCTATCAGTTTGTATGAGAACTGAGTAGCTTTTTCTCACGTACTCCAAGGGAAAATCAGCAACAAAATCTAGTCCACCATTGCCTCGTACTTCGAGTATATAATCACCATTGTCTAAATCAGCAATCTTATGAAATGAAAAAAAAAATCATGAATTATTATAAAATATTTTTATATAATTGTTCTCACCTCTATTCTAAATATGCTTGAGGAATATGGCTGGACAACCAAGTGGTCTTGACCCAAAAATGGTGTCCCATTAAAAGAACTGCCTTGTATTGCAGCTGTTATTCTCGTCGTTTCTGAGATATTTTCCAAACTGACAGCACAATGATATTCGCTGTTTGGTCGTATAATTCGGGGTCCAATAATACTGTAATATCTAAATCACACGTATACCTATTTTACAAGTTGTCTGAACTATTAGAATGTCATTATATTAGGTATTGCATTATAAATAAATGAAGAAAAAAATATTAACTGGCCTCAAATCTCCAAGATAAAGAGGAATTTAATGAATAAAAATGCGTTTAAGTAGATATTTAAATTGAACATGTCTTCAATAGAGTTACAGTTTTTGAGTTACAGCAATGCTAAAGATTGAAATATGTGTACTACCGCTATGTGGAGGGGGCAATTTTTTGCAAAAATTGAAAATATGAGACGGTACGGTACTTGTAAAGTTGGTACCAAAAGTTATCAATCTAACTGCTAATGCACAACTTCAAAAGTAACAGCACCAATAGAATTAATATTATTTTGTATTTTTCAGTGCACCATCTAATAACGTCGGTCCAATTTTTTGTACTTTTGAGTGTAACATTAGTAATAATAAATATTTTTTACAAAAAATTGGACCGACTTTATTGGTTGGGGTACTAAAAATACAAAATAATATTAATTCCATTGGTGCTGGTACTTTTGAAGTTCGTGCCAAAAGTCTTCTATCTAAATATAATTGCACAACTTCCCTAACTAATAGTCGGTCCAATGAGGAAGTTTCCATGTTTTTCTTATCGATTGATTATAAAAATTTACGGAAAATGAAACAAAAATGTGAAAGAATCATTAAAATTTCTCTAAAAATGAAAAAGATATGGGACTTGCAAAATAATTTCATTACTCGATGAGCTCTATCGTGTGACGTCATTTGACCTAAAAGATGCGGCGCCTATTCGCCGAGTACGTACAGATTTATTAAATGTGTAGTCACTTAAGTTGTATTTTAGTTACTACACGATGGCTAAATTTTGAAAAATCCTAAAAATATTGTATTGTTCCCATGTGCCAAAGAACGACAGTAAGATATTCCATGTGGCTGATGAAATAAACTTAAAAGTATATGCTTACTTAAAAAGTTTACCTCCTTTTATTTCAGTACGAACATAACACGGATTTGAAGAAAAAAAGTCCATCACTGTGTAAATATCAATATTAGGCAAATTATCACTTTTTCCTTCGACGTAGCCTTCTTCCATTATAGTGAACTAAAAATTACACTCATAATTAAAATAAAAATAAACGAACGAAATTTTACTAATAAACACAAACGAAGCAAGAGCCTGGCGCGACTCCGTTGTACCTCGGTAGGTCAGATGACGTCACAGGCGAAACGTTCCGTTCTAAAATACGTATACTTCAATAATCTGTTTCTAAGTCATTTATAGATGGATTTAAAAAAAATCACTGATTGATTAGTTTTGGTGGCGGGCGAGCAGATTTATTATTTATTGTATGTTCTCTTTGCGGGCGAGGTCTTGATTATTTATATATATATAAATCGAATCTCAAGAAAATTAAATATTATTATTATTTTTAAATAAATTTACAGAGCACGGTAAACGAATCGTCTCGGCAGTCTACTTATCATCCCAAAGATGAATAACGAAACTGTTTGGTAAATCAACATTTAGGAATCAGAAAATTACTTATTTGTTCTGTGAATAGGTTTATTCATGTTGTCTTTTTTGTACTTTGTGGCTATCTTTAATTACTTGTCAAACTTTTCATCACCATCGTAACCAGCAAATACCTAATATAAAAATGCTAGAAATAATTCACCTTAATAGATAGTTGCTTATATTTTGAAAGCCTGACCATTTTGGTATAGGAACATGATATATCATTTCAAAGGTATTTTGATTCTGTATCTGAAGAAATGATAAAATATAGGTTGTTCTATTAAAAAAACGCATTTTTGAGTCTTTATAGATCTTACGGAAAGATCAAGAATTTTGAGCGAGCCTGTATAACATAAAAAGAAAATCTTCAATAATAAGAAAGAAGTCTTTCTAAAGCTATTACCGGAATTTCATCGTTTCACAATTCTAAAATTCAGAGTAATGGGCTATTGATTGGTTTTGAAGATATCCCAGTAATATCACTGGACGAAATCCACATGGGCCGAAAAAAAGATGAAAAATAATAAAGCTCCGGGGGACGACGGCGTCGTCACAGAGACGATAAAGATGGGAGGATCAGTTCTGATGGCAGAGATCCAGAAGCTCTTAAATTTGTAGCTGGATACCTACTCAAAATATTCCAACAAAATGGAATAACTCAATAATGATACTTTTAGATAAGAAGGGGGATATAATAGATATGGAAAACTATACACCAATCGGCCTTCTCAACCATCTTTATAGAATGTACATCTGGATTATAACAAACAGACTGAAGACAAGCAAACTTGCTCCTTTCAAATAACGGAACAAATGATCATATAGAGTGTTTAAAAACCGTGACATTTGTTGATTTTAAAAAAGCGTTTGATACTGTGGAACTGCTCGCTATCGTAAGAGCATAACAAGAATATAGAATTGACCATCAATACTGCAAAATAATCAAGAATTTATACGATAATGCCAAAACAAATGTAAATCTACATTCTTCAACCAACGAGATAAGGATCAAAAGAGGAGTCAGATAGGGCGACACTATATCACTAAAGCTGTTCATCACTGTTCTTGAGCACACATTTAAAAAGTTAGCATGGCAACAGAAAGGTATACAAATCGATGGAGACAGGCTTAACCATCTGCGTTTTGCAGACGATATTGTTATCCAGACAATCTGGGAGAGGCCAAAGACATGATCCAAGAGCTTAACAACATATCTCGAGAAATTGGACTAACGATAAATTTCGAGAAAACTAAGATGGTGACTAATATGGTTCCCAGCGACCAGGTGCCAATCGATTACAAGAAAATAGAACTGGTCGACAAATACGTGTATTTGGGACACGAGGCCAAAATAAGCAGAGACAATCAAACCTGTGAGCTAATGAGACGAATTACCTTGAGGTGGGCGGCCTACGGAAAAATGAGGGAAAAGAAAATATCCCTATTCGCCTAAAACGGAAAGCATTTGACCAATACATCCTGCCTGTTGTGACATATGGCGCAGAAACCCCAACTCTAACAAATACAAGCGCAGAAAAACTGAGGGTGACGCAAAGGCGAATGGAGAGGTAAATATTAGGCCTGACCCTGAATAGTGATGCTGCGAGACTGGTCTTGGTCTTGCAAAAGACCGAGACCTAGACGAAGACCTTCTATGCAAGACCAAAACCCAAGACCAAGACCTATACTGGGATGCACGACTAATACCAAGACTAACCTGGTCTTGGTCTTGCTGCAAGACTTGCGAGACTTGCAAGACTCTTGCAGTTCCGTAACCAAACAACAAATTGGTAGGAAACATTTTTTTTTGTTCGATGATTAGATAAGAAACGCTAGTAAATAACCTAATTGATTTAATCTTTGAACTCCCTTATTATCGATCTTTATTTTACAGATACTAAAAATATTGAATTAAAAGTTCATTTTAGTCTTCTAGGATTTCCGGATTTCAAAAATTCTGAAATACCCTATACAGTAATTTCAACCCTTCTTGGATTTCCCTTAACGAGCTGTTTTCACAGAATCCCAACAGTTCGTAGAGAGGGGAAGGTAAACTACACGGTTTTTTATTTTTATTATTTTTTCTATCGCGCAGAATGTTTTAAGGAACCGTTAAAAATTATCTATAAATCTGATATCTTTTTGATGACATTTATTCAGTAGCCACATTGGAAGATTTTTGAAATTTAAGGTTGCCCTTATTTTGAAACTATTTTTTCGATCATGCTTATTAACTAACTCAGCGGACATATTCACAAGACTGATTTTTGAAATAGATACCTAGTTTTATAAATGCGCGTATTAACAAATCTCTACCTGCTTTTAATTTTCTTTTTTTGGAAAAAGCTTTATAGTAAAGTTGAAGTTAGTTTTATAAACCAGAAATACTTTTAATCGGTTTCACTCAATATCCACTCTGAGAGATTATTTCTATTTTATCAAAGAAAATGGTACAAAACCATTATAGAATGAGCGAAAGCATGAGTTATGAAATAGAAGTATGTATGCATGTAGTAAAATGAGTGCTCAGTTGCGACGGATGATACCAAGAAAGCACAAGCAGACTAAGTCGCGTTAGTAAGATACGATTCTCATATGTGAATGGTGATTATTAATTTAGAAACTTTATTAATTAATTACGCATTTCACTTGCCCTAACTTAATTCTACGCACCTAGTTTTATTCTCATTACTTATTCTAAATTGGTTTGGTACCATTACAATACCAGGCCTGTTTGTTCTGGACAATGACAATTTTTTTATACGGTCGATATTTATCCATTTCGAATGATAATATAATTAGGTACAGGCAATCTTATAGATTATGAATTACATACTTCCCATACATATTGCAGGGTTCTTCTTCATTTGCATTAATTAATTACGGCTTAGAATCGCAACCAATTTTCACACTTATAAGAAGATGAATATTTTTGCAAGAGTCTTGCGAAGTCTTGTAACAAGACCAAGACCAATACCAAGGGTGCAAGACCAATACCAAGACCATATCGGTTTTGGTCTTGGTCTTGCTTTGCGCATCACTAACCCAGAAGGACCGAGTCAGAAATGAAGATATACGCCGACGTACTGGAGTGGTTGACATTATACAACGAAAACACAAAAGTGGTCACATCGCTAGAATAGTAGACCGAAGATGGACCAAGAAGCTTCTAGAATGAAGACCAAGAGCTGACAGGCGTAGCCGAGGCAGACCTCCCACCCGATGGACGGACGATCTGAAGAGAATAACAACAAATTGGATTGCAACAGCAAATCATAGAGAGAAATGGAGACGTTTGGAGGAGGCCTATGTCCAACAATGGACGTGAAAGGGCTGCTTGATGATGATGATGATGACATATCGATAAAACAGCTTAATGGTTTAAATAATAAATAAGAAAAACAAAACTTGTATGGCACGTCTTTGAAAATAAAAAAGCTAAAATATTTCTAACAATTCCATCTTCTTGTTTTTGGTGCATTACTTGTGTATGAAAAATTTCAACTTTTTTCTTTCTGTTTTAATTGAGAAGCTAAATAGAAACAAAATCAACCATTTACAATTCTTCCAAAATATTTCAGTATCGGTTGCATTGTTTTCAGTTTGCAAATGGGAATGTTGAAGAGGTATTTTAATAATCCGTCTATCTCTTACTGTTCAAGATATATCAATACTAATTAAATCTAAATCAAAGAAAAAATAAAATAATATACCTATCGCGAAAACACTATTATACGTACTCGAGTTTTGAAATTGTTGGCACTAAAATGATGGTGACGTTTCAGTGTTCTTACGACTCTTCCTGTCTCTATTTAGCTGCATCTTAAAAAGTAAATATTAAAATTCACGTATAATATCCTATAATTAACTAAGAAGTTATTATGGTTCCGATAATCCAAAGTTTAAATTTTCTACGTTTCAAACTACCTGTAGATTCGCATACAGTGACTTTTGAAGGATGTCTGATTGTGTGTTATTATGTATGTATGTAAGATATTTGTTTCAAATATATCTAACCAGTAATGGACGACGGACTAATTTAATTCGGTGTAAAATACGAATTTAATGAATGTTATAAATTCAGCTTTCCGCTATGTTAAAGTAACTCTGAACTCTGGGCAAAGATTGCCCTATTGCCCTAGTATTTTTTTCCCACTAGGAAGTTAATCTTTTAAAGTTAACTCTGAGAAAAACTTCGTGAGACAGTTTACTTTCTTACTTTAAAAAATGTTATTGCATATACTGGATGAAACAACCATCTGGTGAAAAAAACTTGCCTTTTTTAAAATGGAACATCCTTTATAGGATGTTCCAGAATGATAGCGCTTAAAATCCTCTCTTCGAATATATATAGTTTACCCATATTTTTTTCAGTAGTTTTTTATATATTCAGTATTAAAATCAATAATAAGATTTTCTTATATTTTAAAATAATAATATATCGCATTATCCAGAACTCTATGAAAACACACAAACAAACAAATAAACTGTTGTCAAAAAGGGTTATAATCTGGTAACATAATATCTTCTTCTTCTTTAGGTGCCGTCTTCGTTCCGAAGTTTGGCTATCATCAAATCTATGCGTATTTTGTAACATAATATAAGTAACCCTAAAATTATAATTGCTCTATATAACCACCGTTGTTGTTAATGCATTTTCTATAATCATCATCCAATTTAATAAAAAGTTAACAATAAAATGGGATTTCTTTTGATTTAAGGTATTTATGGCGTTTGTTATTTCATTTATTAAGTCTTCCAGTGTCCTACTTCTTTCTCTATATACTTCAACTTTTAAGTAGCCCCATAAGAAATCATCGAGAGGCGTTAAATCGGGACTATTGGCTGGCCATTCAATACCTCCATCCCTTCCAATCCATACGTGAATGCGAATGTTTAAAAAATTAGGGACATAAATTACACTGTGCGGTGGTGCCCCATGTTGATGCCAAATGAGCTCGTTATATTGTCTGAAAGGTGAGTTGTCCAAAAGATTTTTGATATCGTTCCGAAGAAAATTCAAATATCTTTCACCATTCAAACAACCCTGATAAGAAATTGGGCCCATTACTTTGTTATTAAGAATGCCGCACCAAACGCTAACAGATCTACGGCCCTGAAATTTTATTTCTCTATATCCATGAGGGTTCACAGAAGCCCATATATGACTATTTTTTTCTGTTGAAGAGCTCTGTCGTACTAAATGATGCCTCGTCGCTCAGCATCATTTATATTCAAAATATAAGAGAATTTCCAATTCCTCATTTTCAACGTAATAAAAGGTGCTCCTAGACGGCAACCGGGTGTAAATTTCGAAACATTCTTCTTGCTGATAGAGCATTCTTATTATTTTTGTAAAATAAATAAACTATTTGAGACTTTTCTTCCTTAGAGTAAACCATTTCATGGGCATCAACAAATTATTATTTGACAGTTTATTTGTTGCTTCCATGGCTAATGCGATATATTATTTTATGAATGCTTTAATACTAAATATATTAAAAACTACTGAAACAAATATGAATAAACTACATATATTCGAAGAGAGGATTTTAAGCGCTATCATACAAGAATATAATATACAGGACGTTCCATTAAAAAAAATGCAAGGTTGGTTCACCTGA
Source organism: Crioceris asparagi (assembly GCA_958507055.1). Classification (NCBI taxonomy): domain Eukaryota; kingdom Metazoa; phylum Arthropoda; class Insecta; order Coleoptera; family Chrysomelidae; genus Crioceris; species Crioceris asparagi. Next base: position 49,241,166 of record OY293827.1, read on the forward strand.
TGTTTACGATTCACCCTGTATAAGCAATAACTATTTTTCCTGATGTTTCAGTATAAACCCTAAAACTTTCATTTTGAAAGTTTTTTCCATCTCGTATAATAAAACCAGCGGAAGCTGTTCAATTATGAGGCAAGGCCCTGCACACGACCTTCCGTTGTAGTAGGCGGTACGTTTTGTGACAACTTGTCAGTTGTCACTTTGTTAATTACCTTTCATCAACTGAACTACCTTCTGTCGAATTATGACTCTGACTGACCGATTCCATAGAAATCGAACGACTTTGATCCGTGATCGATGTGGCTTTTTATAGCTGAATTACTTTATTCTAGATTCTAGATGTTCGTCAAACTGACAATAAGGTACTTCACATATTGTTTATAGAAGGTTCGAGAATAGATAGATAGATAGATAGATAGATTTATTTAACTACGATACTATAAAGTTTGTAGCAGGTCAAACACAATAAGAATAAAAAATGTAATAACAATTGTAAATGATGACAATAGTAAAAAAAGAAAATATAAAAAATACATAAAATATGTAACTTGGCACCATCAAGCATTTTATGTAACAAAAGATAAAATATAGTAAGAGAGCACATATAAAAGTACTATCTGAAATGTTTTTCATAATCACTGACAGACTCAAAGCAAAGTTTAGGTAAAAAAATTCAATTATTTTTTGAACGATATGAAATTTAATTGTTTTTGTTTGTCTGGTAAGAGGTAATAAAGTTCAAGGAGTTGTTCTTAGTAAAATTCAGCCTGAAGCGTGTACTACTGATATGATGTGCATATCATGTGTTATATTCATGCAAATCTGACTGTTTCTGAAGGTTCGCATGTTTTCTAAGCACCTCGAGCAAAACGTTATAAATAAATAAACTAGGCAGTGGTATTATTCTCACTTTTTTCAAGTGTTCTTGGCAATGGTCTAAATAACCGATTCCAACAATAATTCTTATTGTTTTTTTTGCATTCTAAAATTGTCTATAGCGTTCGAAGAATTACCCCATAAAACTATACCATAGTTGATATGGGAATGGAATTATGCAAAACAAATACTTTTAAACGAAAATAGAACTTGATAGTTTATGCTTCAAATGCTGTATGTGTGCCGAACAACTTAAATTATTGTCCAGTATTATTCCCAGAAGTTTCACCGAGATTTTTCCATTGCTTTTCGCATTTTGATTACCAGTGTAAACCTGTAAGAACTGAGTTTTATCATCGTTAACTTTTAATTTGTTACTTGTGAACCACTGCTCGGATTTGGTGGAAACATCGTCAATGACTGTTTTAAATCTGGGCTTATTTTCAGCTGATACTATGAAAGTCGTATCGTCGGCGAAGGTGTCATAAATCCGCTTAGGTCATTAATATAAATGACGAACAGCAATGGTCCCAAAACAGACCCTTACGGGACCCCATGACTTATTGGAATAAACTGAGAAAATTGACCAGTTAGTATAACTGCTTGTTTTCTATTACTAAGGTATGATTTAATGAGGGCCAACGGAATACCAGAAGAAGATTATGTGAAATGGAGTCAAATGCCTTAGACAAATCACAAAGCATTATGCCGGTTTGTTTTCTTTCTTCAAGACTCGCGACTATACCCTCCACAATATTCAGAACTGCTTGAGATGTAGAACGTGATTTTCTGTAACAATACTGAGAGTCATTAAAAAATTCATTTGTTTCGAAATAGTTGTATAATTGAGATTTTATTATCTTCTCAATGACTTCTCCGAATATTGGAATAATGCTAATGGGTCGGTAGTTGTAGATGATAGAATTGTGTTTATGAGTTCAGTTAGAGTTTTACTATTATTGAGTAAGTTTCTTTCAAAATATCACTATTTAGATCATGTACGTCCGTACACTTTGAACTTTTGAGCTCTTTTATAACAAGCTCCACTTCAGATGAAAATACGGGTCTGAAACAGAAGGAATTACTAGGAGCTGGGATTTTTTGATGTCGAAGAGTTCGTCCGAGCTCGAAATACTAGGTAGGTAGTGATTTAACTATACGTATATGTCACAGTGTGACAAAAGTGTGATAAAAAATGTATTTATATCATCAGGACTTTAATCTGGAAAATAGTTGCTCGACTTAAATTTATTGCGCTCAAAATTAACTATTTGCCAACACGATTTGGATTTATTATCTGAATGAGTTATATAACTTTCATAAGCACGTTTTTTTGACTCTATCAAATTTTGATTTTAACCATTATAACTTAGTTGCTTGTGAATATTCATGTCTTTTGGATATTTTTGTCGTGTCCGCTATTTGTTTAACACTCATGAGGGTATTTCTCATAGCTCTCAGATTATCATTGAACCACGTCACTGGTGATCGGATTGCATTGCGCCTGCACTTCTTCACATGAAAACTGCTAAGGATTAATTCATGGAACAAATCTATTAAAAAAATGAAATGTAGTTGGCGTCTTTTTTTCATCCTGAAAAATTGACCAGTTCACGTATAATAAAGTCTCTTCAAGTAGGCTCATCCCTTTGACTGTAATGTAGCGTTTATAACCGAAATCATTTTTATATGTATTACATTCTAGTTATATTGATAGAGCTCGATGGTATGAAAAGCAAGGATCGGAAGTATTCACAGATAATAAATCATTGGGAATATTCGTGAAAATATTATCAATACAACTAGATGATGATACTGTTACGCTTGTATCTTGCGATATTTGCGATATGCTAATAGCCAGCCCAGAAGATGACAACAAACACTTCATGTTCGTCAGATTAGCAGAATCATTTTCAAAATCAATGTTAAAATTTCCAAGAACTATAAGTCTGTCATATTTACTCAGAATTAGGTATGTTCAAATTTTGTTAGAAAAATATTTATATCACCTTTACCAGATCTATACACTGCAAGAATAGAGACTTTTAAATAAACTATGTGAATTGCCGCAAATTCACAATGTTGATCTTCGCTTGAATCACTTAAGTCAATTACCAAGATTTTTTTTGCTAAATTGTTTTTGAAGTATATCGCAACTCCTCTGTGTATTTTATCACATCTACAGTAAAAGCTAGCTGGATTAAACCCAACAACATTAATGCATTTAAGACATGCTTCACTCTATCAATGTTCAAAAGCATACAACATCAAAATGATTGTAATAAATCTAATAATTACAGAATTAATGAAATATACATAAAGCAACTACAGCCAAATAAAGTAGTTAGATGCCTAAATGAATAATAACCATAAGATGGTACGTGAATTATCCTAAGAATTTATTAGACCTCAGGGGTCTCACCTATACTGCTTAATAATCACATTGACTAGTGGATGGACTAAGTTAATAATAGATTCGAATAGATATCATTACCGCTATAATGTTACTTTTGTAAGCTACACTGACATTGTACATTCCTATTCACTATTTACGCAGGGTGATTGATAAACAACGGAAAACAAATAGTCTACTACCCCAGGTTATCCTCAGTTGCCGGATCAGTTATCGATGTACTTATATAATAATTTTTATAAACGTAGTGTTCCATAAAACCTGGTCTTCTAGCATTAAATTGTTACTTTAAAGAAACAAATAAATATTTTTCTGTTGAGCAGATCAAGATATAGGATAAAAGTATTCTAGATTGATGCTGTCAAAAGATAATTTCACACCAAGATCTATACCATCTAAAACGCAATTACGCAATAGATTTTTTAATATTTCATATACCCAATTGACATTTAAAAAATGCTAATATATTAATTTGATGTAAACTTTTTAATTCCTATATTACTTTTCGCAAACTCAGTGAGGGATTTTTTATAAATAAGAACAAAAATACATCGTCTACATAAGTTGAATTGGTTGCGAAGTTGTAATATATTCAAAAAAGTATGTGGGGGCAAAGAATATTTCTGCTCATTATATTCTGGGTAAAGAATTTGAATTTAGCTGTAAATGGAAAGCTAAGGACGTTTCGTTTTATCGCCTACTCATACTACGTCATCTCGACAACATCGATTGTTTTGAAATAATTTAGGTTTTTATGATCGAATATAAATGCTAGTTTTGACAAAAATTAAATTAGATTTTATACAATTTAATAATGAATCATAAATTTTCTTGGTTGTTGATTTATGGGTATTTATTTTCTTATAGATAAGAGATATGCGTATCTGAATTGTAAAAAAATAGATGTAAGAAAATAATTATTTCACTGGAAATTTCATGGCTATAGATTTATTTCATTCTGCGTCTTTGGCATATTACCTATCTTATTAATCTATTTTATATATTTGAAAGTAAGTAGATATGTTAACATTACCGCTTTATTTACAACAACAATAAATACAATATTAAAATTAGAATAGAGTAACATGATTTCCAGTAATATAAATTGTTTGTTGCTTTGATTCGGAGATATCAATGAACGGTGAAACGAGAAACTTTCTCTTTCACATAAACACAATATCGTAACAAATCTCAATTTCGACCCGTCATCAGTTGCTTATAATATTATATTGTTCCAGTAATTCAAATAAGAAAGCCTACAGAACTTTGAAGTTCTTGAATATAAAGTAATCTGGAACTTGCAGCCATACCTATTTTGAAAAAGATTCAGACTGATAGTTATGTACCTATATTCTTAACCTTGAAACAAGAAGACTAGGTGGCAATAAAGATTTATTTGTCTGACAATAAAATATATATCTATTTACTATGATTCATCAGGCCGATTTTAATTTTAGATGTGATTCACAATGTATAGTGGTTGTCACCGTCCAAATAATATGTTTTTAAACTCCTTATTTGAAATATTCAAATTTAAACTTACCCTTTTCCGGAAACTCCAAAAACTATACATAAAAATATGAAGGTTCTAAACATTTTATCTCCACTTAATTTAACACTATCACAAATATTTCCATTAGTGAAATTTTCATTTAATGTAATAAGTGTCAGGTGTTCGTTTTCCTATTGTAACACAGAGAACGTGTTCTCGCGATTGCAGGATTTCGACTGCTATCAAAGACAAGGTGCCAAGGTGCTCTCCAGCAGCTACTAACGACGGACTATTGCATGTACATATGATACAAACGTAGGTGGCTTTGAGCCTTGAGCTTGGGTGGTTTAGTCAACAAACATCTATTGTCAAGCAAACATGTGGATGCTCATTATATAATATGAAGCTGTGCAAAAGTCTCCATTTGTCCAAAGAACCTACATTGCAGAAAATAGTGATTTTAATTTATTTTGATCTAAATTTGTTCCTAGTGGATTTAAAAATGTACCTACCTATATATGTATATGTATATATATATATATATATATATATATATATATATATATACAGGGTGGGGCACCGTATACGACACGGTCTCTCAAGGGGAATCCATACAATATAATGTTTTTGTGATAAACGAAATAGATGCAGAATTTTTCTGGCCACAATCTAAAATTATTTTTATACATACAGGGTGATTCAAAAAAAAGATACATATCAAAGTTATGTTTTTTTAAATTGAATGTCCTATATTTTTTATTATTTTCGGATATAAGAGTCAAAATAAAAGTGAGTTTCTTCAGTATTCCCTATACCTATCTCTTTCCATTTTGAAAATATCCAAAGATTTGTTGAAATGTAAGGTATGAACTATTTTTCTATAATTTCCAAAGTTGCTCATTTTGAACTTGAGCTAAAGGTTTTATCATATTGATAAAGGTCAAGGTTATAGCCTGTATCATATTTCAATATCAAAAATCATACAGGGTGTTGGAAAAATATGGTTGTAAAATTTCAATATAAGATATTGAAAAACTTCGTTATCTTAAATGGAACACCCTCTATATTATTACATATTTTAATGCAGAATTGAATCCTCTTTCGAATTGTATAAGGGTTCCCTATAACTAAACTCAAGGCATTTCTTGAATTTTGCTTCTTTATCACAGTAGGAACATTACCCAATTAATCTGGACAGCTTTGAGGCTGTTACCATGGAAATGTTTTATAACTGACAGTTTTGAAGCGTTTAATTTATAAATACAATTTAAATCAGTGTACTATTCAAATAAAGCAAAATGAAGACTTATCCTATCGAAGAGAGAATAAATATGCTTCTAATAATTGGTGAGTGTCATGAAAATTGCCTATTGGCTTCAAGAGTATATGCTGAAAGATATCCAACCGTATCACATCCAAATAGAGCTGTGTTTGAACGGTTACTGAGAGAATTTCGGAATTCTGGTACTGTATCCTACAAACAAAAAACTACGCTAAAACCTATTGTAGATGATGAAGAAAATGAGTTTGTGGTCATAGGATCTGTTATAGAACACCCTCATACCAGTCAACGCAAAATAGAAAGAGAAACAGGTATTAGTAGGAGAAGCATTTCAAGAATATTGAAAAAATATCGGTTTCATCCTTACCATATTCAGATACACCAAGAACTTTATGAAATGGATTTTAATCACAGACTTGAATTTTGTGTTTGGACTCTAGACAGATTAGGCGATAATGAACTCTTTCTAGATTCAATTCTGTTTTCTGATGAATCCACTTTCCATAATAACGGCCTGGTGAACAGACATAATTTCCATTATTATAGTGATGAGAATCCTCGAATTTTTCGAAATACTAATTACCAACATAGATGGTCAGTTAATGTATGGGGGGTGTTCTAGGGTCCCAATTAATAGGTCCTTACTTTTTTGATGGCATTTTAAATGGACAAAAATTTCTAAGATTCTTACGTGATAAACTACCCGAACTTTTAGAAAATGTGCATTTGAATATCAGACAGCAGATGTGGCTGCAGTTGGATGGTGCTCCAGCCCATTTTCAAAGGAATGTTAGAGAATTTCTTGATAGGCGTTTCCCAAACAGATGGATAGGAAGAAGCGGCTCGCAAAATTGGCCACCAAGATCTCCAGATCTAACATGTGTGGACTTTTTTTTATGGGGATACATTAAAAACATTGTATATGACACCCAGCCCACAACAGCTGAAAATATGAAAGAGAGAATAAGAGCCGCTTTTCGATCCGTGACACCACAGATGTTGAGGAAAGTTAAAAGATCTTTTGAAGAGAGAGTTCAATTATGTATTCAAGAAAATGGACGACATTTTGAACATTTACTCTAGTGTTTCTTATTTTATTATATTTTTATACTGTTATTATTTTTATATCATTCAATAAATGTCTTGTTCTTAATACTTTTATACCGCTACGCCTAGTAGCTGTGTAAGGGAAGTATTGTATTCGTGTAAAATTTTCGGTACTCTGTTTCTACGTTCCAGGGCTTTTTGAGTCCAACAAACATATGTTTTGCTATTGGTCTGTCTGTCTGTATGTTTCTCATATTCGTCAGTATTTGTTTGAGAGAGGTAGAAAAGAAGTGTGAGTGGACTTACCACATTTTTCCTTGGGCTTTCATAATAATACGTTATCAATAAATACTTATATGTATTTCTTTACGTTTCACAGTATCTATGTAAATGTAAAACGCTGATATTCCAAAAAAAAATATATTAATGGAGTAGTTGTCTTTTAAGGGTAAAACCGACAGCAATAGAATAGTATAGTATCATTACCCGTCAGTTAATTATTTCATATGAGTTTTGAAATTCTAGGAGATTGGATAATAATCGTGAATCAATTAGTACTGTAATAATAATAATGGAATTTAACTATAATAATGATTATTTTAAAACGTCATCCCTATCATAATGGCATTGGGAATATAAGACAGAATTATTAGAGAAGTGCGAAATTGAAGAAATTCGTTGAGTTTAGTTATAGGGAACCCTTATACAATTCGAAAGAGGATTCAATTCTGCATTAAAATATGTAATAATATAGAGGGTGTTTCATTTAAGATAACGAAGTTTTTCAATATCTTATATTGAAATTTTACAACCATATTTTTCCAACACCCTGTATGATTTTTGACATTAAAATATGATACAGGCTATAACCTTGACCTTCATCAATATGATAGAAGGTATAGCTCAAGTTCAAAATGAGCAACTTTGGAAATTATAGAAAAATAGTTCATACCTTACATTTCAACAAATCTTTGGATATTTTCAAAATGGAAAGAGATAGGTATAGGGAATACTGAAGAAACTCACTTTTATTTTGACTCTTATATCCGAAAATAATAAAAAATATAGGACATTCAATTTAAAAAAACATAACTTTGATATGTATCTTTTTTTTGAATCACCCTGTATGTATAAAAATAATTTTAGATTGTGGCCAGAAAAATTCTGCATCTATTTCGTTTATCATAAAAACATTATATTGTATGGATTCCCCTTGAGAGACCGTGTCGTATACGGTGCCCCACCCTGTATATATATATATATATATATAATAAATATTATTATATAATCAATTTTAAGGAATGATTAAGGTACGCGGCACAGTAGACGTACAAAGTGTAAAAAATGGTCAGTCAGGCACGCATGGGAAGTGTTCTGTACTTAATCTTTTCGTATTGGTTTCCTGTATATTTTCCTCATTATCTTCTAAATCGTTCATTTTAAGATATGAAAAAAAGGAATACTCAAAATGAGCCTTTTTATCACATCAAAAGATGTGCTTGAAGAAAAAAATCTGTCCATTTTCTATTTTCTATTCAAAGTGAACCTCCAGTATGAAAATTCAATATTGTCATCGTTCGATTTTCCAATAAAATTCAATGGCATTTTGTTATATGCCAATAAGGAAGGCCAAATAGCTATTTATTATAAAAGGGTAAAAAATAGATTTTAGCTCGAGGTTGAGCTAAAATCTAAAATTCTTCCCGTGTATATAATACTCTATATATTTCTGTGACCGGAAAAATGATGATTTAATATTGAAAAAATATTACATTATATTACAGTCAGAAAAATATCAATTATAATCTTCCGCGAGCATGAATAATTTCAGAAAGTTTTTTCGAGGTGCAATATTTTAAAAATTTTCTAAAAAAATTCGCAACTGAGAAAAAAAATACGGAAAATAATTCAAGCTCGCGAGGGATTCGGTACGAAAATTTTATAACAAAAATTATATTTAAAAGTAAATACAATTTTTGACAGTGTTGTCATAGCAACCTGTCAAAATGAAGGCATCTGATTGGCTTACAATAACAGGTATACAATTTTCGAAGTGAAATTTGTTTTAAGTTTTAAACTCGTAGGCAGTACAATACCTGCGTTGCTAAGGAAATCTTTTCCCGTGACAGAAATAGTTATTTTTGTATTGAGTGCATATAATTAATGTTTTTAATGGTATATAAGAATGTGAATTTTTCGAGGTCAAAAAGGGAAAAGGGAAAGAAGTTTGACATTTTATCTCTGTTGACAGGTGACAAAGTATCAGTTTTTTTGCCCACGAAAAAAGTGAGTACTGTTTTCCGGGTTAGATATATATATATATATATATATATATATATATATATATATATATATATATTGATTTTGTATTCTTGACTGGTTTTATAATAAATAAAAAGATGTTCTTGGGGATGCAGTCATATATTAAATAAAATTCTTTGATTGAAGCCGAGCTTTCGAGAATGTTTATTCTCTTCTTCAGGGCAAAAATCGTGAATTTAGAATAAAGTTACCAAAAACAGGAAAGATTTCATAGCCATCAATTACAAATGACATAAATAATGACATTTGTAATTGATGGCTATGAAATCTTTCCTGTTTTTGGTTAATTTATTCTAAATTATATAAACATTCTCGAAAGCTCGGCTTCAATCAAAGAATTTTACTTAATATATGACTGCATCCCCAAGAACATCTTTTTATTTATATATATATATATATATTGTAACGTGCAAAGGGGAACAGCCGCCGGTATTGGCTACAAAGTAGCGGCATCCGTTTGAAGTAAGCGCGCGATATATGCTGTGGTTGGAAATACCAAAAGCGGCGTTAACAAAGAGAGCGACGGCAGCAGTCGGCGTCTTCTGTTAAAATGCCGACAAAATGAATTTCGAGAAGCGTACAGTGGCGGCTTTCGTGTCAAAGACCAGAAGCCGCCCGAATGCTCTGGATCCTTTATCGGGTATATATGTGGGAGAATTTTCGGCAAGAGGACAGAATGAAAAAGGCAGTGTGAATAAATAGAATAGTCCGAGTAAGTTAGAGAGAATATAGTAAAGTTAAGTTGTAATTTATATTATTTTGAGTGTAAATAAAGTTAATTTAATAACTCTAAATTAGTCTCACTTATCTGCGAACCCGCATACGCAACAATTTGGTGTTAGAAGAGGGATAAGTGAGTGAAGAGGCTTTTGTCTATGGTGAACACCCGTAAGCAGACAGAAAAAATGGAAGAACAACTAACTAAGTTATTCTCCAATTTTTCTAGAAAACAAGAAGAACTGCGACAACAAGAAAAGAATGAAGAGGAAGAGCGAAGGCTTGCGAGAAGAACAGAAAAAAGAGGAACAACTAACTAAGTTATTCTCCGATTTTTCGAGTAAACAAGAAGAACTACGACATCGAGATTTCGAGCAGGTTGCAGGATTGTTCCGAAATGTCCATCAAGAAATCGAGACTGTAAAACAAGAAGTTCGAGAAGAAATTGGAACAGTTCGAGAAGAAATTGGGACAGTTCGATAAGAGTTTGAGAAGAAGTATCGAAGACTAGAGAAAGAGATGAAGAGTCGGCGATCACAACAGCCAATGAAAAACTTAAACCACCAACATTTGACGGCGAAATATTCTGGGCTATGTACAAACGTCAGTTTGAGGCAGCAGCTAATGCAAATAGATGGGATCAGCAGCAGAAAGCAACGGCGTTGGTATTGGCTTTGCGAGGAAAGGCGCTTGAAATACTTCAAAACATTCCTGAAGCCAAACAAACTGATTATTCGGCTGCTGCGGGTGCCTTGGAACTAAGATACGGCAACAAATATCTTAGCCAAGTGTATCAGAGCCAGCTGAAGAGCAGAACTCAAGGTTCAACGGAGTCAATGCAGGAATTCAGCAGTAGCATTGAGAGCATGGTACGACTGGCTTATCCACAGGCCCCGGACGAATTCATCGAGCAAATTTGTGTCCAATACTTCATTGATGGAGTTCGAGATATCGATATGCAGCAAGCGTTGAGACTAAGTAGGCATAACACCTTAGCCGAAACAGTTGTCCAGGCACTGGAATTCGAAGCTGCCAAAAACGCTTCTATGAATCGTCGCAGCAAATTAAGAGAAGTCAGGGTGTCAGACGAACCACAAGACAATGCAGATTTCTTTAAGAAGTTGGAGGCGATGTTCCAGAAATTCTGCTCTCGAGGAAGCAAGGAGTCTGGATATAGAAAAGTGTTACAATTGCAACCGAGAGGGACATATAAGTAGAAACTGCAGGCGACGACCCAGATCTGAAGAACGAAATGTTCAGAGAGAGTACCCGACTTCAGGAAAACTTAACCTCGCCAGTGTAAGGGGGCGAACGCTGGCGACCACTGATTTTCAAGCCCCCAAGTTACATTTGTACTCCATCAAGAAGAGCTGTGAGAGCCTCGTTGTTCAAGGTTTTATCAACGGCAAGAAATGTGATTTGACTATCGACACGGGGGCAACAAGGTCAGTGGTACGCCCCGACATGGTTTCCAAAGAATCTATCGTGCAGCACAACATCAAGCCAATACTGGAAACTGCAAAAGGAGATTTGATTTTGGAGAGACCACCACCACTTTGGAAATTGGCAATGCACAAGTAAAGATAAATGCAATCGTGGCTGACATAGTGGATGAATTTATAGTGGGCTTAGACGTTTTGGAAACCTTCAATTTTATCACAGTGGACTTTAAAAACAGAATGTTAAGAGTGGGCAACGAGGAAATATTTTTCTCCGCTTCTTCGAACAAGAACTGTCCTGTTAAAATAATCTTCACTGAAGATATACGAATACCTGGAAATAGTGAGAAGATCGTGAAGGCGCACCTAGAAGAACAACTGGAAGGAGTTAACACTATGGTTTTTGAACCAAACGAGAACAAAGAGAACGGGGCTCTTTTGGCTAGGTGCTTAGTTAATTCCAACGATATTATTCCAGTGAGGGTAGCCAATTTAACTGTAAACAGAATGACTTTGAAGAAAGGGAAGTAATGGGTACCTGTTCGCCAGTCTCCCGTGTAACAAGATGTGCGCAAGAGGAATCCGTTTCAAAAGATGTACATTTGTCCCAAGAGCTAATGGAGAGTTTTAAGAAGACCTGGAAACATCTTAGCGAACAGGAAAAGAAAAAGGCCATCGAGTTTGTAAAGCAAGAAGCTGATGTTTTCGTGCAAGGAAAAATTACAGGGCGAACGAATTTAGTCGAACATCGGATCAACACGGGAAATGCTGTACCTATTCGCCAACCTCCACGAAGACTTCCTTTTGTAAAACAACAGCAAGTTAACACCATGGTTCAAGAAATGCTGAAGGATGGCGTCATAGAAGAATCCAGCAGTCCTTGGTCATCACCGGTTGTGCTGGTGACGAAGAAGGATGGTTCGACGAGGTTCTGTGTGGATTACAGGAGGTTAAATGATGTAACGAAGAAGGACAGCTACCCATTACCCCGAATTGACGATACCTTAAATACCTTAGCTGGATCCAGGTGGTTCTCAACTCTTGACCTGAAAAGTGGATATTGGCAGGTAGAGCTAAACAAGGAAGATAAAGAGAAAACGGCCTTTACAGCTGGAAACGGCCTATATCAATTCAATGTCATGCCGTTTGGATTATGTAATGCGCCTGCCACTTTTGAAAGGTTAATGGAGTTGGTTCTGCGAGGACTAACTTGGGAAACCTGCCTGGTGTTCTTGGATGATGTAATGGTGATTGGCAAAGATTTCGCAAAACTTTCTCGGACACGTCGTATCATCGAAAGGAATTGAGACCGATCCAGAAAAAGTCCAAGCAGTGCGAGATTGGCCCAGACCAAAGAACAAGCACGAAGTCAGAAGCTTTTTGGGACTCAGCAGTTACTACCGCCGATTTGTTAAGGATTTTGGGAAAATTGCGAAGCCACTACATCAATTAACCGAAAAGAACTCCCACTTTGACTGGTCAACAGAATGTCAACAGTCGTTTCTTGAGCTGAAAAACCGTTTGACCAGTGCTCCTGTTCTTGCATATCCCTTGGACGAAGGATTGTTCGTGTTAGACACTGACGCTTCACAAAGTGGAATAGGAGCTGTTCTTTCCCAAATACAGGATGGCGAAGAAGCTGTAATTGGATATTTCAGCAAAACGTTGGGAAAAGCAGAGCGAAACTACTGTGTGACCCGGAAGGAGCTGCTAGCGGTTGTACGATCCATAGAACATTACCACAGTTTTCTCTATGGACGGAAAATTTTAGTAAGAACAGACCACTCTGCACTACAGTGGCTGATGAATTTCAAAAATCCGGAGGGACAGATAGCGCTTTGGCTGGAGAAACTGCAGAGTTACGACTTTCACATTAAAATGCAGATTAGGAATGAGGAAACGGAAAATACCGACGAAATCACCAGAGACAACTTTAAAAGAGAACAAATCGCTGACAAAGACTTGACGATAGTACGGGGCTGGCTAGACCAAAAGCGACGACCTGAGTGGCAAGAAATATCCAGATTTGATCAGACAGTCAAGGGGTACTGGGCTCTGTGGGATTCGTTGTGCTTACGGGATGATGATGGAAAGTCCAGATGGTAGGAGCATTGTGTATCAAACCGTTGTACCCCGAACGATGGTAGCTGAAGTACTTCGTGAACTGCATGGTAGTCGCAGTGGAGGCGATTTTGGAGTAAATAGAACATTGGCACGTGTGAAAGAGCGGTATTATTGGATCAACTGTCGAAGAGATGTGGAAGAATGGTGCAGAAGGTGTGACCTCTGTGCTTCTAAGAAGGGTCCGAAGACATGATCCCGAGGGAAAATGAAGCAGTATCTGTCAGGTGAACCTTGGGAAAGAATTGCGGTGGACATTGCAGGACCATTCCCTACGACAGATTCTGGAAATAAGTACATTATGGTTGCCATGGACTATTTCTCGAAGTGGCCAGAAGTAGTGCCGATGCGGAATCAGGAAGCAGTTACAGTGGCCAAAGCCCTTCTTTAAAACGTGATTTCCAGACACGGAGTACCCTTGGAGCTGCATACCGATCTAGGTAAAAATTTTGAATCCGAAGTATGGACGCAGTTAATGAGGTTGCTGGGAATACGGAAAACACGAACAACCCCACTTCATCCACAGTCAGATGGAATGTTTGAGAGGCACAATAGGACCATCAATCAATACCTCTCACTATTTGTCGATGAGCACCAACGTAACTGGGATAAACTGGTACCTCTCTTTCTCCTGGCCTACCGAAGTTCCCAGCATGAATCTACTGGCTATACATCATCGATGCTCTTGTCTGGAAGAGAAATGAAGCTCCCCGTAGATCTGATGTTTGGCAGACCATCAGCCGACGATCATGAAGAAGTGTCTCTTCCACATTATGTAGCTGACCTACAGAAGCGACTTAGAGTGGTCCACGATTTTGCCAGACAAAAGCTCCTGTTGAAGAGCGACAAAATGAAGATGAGACTTGTCAAAAGGCAGTCATTAAACTCTTTTAATGAAGGCGATGCAGTTTGGTTGTACCAGCCACAGCGAAGGAGAGGATTAAATCCGAAGTTGCAAAGACCTTGGGAAGGACCATATCGCATTGTCAAAAAGATTAATGACTTGGTGTACAGGATCCAACTTTCGCCAAGAGCCAAGCCAAAAAAGGTGCACGTGGAAAGACTGAGTCCGTATCGAGGAGATAATCCACCGGTCTGGAGGCAAACGGAAGAAGCTGTTCGGGGCGAACAGCTTTAAGGGAGGGAGCAGTGTAACGTGCAAAGGGAAACAGCCGCCGATATTGGCTACAAAGTAGCGGCATCCGTTTGAAGTAAGCGCGAGTCATGTAGCCAGATCACGGCTCCACAACGTCTCACTGGATCATATTACAACTTAATGCTGATCTTTCACTTATTTTAATATAAAACCATGTAATGCATATAATAATCTCAGATATAAACGTTTTTAAAAAGTTATTTTTCGGTCATTAAAACTTAACTGGCGCTGCGAACAGGATATCGTCGGTGAATCGATTAATTACCCCTTCAGTGCGGTAGACGTTTTACTGTTTTCTATCAAGAAATTAAGACGTTATCTCGAACAATTTTTTTGATAAGACATTAGTGACTGTTTTCAACTACGAGGTGCATCAAAGAAGACATATCTCCGGCCCACATCAGATCCCTTCAGTTGAATCCAGGTCGTCAAACAGGCTCGAGTTCCTTCAGTGAATCCAGAGACAAGGAAGAACCTTACAAATGATCCTTTTGTGCATTATCCTGTAAGTCATTTTCCTTTAATTTAATTTATTGGCTAATTCTCATCTGTGGAATTTAGTAAAGAAATATAGTTCCTTCAGTGAATATATTCTTTATAAAATAAGATTGATTTTATTGATTTACTTAAAATAAATACCAGTAGTCGATTTTTTTTTTGCATGTACAACACATTCTCTGCAATTTTTTTTTTCATAAATCATATTTTTAGAAATTGAAGTGATTAATTTCTCGTATTTTTTTTATATATTTTTTGTTGTTAGTTGAATTTATTTATGAGCAATAATCGTAGTCGATCTAGATCACCTATTCGTACAGACAGTTTACTTAAATTACTCGAACATTTAGATATCTCTCAATCGGACGAAACAATAAACAACATGGCTAATCCTATCCCTATTACCCAACTTGAGATAACAATGGCAAACAACCTCCTGCCCAAATATTCCGGTGGTTCGAAAGACCTCGCATATTTTATTAGGCAGTCCGAGAAATATATAATGCTTCTAGAAACAAAAGACAATCAACTGTTCAACACTCTAGTCTTAGAACAAATTAAAGCCAAGCTTTCTGGTCCAGCTAGAGATGTCATTATTAACCAATCCTTCGAAACTTGGCTTAGCCTGAAGAAAGCCCTTACTGAACGATTCGGAGATCCTAGGTCCGAAGAGCTACTAGCTCACGATCTTAATATCACAATTCAAATCTATCCACAAACCTTTTCAGAATTCTATGAAGAAGTTATTTCCAAATTACAAATTCTTAAGGAACATTTAGCAATCAATACAAAGGATGAAAGTGTTCGTAAGTCCAAAGAAAATATGTACACTGAACAAGCCCTTGCAATATTTAAAGCAGGTCTATTAGAACCCTACCGAAATCATCTTCTTCACATTTCAATTCCAAGCCTTGAACATGCCCTGTTTGAGTGTAAGAAACTAGATAACGAAAGGTCCCAGATAGAATTTGCAAACTTCCTTAGAGCTCAGAAGTCAACAAAAATACGTCCACCCCAGAAATCTCAATCATCAAATTATCAGAATAAACAACCCCTCCACTTCCAACAATTCAGATCTCAAAATTCATATTTTCCCGTTCAATATCAACAATTCAGGCCACATATGCCTAGTCAACCATTTCAACCCCAACAATTCCAACCTCAATTGCCAAATCAGTCCTTTCAATATCAGCCATATAGACCACAAATACTTCCGAAATTTCCAAATGAAAATCAACCCATCCCACCCAAACAATTCCCTTCTAACTCACAAGTTTTCAAAAGACAACAGAAACCACATGACAATTACATACCCACACCGATGAGCATATCAACAGCTCATACTTTTAGGCCCCAAAACAGACCACAGAACCATTTTAAACAAACCGGCCCCCCTAGAATAATGGTAGAAGAACTATTCAACGTCGAACAAGACTATAACGAAGATGAAAATCAAGATTACGGTACTTATCAAGACGAATACACATATAACGAACAGACATACATAGATAATACAGACGATCAGTTCCAAAATTTAAATATCGAAGAAAATGAGGAAACTGAAAATTTTTAATTAATAGCCTCGGAATAGATATCAACAATATAAACTCATCACCAAAACTACCTTTCATTTACCTTCCCGGATTAGATCTTAAGATATTAATTGACAGAGGAGCAACCAATTCGATAATCAATCCAGAACCAGCCTTTCGACTATTCTCAAATTACATTTACAAGTCAAAATTTTCCGTGAAATCAATTAAAACCACTTATAATGGCTCATTGAGTTGTCAATATCCTCTATTAAACGATTTTGGAATAGAACATATTTTCGACATGTTTATAGTCCCATGGCACGAAAGATTCGATGCTCTTATTGATAGTCAAGATTTTGATATTCTTAAAGCTCTTATAGATTATAAGAATCATATATTAAAAATTGCAAATATTAAAATACCATTTCATTTTGAGATAAATCCTGGTTTATTTGAACCATACACAGAACAACTTGATAAGCCTATATTGAAAATTCCTGTAACACTTGACAACGGC
This sequence comes from Crioceris asparagi, assembly GCA_958507055.1. NCBI lineage: Eukaryota > Metazoa > Arthropoda > Insecta > Coleoptera > Chrysomelidae > Crioceris > Crioceris asparagi. The sequence goes on from OY293827.1 coordinate 49,258,578, forward strand.
CCTGTAGTTTTACCAGAAATTTCTTTAAACAATATTTCTATCCCTGAATGCATCACTTCAGCTTCAGACGGATACGTACAAATTCCAATTGAACAAGATCTACAATTCTCACAAATTGCCATAAACTTTCATGAACCAATTCCAGTCCAACCCCTATCAACATTCAAACAATCTGGTCCAAATTATGAGATTTATAATGATATAGACATTACTAAACTTATTCGAACAGAAAATCTGAACCCCGAGGAGAAAAGCCTCATCATTTCAACTTGCAAAACATACAAAAGCATCTTCTATAACGAAAACTCTGATCTTTCTTTCACTCATGCTGTCAAACATAACATTAGAACTGCTGATGAAGAGCCTATTTATCAAAAGTCATATAGATATCCATACCATCTTAAAGAAGAGATACAAAATCAGATCCAAAAACTTCTAGATAATAAAATTATAAAACCCAGTATCTCTCCTTATAGTTCCCCTGTTTGGATTGTCCCCAAAAAATTAGACTCCAGTGGAAAAAGGAAATTCCGTATGGTTATAGACTATAGAAAATTAAACGAAAAAACTATCGAAGATAAATATCCTTTACCCAGAATCGACGAAATTCTTGACAATCTTGGCAGATGTGTTTACTTTTCGTCACTAGATCTTGCCCAAGGATTCCACCAAATAGAAATTCATCCAGATTCGGCTGAGAAGACTGCCTTCACTGTCGACAATGGTCACTACGAATATACTCGTATGCCATTTGGCCTAAAGAACGCCCCAGCAACATTCCAGAGGGTTATGGATACAATTCTACGACCATTCCTTTATAAGTTCTGTTTCGTATATATGGACGATATCGTTATATTCTCTAGATCACTTCAAGAACATATATTACATGTAAAACAAATTTTCCAACAGCTTCAAAATTATAATTTAAAAATTCAGTTAGATAAATCCGAATTCCTGAGAAAGGAGGAAGCATTTCTAGGACATATCATCACTCCAGATGGAATTAAACCTAACCCAAATAAAATTGAAACAATTCAATCGTTTCCCCTTCCGAAATTTGAGAAACAAATAAGATCATTTCTTGGTATGATTTCATATTACCGAAAGTTTATAAAAGATTTTGCCAAAATTTCCCATCCGATCAATAAATATCTTAAGAAAGGTACTAAAATAAATCTTAAAGATCAAGAATATATTGATTCATTCGAAAAATGTAAACAAATTATTTGTAACGCCCCTGTTCTTGCATACCCCGATTTTTCAAAAATATTCACTCTAACTACAGATGCTAGTAATGTTGCCATAGGAAGCGTTATCTCTCAAAACTCTCACCCAATTGCATTCTACTCAAGAACATTGAATTCAGCCGAAAAGAATTATGGTACTATTGAAAAAGAACTGCTTGCAATTATCGACAGCTGTAAACATTTCCGTCCCTATCTATTTGGTAGAAAATTCCTTATAGAAACTGACCATAAACCCTTAGTTTGGTTACATTCATTGAAAGAACCAAATCAACGACTTATTCGATGGAAACTAAAACTTGAGGAATTTAATTTTGAAATTAAATATAAAAAAGGTAAAGAGAACTACGTAGCTGATGCTCTCTCAAGAATCGAGATAAATGCTATAGATGAAATCATCTCCAACAGACGCAATAGAAAAAAATTAGCTCTAATGAAATCCGCTAGAGAGGAACCTAAAGTGAACATTATTAGTGACATTATAGTTGTGCCCCCTATGAATACGGCAAAGAAGAATTTAGACTTAATTAAAGGTGATCAAAATAAAGATATCGACCTTCTGTCGGTATTACCAACGTTCGGCTCAGAATCCAATTTATCGATAACAAATAGTGAAGCAGACAATATTTTGAACGCTAACCCTTTCTCAAATCAATCAAGTGCGCAACCAGACGATGAAGAAAAGAGTAACAATTCAGGTGAAACTAGACATACAGCACAAGAAAATCCAGCGTTTAATTTTCCAATATCTGAAAAATCTTTAAATTCCGCTCATTATCAAATTTTATTGAAATACGGTGACAAAAACGATATTGTGTTTACAAAACCTTTTGGAAAGAATAGATACACTTTAACAATCAGAAGAAGAATTGACGAAACTATACTAGGTAATATGTTTCACGAAATTATAGACCCTACGAAAACGTACTATATATACTGCCAAGAAGACGATCTCATTCAATCGGCCTACAGGAAATGTTCCGAAATATTTGAACCCAACGTAAAAATTGTTAAAGTTAATACGTTTCTGAAAGATATCCTTAATAAAGATGAACAGATAAGAATAATTTCAGACTATCACTCACATACTCACAATGGAATAACAGAAACTACAAAACACCTTCAGTCTCAATACTATTTTCCAAAAATTCAAGATCTTGTCACAAATCATATTAATAAATGTGAATTATGTTTAACTTCCAAATACGACCGGAATCCTCGGAAATTCCCATTTTCAGGACCACTCATAGCCAAAAGACCTTTTGAAATACTCCACATAGACATATTTTTTGTAGAAAACAAGCGATACTTAACAATCATAGATTTATTTACCAGATACCTTCAAGCATATGAACTTCACGACGCAAATTCCATAACAATTTTGAACAAATTACGCCATTACTTTTCTCATCATAATTATCCTTCACAGATAACTTGCGACAATGCCAAAGAATTCTCTAGCGAAACCTTCAAAGAATTCATGTCCATGTTCCAAATTCGTATTCACTATACTACTCCTCAAGCTCATACTGGGAATTCACCAATCGAAAGAGCACATTCCACTTTAATAGAGAAACTACGTATTCTTAGACAAAAATCCAAAGAAAGTACAACGGAATTAATCACCACAGCAATTTTAATTTACAACCAATCCGTTCACTCCGTAACTAATTTTACACCGTTTTCATTACTTTATGGTCCCTACGAAAATCTTAATCTACACGAAATTAATCCAGAAAAACAAATATTTCAAGACTATAATGAGCATAGGAAACAAGAAATCATCCCTTTCTATAACGACCTTTATCAAAAACAATTCAATAAGCAATCAAACAATTTAGAGAAAGTAAATTCAAAGCGTACAGGAAAAATCTCAAAAACTGATATTGTTTATTTAAATACAGAACCTAGAAATAAAATAAAACCTAGATACAAGAAAATTTTACTAGATCCAATGAAATCAAAGGAACAAAATCTTGTATCACAAAAAGGAAAGAGAATCAGTAAACACATGATCAAAAATACTAACTCTTTTCAGATTGACAATGACACTGACAACCATCAACCAGGCACTTCAGCTGACACCAATTGATCCCCCTGGATACATATTAGACAACTTAGGCTTAGCTAAATATAAGGTTAACTATCATAAGGTTTATTTTACAATAAGTATTGAGAGTATCGAGACTACATATGCTAAATTATCATTAAATCAAATACCTATAATCAACCAAATCAACCCTGATAAACTTAACTTAGCAAATACTTACAAACGAGACATTGATCTTCTATCAGAAGATATTAACAAACTGAGAATATATTCTCGCCCCGACAAAAATCAAAAAAGAAGTCTATTCGATGGTTTAGGCTCAGCTATAAGATACATATCTGGAAATCTAGATCAAAACGATCTAATTGACATTCAAAATAATTTTATGAAGATTAACTCTAACGAAGAGAAATTAATGACTGAAATTTCCAAGCTACATACATTAGCAGGTCAAATAACAGAAAGATGGCAAAAGGATTTGCAGAAAATACAAACACATGCAGAAAATGTTTATAAAGACTTATCAGACTTAGAGGATAGGTTGAATAGTGAAATAATTATTCACATAGAGCTAGAACAGATCAGAAATTTAAGAAATTACATTCAGACACTTTTGAGAACTATTTCATTCAGCAATCAAGGCATACTAAATGTCGAATTGATAAACCAACAGGAACTAAAAGAAATTTTCAATTATTTACACTCAACTCACTCTCACACTGAAATCGCTCCAGATATCCCAACTTTATTAGAAATCACTAAAGTTAATCTTCACTTCAAAAACACTCATTTGTACTTTAAAAATACCTATATTAGCCAATGAATTTTATCATTTGTCCAAAATAATTCCTATTCCTAGTACTCGTAACAATATCCTCCTACCACCCCATACGTTTGCCCTAAACTCAAAAGGCTCAACCAAATGGACCAGCGAGGACTGCATAAAGACATTTTCACTCTGGTACTGCCAAAAAGTACCACATGAAGACCTGTGTAGCCTAGACGATTTATCAAAATGCAACTTCGCCACTGTCAACAATTTCTCCGGACTGGCTCATGAAGTCAGTGCCGACACTTAGTTCTTGGGAGGGACCCGAGTTGGTGGCGTTGGGAGAGAATGACATCCCTAAACCCGTCACCATAACCGTGTTCTCAGGACTGGGCAAGAAACCAAACCCAGTGGTGGTTTCCAGAGATGCGGAGATACCCTCCACATCCCGGAAATCTGGGGAGCAGGGAGCTCCAGTTGACTCGGGTCGAACTGGGGCTCCGACTGACTCCAAGGAGACAACCGGGGGGACGGAGAATACCTCTGCACCCCTGGAGGTTGAGGGCCAAACCCAAGAAACTTCCTCGAATTCCGGAAAGGACACCTCCCGTATGGAATTCGAGGAAGGACAGGAAGAGAGAAGGCAGGGGGATTTATAGAGGCTGGACTACCCAGCCCATCCACCCCACACAAATAACCCTTCATCTTCACGAAGGCAGCGCAGGTGAACCTGCATCACGCGAAGGGAGCTTCAGCAGTGATTGCAAGGTTATTCGCAAAGCTAAAACTGGATATTGTACTGATCCAGGAACCCTGGATCGACAAAGTAGGCCAAATCAGAGGTTTGGCCTGTAAAGACTCAATATTGATTTATGACCAGAGGCAAGTATCCCCACGTGCCTGTGTGCTCATAAGAAACAATATTAAATATATTTGTGTTTCAGAATACATGACTCGGGATCTAACTCCAATAATGGTACACCTCAATATTGGGGGCATCGACCGAGACATTGTCATAGCATCCGCTTACTTCGCTGGAGATGGGCCAACAATACCACTAGCAGAAGTGCAGGAGCTGGTACAATACTGTAACAGCAGACAACTGCCAGTCATAATAGGCTGTGACGCCAATGCGCATAACGTTATTTGGGGAAGCACGAACAACAATTCCAGAGGGGAATGCTTACTTGAATATCTCTTAGCTAATAACCTCGAAACCCTCAATGTGGGGACAACTCCCACTTTTGTCACGAGAGCAAGAGAAGAAGTCCTGGATGTAACAATTGCTAATGTTGCTGCGAGGAAAAATGTTATAGGTTGGAAAGTGATGAACGAACCATCACTTTCAGACCATAGGATTATCGAATTCAGGATAACGGGGGAGGTTACCTCGTCGACCTCAAGCAGAAATCCTAGAAATACGGATTGGTCTATCTATAAGATCCATCTGAAGCAAAACTTGGAACAGATCGACAAGAATGGGGCAAAACACCCGCACTACGATCTGGAACAAAAAGTCGAACAGGTTAGTGCGGCAATAACTGAGGCTTTTCACTCAAGTTGTCCACTCTCGAAAGTTCGAACAAGTAAGGAAGCACCTTGGTGGAACAAGAACCTGTCAAACCTCAGGCTAGAGGTCCGTCGGCTCTTTAATAGGGCCAAAAGAGATGGTAATTGGCAGGGGTACACTGAGAAGCTTACTCAGTACAATAAGGAGATCAGGAAGGCTAAAAGGCTTAATTTTCAAGCCTTTTGTGAAAAGATCACTTCCACTCCCACAGCAGCCAGACTTCAAAAAGTCATGGCAAAGGGGGGAATAATTCCCACAATGTTGCTTAAAAAGCCAGACGGGTCATACACTGAGGGAGAAGAGGAACGATCCACTCTCCTCCTCAAAACACACTTCCCAGGTAGTGAACCCTCAATCAGTATGGACATAGCAACTCAAATCAAGAATCCTCGCAGGGAAGATTGGGATATTGCTAAGAAAATATTTACAAAGCAACGGTTGGAATGGGCAATAAACACCTTTCAACCGTATAAATCACCAGGAGTAGATGGAATTTCCCCAGTACTCCTGCAGAAAGGAATGGAGGAGATTCTTCCCCATCTTCTGAGGATATCAAGAAGCTGTTTAGCACTGGGTCATATACCTAAAATTTGGAGAAGGGCAAAGGTAACCTTCATACCAAAAATAGGTAAAAAAGATGCGACCGATCCTCGATCTTTCAGACCCATCTGCTTAACATCGTTTCTATTGAAAACAATGGAGAAAGTAGTGGATAACCACATAAGAACGGAGTATCTGGAGAATAAACCACTTCACAAATGTCAGCATGCTTACAGGGCGGGCAGATCAACAGAGACGGCCCTGTATCAGCTGACCGAAGTCATCCAGAGCACTCTGAATAACAAAGAAATCGCCATGTGTGCCTTCCTAGACATATCTGGGGCCTTTGACAACACAACTCACGTGTCGGTCGAAGAGGCACTCAAAAGGCGAGGGGTGAACAAAACCATTATTAAATGGATGTATGAGATGTTAAAGACGAGAATAGCTGAGACGCAGGTGGGCAATCAAACCACCTCCGTTAGGGCCACTCGCGGAACACCTCAAGGAGGAGTAATATCTCCCCTTTTATGGAGTCTAGTAGTGGATGAACTACTCCACAGGCTTACGGAGCTTGGCTTCGAATGTATAGGCTATGCAGATGACATAGTCCTAATAGTTAGAGGTAAATTCTGGAATACCTTATGCGACTTGATGCAAGAGGGCCTCAAAACTATTGAACAGTGGTGCTTGTCAGTAGGACTAAATATCAACCCAACCAAGACCACAGTAATTCCATTTACCAGGAAAAGGAAACTTCCAACTACGAAATATCTCTCTTTACAGGGAGACATCATAGGATGGAAGTCGGAAGTTAAATATCTGGGAGTAACCCTAGATAGCAAACTTCTGTGGAACAAACACTTCGAGATTACTGCCAATAAAGCAACAAAGGCCTTGATGGCGTGCAGAAGACTCGCTGGTAGGACTTGGGGTTGTAACCCAAAAATACTGCGATGGATGTACGTCATGATTGTGAGGCCTATAATAACTTATGGAGCAATAGTTTGGCATGTCAAGGCAAGGCAAACCTATACGAGGACTGCCCTCGATAGATTACAAAGGCTTGCCTGTGTCTGTATCACTGGAGCCTTGAGAACGTGCCCAACTAGAGCACTGGAGATCATTACAGATCTCACACCTCTACATCTGGTGATAGATAGAGTAGCCCATGAGGCCATTCTAAGACTATCCAGGGAAGGTACTGGCCATGAGGGAATTAGGAATCAGAGAGCCTGGTCCTCTCTGACGAAATATATCCTGTCAGCGAACCTTCCCAGTGACGAGATGATAAAGAAAACTAGCATCGAGAAAACGTTCACCACGATGCTAAGTAGAAAAGAAGATTGGGAAAGGGAGTCTACATCCCAAGCCCTTAAGAAAAATACCATCAAATGGTACACAGATGGTTCTAAAACCACGACGGGGACTGGCGCTGGAGTATTCGGGCCTGGCACCAAATGCTCACTACCGTTAGGCCGCTGTCCAAGCATCTTTCAGGCAGAAATACTTGCAATCGAAAGATGTGTGGAAATGAACCTAGAAAGAAACTATCAGAAATGTGATATAGCCATACACTCTGATAGTCAGGCTGCGATTAAAGCACTGAGCTCCCATATCATCGATTCTAAGATAGTATGGGAGTGCCGAAGAAAACTCAACAAAATCGGCAAGAATAACAAGGTCTATCTAATCTGGGTTCCCGGCCACTCCGGAATCAAAGGAAATGAAGAGGCCAACACACTTGCCAAAAAAGGAGCACAAGCTCCTTTTATTGGCCCAGAACCTTTCTGTGGCACAGGTAAATGTACCTACAAGAAAGAGTTCCAAGAGAAGGAAGAAACCGAAAGAGAAAACCTCTGGCGGAATCTTCCTGGGCTGGATCATTCCAAAAAGTTTCTTGGAAACTTTGACACTGCGAGATCTAAGAAACATCTGGATCTTAGCAAGAATATGCTACACCTGCTCACTAGATTCCTTACAGGACATTGCCGCCTCAGGAAGCACCTGTCGAGATTGGGTCTAGCAGAAAACGACGAGTGCAGATTCTGCGGGGAAGAGGAGGAAACTCCGGATCACCTGGTGACGGAATGCCTCGCAATAGCCAGCCAACGCATAAAATGCTTTGGACAAGAAACTGTCAGTAGTGAGGAAGTAATCCGCTTGAAGCCATCCCAGATACTGGAGTTCATTAGAACTCTGGAACTGGAGGGCGAGCTGTAGAAATCGAAATAGCGAGAACAGCTCTGACGGGGGGCACAATAGACCTAAAGGTCGCAGTGCATTGAAACCCCCTTTCAATCTACAATCTACAATCTACTACTTTTTTCCCTTGTATAATAAATAACATTTTTTTAATTTATATATACAAGATGAGTCAGGAGGAATGGACTATATTTAAAGGTTAGATTATTGGGGCCATTTAAAAAAAACTGTCCATGGAGATATGTCCTAAGCGGCTTGAATTTTAAATTATGGGATGAGTTTGATGTAAAAATATTTTGCTATAATGTAACGGCTACAGCAATAATTTAGTATTTACACTGGATTTATTTTCCCACTATTTACAGAGACTTACATCAACAACTACGTTAGGTGTGCACTAATTAATTCAAGTAAGAGGTACATACTAATAATGATGCCTCGTACCTTCTCTTGTAATTTATATGCACGCCTAATTAATCGAGTATAATCTTAAATCTACGAAATACATCATTTTGTACAGTTATTAGTGTGACGTTTCGCAACGACACAGTCGATCTTCTACTGTTATCGACTTTAGTTGAATCTTTGTCGAAAGTCTAGCCGAGCTCATTGTCGTGCTCCCCACTCCCATTACCTATCTGAAAGTACCGACTTTGAGCTCGCCATGTTTGTCCGTACTCAGTACCCCGTTTTTATATCATGTACAGTACCTAAAATATGAGTCGTCAAGGCATTGCGTGGGTCAAGCCTAGGCAATTCATTAAATATATTGTTTATATCACTTCGGGAGAAAAAGTCTGTTATTTCTTGGTCTATGTCTTCGGCTTGACCTGTGAGATATGTTTGGTTTCCGACGATGTGGGGTAGCATTCTGTGAAGTGTTATTTTATACCTACATGTACATGAGTGTAAATATTTATAAATATGTTTTATTAGACATTTTCGATATACAAAACTCTACATGTAAGTAACAAAATTTATAAAGCATTAAAACTTAGGTATTAATAGAGACATCTTTGGTAGGAGCCGCTGTACTGACTATGTCCTTGAAATAATGCTTAACCACATTTCTTTCACTCCTTCAATTTCCATTTCTGAGAATAGTATCCAAGGGCACATTATTGGCTCTTCTGGATGATGCTACGGTGGATCGTATACTTCCCGGCGAGAAATTAAAGTTAATTTTAGAAAATGCAGTGTTGAGCCATCCAGCTATCTCTTGATGGAGGATAAACCTGGCCTCTTATGTTGTAATAAACAAATAATTGATTGTCTCGCCTCTTACACTTATTTTATCCTCAGGCCTCAGAGCTCAGATAATGTAATGTATAACTTTGTCCAATATATGGGATCCAACTTTATATATGGAACTTGTGCTAGATGCCGGGCCGATTATCTGACGAATCTTTTATCCGTCGTGGATCAGAAATCAGGCCAAAAAGTAACTGAAGTATCGTTGAGTAACATGCTAGAATCGGCAATTCTGAGTAAGGTTAAATCATGAATTCCTCTGTCACATGCTAGTAACAGAATGAGTGCAAGATGACGTACTACTTGAAATACACTACTCTTTTTTATTGAAATATTTTCCATCCAGCTTACGAGTGGTTTTATGTCGCATATATCTGTTTCTTTACAGGAGGGGGCTTTGCAATCTCGATAGCTCTGATTATTTGTTTTACAATAAGATTAGTAGAAATGATGTCGCGTTGTTCAGGCTCGCCAAACATTGCAGTGATCGACTTATGTAGTTTAATAATGCAGGGCGATAGTTTCTAGATTCTATACAAGAAGCTCAAATGTTTAGCTACAGAAACTGAATCTGGATTTTTTTGGTTCAAATTCGTTTCTTTACATCCCTCTCTACCCACATTTTCCACGGAGCTACATAGGTTCGTAAAGTTGATAATATCCATGCTTTCTCTAAAAGACAACGATCTTCTTCAGGCCAATGAGAAATTATATTCGACCACCCCGTAACATATAAGCCTCCAAACGTAGGTTTTTGGCATTTGGAATATTCTTCTGGTCCCTCATTTCCATTAGGTGGTGCTGTAGGTTTCGAAGCCGAAAACGAAAGTCTATCGTTCTTGCTCTCAGATCTGCTCGCCAAAATACGCTCTCCAAGTGAGGTACTAATAGAATGTAAATTCCTTTATCTTAATTGAGATGCGATATGACTATCAGTATTATAATGATGGGGGATGAATACCCATGCTAACTTAAATTGCCATATCCTGCTGAAAGCATCTACAAAGAATGCGCCCTGGTCTCTCACATCATGAGTCACATAAAAAGGAATTTTTTTTGAAACTAGTGTTGCAAAAAGGTCCACTTCTGGTGTTCCCCATTTCTGGTATATAATCTTGGTGATTTTTTCTGATAGGTGCCAATCTCTTAATTGTTTCTCTCTTGAAAGGCTGTCTGCCACATCGCTGTACTTCCCTGGGATGAATTGAGGACAAATATCGACTCTCAATTTTTGATATTCTTCTAGGAGTTGAGTCACCAGAGTTGTTAGTTGAAGAGACCGTGGTTTACAGCAGACCACACTATTTCATTAAGGCATCCAATGACTATCTTTGCATTAATAATCCTCTTTTTATCTCCTTTGCATCAGTTCCACTTTTCTCAAAGGAAACACCCAAATAAACAGCTTCATATCTCTTGACCATTCTCCAGTTCTAGGTTTCCGTTTTAGGTTCCAATGGGGAGGTACTTTGTTTTCCCGATGTTAACTACCATACCCCATCCAGGACCTGCCTGCTCTAAATCCACTTTGTTCTTCTCCCTCTCTTTCTTTGAAGTCGTTTTCTATGAGGTCGTGCAAGATTCTCCCTATAGTCTGCTTACTGCCCAATGTACTCGTTACCGAGATACCCCGACAGTTGTTGCAGTCCTCTTTATTTGTCTTTTTGTGTATGGAAAATATATATGCCAGCTTCCATTCCATTCTTGTGGAACTGGGTGTTCATTTAGGCATTTATTGATGATATAAGTATGTTCCTCTAACAACTTCCGTACTTTGAGCATTTCTGGGTTTATTTGTCCTGGTTCACTACCTCAAGGTTTTAAACGACATTTATTATTGTTTCTAGCTTTTACTGATGTAACTTCTTGACCTACCACCTTGACTTCCCTTGGGGATCTGATAAGATATTCTTGTCTCGTTTCTTGCAGTAATTGCTTGTAGTGTTCTACCCATTTTTTTGGCTACGATAACTTGAATGTAGGGTGTATCTTTGGTTGGATTTTTAACATTTGCTATGAACTTTCATATCTCTGAACATTTCCGTCCACCCATGTAGTTGTTAATTTCATTACATTTTCTGTCTCACGCTTCGTTCTTCTCTTTATTGTTTAGACCTCTCAGTTATCTTTTCATCTCTTTATACTCCTCGAGGTCTTGACAATTTTTTGTAGAGAGTCAATTTTGGTATTTTTGTTTCTTTTTTCTTACTCCAGCTTCTATTTCCTAATTCCACTTTTTCCACCATTGCTTTTTGACTATTCTATGATCTTGTACTCCGACTGCTTCTTGTGTAGCTTCCTTCAAGCTCTTTATTACGTTATTGTATACTTCGTCAAACGGTGCTTCTTCAGGGCTGATCAGTTTGCTATCAAGTCGTTGTTGATACAAGTATACAGTGCTTTCGTCTTTGAAGCTATCAAAGTTGTATCCAGTTTATATTCCGTTCTTGATTTCTTGCCGTTTTAAATGCCAGTGCTACTTCAGCTCTTACAAGAAAGTGGTCCGATCCACAAGTAACACCTCTCAGGACTCTAACATCTTCTACTTGTAGTTTCGAAGTCTGGTTGGTAATTATGTAGTCGATAGTAGTTCGTAAGTTACGTGTGTTTTTGCTCATGTAAAACGGTGAATGTATTTGTGCTTAAAAAAACCTTAGTTGATTTTGTTGTGGGGGTTGTCGGTTTCACATAGGTTACAAAGTCTTAAACCATTATCATTAGTTACCCTTTCTCCAAAGGGACCCACAATTGGCTACCATCTTGTCTTTCGGTTGTCCCATTGAAGTCGCCAAGCATAATAATTTCTCTATTTGTTCCAATATCAGTTTTTCGAGTTTTTCGAAAAATTCCAGCAATGTATTCATTCTCAGAAGGATCATATGCTGCGATATTCGTGATATTGTGGCTATATATTTTCAAGTTTACTTATATTTTCGTCAATTGCTTCTTGATGAGTATCGACACTTTTCTTGCGGCTTTCTTCTCTTTTGGCAGTCCAGTAGAGACTCTGACTATAATAGTCCCATTTCCCTTTTTCTTTGTTTCGGTCAGTAGTCAGTGCTATTATATCTATCTTTATTTTCGTTATTTCAGATACGATAATCTCCAGTTTCTGTCTGAATCCTAGTACGTTCCATGTTGCCAAATTCATGTCTTTTTCTTTGCTTATTTCGTTGTCTTGATGAGCTGTCCGAAGGTCCGTGGTTATCTTTAGGCTGAGGGTATGTGTAATTTTTTCTAAGTAATGGAGAACCAGTGTCAGCGTCAACCCCCAACCTGGAGGACAAGATGATTTGTATTCGAGGTTTTCTTCCCCTAGGCCGATATATTTGCTAATTACTATCAACAGCATGGGCAGTTTGAGCAGTGGTAGTTTCATACTCCGTTAGGATGACTTAGAATGGATAAAGGGTTAAAAAGTTTGAAGCTGCTGCTTGAGTAGCGTCTGTCAGTTTTTAATTTGATGTAAAGAATAGTGAGAAATTTATTTTCGATTTTTCTTGAAGAAATTACTTGAAATATTGGACCACCAGGGAATTTGCAGACCTGGCTCAAAACAGAATAACAGAGGCGCTCCTCACACAACAAATGTGCAGAGGGGACACGCCATCAGCGCCCTTCAGCACGGGGGTCCTATCGATGACCTGTGTAGACGAAGTAACGGTGGAATGGCTCAGGGGCACGATCGGGGCAACTCTGGGAGAGGGCGGAGTTGACTGTTTGAAAGACCTCCCAGAGCGTCACAACATGGTTATGGGGCTGCGGGCGCAGGAGTGGATTCTTATGAATCAAAATAAGGAGATGGAAGGAGGACAAATTCTGGCCTTCTTCATCGATGATGCCTCATTCAGGACATGCATACCTACTAGTTAATAAAAAGATTAAGATAATGCCGTTAACAAATTTCTGCTCCAGAGATTTAACGGCAGTGCAATCAAGATCAATGTGGGAGGCGGGGAAGAGGAACTAATATTCGGATTAATCTACTTCCTCTCAGACGATCCTGGACCGCCACCTACCAAAACTGTGGAGGAACTAGTGACAGACTGCAGGAATAAAGGACTGCAGCTTGAACATGGGCTGAGATGCCAATGCGCATCACACCAGCTGGGTTAGCACTAACACCAACAACAACGGAGACCAACTACTAAAGTTTGTGCTGACGAACGACCTCGACATACTCAACGTAGCGAATAAACCAACCTTTGTAACAAGAACACGGAAGGAGGTACTTGATGTGACATTGGCCACAGAATTTTTGAGCAATTTCATTGCAAACTGGCATGTATATGATGAGGAGAGTTGCTCAGACCACAGATATATAAGATTCAAGATAAACAGCAAAGCTGAACCAACAACTTATCGGAATGCAAAGAAAACAAATTATGACATGGGCCTTAAACTGCTGGAATTTCACAATTACGTTTAACGTAAGTATGTGTAATAATTAAAGAAATCTATTAGTTCATTAATGAATGAGATATAAAACATAAAAATAAGGATGAAGCTCTACACCTTTATGCTTTTATTTAGTCGGATACAACCACCCACTAGAAGCGGATCACGTGATTTCAAGCTTGTTAGCTTTCATCATTTATATCTCATTCATTAATGAACTAATAGATTTCTTTAATTATTATACATACGTTAAACGTAATTGTGCTCTCAATACCTAGGTGGCGCGAATTGTGTCCCACTGGTAGATAATGTCTCAAAGTTTTTGACTACTTCCAGTTGCTTTTGTTTAGTTGGATACAGCTTCCACTTATGTGGCGCTGATGAAAGCCTAACAAGCTTGAAATCACGTGATCCGCTTCTAGTGGGTGGTTGTATCCGACTAAATAAAAGCATAAAGGTGTAGAGCTTCATCCTTATTTTTATATTTTATATCTCATTCAATAATGAACTAATAGATTTCTTTAATTATTATACATACTTACGTTAAACGTAATTGTGCTCTCAATACCTAGGTGGCGCGAATTGTGTCCCACTGGTAGATAATGTCTCAAAGTTTTTGACTACTTCCAGTTGCTTTTGTTTAATTGGATACAGCTTCCACTTATGTGGCGCTGATGAAAGCCTAACAAGCTTGAAATCACGTGATCCGCTTCTAGTGGGTGGTTGTATCCGACTAAATAAAAGCATAAAGGTTTAGAGCTTCATCCTTATTTATATATATATATATATATGTATATAAAGAACAATCCAAAGTATGTTTGTGCGCGAACTACATTTTTTTGGCTCGATCGATTAGAATTTCTTAGGAGATCTTTGGACATGTTTGGAGATTGCATATAAGCACAGTATAAGGAGCTATATTGTATATACTGTGATATAAGAAATTTGTTTGCTGTCCGATTTCTAGAACCGGAGCTATGTCACTCACATGGTCGTCAATGTTTTAGTGGTGTATATATATAGATACATCTATACATATTTATTAGAGCAACAGAGCCAAAACAAGTTTTTAGATTTTTTATCTGTCTGTCTGTATGTTTGTACGCGCATCACGCAATAAATACTGCATGAAATTGAATGCAGTTTTCACCGATGTATTACTAGAGGTCTAACTCAAAATAAAGGCTACATTTTATGGCGTCTGTCTGTCTTTCTGTATGTTTGTACATGAATCACTCAAAAAAGTACCGAATGGAATTAAATCTAATTTTCACCAATGTATTGCTAGAGGTCCATTTAAAAAAAACAAATTCCATTTTAACGCATCTGTCTGTCTGTGTGTTTCTACACACATCACGCAATAACTACCGCATGGAATTGAATGCACTTTTCCACGCGTACGAAGTCGCGGGCAAAAGCTAGTTATTCATAATTCTATTTCATAATAATCTAAAAAGTATATATTAAATATAGAAAGGTGTAGTTAAATCAGTTTTCGCCAGCGTTCTACATTCACATAGGGATTTTCGGTAACTCTAATCCGAAAAAGGTGATATAGGGTTAGGCAATGTAGTCAAGTGTCTTCTTGTACAAGAATTTATAAAACCATGGAGTATTTGATAATTGGTTTACTTTTTTAAAATAAAATGATCTTTTGTTGATTTTCTCGGCCTTCCATAGCCTAGTCCATTTTGCCCATATTTGTTTCTTGATATTAAGGAAACAGATTATGTAGTTTAATTTTATGTTTGCAGGTTTAGTAGGTAAGCGAGCATCCTACCTTAGCCAGTTGGTCAGCTTTACGATAGCCGATTATTTCAGAGTGACCTGGGATCCATGCCAATCTGATTGAGATTTTATTCATTTCTGCAAATATTAAACCTATCTTTATTAGCATTGAACAATGTTCCGTTGTAATTGAAAAGTTGGTTTTCCCTATTTTCTTTGTAAAATTATTTGAAAGGCATGATAATTGTTATCACTTTAGCTGTGCATATTTGTGTGTGTATATATATATATAATTTTGAAGAGTATGCATATTCCAAGTCTGGGCTGTATACCCCAAAGCCAGCTTCTCCTGCTGAACTTACTGATGAGCCATCTGTGTAGAAGTTAATATAACCAGGAAATTTATCCAGCATCTTTGTTAGAATTAATGGTCCGTAAACTTCGTTTTGTTTGAGTTAAGATTCAGAATAGTTAATGATCTCAATTGGTGTTCCAACTGGTATTTATACCAGGGAGAATATCACTAGAATGTAAATTTGAATATTCTGATTGAATATGGTGTAAGTATTCCGTTAAGTGTTTGATTCCATAGTTCTTAGACTTTTTCCTTTCATTATTTAATCTGCTCAACTTTTGAATGTTTACGATGATTCCGTTGTTTTCTATGGCGGAGTTTTTAAGTAGCATTTTTTTACAGAGCCATTCTCTTCTGAGTTCTAATGGGAATCGCCACATTCAGATAATAAGACTAGAACTGGAGTAGATTTCATGCGTCCAATTATTATTCTCAAACTCTGGTATTGAAGCTTATCTATTTTTTTCTTATTATATTATTTATTGTTGAGAATACTTGACATCAGGAATCCAAGTGGCTAAGAATGATAGCTTGATACACTATTTTCAAAAACTTGGGGTCACATCCCCACCATGTCCCACAGAGAGCCCTCATAAGATTCAACCCTAGATTAATTTTTTCCCCAAATAGTCTACGTGTGCATTCCATTTAAGGATTTTTTGAATGATCATTCCAAAATATTTAACTTTCTCAGCCCATGATATTGTCTCAGTATCTATCATTATGTTAAGTGGATTTGAAATAATTTTTCTGTGGCCTTTACTAAATAAAATAGCAACTTATTTCAAAACCGATAAATTATGTTCCAATAACCACTTCTTAGATTTGATTATAAATCGATTTATTGAGCATATCAATTGTTGAATATTGAATATTCTTTCCACTTAGGTACAAGCAACACAAAGTCATCCGCGTATTGAATCCATTTGAAACCTTTTAGAATAACTTGGTACATTGTTACAGGCGTATTCATAATCCAATCTGAGTTCGGTACTGGCTAGTATCGTATTAAAATAAAAACCAAACCACTATCCCACCATAACATTGACAAAAGAGTCATAAACCTAATTTAAGGTTAGGTTAGTTAGATTGCAGCACAGCCATAAACCTCCGCACTTAATTTACTAGCGTACTAAATTTCGATTATGAATAAACCTGATAATGTTTACAGATTAAATAAAATGGGACTTAAGGGAGATCCTTGAGGAAGACCAGTATTTGTGACTTGTTGTCCTTGAACATGACCTGAATTATCTCTAACATATAATTGTCTTCGATTTAGGAATGCTATCATAAGATTATTTAAGTTTGCAGAGATATTAATATCTGACAAAATAGATTGGAGTAGTGGAACCTTTACACAGTCATACGAGTATGTCGATGACACGTCTAAAAAGATACCTACTGTAATTTCTTCCCTTGCAAACCCTATTTCCACTTGTGTTAGTTACTAGATGGGTAATACATTCGAATGTGTGGAGGGGGATCGTTGCTATAATAAAGACCTGAAACAGCACCCTCAACGTCGTAGAAATCCGACACCTGAGGAGGAGTTGGTTTGTCCAGACTACGGCAGAATAATCCGTTCAAGAATTGGTCTTTTTGGTTGATAAGAATAAGTATTTTACTTTATTTTATTTGTGTTTATGTTTTTTATTCTAATGTTCTTTTGGAACGTTCCTTCTATTGTCTTCTTAACTCTTCTTTTTATACTCGAACACAATGTATAATACATTCTAAGCTTCCTCGACCTCTTTTGGTACTTAATTGTAGAGGATTTAAGATGTTTTGATTTTCAATGTATAATTCCAATCTGTTTTTGATATGGGCTATCGGTCTAAAATTTCGAGGGTTATTTTTATCTTTATTAGGCTTGATGATAGGAAGGATATGAGATTGTTTTGGTATTAAAAATTTGTAATCTATATTAATAATACCGTCAAGGGGTATGGTAGACTCGATTGAAACCATACCTGAATAATAAAACATAAAAAAATCCCGTAGCCCGTAGCCAGCGGAAAGGTAAATTTCTCATAATTCATTTTCAAACTACATCAATAAAATTGTGTATCGTTTGATCATCTATGAATCTGAAGTAAACTATCACTTTCTTTAATAAATAGATTTTTAACACCACGAATTTACCTTGAAGATCTGCGATTGATTTTTAATTTGTCGTTCTCAGGATGGCTCATCACCTTGGGTAGCTGGGCGATACGCGCGGGAGCCAAGTTCGAATCCGCTTGGCTGAACATTTTTTATATCCTTTTTTTAATCAAATTTTCTAAACCAAGGTCTAAATTACCAACCCTAGGAAATATACAATTATTACTAATTTCATATCGATCTTCCATGTTGTTAACAATATTAAAAATAATTTTCGATTACCTACTAATTTTTATTTTTTTATCTATCAATTTTAGGAGAAAATACTTCAAATAAAAGTTGTAGGTACAGATTATATCTATAGTTTAAAAAGGTTTTCGAATTAATTTAGTCAATGGTTACTTTTTGTTATTTTCTTTTCAAGTTAGACCGGTCGCCATTTTGAAACTATTTGTTCGATCATAGCCAATCACGAACTCGACAGAGATATTTATGCATTCGATTTTTTATCAAAAGTATTCACTTACTATCGCTTGCTGTCACAAGTAGGTAATGAATTACTGTCATTTCTTCGTTTCTCGAGTTGCCATGGTATTTATTGTACCTAGCAATATTTTGATGTTTGTTGAGGTTTTTTGATCAAAAAATCCATAAAGGGGTTCTCATTTTATGAATAAGAAAATCATTTCCATTTTAAACTTGAACACTCTGTAAATCCAAAACGATGACTGTAAATATGTTCAAAAAATTCAGGTTGTTGTCAAAGCAACCTATCAGAATCAAGGCATCTGATTAGCTTAATTAATAGGTATAACATTTTCGAAGTGAAAGTTTTAAAGTGGTAGGCGACAATTAGACAAGCGTTGCAAAGGAAATCTTTAAAGTAATCAAATATTTGTCATTTTAATGTGATTTGATTTATATTTATGTGTATATACACTTCGCATCAAATTTAACACACCACAAAAAAGTAAGGTATATTTTTTAAATTAAACCTTGAACCTTTAAGAACGCCCTAATAATCGATTTCTTGTTTCAATTTAAGTTTTAGGTATATTCAAGGTGTTTGAAAAGAAACCTGTTTGCTGCTTCATATTTGTCGCACCCTGTGGAATTTCCCAGGTGTACCAGTAGGTGTCTATCTAACGAAGAATGTAGCCCCGTCATCTATGAGTGTTTTATTTTTGTTTTTATATCTATTATTAAAGGAAATACGGAATTTAATATCTACGGCATCTGTTTGCTAGTTTACAAAAGGAATTATGGCCGTATTGCCAGTCGCGTAAAATTAGGTGGGTTATGGAAATCAAAATACGTGATACTACTTGTCATTTAATGAGTTGTCATTTTAATACTGCAAAAATGGAGCGACAAGCAAGAATCTTATCCACACCGACCACAACAGTCGGCGTGGACAAAGACGACTGCAACAACTGTTATTTATGACCGATTTTTGTAACTAAATGCTTTCAGGCAACGTTTTGTGAAGTTAAGACATCTGCAGGTACTAAAACTAAACGCTGCTCAAAATATCCACGTCAGTACGACGACTGTAAGAAGACTTCTGGCAGAAAGGAATTTAAGCTTCAGTATTCCAGAAGTACGACCATGGTTGAATGCAGACCCTATCCGAGCAAGACTTCAATTCGTCAGGGAGCAGGTACTGAGCTGCTGAAGCTTGCGAACGAGTTTTATTCATCGATGAGACGAGGTTTTCTCTCTACAGCAATGACCGAATCATAAGCGTAATTCGACGACCAACTGAACTTGCAATGCAATATTCGCCAAACCGATTTATTTAATGGAGGCTCTGTAATATTTTGTAGCGGAGTTTCTTTAACACCTCGTACAAACATTGTTTTTTGCGTGGTGCACCTAAACAGTGAAAGCTACAAAGACATGTCTGAGCATGTTGTCCCTTTCTCTGATTATATAGGGGAAAACTTCATACTGATGCATGACAAAGGCAGATGGCATGTTGCGAGAATAGTGGAAAATTATTTGAACTGTCCACCCCGGAGTTTAAATCTCAACCCTATTGAACATTTATGGGTCCACGTGGGTAGGCAACTTAGAGAGATCATCAACTACTACCTGCCTCCTTGGATGATATAGACAACATTGTTAAGAGTATATGGGGCAATATCGATCAAGATCTAATTAGACTTCGGGTTTCAAGTATGAATCGTCGATGTCTTGAAGTAGGGGAAGAAATACCCGATATTGACTACCTTCTTTCTTTTTTAATGCTGCCGATATTGATTTAATTTAAGATTTAATTCAATTTAATAAGATAAAGTAATAAATGTATGCCTTTGACATTAAATTATGTAATTCATTTAAAAATAAAGATAAAAAACAGAATAAAAAATACTCAGAGATGACGGGGCTATATACTTCGTTAGATAGACAGCTAATTGTGCACCTGGGAAATCCCACAGGGTGCGACAAATATGAAGCACCCAAATAAGTTTATTTTTAAACACACTGTATATATCTAGAACTTGAAATTGAAACAAAACATTAGATTGTTAGGGCGTTCCTAGAGATTCAAGGCTTATTTAAAAAAAACAAATCGATTGAGCAATTCCCGAGAAAATTAATTTTGAAATTCTATTAAATTTTTGCGTTAAATTTGATGCGAAGTGTATATCTACACGGTAAAAAAGTAATACTTTGTCACCTATCAACAGAGATAAAATGACAAACTTTTTTCCGTTACAGAAAAAATACATTTAATTTCGTAAAAGGACATATAGCTTGGGGACTTTCCGATGACTGTGGTGCCAAGATTTAACGTGCCTATTACTTATTAGACACAAACAAGATATAATTAATCTCATTTCGGGATCGATATCAAAAGTTCAGCAGCGGTGCAGCCGGGAGTAGCGAAGTCCCCTTGAAGAAATGAGGTTGGGCTTTGAGGAAGATATAGATGACATATCTGTAAAACATAGAAGCGATGCTCCTGACCTTCAGATACCATCTACGAGTAGTGGACCATTTGATTTAATTGGTAAGTACTCATTGTAAACGAGAACAACTTAACGTTGAAATAAAAATATTATTAATTAATGTGCCACTTCCGAGTTTCTTAATATTTCATCAGGGCCTGGGCTAAGCGCACAGAAATACCATATCAATATGTAGAGAGACTGTGCTATAACTTGAAAATTGGCAGAGCTATGGTTTTTCTAAGAATCTCTATTTTTGCATTGCTTTTTTTATTTTTTCCCTTAATATTAATCAAATGGGGTCGTTCCAGCATTCATTGTCTTCGTCTTTTAATTCTCTACAATTCAT
Source organism: Crioceris asparagi (assembly GCA_958507055.1). NCBI lineage: Eukaryota > Metazoa > Arthropoda > Insecta > Coleoptera > Chrysomelidae > Crioceris > Crioceris asparagi. The sequence continues at coordinate 49,280,097 of OY293827.1, forward strand.
TCTTACAAAGAATTAACATTGCTTCATTAGTTTTCATTTTATAAGCGAAAAACGAAAAAATACCATAAGTATTTTGTCTTCAATTGTTAATAAAAAAAAGAAATTGTTACAATATAACTACTGATTGTCTTGCATGTGATGACACCATCGGTATCCCGTCGCTTGGCCTCTCTAAGAAATTTGGTCATATCCATGATTTATAGCTTTAGGTCATATTCATAAATCAGAGACAAACAAAAATACCATATCAATATCAGATATTCTGTAGAGAGACTATGCTATAACTGGAAAATTGGCAGAGCTATGATTTTTCTAAGAAAATCTATTTTTGCATTGCTTTTTTATTTTTTCCCTTAATATTAATCAGATGGGGTCGTTCCAGCATTCATTGTCTTCGTCTTTTAATTCTCTACAAATCATCCTTGCAAAGAATTAACATTGCTTCATTAATTTTCATTTTATAAGCGAAAAAAGAAAAAAATACCATAAGTATTTTGTCTTCAATTGTTAATAAAAAAAAAGAAATTGGTACAATATAACTACTGGTTGTCTTGCATGTGATGACACCATCGGTATCCCGTCGCTTGGCTTCTCTAAGAAATTTGGTCATATCCATGATTTATAGCTTTAGATCATATTCATAGATCAGAGACAAACAAACAATAATATATAATACATTTCATTTCAGAATCGTTAACAGAAGCTCAAGAGCGGTGCAGTCAGGAGCCGCTAATTGTAGAGAAAATGAGTCCTCAGATAATTACATCTTCTCTAACCCATAGGACGACATACCTACTATTAGGGGGCCAGATGATTTACTTAGTCAGTGGTTTTTGTTAATTATGAGAACAACTTAACCAGGAAGCAAAAGTACGCTTATGCATTATCATTATCAATTAATGCACAACTAAGAACTTTCGAGTGTCTTGCAGATGGTGTTTTGATAATAAGATTAAGGTTTAAGATTGAAAAAACAGAAATATGAGGAAACCATTTAGTACCTGAATACTGCCTAGAATTACTGTCTGTTCTCAAATTTTACCAGATTTTAATTTAAATTCAGATGGAGTATCAATTTGTTGTAGAAAACCACAAGGGTGTCGAAAGACATTCAAAGAAAAGTTAGGAGGTTAAGAAGAGCACTTAGGATTTTTGAAAAGCAGTGTCATCATGAAGACAAAATTGAGTTTCTGAGGAAAAATCATGTTATTGGTATTTTTGAAGATGTCAATGTGACCACTCTCAACTTTCTCAAAATCCAGATTTTATCTAAAAATTTTAGTTAACCATTATGTTGAAGGTTGGGAAACATTTTGGTGAAAATTCCATTCGAATCTGGAATTATGTTTTCCAACATTTAAAGAGAACTGTTGGCCAACTCAAAACTTTAGCTAGAAACTGTATCCTAATATTCGACGAAGTATCGAAGTCCAGGATTATCATTTTATAAAGGCAAAGGTAGGATCGACGGTTTTGTCGATTTTGGTGGGGAAGATAGACGGAGTTAATTTGCTGACCATGCTTTGGTTTTCATGGCAAAAGGTCTGCATAAAAAATGGAAGCTGCCTATTGGCTTATATTTTTGTGAAAACACTACTCCTACTGCAGGCTTGGTTAGAGTTATTAAAGATATGGTAAGACATGTTCGACTGACTGGCCTTGATGTGGTAGCGACAGTATGTGATCAAGGAGCAACAAAATGCGCTGTCATTAATGCTTTGTTAAGAGAGATTCAAGATCAATATCTTAGTAATACAGTGTAGCGAGCCGTGAAAGTCATGCTCAGGTACAGCGAAAGTCTTAATTCCGCCTAATCACGAGCTACATATAAATCCATCAGCTGACAGCACCGCTTTTCTAGATGAACTGTGGCCATGAAATGTTTCCTCCTCCTGGTGAGAAACTGAGATGTGTGATGTTTAATAACTCTGCCCACGTTGTCAGCTGGCAACGCTTCCTTCTCAATTCTTCTCATTCTCAATTCTATGTATTATGAATATCCTGCCTAAATATAAAAGCCCTTCCTTATCCACTATTATATTTACTCTTCGTGGCTTTTTATATAGGTACACGAGAAAGGTTCAAAAATATGAGGCCACGTGATTTCAACCAAGACCCACTTGAAGTGTTTTTTCACTTATAAGTAGCCACGAAGGGTCAAATAGATATCCTACCCGTAACTCTTTTGTCCCCTATTTCCAGTCCCTTCTGTTATCTAATTTCATGGAATCACATGCCCCAGGCACAACCTTACCTGGAATACATGATAAACATGACGCCATACTCAAACAAAAACTATTAGAGGATTCGCAATGAGATACATAGGCTTGTCAGAACAACCGAAAATAAACACTGAGAACGATTTCAAATGAGTTAGAACACGACTTCTACGGAATACAAAAGGAAATGTGGAGATTTATAAGAGGACAGAGCCAAGAAATGAGAGAAATAATAGAGGTAAAGCACATAGAAACAATCACCTGGATAGACCACTTGAGAAAACAGTACTCAGAAAATCAAACTACTCGAAGAGAGCCAGAAACACCAGAAATAATAACAGCCGAAGAGACCAGAATAAGTACAAGGGAAGGCAAAGAGAAAATTAAAAAAATAGTAAGGTTACACAGGTGTAGATGAAATTGCAAATGAACTATTAAAATACTGTGGAACAGCAATGAAAGAGCAATTAACACAATTCATTAACAAAATATTATAACACAACAAAGTTCCCAAGGAAAGGAAAACAAACATACTCATTCTACTGTTCAAGGAGGGCGATAGAAAAGAACCAGAAAACTATAGAGGAATCAATCTCTTAAACACCACGATGAAAATGACAACAAAATTTTAACTATACTAATAAGTCAAAGAATATCTCTTGAAGACGAACAACAAGGCTTTCGAGCCGGAAGATCATGCATTGACGCAGTATTCGTCATAAGACAAATTATGGAGAAAGCACTGGAATACAATCGACCAGCATTCATATGCTTAATTGACCTGATAAAAGCCTTCGACTGTGGGACGTCACACCTCCTATACAATAGACAAATAGCTTTCAATATTATCAAAACAATCGAAAACATCTTATAAGGACAATAAAATGCAGGCCAGAATGGAAGGAAAACTAACGGAGGAAATAGAAAGAGGCACAGACATAAGATAGGAGCGTCTTATAGTCCCTTACTCGTTAATCTTATAATGGACGAAATAATGAAGGCAGTGAAAAAAGGCAAAGGTTATAAGATAGGAAATAAGGAAATACAAATTCTCTACTACGAAGATGACGCTATACTTATAGTAGAAAATGAAGACGACCTACAAAGACTAGTACATAAGTTTAATACAATAGCAAAGAAACTAAAAATGACTATTTTAACTCAGAAAACCAAAACATTGGTCATAAGTAAAGAACCTATCAGATGTAAGTTAGAGATTGATGGCACCAGCATTGAACAAATTGCAAAAACCACCTATCTAGGCATCACACTAACCAGCTATGGAAACACAGAAACGGAAGTAAAAAACAAATACAGAAAGACAACAGGGCAGCAGGATGCCTAAATAATACAATATAGAAAAACAAACACATAAGAACAGAAACTAAGGCAAGAATCTACAAAAAAACGATAAGGCCAATAATGACATATACTGCAGAAACACGGCCAGACACTTCCAAAACACAAATGATGTTGGAGATAGCGGAAATGAGAATACTAAGGAGAATCACAGGGAATACATTGAGAGATCGAGTACGGAATGACGAAATCAGAACAACATATGCAAGATGGAAAGGATAAACGAGTGGACACTGAAGAGGAAAAGATAATGGAACGACCACATATGTAGAATGGTTGTCAAAGTAGCAAAAAACAAGTCACCCTCAGGTAGAAGAAGCGTGAGTCGACCCCGGAAAAGGTGCAGTGATAACATAACTTAAAGTCACAGCACAACATAGAAAACAGACAGAACTGCCTAATAAGAAGATAGAAGAAGAAAAAGACATTCCACAGGTTCAAACTGCGGTGAAGATATGAGAACTGACGCACTTGATTCTTTCAAACAGTTTATCACGATAAGACCTAGGCCTGAAGAAATTTGAAAGAAGAGGTAATCAGTCCTTTACTCCAATCACTTTTCTCCAATTCGTACACCTGACCCCACCAACAACCCTTTTGCCGAAGATAAGGATTTTGCTACACCCTATGTGAGCAATCTTACGAAAAGTTGTGAAGTCCATCAACTGTTCATTCTACTTAGAAACTTTGTTGTCGGATCAAGACAATCCCCAGAATGCTTTGATCAGAGAACGTAATTTTGGCGGTATGAACATGTTGAATCCTTCTCGGCTTTCCAGTAGGGTATTTCACAGCTTTTCTCATGAGGTGTATCAAATCTGCTGACTTTGCAAATACTTTTTCGGATATGGTATTAGAGTTTTTTAATACCTTAACAGAGAAGGCCCCTAAAAAAATTGCAAGACGGTGGCATAGACGTTAAGTGTTGTTGTACTTTAATATGTCCTGCCTCCACTCCGAACATTTGTCAGATAAATAAAAAAGGGAAATCAATATCATAAAAATATACATTTAGGAATACCATTTATTATGAATTTACTCGAAACTGTAAATACCCTAGAGTGGCCTAGAGGTATTTTTTGATATATTAGTAAAAAAAATTGACTGCATTCGAAGAACGGTGATGGTATATTCATCCGTACCTATGTTTGCTTTTTTATATTGTTTATGTTTGAAAGCGAGAAATCCGATTTTGATGATTCTTTCAGTAGAGCATAAGAGTTGCAAAAGGGTCCCATATTAAAAAAAATCCAATATCACCTTCCCTCCGAGACATTTTCCAAAATGGGGTGGAGGTACAATTTTTTTCGAAAATTGAAAATTTTATCTGGCATAATTAGGGGGAAAATCATACCCGCCAACATTTAAATTGGATATTTGAGAAAATATACTACGTTTCCGAGTTAGTTACAGCACTAGTAAGTACAAAATTGAATATAAGTGAAAGTTCAACTATATTTTATTGGTAAATGTATCACACAAAATATGAAATAAATATTTTCGACAAATATGCATAGCAGCTGGATATATCTTATAACGATAATGAAGCAAAGTAAAGAATTTTTAATTGATTTATCTACTCAATCCATATTTTTTTGTATTTGCGAACCTGTCAAAACAACCGAAATGTATTGGAGTTGACAAGTTTGAAAACAAAATCCATAACATTATTAATAATTAATATCTGGAGACCAAGCTTTTCTCGGGTAGAACAGGATTTAACCCCTTCCGCTCCATCTTATCCACATATGGATATACTTAAGTACAGTGATAGCCACCATTATATCCAGGTAAGGATATGCAGTAATGTAACTTATGGCTGCGTCATTCTGTTAAATTGCAACATGGTAGGTGCTGTAGAAGTGTATCCAGGGGTGGATAAAGTGGTAGCACCAACTTTCATTCAACGTCGGCATTTAGAATAGGATTGGGAATTTGATTGTTGGTGGCAATGCAGCTGTACTGTTTTGATGAGGTTATGTGATAATGTTGTCGATGTTGTATGTGAGTGGAACTGCACAAGTTTATAAAAATCTAATAATAGTATAGCCAATATGAATTTTGAAAGTGAGACAGATAGCGACATGAGCTTTCAAGCATCACACAGTGAGAGTAGTGAAACCGAAAGCGAATTCTCAACAACAGATGAGGAGGAAATACCAGAAGGCGTTGAAATGGATGACTGGAGTTGTTGTGGATTCATTTGATGACACGGTACCAATATCTATTCCGAATTATCAATCCGATTACGATATCCATCCGGCAATCGACTTGGAAGAATGTAAGGACGCTGTAGTGTGTTTTGAATCATTCCTAAGTCTTAATATTGTGCATAAATTATGTGAATGGACTAACAAAAGAGCAGTACGTTTTTTTGAAGATAATCCAAATATTCTTGAAATTTTCGGTTCAATATTCAAACAAGTGGATATGGATGAGATGTATGTGTTTCTATCTCTGAATTTCATAATGGGACTTGTGAAATGTCCACAGCTATCAGATTATTGGAGTAAAGACAATTTGTGTACGGGGCCTCCAGTATTTCACAAGTCTGTTATGAGTCGCAATCGTTTTCTGTCAATTCTAAAATTTATTAGATTTTCACCACCAGATCTTGCAGATCCACAAGCTCCCATTACTAGATTAGGTATTCTCATAGCTCTCAATAGAGATTGCCAAAATCACACACAAATAGTTCTGATGGGAGTTCTGAGTAGCGCCCAAAGAGTTCTACAGAAAATAGTTATAGCATTTTAGTGGAGAAACAGTATTTCTTAATTTATCGGCAATTATAAGGTGCTCACTTTGACAAACAATAATTTTCGGCGGTTGGTAATCAAATCTTCAAAATAGTTCTGATGGGAGTTCTGAGTAGCGCCCAAAGAGTTCTACAGAAAATAGTTATAGCATTTTAGTGGAGAAACAGTATTTCTTAATTTATCGGCAATTATAAGGTGCTCACTTTGACAAACAATAATTTTCGGCGGTTGGTAATCAAATCTTCAAAACAGTTCTGATGGGAGTTCTGAGTAGCGCCGAAGATTTTTTGAATCCTTGATTACGTTGAATATGCAAGCAGTACTACAGAGTGACGATTTTAAAAATGAACCTCTATCAGCTCACTTACCAATTGTAAATCTTGCTTTGAAAATTGTCGAGAAGGGAAAATACGAAAAAGTTGATTTTAATACTCGATTCGACCTTATGTATTGTAAGGGGAATTTATATTAAAACTGGGTTCGATTTATTTTCACTTAATTATTTATACCAATAACTACACGACTATATACACATTTATATTCACACTTATTTCTCGGACTATATATGACTTTTCTACTGTCTATGATCTATGATCGACTGACTATCTATCACTAACTGACTACTTCCGTGGTCCGTGTGTTTATATCCACTTAGCCACCTATCTCGAAGCTTCTCGTCTAGAATAGACCAAATCAGTAGATTCTCCATGTTTCTGGATTCCCAGGATGTTATTACCAACATTCTCCTTCAAGAGCAATCGAGACGCTTCCAGGGCTCCAGATATTTGTGTGAGTGTGTGAGTGTCTTTTATTATTTGGGTGAGTTCTTACGTTACACTGCCCCCTCCTCAACATCTGATCGTCCCGATCAGAATCATCCTTGGTAGTACCTTGCTGCATTTCTGTTCTATGGCGGAATCTGCACTTGGTTCCTGCCAGGCAAACACCCTTGTTAAAATAAGTAACAGTCTATCGTCTTTGCCGAGTACACTCCTTTTGGATTGAAGCAACACACGGTAATTTGCACGCCAGCGTCCTGGAAGATGTATTCGATCATGCTCCTTACAATCTAACCCGTCCAACCCGCAACCTATTTTCGGAAGACCCAACTTCTTGATGTCATAATTCCTGACTTCATTCCTTAGGCTCTTCAGTGCATGCCAGATGTCCTTGTAAGTGGGTTTTCCTCTAGACATCTTCTTCGTAACCAAATAGAAGAGGTTCCGATTACCATCTGCTAGTCGCAGATCTTTTCCTACTCTTGGTCGTTGGGCTGACAATTCACCCAGTCTTCCAAACTTCGTTTTAAACACCAGAGCAATTCCTCTGACCTTCTTCTGATCCGCGTAGTTGGACATGAAGTCGTTGAAACTAACATTTCGCTCCTCAACGTTCTTTTCTTGAAGAGCCACTCTTGCTTCCTCCTGGTTGTTCGATCCAGCGTATTGTGCGAGTCGGTTTATGTGCACCACTCTAGGTTTTCCCTTGGTAACTTTCGGATACGATAGATGACGACATTTATCCTCTTCATAATTTCATATGGCCCTTCCCATTGCCTTTGGAGTTTGGGACAAAGATCTTGACGTCGTTGGGGATTATACAGCCAAACAAGGCCCCCCACGTTGAAGACTCCATCAGCTGATCGAATATTGTAGTGGTGCTTCATTCGATCACTGGCAAGCTGGATGTTCTGTCTGGCTAACTCATGGACTTTATCCATTCTGGCTCTCAATTGGTCGACGTATCCTTCTCCTGCAACACTGTCCTCTGTAGGTCTGCAGCCGAGTTCCATGTCACAGGGTAGGCGTAACTCGCGTCCCAACATTAAACTAGCAGGAGTCTGACCAGTTGTTTCATTCACAGCCGCCCGATAGGCCATCAGGAACAAATGGATGTACTGATCCCAATCTCTCTGATGTTCTGAGACAACCTTAGAGAGGTGCTTGCTCATGGTTCGGTTCGTCCTCTCTACCATTCCATCCGATTGAGGATGTAAAGGGGTCATTCTGGTCTTTTTCGCACCTATTAGTCTGCACTTGGAACAGGGCTGACTCGAAGTTTCTTCCATGGTCCGAATGGATTTCAAGAGGAACGCCAAAACGTGAAAAGAATTATTTCACCAACACCTCGGCGACGGTCGAAGCTTCTTGGTTAGGGATTGCGTACGCCTCTGTCCACTTTGTAAAGTAATCCATTGCTACTAGGATATACTTATTCTCATTGTCCGTTTCAGGAAATGGCCCGCAATATCCACAGCAACTCGCTCCATGGGAATCCCAACATTATACTGCCTCATAGGTGCCCGCTTTCTGCCAAATGGTCCATTGCTGGCTGCACACACTTCACAATTACGGCACCACTGTCTCACATCTTCTTTGCAATTCACCCAATAGAATCGCTCTCGAACCTTCTGCAGAGTCTTTGTGATTCCAAAATGCCCACCCTAGGCTTCATCATGTAGCTAATGTAGTACCTCCGGCACTTTGCTTCTTGGCACAACTAGTTGTAATCTGGATTCAGTGCCATCTTCAGACTCAAAGGTTCTATACAGCAGATCATCTCTTAGCACAAGACTGTCCCATTGGCTACAATATGATTTCACTTCCGTGCTTAGTAAGCTTATATCCTGCCAAGACGGCCTCTCCTTACGGCGCATCCACTCCAAGATCACTCTCAAACATGGGTCGTTCTCTTGGGCCACTTTCATTTATCCGGGCTGCCATTCCTCATTCTCTACGGTTGTTCGTCGTATAGGACAAACCTTGTCTTCCATCTCGACACGTTCTAGTTTTTCCGACTGTGCCGCCTTCTTCTTACAACTGCTGTGTACGTGTCCAAGCTCCCCACGGTTCCTACACCTTGGCTCTCTCTTCTTTGACTGCGCTCCCGTCACTAGCTTCCTTATTATGTCTAACAGGGACTCTCTATTGGATTGGTTTTCTTCTTCGATTGCTTTTACACGGCGCCCTCGAGAAGTTTGGCTAGCAGCTTCATGCTCCAAAGCAATAGCTAGTGCTTCTTCTAGCAATTTAGGTCTGGCCAGCTTCAACGCCTTCTGCAGCTCGCTCTTCCTCAATCCATTTACAAATGTGTCCACCGCAATTTCATCTAGGAAGCTATTGGCAGCTCTAGGATATGCTAGTCGTACAATACGAGCTACTTACCCCTCAAATTCTTGCAGACTCTCATTTGCATGTTGCACCCGAGATCGTAATTGTGCTTTACATACTTGCTGAAGATGACTGTCTCCATACCGATTCTCCAATTTAGAAAGCAAGACATGGTAGTTTGCTTGGCCAGCTGGAATAGACCTTAGGATGTCTGCTGCGTCACCTCGTCAAGCAGCAGTTAACGAGACAGCTTTCTGCTCTTCGGTCCATTGGTTAGCCATTGCCACTGCTTCAAATTGCTTTCTATAGGTTGACCAGAAGCACTTTTTGGCAGCTTAATTTTCATTCTGCCTGCAGCTAAGTCCCCTATATCCTTGCCTTTGAAGGTCTGGCTCGCATTTTCATCTTTTTGTATACTGTAGTGACCATTCTAAACTGCCATTTCCAATGTCTTGATTTTCTGTTGCAGTAGCTCCATGTTCTTCTCTGTTGTGACAAATTTTTCGTCAACTATTCTTGAAATTTCTTCAAACTTGCTCGAGACTTCATCGAATTTCACCCCAAATGTCCTAGTTACTTCCTCGAATTTTTGTCACTTTTTCTAGAAGTTCGAACCTTTTCAAGACTTCATCGAATTGCACCCCAAATGTTCTGGTTACTTCATTGAATCTTTCGTTATTATTTCTAGAAATTTCTTCGAATTTTTCATTGTTATCTCTTGAAATTTCTTCAAACTTTTTCGAGACTTCATCGAACTGTTCATTATTATTTTTAGAAATTTCTTCAAACTTTTTAGAGACTTCATCGAATTTTTCATTCTTCCGGAGAGTGGAACTCCAACATATCAGGATCTTCTCCATTATCAATCAGAGTGTCCCTTAACAGTTTCTGGAGGGTCGCTTTATGACCGGAATCATCACAATCCCGCTCCACCTACTGTTCTTTGAGTTGTTTCACGGTTAACTGCACTAATTTCATTTTGAATTGTCTTTATTAACAAAGTCAATTAGTCAATAGAGTTTTTAAAGTCTTACACACTTACACGAGAACGAGCAAAAGTATTCACACGAAAATGAACAAAAAGTCTTCACATGAAAAACGAACTAAAGAGTCTTCACACTAACACAAAAACGAACAAAAAGTCTTTACACCAACACGAAAACGAACAAAAGAGTCTTGAACTTAAACTTAAATCTAACAAAAAGTCTCAAAAACACACAAATCTGCACGAAACCGCAGTCTCCTAAAGTCTGTCCAATTTTATAATGACTCACTGACCCCACACCTGACACCAATGTAACGGGAATTTATATTAAAACTGGGTTCGATTTATTTTCACATATTTATTTATACCAATAACTACACGACTATATACACATTTATATTCACTCTTATTTCTCGGACTATATACGACTTTTATACTGTCTATGATCTATGACCGACTGACTATCTATCACTAACTAACTACTTCCGTGGTCCGTGTGTTTATATCCACTTAGCCTCCTATCTCGAAGCTTCTCGTCTAGAATAGACCAAATCAGTAGATTCTCCATGTTTCTGGATTCCTAGGATGTTATTACCAACATTCTCCTTCAAGAGCAATCGAGACGCTTCCAGGGCTCCAGATATTTGTGTGAGTGTGTGAGTGTCTTTTATTATTTGGGTGAGTTCTCACGTTACAGTATGTTATCAATTTCCTGAAGAAAGGGATAGAAACTAGCAGACTGATATCTTTGGATGCCAACTGCAATGTAGCACACTTATATGAGCATTTATTCGAGAAGTGACCATTTTATTCCACAATATCATCATGTCGTCCGTCGAGAACCAAATAGTAATGCGGCTGAATTATCTCCCTGTAGATACACACATTGTTTTCGAGAATGGATATGAATTCTTTCAAGACGCTATTAACAATGTGAATAAACACCGTCAAAATAATCCTTTTTGTAAAACATGTAAGGCCCCAGATTTCGTAAGAACAGAAGTTTAGTTCATACATAGTGCTTGATCTTACCATTTCAACTTGCACTTTATACAAGGAAGTGTTTCCTGAGATCCGAAGACAAAAATGTATTCTAGATGCAATCACGAAATCACTAAAACTCAATGATCATATAGTCTTATAGAGCTTGTTCATTATACTTGTTTTTCATTCGGAGTGGGCACTACAAATCATTCGTTCTCAATGGAGAATATTGGAGGCAATATGATGACCTAAGTTCGAAACCAAAAAATGTTTCAAGTCATACAGAAATTCTACCTCATATAGTCAAGAACGTTAAAAAGTGCCGCAAGTAGAAAGGTTCCATTTGAAGCAAATTTTCCCACTGAAGTGAACAAAATTTACCATCTTGTAAAGACTGAAAATTAATGAATCAATAACATTCAATTTATTTTAGTCACAAAAGTTATACAATGAACTTATCAGTTTAATTTTAAGCACTAGTTATTCCTTGTTTATTTCATAATTTTTTTAAACTTTGGACCATTTTATGATAGAACTTTATTTTGCTTTCGAGAGAGAATTTATTAGTTGTATTTTAAGTATGATATTTAATTTATTCTTTGTTTGTTTCATTATTCTTTTATATTGGCTTATGTTATGTTTAGGTCTCTTTTGGCGGAAACGTTGTTCAAATTTTATGAGAAGACTTTATTTTGTTTTGGGAGAGAATTAATTTTGGAGTATTTTGGAAAGGAATTCTTATTTTATTTTATAAAAACAAGTTGTTTCGTTGTTTTTGTAACATATTCTTAAGAAGCTCTATAGACAGGAGAAATAACACCTGTGGAGGGGGTGACGCTGTGAACGACGGCAGGGTCGTGGCCTAAAAATCGGGTTTGCGCATAACGACAGTGCGCACCTCCATATGTTTTCTTTGTCATATAATATTTTATCTATGTTCTGTGTCTCTGTGACAGTGAAATTCAAATAAGGTTAGAGTATTGGGATTTTAGAATGCGTCAAGAATGTCAAGATCAACATTAAACTTTTAGAAAATTACATTCCTCAGATTCCTCATTGTCTATTGATTACTGCTGGTAAAGCATGCTATTATATTTGAAACTTAAAGTTAAAAAGTTGGCGCCTTGTTTATTGTTTTGTCTATGGACTATAGAGTGAATTAAAATGTGGTAGAGCAGCGAGTATGCGGAATATGGACAGATTGTAAATGCCCTACTTGTATAATATCTGAAAATCGTTTGGATACCATAACGCAAATAACAAAAAATCTCTATTCTTATAAAAGTAAGGTCGTTGGATAGGCTATTACTGAATTACTACTAGGAATACTTAAGTATAGTGTTTCTTCTCTTAAATTTAAAAAAATGATGTTTTTATTGTGTACCTATTTCTTAACAGGTTCTAAACTAGTGTTCTCGTTCAATAGAATCTGCGATCGAGGTAGTATTCTCTGCCGCAGTCCCAAGTGTTCTCTGTACAGTGAAATGCAATCCTAAGTCCTAACACTACATTCAGTAAGATTGTAAGATAAGTGGGAAATTGTTGGAAGCAATATGGTACATTCATCATTGATTGCATAAGGAATTGTGCCATTTTTTCTGAGATGCGTCAGTGAGTCACTGGACAGCAAACCATTCGAATAATGAGCTGGTGCTGATGAAGGCTAGTGTTATATATTACCTTGTTATTGATTTTTCATTTTATACCTTTTCATAAAGTTGTTATGATCACTATCATCTACAGTTCGAATTATGCAGCGAAGCTTTCCATGTCAGATACACCAAGTAATGTAGTTCACCAGGATTATCACATGCAGAAAATTTGAATTATCACCTCAATATCGACGAAAGTAAGTTTTTTTGGAATAATTGGTTCATGTTATGCTCTCCTAATAGGAAGAAAGCTATATAATTTAAAATTTAGAGTATTACAAACAATTTTCCAGTGCAACCATTTTGCTGATCTTGTCTTTCGGTAGATTCTTGCAAACATTTAAAAAATACAGTAATTTTTTTTCATTTTGTTGGTTAAAGTTCCTACTATATTATTCACTAAATACCTACTATATTATTCAAGGTAAAATAATGATATGCAGTACCAGTACATTTACAGGAAAAAGTGCTAACATGTAAATCAATTTCATATGTTGTTTTCCTCGAATACTGAAATAATGGAACAATTATTCATCAGAATTTTCACTAATAATATTGATACTTGTATAGTATCAATTTGAAATATTTTTCATCTATTTATAATAGTATTTTATATGCCTACGAATGACCCTACACCAGCAAATTGAAGAATATTGCAGTGAGAGTAATCTCAATCAAAATCCGTAAGACATTACGACATATTGCAATATCAACAATTCTGGAAAAACAGAAACTTCCTGTGATTTTATTTTTATAGTGCAGTCGTATACTTATTGACACCTTTATTTTGTATGTGTATTTATATTCATTCAGATATCCATTCTATTAATGACATGTTCAACATCAGACTGGTGATCTTAATGGTTATATCGTATAAAATGAAACACGGTTAGTTGTTCTCAACTTATCTAAATAGATTGGCCATAAATAGAATAGGTATATACAAAATTAAACTATACACAAATCATTTATTTACTTCGATGTAAGGCCCATACATAGTAGATATGATTATAAACGCATTGAACTTTGTATGATTACCATAACTTCCAAGGCTTATTATCTTTATAATAATAATAATAACATAGAAAGGATGCTAATTTATTGACGGAATGTAATAATGTAGTAAATAGGTCGATTATTATTAGTATAACAACGCATATTATTATATCCTAGTAGTTTCCTTATTATTATTATTGTTATTATTATTCTCTTTCAACAACGATTATTTCAAAAAAATCACAAGTGCTTATAGTGAAAGCTATTCTCTGTAGTAGGACAATTATTAAGTTATATCGAGTATACAACATTTTAAGAGTACATAGAGCCTAGCAGCAAGAATAGCAATCTGACGGTTAACCCATTATGATCACAGTGGGTTTACTGCCAGATTGTTGTCTGACACATTATTCAAAACCCGTGAAACAGGCCCTAGTATTACATTATACCTTATAATTAGTAGTCAACGTATTAATAAAAGTTGTTGCAAATAACATAGGATATAAGCATTTATGTATATTTTATGTAGATATAAATAATGAATAGACAAATATGTTTACTTATTCTCTAAATAACAGGTTACTTGTACATTATTATTTGAACCGAAATTGCACAGTATTCGGTAAATTGCTTAGTTATTAACCGTGTGGCTCTAGCAGTGACCACGTACCATTTGTTCATTCCGGCAATTTCTCGTGTGTTTGGGACGACTTGTTCATCTATTATATGAAAATATCTCAAATATAAAAGTTATAAAGCAGTTCTGTTACTATACAATCCTGACTGTCTAAAGTATATGAAGAGATATTATATTCGATAATTAGAATGAGCAAAATAAGTTTTGCAATCAGTGATATGAGGTTATAGATTTAATTGTTTTACTACAAACGAAATTCTCGATAAGGAAACGTAAAAACTGTATTTCGATAAGTGCTATTGTCTAAAATATAAATAAATTGGATATTAAATTCCAAATTCTCAAACAAGAGGGTACAGATAGTATTGTAAACAATTTCTATGTCATAAACATAGGATTGTTTTTTTAAAGTTGGTCAAGCCGGGGATTACAGAATAAATCCTGTAATATAGTCTAATAGAATTTCAAATTTTTCAACAAGAATACTTGTCGGGGTCATTCATCATCTTTTGTGGCCGATGAAGTAATTTTGGTACAAGAAATTTTTTTATTAAAACATCAAAATTGAAGGTGAATGATGAAGCTAAGTTTTGACAAAAACACTGCTCAGTTTTAGATTATCGACTGTGCTTTTGCCATTAATAATAGCTTAATGTTTTTTTTTACTTTCCTGTCGCTACCCTAAGTAGCCTAGTAAGGAAAGTATTGTAACAGTGTTAAAAATGTTCTTTGTCCAGATTTCAACAAAAGTTTTAGAGATCTCTGAGTCTAAAAAACATAATTTCAACCATTGGTCTGTCGGTCCGGTCCGGTGCCAAGATTATCTCCAGAACGGATGTACCGATTTCGTTGTTTTATTTTTTGCTTTTTAGGGTATGGATATGGTTCGCAAATTGGACATCCTTCACCTGCTGATTGCTAGGCAATAGCTGAAAAATGTACTTCATCCAAGTCAGTAGCGCGAAATCGGCTCTAACAATTTCTATGAAGCTTGCCTAAAGTCTTCTCCTAAAAGTCCTGTATCACCTTCTACAAGGTGTACCTTTGGAAAAATAGAAATTTTCTCGATCTCTGGCTAAACTTTCAAATTGAATATGACCATTCTTGTTTGTCTTGACGCGGTAAAAACAATAAATGGTCACATGACCCGATCTGATGATTTAGATTTTCGTATTCGAATGAATTTATAGCACAGTATAAAGAACTATAGTTCTTTATACTGTGTTTATAGTGCGTTAGGTTAGGTTAGGTTAGTAACCAAAGCCAGGCCCCTCTATTAAACATTATGTGCCAGTCATTACCATATTTTGATTATTATTTTATTTTAAACATTTCTGACAAAATAGACGTCCAGTAGCTAGCGGATAGGAGAATTTCACAATATTTTTTTTATATTTTTTGTGCAACCTTTTGAAAATATGACTTGATATTGATATTTGATGATGATAAAATTTGAAGGTTTATTAGAACGTATGTTTACGCTTATTTTAGAATTATAATCAAATCTATAGTATTGCTATGAAGACAGAGCCCTGTATATACCCAAAATAAATGTTTATTTGCCTATTTTAGAACAAGGAAAAGTTAGCGGATCATTTAAATACAATATTAATCTCTACTTTACTTTAATTTTAACGCGTTCTATTAGAAATAGCGGGTGCTTTTATTGAATACCAAATATTTACATAGAATATTCCGACGTCTTTCCCTTTTTGTCAAATATGCAAATGTACATCTATTTGGAATTTGAGAAGTCATTCGAGTTAATTGATATCTCAGATTAGTACAAGACAGTTGCAACCATAACAGTTCTAATACCGTATACTAAATATTTCTGGCTTCTGATTATAAGATCTCTTCTAATTCTTATTAGTTGAACAGAAAAGATGAATTTCAAGTATGCAATATGTATAGTGTAGAATGTGAAATTCAGGATATAAGTAATAAGCGACACCGGGGAACACATTTGACTAGCTCTTTCACCAAATCGCTAAACATAATTCACCTGACTAGGTGATCAACTGATTGAACAGTATCATTCAGTTAAATGGTTAGTTTGGAAATCAAACTTTTTAAATTTTTTAACTCTAGTTAATACAGCGTTGTCAGAAAATGCTCTTTTGCCAGGATTGTCATTGGTTCTACCGTGATGAGTTTGTTTCGACATTGGTTTCCTACATTCAATTTCGTCATTAGCTTTTTTTGAAGATTCACTAGTTTTGACATTTTTCGATATTCTTGTTCCTTTTTTCTTGCTTCATTGTGTACCTTGTTGTGCACTTTACAAAGAATTTTGGTTCGTGCTACTAAATAATAATTTACAACACTGCACGTCAATTCTTTTTTGTGAGAAGGACATCCAATGAAGTCTAGACTTTCGGCGAGGACATTTCTCAGAATATGCTGAAAAGTATAAAAATTCAATTGTTCCTCCCCTACAGTCTGCATAATAGCATGTTCCAGTTTTAAGAGGAGATTTGCGAGCGAGTCAGAGGGATATTTCAAGTACCCATTGGTAAGAAAATTTATCATACTGTCTCGTTCTGCGTTGGCTAGAGGTTTTGTCACTGAGGCGATACAGAATTTGCACTTTGTCCAGCGCTCAACTTTTCGTGCAACGAATCCAGAGAAATATGTTTGCACGAATTCATTGACATAGCCAATGTTATAGTCATGCTCTCGACGGCTGCCACAACCCTTAGGATTATTTTCACCTCTCTTGATGATTTCGTCCAAAAAAGAATTCAAATCATCAGCGTTGTCATTGATGGATACG
The DNA here is from genome assembly GCA_958507055.1 of Crioceris asparagi. NCBI lineage: Eukaryota > Metazoa > Arthropoda > Insecta > Coleoptera > Chrysomelidae > Crioceris > Crioceris asparagi. The sequence continues at coordinate 49,297,574 of OY293827.1, forward strand.
TCTTTGCCTGATAGTAATGTTTCAAATACATCTACTCCAGCTAAATTTGAGCCCTTCGGTGGTTTTACAAGCGAATAAAAAGACAGTAATCTATAAACTTGTATAAATAGAAGAGCATCCGGTTTATCGTGAGCGCCGCAGCAGCTACGTATCATTCCAAACATACCCTGCATAAAAAAAACATTTTTGACTATTGACCACTCAAGATATAGCCTGTGTTACTAAATACAATTCAGTACACCGATCGGCAAACTGGATCGAATTAACGAAAACACGCATTATTATTATTTTCATGAATGTTTTCTTTACCTCGAGGGAATCTTGATTAAGTCTCGCAGTCATCAAAAAATCAAAGCCACATTTTTCTGTGAGAAAAGTCATCACTTCAATGGTTGTTTTCAATGTCACATTGAATCCCAGATCAGTGTTCTCTGACATAAATCTGTAATTGTTAGATCTCGCGTCTGTTTCCCATTGCTTGATATACTCCAAAAAGTTTATGATTGCCTACAAAAAAAATTATAATCATTGAATTTAAGGCTTATGCATATTAAGGCGGGCCGGATCACATTGCAATACAAAACCTCGGTGGCCGCACCTAGCGTGCTATGGTATTGAAATTATGCGCTGCGGTTCGGCCCGGCTTTAGATTGCGTGAAGCTTTAGTGTTCACTATCACTGTTTTTTGGGTATAAAACAATGGATAATATTATACCTTGAAACTGTCATTTTCCTTAAATAAACTGTTCTTGCAACTTCGTGACGTCATGGCTACTATTAGCGAATGGACTCTATTAATAAAATTGATCGTGGGGCCGCAGTCTGTCAAATCTAAATGTAATTTTTGGTATATCTTCATTGCGGCGACAACTTGAGGGGAAAATACCTAATGCAAAATTTGTAAATAAACATTAGGGAAATATATATTTGAAAAATTGATGAAAATCTTCCATTTTTTATGTGTAAAATGCCTTTCTTTTTAGTTTTTCTTGAAAAAGAAAAGTATTTCGATCGTTTTAGATAAAAAAGTTACTTTTTGCTTGACACTACTTTTTATATGAATATAATTTCGCATGTACAAAAGTATTTTCTAAACTTACTTCAAATGCTTTATTCACATTCATTTTTTGGTAAAATCTTGGATCGAGATGATCTGGCGACAACTTATGTGCGATTTTTAGTCCCATCTGCTTCGGTCCTCCGTCACATTCAATAATGGCTCGAAAATGTTTTTTTTTAATAACGCCATCGGGAGTCTAAAAATATAATTACGAATATATGAAAATACTGACAAGAATGCTCAGCACCATTTTCTATAGAATTTAAATTATCATGTGATTTAATGGAAAAATCGACCTTACAGAAATAACTTCCAGCATGTTTTAAATACTGTTAGCTCGTTTTTCGTTATATAAAAATTACCATAATTTCTTCATTCGACATGACGAAGTTGCTTAGGTTTTTTATGAGGTGGGAAAAATCTGAACAGAACCATAAGCGCCGGGCTGTAGGAGATTCTGTTTCATTGTCATCAACAATTGAATAGGGGTGAATACAACTGACATCGTTTTGCCCAAGACCAAACTTCTTCCACATATTTCTATTCCATGTAGCTCCATCTGATGTGACTACATCGACAAAGAAACCATGGTTTTTGAGCAATATTATGCACTCAGTGATCAATTGGGCTAAAACACTTCCATTCGCAGCACCTTTGCTTAGAAAAGCTGCCACTGACTGAACCCATTGCCCTTTAAATGGCTGAAACATGAAAACCAACGCATGGTTTCCTCTGTCGTTCTTTTGCTTTTCTGGTGTGTGATCACCTAAACTAGTAAACCCAAGAACGCTTAATTTTTCTTGATCAAAGAAAACCCCCTCACTTATAGACATTTCGTCAATGCAGAGAATTCCTGTGAAAATAAAGAACAAATTAGGTAGGCGCAGTAAATTTTCCGTTGCGTTAGTGTTAGCTATCTTTTGTCAAAAACTAATCAGTATAAAAAGACCGATTATATCCCTATACAATTTTAGCAGTTTTTTTTATTTCTATTTCCCCCCTATTTATAGTACCCTTTGGAATGAGTCTTGTTAAGCGAAAATGGTAGTCTTTTATGACGTATTACGTATAATATTGCATAATACTACTATTAATTCTCAATCATTAATGTTGTTACATAATCATCTTGGTTATATCCTACTTTTACACAAAAACACTGTACCTACCTAATATTAATATACTGTATAATACAAATATGTAATGCTACTTACACAATATAATTATTTTGGGCATAAATATTATTATATAAATCACACACAAGCTACTGAAGCTTCAGTGATTTTTTCATGTTTGTTTTCAGGATCGATAATCTTTTATTGTATTTTTGTAATTTTGAAAATAAACATTATTATTATTATTATATAAAAACAACAATTTATATTCAATGATCTTAATATAACTGGTTCAGGATAACTTCATCGCATTTATTGGAATCGACCGTAAGCCAAGTCAGTCATATGGTGAAGAATTGATTATCAAGTATTCTACGGCAAACTGATGAAAGACAACAGTCTAGATATTGAACAGAAAATGGCTGATTCATTATAAATGATCGATGGTTATGAAATCTTTTCTGTTTGTGGTTGATTGTACATTCCCGACTGTTATCGTGACGGAGAGAATAAACAGTCAAGGGTCCGTGGTTTACCTTGTGGGATGGCTTAAGTGTTACTGCTAACTCATTAGATACGTGCATTAAAAGTTCAGGGAATAGGCAAGAATTATTCCTTACGTAATACTTGTCAATCAGTGCTATGTATCACATATTTGAAGTCAGCTTTCTTACGTGCTATATTAAATCTTTGCATCTCAAGCCCTATAGATTTCCACTACTCTTGCCTACCTCGTTTATCTTCCATTTTCATCATATTGCCTTTCTTCTTCAGCATCTTGAAGACTGCAAGGTCGAAGCCGTAAGATGGTTTTAGATTCTTCAGATACCTATTGAGGGTCATGATGTTTGGAACTGCCAATAGTTTGTGATTCCTAACGTGAATATATGCCTTGCGACTTTTAATACGTAACAAAAGACACTCTAAAATCCATCGTTTTAAATAACGCATCCCTCTTTTATCATTAATTTTAGCGTATGTGTAGCAGGCTCGAATCGCCTCTTGCATTTTTTCAGGACACTTACTCATGAAATCTGTCAGCGATTTTTCATCAACGACGGCACATTGTTTCATTAATTTTTGTATTTCATGTACTTGCAAGACAATCTGCTTATAAAAGGAGAAGAGATTATGTATAAATTTATATACTAAAATAACCATATGATAACGTAATATTGTTGCCCATTGGTCAACTAAAATGCTTCGTAGGATATTTACGAATTCCGACCACAACTCTTACCAGGTGAAATGCCCTTCTGTCAATAGCTGTTAGCTCGATTCTTCGTCGTCAACATATCGCAGAGTACGACTATATGATAAATGTCTGAGAGACTATCAATATGTTTGGTAATCTGATAAAGAATTATAGTCTTGATATATTGACGACACAAATTATTTCTCATTGCGGTTAACGTTTGTTGACGCCATTCTATCGCCGTAGGGGTGTTTAACATGGCAGTAGTTGTTGACGATTCTGTTATATATCATACGAAAAAGTCTGATTAACTAGATAGCAACGATGTTACTTAATTATATATAAAAATATAGCAATCATTGCACATAAACCGCCCATACCCTTTTCCTAGATCGGCGTAACTTTTGTTTAAGAGTCTTCATATATGTTGGTTTATTATTTTTTCGGAATCGCGCACGTTTCTCGCGGTGATATTCTTTATTTTTTTTCTGACGGCTTTTGATCTGGCAAGCTTGACACTTGTTGCTGCTTGATCTTAACTTTGCTATAAAAAGTCCGGCAGCACATGGAGTATTTCCATCAGTTCCTTCGCACATTCTCAGAGAAGCAACTGTTTCTAACGTAGCTTGAAGTTCTTGAAAACATGCTATTTTTTTATCATTGGGAATGTTGAAAGGCGGCCATGACTTCGTATCTGAAAATAATCATCATATAAATTTATAACAATATGGTTTAGGCATCTTGGTTATGAAAAGACTACCTCGACGGACATATCTTTCTTGACTCCAACAATTCGTGATAAATTTCCAAACGTGTCGCCGCAATACGTGAACATCACCCCAACATTATTTTCATTCTCCAAAGATCTGAATCTTTTTTTGCTCCATAAAGGACATTCCAGTCCTTTATCATTTCTTCTACTTTGTATGGTTTTGGGGTTTTATTCATTTCTTGAGACAAGTTCGTGGTTTTCGCGGTTGGCTGAAAGTAAATCATATTTTTCGTGGGAGAATCCAAAGGAGTTTCATGGTACCCTATTAAAAAAGTTGCATAAAGGTCCACAACACAGTCCTAGTATTTTTCACCATATAATCTTAAGGGATTTAATAATAAAAATGTTGCACAAAACTAATTTTCCGAAGTAGTGGAAAAAACCTGAGCCTGGTATTGAGTGGATAAACACTGTGGAGGCTATTTACAAAATGAGTACTCGTGGGAATCGGAAGCATGTAATATTTCAAGAGAAAACATCATCCTATGAAGTAAAAGTTTCTCTTGAATAAGATGGTTTCGATTCTCATGGTGATGAGATATCTTCATCAACTGTTTCTTCATCTTTTACGCAGCAGCCCAGTACTCCTAGCAACTTGTTCTGAACAACATTTTTCTCTGACAAAAGTCATTCTTGAATAGTTACATAATTTTTCGTAAAAAAATATTAAAATTACAGGATTGTATGATCTACATGTTAACGAAAAGTAAGTGCCTCTTCTGTAGCAACATTAGTAGCAGAGACAAGCATGTCTCTGATTAATAGCTGAAAAAATTATTCTGGCTGAGTAGTTGTCTAGAATTTGAATAGTGAATGAAGAATTTCTCCTGTAACAGCTTATGGAAAGTCACCAATCAGCGAAGTCTTAGGTAAAATGACCATGATTTGTTGTTGCTACAAATAGTCAAGTGCAAATACGGAAATCCAAGAAGGATGACGTAAATGTTTGAGCCGAATATATGCAAATATATATATTTATCCCTATATACAGCAGATATCCAGGAAATAAATATGAGAATATTCAATAAAAATTACAACTGATATAATTATATCCAAATTTAAGTTTGAATTGGGTACCATTATAAATGATAATGATCAAGGCGATAAATAAAAGCTTCATGAATTTCATCAATATCTTCTGCTATATTGTTTCTTTAGTGTCTTATTCTTTCAAAAAATCCTGATTTTTGAATTTTACGATCTGATTACTAGTACGCAAAAATATATGAATAGAAAATTGAAATGTATATTCTTTGTTACGTCACAGATAAAAATTTAGAAGATTGTTGATAGACGAAAATGATCATTATAAACCATCATGGCTATTTCAAAATCAAAAGAAAATAATAATGAATTTACTCATAATAAACATATTCATTTGATATGACATGATGTCCCTTTTTCCCTAATATGTAAAAATTAATCCCCAGAATCAGAATTGGTTTATTATTTAGACTACTCAATATCTAGTCGAAGTAAACCTCGTTAGGGGCGCTTTTTGAGTTTACACGGGGAAATGAAAAAGAAATCAAAATCGGTACATGTTTACAACACAAAAGGCGCGTACATAAAATAATAAATATTCTGACGAATTCAGGTAAAAGAATCTGTACTGTATGTTATTGTCTTTAACTACTTATATATAGATTCTCTGAAATCTCTATGCATTGAAAAAATATTGTTTTATAAACTTTTACGTCGATCCGTGAATACAGTGAATTAAAATGCTATTTATACCCATAGTGGATCCTTCTTGCAGAGGCATTATGTGACTTGAATGCGGTTCATTATGTTCTTTGAATTCAGTAGAATTTGTTTCAAGAGAGGAATGCTTAAAATTATTACTATTACCAGTGTTTACCAATATACTTACCCCGCTTGCCTGCGAGCAATTTGACAAATTATCATTGACATCAATAAAAAATTTACTACTCACTGTAAGTATTGTAGGAATACTATTTGCTGTTAATCTCTTTTTTTTCGGGGAACAGTTATTTCAACGCCGTCTCTCAATATTATAGTAGAATTATTTGGTTCGAAGCAACTGCCCTCGAAATGCAGATCGCATATAAACATTTTTTTTCGGAGCTGCTCTACCTTTTTTAATATGTTTGAAATGATGACCAACAGCATCAAGCCACGTAAGGTATTTTTCAGAATTCTGCAGATAATTATCAACTATTTATTACAATAAACAAAAATAATGATATAAAGCGAAGTATTTTTCACACAAAATGCTATTAGTTCACTCACGATTTTGGGGAATTTGAATAAAGCTCTACTGCTTTCTTTCTCGGACTTGCTAGAACATTGTTCAATACAACAAACGTGAGCCATATTTTCTAAGTAATATACAACAATAAATATCTTTCTTCTGACAATAAATAAATAAATAAAAACAAAGTTGAAAACTGAAACGTCAAACAATAAGATTTAGCATGACTTGATTTTGAATTTAAAAATACATGGAAGATATATGACACGTGCGCATTAACGTAGTGCGCATACCCGATTTTAGGCCACGACCCTGCCGTCGTTTGGGGAGTCAGCGCGTCACATGGTTTTGTATAGACAGTTGAATCTCCTGTCTATAGAGCTTCTTACATATTCTACTTGTGATCAATGTTTTGTGTTGTTTCGTGATCTATGGTTATGAGTTTTTGGTAAATGTCAATAAGAATGTAACGGCGTCTGAGAGTGAACGCCACGTGAGACTTAATCAAACATTTTTATAAAAGTAGTCTTTTATTCAGGACATAAGTCTGAATACATAACAAATTTGGCGACGAGAAACGGTCGTCTCATGTGCCGAAAAGTCGAAGTCATAAAAAGAACTCGGCTCGATAACGATAAGTGGGGCGCTCACAAATAGTCCCATTTTTGGATAAAACACCTCAAAATAAGTTGAAAATCAAGAGTACTAATTTTCCAGTTTTTGCTTAGTTTCTGAGATATAAGCCCTTTTAGGTCCAAAATAAACTCTCTTTTAATTTACAAACTAGCGGGAAATTGAAGCAAAAGAAGTGTTGGGTGGAGATAAATACGCATGTAGAGATAATAAGAAGTAGTACTTACTAGAAATTACACTATGAAAACTGTTTCAATGAAGAATTTTCTTGAAAAATTCCTATTATTCACTACAAACAAATTTAACCTTGTGTAAACGCCATTTTTCTGCTCTTCAATGTCAATTATCAATCCATACACTGTTGCCTTTTTATATTAATGCATAGATTACATATATTAAAAAACACAAAATAATATAATCACATCTAGCAATAACATAGATAGCAGTTGAACACATTAAAATATCTACGCAGTACTTGCTTTAGTACTATATATACTAGAATTAAATCAATACAAAAAACATTAGCATAACCCCTGCGCAAGAATGATAGATAATATTATAAAGCTTTCTAAATTTTTAGCAATAAAATATAATATGATCAGTATCATAAAATAATTATTAAAGATATTTCGAAAGATATACACAATACTTACTTTAGTACTATATATACTTGAATTAAACCAATACAGAAAAGATTAGCATGACCCCTGCGCAAGAATGATAGATAATATTATAAAGTTTTTTACAATTCAAAACTATTACAATTTCATAAAATAAAAATCGGTAGTATTATGAAACTATTATGGCAGTAAATATATATAAGAATAATAAATATTAAATAGAGAGAGAAAATTTCACCTAACAAAAACCTATGCTATACAAGTTGAACTTGCTAAACATCAATATGCAATTATATCAGTTCATATATATATCAATGTAATAAATATTAAAAAAAGAGAAAATTTCACCTAACAAGAAACCTATGCTATACAAGTTGGTTGAACTTGGTTAATATCAATATGCAATTATATCAGCAAATATATATATTAGAATAATAAATATTAAATAGAAAGAGAAAATTTCACCTAACAAAAAACCTATTGTATACAAGTTGAACTATCTAAATATCAATATGCAATTATATCAGTAAATATATATATATATTAGGATAATAAATATTAAATAAAAACAGAAAATTTCACCTATACCACACAAGTTGAACTTGTTAAATATCAATATACAATTATATTAGTAGGTATATATATTAAAATATTAAATATAAAAAAAATCTCAAAAAAATATAGTATTTGATAAGTTTATCAATGTAATTACTTTATATAAACTGAATAAACAAATATAGTTACCTTATATAAATATGTAGCTACATATCAAAAACTAATTACAAGCAAAAATATATTAAAATGTATATTTACATGTATTAAATTATCTAACCACTATTTAAAATGGTTATTGATTTATTAGCTAGTCACCTATTTTTTGTATGAAACTAAAATATAGAATATTATATTTCAATATATTTAACTACTTATTCCTAAATACGCGACAATATTATTCTATGTATTTTCTAATGTATGTCATCTATGCATTATTATAAAAAGGCAACAGTGTATAGATTGATAATTGACATTGAAGAACAGAGAAATGGCGTCTACACAAGGTTAAATTTGTTTGTAGTGAATAATAGGAATTTTTCAAGAAAATACTTCATTGAAACAGTTTTCATAGTGTAATTTCTAGTAAGTACTACTTCTTATTATCTCTACATGCGTATTTATCTCCACCCAACACCTCTTTTGCTCCAATTTCCCGCTAGTTTGTAAATTAAAAGAGAGTTTATTTTGGACCTAAAAGGGCTTATATCTCAGAAACTAAGCAAAAACTGGAAAATTAGTACTCTTGATTTTCATCTTATTTTGAGGTGTTTTATCCAAAAATGGGACTCTTTGTGAGCGCCCCACTTATCGTGTTTTCCCCGAAACATAGAAGCATTCAATCAATATGTTGAAAGGCTAGAACAGTTGTTCAAAGTGAATGCAATAACCACGGATGAGAAGAAAATACCACTTTTTTAACCTTAATTGGGGGCGAAACATATAATTGTTGATGATTCACTAGAATTAGGTTGGTTGTGTATAAACTCTATATCGAAGGAACATGAAAGTCTACAGGTAAAATTGATAGTCGAAGGAAAACAGCTTACAATGGAAGTTGACTCCGGAGCATGTAAGTCAGTGATACATATAGATGATTACTATGAGTTATTCTCAAATAGTGAGCTAATACCTGTCAATTTTAAGTTGAAAGTTGTCACAGGTCAGAATGTGTCAATAGTAGGTCAAATAGATGTTAATGTCAAATATAAAAATCAGAATTACAAATTACCACTGATTATTTTAGATAGTATAAATAGGTTTACACCTTTATTAGGTAGAAATTGGCTGAATGTAATAAATCCAACATGGAAAGGTGTCTTAGTAGAGTCAAAATCAGTCAGTGATAATCGTGATCCAAACAAAAGTCAAATCGAGTCGGATAAGTCTATAACATGTCAGGAAATTTCTGTTGTTGCTAGTACATCTACGTCTGCTAAAACTCAGGATTTAATTACAGAAATAAAAAACCAATTTGCATGTAACTTTAAAAGTAATTCCAATGATCATATCAAAAATTTCAAAGCAGAGGTCAAAGTAAAAGATGATGTCAAACCAATCTTCCATCGTGCTTATGAGATGCCATATTCTCTAAAACCGAAAGTTGAAGAAGCGTTATTAAAAATGGTCAAATCCGGAATTTTAAGAACTCGAATGACATTAGGATCTGCGTAGATTTTAAAAAAATCTGTAAATAAAGTAATTGACAGCGAACATTGTGTATTACCATTACCGGATGATATATTTGCAAGCCTGAAAGGTAGTAGATTTTTTACAGTTTTAGACCTTAAGGGAGCGTTTCAACAACTTGAAATTAGCGAAACTTCCAAGGAACTTTTCACAATAAACACTCACTTAGGACTTTTTCGTTTCAACACATCAACATATGGAATCAGTTCCGCACCTGGAATTTTCCAATCTGTTATGGAAACTATATTATCTGGTTTGTCAAATGTTAAGTGCTATTTAGATGATATTTTAATTCACGGTACATCGTTGAGCGAATGTCACAAGAATGTTAAAGCTGTCATGCAACGATTGAAAGAGTATAATGTAAAGATCAATGAAAAGAAATGTGTCTTCTATCAAAATTCAATAGAATTCTTAGGTCACAAAATTGATGAGCTAGGTATCCATCCGACAAAACATAAAATTGAATGTATTGAAAAAGCACCTAGACCAGAAAATTTAACACAGCTCAAATCATATTTAGATCTGTTAAATTACTATAGAAAATTTATACCAATGCTGTCAAGTAAACTTAAACCACTTTATGATTTATGTAAATCGGGAGTTGATTTTAATTGGTCGGATGAATGTGAGAAAACATTTCACATTAGTAAAAAATTAATTACTTCAGAGAATGTTCTCACACACTTTAACCCAGCCTTACATATTTATGTCTCGTGCGACGCAAGTGGTTATGGAGTATGGGCAGTTTTAAGCCACCGTATTAATGGGGAAGAAAAACCTGTATTATTTGCATCAAGCACACTTTCTGCAACAGAAAAGCTTTACTCAAATTTGGAAAGAGAAAGCTTAGCCATAATTTTTGCTTTAATAAAATTTCACAAATATATTTTTGGCAGGAAATTCACTTTACTTTCTGATCACCAGCCTTTACAATATATATTTGGTAGAAATAGGGGTATACCAGTCACAGCAGCATCTAGAATAACCCGTTGGGCTATTTCTTTAGCAGCTTATGATTATGACATACAATATAAAAAGGGAAAACTCCTTGCAAATGCTGATGGTTTGTCACGTTTACCAATGCAAAGTGCAACTGAAATCCCTAGTTCTTTGTACTCCTTCAACTTGATCGAAAATATTCCACTTCATTCTGATGATATTTCAAAAGCAACTCTTAAGGATTTAACATTAGTAAAAGCCATTGATTATACAAAAACTGGATGGCCTAATACAGTTCAGAATAAAAAATTAAAACCATTTTTCCACAGAAGAAACGAGTTGTTTGTTGAAAATGATTGTCTTCTGCTAGGTAGTAGGGTTGTCATTCTTGAACCACTACAACATGAAGTTTTGGAACTTTTTCATGAACAACACCTAGGTATAGTTCGTACTAAAATGTTGATTCGAGCTTACTGTTGGTGGCCAAATGTTAACAATGCGATTGAAAAATTTATAAGTTTGCCAAACCACTCAAAAATTGTCAAACAGCAGTACCTTATTGTCATGGCCAACACCTTTAAATATTTTTTTTTCGAGTCAACCTTGATTTTTTTCATGTATTTGATCATACGTTTCTGATTTTGGTTGATGATAAATCAAAATGGTTAGATGTGAAACTAATGGAAAAAGGAACTAATGCAGAAGAAACTATACTCATATTAAAAGAATCTTTTGCTATTTTTGGGTTACCTGTTGAATTAGTGTCTGACAATGGTCCACCTTTCAATTCTCGAGAATTTATCGCTTTTTGTCAGGCTAATGGAATAAAACCAGTAAAATCTCCACCTTATCACCCACAAAGTAATGGTCTTGCTGAAAGAAGTGTACAAACCGTTAAGAAGAACTTAGAAAAATCATTATTTTTTGACAAAAAGGGGGAAGTAAGTCAGTACGTTTTAAAAACCAGATTATACAATTTTCTGTTTATACATAGGATTACACCTTCTACAGCTACGGGCACTTCACCTGCTGAAAGTATTTTTAAATTAAGACCAAGGACCCGATTTGATTTACTAAAACCTTGTTTGAGAAAAAAACGCTCTGATGTTGACTCTAACTCAGACAGTTTTCTAAAAACTAAATTGTATTCCATGAATCAACCTGTTTATATTAAAAATAAGCCATTAAAAAATTGGCAAAAAGGTAAAATTGTAAAAATATTAAGCCATTCAACTTATCTTGTTCATGTAAATAATAATATAAGACATGTTCATGCTAATGATATTCGAATATGTCCAGAAAATATTCTTAGTGATTCTGATGTTCAAACTACTTTATCTAAGAGGGACTTCAAAGATATGTCACAGAGTGCACCGCTCAATATTAATCCTTAATTACCCTTGCCTAATGCTAATGTTAGTAGTACTTCAGATCCTATTGTAAATTGTACACCTGTTAAGAATAAAACTCCAATTGTGTCAAAAGTACCAGAAATGAACGTGGAAGTACCAGAAGTTGGACAGTCATGCAAAGATTTATCAGAGCCTATTAAAAAAAGTTATTCACTCGGTCATTCACCAAAAATAGTTCAACCTGGAGCTCCCAAGTTCACCACAAATACTCGTTCAGGTAGGATTGTTAAACCTCCACAGAAATACAGAAATTAGATTTGTAAGAGTAGAAAGTTATTTTTTTTAAGCAGGAGGAGACAATGTAACATATTCTACTTGTGATCCATGTTTTGTGTTGTTTCGTGATCTATGGTTATGACATAAGGACGTTGAGTTTTTGGTAAATGTCAATAAGAATGTAACGGCGTCCGGGAGTGAACGCTACGTGAGACTTAATAAAACATTTTTATAAAAGTAGTCTTTTATTCAGGACATAAGTCTGAATACATAACAGTTTTGTATAAAGAAACTTCTATGTGAGAAAACTATGAACTTTCTTCTCCATCCACACACGTAATTTAATCCTAATTAGTAACATGATATGCTAACTCTATGGGCGCTACTCAGAACTTCCATCAGAACTGTTTTTGAGGTTTGTTTAATTTACTGCGGAAGTGATTGTTTTTCGAAGTGAGCACCTTATGATTGCCGATATACTGAAAAATATCGTTTTCTCACTGAAATGCTATAACAATTTTCTGTAGAACTCTTCGGGCGCTACTCAGAACTCCCATCAGAACTGTTTTTAAGATTTGTTTACTTAACTGCCGAAAATGATTGTTTTTGAAGTGAGCACTTTATGATTGCCGATAAACTGAGAAATATCGTTTTCTCACTGAAATGCTATAACAATTTTCTGTAGAACTCTTCGGGCGCTACTCAGAACTCCCATCAGAACTGCTTTTAAGATTTGTTTATTGTTTTTCGAAGTGAGCACCTTATGATTGCCGATAAACTGAGGAATATATTTTTTCACTGAAATGCTATAACAATTTTCTGTAGAACTCTTCGGGCGCTACTCAGAACTCCAATCAGAAATGTTTTTAAGATTTGTTTACTTTACTGCCGAAAATTATTGTTTTTCGAAATGAGCACCTTATGATTGTCGATAAATTGAGAAATATTGTTTTTCCACTAAAATGCTATTACAATTTTCTGTAGAACTCTTCGGACGCTACTCAGAGCTTCTATCAGAACTGTTTTTGAGGTTTATTAAAATTTTCTCTCATTTAAAAATTCTCTCGTCAGTAACTTTTTTAATTCAACAGAATTCTTCCAAATATAACGAAAAAAAGCATCAGAACTCATTTTTTCAAAAAAAAAAGGCGCTGCATGAAGTTAGCGCCCATTTTTTAATTTACCTCCACGATTTGCTGGAACTACTGAAAATTTCATATAGGAACTCCAGAACTCTTTCAGATCTACTCAGAACTCACACAAAAATAATGTTTTTCGAAAAAGACCGCTCCAACTTCACATGAGTCATGGTAACCACCAAATACCTACCATAAAAATGCTAGAAATAATTCACCATAATAAAATATAGGGTGTTCTATTTGAAAAAATGTCTTTATAGATCCGATGGAAAGATCAATAATTTTGCGCGACCCTGTATAACATAAAGAGAAAATCTTCAATAAAACTAAAAAATAAGTCTAAAGCTATTACTGGAATTTCATCGTTTCACAATTCTAAAATACAGAGTAATGGGCTATTGAATGGAACTCTGTTTTGAACAAAACAAAAGAAAATTAATTAATTCACTGGAAACTGTTAGAGATTGGTATGGGTATCTCATGAAAAAATAACCAGAAGGTGATAGAGAATCTAATAAATTGATAATATATAGGGTGTGAAAAATCCAAGTTGTTAATACTTTTTGATATAAGTGGCAACGTCGGAAGGCTGAAAATATTTTCAGTTGATAGATCTCTAGGTATAATCTACATAATACAAGTCTCAGAACAATCCTACGAATAGTTTTCCTTGAACGTCTAAGGTACCATCGACCGTGAATCACCCTGTGTATATATATATATATACAAGCTTTGCTCGTTTAATATAATTTGATGTAATAGAACTATAATTCATATTTTGTATTGTATATATTTGTTGTAAATTTATATACCACCAAAAGCGACATTCTGGATGTCTGTGAAACCTTGCGCCAAGTACACATTTTGAGTTACTCTGGAATTGAAGACAAAAATTTTTGAAATCAAATGAAATGCCAAGGTATTCATAAATTATAAGTAACCATTACCAGTCTGTGTGATAATTTAAGAAAAATTCTATAACCAATTTCAATTTATCTAAAATAACTATTTTCATATAATAAAAATGAAATAAATAATTCCTTTTGAACCAATTTTCAATAAATTAAAAAAATATTTATTCAGAAAAAAATTTATCAGATTTGGCCCAATTTTAGTTATTGACTTAAAACAATAGTCCGTTTCAATCTTGCTCAAGTCATAGAAATAATACAAAATGATAAGAATGCTATGTGAAAAATTAGAGTGTGGTGCTCTGTCCTTTCTCAGAATTGCATTTGCGGTTGTTGTTATTGTTGAAAGGATAACCTAGGAAGAACCGTTTAGCCAGAATATGAATAAATAGGTAGAAAATATGAAATTTTAACTGAGCATAACATTTTTCTGTTTTATTCTCAGAGATGGTATTTTGACAGGGTGGTCAAGGGCGATCAGAAAAATATTGTAAAAAAGTTTAATCAAAATTCTTTGAGCCGTTTGAGCAAAACAAGATTTTCGGCTATTGCACAGCAACGAGTGCGGCGATCATTCAGTACCACCGGCGAGCAGAAACGAAAATAACAACCTCAGAAAACTCTGAAATGTCAAAATTTGTTGAAATCTCGACACCGAAAATTTTATGCGAATACCATACTTTCCTTACATACGTTACTATGGTGGCGGTAGGAGAGTAAAAATTGGGCCAAGTCTGCCCATTTTTTTTTCTGAATAAATATTTCTGTAAATTTATTGAAATTTATTGGTTCAAAGGAATTATTTATTTAATTTTTATCTTATGAAAATAGTTATTTTAGATAAATTGAAATTGGTTATAGATTTTTTCTTAAATTATCACACAGACGTAATGGTTAATTATAATTTATGAATATCTTGACATTTCATTTGATTTCAAAAATGTTTGTCTTCAATTCCAGAGTAACTCAAAATATGTACTTGGCGCAAAGTTTCACCGACATCCAGAAATGTCGGTTTTGGTGGTATTTCAATTATTTTTGTGGTTTTAATTTTAAATATATTACATTTTTTATAGAAAACTTATTTATTTATTTGTTATGTACATATATTATAAGAGTTATCTTTTGATATAGTATTATTACCATTACTGTTATTAACATTAAACCAAAACTTTACGATTCAATAATAAAAGATGAAACAGTACCTACTTGTGAACAATTTTGATTAGAATATATCATAGTTTTGTATCAATATTGTGGCCTCCTCTACCTCTTCTAGCCAGGCCAATCCCAACATGTAATTAATAATTTATTAGAAATTCGGTATTTTTCGGTTATTGAATTTGTTTCATGTATAAACAATCAAAATAGTTATAAAAGTGCCATTTTTTCAGTTTCTTTAGTACCTATCAAAAGAAGCTGCATTTTTTAATTTTGAGGCAGCGGTAGTGGCAGTCATCTTAGTGGCTGAGGACAATACATCATCAACCAATACTTTCATTAAATAATAATAACAATTAAAATAATTATTCCATAGTTCTTTATTTCATTCTATACATGCAAGTTATTTTCTAAAACCCCATTTAATATAAACCAACAAAATGTACTTATACCTATTTTAATTCTATGAATTTCAATTTGATTTCGAGATTCTTCTATTTCAAATTTGTCAATTAAAATTTAATATCATAGAGCTATATAATAGATGTAACCATGTCATATTTCTATATTGAGTCCACATATCTGTCAAATTTCCACAGCCAATTTAAGCCTAGCCAGGCTAATGGTTTATACTTAGGAATAGGCTGCTGATGTAGTACCCTTTACATAAATATTCCTACAGATTTAGCTCTGAAAATTATCGAAAATAATGGAGGGATATAAAACAACAAAAGGACATCTCTAAAACTGAATTTAAAGAAACTATAAAACTGACACTTAGCACAACATACTTTAAGTACAAGGAAGAATTCTATCATCAAATCTGTGGTTGCGCCATGGGTTCTTCCATCTTATGCTGTATTGCACAACTAGTCCTCGAAGACTCAGGGAACGAAATTTTACCGAAAAGAGGTTTCCCAATACCATTTTTCTTTAGATACGATAGTTTAACAACCATTCCCAAAATAAAAAAAATCCCGATGGCCTCTAGTCAGCGGCAAGGTAAATTTTTCAAAATTCATTGAATTGAAATTTGAACAACCTTTTCATTGGTATACCTACACGTTATTACATAAAAATGTCGTATGTGTCACAGCCTTGCGGTTAGAGGTTTTTGTTTTGGCTGTAAAATATAAAGCAGACAGGGTTCGCGTTCCACTTCAATGCAGAATTTTTTTCCGCCTATTTCTTTTGAATAAATGTACTATACATTTTTTTAATCAGGGTCTATATTTTATTTTTTATCTGTGTATTTTATGAAAAATGCTTTGAGCAAAAGTTGTAGGTACTGATTATATCTATAACCTAAAATAATTTTTGATGATATTTACACTACGACTCTTTTTTGATAATTTTTTTAAATGTTTGAACGGTCGCCATTTTGAAACTAATTACCCGATATTGCTCAATAACGAACTCGGCCGAGATGTTTGAGAGATTGATTTTTGTAGCAAATTTGAACTTGATACCTCCAAAACTGCGACCTCTATCGTGTTAACAAATTTCGTAATATCCCATATATATAATTTGTTTGATTCTGAATTCTTGATTGGTTTAATATTTGATAAAATAGACTTTTGTTGGGGATGCAGTCATTTAATAAATAAAATTTTGTCATTAGTTATTTATAAATGTCATGGTAACGGCATATCTAGAGTTGAAAGTGTCTAGATTCAAGTTTTCTTAGAAAAGATCTTATAGGAGTTATCAAAGAATTTTATTTATTAAATGACTGCATCCCCAACAAAAATCTATTTTATTATATATACAAAGCTTATAAAATTTTGAGTGTTTGCTATCATGACATACTGCCTACAACCAACCAAAATAAGTAGATACTTCATCTGCTGAATCAACCGAACGCGAGAAAATATTTTTTACAAAAAATTGGACCGACGTTATTATTTGGTGCACTGAAAAGTATAAAATAATATTAATTCTATTGGTGCTGTTACTTTTAAAGTTGTGCAGTTGCAGGTAGATTGATAACTTTTGGCAACAACTTCACAAGTACCACCACCAATAGAATTAATATTATTTTATACTTTTCAGTGCACCAACTAATAACGTCGGTCCAATTTTTTGTATTCATTTCACACTTTTGAGTGTAACATTAGTCACGAAAATCGTTGAACGTTCACTAATACCAATGAAGATAGTACTTATCCTATTACCCACGTATATTCCTTGCTTGTAGTTTTTATTATTGAGATCTCAGAACATCGCTGCGGAAATACGCTTGAATATTTTAGTTGTTACCTTTTTAACATCGATTTTACTCGAAAACCGTAACTCTAAGGGAAAAATGTTCAGTATAAATGTTGCTACAAATAACTATGTCCTTCATGTACTGCCCACAGATTTTCAATTTTCGACGGAAATCGCCCTTTCCACATTTGAGAATTTAACATGAGTCTATCTCGAAAACCGTAACTCTTTTGAAAAAATGTTCAATTTAAACGTTTCCGGATATTGTCCTATCTTTAATTATACAACCTCAGATTTTCAATTTTCGAGAAAATTTGCCCCCTTCGGAGGCGGCTTTCGGAAGGATGGAGATGTCAGAATCCCGTTTTTATGAATATGGGACCATTTCTCAAGGCTCCTCTTTCAAATGAATCAAAAATCATCAAAATCGGACTACGGTTACTATATGAAAGGTGCGCACTAACCAAAAAAAAAGCATACACCTCCTCCGTTTGGGGTTCGTCAATCAAAACCAGTTTTCGAACCCTTGCCTAGTCATCGCCATCATTGTTATTGTTGCTCCAAGAGAATTAATTTTAGATATTTCCTGAATTTCCTTATATTGTGAGTTTTATGTTCACAAGAAAGACTGTTTTAGTATTTGTACACACAAAAAGAGAAAGCTCGTTCAAATAATATCAATCTGTGAGTTGGTGGTGAAATCAATCCCTTATACCTGAGATTAAAATTGTGAACTTCAGTCCGAAATGTAATTTTGTTCAGCAGATATGACAGACAGGACGTATGTAGAGATTGATACAAGGATAATGAAGCAAAAACAAATCGGTTATGCATATTTAGCCAGCCCGACTCTCTTAATTTTCGACTAATATGATCATATTTTCTCCATAGATTAATCTTAATTAATTAATATAAGTAAGTACCTATGTTTGCGTAAACATTTCCAAAAATGATGTTTTACTAGAAACGTTGCAATAACATGGCCTTGCTAACATTACACTTGCTCTGTAAGTTCTTCATATAATTTTTTGGTAATATGTTTCTCATTTTGGATCACTGAAATTACAGATTGCTGGGGATTGGAGAGAGACAGTTTCTCCAAATTTCTAGAAGAGATCACAGGAAGATATAAATTTTATGAAATTTTTAAACTATATATTTAATCTAAATAGATAACGATTCTAAAAAGTTTTCTTTCAGAACATTGATGATGATTAATCGTCTGAGAATCTCCTTATATAATTCAATTTCTTTCAGAACCTTTAGTATTCGTTCAAGACCACAGAGCTTAGAAGTGAGCCTGCTAGTAATTATCAACAGACCTCTCCTGCCTCCGAAAATCTATTAAAAAGCATGTTTGAGCGAGAGCATGGTGGCTCACTAGTTCCATCAACCAATCGGATCCTGTCGAATTATTTTGTTAGTTATTAATTGATATTGATCATAACTCAACTTATTGTTTATTAGTATAGTTATTGAATTATTGAATATTTCTTAAAAGTGCTGGGTTTTCCACAAACGTGAGAACGCTTAGAATGTGCAGTATAATTACTGTAAAAATTGCCTTTCACAAAGCAATCCACCACCAAGATTTTCAGTTTCTTGCTGTTCACAGCTTGAAAATATCTTTTCAGAAAATAGTATGAAAATGGATATAAATGGATTAAAATATCTTTTGGAAAAAAAAAACTCTAAATAACTCAGACAAAATTTAGATAACATAAGAGTGTACCAATTCTTAGAAATTTTTTTTTAGAAGAAAGTATTATTGAGTCAGTTGGTGAAGGGAGGAGCCACTCATCTCCACGATAAGATCTCGAAGGCAACGGAATACGAAATTTTTTGGAGAACCCTCAAGTCGTCCAGTATTAGCAAAGCCATCACCCACGCATAATACATTGTTGATATTATTCAGCTGGCAAGTTTAAAATTTTTAGTCTCAAATCCTGTCAAATATACGGTGGCACTATAATATTATATAATATAGATTATGAATTGATCTGTGATTAATAAATAGCAACTCACCGAACACTTTTTGAGGATTTTACTTCCATGAAAACAAGTATAATCATCGTTTATATTTCGTTGCCTGGAAAAATATGAGACATTTTGAAATTTAAACCAACGATTATTTCAGTATGTTTTATTATAATAATAGATATTTTGGTTTGAAAGTGTGAACAGAAGCGGGACTCTGTGTCATATAGTATTCTATTAATCGACAAAATTCCATTAACATTACCATTGAATCTTGTCGATTAAAGAATACTATATGGCACAGAGTCGTGTTGCGTGAGATACAAGGACGATAGAAGTTAAGGAGGGAGTACTTAAGTTATAAAGTGAAGCCGCGTCAAGTATGAACACCGGTGCGCACGGTAACAAAGGGAATTTGCAAGAAAATCATCAACTTTGCTGATATTCTGCTTTTTTGCTAGCTATAATGAAGAGAAATCCCAAAAAAAGTCACAGCGTTTATTGTACCATCGTTTAGAGTACCTAAAATTTTATAGTATACATTTTATATACGATGCTTATAAAATTAATTACTACCTAAATCCGCGTAAAAAATAAACTCACAAAATGTTCTTTAAACAAAACTAACTTATTTTAAAACTGCCTCCTAGTTTCAGATATATCTATAACATTTATTGCAATAAATGAAATCTTATATCTACATATTTTGCAGCAATTGTCTTTAACGAAAATAAATGATTATCTAAGGGAGGTTGATCGAAAGCTTGGTCATTGAGGGTTTCAAAAATAGTAGAATTTGAAAAATATTTCAAAACCATATGGGACAAATGCACTGCCGTATATTAAGTTAAGTCTTTCTACCACTTTTACCAAGGCCTGACGTATGAACTTATCACTTATAAAGCAGATTTTAACTCTATTATTTTATCTCTATTTTTCACTGCTATGAGGGAAAGTGCAGCATGCATTCGCGCGTATGATATTCATACTTCGCGGGTTGCCTAGACGCCAGGTGGCTTCACTGTTGCACTTTGCAGTATAAACCAGTGCTACCTCCATACCTTCTATCCTCCTTGGTGAGATACTCCTCCTATGTATATAGTCTTCTTGCCCAAACTAGATTACAGACGTATTATACAAGTGCTCTACGTATACTTCTCTGTTCTCTGCTATCACTCTGTGCCCTGTGAATACTACTTCCAACTCAGCTGGCAGTTGACATTTGGAGGTAGTGAGTGGTAGTGTTCTCTGTTTGACATTGAGCAATATTATTAATCCCTAAGATTATTATTCCTGAATTATTCTTGTTAAAGATAAACGCTCTTGATGTGAAAAACATTGAAACTTTCAAATAGTCTAAAAAATGGAATTCCTCGTTCCAGATGTCGAGAAAAAATTGTGTGAGAATACTATTTCGTACCTTCACAATATCTCTAATTTGTCTGGCCTGAATATACCCGTTTTGAGGTCAATATACTCGTAAGTTCGAAAGCTATTTCTGGTTTTATATATATATATATATATATATATATATATATATATATATATGTACAATATTAATTCTCATATCATAATTGGTTGAATTCCAGTACAAAGAGAAGATTGATTGAACTGAGACAAAGTTTATTTTTACCATCTGTACTGAATAAAACCACTGTGAAATGTCAGAGATGCCAATTGAACTTATTAGATGGGCCTGCTTCTTATCACCTTAAACCCGGGAAGACAAGCAGTACGTTTTCTAAAAAAATAACAGCTAAAGCGCAACGTGACAAACCTCTGACTAGCTATCAGAGAAAGTATTTGAAGAAAACTAATAAATGGAGTGGAAATCGCCTGGTATGTTCTATTACCTGATCTTTTTAGTTTTAGTATCATGGATTATCATTCCATGTTTATTATTACTTTATGATTCATCCAAGTACGGCTGAGCATGACACCGTTTTTTCTTAACAGTATATTATTGTTAATTTAAACAATTGGCCTAAATAAAAAAAATTGAAATATGCATTATTTTTAGGCTATCACATGTAAATTTTGTAAGAATGAATCATTAATCAAATTGGAAAAACCTAAAAAGATCAAAAAATCTATATCTTCAACAAAAACGCCAAAGAAGAAAAGAAAGAAAGACAAATTCTGCGGGCTTAATCAAGATATTGTTTTATTAGCAGCTAATAATACAAGAAAAAAGGAGGAAGTCCAGGAAAGTTTCGAAAAAAAATATAAGAAATTTAGATTTTTGAAATTAAATGATGGTAAAGTAAAAACTAAAAGTGTTAAAGACTGTCGATTTGAAGAAACAAAGAATGAGAATTTAATTCAAAATCAAATTAAGAAGAAAAAAAGTATGAATAAATTATCCAAGCTTCTACAAAATAGGGAATTTAAGCCTAGTCCAGTGGATAGCCTGAAAACATTCTTAAAGGCTTTATAATTGAATAAATGAATTAAATTAACAGTATTTTATTTTATTCATAGCAAACATTACACTGATATTCTATTTAATGCAGAAGGAATATACTTATAAACGCACACATATACTATTTGTCAATGGGAATATGGGCTTCTTAAATTGTCTTCTATTCCAATGGTATTTGTTCCACTATTATCTGAAAATACATCCTCAATTAATCACAATCTTATAAGAGAATATATGTGTAAATAAATCAAATAAACTCCATGATTATGTGATAGTATATTGAAGAGAAAAATGTTTATTTTGAAATCACTTATGTATTGATAGATGTATTTATATCAAATTCACAAATTTTCTTAAAACTGACAGACATCAATTATTCATATTGGATGGCGGATTGTTAAGATGTTAAATGGAACAATGAGCATATTAGTTTTAAGTATTCGACAACCATTGGGCACATTGGCAGACTGCATATCTGCCATCACAGAAGTGCATCTCGCTATATGGCACACATACCTTGGTACATATCTTTCGGTATTGCTGGTCATCACACCAAGCCGATCTCTCTGGTAATTCTTTGCCTCGTCTTCTTAGTTCTTGGCCTATCTCAACCATATCCAAAATTGAAACAGGGTCCAATTTATGTCTGCCAATGAGCCCAACTAAATACTCGATGTAGTGTAGCCTAGCACACACAAAGAAAAAACAAAACAACACGTTTGGTTAGGAAGGGGTGTAAATATAAAATATATGCATTCTGCTCTGGTTTATTTCCTTATTTAAGCACATATTAATAAGAGTCTTCATAAGAAGAGAGTGTACATAAATCCTTTTAAAGTAGAGCAGTATCCATTTATCTGAATGTACCTGTCTTAATCTCAGTCTGTATGTCTCTCTGGGCGTCCCGAAACAATTGGGAGGCAGTTTTTTTGCAGCACGCCTAACAATCGTTTCTAAATCATCAGCATTCAACATATCTAATGTATCAATCTTATTCTTACGAATCAAAAGTGACATGTACTCAATGTAATGCATCCTAAAAATGCCATACAGCTTTTTTGTATAAAATAGTATTGGATATACATATACCTATTCAAGTTTAGATGCATATTTATGAATACTTTTATAAATTACCCAAGATCCTTTACAATATTCAAGTTGCTCATCAATGCCGTTGTTAGGAATATGAAAAAAATCAAAGAGTAATTTCATAATAATTATTGAAAGTGCCGATCTTGACAACATTTTTCTACAATGGTACCTACTACCCATTTCTCTTAGCATAAAAAAGTGCATTTAATAAGGTAGATACCTACTTTATTTTAAAAACTTGGTTAACGCTTTAGTTCTTTCACGAAATTTATTGGAACACACTATCACGAATAAATAGTTGTAAAATATCACATACGTGAACTAAACAGAAAAGTTTTATGTTATAAACTTCAAAGATACCTACCTAAATAATTATGTTTAGACACTTTTTACAATCCGTTACAATTCACCCATTTTGAGATGATATAACTAGATTTTTTCAAATAAACCGACCTGTATATTATTACATATTATATTACAGATAATTTCAAGTTTTTTTTATTACTCAATTATAACTTATGCTCTAAATGTATTTTTTATATTTCATGTGCCCTTCGAAATTACAGCAACATAAGTAAATATCGATACTCTCAATAATTTAAAATAATTAAAAATATTCTAACAAATATAACCACTATTCTTATTAGTATTATGGTGTTAGTTATTACGTCAACCGATACTATCCAGTATACTGTAACGTGGATAGGTAGTCATGTACTTAAGGTATTATCTCTCGTATGTATTTGTATGTATTTATCTCCTTATTTACTATAGTTGTTGGTTGTAAAGTTCATTAATTACTTCTAGAATTAGTAGATCTATTCTCGATCCTTCCAGAAACTATCTGGCTGTTCCAAAATTCAAAACATTAGCCTGGCCAGGGTTAAAATGGCCGTCGAAAATTGACAGATATATGGAATGGATATAGGAATATGACATTGACAGATTAAATTATTTAAGCCTGACCAGGCTAATGTTTTGTATTCAGGAACACACTGTATCTGTGAGGTATAGTTTGTCACACTATTGTCAGTTTGACAAGCCTCTAGAACATTATTATGTGCGTCTAGATAATCATAGAACATTCTCGATAAATGTTATGTCAAAATTCAGATATATAAAGCCGTGTCGATCACGTGTCACGGTCAGTCTTATAAAGTCAGTTTATTATAGAACAAGAATTAGACAGAGAGATAGAGAAGAAATTGATCAAAAGTTAGAGAAAGTCCATGAAAACTTCATACAAAAATTTAAAATAATAAAAGACAAGATGTTGCAAAAACAAGAAGTTGACCAAAAATTAGAGAAAGTTCAAGAAGAAGTTGAACAGAAATTAGGGAAAGTTCATTAATTACTTCTAGAATTAGTAGATATATTCTCGATAGTTCCAGAAACTTATGTGAGGTACAGTTTGTCACACCATTGTCAGTTTGACAAGCCTCTAGAACATTATTATGTGCGTCTAGATAATCATAGAACATTCACGATAAATGTCATGTCAAGATTCAGATATATAAAGCATTGTCGATCACGGGTCACAGTATAATGGTGATTTTGAGATACAAAACGCAAGTAGCGTTGTGTTTAGCGAGGCCAATCGAAACCTGCCGAACTTTCAAACGCACCGATCAGATATCAGAACTTTGATATTGGGCCATCAAAACGCGTCTTGTGTTTCCATCTCGAAATCACCATCAGTTTTATAAAGTCAGATCATTGTATCAGTGAATTGGAGACATAAGTCGAAAGTAGTTGAAACGCGATAGTCAAATTGACAAGTTGTGACAGTTGTACTACAGCAGAAGGCCGTGTACAGAGTGTTTGAAAATAAATAAATAAACCATTGGAAGCAAACTGTGAACTTTTGAGTCTTACGCAAGTGAACTCACCCCACAACGTTTAGCACAGGGTTAAACGTTACAATAGTATATTGAATTTAGGAAAACAGGCTAAATATGGCACCATTTTAATCATAAAAATGGGGACTATGTACTTTCCTACTGCCCAGATTTTTTATTGCATACCGCATATCTATACAATCTGTACTGTATTAGCACAACACCTTTCATATATAATATACTCTATAAAATAAAAAGTATCTTACTTTGATTTCAGTATACATTTTTTTATTGATTCGGTTATCTACAAGTCAACAAAATAGAAAAAAGCATTTTTTTGTCTATTTATTTGCTCTGGTTCATTGACCTAGAAACATGAACCGCATCCCCAATCTCTCTAATAAGATGAAAATGACCAAACGAGCGTGAGAGAAACAGAATAATTGTTAGGCCAGTAGTTTATGTCCGCACCCAAGCTCTGTCACTCTCCTCTGAAACGTGTTTCGCCAACATAGTTGATATCCATAGCGTCGGTCTATTGTTTGTTTTGTAAAGTTTAATTGTTGTTGAAGGGGGATATCTACCATAAATTCTGATATTTTTACACCTACGGTGCCGGTTCTCAAATATTGACCAACAATTACGAGCTGTATTATTTTTTATTACTAAGATTGTGTGTGTTTTTGTTTAAGCAGTAAAAAAATATTTTCGAAATATGCATCTCATGGTTATCGTGAAAGTTACTCATAAATGTTTTTTCCATATTCTTACTGCAACGGCGATATTGAACTAAGTAGCACTAACCAGGGTATATAAAAGTTATTGTGACATTTTATTGAGAACTTTTCTCCAGGAATGCTGTTGGTCATGATGGAATTGTATTGTAAAAAAGTCGAACAATTTTCGTGACAAATACCTGCATAGACCTGCCTGTCCAGGGCTCACTTCGTTATTACAGAATGTATCGACAATTCCGTTGGGTGTTTCTCTTTGAAGTGGAATTTTACATTTTTGTGATGTTATCGTCGAAGTATCTTTATTTGCTGAAGATTCTTCAGTGTCAAACTTAATTTTATGATCCTAGAATATTGCGATATTTATAATAATTTACTAAACATGAATGTGAGCATGCCTCTATTTCATATTTATTTACCTTTAATAATGTTTGCAAGTCTTGCGGCTCTTTATCTCTCAAATAGAAGAGGCAGTTTCTGGGATGATGAGCATGTAATCCTAGTTTGGCACAATATTGGCTAATACCACATTTTGCGCCCATCATAAATGGTTTCCCACAGCCGTAACAAAATTCATGCTTGCATTGCGTGCAAGTAAAATGCATACAGCCGCCTTTTGCTAATGAATACCTGAAGAAAAGTGATAATACATTAAATTTTAATGAAAAACACATATTTTACTATTTGTATTCATTCATTAGTTAGTTACGTATTTTATACCTGAATTTACATTTAGGACAGTCAATACCGTTTTCTGCTAGATGTTTTGCCACAGCTGAAGCCTGATTATTTGGATCATTTGCGTCCTTCCATTCAGCAAATTTGTCACATGATATGCCCTCGTGTTGCTTCTCCCACTAGAATGTTTTTTTTCTAAATTGGATTTATATTTATATTATTGTTTATTACTAACCGTTCTGCGACAATTTGCACATGTTACAGATCTACAGTCAGGACAAATCAGTCTTTTTTGTCGCGGATGGGCTATAAATCCTGAAGAACACTGTAACACAGTAGGTATCGATTACACAGATTTTTTTGTTAATAAAATCTAAGATATTTACCTGAATGCACCACTTGAAATTGGGATCTTGCATTAGCGTACGATCTCTAAGTTTTCTTTGGAATAATTCATGTACAGTCTCTTCTAGAATACCTTTTAGTAGTATATCTAAGTTTCCAAAGTAATCCATAACTTCATCTTCATGTATTTCGTTGCTGTTAAGGTCTGGTTGCTTACAAAATGGACATGTACAATCCATAATGCTTCTGTCTGTTATTTGAACTGTGAAATAGTTCTTAGCACAATCTCGACAACAATTATGTGTACATTTTAACATTGAAACTATCTAGAGAAAAAATATTATTATTATATAAAATTTATCTTTGAAAAACTAAATACAATATTTTCTAAAACAAAACAGCAACTTCTAGAAAAAAAAAAATAAATATCTTCTGTGAATTTTGAAACCAACCTCTTTCATATTGTATTTCCCGGCACACAATTCACAGTCTTGCTGGAGGAAAGCAATTGCAGCATCCAATGTATTACAGTCCTTGGCAGCTTCAAGTGCCTCTTCGGGGGAAAATTTTAGTGACATAAGACTCACTGCAAGTTCAGCTTGTTGATAACTCTCAACCTTACTTTCAGCCAGCAAACTTCTAGCTTGTCTCTATAGAAAGTAAAAAAAAATAATTAGCTGCGGGATAAATTTAGAATTTTTTTTGTAATAATACTGCTCACCTCCAGTAATTCTTGTTCAGTATGTTTTTTTATTTCTGTTTTCATAGCACTTTTATCCTCGACAATTTGTTCATCAGATTCAATAATTTCATCACTTCTTGATGAAAACTCAACAGATTCGCATGTTTCTTCTATACTATATCGTAAATCTGTCAGATTATTCGTCATTCTCTTAACATTTGAATTAATTTTAGTCAAATTAAGACTCAGTTGATCTGCGCTATTTTTTTCAAAATCATCATCACAATCGCCAGAATCGTAATAGTCGATATCAACATATTCTTCAAAAGCTTCACATTCATCTGAACTAGGATCAAGTAATTCTTCAACATTACTGTCGGACACTGATGAATCGCTATCATTATCTAAAGACTTTGTATAGGAAAGTTGTTTGGAACTTGTTGTTGAATCAAAGGAAGATCTTGTTATAGAAGCTAAATTTCGTTTGTTCTTAACAGCTTGATCTTCGTGTAGTGATTCATCTGTTAATTTCTGTTCTTTATTCATATGCACATCTTTTTCATATTTGTCCCTTTTCTTATTTGAGGCAGTGGCAGTACATGTTATTTTAATAGGTATTTTGCTATTATTTGTCGGACTTTCTTGGGGTAATTTTATTTCTGATTTCGGAGTAGACCGTTGTCTAAGTAATGGAATTTTGGAGGGTTTCTTGAAATCCGGAATAGTTATCTGTTTGTTTTGAGGTGTTTGGAAATTTGTTGAAACTATTGGTTTATTATTAGCTTCATTTGTGACAATTTGCGTTATATCTGTTTTTATTTCGGATTTTTTGTCATTGGCATTCTCAACTGTGGACTTTTCTTCCAAAGCCATGGTTAAATTTGGCTGGATTTTCTCTTGAAGCTTTGTTTTATATCTATCATATTTCTGACTATCACTGCTTTTCAAGGGTTTGTTCCTCTGTATGTTGGTGTAGTAAGTAGTATTTGATTTCGTTGGGTTATCGTCTATTGATTCATTACAACTATGTCTATCTATTGGATCACTGTTTGATTCTGTAGAACTAGATACTCGCTTCATCTCTTTCCTATCTTTACGTTTACTATTTCTTTTCTTGCTCTTCTTTTGCTTACGTGAAGGTTGTTTGATCTGTTCGTATTTTTTTCTACTTTCTGTCAATTCTAAGGGATAAATATCTGAAAATTTATCAGAAACATTTTTTGTATCATTTTCAGGAATGTACTTTTCTAGAGTGCTTTTCATTATATTATCAAGAGATGTCGCACCTTTTATTTCATCACTTCTATCTTCTTTCGTATATTCTATTTCCCCAACAATATCATTAGAAACACTGTTAACCGAAAAAGTATCATTTATTTCTTCGGAAATAGCATTTTGATTGACTTTTGGTAAAGATTCAGAATGTGCCCTGTCTCTAGCCTCCTCTTTAAAATCATCTGTCTTGACTAAAAAATTTTTGCAATGATCTGCATTATATTGAAGCAAAGTATCTTCTAGATAGACTTGTTTTTCTGTCGAAACCATTTCAGTGCTAACGTTCTTATCTTGTTCTTGTTCTTCCTTCGTACTGGATCTGTCATCAATATTTTTCTGCTCAACTATGTTACTTTCTTCTCTCTGATCATCTGAATATATTGTAACTGAAGTTATATGTTCAGAAACATCATCTCCTTCACTTAATGGTCTCACATCATTGTTTGAATATTGTTCGACGTTTGTTTCACTGTCGGAATAAAGATCAACAATTTTTCTATCTTCTACTTGAGTTTCAGTGAGAGAATCGGTGAGATTTTTATTGTTTATATCTATCATCTCTTTAGATAAATCATCTTTCCTGTCATTAGCCCCCATTAAATTAGGAGAAATCTCTGATGTTTCATTGGCATTGTCTATTATCTCATCAGTTGATTCAAGAATATTTTGACTGTTGATATGCATTTCGCTACATTTATTTCCTGATTGTACCCCAGGATGTATTATTTGTGGATCTATTTTATTTAAAGTAGTTGGATCTTTTCCATAATTCTTCTGAAAGATCTGATTTTCTTTACTTTCTTCTGTAGAAGCTTTTAGATCTTGCATAATTATTTCAGAGCTAGTTATAGCAGCATCATAATTTGACATATCTATTCCATTAATTTGCATATCGCGTATGCTTTTATCTGTATTTGGTACTGTTTCAACCAGATTATCTTTAAGTTCAACATGTTCTAATAAATTTTTATCCGACGTAGATTTTATTTCCAATATACTATCAAGAAAATTCGGATGATTGGCTATAACGGGATCTAAAAAAAATTCTTCATGTTTGTTATTTCCTTGATGTTGTAATCTTTCATTGGTAGCTTTTGTTTCTTGCTTTTCATTGGAAAATTGAATCGTTGTCTTTGTTTCTGCACTGGATGTATCTTTTAGATCTCCCTTATTTCTTGCTTCATTATTAACTAGCTCTTCCGAATCATTGCTCTTTTTGCTATTCTTTTCCAGTTCTGATCTATCATCTTTGGTAATTACTTTGCTAACATTGGAAGAATTCAAATCATAAATCTCATTGAAAATTGGATGTGGATGTGTCAACATTTCATTATTGTTTATAACACTGGTTCTCGATCTTCTACAACTTTTAGATGACACGACTTCTGCTGGAGTTTCTTCAGCATCCATGAATTCTTCTTCTTGCTGTACATCGTCACTGCTTTCACTGCTCGAAGCTGATGGTGTATGATGTCGATAGATTTTAGTTGGATATGGTATAAGATACTTATTATCAACAACTTGAATGACCGAGCTGCTTTTCTCGACATATACTTTATTTTCTGTCATATTTACTATTTCCTCCGTCTTCCCATCTCTTATTATAATGACGTCATGGTCAATGTTATTTTGTTTTTCATTGTTGTCTTCCACAATTGCTTTGTTAACTTCAGTTAAAACGGGATCGTTTATTACTCTACTAGTATTATCGTTAACCTTAACAATATTTTCTGGATTATCTTGTCCTTTAGCTTTTTTGATTATCATATAGCTTTCAACATTCCCATCATTCAAACTTGTTGTTAAATTATTAATATCTTCCAAGTTTTTTAAAATTGTATCTTCTATAGCATCCAGACTTTCTATCTCATTATTATGATTTTGGGTCAACGACAAACTATTTTTAACATAGACAATGTTGTTGGGATGAGAAGATTCCGCTTCATTTGGCACTTGTGGGGAGCAAACTCTTATAATAGGGGTACTTTTACTTACCGCTTTGGCATCTTCTGTTGATTTAGGATCAGTCAATTTGTTATCTAGAAGAAATTAAGGAAAAACATTTTTTGCTATAAAGATATAAACGCTATGGTGAAACATAAACTTTTTTGGTTTTCAAAACTAATAGAATTGGATATTCCTTTTTCACATATTAGGAAACTTACCTTCACCCCTGAATTCACCTAGATCTGCTCCCTCATTACCTGCCTCATTTTCATTACCGACCGGCGGTCCCCAGATTCTCATCAAAAATGGCTTTAGTTGTGTTTTATTTAGTTCGTTGTATGCCTTTTCTAAATCACCATGATGAGCAGTCAGAACAGTTACTATATCCTCTCTGCTGTAGTCACCGCGAGAAGCCAGTTCGGCATACTAAAAAAAAAAGAATTTTGTAGGAACAACTCATTTCAAATTATTGTATCTCGTATCCCATTTTGGTTTCGATTTTTCGGTATCTCCCAGGAGATAGGACCGCAAATAAAGTCTTTATCAAACATACAATTTTCTCTATTTTTGTGGCGCTATAAATTTGCAAAATTATCTTTAAAATTATATAACTTAGTTTATACCAATACTCAGATAGCAAATAACCATAGATATAGTACGACAAATCTTTATAACTGTAAAATTTCAACAAAGTACGAATAACAAACATTGCCGGAAGATGATTTTCCGTATTTTAAAATCCGCTACACATTTTAAAAATGCCAAATATCTGTATTTTTTGTAAAAAATAACAAGGTTGTCATGGAATTACGAGAATCTGTCTAATTCTATATCTTAAAACGTTGAAGAACCAAGATGTTGATTATATTTAGATTTAACTACTAATCAGCAAAATAACACAAAATATCATTACAAATTTTGAAAAATTAACTGTTGGAATTGACGGCCATTTTCAAATAGTTCATATTACTTGAAATTTCCTATTGATACCTAGATCGGAGGAATCTCACTGCCTGTTACGCTTCTAAAAATCCAAAACTTTATCTACAAGATCATAAATAGTAATGTTGCAAATATGTGAAACGTCGTTAATACAAATTTAATTTCGTGTTGCGGTAAATAAACTGCAATTTGTTATAGAAAACCTGTCTTTTAAAGTAATTTATTCATGACCGACAAACCAAACGGACAAGTCTGTCTGAATATTTTTTTTATGTTCGCACGGTTTCCGAGTAACAGAAGGGGAAAGTCTGAAATATGTGTATTGCTGCGATGATTTAAAATCCCTTAAAATTATAAGCACCTATTATCTTCTTGTGAACGTTCAATGATTTTTATCACTAATGTTACACTCAGAAGTGTGAAATAAATATTTCTTACAAAAAGATTAAAACGACTTTATTAGTTGGTATATTGAAAACTACAAAATAATAATTCTATTGGTTCTGGTACTTTTGAAGATGGTGACTATAAGTATTGAAGAATGATTTGAATATATATATATATATATATATATATATATATATATATATATATATATATAAATGAAGAGCTATCCGTTATTCATATTCTATATATATACGTGTTTTTATTTATAACTATTTTTCTTGATTATTAATTCAATGATTCTTATATCGCTTTAACTAAGTACTTCTTTGTAACATTCTTTTATTCTAATACAGCCTTGAAAAAGATAGCCACCGCTATCGAAACGTTGGTAACTGAAAAAGAGTTTTCATTATCCTACAGTCCATAGTGCCGCAAATATATATACACCAACTTTAGAACACAACCGTTAAATCCGCATTCATACTGGGAAGTTATGTTCTATTCAAGAAGTTCTATTAGCATGTTCATGTCCACGGTAGGTTGTCCTATTTCCAATGAAATAAGATACTCTGTACACTATCAAATCTGAATAAACAATTTCAACTTACTTTCCTCTGCCTCTGTTCGACACATTCCTCAACAGAAGGCCAGAGATTACCTTTGTGTTTTATCAAGGCAGATTTGGCTTCAGTTTCAGAGACTGTACCAACGATATTGATAGGTCCTTCACGACCCATTTCTGTGGCCAAGGTTTGAACACTGCCAATTGTCGCTGCCCAATGTTCTTTCAGCCAATTTATCGGATTGGAATCTTTGCAATGCAGAATGGCTACTTGAACTTCGTCAGCTGTGAATTTAAACTGTTCTGCTTCCTGTAATGCAATATGAATCAGATAATCAATTTATGAAATATAGGCAATTTATCAGACAGATTATAGCTCAAGTTACTCACCCTTAGTAATTTTACTACCTCCATTCCCGAGGCTCTGATTGAATCATATCTCTGAAAACCGTTTTCTTTTGGACCTGAATACTCCCTACTGAATGGTTCAGGTAGCTGGTGACTTGGATCAAGCTCATCCTTAAATAAATAAAAAAAGAATCTTATTGAAGTCTGACATTTAATAAGTCGTTTACTCTCAAATGTTTCAGTTCAATGAAAATCGGTATGTAAATTGTTGTGATATGTCTCAGCGTGAATCAAAAGCCTTATAAATATGTGATAAATAAAAATCAATGAATTTCAAAATGCACCCTATAAAATTCGGAGAAGCTTGATCTTCTATACAGTTCCTGTTTCCTCAGATCCATTATACTATTAGATAAGCGACTATTCATTGGTTGCCTTTTGTCTTTCTGATGAGATCTTAATGAGTTAGGTATCTCATCGTAATCATATGGTAATGGGCTCATATCTCTGCTACCAGGTAGGCTCTAAAAATCAACTTGCGTTAGATCTTTAAATTATTATCAGACATTGAGGAACCCAAACCTGTGAATCAGTAGTCATCGAGTGTCTACTCAAAGAACGATTCAATGACCATTCCGAGTTTCTTTTCTCTGTCGATGGGGCATGTATAGACTGAGAGCGTTTCAACTGGCTACATCGACTGGATCGACTCGTAGGTCTTGTTGCTCTTGAAGAGTTTGGCGACTTTTCCACAGGAATTATTTCTTCGTAAGTCTGGGGTTGTGATAGAAATGGTTTTCGTAAATCAAATCGAGCAATATAAATACTTTCAAATTCTCACCTGAGTTGATATACTTTGTGGTGGTGGTGAAGTTCCTGTTGATATCGTCACCACGATTTTGTCATTCCTGGATGGTACACTTGCACTTTCACTAACTATTGGAATAGTTTCAGGTGGCGGAGAAGATCCACAAGCTTTTGAAATTTTATTATTATTTCCACACACATCACTTTTCAGTGCCAGTTCCATTGACAAATCCTCCATTATTATATTAGTTCCAGAGAATGGTTGTTGTACAATCTCTGCAATAACACAGGATGTAAGAGTTAACATTTACACTGACACACACTTACACTAACACACAATCACAAATAAATATTTTTAGTAGATTTGTTAATTGATTACACACATGGTATCACTTGAATTTTCATATTTGAATGTATTTTTCTACTTTTTGTGGAAAGATGTAAACTTAGTTCCGGGCCAAAATGAAATTTTTCTACTTGTCCTACCTTTCTTAATGTCCGATGATAATGTAACAGGAGGTTTATCGGAAGTCTGCAATTTGCACATTCTATTTAATACTGATTCTGTTTCACTATAATCCTTGCTATAATCGTCACTAGATGTATTCCGCTTCAATTTATTTTTGGATTTCGTTACAGGTAAATTTTTCGGTGATAATTCGTCGTCTGTTTCTACTTTAGCATCTCCCCTAACGATTTTTGCATCAGTACTAGCAGTCTTGCAACAAATAGAACATACTCGTGTGCCTGGGTCGTTAACAAATGTGCAGTGTTCACATTCCCAAGTGGCCTTAGAGATATCAACTTTTGGTGATATTTTACTCTCACAGTCTGATTCAATTTCTTCATTTATAATATCGCTCTCATTGTGGCTAGGACTTTCTGATTGTTCATCATCTGATTCAACAGAAGAGCCTTGAATGCTTTGCCTGCTTCTGGCAACAGATGTTCTATCAATTCTATCGACTGTGTTTCGCCTGGTTATCTCTTTTGGCATAGAAGAAGAATCTCTCAAAGGCCTTTCTTTGATTACAAATCTGCTTAGAGATCTTCGTTCACTTTTATTAGTATGACTAAAGGTAGATCTCCTATCGTCAATATCGTTCTCATCATCAGTATCTTCTACTTCTCTATATTTCATTCTGCTCTTTCTGCTTAGCGTCGACTTTCTCGACTTCATACTATGAGTGGGGGAAGCGGCTCTTGAATGAGCACATGATCTTGAATCTGGATGCTTTGGAACAGGATATGGATACATACTGGAAGGATGTTGGCCGTGCCAAGTACCCATCCACATTGGATTCATTGGATAACCAGTGGGGATCATATTTATACTCATATTACTTCCTCTTGGATCCTCGCAGCTGCATTGGTTCATCCAGATACCTTGACAACATGTAGCAGGGTAATTTAGCTGGGCCATGGATTGGGCCTAAAATAAGAACAAGTCCAGATTGTATATGGAAAACAATTCGTTACGAGTTAGATATTTTTAAATAGTCAAAATTACAATGGAGAAAAAATCATAGGAGCTTCAAAACTAACCTGCTGAATTGGCATGAAACCAATATGTTGATGTTGGTGTTGCAACAATGGATTATTAAGATCAAATACTGACGTGGTATGTGGAAGACCTCTTCTTACACCTGGTGCACTGGTGTTACTGAATTTTCTTTGTGTCCGAATTCCCACATCAGATCCTGAGATACTTCCAGCTCTTTGACAGTTATTCCACCTTTCTTGTTCCCAATCTGGGTAACCACTATCTCTACTGGATGGCTGGAATAGAAATACATGTAATGATTACTTCATGAAATTCGTAAACTTCAGATACTCCAAACATACCTGTTCAAAGTCTGAAACAGTCGAAGGTAAATTTGAAGTTGTTCCACGCATAACCATTTGGTGCTGTCTATATCTTTGTTGAAGTGATGGACTGGTTGAGTGGATGCTTTGATTAAATTCTTCCTTACGCTTTTCTAATGAATTTCTCGATGCATCAGAACGAAAAGCTGTAATTAAAATGGGCAAGATATAAAGGTATTATCATAAAAGTGTGGAATATTGTATTGAATCAAACAGTGGTTTATAAATGTTCTTAGTATTTATACTTTCTGAACTCACAACTGCTATTGAATAAAGGTGTTGGTGGTAATGGTCGTTGTCCCATTGATCCTCTTCTCAGATTTGATGGTACTGCAGTTTCTTTACGAGGTATAGTTGAAGAAAAACCCTGAAAAATAATAACCATTATCGCTCCAGGTTTCAATAAATCTTACAAGATACAACAATTTCTGAACCTCCATAGAATAAATAGGTGCTATTACAATAATTAACAGAGCTTTGATGAAAACAATACTCATTGTTAAACTTGTATTCTTAAATAATTAAAAGAAAAATGCTGTTATTTAAATTTCACATATTGGTATTTTCTAGAACTATGTTTTTATATAAATAAGGCTTTGGATTCAGAGACAAAAAAATAGAAATAAAAAATGGTTAGATAATGTCAATTACCTGATTCGGTCTTCCGGGTATTGGACTAGGACATGGGGACGGCCCGATGGAACCAGCGCGTCGGTGGCGTCTTGGAGGCGGAACAGGAGCGGCAGGGGGCTCTCCTTTTGGCGGTAGTGGAGGACGTATGGTCTGCTCTATTCTCTATAAGTATATTTTAGATAACAGCTCGATCATTAAATCATAGAAGATAACATATTTTTACACCAATACTAAAATTTCTTTGGAAAAACTTGATTCAGGCAAAGAAAATGACTTCCATTATCTTTGATTCAGGTAAAAATAATTGTTTCAGGATTAGGTCATCAAGTAATTTGTCTGTACCCCCTCACCTCAGATAAAGATCCTGATGAGACATCTTGAAAGGAAAGATTTGAAAAAATGAATAATCTATAAAATGTGGCAAGTAAGAGTAAAACTCATACCCCGAGGGTTCCGTACATTTATTTTACTGTGAAGCATACTATCAAAATACAAGGACTTTATAGGAGAAATCTGGTGTTATAAACAAATTAATAAATACATTTTCATAAATACATTAGTAAACCTTTGAAATATGTTTTATTTGTATCGTTATATTCTACTAGATACTCCTATCCGCTTCATATGGGGCCACAGGAAACCGTAGTCTTATAGAAATATTTAACACATTTACACAATTTTATACCAAATCAAACAATGATCTATAAGGTATATCTATACCAAACTACAATTGGATCCGTCCTGTAGTTGATTTTTGATAATCCAAATATACACATGTATAATTTTAATATGGATTATTATATTTTTTCACATTATCATTATATAAGTATATTTTTTATAGGAATATACAAATTATATATTGAAAAAAGTGAGACCATACTGGGTATTAAACTCGGATCAACAAGATTAATATAAATGCTGACTGCTATACCGGTGTGGATATACCTACGGCTTAATCTCAATTTAAGGAGCATTGAAGTTCTTTTTTTTTTGAATAACCAATTACTGAATTCATGAAGCTTTATCATATTATGTTCTATTGCCTTGTCTTTGTATATATTGTGAATCTTTTATTTTTGGTGATAACTCTTTGATCGTTTTTGCCAGAATGACATATTTAAAAAAAATCTTAATTATTTTTTTTCAAATATATTTAGGTATATTACACAGGCCATTTTATTTTTCATGTACCAATATCTTTGGAGATTAGGGAAAAGAGAAAGGATGGACAAAAGCGACACCATATGATTTCCTTTGGTTTTCAGTTACGGATATCAAACAAGTGAAACGGGTGCTCATTTGTGTTGTTAATATATTAGGTTTATTGATTTCTCTACATTTCTAGAGAAAGTTTGTGGAGTTTGATAAGTTTATTTGATTCTATATCATTTGATCTTAATTAGGTACCTATTGTTAATTTCCTAATTGTAGAAATATTAATAATTATAATTTGAAGAAATTGGCCTCAAAATTACTTTCCGATAACCAGGGAAGTATTTGTAAATAAAAACCAAAAGATCTAAATTCAGAATAATATTTATATTCTAGAGTTTAGAGTACTCACTTTTCGGCTATGTGTTTGTCTTTTTGGGTGTCTGTGATACATATCATCGCAGGATATGCAGAATATTTGTGTACACTGATCGCATTTAACGGATGGCGCTGATGATCCGCATAACTGACAATGATTTCCACTTCCTGACGAGCCTAGTATAAAGAAATCAATGACATTTGTCTTAATTTATCTATTAGAATTTATTTAAAATATCAATGAATAAATAGAATTGATAGACAAATATATAAATGGTTTAATAAATAAATTTGAAAACCGGTGGTCCTATCCGGGATTCAAACTTTATCAGTGTACAAATGAAAATTAACATATAAAATACTCTACCTTTGGGTAAAGGAGCATTTGAGTATTGGCCAAATTCAATCACTTCATAGTCAGGTTCTATATTATTGGAGCTGTTTTTTTGACTTGTCGTACGTATCTTCACTTCTTCCTTTGGAATAGGTGGTGGAGGTACGCCTCCAGTTTTATTCTGCAAGAATGTTTATCTATTTATTATTCATTAGCAAGAACTAAAATTAATTAAAAAGTATCAGTTATCAGTTGGTGCACTGAAATGTACAAAATAATATTAAATCTATTATTGGTGCTGGTACTTTTGAAGTTGT
The DNA here is from genome assembly GCA_958507055.1 of Crioceris asparagi. Lineage (NCBI taxonomy): Eukaryota > Metazoa > Arthropoda > Insecta > Coleoptera > Chrysomelidae > Crioceris > Crioceris asparagi. The sequence continues at coordinate 49,336,127 of OY293827.1, forward strand.
GCAGTTGCAGTTAGATTGAAAACTTTTGGCACCAACTTCACAAGTATCTACCAGCACCAATAATTAATATTATTTTATACATTACTGTGCATCAACTGATAACTCCAATTTCTTATAAAAATATTTATTTCACACTTTTGAGTGTTACATTTGTCATGAAAATCGTTGAACGTTCGCCATTATCCATATATGCTCTGCTTGTATTTGCTATTATTCAGAAAACTAAGAACATCGTCGCGGAAATACGCATAGTATAAACTTTACCATAACTCTTTTGAAAAAAAAATCAATTGAACTGTTTCCAGATATTTTGGTATCTTTAATTCCACCATCTCAGATTTTCGAGAAAATTTGCCCCCTTCGAGGTTAGTTTTCGGAGGGAAGGAGATTTCCGATTTGCGTGTTTATCAATATGATATGAATCAAAAATCCAAAATCAGAGTACGTTTACTATATAAAATGCACGCACGAACCAAAAAAAACAAACAGTCGAATTGTATCCCTCCTCCGTTTGGGGTTTGTCGGTCAAAAATAAAAAAAAATGTGACTTGATTTGACACACAAAAAAGGGACACCTGACTTTTTTCGGTTTTAACTAATACCTTCGCACAATTTAGCTTATTTGATCATTCAAGTTGTAAAATTAAGAGATATCTGAATCAAAATTTCAATGTGGTGGTACCTATTCTTCTTTAAACTGGAAACCCACCCGGAACTTTCGAATAATTGCAAAAATTTGTGATTTCCTTTTCAGCTGTTTTTCGTTTATTGATTGATTTTTAACAATATTATGAGCAATGCTTCCCGAAATTGTAGGGCAAGTTTTTCCTTTAAGCGGTATATTGCATGCAATTTTCAAGGTGGCCGGTTTTTTGTCTGCCAGTGTAATTTACTACTACTGTTCTTATGTTTATATGTACCCACCTTAATAAAATATTGGTTTGCTTGCTTTTGTTACTGTTATTATATGTAAAAACTAGGATATATGTAGTAAACATACAGGAAATACATAGTGAGAGTGGCAAACTATTTAAATTCAGGTCTACGTCACACTCGCGCTCGCTCCCGATTGGTGAACTGCTGATCGAGACAACCGTGTCTCTCTACGGACCGTGATTATAAACGGGAAGTAAATTAGATTTTAGCTCTCGGTTTTTTGTCTCCCTCAGCTTCGCGTCTGTCGACAACACAACCTCGAGCTAAAATCTAATACTTTTTTCCCTTGTGGAACAAATAACCATTATTTTAAGCCTTGATAAAAATTCTGTGCTTGTCTGTCCAGAGTATAGCTTCAAATATTGACGCCTCAAGGAGTTGTCAATTGTTGTGTTGGCCAGACTGGAAATATTTATCTTTTTCATTTATTTGAACCAGGAACCCCCTAAAATCATAAAATTTTAGAAGATATGAGAACATAGCTGCTAGCTTCTAAGCAGAGAGAACAAATCTTCTCTCTGCTGCCAAGTCTATTAATTCCAATTAATCTTACTAATAAGAATAAGCCGTTTCTGCACTTGTATCAGTATCGCATCTGTTGTGTTAAGTATTGAATATACCTATTTCATATATTGGAGGGCTCGTATGATTGTATTTTAAGAAGTAAGATTTTGAAAATATAATGCAAATTTAAATATATCTTCATTTTCTTAGGTATATGAATCCTACCCATAATAATTTAATATTTTGTAAAAATTAATAATTATTAGGTGAAATTGCATTGTTCTGCCTAATCTGGGATTCATTTGAGCATGCGCAAATGTCAAATAATTTGTTGCAGCGTTGCCAAATCTTTTTTAATATTATAATAATTACTTCTTGCATTAATGCATCATGAAGTAGTTCATTTGTATAACTAGAGCGCTGTATAAATCTAAACAGCGCTCTAGTACTCGAGTATAACCTAACCTGACTACCCTCAAACCTCACCTTCAGACTTCAATTTGTTTTTCTTCAAGTATTTCTTAGTCACAATCCGAAAATTAATATTTAATTACCCGGAAAATAATGCAAGATTACAAAAATTATGTAGCAATGCTTCTTGAAACTAGAAGCCTCTGTGATAATATAATATCTGATATAATTTTAAACTATTGAAGAGTTTTTAATAATCACTTGGAATAATTTGTTTGTTCTTATCTTTATGTTTGGTTTTAACCCATATTTATAGGATTTTTTTGCTCTAACTGATAATGATAAATTGTACCCAGTAGTAAGTATTTTTTACCAGGAAATGTGAATTAGAAATATTAAATTATAGAATAAAATAATGTTTATCTTGTGGTCTGTTAAATATATCCTTATTCAGTGACCTCAAACCATGTTCCATATTCCCATTTTCAGTTGATTTTACTACTCTATGGATTTTACTGTTATAAATTTATTGTCAGTTACAAGAAGACTGGAAAGAAGGAGAGTACACTTCCTATGCTTCTCTACTTAGCCACATGAGATCATAGAAGTTGCATATCATAGCGTGGCCTCGTGTACGACGAACATTGACGAACATCTTGACAATTACCTTAAATATTTGTTGTCTTTATTTATCTTAGTGATCTGCTGTTTTTTTTAAGCGAGAGCCGCTCATTACGCATGGCATTGTGCGCAAAGACGCATTTACAATTTACAAAAGAGATGCATATGAAATCTTACACGATTTTAAGGGTGAGTTTAATCTCCAATTTCCAGTCTTCTTGGTCAGTTACATGATATAAAAACGATGACGATGACAAATAATGGTAATGCAGTTTCACCAATAATTACATTAACACAAACTCCAAAGCCAGAAATAATTATGTATTTCGGTGTTTCGATATATTTTTCGCAAATTTCAGTTTTCTCAGCTTGGCAACATGGAACAATTCACCTATATCTGCTTGCCTCACATTTTTTGTGATATAAATGCGGAGTGGGGAGGTGAAGTGTTTGTGTTTAATAAATATGGCGCAGCAGAAGTTGACAAAGCTTTGACAGTTTTAAATGAAATTTTGGTTAATTTTATCAAACATTCTCCATGACAATGTTTACTTTGCCGAATTTTTGTCGAGTCTGCTTAAAATATGATAAACATTTAATAGATCTAGCAAACATTGAGAACGAACCAAATGAAACACTAATGACCAAACTACAACACTGTGTTTCCGAAGTGGTAAGTATATTTTTTTTAACCTGCATTGATTGAATTGTCTGTTGTTTACATAAAACCATTACGAGCTATCCATTTATCAATTCAGAAAGATTCATACTTATTCCTAATAATTATAAAAGATAATTTGTGGATAATGTACTCTTTACGTATTCTATAAACAATTTATTAATTCATATTTTGTTAAAAATTTAACAAGTAATGGATATCAGTTGGAATTTTTTTCAATTTTTTATGAACAAGTGAATTATTTCTTCAGGAATGGACTGTTTTCAAGCCTTTGCTGTGTCACCCATGTATCAAAAGATTGAACATAGCTTACATGTTCAAAAAACAATGTGTGCAATCTGCAGGAGTGTTGAAAAATTATATCGAACTTGTGAAGGAATCTCAGATGAAAGCTGAATCTCAAATATCTGTTAGTAATGAGAATATACTCGGATCTAGTGGAGGCGCTTATATGCTCTTACCAAACCAAAAATATGTCAAGATATTAGTTAGTGGAACAACAGGAAATGTGTCTTCATCGGCACAATCGAATACGTTTCAAAATGTATTTCTCAACGTTATACCAGCCACGACAATTAATGCCATTAATACTACCCCAATCATTGAGCCAATTAGTGCTCCAAATTCAGTTTCAAACAAAGATACCAAACAAAATCTTTTTTTTAATTTAAATAACACATTTCAAAATTTTATTCCTGTCGCCACTGCAGCACCGGCTGTTGTCCCTCAACCGGTAGAAATAGTTGATAGTAAAATTGAGCCTGTTGGTGCAAAGCCAAATACGGTGAGTGTTAACTTGAACCCGTTGTTCAATGCAAGTAAAAGCGAAGAGGTTAGTGTTGAAGTTGATCCAACAGTTTTTGGTTTGGGGGATTATGATGGAAGTGAGAGTAACGAAGATGACAATAACGATTACGACGAAGTTATCTCTCAAGCTAAAATTACATTGAAAGACTTTAAAACAAATGGCGAGAATATGCCACATAACGGTAGAGATGACCAAAAATACTATGTTCCTATACAGCCTAAGGTACAACAAGAAGATTTCGTAACGTCAGGACAACACTTTCTGTTTAGCCATTCAGATAATCGAGGAGCTTTGGTATGTGAATCCTGTCAGAAATCGTTTAGCACGAAAAAAATGCTGAGGACGCATATAAACCAATTCCACATGGGAAAATTGCCATTCAAATGTGAGACTTGCTACACCGAGTTTTTGACGAGATCCGAATACGAATTATGTGGCAAAAGCCATCAACTTGAGGCAGAAGCATTTAATCAATCTATAACGTTACAGGATCTAGCAAATGATTCTTATCAAGGCTCGGCAGACCCTGAAGCAGACATACCACCTTCAGCAAACGGCAGATATGTTTGTAATGTTTGTTGTAGTACCTTCAATAGTGCGGCTGGCTTATTGAGGCACAAAGTGCGTAAACACAATCATGCAAATAAGAAGAAATATTTTATCAAGGGTATGAAGAATGCGAGATGTGATATTTGTAATAGAGAATTTTCCACAACTTCATATTTACAATTGCATAAGAAACTTCATTTAAGGGATGATATCGGCTATAAATACAAAGTATTTGGTAAAAGTAAATATGTAGAAGTAGACATTAAGGATGATAAGTATAGCGACTGCAAAGATGAAGAACAACTGTCTGATGGTGATTTTAAGCAAGAAAAAATCACAGATGAGTATGAGTGTACAACTAATGGAGAGAAACATGCAAAATCCTTGAATGATACAACAGAGAGAGTAAAAATGGAAACTGAAAACAGTGAGCAACATTCTGATGACAACAACTCACATATTGATGATGAAAACTTCCCTAACGAATGTAGTTCTTATCCAGAGAACTCGAACGATGGCGATTCGGATGATGAAGATATGAGTGAGAAGAATTGAACTCTTATTGATAAATACCTACATTTCTAAGGTATTTAATTTTGATAATATTCTGAAATTACTTCATTTCATTACGCATAAAAACATTATTTAGCTACATTCATTCTTTTGAACAGTATGTAAGAGAACAGTCAACCAGATATTTAACTTCACTTCACTGAAGCAATTCAAACACCTTCATAGTTTCGTCTTTAAATAATGGTGGAATTATTAACCAAACCCCTACATAGGGTCGTAGGTAGTTTCAAATTAAATATATAAATAGTAATTTATGAGATAAGGGATGCATATATAAGCACTTCTTCGATACGATATCGATGCCAATTTTGAACGGTATTGTTAGTTCTGTGAAGTTGGCATGCAGAGTTAAAGAAAACAAATGAAAACCACAGGATTGTTTGACCATGTTTGACCACCGATGAGTTCGTGTGACACATTCTATTATAAAAAATGAAAAAAATCGATAATTGAAAATAGCAGTCATAAAGCAACGCGATCGACCATGTTTGACAATTCAGATTTTTTTCCAAACGAATAAAAAAATATTTTAAAATATTGTTTGACAAGTTGATCTCTGAAATTTGGTACCGCAAAATGAAAGAAAACTAATGAAAATCACAGAATCGTTTGACCATTTTTGGCTGCAATTTTCAATAATAGAAAGAACATTTTTTTTAATTTGAAACAAAATTAACGATACAAATAAATTTTATTTTTAGATTTGATAATTAAAAAAATAATTAGAACATGATCATTTGGGTGGGATTACCACGTCTGCTTTTTATAGATCTCGACCAGCACTTTTTTGTGAAAGAAATCGAGCATCAGCTTGTTCAGATATATTAAGAGGCTAGTGGGGCCTAACGCAAGATTGCAAATCTCTGGAACCGGGGATCGATTGAAATTATTTTGAAGGAATACGCATACATATTTACCTAGAAGCATTAGTTATCTTCATGCCAATTTGTATTTAAATAATTTAATATTAACATTACTGTTGCTAGATTTCATAAAAAAAGTTGTAAATATTATCTGTATTGAATCCCTGTATCGGTATCCTATGCATCCCTAACAATAATGTGCCTTGTTCATGTACCTATAATGAAGAAAAAAAATTTTTTTTTCGAATTGAATTTTAATTCCTGGTTGAAAATGCTTTTCATATTAACTGTTCAAACATATTTTTCTGCCATACTCAACTCCTTTTCTCAATTACTTTGATCATATTATTCATAAACCACGTATGAATAATAGGATAGATGAAATGCAATTTTTTATTGTGGTTGTAGTTTTAGGATTATTAGTTATGTGAAACTAATTGTGATGTGTAGAAAATTTCCAAGAAATTTTTTAGCGTGAAGGTAGAGAGTCGGACTGCCCTTCTAAATTTAGAAACGTGATCTATCAGCGCAATTTAGGATAAAATAATCATAATTGTATTTTTGTTTAAAATAAGCTCTATTTTAAATTTTATACCTATATTCTGATAATTTTAAGCTGACATCCCTCAATATATTGCATATAAACAAAGGTTTTGCTTTTATGCTGATTATTTTGAGGTAGACAGGATACTCATTATCTTTGAAATTAAGCCATATAAAAAATGAGGAGTTCAAGTTGACACAATGTTATTGACAACATAATATTTAATTTTTATACTTACCTACACGGTGTATCTTCGGTAAAAACATTGATCGATTGTGAATAAATTTTAACTACAATCTGAAAATATGGTGATTGTCACTGGGGGACATACGTATAAAATACTTTCATGTTAGGTAGTTGCATTTCTGGTTATGATGGAAGATTCTATTTGGAAAAATGGACTTTTGACGATTTTTTTCAAAATTCTTTTTTGATCACTCTGTACAAATAATTATCAAAATATAAAAATACTGATACTGTAGATCTTCTACTAGAAAACCAAACCCAAATCGAATATTAAATGCTTCCACATACGATTGATAATTTTGTTCTGGACTGCGATGAAGGTATACAATTCGACTGTGTGCTTTTTTTGTGCGCGCGTTGTATATAGTAAACTTACTCCGATTTTGATGATTTTTGATTCATTTAAAAGAGGAGACTTGAGAAATGGTCCCATATTCATAAAAACGCTAATCCGAAATCTCCTTCCCTCCGAAAACCACCCCCTTCGGGGGGAGGTGGTATAATTAAAGATAGGAAAATATCTGGAAACGTTTAAACTGAATATTTTATTCAAAAGACTTACGGTTTTCGGGATAGAGGCATGTTAAATTCTCAAATATGTGTATTTTTGCTGTGTGGAGAGGGCTATTTCTTTCGAAAATTGAAAATCTGTGGGTACTTCATGAAAGACCTAATTATTCAACATTTATAAAAAAATCCTTAGAGTTACTGTTTTTGAGTTACAGCGGTGGTAAAATGGTAACATATAAAATACTTACGCGTATTTCCGCAGCGATGTTTAGAGATCTTAATAATAACAACTACAAGCAAAGAATATACCTCGCAAATTTTCACGAAAATCGAAAATTTGAGATGGCAGAATTAAATATAGGACAATATCTGGGAAAGTTTAAATTGAACATTTTTTCAAAATAGTTAACGGTTTTCGTGTCACATTGATGTTAAAATCTCAAATATGTGTATTTTCACTATGTGAAGGGGGCGATTTCTTTCGAAAATTGAAAATCTGACGGCACCACATGAAAGACAACAATATTTGTAGCAACATTTATACTGAACATTTTTTCCTTAGAGTTACTGTTTTCGAGTGGTGGTAAAATGGGTAAATCTAAAATACTTATGCGTATTTCCACCTCGATGTTCTGAGATCTCTACATATTAACAAGTACAAAGACGTGGGTAATAGGATAAGCACTATCTTCTTTGGTATTATTGAACATTCAACAATTTTCATGTATGTTACACTCAAAAGTTGAAATAAATATTTGTAAAAAAATTGGAACGACATTATTAGTTGGTGCACTGAAAAATACAAAATAATATTAATTCTATTGGTGCTGGTACTTGTAAAGTTGGTGCCACAAGTTATCAGTCTAACAGCAACTGCACAACTTCAAAAGTAACAGCACCAATAGAATGATTATTATTTCTTTTTTTTCGGTGCACCAACTAATAACGTCGGTCCATTTTTTTGTTAAAAATGTTTATGAAAATTGTACAAGAAATCTAAAAATGAGTTAATATAGAGGTTATTCTATTTAAAGTACTAACAAAGTTGATATCTACTTCCTTAAATGCGACTAACATGAAAATATTTTAGACGTACCATATTTTCAGATTGTATTTATAGTTTGCCTATAATCGATCAATGTCTTTCCCGGAGAACCACCCTGTATGGAACAAACCAAATATCTCTGGAGTTTGCAATTTCGTAATTTTTTCAAGTCTTAATTTTGTTACCAGCCAGATTGACCGAAAGTAATGTTAATTCTAACATTTTTATTGGGACACCTGCTTTGTTTTTTTCGAGTACAAAAATATGGGGTTTCTTATATTTTATTTCATCCATCCAAAACATTACTAAAAATGTACCTGCTTACTTTGAAGCAAAGAAGATGATATCTAGTAATCTATGAATATTACTGTAGCAGTTACAATAGTTGAAATGAGGAAGTATATAATAATAATAACTTCAACAAAAAAGTTAGAGATAGAAAATAAATACTATTGGTTCGGAACAGAAGAAGGATTCATAAAGAAGTTTGCGATCTTTAAAAATAATCTTCATGAAACAAATATGTCGTTCGGAGGGTTAAAAACCGCCACAGACATACAGCCAAAAGTATAACTGTTCTTAAGTAAAATCCTCATTTTTTCCCTATTGAGCTCGCCAATACGCAATAAATTACCTGTGGTTCTGTTGAAAGGATAGCAGTCGATAACAGATCGTTTCGTTCGTTCGAATTTTGTGAAGCAACTGTGATAATGAGTTTTTAAGATATGTTTATTTACATTATAAAGTATAAATAGTTGTCGCTGCTGGTCGAAAACTAATCTGCACTGGGTAAAAGGGGACTTCTGAAAACATTGAACATCTGGGCTGATGTTCTCAATAATTGTGAAGCGTTAGAGCTTCTGGACAAGGCAAATGGACAAATGGGTTATTTTCTGGGATTTTATAAAGTGTAAAGTTCATGTTAACAGGCTAAAAAATACAAGTTCTGGCGGAAAGGATAACCGTAAAAACACCGGAATTTATAAACAGATACTACTCAAAAACTCAACGGTGCTGTTTGAACAATTAATACCTTTGAGTTTAGTTTCATCCTCATCCTCCTCATGAATATAATTTTGGTTAAAAAATGATTGATGTTCTTATTTCTTTTGTATCTCTAGCTCTTGCCGCAAAAAGTAGGTTATATGTACTTTCCTACCGCTACTCTAAGTAAGGAAATTATTGTAATCATGTACAATTTCTGGTGTCCGGTTATTGACAGATGTTCAAGATTTGTCCCTGGTTCCAAAAAATATATTTTCAGCCGTTGGTCTGTTTGCCTGTCTGTCATCTTTGAGAAAAATCATGAAAAAACTTATATGGCCAAATTTTATTTCATATTTATTTAATCATATTTTGCCTAAACGTTCGTCAAAATTAAATATGCCGATTGTTGTTAGTCTTGGCACGCAGAAAAAAAAATGAATCAACGCACGACTTGATTAGACGATTTTTGTATTCGACAGGATGTCGTTTAGAGGAAAGTCGTCAGAGTTTTTGTCTAAATATCCGAGTTGGTTTTGGAACAAGATACTCATACCCATACCCATTTTCAGCTCATAATGTAGCATTCTATTCGAAACCAGAATAATATACTTAATGGGGGTTTCATTTAAACTGTTCAACTTCTCATTACTTCCGTAGTTTACATTATTTGTACCAGACATATTTGCTTGGCTCCATACATAATATAAAAAATAACTTTGCATAATATGCGAATTGATATACCTATCATAAATAGCCGAATTAGATACTGATTAATTGTCTACAAGGTGATGAACTGAAACATGCAAATTGATGGAATATACACCGAATGAAATGGCAATTCATTAGTAGCTGTGCATCAAGTATCTCTCAAATATAGATAATGGCTGAACATTATGACTTCATAATTTTAACACATTTATATATCTCCTAGAAATTTTTAATTATTTGCCTTTTGTTCGTAAATTTTATTTATCGCTCTATACATCACATGTCTCATAGTTTTTATTGCTTTTATCTTTTTTGATGAAATGTTGGTGTGATTGTAGAAAATTTATCAAATTTAATTTCTTGTTTCTCCTGCTTACATCAAAATAATATTCTGTTATTACTTTTGTGTACTATTCGATGTATTGAGTAAATGTACGAATATGAGTTATATAAACTGTAAACCAAATATATTTTTCCCTAAATTAAGTAAGAATCTGAGGGTGAAAAAAATAGCTTTAATAACTGAATGAATTTGTATATTGATAATAGTGTAGAGAAGATTCACTTACCACCCACTGAGGCATGTTTCTTGCAATCCGAAGTCTCGTAGAAGGATTTGATATGGCTATTGGCCGCCACTTATCGTTTTTACTCTGAAATTATTATTAAATTTGCAATTAGATTAGCGTCACTCGCCCAATTTTCTATTTTTATTTATACCATATCATATGTATTTTTATTATAGTCACAATAAATATTTTCGAATTATATCTCTTATTTCTCATAATTATAGTTTTTATATAAAGTATCTCCCAACAGCCTTATACAAGATCCTACCACATATTTATGAGACCAGTTTTAGGTAAGGTATTTTGGGCGGTTTACGGTTCTGAATTTTAAATTTTACAATCGTTTTTTGTTATAATTTCTAACTGCTCATGGACTCTTAGTTACGGTAACATTGTGAAATAGAGCATAAGGCAAATAAATCCTTATCAAATGAGAAAAATATCTATCTGTACGTGTAGAACTTTAATTGAAACGAAGTTCCCTCACGCGGCCTGCGGTAGGGCCGGTAAAGTCACCTAAGCAAAAACCTTTATGCTCTCTCTCTCTCTCTTTCTATTATATACGAATCGCGTTTATGCTCTCTCTCTCATTCTTTGATATGAAGTGTGCTCGAAAAGTAGCGGTCAAATTCAATAAAATCTGAAATGAGATTTTACGAAAAATGCTCGCCTGGCAGTTTTTGTTTTAGAAAATGAAAAAATGAAATATACAAGATGAGTGAAAAAAATGTGATGCCATCATTACATTTTTTAAATGGCAACCCACAGTTTTCATTGTAGAATTTGAAAGGACACATCTTTTTGCGTATGGGAATGTAAATTTAACTCATACCTAGTTACATATTGAAACTTAAGAGTTATGTCAATAAATGCTAACCCCTCTGTTTGCATTAAAGAATTAAACACACTTTTCTGTACAAGAAAGCAAACATGAATGATTTTTAAATAAAGAAAATGCAAAAAAAATATAATAAATCTTCTCTAAATGCGATTCGAATAGACAGGCATTGTGCGCGATCGCACAATATTTTTTTATAATAATTTTGTATTCAGATATTCATCTACGCCAATGGATTGAAATGAATTAACATTTTTATAAAGCAGTTTATTAACTATAAAAAACATATTCTTATTAATATTTGAAAATTATTATAATTTTGTAGGTCTTACAAAAAATTATTAAAATATGTCATGAAAATAGTTTAAAATGTCGTACCATTTATACATGGTGTCACTCCGGGAAGAAGATAAAACAAATCCAAATTTAATAATAAGAACAAATGTCTATTATTTATAAATTTTGAAATATGTCAAAAGCGGTTGGGCATTATACGTGAAATTTATCTAGAATTGAAAGAAGAATCTAAAAATGTAATAAAATATAGGGCGTTCTATTTGAAATAACAAAATTGACATCTACTTCTGGTATAACCGGAAGTGTCACATTCCTCAAAATATTTTGGGCTAGTAGCCCCATTTAAAATTAGTATACCTAGTTCTAAAATTTCAAATTCGGTTCGTTTATATTTTTAAATAGTTTTTATTACTTTCGGTTCTTGTATCAATGGACTCCGCTGCGATTTCTCAGGCCCCATATGCTCTAGACACTTGAAATTTCGACTTCGTACTTAGATCGCAGACATCTCGCCGCCTGTTAAGCTCCAAGTGTGATCCAATATTGGTAATTATAATTATCTCATTCAACCAAGATCATTATTTTGTCGACATGGAACGACAATGGGATCCGTCACCGGAATTACGCACGAGCATGGAGCGTATATATACGTCTCGTTCTCTGGTATATAGGTACTTTCTGGAAGATCGTCTATGGTTATGTCGCAATTGTCAGACGTCAGACGTTATTGTTAATTTAAAGTTTAATTTTGTGTTGTGGTAGACAAACAGTAATTTGTTATGAAATTGCTGTTGCTGGCAAACACATATACATAAGTATAGTTAAAATCGAGAAAAGGATAGCAATAGTAGGTACTCATCGGTACGGTTTAAATCTTAAATGCCCAATAAAAACTATTTTTTAATTTTGTTTTTCAAAAATTTCACTTGTTATTTTATGTACGGAGGGACGCCGTGTATATGAATCTTCAGTGTTTTATAGGTATGACAAAGTAAATGAAGAAATACCTTTTATGACTTGACTTGAATGACTGATAAATTCTAATTCAATTAATTTTCTGTTTTTTGAAAACTTATGGAAAAAATGACAAAAAAAAACGGGGGAGAGGCAAAATATAAAATTATGATTAGTAAGAATTCTCATTTCGATCTAGAAAATACCTGTCATTGTTATTGATTATTTTCAATTTAATTAAATATTATTTTTTAAACTATTTCTTAAGTCTATGATTTAAAAACGCAAACAATATAAAAATCTCTTCAATGAAATAACAATTAGGTAATAATTTCTTTACTACGCCCATGACCGACGTTTATATGTCAATAATTTTCTTTCAAAATTCAAATATCTAAGTTAGCAAATTTTAACTTAGACGGGCTACTTACCTATGAAAAGTTACTTCTGGGTTCGTGGATTCTATTTTATTGTACACTTTGCAAAGTCTAACCATTGTTTCAAGTTTTGAAACCAAAGAATATAATAAAATATTCAAAAAACAACCAAAACACCAAGTATTTAAATAAGGGGGGGAGAAGCTGATATGCGATGAGGCGTGGCCGAACAAGGGATGATGTCAACACAATATATTGTTTAAAGTTCCGTCTATCTCTGTTAATAGGTCATTGATCATCACCAATTGAATCAATATCATTTTTATTTTTCAGTGCACTACCTATATAATGAAACTCGATCCTGTAAAAATACTTATTTAATTTTGTCTTCACCTATCGTGAGCTCAGATCACGCTCAGATATTCGGTAATCGCAGTCTATTACCTCATACCTCTTTGATTTTATTATAGAATCAGTTAATTGCCTGTTCTTCAAAATATTGAAATATTATTTGGGACTTGTTATTGTGATTTACTTGGTACTGTCGTTAACATAACAAACAAATACGAATTATAACCTAGAAACAGGATAAGCGGCATAGACTTCATTGTTGATTCATAAATCGTCCTAATTTCGCCCGTATTGTAACGAACTTGGGCGTGTGCGATTCGTCAGAGGGCAAAGCAACTTGGTCGTTGATGGGGCCCGGCTGGTGTGTGTGGGGCATGCTGCTGCTATTGGTCAGCGATGCATGCCAGGGTCAAAATAATATCCCGAAACTTCTAGTAAGTTTGCGCTATTGGTGAAATGTACGCGTGGCGTTGGAAGTTGTGTGTTGAAGATTCGAATGGGAGGGGCTTGTCTCTATATTGAAGAGGAGTCCTGCGGACTCGAAACAGTCGGTCAGTGAAAAGTGAATGGGTGAGGTGAAGTATAGTCGAACCGGGGCAGTCGCCCGGTGCAGTCGAGTCATTCCAGAGCTGACGAGTCCGGCCGTGGCAGTAGGTCCTTAGTAGGGTGGCTGAAATATATATATATATATATATATATATATATATATATATATATATATATATATGCAAATCCCGTAACATATATATATATATATATATATATATATATATATCGTAACATATATATATATATATATATATATATATATATATATATATCTCGGTTGTAAATAGTAAACATAAATTGTAAATAGTAGTCGATAGCTACTGTTAAGCTATATAAATAGTTGTAGTGTACGAAGAACCATTAAGATTGAGCGAGAATATGAGCACACAGAAAATTTTACTCTTCATTTGAGCATAACTTTTATTCAGTTTTTTTTTTCTCTCAGTAATACACGTTCTACCAAGTGGTAAATGGCTTTAAACAGAATGTTTAAGATAAATCTCATTAAAATAATTAGACCCGTTTCCGCGCTCCAGTCTTTAGCAAAACTCGTTTTTCAGTTGTTACTTTCTAGCAACCGCAGTGAGAGCAGGGTGACCTACAAAAACAGAAAATAAATCAATGCAACCGTTCCCTACATAATCTTTGGCACAGACAGACAGAACAATCGGGGACCTTTGAAATGTATACCGGGTGATTCAATAAGGGTGACGAGGTACTGTATCTCAGGAACTAATAGTTGAAGTTTGGGAAAAAAATCCTTCAAAGGAAATCGAGAAAGGAAAATTGCTGGAAATATTTTTTAAATTCATACGTCCACCGCTAGGGGGCGTAATAGCTTCGATCGTATAAAAAATGCGATTTTTTCGAAAATTTTCCTATAAGCTTAGACATGAATATTCTCACGTTAATGTCAACATAATGGTCCATCTTTTTGATAGGTATATGATTTTTTATAGTAGGACTTTAAATAAAGGCAGGAGGGCATGCTAAACGTTTTGGACTATTAGTGTCAATAACTTAAGTTTGACTTAACGTAATTTTGTTAACAACGTCTGGTTCAAGAAAGGGAGGTTTGGTATATAAAATAAAACCATCCATGCCATTATGATTCTTGCCGCTCTCGCTAGGGGCAGATTTTATAAAGTTACCAGTTTTTTTATTTCGCTCCGAAATCTCAAATGGAACCGTATGAATATCTTAATAGATTCGGAAAGTAGATCAAATATGCAACATAATATACCTATCCAAACAGCATGACGATATTTTCATTCGTTTAAAAGTTATGGCTTAAAAATATTTTATTCAAGTTTCGTAGTCAAGCATGCCATGGACAAATGAAAAAAAAAAACAGTTTAAAACTTTGTTCTTATTTTAATTTAATCACAACAATAATGATATAATTTAACAAACAAGGAAACAACAATTTTAACAAATTAACATTATTAAACAAAATTTACTATTTAAAAAGTTTAACGTTTTCAAATTCAAAATGTCCACCGTTATTGGCATAAATTAAATCTTTCAGTTGTGGATGATACACTAACTTCAATTTCGGCAGCGGAAACGTTTCTAATGGCTTCCCGAATTCTACCTTTCTTATCATCAGGTGTTGTTGGACGGTCTTTATAAACCTATCTACCCCATAAATAAAAATCCAGGACCGTAAGGTCGGGAAACATCACCGGCCAAGGAAAAATGCTTTTCCTACCTATCCATTTATCCGAATACTGCCTCTTTAGTTTTTATAACATTTCAAGCATAATGGTCTGGCCACCTATCCTGTTGGAACTACATGTTCATTCTGTCCTCCAGAGGAATATCTTCTAACAGTATGGGTAACTAGTTTTCCAAAAATTGTAGATAAGTTACGCCATTTAGAAGCTGATCAAAGGCATATGGCCCAATAATTCTTCCGCCCAAAATCCCGCTCCACACATTTACGCCCCAACGATTTTAAAATTAAATTTCCTTTAACCAGTAAGGATTTGTTTCTGACCAATATTGCATGTTATGAGTACAAATTAAGTTTTCCTGAGCTGGAAAAATTGGCCTCGTCAGTCCATAATAATTGGGATATAACATTTTTGTTCTCGTTAACCATCCCCAACAGCCAACAACAAACGTCCAATCAATGGTCGCAATCGGCTGGTATTAATTCTTGATGTAAATTTACATTGTGCGGATGTAATTTAAGGTCTTTTAATAAGTATACGTTAAATTGAGGAATATGACAATCCGAGATCTCTTAACAAATATTTTAATGCTTAAATGTGGCATTAATATAAATTAACACATTTATATCTAATGTTAACTTTTTTCTTGCTCTCCGTACTCTATTTGGGGCTGTGACTGGCTGGACATGCGGTGGACGTATGTATGCATTTCAAAATATTTCCAGCAATTTTCCTTGGTCGATTTCTTCTGAAGGATTTTTTCCCAAACTTCTACGACTATTAGTGCCTTAGATACAATACCTCGTTACCCTTATTGAATCCCCCGGTATATACTTATATATATATAATGAATTTTTAATGATTGGGGTTGCAGTCAAAATGCCAATAAAATTAAAACTCTTTAATCAATGTCGAGCTTTCGGTAACGCTTGTTACCTTCATCGGGACAAACTAAAATAACGAACAAATTAATTATAACAAAAAATATTAATAATATGAACTACTTACAATCGTGAGATTAATGAAATTTACCAGCTACAAACATTTGTTATTATGCATTTAACTTTATGATTGAACTTTTATGTTTCATAATTACAAGTTACTATGGAATTACGCATACTAAGATCAATCTATGTATGTAGCTAATAAAAATGGAACACACTTCAGAAGTTAATCACAGGATATATCATTTAAAAAATGGATATAATATAAAAATATGGCATTATCTTGTATAATATGAAACAATATATTAATTTAGAGAAACATCAGATGGCACACTACGATAATTATCATTATATAATTTTAAAATATATGAGTAAATGGAACTAAGTCCATTTATATCCGAACGTTTATTCATAACGTTTGTTTCTTTTTTTAAATTAATATATTGTTTCATATTATACAAGATAATGCCATATTTTTATATTATATCCATTTTTTAAATGATATATCCTGTGATTAACTTCTGAAGTGTGTTCCATTTTTATTAGCTACATACATAGATTGATCTTAGTATGCGTAATTCCATAGTAACTTGTAATTATGAAACATAAAAGTTCAATCATAAAGTTAAATGCATAATAACAAATGTTTGTAGCTGGTAAATTTCATTAATCTCACGATTGTAAGTAGTTCATATTATTAATATTTTTTGTTATAATTAATTTGTTCGTTATTTTAGTTTGTCCCGATGAAGGTAACAAGCGTTACCGAAAGCTCGACATTGATTAAAGAGTTTTAATTTTATTGGCATTTTGACTGCAACCCCAATCATTAAAAATTCATCATTAATTAGACAGTCAAGAATTTACAATTCATTATATATATATATATATATATATATATATATATATATTTGATAAAATAGATTTTTGTTGGGGATGCAGTCATTAAATAATCATCCCCAACAAAAATCTATTTTATCAAATAATAAACCAGTCAAGAATTCAGAATTTTAGAAAAGTAAAAAAAAATATGTAACTCCTATAGTAACGCGCTATGTAGATTCTACCTAGTAGGTAGGCACAAATGTTGAAATAATAAATTTTGATTATAAAATACTATAATATGGATTTTTTTATTTGTCCAAATATATTTTAAACTACGTTATCATGTAAGTATGTATTTAGTATTTACTATAAACATTTTTTACAAAAAAATGGACCAACGTTATTAGTTGGTACACTGAAAAGTACGAAATAATATTAATTCTATTGGTGCTGTTAATTTTGAAGTTGTGCAGTTGCAGTTAGATTGATAAATTTTGGCACCAACTTCACAAGTACCACCACCAATAGAATTAATATTATTTCATACTTTTCAGTGCACCAACTAATAACGTCGGTCCAATTTTTTGTAAAAAATATTTATTTCACACTTTTGAGTGTAACATTAGTCACGAAAATCGTTGAACGTTCGCTTATACCACTAATATCCTATAACCCACGTATATGCTTTGCTTGTCCTTGTTACTATTATGTAGAGATCTCAGAACATCGTTACGCAAATACGTATAAGTAGGATTTTAAGATTTAAACATTTTACCACCGCTCAATCTCAAAAACCGTAACTCTAAGGAAAAAATGTTCATTATAAATGTTGTTACAAATATTATTGTCTTTCAGGTAGTGCCCACAAATTTTCAATTTTCGAAAAAAATCGCCCTCTCCACATTCAAATGCACGCATTTGAGAATTCAACATGCCTCTTACTCGAAAACCGTAACTCTTTTGAAAAAATGTTCAATTTAAACGTTTCCGGATATTTATATAGGTATCTTTAATTATACCAACTCAGGTTTTCGAGAAAATTTGCCCCCTACACTCTCTTCGGGGACGATTTTCGGAGGATGGGATTTCGGATTTGCGTTTTTATGAATACGGGACCATTTCTCAAGCCTCCTCTTTCAATTAATCAAAAATCATCAAAATCAGAGTACGAATACTACATAAACCGGGCGAACGAACCAAAAAAAATAGACAATCAAATTTTATACCTCCTCCGTTCGGGGTTCGTCGGTCAAAAGGAATAGCACAGAACATACACATATTCAGGTGTGTTTGTTTACCAATATTTGAGAATTATAACCAGAAAACAAAAACTAAAGATTGAATTATACCTTTGGAACTAAACAACTAATCGAATGAACGTTTTATATATTGGTCCGGGCATCAGGTAGTTTTATACGTGGAAATAAATGAAAGACGGATGAAACTTATTTATATTATAAGGGTGGTTCTCCGGAAAAGACATTGAATGATTGTGGGATTGTGGGATAACTTCATTGGTGACATACTGGTCAATAATTTCATTTTAGTCGTCATAGTTCCGGTTATACCGGAAGTAGATACTCTGTATATTACCACATTTTTAGATTTCTTGCATAATTTTGAAGCCATTTTATGTATAATTTCCTATACCTAGGTCTAACCGTTTTTTACATATTTCAAATTTTATGTCAAAAATTAAGCATGCAGTCTAAAACATAATTTTCTTATCAATCTGCATTATGTTTAGTTCAGTGCTGTTATGATACTCATAATAGATATTAAATATAGACTGCATTTATGTTTATTTTAGAAACTGTGTCAATGAAATAGAGCATTAGAGTGATTTGGGATTTTCCTTAAGGTTTGTTTGCGGAATCAATATATAATCATCGTTCTATGAAGTCGTTGCCATACTTATTCTATTTGGTTTTCAATTAATCAAAAATGTTTGCCTTGATTTAAACGTTTAATAGTTATATAGTTTCAACACGATGCGAAGTTAAAGTTTTCATTAGACAAAATTCTCGAAATGATGGGAATGTCGTAACACAATCAAAATTTGCTTCCGAAATTATATTTGGAATGAAAATGTCCTCAACAGTCTAAAAATAAAAAATGTAATTGATTAATCAATGAAATAGTACGGGCTGCAATCTTCCTCGCTGAAATGACTGAAAATAGGCCAGTAATTTATTGGAGGTAAAATAGACCTGCCAATATTAACATGCGATAATAACATTATTTTTAAACATAAATAAACAAGTACATGTGCAGTTTGTTGAACACTAAAAAAATCGTCATTGCAAATAAAAGAGTGTCTGGAACTTTTATTGAACAAAGCTATTCTATATAGAAAAAAAGAAAACGTCTATACGTCTGCGCACTTAATATTTTTGCTGTAGCTGAAAACGATCACTAAAAATACTTACGTTCATGGTGGGACAAATTTCCAGAAGTTAAGGAAGAAAAATCCACTGTCTAGAGTCTAGATCTTGATGTACATGTTGGAGTAGATACAAGCACAAAACTAACTCTTCCGATGAGAGCCGGCCACCAAATTTCTAATATTAGCCCGCCTTGATCCATTGCCAAAACTGGACGGTATAAATACAACCTTACATTCTTGGATCTTACTATACAGACATAGAGAAGACAGCTAATGTTACTAGTATGCTACAAAATCAGATTCGATTCAAGAGTATTTAGAAAGCCATCCTTATAGCAAATCATATCAGGATTACCTACTTCGTAATATGTACAAGATTTACAGATAAGTTATAAAATCTTAATGTACATAGGTATTCATTGCAATGTAATTAGTTGGATTTATTAGGATACCTATTTCTATAACTCTGTCTTCGGAATGTCTAAACTGTAAATCTGAATTTAACATTCTCTAATGCTTTGAATAAAATCACCAAAACCGGAAACAACATTTTATTATTAAACAGAAATAGGTATATTCTAAGTTTATGAAAATAAATAGTTATACAAGAAATTGAGCTCAAGCTAGTTTGGAACAAAATTTAACAAGAAAATATGCAACTAGTAATACTGTTGCCACTAATCCAAAGGTAGTTAAATACTCCATCAGGGGAATTTCTTGATCACGTTGTCGACAATGGACGATCAGACCAGCCTATAATGGAAAAGTTACGGTATTAATAGATTCTGAACATAATTCTTCGGAACACATTGAAAAAGAATTCATTCGTGATTTCATCTTGTGGCTTTCTATAATAATGAACAACGTTTTTTCACATGTGAATCTCCAACAGACCATAATTTTCAAAATTCACTCCTCAAAATGTATCTGAATTGGGTCTGTAACTCCAATAATTCAAAAAAATAATAGCGTTTCTCGTTTATTCTGTGCGAATATACCTTGATCTGCCAGTAATGTTTCATAAATCGCTACACAGTCTTTAGACTGCCGTCAGTACCATAGATTATAGAGTACCTATATATACTGAGAGTCAGTAAAGAAGTGAATAGCCCATGAATTGACACTTATAACAATCTTGTACATTCTCAGAGATGCAACTCAAAAATCGTTGAATTTTTTGAAAAAAAAAATGTAACTTAAATTTTGCCGGAAATTACTTTTTCTTCAATCTTAGATAACAATTTTACTTTTCGAAAAATAAACTATTGGGAGAATTGTTTTGGGAGGACATACTGGATTTTGAAATGTGATGATCACTCGGCACTCCTCTTTCTAATAAATACGAATTATCAATACCAGATACCAGTACGCGTTTACTATGCAAATCACGTGAGCAAAACATACACTGGAATTGTATGCCTAATTATATGTTAAACGATCTAAATATATGGTATTATAGTAGGTACATTTTATATCCTCAAAAACACCCACCCCTTTGAGCATTCGTCACTATGTTCTTCTGGATTTTTTCAAATATCATCTAATCTTACCTCATAGGGGAAAATGTCTTGATAGAAATTATAATGAATATTGTTCATAAACAAAGACTCAAAACACGTGTTGATAATGTCTGTCGGGTACAGGCTGATAAAACTCGAATGTGATTTGATCTTATGTCGATATTTGTTTACGATTCGATTTGGTAAGTAAATCAGATTTTAGGTCAGAATTGGGTTCAAAACAAAATCAGAATCTCATCGAATTTTGGAACTAAGCCTCTGGCACCCAATTTACGGTATAAAAAGTTAATTATTATCACCTTGTATATCTCGCTGGTGATATGACTTCAATTTTCTTTTGGAGGGAGTATGCGCCAATGATTTTCTGAATGCATTAGTGTCGCCATTCTTGCAAAAATTTACCTGTTCGTTAGACTCAAGAACTTCTCTTTACACGTTCTTTGTTAGACTATTTACCAAATCCCACTAAAAAACTTTTTCTAATAGAACAATATTCATAAATACACTGCAATAAAATATCTCCTATATCTGACGGGCCCATACACAGTCAGACATGTCCCTCAACCTGGTGGAATCCAGATAAATATTGAGTCGTGTATGGGCAAGTTGATCAACTTGGTTCGCAACATCAGTTTGCTTGTGTAACCATCACCAAAAAGACGAAAATATCTGGGTGAAATTAATTGAAATAACTTCAGTTTATTCAAAAAAGTTGAAAAATAGTAAGCTTTCATTATAATCCTTGCAAATTGAATTTAATGATTTTCTTCTGAATTATTCTCGATGGGTGAACCATAGTGATTAGCAGATGGCGCGTTCAAATCTCTGGCTCGCTTTGCATCCTCCCGCCAGCCCCTCATGCAAGGTAACTGTAAACCACCACCAGTTTATCTTGGAGATTTATTTTGAGACATATCGTTGGTTTGGAATCTACATCTGTGCTCGAGTAAGAGTACGGCAATCAAAGAAGAAAATATATCTATTTTAAGGTAATGGGATGAAATTCCTACCTTTTTTATTCTATTAGTCACTAATCTTGTTAAAAAAAATCAGTAATTAGGTTGGAAAAATTCCCATATTACCGGCAAATCATTAGCCCTTCTGGCTGTTTTACCATTATTTCCAAAACTGAAACCTTCAAAAACCCTATTAATACTGATGTTTTTCAAATGGTTCGCTGAACCCCATTTCGTGTTGATCAACTAGTTTTATCAATTTGGTTCATGAAAAGATTCGATTGGGCCCTTTAAACTTCCAATCTACGCAAATATTATTGAGACAAAACTTTTGAAAAGTTTAATTAGTTATTATTTTTACTAGAGACTTTTTAAAACGGTCGAGAAAACTAAAAGAGGATGTCATAATGTATATTATTATCAATTTGCATATCTACTGCATTGAAAAAAACTACACCGAGATGGCTATCAGAAGACTCAGTGAACATTAGACTTTTCCATGAAATAAAGGGTTCATTTAATTTTGTATATTTACCCAACCACCATTGGTGTGCACCCACATCGCAACTCTTTCCTCCAACAACTCTGTCATATCCTCCATTATAATGTGTAGTCCATCTTGTCGACCCTGACGAACAACATCAACAGCCAATCCGCCAGCCACACTATAAATTGCCACAAGTTTACCCCATGTGGGTTCGGTTCGGAAAAGAAAATGTCCTACAGCTTGCATTACTCCAGCAACACCTGATTCAGGTGTACGTCCTGTTTGTCGTGAGACTTTGGAATACAATTTGGGATACATTCTTTCCAGTTCGCTGCAGGCTGTTGCCAAGCCTAAAACAGATGATCCATTTGAGTAATCAGTTGTCATCTTACTGAAACTTTTAATTTAACATGCGACACTGATGGTGGTCCTTTCATGAACTATAAAACATGGCCAATATATAAATTAAAGTATTGCTTGGCTGTTTTGTATTACCACTACTGATAAGGCCTCCCCTTCATTGCCTTGACATTATTGCCCCTGAAAGTCTAAAGTGGATTCCGAACCAGATGCGGAACTCTGTGTCATATAGGTAGTATTCTATTAATCGACAAGATTCTATTAACATTACCATTGAATTTTGTCGATTAATAGAATACTATATGATACAGAGTCCCGCTTCTGGACATACAATTCTACTTGATCAAGGGGTTTTTAAAGCGTACCTTATTATCAAACTGCCTTAATATGGGTTTTTTCCATTTATTAATTTATTAGCGATCCTTATACCCCAGAATTTTTTCAGGAATTTTTTAAGAAAGGTATACTCCTAAACTCGTTGACTGCCTTTTCGGTCACTATGACCAAAAAAAATGGTTCCGCCCTGGCTGACTCGGTCTATATTAGGTACCTATGATATGACCTAGTCGGTTTTTTGCGTCCCACACGCCAGACTCTCGGCATCTGATGGTTTTGGCCGGGCGTACTGACCGAACCGTCTGGTAGAAACGCCGCGAAGTGCCAGTTTCAAGCGAACAAATTTAATGGCCAAGAAACAGCAAATAAAAGTGTCAAATATAAGACCTACGTTTCTTATTATAACAAAACGTCAAAAACATATTTTTTTTCTAAAATATAAATTCTGAATTTTATATTATATTACTCAGCACCATAATGATGGTTTTTGCTGAAACAATCAATACATAGATCAGGCTCTCCTTCGCATCCTGCGCAGTAGGTACGAATCCTCTTTATATTCCTTGCTACTCGCCAGCCATGAATTTTTTTCTGTCTCGTAACACGTTTGACATGGTTTGCTATTCTGGAACTCTTTGACGGACATTTTATGACGAGGACGACGATTTCTGTTTGGCGTAACGACTTCAATTTCTTCCCATACGATTTTCTTTTGCAATATACACTCGTCACTTCACGCGGGTTTCCTGTGCGGTTCTTCGTCAAGATGCCAACTAGGTTGGCTGATCATAGTTCTACCGGAATACAGCAATGGCTCAGCTAGTTTCTTCACTACTTTAGATGGGGTTGTTCATTTATGATCAAGATTTTTGTCGGCGTAAATTTCTAAGTTATAAGTATAGCCTCCATTACAACAGAGCTTGAACACATTGATGCCATATTTATGGCGTTTTCCTTTTAAATATTGGCGTATCTCCAGGTTCGAGTGCCGTCTGAAAATTACGGACCACTTTTTCGACCAAATCCTGAACTTTGTAGAGCTTGTTATTTAGGTTTTTTTTGTTATCTGCAAAGTGTATCATCCTTAAGAGCAATTCAAATCGGTTCCTGGACATTGCAGTAGGAGCAAATTCATTTTTAAACATAGGTTCCTTGCTCCAATAAACTGATAGTTTTGATAGACGAACTATACCCATATAAATAACTAATCAAAAAAAAAACGCTCCATCTCGTAGATATCTGTTGGGTACAATAGTATATGAGTGGCATAAATATTAGTTTGCTCGACGATATACTCAAATATATTATCATCAACAAGCGTAGCGTAGAACTCAAGTGGTTCCTGATTAACTTGAAGCTCTGACAGATTTTCATTAATTCCTGATACTTTTATGTTTCTTTCACTATCAGGATCTTGTATTTCTGCAGTTTCATCATCATCTGCATTCTCCACAAAATCTACATTTTCAAGCTGTGCAAGTTCATATTGATCAGTGTCAATAAGGATATTGACACTGACCAATATGAACTTACACAGCTACAGGATGTAGGGCCTCATTTATTTCGACGTCACTGGAACTTGCCGCTAGCTCCTCACTCATTTCCAAAATGTGTTCATCTTCGATTTAATCACTTATTTCGCGAAAAAATATTGTATAATGCTTTGTTTTTTAGGTAAAATAACATCACATACCTTCCAAGTCAGAATTATTCAAAATGTCAAAAGTTCCTGATCAGTAAGTAGTCGTTTTCTGTCCATATTTTGATATCTCGACAAAATTATTCTCACAAGATGTAAACAAAACAAACAAGTAGTTTAGACTAAGCTCTCAACCTTTTCTAACGGTGGCTCGAGAGATGACCGAGACACATTTTGACGAATTTCTTGGCAAAGGTGATGAATATTGGAAAATTTTTTGCAAGACTTCAATATTCGTGGATATCTACCTCAGCGCAATATGAACCAAAAAATATTTTTTCTCTAAAATGGAATATACCGCCCGGCCCTAACGTAGAATATAATAAAAAAACTCTGGTAGTAAACGTGTCAACCTAGTTGAGCTCGAACCCAGGACCTCAAGTTTGGAAAGCGCAAATCTTACCCTGTAGCCATCTGGGGTTACTAACACTAATACTTCAACATATAAGTACCTACCAATAATAATATTGTAATCGAGGTTAATTTGGATATCGATTGTTGTTGGGAAAATGAAATTTTCTATTGGATATCTTAAAGCAAGATGCTGCTTTCCAAATTGTATTTCAATGAGGAGAAAAAGTGTCAGGCTTTCACACATGGCCAGTTCGAAATAGCGAAAAAATATGTCATAATACTACTAATACGTTAATAAACGAGATGAATGGCTGCAGATGTTGAACATGAAAAAGGACAAGGATCTCCTGGTTTCTTCGCTGCATTTTCTCAAAAATCTAATATCGCGTAAAGTGTAGATAAAAATCATTTTTTTTGCAAATGTGTTGCAAGAGACCAGAATTAATTATTTCATACCCCTCAAGCATTTTTTGCTTTGCCTGGGTAAATGCAATGTATTTGCACAACTCCTCCCATGGCTAACATTTTGAACAACTATCGTTTTTTGCGGAAAATCATGTTTTTATATTGACGTTTTTTTGTGTTGTAAACTGTCATCATAAAGGCAAAATTTGTTCCTGCGGTGGTATTTTTACGTCCACACGGCTACTTGTAAAGATTTGATTTCTTACAAAGGCTGAAATTTTTCGCGACATTTTTTCCTAAAAATGGAACAACGATAACACTTGACTTGACCAAATCAGCTGTGTGATATGTGATATTGACTCAGACATTTTGCCAGTTGACAAATTTGCGACAGTACCGCGTAGTAGTGCGTAGTTAGTTTGTCTCTGGTCTATGTGCCTACCTGGAAAAACATCCCGTACGACAGTATCACAGCCTTCCATTGTACCAACAGCACTTCTCACTCTTGTAAGTATCAGTTTTCTATTAAATACTCCCGCTCTCTTCAATCTTGTCCTCACGTAGAGAGAGCACAGCGCCCTTCCAACAGCTACAATTTCCTCTGGGGCTGTTCCACCTATATTTCTCCATCTGTAATAAAAACCTTTGATTGAGGTATTTCGCAACAAGAAAAAAAATGTCAACTTTATATAAAAAACCCTCTACAATGTATTGCAGTACTTTGTTGTTGAGCTTAACACTGAAAATAGAGGACCTCGGACTTCTGACAAATGTGGGTAAACAGAAGGCTCTGTAGGGGAAAACCTTCTGATAGTGATAGTATCCAAAATGATGAACTCGAGAACTATGACCTCAAATGTATCGTCTTATCGAGTTCTTTCAACGGGGAACGGCGATTCGCTATTGCACTTAGCCTTACCACCTCTTTCGGGCCATTGAGGTGGTGGAAAGAACTTTCCTAGCTACTCTCTATGGACCAAACGAACAGCACCAGCATTGCTCCACCTCAGAAGCATTCGGTCGCCTCTAGGAAAGCGAAAATGCAGATAAAAATATGAAGAGAAGAGCTATAAAAAAAGAAGAGCCTGGGGAAGCTCACCAATAAAGTGATGCAAGTCCTCTCAAAAGATCGTCAAAGACCAGGAAGCATGGAGCATGTTAAGCCGGCCAAGGAGAAAGAGTCATTGGAGACCTATCTCCAATCTAGAAAACAGCATCAAGTTCTTGCTGGTCCACCTACAACAGCCAAGGTTGCCACTGCAGTGTTGAGTCGGAGGTTCCTGCGTGAACCTTGGGTATATGAAAGAACTTTGACAGACCTTAAACAACAACAAATACATTGCATGCATCATTAAGACCAAGGAGATATACACCGGCGACGTTATCAGATGAATCATTTTACATTAAACAGAAGGAAGGGCGAAGAGATTGGTATTCTGCTACGACTACTTTTTAGAAGAAAAAGAGACTTGCCCCTCAGAAGCAGTAAAGGATGTCATAGACTGATTTCGAGTGAGGGATCTGCAACTCTCGCCATATAATCTGGGCAAGTATGGGAGTCAACAAAAGAAATCATCACTTTATGACTTAATTCTTCTTCTTGAACGAGAATACATTCTCATGAAAGATAAATGATAAGGTCACTGGGAAGTTTGGAGAACATGTACTAAATAATGATAAAAAGACTGATACAGATTTCCTAACAGAATATCCACTAATTTTAAATGATTTTTATGACCACAGAGATATACACATGACACTAAGAAACTATAGGCTTAAAATTTATAATCGACTATATAATAATTATTGTAAAACAAACTATCAACTGGAAGTCCAAGACATAAGAGCATACAGAGGAGTAGTTTGTGGATCAGACCATCACCTGATAAAAGCCCATGTATACGAACATGGGCCTTAATATTGAAGGTATTTTTATGCACCTTGGACGGACATCGGACATCATCATCAAAGTACAAAGATAATTTATCATAACGGCTTTGACCAAAGATTAAACGAACGCATACTACATAAACCATAATCCGATAACAGTGTGGACATTTCCGAGGCGTGAGCTCTGGAGACGGCTGCGTACAAAAGGTGGCGCAGCAGATATAGGTGAATGGCTGACATCAATGCTGTGCTCATTGTGACCTAGGCAGAACTAGGTGAGCCGTCGTTTGATGAGAAAAGCTGGCTTGAGGCGGTCTATGGACAGTAATGGGTATGGGCTCACCACGGATGCGCCGCAAACGGTGTTGACTCCCAAGAATATGTTAATGAAAGTTAAGAGATCCGAGAAGACAAAGACAGACGGTTGAGCGTAACGAGACAGGCGAGGGGCGAAGTTTAGCCATGATATGTTGCAGGTGGTCAGTGAAGACGATGATGTCAGAATCTGTTGTCATGTAGCAGAGGTGAGCATCACACCGGGGAGGCGTAGGGGTTCTCCATACACCAGATCTAAGGCGGTTGTTTGAAAACAGTCCTTACAAGCACTTCGCATCCTAGGAGAACACTGATGCTGGTGCAGGAACCGGAATATACGGGCTACAAAAGAAGATGTTGAAGAAGCTGACAGGCTGAGGAAGCACATGCATAATATTGGCCTTGCGGATAACAAGCTCTGTAGGTTTTACCAGAAATCGCAGTGCAAATACTTTGTGAGTGCGAAGGCATGGGTGAGAAAAGCAATGAGCTACGTGTACGAGTTGGTATCTTGGCTTATAAGCCTGATAAAGAGGATAAAACTAGGTACGGAGCTCTAATGAAATGGAGAACCACAGTATAGCTGAAAATGTCGCTGTAGTATAACAAAGATACCACTCCATAATTTATCCAATCTAATATAATCCTGCCAACCGGAATAAGTTACCAATGGAGGTAGAAGTTTTTTTTCGGGTTTCGGGGAATCTTAAGGAACACCCAGGGTTAATGCAATTCAAACTCTTCCCAATAATGGGAAATATTGACTATATTGCGAGAATAAGAATGTTTAGTGTCTATACACAAGCAGTATTTCTGGAAGGCTAACCTGCGCGCTTAGGTTTGCGTTCATGCGTGGCTCGGCAAATATCCAAAAATCTTACTGTCATATCATAAAAAAATCTTAGTTCAATACTAGTTTTTTTAGATACTATGGTAATGTAACGTGCAAGGGGTACAGCCTCCGGCACTGAGCCAGAAAGCCGCGGCGTCCTTTTGATGCTTATGCGCGAACGAAGTGAATCTCGAGAGTGGCCGCTGACAAAGAGTGTGACGCATTTGCTCACTAGGATGCCGACAAAGGATTTCGAGAAAAGTGCAGAGGCGGCTGGAGTGATCAAAGACCAGAGGCGGCTGGAAAGATCTGGAAAGTCTTATTCGGGTATATATTTGGGAGAATTGTCGGCATGAGAGACAGATTAAAGGGAGAGTGTAAAAAGACAGTGTGCAATAAGACAATTTAATAGAAGAGTCAGAGTAAACTAGCTACTAAGAATATCCAATAGTAAAGTGAAGTTGTATTTTTTACTAATCTACTTTCGAGTGTAAATAAAGTTTATTTAAAAATTGTAAATTAGTTTCACTTATCTGCGAACCCGCATACGCAACAGTACGAAAATATCATACGTGACAATTTTAGTATAAAACTAACCAAATACCGAACTAGGAGGTGTTTATGAATATTTATTAATATTTCTTGTAATACTATGAGTCTCTTTGTTTCCGCTCTTTTCACACCAACGAAAACAATGAGAAGTAAATTCACAGAACTCAACAGTTTAAAATTGAAATGTTTCCATTATATTATTTATTCACGTTTATTTAGCAAACATTTAACTATATTTACATGTTGAATGTAGCATATAACAGACACCAGATCATGACATCGTTATCAATTGTCGCTATAACTCTAAAAGTTTTTATGGGAATTGATGTCCGATCTCATTAACAGCAAATTTTGAATACTTGACAATAAGTAAACGCTAAACGCTTGTGTCTAGTCTTCTCAAAACTGTAGAAAACTACCTGAATGGGCTTAGGAATCCACTTGCCTTTTGTAGCTCGTAACAGTTTGGCCAAAAAAAAAAACACGCTGATTGTGATTGGCGTAAAATGGCGATTTTCAGCGTAAAAATTGGCTAAGGCTAAGGTCGTTCTAGTCACAACATTATCTATCGCTGAAAATAGTTAACTAGCACCGGCGAAAGCCATTTTCCGCCATTAGTTCTCCAATAGATTTTCTTCTTTCCAATTTTCTCTAATGAGAGAGAACATTGAAATCGAATTAGAAGAGGTTCGTTTGCTACTCTCAAATGACTTTTCTCGAGTAGTGGAAACCATAGATTAAAGGTCTAAACTACATAAATATAATTGAAGTAAAATAATTCGATCCTTTTTGAAATTTTGTCGAATTAGTAATCACTGATGGAGCATCAGCAAACTCTAGTCGCCTATAAAAGATTTATCTGTCTATGAATTTGGACCAAATCAAATTTATGAGAGAGAAATTGATAATTGATCTCACATAGCTAAATGAGGTGTAGATAATGTCTGCAGCAAAGCTATTTGCATATTCTTTTTTTTATTAGAAACCAAATCACTTATTCCATTACAAACCCTATGCTGGTTGATAATTTTCTTGCTGCATCGCCTACATTACTGAATCTTCTTCGAAATGCAGCTTGTTCTCCAATTGTGGGGGGTACCGACAAGGTAACTGGAATACTTAGTTTTCGTCTCTGGCGATTAGGTACATTGATGATTTTCTTCTCGTCTACACCTCGGAATTTCTGCTCCATAGTAAGTTCGAATCAAGAAGTTTTACACTGTAAGCATAAAATATTCAATACGATAAAGATTCAATCCAGGCATTTCTTTAAAGTTTTCTTTCACTAGGTGTCAACAAACAAATTTTTACAAATCTGGGGCCCCAACTTCGAAAGTATCAACAGTTATGTAGATAGCAACAGAATCAATTTTTATTAATTTTTACCCCTTTCAAGGGCTCTAACATACAAACCGTTGAAGTTTTTGAAAAATGTCCCATTTAAGGTAAACGGATATAGTATCTTCTTTTATTATGTGATCCCAAGTATTCAATATCGGAAAAAAAGTCAATCAAAAAGGGAAAAAAATCTATTCGATGTAGGACGTAGGAGATCTCATCCGACAAAAGTATGGAGTGATATAATTAAGTTCTCTGGTTATAATAATACCTTGGGGATCCCACTGCCATGTGAAAATAATATTTACGGAAGAAAATAATAGGGTTTTATACATTGAACACATATACTAGGTGGATATAAACACCCGGCATGTGGAATTGATTTCTTCTGTTATCCTTTACCAGTCATATTATGATATTTCTGAATATGAATCAACATCAGCCATTTTAGACCGACTTAAAAAAAGGAGGAGGTATACATACGGTTGTATGTTTCCTTTTTTTTTTATTGCTGTTCGCGCGTTTTGCATAGTATTTTTGTTTCATTTGAAAGAGGAGAGTTGAGAAATGGTTCCTTATTTATTTAGAAAAACTCAAATTAAAGATGAGACCATATCCACAAACGCTTGAATAGAACATTTTTTTCAAAAGAGTTACGGTTTTCGAGTTACAGCAATGGTTAAGTCTGAAATATGTAATTTGTTTATTTCCGCTATGTGGAAGGGACATTTTTTTTCGAAAATTGATAATATAAGGCCAAATTGAAGAAGAGATTATATGTAGGTAACAGAATTTCAATTGAACATGGTTTCAAAAGAGTTACGGTTTTCGAGTTACAGGAGTAAAGTCTGAAATATGTATGTCTGGGCCACGATGATGAATTGGATAAGTACTATCTTCGTTGGTTATTAGTGAACATTCAACAATTTTCATGTTTAATGTTATTCTCAAAAGTATGAAATGAATATTTTTTACAAAAATTGGACCGACTTTATTAGTTGGTGCACAGAAAAATATAAAATAATATTAATTCTATTGGTACTGGTACTTTTCGAATTGGTGCCTACAACAACAAACTACAACGGCCCAAATTGAAAATTACCAGCACCAATAGAATTAATATTATTTTGTATTTTTCAGTGTAAATATTTACTTCACACTTTTGAGTGTAACATTAGGCACTAAAATCGTTGAACGTTCGCTAATACCACAGATTAAAAATTAATCTGTGATACTAAAGAAGATAGTAGTTATCCTATTATCTATCTATCTATCATATATATTCTTTGCTTGTTATTATTCAGAGATCTCAAAAAATCCCGGCGGAAATACATATATTTCAGGCTTACCACTGCTGTAACTCGAAAATCGCAACACAAAAAATTAAATTTTTATGTTGCTACATATAATTTCATGTTTTCTTTAATTTGGTCGTCTCATATTTGCAATTTTGGATAAAAATTGCCCACTTATCGGAAATACACATTATACATATAGGTATTTCATATTTCACCACTGCTCGAAAATTATAACTCTTTTGAAAAAATATTCAATTTAAAAATTTTCGGAAATGGTCTCATCCTTAATTCTGCCGCCTCAGGTATTCGATTTTTGAGAAAAATTGTCCCCAACCCCTTCGAGGGCGGTTTTTTGAGGGAAGCAGATTTCGAATTTAAGTTTTTCGTAATATGGGACTATATCTCAATTCTCCTCTTTCAAATGAACCAAAAATCACTAAAATCGGAGTACGTATACCAAGCAAAACGCGCGACATACATAAAAAGGTAAACATACAACCGAATTATTTACATCTTCATTTTTTGAAGTCGGTCAAAACTAAACCTACCCATATGACAAGGCACATAAAAGATAAACTATATGCGAGCGAAGTGTTATTTTTCTAGAATTAGTAATTCAAAAAATTGTTATCTTCATGTATTCAACTATCCCTATTTTCGATAATCCCGATGTTTTACGAAAATAATTAGTCCGGATAATCGATAATAGATATAATTTAACCGATTACGAAAAATAAAAATGAAGTAATGCTTATTCTGGGTAAATAATAAATTTCAGTTTCAATATTAGGAACCATAAAAAATATAAGCAGCTTGAATCGTCATCAATGTTAGTTGGCAACTTTTAACAAAAATTATATAATTCCTGTTTTGGTGCATATTTACTATATATAGAGTGTTCATTTCAGATCTTCCCACTTCGGATTTCTCGAAATGTGAATATTAAAAAAATACTAAAAAATAATATAGAGGGGTACATTTAATCAAAATTTACTTCGCCTTTTTTCACTACCTGTCCCTAGGCTAACCTCTTGAAAATCTTACCATCTATGGAAAGGTTTTTGTGGAAAAATACATCTTTACGATGTAAGTGCGAACATAAAAAGCAAAACATACAATAGTATACTATACATCCTCTTTTTTGAGGTCTGGTAAAAATACGATGACAATATTATATATATATATATATATATATATATATATATATATGAACAGGTATAGCCAACTTTCATCGACAGATTGAATAATTATCATATGATTTTAGATAAAGAATTTTTAATAATTATAATTGCATCACCAGAAAAGTAATTCGACCCTCTTTGTAGCTAATTCTTTTAATATTTGTGAAGAATCTCATAAGCGTTATAATATGCAGATTAGCTTATAATGACAATCAATATTTTTTTATTTCTATTTGGATAATTAAATTTTTTTGTACATATGTAAAATTAAATGCAAGTGCCTATAAAAATGCCACACAATGATTTCTTTCTGTTGTTATGTCCATTGTTTAACTGGAAAGAGCTAATCCTTCAATGCACACACTTTCTATCGGTTTACATTTGTTGGAAAATCGCTCCACTGTTTTAAAAGTTCTCCAAAACATATGCAGATAGGTCAAAGAAATATTATATTGTTATTCATTGGACACTTGTTATTTAACGACTTCATAAAAACAGGCTTTGATTATTTTTCTAGATTTATAGACAGATATGATTTGTAGCTACAAGTTTTGTTTATGAAGTATTTTACATAAAAATAAGTATTAATTAAAAAACGTTAAGGGCCGATTTCATAATGAATCCTTTATGGGAGATTGGTTAATTCTTCAATTTGTTTAACTCATATCTCAATGACGGAATAAAAAGAGTGCATTTTTCTGCATCTTTCGTTCTTTTAAAGTAACTTTAAATTAAATGACCAACCAAAAAAGTTATGAAATTTTTAATCTAGGATTAAAATTAATAGGAGATTAAATTTGATTATGAAATCGACCCTAAATGTACCATTCCGCTGACTAAGAGCCATCGGACTTTTTATCATTGGCAAAAAGTTCTGAGAAATGATCGTAAATTGAAATTTTCTAAATACAATAAAAACTTCCACACAAACGGTGACGTGAATATTTTGTTGAAAATTTTATACCTGTTGTTTTAAGCCAATCAAATCAGATGCTTTGATTTTGACAGGTTGTTATGACAACCTAAATTTTTCGAAAAAAAAAATCGGTCTCAAAATTGACAGCTGTCATGTGCAGATGCCAGAATAACAAGCGTTGATTATTTCTGACAAATATTTATTTATAAACTGTCAAAAAATGTATTTACTTTTTTGTTATGAAATTTTCGTCTCCTGCGAGCTTGAATTATTCTCTGTACCTAATTTTTTTCCTCAGCTGCGAATTTTTTCGAGACGATTTTATTCGGCTGGGGCCTCCGAAAATTTTCAAAAAATTGCAGCGTGAAAAAATTTTCGGAAATTATTCAAGCTCTAAGTGAAGTTCAATAATGTGTGAAGTTTTATTTTGAAATTATTGAATATAAGTAAACTTTCAATGAAAAATGTAAAATAAATAATGTTTTACAAAAACTGGAATTGATTTTAATCACTGAAAACTAGAAAGCAAGTAGGAAATATTTATTCGTTTCTCTCTACCTATAACTACTGATCCTCCATCTCTTACTCAACTTCAAAATTACCAGTACCAACAGAATAAATATTATTTCGTATTTTTGAAAAAGACGTAGCCAGAACGAAGGAGGTATATAATCATCTGGAATTAGGAGTGTTGAGAGATGGTCCTATAATAAAAAACTAAAATTCAACATCTCCTACCCCTTGAAAACTTTCTCCAAAGTGGTGGAGAGTTGATTCACTGAATTCAAAATAAGGTGCTGGAATTGATAAAGTTGGTAACAAAAGTCTTTTAGTTATCACAACTGCACAATTCCAAATTCCAGCACCAATAGAATTAACCTCATTTTTAATTTTTCAGTAATAATCTGGGACCTATTTTTTGTAAAACATATTTACTTTAAATACAATCAAATTCGACTAAACAATTGATTGGAAAATCTTAAATGATAATTACAAGTTGCAGTGAAAGCTTTCTTAATAGAATATATAGAGCCGATTCAAAATCTAAATGACAGGCAAAATAATACCTTTCTGTGACCACTACTAAAGGTGTAGATAACAACTGTTCAAACAACTGTTTGGTTCTTTAATTATGCGCCTTTATCGCACTTAAATTTTAATGGTGGAAGAATATTATTATTTTTTATTGAACTTTCAGTTAAAACACTTGATTCGGTGGACATTTCTCCAAATGTGAATGCATAAATTAAGCAGAGGCGTATCATAAAATAAGTAAACTGAACAATCTTTTTATAATCAGAAAATATTATTTGACCGACCTTTTTTATATATTATTGCTTTCAGATAATATTGCAAATTTCATCACTTTCATATTTTTTATGATTTCTTCGATCTGCAAAAAGATAAATCACAAAGATATTATTTTCATGTTTTTTCTTATTGTTAAAAATTTGCAATTTCAGATATGTACACTGCATCCTATTTTAGTTGAGACAGTCACGTATCGCGGTTGTTGTTGAAGATAGAACCTTGCGGCTTTTGCGCTCCTGTGTCACTTTTTTGTAAAACTCAAGATAGCCTGAACAGATTTTAACAAACTTCTTTTGTTCATAAGTCACAGGGCGTTTTTGAAAATTCACACATTTTGGATTCCCCACAGATTTACGAAGTTTCTCAGCGATAATGTCAAATTGAAAACTTATCCCATAGAGAATTTGATGCAGAATGATTTTTTTCTATGAAATGATTTGAAATCGCTACCTTCTGAGGTTTTTATTTTACTCACTGCTTGTAATAAACTCAAGATTGAAGTAAAATTTTTAATAGATGTATAGTTGGAAATCATAAATATTCCGTTAATAAACAATATATCTACGCCGCTTATTATCGAAATCGGAAATAAATAAAATAGCCAGTATAAATCATTTCGGAATACTTGTCAACACCATCATTGTGTCACAGTGTTCTGAAATTGTCCATTAACCTGTAAGTAAGTGTATTGATAGAAATCCTGAACACTGCACAACACAATCCGAAGCGCCAAATTAGGACGAACATGTAAAGCGACTAAACCAAATGTCACGATTTTTTTGTTATTGAGAACATTATAAATATGGTATACATCGGTGATATTTCAGTCAATGCAACAGTAAAAATGAGAATGATAGTAACTCTTGTTATTAGTTATTTCGCGTTAGTTACTTGTGACATCGAGGGGTATAATTATCCCAAGCCCTTTCCACCAGTTCATTTCGATGAACCATCTAGTCCTTTACCGCCAGCTCACAATTATCTGCCACCTAGTGTGATACAGGATGTGCCTCAAGTTTTGCAGGAGCCTCCTCTAGTGCCGCTTCCCACCTATATTCCTCCATCGCAATACCTTCCAATCAACACCCCTCCTGATATTTTCAACGATGATGACTCAGTTGTTATCCAAGCACCAACAATAACACCCCCATCATCCTTGTATGGCAACCCCACACCCCAGATGAGGATTCTTTCCATGTCTTGTGTATTAGATTCATCGTTCAAATCAGTGATGCACATACAGGGCGCACATTCTCAGCCTGTCATTGAAAATAGTATTGATGCGGCATGTGTGTCCGAAGCTTCACCTGGATCGTTCTTGTTGAATGTGGAAGGACAAAAACGAATGGCTGAATGTGGAATTAAGAGGTGCTTGGTAGATAGTGGTGATTCCACCAGACCTAATATGTGCGTCGCCATCAGAATACCGACCGTTAGAGGCTTCAGACTGCCAGAGGATAATATTGTCACATTGAGATGTGCACCGCAGGATGCAGTAGCTGCACATACGAAACATATCAAACTGGGAGCGACGTAAGTAATAACTATACTCAGGAAGTGCGTAACTATTTCTACAAATATGATTTGATGCAGTTTTTGGAATAATATGTGATTAATTATCGATCTCGTTAATCCATTGATTATTTTTGTCAAATTAGAGGAAGACAAAATATAGCAAGTGTATAAATAGGGTTGCAAGAATATGGGCGTTCGTCATCACTTTAGTAGATACGTAGTACCTCTTTCGTTAAAATATAGAGAATCGTATAAATGATCCTGTATGCGAGGTGAATTCAGCAATACTGAAAATAAATTCTCTGTTATGCAAATATCTATTTGATCAGCTAAATGCACTCTCTTTGAAGAGTTTCCAATCGACGGATTGATACTTTTCTTGAATATAGTCCCCTTCACTTGTCTTCCTCCTATCTACGTATCTTTATCACTCAGTTTTACTTGTTTATTCAAAACTTAGCCCGCAAAGGTCGCGTCAGAAAAAAGTGTGAAAAAATGGAATTATCTATTCTTCAAATACTGGGATTAGGAATGCCAATCGGTTTTTGAAATAAAAGTATTGAATAAATAGGCATACGTTGTTTTAAGGTTTCCAATTACTTGTAGATACCAATTAGAAATTATGATTTCCCATTTTTCAACCCTCAGTATAGCAATTGAAGAAATTTCTTTGGTAATATAACTGTCAAACATCAGGATTGAGGTGTCCCTCCGTACGTAGATAAGCGTCGAAGGAGATGCAACATCAGCCGGAGTCTGTTGAAATTGGTACTGAATGTGAAATAATGTGCGTTAAACAATTATTTTTATTGAGAAAAAATATTGAATCTTTCAATGTACCATCCATAATAAATAAAGGTAATGCGAAGAAGCTTTATACGTAAATGTTATGGTTGCATGAAATCAATCAAAACATTCCTTATTATTTTTTTCCTCGCTTACTTGAAATTCTCTACCAATTTTCGACTTTCATCTACATCAGTCTAGACACCCGCAAGGATATCGCAACAATTCCCGATTGCTCTCATATTATTATATTTTTAATTTGTAGATATCCGTGATTGAAATGACGGATTTTCCTTTTATATAATCTCTAATGTAATGACTAAACAGACGTGTTCACGACCAGAAATCAAGCTGAGAATAATCTTTCTTTATAGAGCCGTTAATAGTAGATGGAGAGCCAAAAATAGCGTTGTGGCAAGCGGTGGAGGCCAAGCTAAATTTGAAAGCAGAGTAATCCTGTTGCGGAAATCCCAGATTAGCAATAATTTTGATCAACCCCTTCGTGAGGGCAGTGTTGTTCTATTGGGTGAAGATGTCCTTCTGAGAGCAACAGTGCAAGATGGAGACGGTAATCATATTTGTACTTCAATATATCTTTAACGAAAAGGATTATACTTTATAAACTACTGCATTTATTTTTGGTTACTTTACGTGCTAGGTTGGAAATATAGTCGTATAGGACCGGTGGTTGTTAAAAGCGGTAGTACGCAACAATCGACAACGTTAGTTGATGAGAATGGATGCAGGAGTCCTGGGATGCAAACCATTTGTCCATTTCATCCTCGCCAATTGACACCACTCGACAATATATTACATTTTAGAGCTTTCCTATTCCAAGACTCATCGAGAGGCGATGATATGATTCTATCAGTAAGGATGGTAGGATGTCTCCATGCAAAAGACTGCTTTCAGGTAATTGCACTTTTGTAAATCTACACTTTAAATAAAATGAGAACAATCGATCATACATCATCATACTTGACCATAACAGAAGTTAAATTTTAATAGAATTACATTTATAGTTTTAAACGTTTTTACTTTCCTACCGCTACTCTAAGGAACATTCTTGTGGTCCGGTTTTCAACAATTGTTCACATTTCAGAGGTCCCTGAATCCAAAAAAAACATATTTTCTGCTATTAGTCAGTCTGTATGTCGGTCGGTCGGACTTGACCATTCTCTATAAAGGCATCTAAACATAACATGGCAAACTAGGTGAACGCAAACGTTTGTAATATGTACATATTGTACGGCCATTAAGAGAATGCATCCTCAAAGAATGTAAGGGAGTAGGTACGGTGTTGTCATATCTATTACCAATCTTCAAACACATATTTATCAACGGCATATCTGTTCATCTATGGAACGTGACGATATTTTCAGGCATTGCGTATCTTATTAAACATAGAATATACCACATTTTATGGCAAACTTCTCCCTTTCGTTTCATGCAATCTTTCGCTAGTCGTACTTTATATTCTTGTCAAACGACATTTGCCAAGTTGTCTACACACTACACGGCAAACTAGGCGATCACCTCAGACTCTCTTATGCTGTGCCTCAGTCAATGTGTAGTGGTCGCGTATTTACATATCCTATACCAATTCAGTCACGACGGTGACTGAAATCGAGTAGTATTTGTTTTCAGAATATTACTTACATATTCTAATCTATCTCAGAGCAGAAATTTACCATATTGGTATAGAATTTGCAAGTTGCATATTATTAGAAAATCTAACCCATTTCAGTCAGTTATTGTCAACGCTCGTCGTGATCGCGACGAATTTGAGGTTCAATGGTGAGTTAATGCCTACATTGTTTCAGTCATTTACGTATGTCGCATTTAAGAAGTGAGAATACTTCTGTCCGAACATAGGCGAATGCAAACGTTTGCATAGTTTCGCAAGTGTGTTCCGTATACACTACTCGGCAAACTCCAACTGCACATATTACAAACGTTTGCCTAGTTTTCAATGTAATGTGTAACCGGCTTAAGGAGCATCTCTTTGAAAATGCTGAAAAAAAAGTGTGCTCCAATTCCACATTTTTACATTTTTACCTACTCATATATAGAGGACCAGACATAGGATCAGATCATTCCCTAGTAATATAAACAATAGAAACATAAAAAAGTGGAAAAATAAAACCAGAAAGGCTAAATGAAGAAGTCTTCAAAGTATATCTATCTACTTGAAGAAGAAAGTATAAGACAGCTATATCAGAATAGATTAAACAAAATATTAGAACACACAGAAACAAAAGAAGATATAAACGCGGAATGGTAAAATATAAAACAAGCAGTGGGAATAACGGCATACGAAGTCTTGAGTAAAAAAGAAAAATCAGAAAAAGGAAGAGATTAAGAATATGGACAAATGAAATAGAAGAAGCATTGAGAGAAAAACAAAAAATATACATGCATTACCTTAACAGCCCCACTGAAACTAATCATGAAATTTACAAACGAAACAGAAATGTCGTAAAGGAAATGACTAGAAAAAACAATCCTAGTATAGATTTATAAGTAACATCGAACATGACATATATGGAAGACAAAACTTGGCCTAAAGAGTAATGAAATCATTAAACATCTAGGAAAATGATAAAACACAGATAAACAACATAGACGAAGAAAATTGGGTAAATCATTAAAACAGCTGTGGTATAATGAAAAAGCAGATGAAACAATGATACAAGAAGATTTAAGAGGTTTGGACAATATAGATTTAACAGAACTCACAGGAGCCTCCAAGGCTACAAAAACAGAAAAGCGACTGGTATGGATGTTATCAAATTGAACTCTGGAAATACGGTGGACTTAAATTACACCTTAGACTTTAACATTTATTTAATAAATGCTGGAAATACTCCACTATCCCTGATGAATGGAAAAAAGCAAAACTAATATCTTTGTTCAAGCGGGGTGATAAAAATAACCTCCAAAACTACCGACGAATTAGCCTAGTCAACATCAAGTCAAAATTTATGCCAGGATACTAAATAATAGACTGAAAATCATAACAAAAGAACTTATATAAGAAGAACAAATGGGTTTCAGAAAAGGTAGATCGACAATAGATGGAATATTCACAATACAGCAAATCATAGTAAGACTCAGCGAATACAACAGAGTAACACATAAGCTTTATAGACTTTGAGAAAGCTTTTGACCATATAAACAGATGCAAATTATGGAATATTATAAAAGAACGAGGATATCCAAAGCACTTAATAGGAGCAACACAAAGTTTATACATTGACACCAAAATTGTAATAGATATCTGCGGAAAGTTAACTAGATAAATATCAACAAACAAGGAGTTAGACATGGCTGCTGTATTTCGCCAACATTGTTTAACATATATATATATATATATATATATATATATATATATATATATATATATATATATATATATATATAGATAGAGTAGAAAACAAAGTGCCCTAATGGTATATATTCAGACCAAAACACCATCCTTTACTTTATTCTGTATGCCGATGACTTAGTAGTCTTAGCGGAAACAGAAGACGAAGTACAGAGAGAAATATATACTCTAAAAATAACCTGTCAAAAATACGACATAAAAATATCAACAAATAAAACGAAAACCATGGCTTTCTCAGGTAAATATCCAATCAAAACAACAATAGTCGTAAACGATGTAGTATTGGAACAGGTAAAGCACTTCAAATATTTAGGCTGCGATATATCTTATGATCGAAGCAAAGACATAGAAGAAAAACAATAAATTCACATATATTTACGAAACTTTCAGCAGAATATTAAAGAATAAAACAAGAAACGACACACAAATAAAATTTTACAAGACATTAGCTGTACCAACCCTCTTATACGGTAGTGAAACATGGATAACAACAAATAAAAAAAAAGTAAAATACAAGCACAAGAAATGAAATTTCTAGGAAGAGTAAAAGCTTGCACAAAACTGGACAGACTAAGAAACGGAGATATGAGAACAAAATTAAAGAACACTTGAAAGAACACGTACAAATGATGCACGAGTAGAGGATTTTCCGTGGCGAACGAACACAAACACAATTGATTATAAACTATAATTTATTTACTATAACACTACATACTATAATATATGCTGGGTATTGAATAATACCGAACTAGATTGTACTGACTGTCTGTAGAAATTTTCTATGAGCTTTGTCGTCGAATTTAGTGTAGCGCATCGAAGAAAACATTCCTAGTGTGCTCTATCGGTGGGTGGAGCAGGCGTCGTGATGTGATAAAGTTGATAAAGCAATACCAATGGAGGGCGCAACATCACCCCCATGGGGAGTGACGAAAACCTAGGATTGAAGCTGCGCTGGAAAACGGACGCGCCGACCGGAACAAGTGGTGTAGGCGCGCGAATCAGGCTTGTGTGTAGGAGTTGGAGACGGCAACTTAGACTTGAGTGCTATGGGTGGCGCAGCAGGTGTTGGTAAATGGCCGACGTCAATGATGCGCTCACGATGACCAACAGGAGGACCAATTGAGGCGTCGTCTTTGATAAGAAAGGCTGGTTCGAGTCGGTCAATAGACACGGTTATGGGCCACGGATGCGTAATGTAAAAGTCTTGTTATTACGGCTGATCACTTGGTAAGGACCAGAATACGGAGGCTCCAGGGCACCGCGGACGGTGTCATCTCTCAAAAATACATGGGTGCAAGTTGAGAGCTCCTTGAAGACTAAGACGGACGGTTGAGCGTGACGAGATGCAGGTGTGGGACGAATTTTAGCCAAAATGTGACGGAGGTAGTCAGTGAAGGCGGTGATGTTAGTTGGAATCTGTTGGCAAGTAGGAGAAGCGAGCATCTCGCCGGGGAGGCGTAGGGGTTCTCCGTACACTAATTCTGCGGCAGATGTTTGAAGGCAATCCTTAAAAGCACTCCACATTCCTAGAAGAACGGCCGGGAGATCTTGAAACCAATTTGATCCAGAGGGACACATTAAAGCGGCCTTCAGCTGTCGATGGGGCCGTTCAGCCATACCATTCGCAGCTGGGTGATAACTAGTAGTGCGAGTGTGTTCGAATCCAACGCATGCACTATGAGCCTTAAAAAGTTGGGATTCAAACAGACGTCCTTGGTCGGTAGTGTTAATTGACGATTGACGGAGCGCCAAAGCATGAGTCCAGCCATTGAAGAGAGCCGTGGTGACGTCTTCCGCAGTGATCCGTTCCATGGGCCAGGCATTAAGCCAACGCGTGAACCGGTCGATTGCTGTGTGGCAGTATCGATATGGTCCAGCAGGAGGGAGTGGGCCGATAATATCAATGTGGATATACCGGAAACGAAATGACGGCAGGGTGAAACTTCCAAGTGGTGAAGTTACGTGGCGAGTAATCTTCGCTCGCTGGCACTGTACACAACTGCGAGCGCAGATACGGCAGTCACGTTTTATGTTTGGCCACACGAATCGTTCAGAAATCAGACGTGCAGATGCATGGATGCCAGGGTGACTAAGGCAATGAAGATAATCGAAAACTTGCTTACGGAGAGATAATGGCACGAATGGTCGTAGCCGGTTGGTGGTAACATCACAAAACATACCTATGTTGTGGAACCAGGCATAGGTACCCGAAACAAACGGAGCGCTGTAGAGTAATCCTTCAGGAACTTAGAGAGCTCATTGTCAGCTTCCTGAGCTGCTGCTAGGGTAGGAAAATCCACAGGAGCAGAAGTGACGGTCGCGATACTAGAAAATGCATCTGCCACGACATTAGCTGAACCGTCAATAT
This sequence comes from Crioceris asparagi, assembly GCA_958507055.1. Classification (NCBI taxonomy): domain Eukaryota; kingdom Metazoa; phylum Arthropoda; class Insecta; order Coleoptera; family Chrysomelidae; genus Crioceris; species Crioceris asparagi. The sequence continues at coordinate 49,379,684 of OY293827.1, forward strand.
GCTATGTCAGTAGTAAACTGAGCAATAAAAGAAAGCTGATTAAGTTGCACTGGCGGTAGCTTCTCGCGACGTTCTTTGAATTCATATGTGAGGGGCTTATGGCCCGTGTAAATAGTCACATGATGCACTTCGAGGAAATGGCGGAAATGTTGCACAGCTTCGTAAACGGCAAGTAACTCAATAATAGGCAGGCCATTCAGATAGGTTGAAGGTGGATCGTGTGGCAGAGTCAAGCTTCTCCGCCGGAGTGGCTGGGGCGTGAAGAGGAGTTGATAAACGCTTCACATGCTGGGCAGAAAGCTTACGTGAAAAGAATGCGAGGGGATGCCAAATATTATCAACGAACTGCATTAAGCTGGCTCCAACAGACGTGGTTGAAGCATCAGTGAACAGTCCAAGAGAGACGTCCGTGACTGAATGAAAAAGGAGTGTAGCATTGGAAAGAGCTGTCTCACAGGCTTCAAAAGCCTTTTCCAAAGGCAGTGTCCATGGAACTGGTTGAGAACCGCAAAGTTTGAATACTACTTCTTGAAGTGGGGCTTGATATTCAGCCTCAGAAGGTATGAAATGACTATAAAACTTTACCATACCTAAAAAACGGCGAACACATTTTGCAGTATTGGGCAAGGGGTGGTTCTGCAAAGCAGAAATGCGATTTGGGAGAGCACGCGTACCAGCAGCGGAGACTTCATATTCTAAGTAACTGACTTGAGGTTTGCCAATGGTTCTCTTGGAGATGTTGACTAGAAGGCCATAGTCCACTAGGCGCTGGACACTAAACGAAGATATTCACGGTGCTCTTCAGCGTCGACGGAGAAAACCAAGATGTCGTCAACATGAGAGAAGCAGACCTCAAGATCATGAAGGACTTCGTCAATAAATCTTTGGAAAGTTTGTCCTTCGTTGCGGAGTTCAAAGCTCATATTAGGGAATTCGAATAGTCCAAATGGAGTAATGATCGCAGTCTTCTCAATGTTGACTGGATTGACAGGTATCTGTGTGTAAGCCTTAACCAAGTCGATAACTGTGCAACCATGGATTAGGTGAGTAAAATCGTTTATATGACGAACAGGGTATCTATCTGAAACTGTTCAAGCATTACAGCTCATTATTCTTCTTCGGAGCATGGTTGTGAACTCGGCTTCAGCAATGCGTAAACGATATGGAGCAACCCGACGGGCGCGGCATGAAACTGGTGGTACCGTACTACTTTAACACTGACTTGTTTTTTAATGATAGATCGTCCAGGAGAGGATAAACCAGTCGCTCCATCAATGATATCAAGTCAGGTAGGAAGTTGAAATAGGATAGAAAATCAGATCCTATGAGGGGTAGTGCAACGTTGGCGACCAAAAAATTACATGTAAAGTTCCTCCTGAGACCAAAGTATCTGTATCTACAAGAAATTGACGTTTCGTGGTGTGATCGGTAACAAGAAGGTGGTGTCCTTTTATAAGGCAGCCGGTCGACGCCACTACAGACTGCCGGTGGCGTTTCCCTCTAAAAACATGCAAGGAGGGGTACAGCGATGGGCCTTGTTACCAAAACGGCGATGGTACCAGCACTGGTTACTATTGCTACGACTCGGGCCATCTTGATCCAAACGTCCACCACGAGGGCGTGAGCACTGACGCAAGGATGAATTATGCTCATGACAACGTACTTGCATAGAGGCAACCATTTGATTAAGTTCATTGATGCGGGCTGTTAATTTGACAATGTCTATATTCGTTGTAGCTCTCGCATCGATAGGTGGAGCGGCTGCAGCGTGCACGGCGAAGACAGGTGTTTGTGGAGACACATCCATGATGCTATCAGCAATGTCTGCCAATTGGTCCAGCGTAAGCGTTTTCTGTGCCTGGAGGATACTTTGAACCAAGGAAGGAAGTCGCTGGTTCCAGAGCTGGCGGAGAAGGGAGCTTTGCAAATTGCTGTTGCCGACGAGAGATCGTTAATGCCTCAAAAATTGTGAAGGTTTACGATCGCCAAGCTCCTCAGACATAAGTAATTGTTGGACTTTCCGTTCTTCAGACAAGGAAAGGCGTGTAATGAGTTCTGTCTTAAGTTTGGTGTATCGATCACTGCTTGGCGGATTAATAATGATGTCATGTACCTCAGTGGCATAGCGAGTATCTAGTTGTGCAACACCATAATTATATTTAGTGCTGTCCTGTGCGAACCAGACTTCGGGTTTGTCGGCTCAAAAGGGAGGAGACGAATGGCGGTGCCAAACATAGTTTCTTGCCCTTCGGTGGCTTGCTGAGCAAGAAGTTGCTATCGAAGCTGCTCATTATGTTGATGGATTGCAGTTAATTCGACTTGTAGTTCCTCGGAAGTGGAAGACATCATGAATAAAGTGTCAAAAACTCGTAGCAGCACAGGCACAGCACTTGAATCACTTAGTGTATTCACATTTCACCGGAGTATCCACTTAATCACTCTCCAAACTCGATCACGTCGGGTTTTCCGTGGCGACCGAACACAAACACAAATGATTATTAACTATAATTTATTTACTATAACACTACATAATATAATATACGCTGGGTATTGAGTAATACCGAACTAGACTGGACTGTAGTATCTGTAGAAATTTTCTATGAGCTATGTCATCGAATTTTCCTAGCGCGCTCTATCGGTGGGTGGAGCAGGCGTGCTATGGCAGTTGGTAAAGCAATACCAACGGAGGGCGCCACAAGGATACCAGCCAAAGTCAGATTCTATCAATGCCATGGAAGAAGAGATATCGGAAGGCCGAGAAAAAGATGGGCATCGTAACAGGCAAAATGCTTAAAACCTGTAGTGAAGAAGTAGAAGACCTACTCATATTCTGGCTAATTAGTTCGTCCTAGTCAAAATTCATATACATATAGAAATAAGCTTCATGTGGAAGAGTGCCAATCATAAACCTAAGAGGAATTCTACTTAGTTCAAATTATCATAGATATGGAGCATTCCAAAATAATAATGATTCTCTCAACTTCCATTATTACCTATGTGGTAGTTCACGTTGATTTATTTAGCTGGGTAGTTATTAACGTTTTCCCTTTACCCCATTTTGTTGATAAATTTGTAGTAAATAGTCAAAATTGCAAAAAAGCGATATATTTTTTGACTTTAATTTATACTATAGGGTGAGTAAATACTACTTATCCACGGTTATGTATTCTTACTTATATCTCGAGTTAGACAAACGATATTGTGCGCTATTTAGAATTTAATCTTTTTTCAAAGTAATTCATTGGCTAATCTACACTCTTCTAGATAAAACTTATTTCATTGAAATCAGTTTAACCAAACCAGAGAATGAAAGAAACTGAATCTGTAGACAGAAAAATGGTTTTTCAATGTTTCTTCAATGATTACCCCCTTAGCAGTAAGTTACTTCCAGTGATTTCTCTTGACCATTATCGGCAATGAAATTGTTTCCCCAAAGTTGTACGATGAATACTTTCTGAGACTCAGCCCGAGGATGAACTTATTGGTATACCCGATACATACTTATATAATAAAGAACTATATTTACATAATGTGCTCAGATCAGTTTCTCTTTCTTTCAAAAAGGCAAGTAAACATATTATGCTGGAAGTCATCTGAGTATGAGTATAAACAGCACTGCAACTTCAGCGAATTTCGCTTCAATAATTATTTCTGTGATAATGATTTTTAATGTGTAACCTACTTTTTAATAAATTTGCAGAGTGATATTTGTAATGGAGCTAATTTGACACCACCGAATCGTACAAAAAGGCATTCAGAGCATGTAAACCAGTATGGCAAGAACCAAACGACTAACTGGGAAACTCAAATTGCATTTCGAGTCCAAATGCCTAAAAATGATAAACTAATTAATAATGGAAATAATACAAAAAATATGATGCCAGATGAATTGATCTTAGTCTTAGCAATGTTCTGTTTATGTTTATTGCTGACCGTTATTTTAATAGTATTATTATGTCGAAGAAAGCAACTTTCTAAATAGGTTTGGTTTTGTTTGTTAATAAAAAGTAATACCAAAATAGTGAAATCATTTTTTTTAGTATAGTATATTTAATAGGTATAGGTAGGGATTAGGGATGCGCAAAATTCTTAAAACATCGATTTTTACATCAAATGATACATCTTTATTGAAGAATTTCAAGGTATTGAGCAATCCAAAAAAAATATTCGCAGTAGGCATTTGGAATGGGGAGCGTGTCTTTACTAGATTCAAGTAATAAGTATTTGTCATTTCATTACTGAATGTGTGAATTACTGTACGTAAATAGTGCCGATAATAGTATCTATTTTAATATTTGTTTTTTTGGATCGCTTGATATATAATACTCGTAATAATACCAAGTAAAATATAATGAAATGGTATCCAGCATAACTTTATTGAATATAGGTAACAAGAACAAAAGTAATAAATAAGCTTTCTAGGTGCGCGATCTAAATTCATAAAATAAGATTAGGTAGGTAATGATTCTAACTAATAACAGGTGAAAAAATCAAATATGATCAACAATAACTTGTAAACATTAGATAACTGTATTTATACAAATAACAAGAAATAAAAGTTGCATTGTAATGACTCATATCAGTAACTACATAATATAAATGAATGTTTTATAGTATTAGCAATAGGGCAGAATTATAATAGTTAATTAAAATAGTTTATCTTTACGGCATAAACCCCTTAAAAGGGACAACTGAGAAGTAAATAGACCATTTACTAATTCAAACAAAAAATAAGTAGAAGTTTTAATTTGTAGGGCATTATATTATTTTTCAATCAAAAGTTAGTCTTTTTCATTTGGAATGTTGGCATCAGCCATTTAACTACTCTGTAAGAATCGACTTCCAGCACCGAAAAAACAACACCACGAGCATTTATCGCAGACTATAACGTAATGGCCATTTTCAGAAATTCAGTGTAATTATAATTTAGAATAATCTGGGATGTGAGGTATATGATGCGCAATACATAGCCTCTCGTATATAAATGCCAACCTCACCTTCACCAGATACAAGAGTGGATAGTTGTACACAGTACAGAATAGCAACCTGGAATGTTAGAAGCATGTAGGTATGAAGCCGAAAAAATACACAACTCCATAAAAGAAATGAAAAGATTACAAATAGATGTTCTTTCTGGGCATCAGCAAAATGCGTTGGCCTGGAACCGGCCAGTGCGTTGTTGATGATCATCTTATATATAATGCTGGGAATTATGAGCCCTCTCCCCACAAAGGTGTAGCTGTAATAATAGCAGAGCTTCTCAAGCCGTCGGTCAAGACTTTTGTCCCATTGTCAGACAGGGTCATACTTGTTCAATTCAACTCTAGGCCGTTTGATACTAATACAATCCAAGTCAATGCACCCACAGCTGAGACCAGTGAAGAAGAAGTAGAAGAATTCTACCAGACGTTAAAAGAAGCTCTCAATATGGTTAAATCCAGTGACAGCACAATAATTATGGGCGACTTCAATTCCAAAATTGGAAAAGGGAGATGTGAAAGTATTGTGGGAGACTATGGCATGGGCGATAGAAACGACAAAGTTGACAGACTCGTCCAGTTCCAGAGAACTGAATGAATTTTTCAACAATATCATCTTTGTAGGTAAAGGAGTAGAGGATGCATGGAAAGAGATTGAAGAGCCCATTACAAAGTAGTGTGAGGAGCATATGAATGCAAAAACTTGAGCAAGCAGAAAACCATGGTTGACAAATGATATTCTAGATCTAATGGAGCAACGTCGAATACATAAGAATATAAATGAGGACTGATACATAATTAGAAGGAAAATTAGAGAAGCAAAAAAGGACTATTTAACTGAACAATGCCGGGAAATAGAAGAAATGGAAAGAAAATACGACTCATTTAACATGCATAAAAAGGTCAAAGAAGCAGCGGGAATGTTTAAAGGACATAAAACATTACACCTACGGAACAGCCAAGGAAAACCGATCACAAGCATACGGGAAAAAGTAAAAACATGGAAAGAGTATATTAAAGATCTTTTCCAAGATTCCAGATCTAATATACCCCCAAACATAAACACCATCGATGAAGGGGGACCACCAATAATTCGTGAATAAGTGGAAAAGGCTATAAAAGAGGCCAAAAATAAAAAAGCGACCGGACCAGATGACATACCCGCCGAAATTTACAAACTTATAAACACTAAGGAAGCTCTGGACAAAATTACTGAATTCTTCAATTTAATATTTAATACTGGAGACATCGCGAAAAACTGCCTAGAATCTACCTTCATCACAATACCGAAGACAACAAATGCCTACTAAAGATATTTCTGAAAGTACCTAATAAATATCCGCACATAGGTTTCCGCGGTGGTTATAGGACGAGGGATGCTTTGTTTGGAATAAATGTCCTTGTCCATAGATGCCGCGATGTAAATGTTGACATATGCGTACTTCATAGATTTTCAGAAAGATTTTGATTGGGTCAGGCACGAAACATTGATAACGGTTTTGCAAGACATAGGATTGGACGGTAAAGATAACCGTTTGATTGCAAATTTGTACTGGAACCAATCTGCCTCAGTAAGAGTCGATGATACAAAGACAGAACAGATTGCTATGCTACGAGGTGTGAGGCAGGGATGTAGTTTGTCGCCGATGCTATTTAACGTTTTCTCAGAAAGAATCTTCAAAACAGCCTTAATGAATGAAAGTGACGATATAATGGTCAACGGCGAAACTATAAACAATGTCAGATATGCAGAGGATACGGTTCTTTGAGCCACAAGCTCAGACCAATTACAGAGGTTACTCAACCGGGTAACTGAAGTGTGTTTGGATGCGGGACTGGATCAACATAAAAGAGACGAAGGTAATGGTCATTAGCAAGCAACCTGCAAACATAATTGCAAATATAAAAATTGGAAATACGTATCTGGAACAGGTAAAGAGTTATAGGTACTTGGGATGTCAACTAAACACAGAGTGGAGTAACAAAAATGAAATAAGAGCAAGAATGGAACAAGCCCGTAGCTGCTTCGAAAAAATGAGCAAAGTACTTTGTAGTAGCGATCTCGCCCTGACTCTAAGAATCCAGTTGCTTCGATGTTACGTGTTCTCTACACTGCTATATGATGTGAAGAGTGGGACACTGGAAATGTGGTATTACCGAAGAATACTAAAAATATCGTGGATTGATAAAACTCGCAACACGACAGTACTGGAGAGGATAGGCAAACAAACAGAGATCTTTAACACCATAAAAATTAGAAAGCTGCTGTACTTTGGGCATTTAATGAGACACCAGAAATATTGTTTACTACAAAATATCATGCAAGGAAAAATATAGGGCAAACTAACAGCAGGATGCTGTAGAACATCGTGGTTAAAGAATTTACGTGATTGGTATGGAGTCAACACAAATACCTTATTCCGAAGAGCTGTAAACAAGATCCAAATAGCTGTGATGATAGCCAACGTTCTACTAGGACAATGCACATAAAGAAGAAGAAGAATAATCTGATTTTTCATTCTGAAAATGAGTATATGAGTAATGAGTTATAGCAAAGGTTTGTATTGCACCAATAGGGCAAGATTTCACATCAGCATGGTGCCTATGTGGAGGATACATTTGTTGTAATATACATCTGTCAGTTGCGACTGTGGAATGTTTCTGTGTTTCTAGGATACGCAGGACTTCTACAATTTTAAAAATGAGAGCAACACCTAGATCACAGCTTACCATATTTGTTTTGGTAAGCTGTGCCTGGCCTAGGTGCCTAGGCCTGGCTATCACTTACTATACAGGGATTCACGGTGACAGTCTATTAGAAGTTTATGAAGAACCGAGTAAATAAAAATCTGTAATTTTGTGAATAGGCATAACAGGTTAGGATCTATCCACCTAAAATATTTATCTATCTATCTATCTACTTTGTTATTTTAAATGGAACACCCTGTATATTTTTGCATTTTTGGATTGTCCCAATAAATTTTAATATTTTTTATTCACATAATGGATGCCTCTACCTGCTGATTGATTTAAATTTATAAATTTTGTTCAGCAAGTATGTATTTCCAAATTTATAATACATGACCCTATACCTAAATGTAATGTTTTTTAGTTATTCCAAAATACCAGAAATTCAATTCAACTTTCCCAAATTGTAGAAAATTTGTTGATAGTATTCTAAACCTAGGCCTTGTCATCGGTGGTAACTGTGGATAGGTTTCGTTAAATATTCTGCATGTTCTACTGATAATTTTGTCGCATTTTCCATATATAAAAAATAAATTAAAAATAACATGATTGTTTTACACATTTTCTGCATTGTTGTTATTCATTTTCTGTCTAAGTTATAAATGTCAGAAGGAAATTTTTAAATAATTTTTGACACATATCCATGGCAACACAACCATCATAATGTGCTTAGTTTGAATCATGGCCGTCTTGATTTTCCTCAAGTTGGCCATTACTTCAAAAAATTGAATTTTAGGTATTTTTGGAATAATTAAAAAAATGTTAGATTTAGGTACAGGGACATGTATTATCAGTTTGTTGTCCATTAAATGGAACCAATCAAAAAGGGTAGTTCCATTTAAAATAACAAAGTTTTTGCACTTCCCAATATATGCGGATATTTATAAATTTTGAAGTACTTGCTGAACAAAATTTATAAATTTAAATCAATCAGCAGGTAGAAGCATCTTTTAGCTTCATTTTGAATCAAAATTTAAACATCTTACTGTTCTAAAATAGAGTTTATAGACATTTCGCTAAATGCATCGAGCTGTCAAAATTTCAATAAATATATTTTTATTTCAAAAAGTATAAGAGATAAGTATGGTGGTATTCTAATAAAAAATATTCAAATTTATTGGGACAATCCAAAAATTCAAAAATATACGGGGTGTTCTATTTAAAATAACAAAGTAGATACCAACTCCCTGTATAACACGAAGTGACAGATAAATGAAATTTTTAGGTGGATAGATCCTAACCTGTTACGCCGACGCACAAAATTTCTGATTTTTATCTTACTTGATTCTCCATAAACTTCTAATGAACGGTCACCGTGAATCACCCTGTATAGATTTTAGCCTCTCAGTGATTTCTTTTTCGGATCTCATGAGTGTATTCAATGATTTCATTATTTCTGCCTAAAAGATTGTGCATCCCCCGTCCAGGGAACTATGTATTTCTGTGGAAGGTCCATAGACTCCCAGGCCAGCCTTACCATCTTTCAGGGAACCATCTGTGTTCCCCTTTCCTTTTCCATAGGTAGAGTCTGTATGGAAAGACTTCTAGATATGGGACTTTGCTTAGAATACTCCAGTGTCTCGTTACCCTCGCATATCCTGTTTTGCTTGTTCTGTAGATGATAGGGATTCAATCTAATGCACACCTCTGGACGTGCAAGTGCAGTGCAGTCAAATTCTAGATAACATCTATTGCTGCAGTTAGAGTTGTACTCATTACCCTTGAGATTCCTATGCAAACTAGTCTTTTTTTTAGATCATTCTGTACTGGATTCTGTTCTGTTTTCAGCCACCTTACTAAGGATATGTTTATAGGAGATCGGAATATCGTATCATAAGACCAGTAGGCCATACTGGGACTGAATCCCTATGTTTTTCCCAGTAGCAGTAGCTGTCGGCACACATTACGATTTATTAAGGCTTTTTCATTTATAAGTGATATGTATTGTAATGCTGTTTGTTCTTATGTGGATAGAAATTCACATACACAATGACTAATCAAGTCTATTTATTGATTATAACGAAAATTCACAATTCACACACACACGTTTTACCATTTATGTTCACTACTAACTGACTAACTATCTGCAATTTATATCACAATATAAATATTATAAATTTCACTTGGTTGGCACGTTCAAAACTGACTCGCTCTCGTTGCCGCATTTAAATATATCGAATAAGACGCTGAGATACTTCTCGAAGCCTCTCGACGCAAACTGATCACGGTCGATGCTGCTGGAAGACATTTCGTGTGGTATCCAGGCTCTTCTACAACAGTGAGCCAGAGGCGTCGCAAAGTGCAGTAACGTGGGTCTGAGTAACACCACGCTGTCCCCTCCTTACGATCATTTAGCCCTCGAAACGTTCTCTTACTGACCATGTCTAAAGCGGCAACGGATACCCTTCTTGGACTGAGAAGTCCGATAAAAAAAACAGTCTACGGTTGTGTGTCGCATGGATTTAGTATGCTGCTGGATTTTAGCAGCATACTAAAATCTCTATCCCTGTGAACATGAAGAGAACTTCCAGCATCTCCCTTATGATTTTCCAATCCAACCCGTCCAGTCCGTAGGCCAGCGTTGGAGTGGCCAATTTCAAAAGTTATCAACCAACAGTTTTTCCCTGAGACTCAGCAGCGAGTCCTATACGATGGTTTTTGGTACAACGGCTCCGTCGATACCGGGAAGAAGATTTGCCTCTAGCCCTTTTGCAACTCGAATACTTGTTCGACCTCACCATTCTACACGACCGAACGAATTTTTGAAAGCATTGGTGATTCCACCTCCTTGCACCATTCCATTTATTTGAAGTGAAACTGTGGTCTTATGAAAAATAAAATGAGTTCACTCAAAAGAAAAAAGCTAGCGACTGTAATTTTACTTAAAAAAATTACACGAAATGATGAAGAAGAACGGAAGAAAAGAAAGATGAAGAGGTCCTGGTTCAAGCCTTGGTATCTGAACAGAAATAGATCCAGTCATTTAGTTTTACTAAGAGAAATCAAGGACACCAACATCTTCTTCTACAGATGTGCAATACAGGCGTGAAACAAAACTACACTATCGCATTTGGCGCGCGAAACGTAACGCGCCGCGCCGGGAATTTAAACATATTTAATTCCATCGCTCCACATAGGGCGCGTTGCATTCAAGGCGTGAACGAAAACTACACGGACAGCTTTGGAGTGAAAACACTCCAAATTACTACTAAACTGAAGGCGCGTCATTCCAAAACTGCACGTGAAGTGCACATATTAGTTGTGTCAGAGTAGGCAGCCATAAACGCATCAAAGTCCATCTCAGCGTTTAGCAGAGTAAGTTCTCTTGCATGTGTCTCATCATTGTCACCGACAAGTGGAGCCAGTCTGTTAAAATGCGGGTTTCCCTCCGGTAAACTTCCTGGCCCTGTATACTACTACTACATCATTGATCTTCTTGATTACTTCATAGGGTCCTTCCCAAGAGTTCTGCCATTTCGGTGACAATCCTCTACGTTTAGGAGGATTATATAGCCAGAATCGTTTCTCGAATCACAATAACCGACGTCAAACGTCATCTTCATGCGATCACTTGCGCTCTGAATGTTGTGTCGGACTTTCTCATGGGCTTCGTCCATTTTCGTGCGAAGTTTAGAAACGTAATCTTTACCAGGTTTACAGCTGACTTGAGATTGCAGGGAAGACGCAAAACTCGCCCAAAGACAATACTAGCTGTAGTCTCTCCAGTGGTGTCGTGGACTGCAGATTGGTAAGCAAACAGGAATAGATGAAGAATGAGGATAAAACGCCTATGTCTTTGTCTTTCATATCCCCAGGGTGCTGCAAAGGTTCTGGAATAGAGCAGACTCAAAGTTTCTCTCTTGGTCAGGGTATAGCTCAAACGGTACCCCGAAGAAGCATATCCAATCCTTGAACAAAGCATCAGCTACAGAGCGACTTGATATGCTGTATAAGGCTTCATCAGAGGTAGGCGTAAAAAATAATGTTTCCAAAACGAAAATTATGACAAACCTCAAGATCTACTATTAGTATATTTTGGCAATATTTATTCAATATCTTTGTGAAACAATGGACAACAGGGGTCAAGTTGACGCAGTTTACACATACTTCTCTAAAGCTTTTGATAAAATTAACCATGAAATTCTTCTTCAAAAACTTCAATTCAATCATACATATTGTTAGCTTATAAAATCATACCTGTCTCAAAGGAAACAATATGTTTATTATAATGGTTTTTATTCCGAGATTTACTTTTCGACTAGTGGAGTTCCTCAAGGGTCTAATCTACGCCCACTAATATTTTTATTATTCATTAATGTCTGTGTGACTCTATTAAATGTAATATGTTAATGTTCGCTGATGACTTCAAATTATATACCTCTGTCAATAAGCTGGATGAATGTGTATCAATGCAGAGCCAGATTAACGGTGTTACAGGTGGTGTGAGATAAACAAATTGTCTTTAAACATATCAAAATGCAGAATTGTAACATTTAGTCTTAAATCTCACACTCACATATTTCCTTACAGCATTAACAATGTTCTTTTAGACAAGACCCATACAATTAAAGACTTAGGAGTTCATTTTGACAGTAAACTTTTTTTTAATTATCATATCAATTTTATTATTAGCTAGCATATCGTGCATATGGTTTTATAATACGAAAGTGTAAGAATTTAAACAATACTATTGCAACATCCTTGTATTTCAGCTTAGTGAGATCAAAGTTAGAATAAGAGTCATTAATATGGAATCCCATATATAATGAATATTCTTTGAGCATTGAGAAGCAACAGAAGAAATTTTTAAAATTTTTAAGTTTCAAGATAAATGGAGTTTATCCGCCTCAAGGCTACAATTACAAAGATTTACTTTTGAGGTTCGACTTTCTATCTCTGGAAAAGCGCAGAATTCAGGCATCCATTTTATTTTCATATAAATTTCTTCATAATAAAATTGACTGTCCAGAGTTATTAACGCAAATATATTTTATGGTATCCAGATTATCATCTAGACATAATATATATTTTTTCTTGTACATTATATGAACTTAACAACACAATTCACGCTTACTTTTGGGTAACGATTCGTGTTGTATTATTATTTATTATTAATTATGTGAATTTTAGAATAGATCTTTATGTTTTAATTAATATTATGTATTAATTTATTTTTTTGTTCTGTAAAGGGGAAACTGTTGGGCAATAAATGCAATTATTATTATTAAACAAAACATTCCTCTCTGCCTTGAATACAACGTATTTGAAAGCTATTTTTCCAGTTATGGCCTACGGAGCTGAAACCTTAGCACTTACAAAAAACTTGTGAGAAAAATAGGAGTAGGTCGGAGAGCTATGGAACTGTCTATACTAGGAATATCGTTGAAAGATAAGGTTCTAAATGAAGACATTAGAAGACGAACTAAAGTGACGGATGCCGTAGAATCAATAGCTTCCTTGAAGTGGAATTGGGCCGGACATATAGCCCGAATAAAGGATGAATGATGGACTAAAATATTATTAGAGTGGAGACCACGACACGTCACATAAAGCAGAGGACGACCTCCAACCAGATGGCGGTATGACCTAAAACGCTATAAAGATGACTGGATGCAGGAGGCACAAAATATAAGAGGGTGGACAAAATTACGGGGGGCCTACGTTCAGCAGTGGACAACACTGGCTGTATGATGATGATGTTGATGCCTCTACACACTTACTGAAGTAGTTCATTACCAGCATGATGTATTTGTTCCCTGCTTCACTCTCAGGAAAGGGTCTTGCTACATCTATGACGATTTTCTCGAATGGACTTCCAATATTGCACTGGCGCAAAGGCGCTTTTGGACGTATTTGTGGTCCATTGCTAGCTGCGCAGATCGCTCATTTTCTGCATCAGTTGTGCACGTCTTCCTTGCAGTTGACCCAATCGGTCTTAGCTACGCCTAAATGACCTCTACTGTTCCCACCGTGGATCTCTTCCAAAATTTTAGCCCTCCTGCACCTTGGTACTACCAAATGCTTGTTGTCCTCAGTACCATTCGGGTTCTCGAGTACACATTTCATAATGCCGTTCTCTAAAACAAGAGAGTTCCACTGGGCCCAATACGACTTAGCAGCAGGTGGTTAGCGTGAAACTTCTTGCCAAGCTGATTTTCCTTTTTGCAATCAATCAATACCATTAGGATGGGATCTTCCTCCTAATCTTTTTGTTCATCCGGTTGCTAGCTGTCATCTACAACGGTGGGTCTCCTAGACGAGGAGTCCTTCTCCTCAGCTCAGTTACAGTGGGCACAGTCTCCAGAACCGGGTCTCCTCGAAAGTGCATCGGCATTGTCATGGGATTTGCCCGCACGATGTTCGATGTCGATGTCAAATTCTTGGAGCCACTCGCTCCATCTGGCTAACTGACTCTCCGGGTTCTTTAATTGCAGTAGCCTCTGAAAGGAACGCAGTAGTTTCTCTCCAATTTCGATAAAGTCTTACTAAAATAAGCGATAACCCTTTCCTGGCCATTCTGTATCTGTGATGAAACAGAACCGATCCTCACGTTGCTTGCGTCTGTATCCAATATAAATTTTCCCGGTGGCAGGGGATAGCTCAGTATAGGAGCTGTCAGCAGAGCATCCTTCAATTTTTCGAAGGCTTTCTGACCGTCATTACCCCACTTTATCTTGCAACCGTCCTCCGTAGGCCTAGTTAGCCGCTTGGCGATATTTGCAAATCCTGATACGTATCGTCCATAGTAAGAACACAGATCGAGGAAGCTTCTTCGTGGGATTTGGGTGAAGGCAATTCTTTCACTTCTTTTATCTTCTGAGGGTCGACTGATATTCCTTCTTTGGACACCACATGGCCTAAGTACCGAATCTCCTTTTGGAACAATTGCCATTTCTTGAGCCTCAGCTTAAGGCCTGACTGAACAATAATCGCAGGAATACTTGTTTGGTCTACGAAAGGCTGGAGTCCACGGTGAATGCAGTTTTCTCTTGATACTCGGGATCCATCTCGACTTGCCAATAGCCACTCTTCAAATCAAGCGTAGAGAATATCTGGGATCCGGCCAAAGTCTCCAGTGACGTTGCCAGTAATTCTGGAAGCTTATCGGATAAGCGAACTGGGATTTCGGTGATAACATTTGAGCTCTTTACTATTGAAGAAACAGAAGAACACCGTCCTAGTTGTGTCCCTTCCTTTGTTGTACAGGAAAGCCATTAACGTTCATCAACCTTACCATCTTCCACCCGAGCTTCTACAACCACCTCACTTTTTTCTTGTATCACAGCCTCTGACAGCTTCTTCTTGTCTGCGGTGAAGAATAACCTCCTCATCATTAATTTGGATAAAGCCACGCTTCAAATCTAGTTGGAATCCATTCGACCCATGATGTCAATTCCAACTATCACCTCGTCCCCTATGTCTGCTACCAAAGCTTGATATGTAATATACGTGTTACCTATCTTTATGTTTATCTCAATTTCACCATGGATTTTCGTAGAGTCACCCGTAGCATTACGCAGCCTCCAGCTAGGTGATTTCACATAACTGTTCCCTGTGACCGCATCATGTCTAACAATGGTATTCGTAGATCTTGTATTCAGAAGCAGCCACTTTTGTTTACCATTAACAAAACCATTCACAAAAAAAATGTTCACCTGATGCTTCATGGATGTCACGCGAACAATCTTTCTTTTGGCATTCCGGACACGGGTCTTTCTTCTTTGCCAAAGATTCATCCAAAAAGACTGCCAGTCTCTCCATGACATTCTGTGGCGCCTTTGCATATGAGAGACGAGCTATATCTTCTTCGAACTCTTGTAAAGATTCGTTCGAAAGCGGGCAGTGACCCCTCAGTTGAGAATGGAAGACGTGTTCAAGGTGAGCCTAGCCATACCTTATTACTAAGCGCCTGACAAGTTGCTCATAACTACCTTGTTCCGCCGGTGACAATGTTTGCAAAATATCTGTCGCTTCTCCTCGTCAAGAAAGTGTCAATGCTGTGGCTCTCTCACTAGATGACCACCCATTTACCTTAGCTGCTGCTTCGAACTGTAATTCACCTAGGATGTTTTCCCATCAAACTGAGGAGGTTCCAGTGTAATTTTCCCCGCTTCTACAAATTTTATCTCAGGGGCCTCCTTCGATACACCGGCCTCATACACCTGTGATGTCTCCAACATGCTTCTGAGTTCTTTTACTTCGGCTTCTAATTGTAATTCTAATTTTAGATCTCCAAATCTCCTTTCTAATTTTTCTAATTTTTGGTCTAAGCTTACTTGTACTTGCTTCAAGCTTGCAAGTTCTAATTTCTGCTTCAAACTTACTATTTCTACTTTAAGCTTACTTGTACCTAGTTGTTTTATATTATCTCCTATATTTACTTGCCCTGTTTGATATTATGTTCCATTCTTTCGAAGTCGGACAGTTCGAATTGAAAAGTTTCTGGATCTTTACCTTCCTCAAAAATTTCTTTTTCGAAGTCGATCTTGTACACCAAGCTCCTCTAATTCTCTTTTAAGGTCCGAGACCTTCAGCTCCATTAACTTCGGTATTTTCTCAAAATGTCTTCAACTATTTTAATGTCCAACAATTTCTATCCGCCCCACACCTGGCACCAGTAGTAATGTTCTTTGTTCTTATGTGTATAGAAATTCACATACACGCTTAATAATAAAGTTTATTATTTAAATATAAAGAAAATTCGGAATTCACACACACACACATTTTAACTATTTTTAAGTGGAAATCCCTCTAAATCCTGTTTTACCCGAGCAAAGCGACTACTAAATAGGACAAATCAGTTTGAATATTATTTCATAATTTGTGCCTCTTACAAGTGTGAGTGTTAATTCTCGTCAAAACCATGTTAATTCTTGCAACTCGAAATAAAATAAGACTTTTGGCACCAAATTCAGCACCAGCACCAGGAGAATTAATATTATTTTGTATTGTGACTTTCCATACACAAATTATATTTTTATTGAAGATTTAACAGTGATGTATTGTTAATTGCCTGAACCTACAGATTTTTAAATCAATTTAGATTTTCCTAAAACAATATAGTCACAAACGATTTCATTATTATATTTGTGTTTCACAAACGATTTCGGATAAATTGAAAAAACATAGAGAATGTAAGGTCTATTTTCAAGATGTGTTGGCTAATAGCCGTTAATTATTTAGCAATCTTATAAATATTGAGTCACAAAAAAACATGTCACAAACGTGAAATTACCTATCCTTTGGCTACGAGCCATTAGATTTTTCTTTTTATTCGTTTGCACGTTTCGTTAAGTAAACAAAGTACGATTTTGATATTTCTCTTTTCATTTAAAGAAGAATTCTCAGAAATGATTCCACAAAAATCAAATCTAACATTTCCTTCCCAAAAAAAATTTCTCAAGTGGGACAATTTTTTAGAAAGTTGAAAATTTGGGATTGCAAAATTAACGAAGACTATATCCGGCAACATTCGATCTGGACATTTTTCAAAATTTTACGTTTTGCTAGTTACACCAAAGTAAGAAGGAAATTTTAATTGACAAGATAATAAAAAAAAATAAAACAGGGCTTCGAATGGCATCAAAATACCGTCCTAATGACCCATTAAAAAAAATGTTAAATTTGACAGCCCTGTTGTAGGTACCCCTCACATTTTATTTTCGAATGGCACCCCCTATATTGGCTGTTTCAAATTCGACTCTCACCATTGGGATCGCGGAAACTATAGGGGATGCGAAGATGGTTAAATTGGGGCAAAGTGACGCTTTTATGTACTCAACAATAATCTTTTTAGAAAGTTTGAAAATTTTGAGTAGTTCCGGAGATATCCGGAGAAAACCGAATTTTCAAAAAATCATTTTATCTTTTTTTTGGCTTTAGTTCTTAATGAATTTCTAAATAAATAGAAAATTTTCATTGCCACTTTTTTCACTCTTTCGAATGGTGCTGATAGTTTTGTAACCTGACGTTCCGTCTATGAGTAACTATCATGATCTTTTTGTTTTCTTATGGGAACCGTAATGGCATTTCAAAAATTTGAATAGCCCTTTTTATCACCTTTTTTACGATGTATGTAGGTTGCCCTTGTTATCCTAAAAATCCGAAAAATTAAATAAATTACTTTTATAAAGTAGTTGGCTTTGATTTTTCAATTCGGTGACACGTAAATGACATTCTTTATTATTGTCAATTGCTGAGTTGAAAATGGAGTTCTCTAGTGAAGAAAAATGAGATATGATAAAACTTTATCGCAAGTGTGAATACATTGGAAGTGTATCTTAACATGTATCCCGAGAGATGACAACCCCACCGAACTTTATTCAACTTATTGGATAGAAATTTAGCTGAGCATGGTTCCTTTCAAAAACCCCAGACAAAAATCTGGAGACAGGATGGATGAAGAAACTAAAAAATCATTATTAAGGAGGTGTAATAAATCTTAAGTTTTTCAAACGACCCAGATCCATCGCGAATTCTTTTCATTAATTTGGATAAATTTGGTTGAGGTTGTCATCTGTCAGGATTCATGTTAAGATACACTTCCAACGTATTCACACTGTTTCTGTCATTCTTGCAATAAAGATTTATCATATCTCATATTCTTCATTGGAGAGCTCCATTTTCAACGACCCAATAAATTGACAATAATACAGAATGTTATTTTCATTAATACCTCTCGGATAACACAATGTTTCCACTACTATTTGATGTCTAGAAAATGGGCTTCTCCTGTGCGCCCGCCTATTTTCCGGACTCCTAATGAAATATACTATGTATTACGTGTCACCGAATAGAAAAATCAAAGCCAACAACTCTATAAAAGTAATTTATTTAATTTCTCGGATTCTTAGGACAACAAAGGCTATTCAAATTTGTGGAAACTATCAACACCATTGGAAAGAATGAAAGAAGTAGCAATGAAAATGTGCTATTTATTTAGAAATTCAATAAGAAATAAATTCAGAAAGAAATGAACTACTCGAAATTTTCAAACTTTCTAAACGGCATTTTGTTGAGTACATAAATGCGCAACTTTGGCCCTGTTAACCATCTTCGTATTCCCTATAGTTTCAGAGATCCCAACGGTGAGTGTCGAATTTGAAACAGCCTGTATATTGTCAATTGTTAGAGATCACGTGATTCGCCGGTTACGACCACCACCCGTACCACGAGGGCATCAGCGCCCTCTTTACGTTTTAGTTCAATTCGAGTTTTCCGTTATGTTTAGTTACGATTCAACCTTTGTTCACGATCATTCTTCGTTTCAATAATTTTGTATTTTGGTTTAATAAATCGGTTGCTTTTAATTTAGACAAGTGTTTCGTCTTTCATTTGCCAACAAACCTCTAACAGGTTATGGGCCCAGGCAAATAAAGACGCGGGTCTAAATAAACCGAAGAAAATAACCTCCATGAGATCGGCCAGCATTTTAGAGAGCGGCGTGTCGGCGACGCAGCCATCTTGTTTTTTCGAGTAGCTTCGAGGCGAAGCGAGAAAGAACAAAGAACGCGTTCTTGGACAATTGTGTACCCGATCGCTAGTGAACAAAAAACGAAAACAAAAGTATATCGCGAGTGTTTCGGACAATAACACGAGACGCGATTGAACTTGTTTGGTGTTTGTGAAAACAATCGCGAGTGTTTCGGACAATAACACGCGACACGATTGTGATCACCGGTGTTTCGGACAATAACACGCGTGGTGATAAATAAAACGCGGACATGAGTACGAGTGGTACGGTGCATATCGAGGCCCTAGGCCGAGATAATTACGATATGTGGAAATTGAGAATGCGTGCTGTTCTGATCAAGAACGGCATGTGGGGTTATGTTAACGGAACTGTGACCAAACCCGAGCCGACAGACGAAAACGCCGAGGAAGTCCAAAAGTGGTCGACGAACGACGAAAAAGCTTTGTCGGACATCACCCTAGCGCTCAGTGATGACCAGCTAGCTGCAGTGAAACACTGCAAAACGTCTCGTGAGATGTGGCTCAAGCTGGAGAGCACGAATCAGTCGAAGGGGCCGGCTCGCAAGGCCGCGTTGCTCAAAAGTCTGATGATGCAGAAGATGGCGGAAGGTAGCGACGTACGCGATCACCTGAGCCAGTTCTTCGGAAGTGTCGACAAGCTATCCGAAATGGACGTCAAGTTGGACCCGGATCAACTCACCATCCAGCTGCTATACAGTTTGCCTGCAAGTTTCGAGAGTTTTCGAATCGCCATCGAAAGTCGAGACGAACTGCCGAACGTCGAGAGCCTGCGCACCAAAATAATCGAGGAGAGTGACGCGAGGAAACGCGAGAACACTTCGTCGGTTGGTGACCAAGGTGCCATGTTTGTGAAAAAGAAGGGTCCTGGCAAAAAGCCACAACAGAAACCAGCTCGGAACTCGAACGAGAAGAGCGACAAAAAGGACACTTATTTCCCCTACAAGTGCTCGAAGTGCGGAATTAAAGGACACAAGGCAGTTGACTGCAAGGAAAAAGGCAAGAAAAGCAAGGTCGAGGATAGTGCGTCGATGCTCGCGATATTTGAGAAGAGCGACACATGCCAAATCGCTGCGAGCGACGTCGAGGACATCTGGTGCCTCGATAGCGGATGCACTTCTCATCTATGTGGCGACGCGACGAGATTCACCGAGCTGGACGAGAGTGAAACGGGAAAGCTGAAGTTGGCGAGCAGTGCAACGGCGGAGATACGGGCAAAAGGAACGGCGAAAATTGAGACGGACCTAGATGGCCTACGGAAGAAAATCACTCTCAATGAGGTTCTACACGTTCCCGAGACCCGGAGCAACCTCCTGTCGGTGTCGAAGATCACCGATCACGGCTACTCGGTCGTATTCGACAAAGAGAAAGCTGAGATCCTTGATCGAGATGGTGTTACGTACATGGTCGCAAATCGCAAGGAAAACCTGTACCTCGTGCAGGCCACCCCCATCGAAGGATGTCAGAACGCAGTGGATGCAGCAGGACGAAACGAGAATTCGGCGCAACTTTGGCATTGTCGAGTGGGTCACCTGAACTTTCGTGACCTCGTTGCAGCTGCGAAGAGCGGAGCCATCCGTGGACTGGAGCTGAAGGGAAACCTGGACAACCTCGTCTGCGACACTTGCACCAAGTGCAAAATCACGCGAAGGCCTTTCCCGAAGGAGTCGCAACGCGTGACTTCGAAGCTCGAGGTGATTCACACGGACGTCTGTGGCCCTGCGCGCGTCGCATCACACTCTGGATCCCGATACGTAATCACGTTTACGGACGATTACTCGAGATGGACGGAAGTTCGGTTCATGAAGGCGAAGAGCGAAGCATTCCAGATGTTTCGCGAGTACAAGGCCCTCGTCGAGAAGCAGCACGGTTTGAAAATAAAGTGCGTTCGATCTGACAACGGCCGTGAGTACGACAACAAGGAATTCAACGATTTCCTGAAGTCTGAGGGCATCCGACGCGAACTCACGACGACACACACGCCTGAGCAGAACGGTGTATCCGAGAGGAAGATCGAACTCTCGAAGAGGCGGCTAGATGTTTGCTTTCCCAATCCGGCCTCCCTCAATCGTTCTGGGCGGAAGCGGTTAACACCGCTAACTACCTTCGGAACCGATGTCCAACCAAGAAGCTAGACGGAAAAACACCACACGAGCAGTGGCACGGCACGAAGCCAGCCGTACATCACCTGCGGGATTTCGGAAGCAAGGTGTTTTGCCTCGACAAAGCCCCGAACAAGGGGAAGTTCGACCGACGTGCGAAGGAAGGTATCCTGGTGGGCTACTCGGAGCAGTCGAAAGCGTATCGGATCTGGATACCTGAAACGAGGGCAATATAGGTCACCAGAGATGTCACTTTCCGAGAAGAGACGATTGCGCGCGACGAGACAGTTGAAGATATTTTTCCGCAGGATCTTCCGGATGAGGTTCGAGTTGAGCCGAGAAACAAAGTTCATGAATTGGAGATTGAACTTATCCCGAGAGACGAGGATCGAGACGAGCGGAGAGTCGTGCAAAATCATCTCGAGAACGACGAACTGGAATTTCCAGATGGCTTCCGAGGTTTTCCACCCGATGAAATCGACGATTCGGATCAAGAGGACCAACCGGCAGAGGAGCCTGAAACTCCTCCTCAGGAACGACAAATCGCGCCACCTTTAAGAGGACCAGGACGACCGAGAGTGGTTAGAACGGGGCAACGCGGGCGACCGCGCAAACTGTACTGTGTCCGACCAGGGGAAGAAGCGAACGTCGCAGAGATTCCGGTGAACGAGGGAGTTTCTGGTGAAGACTCGGCAGAATGGCTGGAAGCGATGGCAGAGGAGGCTGTTGCGTTAATCCGGAACAACACGTGGAAGCTGGTCGGACGTCCCACGGGACAACGTGTCATTGGCAGCAGATTTGTTCTGCGAAATAAGCACAATGCCGACGGTACCATTAGCAAGCGAAAAGCGCGCGTGGTCGCGCGTGGTTTCACGCAAAGACCAGGGATCGAGTTCCACGACACGTTTGCTCCTGTCGCAAGACTGAGTACCATCAGGACTGCAGTGGCAATAGCCGTTCAAGACAATCTGAAAATTCGACAATTAGATGTCAAGACGGCGTATTTAAACGGAGAAGTCGAGGAACAAATTTTCATGGAGGCACCTGCACACTTCAAGGACGTTTTGGCTCACATCGTGCAAGACGAGAAGATCGACGAAGGCGTGAGAACGAAAGCAGACGCGATGCTGGAGAAGTTGACCGATCACGACGTGGTTTGTCTGCTGGACGAAGCGCTCTACGGTTTGAAACAAGCCGGCCGCGCGTGGTATCATCGTATCGACGAAGAGATGATGAACCTTAAGGCTACTCGTTCGGATGCGGATCCCTGCCTGTACTTCATCGGACCAGTCGAGGACAGGACCCACATCACAATCTATGCGGACGACATTTTAATTGTGTCCCGCACAGATGCGAAAATTAACGTGGTGAGGGATTTCCTGAACACTAAGTTCGAGATCAAGGACTTAGGCGACATGAAGAGGCTGCTTGGCGATTTTGGAAAGAGACTCAGAGCTGTCCCTCTTCGAAACGACAACATAGGCGCACAGAAACTCGTGTCTAATCCTATGTTTCACTCCAGGACGAAGCATATCGACAT
Organism: Crioceris asparagi; assembly: GCA_958507055.1. Taxonomy (NCBI): domain Eukaryota; kingdom Metazoa; phylum Arthropoda; class Insecta; order Coleoptera; family Chrysomelidae; genus Crioceris; species Crioceris asparagi. Next base: position 49,402,543 of record OY293827.1, read on the forward strand.
TCGACATCACTCCGTCCGAGATGCTAAAAAGAAGGGGATGATTTCGATCGAGTACACACCGACGGACGAGATTCCCGCCGACGTATTGACAAAAGGATTGTCAAGACCGAAGCACGAGAAGTGCGTCCAAGGACTCGGTCTTGGATCCCGTGGACCAGGATAACTCAGTGGTTTTCTCCGGTTGTTGGTCGAGGGGCAGTGTTAGAGATCACGTGATTCGCCGGTTACGACCACCACCCGTACCACGAGGGCATCAGCGCCCTCTTTACGTTTTAGTTCAATTCGAGTTTTCCGTTATGTTTAGTTACGATTCAACCTTTGTTCACGATCATTCTTCGTTTCAATAATTTTGTATTTTGGTTTAATAAATCGGTTGCTTTTAATTTAGACAAGTGTTTCGTCTTTCATTTGCCAACAAACCTCTAACATCAATGAATATTTCGTATCATTCTATTTGGAATACCACGATAACTCTTATAGGTAAAATATATATATATAGGTCAAATGTAATAATTTTCATTAGAAAGGTATTTTGATGCTAGTCAAAGCAGTTTTTATTTCATTTTTTCATTATCTTGTCAAAGCGAGATATTGCCTTTATACGATACCTTGGTACACCCGGTATATTGAAATTTCTGAATGAGAACGTTCATCAGTTCTGATGACTGATAATACACAATAAATTATTTTTACTGGGCCGACTTTATTAGTTCGTGAAATAAAAATACAAAATAATATTAGTTCTTGTAGTTTTGAAGTGTGTGACAAAAGTCTTATATCTACCAATAACTTTACTACTTAAACATTTCTAGAGCCTTGTATTTTACAGTGCACCAACTAAATAAAGTCAATGCGAATTTTTTTTTTTTTAAATATTTGGTATTTATACGATATACAACTCGGAGTCGAAATATTATTTGTAGCCTATGTCACATCAGTTGACATCTTAAACGTAGTAGTGTAGTAGATATAATTATTATACCAAAATATAAAAAATCTTCAAGTGCTATCTGAAGGTCGTAAAAGTTGTACGAAAAGAGTCGCGCCTAGAACGATTAGATCAATGGAATGTAATTTAACCGTATTTATTGTTATTGAACAAATGTTCCTCAATTAACGCATATGAAACATCTTTTACTCTCAATTAGCTGGTCATTAATGTTGTTTCCATTAATGTATTTTGTACAAAACAACAATTCTCGTGCGTTCCTTTTTATGTTTAATTACGAGTTCAAATGTATGCGGGGACAATTTTGAAAGTATTACAACTTGTGATGTGAAACAATCAATAAATTTTCAAAAAATATGATAATAGAATAATCATTATTAAATACTATACAGAAATAAAAGCAGCAAAAATTTGCGCGATTCCAAAAACTACAATCATTATGTAAACCTTCCCAATTTTACCTGCTAATTTCCACCTTTGCAACACTTGAAAAATGCTATAAATATATTTATATAAAAAATAACCATTGATTCGTTATAGATGTAAAAATAAGTAATACTAGCCTATGTAGAAATCCTCCGGCACTATTTGAAAGTCGATATACCTATAAATATATCTTATTTATATTAAGTATAATTGAAAAAGTACCAAAATATATTGGCCAAATCTAAAGAAACCACAATGCCGATTAGTTAAACAACAGTAGATAAGTTCATGAATTTTCTGGAAGATATCATATTATATATATATATATATATATATATATATATATATATATATATATATATATACCTTTATTCGACGCACGTAAAGAACAAACTGATAAAAGTACCTAGTACCATTGTTATTGTATAGAATACTGAAATGAGACTAGGTATAGGTATAATGAGGCAGTCGCTAAAGTCGCCACACTATTAAAATCTTTGATAACGAAGAATTTTAGAAACTTAGAAAATTAGGAGAACATTTTCATACTATTGCTAATATGGCTTTTTCATCCCTATCTAAATAAATTGGGTTTATTTGCAAATAATGTAAATATGTATTTATTGACTAATAAAACTTTAGCTCTGTATACATAGAATTTATCTCACAAGGATTTTTTGCCTTTATAGCTACCAATTATTTTTTTATGAGCTACTGTCTAGATGTATGTTGTAAAATTAATTTTGAAAGATTTTTTATCTCTATGTTTTTCACGTTCAAATTATAATTGTCAATCCAAAGTATTCTTGAGAATGTGTGGCGAACCTATTTACCTAGTCGTCGATTTTGTGATGTTTAAATTATTTACCTTTAGATTTATATCTAGGTAGGTACATTGGTACTAAATAAACTTGAGAGCTACATCTATAGTTTTAAATTGCATGGAATTTTACAGAGTCCATTTCTCAAAAGTAAAATGTTATAGGCAATTTCAGTTAAGTTAACTAATTGGTAGGTATTCATAATTTGCATAGGTAATTTTATTTGTTTCCAACATCAATTAAGTACAAGTAAAATCATTATATGAATTTAATTAATTACTCACCTTAAAATTAACTGCTGTGATATACTCAAGCAAATTGAAATCGGTTCGATGACAACATTAAAATCATTTAAACCGCACTCATTGCACACCGTAGAATAGAATTTAACGCCACTATCACAAGAATAGGAAGCGAACAGGCGTACGCGGCTGAAATGTAGAAGTCCATAATGTTTCAAGTACAAACATTCCGCACAATAAACCAATATAATAATTCTACTGTTACTATACCAACACTGTTAGAAAACGAATTTATTATATAGTACCCATTCAGTTTTTGTCAGCACTCAACAATGCAATTCCTATAATCTTATAATTTCAGTTGAATCCTTATATGCTCCTCATTAAATAATATTTATCAATACAAACTAATCAACCTTAACCTTTACATATACAATTTATGATGATTATTTATGTCTGAGAATCAAGTTCGAATAAATCGCGCCATCAAAAACTGAAGATTTGGAGTATAGGTATGTTCAGTTGTTAGCATAGTCGTAGAAATAAGTTGGCCAAATACAAAGACTTGCGAATTCCATACAAGATTTTCAGATCTCTATGGCCAATGACCATATATTTGGCTAGGTTAGAAATATCATATACAGGGTCCTGCAGCTCACCTCCCGTCTTCTACTGCTGTTGTTGGTGACATTTTGTTGTTTAATTGGGTACCTCTTATGGTTATCTACACGCTTTGATATATAACGTGGTTTTTTGGGGTATGAAATTTTTGCTTTTAATTTAAAAAAATTTGAGGTCAAGGATTTGTAATATTTTATCCAATTTTTAAATTAAATGGTGCTACTGTATGTGCTAGTTGTTCTGACAATCCTTTGAAGTACGGCATGGATATGTATTTTGCATTGTTTGGCGTTTTTTGGTTATAAGATTGTTCAACCTGCATCTTAAAAATTGCATCTATTAGTTTTTTTTAGGATAATTGTTTTTTACAAGTGCCGTTTTGGCTTTCTCTATTGTCTAGTGCTGTGGGGCAGATTTCAAATTGGTAATTCTTGAGCTCGTAGATGTATTTATCTGGAGGGTTTCTTGGGACTCGGGCTCAGTGTTTGGAATAATATATTGAAATAAATGCCATTTATTTCATGTCAATGCTTTTTAACAAAACGTTTCGACCAGTCAATGGTCGTTTTCAATTGTATTATACTATTTGAAAACTAAAACATAATTCAGGAAAAGCAGGTTGTAAAATAAATTAAAAAATGTATACTCATGGAAAAAAACTTAAAGGAGAAATTCCAATTGTATCTTACAAAAAAAACGCTAAACCTATTGTAGATGATGAAGAAAAAGAGTTTTCGGTCATTGGATCTGTTATAGAACACCCTCATACCAGTCAACATAAAATAGAAAGAGAAATAGGTATTAGTACAAAAAGCATTTCAAGAATATTGAAAAAATATAGGTTTCATCCTTACCATATTCAAATACACCAAGAGCTTTATGAAATGGATTTTAATCACAGACTTGAATTTTGTGTTTGGATCCTAGACAGATTAGGCAATGATGAACTCTCCTAGATTTAGTTCTGTTTTCTGATCTATCCACTTTCCATAACAAAGGCTTTGTGAACAGACATAATTTCCATTACTAGTGATGAGAATCCTCGAATTTTTCGAAATACTAATCACCAACATAGGTGGTCCGTTAATGTGTGGGGGCCCAATTAATAGGTCCTTATATTTATGGGATTTTGAATGGACAAAAATTTCTGAGATTCTTACGTCATAAACTACCCGAACTCTCAGAAAATCTGCCTTTGAATATCAGACAGCAGATGTGGCTGCATTTGAATGGTGCTTCTGTCTATTTTCAAACGAATGTGAGATAATTGATAGGCCTTTTCCAAACAGATAGATAGGAAGAAGCATTTTGCAAAGTTGGCCACCGAGGTCTCTGGATCTAACCTGTGTGCATTTTTTATGGGGATACATTAAAAACATTTTATATGACACCCTGCCCACAACAGCTGAAAATATGAGTCCAACAAACATATTTTTAGCCATTGGTCTGTCTATCTGTCTGTATGTTTTTCATATTCGTGGTTATTTGTTTGAGAGAGGTAGGAAACTAGTGTGAGTGGACACACAGACTTTTCCTTGTGCTTTCATATAATAATATGGCATCAATAAATACTTATATGTATTCATTTACGTTTCCCAGTATCTATGTTAATGTAAAACGCTGATGTTCCATACAAAAAAACAATAATAATGGTATAGTTGACGTTCAAGTGTAAAACCTATATCAATAGTATCATTACCCGTCAGTTAATTTGTTTAGAGTTTCGGATATGATGTGCAAAGTTTAAGGAATTATTTCATATGAGTTTTCAAATTGTAAGAGATTGGATAATAATCGTGAATCATTTAATATTGAAATAATGATAATGGAATTTAACTATAATCAGTATTATCTTAAAAGGTGAACCAATCATAATGATATTGATAAAATAAGTATGAATTATTAGAGAAATGCAAAATTCACGAAATGCGTTGAGTTAAGGTATAGGGAACCCAGTTTGAAAGAGGATTTAATTCTGCATTAGAATATGTAATAATATTGTAACGTGAAGACTTACCCGAATAATAAACTACACTCACAAATGTCACAAACACACTCCAGAATACACGGGAGACATCAGAGGCAACGAGAATAAGTCCTGGTCTATTCTCGAAACCATATATTGAGAAATAACCTCCAGAAACAACGAAAATAACTCAGGAATCATCTAGAGCTTTTTAGGTTAGATATATAAGGCTGAAGCATAGACAGGATAGTCAGTTTAGTGATAGATAGCCAGTCATAGATCACAATCGGATATAGCTCATAGATCACATAGACAGTAGAAAGTCGTTATAGTCCAAGAAATATAGTGTGAATATAAATGTGATTATAGTCGTGTAGTTATTGGTATAAATAAATAAGTGAAAATAAATCGAACCCAGTTTTAATATAAATTCCCGTTACAATATACAGGGTGTTTCATTTAAACGGAACGAATTTTTTAAATTTTTATATATATATTTATAAATTCTACAACCATATTTTTCCAATACCCTGTATAAATTTCGACATTTAAATATGATACACGGTATAACCTTGACCTTCATCAGTATGATAAAAGCTATAGCTCAATTTCAAAATGAGCAACTTTGGAAATATAAATCATACCTTACACTTCAACAAATCTTTGGATATTTTCAAAATGGAAAGAGATAGGTATAGGGAATACTGATGTAACTCAATTTTCTTTTGGCTCTTATATCCGAAATTTTAAAAAAACATAACTGATATATAGGTACCTTTTTTTTGGAGCACCCTGTATATACAAAAACAATTTTAGATTGTGACCAGAAAGATTTTGCATCTATTTCGTTGAGGAAAATTACATTATATTTTACGGATTCCCCTGTCGTATACGGTGCCGCACCCTGTTATATCTAATATATTGACATCTTGCGCCCACTGGCCACCAACACTCGAAGCTCTAAAAAATTATAAGAGGAAGAATAGAAGCAGTTGTTACAAGCAGCAGTTGTGTTTCTGATTACTGATTGTGATAATATAAATCCTAGATTTCATTTGCCTAGTGACTAGTGACAAAAGAATACGTGATACATGAATTAATTAATTACAATTTTGTTGAATATTGGGATTGAAGATCTTTTTATAAAAAAATTCGTGCCGAACATTTTCACTCGGAATTCATTAACAGTAACAGAAGACTAAGGAGATATGAAGTACCTAGAAATAATTTTCCATATAAGATTACTATAAATAAAATTATTCTAAAATTTTGTCGGTTAATTTTTTAGATTCTCATTCCCAGGGTATACCTTTGGCATACTTTTCTCCACCTGAGGTTGAGTTTGAAACCTGCATACATAATAAGCTACAAGTCATTCCATCTGGAAGAACCTGTGCGAGATCTAAGAAGTCTCTTCTCAGAACTGAAACGTTGTGTGGACCACAGAAAAGATAACTTTTGCTGACAAGCGACAATCTTCAACAACCCTTTCCTACTTTTAAGATTAATAGAGAATATATTCTCAAGCTTCCATGTCAATGGTTTAGATTCAGAATTTATTTTTTCAACAATATGTATTAGAACTATCAAATTACAGTCTGTTTAATTTGAACTGTCTGTGTTTTTGTGTGTTTGTTTGGAACCTTCTTTGTATGTTGAGCTTTGGGTTTTCTGTAGCCCAGTGATAGGTACTATGCCTGTTGAAAACTCTGCAATTGGTAAATCGAGTTTCGTCAGTCCATAATATGTTCATGGAAAAATTGGCATTTTCTCGCATATTTTGAATGTAACATACACAAAATATTACTCTTTGGAGAATCATTTGCCGATAAACCTTGAACGGATGACATGGGGACATCCTTTTCATTACCAATTTTTCTAACTGATGCTATGGGATTATTATTAGTGTAACACAGCAACAATTCTCTTCTCATTTTCAACAGCATATTTAGGATTTCTGGGTTTTGCAAAAGTTTCATAATTTAGCAAATTTAGTACCAGATCCCTAAAATGTCTTGCGTTTAGTTGATGCCGTTCAGGAAATTTATTTTTTTTAATTTCCGCAGCCGCTGTAGTGTTTCTGTGAGCTGCGAAGTGAGCTTCTCTCATTGGTATAATTAACAGCCATAAATTGAACAAAAAAGCAATTAACGAAATGAAAATCCATGAACAGAATCCAATAAAAGCAACACAGAAGAAAGTTATTAATATTAATTATTATAATTAAACAAACTGTAATTTGACAGTTCTAATACATATTGTTGGCTCGCCTACTAGACAAAATTAAGCAAAGCAGCAAGGTTAATTATTTTTTCTTTATTAATTATTTCGGCCTTATTTTGAAAGAAAATACAATGTTGTGACACATTTTTTGAACGGGAATTAATACTGCTATTCAATGCAATAAAAATCCAATATTTTGTAGCTCTTATAATAACCGAGATATTAATACATGCAGCACCTATCTAGGATACATTGTATAATATATATATGCCTTGAAAATGTTACCACAGACATGAGGACCTACAGTTTAAGTGGATTCCGAACCACCGATGTATCTCAAGATAAATCTTAAGTGCACACCCTTCCAGAGCGCTGTACTAGGGAATATACTGTCGCTGGTTTCCCGTTGCCTTGCAAGTGGAGGGGACAGCAAAGCGACAGAGATTCGAACGCGCGCCTTCATCAACAGTCACTCGTCCAAGCCGTTTCCATCGTATTGCGCTGCTTATCTTCGATGATAGAACTCTGTCAGTATTAACCCGCAGCTACGCGCTCCCCAAAAAATCCAATATGGCATCTATAAGAAAAAACAAAACTTGTAGTTTGTTGTAGAACAAAGAGTTCCCATAGTTCTCATAGAATGACTAAACCAAAATACCCTAAGTTCTCAAATAATGGAGATACGGGCAACTGTCAAAAACTCACCATTTCGGTTTTTCGCGATTTATTCAAAAACCAAAAACAATTGACAAAATGTAATAACAGTTCTGAAATGGTAATAGGATCCTGAGAAACATTGCCAATTTAACTGATTTTGTAGCTCTTATAATAACCGAGATAGTACTTAATATACATGCAGCACCAATCTGAGACACAGTGTATAAGATATTCAAATAAATATTAAAGTAATGGTTTTTATTCATTATTTTATTTTCTGTTTCATTATGCATTCTTAGCAACTATAAAAATAAAAAAATATGGGACATATGTTTTGCTTTGATTGATGAAACTGAATTTAATTTAAATATGTAATTTATTTCATTGACTGGGTAGCCCTCTATAGGACAATAATGGAAAGTAGATTCCTTCAATATTGCTACCAGTCGCTACTGAGCTTTTCTGGTTCCAATGTTTGCTACTAGATACCTCTTTCGTTTATTATAGAGTAAAGTCTCTAGATTAACTTTATAATAGAGTTGCTTGTCTATTTTTATATTATGAGATACATGTCATAACTTTACATGATTTAGCTAGGCTGTATTCACGAAGTCGCACATAGAGTAATAAGTGGTTATAGAGTATCAACTCTATGATGTAAAAATTGCTAAGAAAAATATTTTTTACAAAAAATTGGACCGACTTTATTAGTTGGTGCACTGAAAAGTATAAAATAATATTAATTCTATTGGTGCTGTTACTTTTGAAGTTGTGCAGTTGCAGGTAGATTGGTAACTTTTGGCACCAACTTCACAAGTACCAGCCCCAATAGAATTAATATTATTTTATACTTTTCAGTGCACCAACTAATAAAGTCGGTCCAATTTTTTGTAAAAAATATTTATTTCACACTTTTGAGTGTAACATTAGTCACGAAAATCGTTGAACGTTCACTAATACCAATGAAGATAGTACTTATTCTATTACCCACGTATATTCCTTGCTTGTAGTTGTTATTATTGAGATCTCAGAACATCGCTGCGGAAATACGCTTGAATATTTTAGTTGTTACCATTTTAACACCGATTTTACTCGAAAACCGTAACTCTAAGAGAAAAATGTTCAGTATAAATGTTGCTACAAATAATTATGTCTTTCATGTACTGCAAACAGATTTTCAATTTTCGACAGAAATCGCCCTCTCCACATAGCGAAAATAGGTATATTTGAGAATTTAAAATGTCTCTATGTCGAAAACCGTTACTCTTTTGAAAAAATGTTCCATTTAAACGTTTCCGGATATTGTCCTATCTGTAATTATATCAACGCAGATTTTCAATTTTCGACAAAATTTGCCCCCTCCACCCCCTTCGGGGGCGGTTTTCGGAGGGAACGAGATGTCGGATTCCCGTTTTTATGAATATGGCACCATTTCTCAAGCCTCCTCTTTCAAATGAATCAAAAATCATCAAAATCGGAGTACGTTTACTATATGAAAGGCGCGCAAAAACCAAAAAAAAAAACACAGTCGAATTGTATACCTCCTCCTTTTGGGAAGTCGGTCAAAAATTGAAGTACTTAACTGCCATCTCTGCATAAACGGATTATCCAATAGAGCTTTTCCACCGACGTCACAAATATGACCGCAAACAGCTGTTCTGGAGGTCAACAAAGCCACTTTGCCATAAGACACCATTGTAAGTTTTGTTAGTTTTCACGAAAATTTTGAAGATTTTACTGCTATATATTTACAACAAAACCATAAAATTCTTAATTCAAGTAATCCTAAGGTAAGCATTCAAAATTTTAGTAGAAATAATTAAGATTAAGTATGTTACTTCGAAATATAATTTGATATACTTTTACTTTGAAAGACCTGAACAGAAATAATAATCATCTAAAATTTCTTTTTTTTCAGATGAAAATATGGAGGTACTAAATTACCATTACATACCATGTTTAAAAGCTAATTAAGCTTAAAAGCTAACTACCCCACCACCAATTGATTATATACAAATAAAAATAAAATTATATTGTTTCGATGAATTCTTATATATTTTGTATATAACAAATATAATATAAATGGAATCTTAGAACTATGTTCCTTCTTTTTTAACCCTAGTGTACCTCTCTCTCGCTACTTTAGGGGTTGTTTTTAATTTGGATCGGGTGAAACCCGTATGTAGTGTTGGGATGTAACCCGGGATCTCGTTGTTTTCAAAATTTTCTGGCATTTCTTGAGATATATTTGGTGAGAACAAATTACACGGCTATTTATATAAGTAATTGTAATAACTAACTATATTTATTTAAATTGATTGAAATACATAAAACACATTATGTATGTAATAAAAAAATGCATGCATTAGAAAAATACTAAGATAAATTTATCTGAAACAAATTATTTGCCATTTGATTTTGCTTTCTGTTAAATCGTCTCTATGTAAGGCCTGGATCCAGGATTGCCGACGAGCTGCACGTTCTTGAATTAATCTACCTCTAGTGCCTTTTTCCGATTGTAATATAAATACATTTTTATCATCTGTTGCGTTTACTATTGTTTGCACAACTCCACAAAAATGTAGCAATTGAACATAAAAATAATGTTATTTAAGTGATTAAAACTTCGGTGAGTACCTACTTTTTTAATAATTAATTACAAACTCTAGTTTTCTCAAACATATAATCACTCTAAAGCAATTCTATTAGTGTTAAAATACCTTATTATTGACCTGAGTGTTTTGAAACTGTATAAAAACAACTAAAATAAAGTAAAAAGTACAATCTTAAAATTCAAACTTGCGATTTGTTGACCTCCAGAACAGCTGATTTTGACAGTAATTCAAATGGCGCTGACGTAACGTGGAAAAGCCTTATAGGCTTCATAGGCTATAGCCAAGAAGACTATACATGTATAGTCTTCTTGGCTATAGCCTAGAGGCCCAGAAGCAAGACTTAACGCATATATTATCATTATCGTGAAAATCTACAATATTTATTGCATAACAGTGACGTTAGGGAAAAGGCCTTGTCGCATCGATTCTCGAGGGGATGTGCACTCCAATAGGAAAAAGATGAACTAGCAATATTTGTCGCCACCTGTCCCTGCGGTTTGGAAACAACATAAATTATTATAAGAATCTGCATAAGTATGTCACAAAGTAAACAAGAGATGGCTATATTTTTGAAATCTATCAATTTTATCTAGTTTGTTTCTTCTCACTTCTCTTGTCAAATATTGTATGTAGTTTATATTGTTAATCACGCCATATTATTTTGAATTGTATTTATGTGTGTTAGATGTGCGAAAAAGTGATATTAACATTGAAATGCCTCGTTGTAAAAGTGAACATCCTCGAATGGAATGGGTTTTCATGAAAATCAGGAGATTCAGCGGACCTAGATGTCAAAAATTCCATATAAGTACCAAAGTTTGCGTAAACATTTTCAAAAAAGATGTTTTACTAGAAAAGTTGCAATTACATGGCCTTGCCAACATTACACTTGCCCTGTAAGTTATTCATATAGATTTTTGGTATCTAATATTATATGTTTCTCGTTTTGGATCATTGAAATTATAGATTGCTGATGATTGGAGAGTGACAGTTTCTCCAAATTTCTAGAGGACATCCCAGAAAGATTTCTTAAATTTCATGATTTTTTTAAAGGTGAGAAACTATTTAATCTGAATAGATAACGAGTCTAGAAGGTTTCGGTCAGAACATTGATGATCATGAATCAAGTGAGAATCTCTTTAATATAATTCAATTTCTTTCAATTTCTCAATTTTATTCTCCATTCACAATCTTTATAAAAATATGTTCATATTTTCTATATTTTACTTTAGTAGTATTTATGAGAATGTAGAGAATGTTAGATTATTTATATGTATAATTATCTTATAAATAAAAGGTAATAAAAAGATCATGTTATCAATTAGTTTCTGGATGTCTTATTAAAGCTTATCAATAAAATGTGTCTCCTTAAGAATTCCTTGAAAGTGATAAATACCTAATTTTCAAGAAAAAAGGAATATATTTCAAATTTGCCGCCACCATATTTCATTGTTAGTTCAAAAAATCAGGGACAGATGGCGATAAACAGCTACAATTTTTATATCATAGAGTAGCCTCTCTATATTTATTATTACTCTATGGATACTCGATCGGTGGGATCTGAGTTTGCGCGTGCGTAGTTTTATAGATGGATTAGGTTAGGTGGTTAGGTTAGGTTTACACGGTGGTTAGGAGTTTTTTTAAGCTTTCCAGGTTTAATTTTCAAATTGGAGGTGTTTGATTTGACTTTTTTCTTAAAAAAACGGTTGTGATTCGCTTAGCTGTTATTATTGGCATGGACTTAGAGGCTAAAAGCTACCCAAAAGATATTTATTTTGTCCTATACCTTTGTGAGCATGTGATATTTTATACGTTGTAAGAAGGTAAGTTTTATACTAATAGATATTTTGGGCTTATAAGCAATCGTTTTTGCTCGTCTTAATATCCAGACATAATACAACTCATATCTTTGTCACTGTCTTGTTCAAAAGAAAAAGACTGGATAGACATACGAGTTACTTGCAAAAATTATGACTTTTACAGTTAGATGAGTATGAACTATGATACTTTATAATGATAATTAATTGGTTATAGGTTTTTAATATGCCAGGAGGAACTGTGTGCAGTGTGGCTACCTGCAAAAGCTATTCTAAAAAGATAGAGAAAAAGGGGAAGATGTTATGTTCCTTAGATTTCCAAATTGTTCTAAAATTTAAAAAAATGTGTTCGAAAATGTACAAGAAAGGATAAATGAAATCCGAATGAAAAAAGGCATTGCAGTAAATATTTCAAGCCTGATGATTATGAGGATGAAATGCAGGCTATATTGCTGAATTAACAACCGAAGAAGCTGTTAAAAGATGGTAGGTACACTAGAATCTCAATACTATACTTGCATAAATATCGACTTCCTCTCTCAAATTAGAAATGTTATATATTATCTGTGCATGTATTTATCTAAACACTTTGTAATTTTGAAGATTTTATTCAAACTCTTTTCACTACTATTTAAACAAATTATTCAGGTAAAGTGAACTGAACTGTAAATAATATTAATTCTTTTTTTCACCAATTCCATCACTGTTTTTGCCATCCTCTATTGAAAAGCCAGTTGGTGACCGTAGTCAACCTATGCTTAAGAAGGAGAGAGAGGCAAATGTTGGAAAACCACTACAAGACAGCAATATAAGATCATTATAAGTGTATTTTTAACATTCTGTAAACTTTTAGTAATGATAATTAAGTACTAAGATTTCTTGGTTCTTAATATGTTGTAAACTTTTTCTAAATAAATTATAATTTTTTGGACTTGGTGTATTCATTATCTTCTACGAAATAAAAATTTCTTGTTTTTTCGAAAACCCATACAGGGTGTTTAAAATATGAGCAGTGTTTATCAACGTGAAGTTTAACTGCTATTTTGTATGATTATGACGTTATTAGTTGGTGGAAAGTATAAAATAATATTTATTCTGTTGGTGCTGTTACTTTTGAAGTTGTGCAGTTGCAGGTAGATTGATAACTTTTGGCACCAACTTCACAAGTACCAGCCCCAATAGAATTAATATTATTTTATACTTTTCAGTGCACCAACTAATAACGTGGGTCCAATTTTTTGTAAAAAATATTTATTTCACACTTTTGAGTGTAACATTATTCACGAAAATCGTTGAACGTTCACTAATACCAATCAAGATAGTACTTATCCTATTACCCACGTATATTCCTTGCTTGTAGTTATTATTGAGATCTCAGAACATTGCTGCGGAAATACGCTTGAATATTTTTTATTTTTTTATTTTTATGAATATGGGACCATTTCTCAAGCCTCTTCTTTCAAATAAATCAAAAATCATCAAAATCTGATTACGATTACTACATAAAAGACGCGCTCAAACCAAAAAAAAGCAGACAGTCGAATTGTATACCTCCTCCGTTCGGGGTTCGTCGGTCAAAAATATTAGCTTCCTATCTAGATAAAAACTCTGAAGCTGGTTGGTACTTAGAGACTGATTTAGATCACATGTTGTTTTTGCTTCAATAGATCTGGCCACAACCTGTATAACAAAATGAATATATACTTTATGCAATTAGTTTTTCAATCTATCACAAAGTCCAACTAACTTTTACTTTACATGATATTTTAAATATAAATAAATCATTTTTTTTTAAAGTATATACATATATACCAATTCAATATATGTATTTCATTAAGGGAATAATTAAGGATAATTTGAGAAGATAAAGGCCACGATATACTCATTTAAACTAATGGAAATACGGTCAAGCCATACTGCTTACTTCTAGTTAAACGGCTATTTATTCAAATAGGCACCCCGGGTGACGTAGTTCCCGCGTTTGAATAGCTGGCGCTGATTGGCCCGAAAGTTACCATGCAACCCACTCATCTAAAAATCTTTGATGAGTATTATCGCCGCCTGCCATTGAGTGTCCTGACTGTCACGTCAGTGATATAGCTAGAACCAAAGAATAAAGGCCTGTTCTCATCTAAGCGGCATCGAGCATAGCAGAGCGGCGCGGCGCGAAGCGAAGCGCAGCGTCATTTCTTATGGGCTATTCCCACCTAAGCGACATTTGGTAGCAGCAGAAATGAAAAAGTTGTTTTTTTCTTTGTTTTTTTTTTGGCTAATTTCAAGAACAAAGTGCGATTGAAAACATTTTTGACAACATTTATTTTTCTACTTTCGATGATTTCTATGATGTAGACTTATTTTCCCTATTTTTTTGATATCAGTAATTTATAGGATAAAACAAGGTTTTACTATTTTAAGTAGATATATTTGAGTAGATGGACTTTTATAATTTGTAGGATCTATAGTATCTATAGTATCTATATTTTTGAAATTTTAAAATGGAATGAATCCGTATATAAATAAACAAAGAAACAACATATACAGAAGCAACAATAGTAACTTTTTCCAAAACAGTTTTCAATCCAAATAATTTCAATTTAAAAATACATATTAACTCTTTAATAATTTAGTTTTTGTAAAGCTGGTTCTCTTGACACGTTAAAGCAAAAGAAACTTAACACATTCTTTAGTTTTCTTTCCAATTTCAGACCATATATTCTTCCGTCTATTTTGATTGCTGTAATTCTTGTTCGCCATGTCATATAGTTCTTTAGTTTACTAGGTATATTAAACATCCAGCGATTCTTTTTCAATTCAATTTGAAGTCTATCTTTTTATTTTTTTGGTCCAATTTTCATAATTTTGTTAACAAATGGTAGATATAAAATAATTTCACCAAAAATTGGACCGTATTTAATTATTAATGCACTGAAAAATAAAAATTAATATTAAAGGCCTATTCTCACCAAAGCGGCAACGAGCGAAGCGGCGCGGCGTGGCGCAGCGCTTTAAAATGACGCTCACAATAGTTTGCGTGTTAAGGCCTATTCTCATCTAAGCGGCATCGAGCGTAGCAGAGCGGCGCGGCGCGAAGAGAAGCGTAGCGTCATTTCTTATGGGCTATTCCCACCTAAGAGGCATTTGGTAGCAGCAGAAATGAAAAAGTTGTTTTTTTCTTTGTTTTTTTGGCCAATTTCAAGAACAAAGTGTGATTAAACATTTTTGACAACATTTATTTTTCTAGTTTCGATGATTTCTATCTATGATGTAGACTTATTTTCCCTATTTTTTTTTTGATATCAGTAATTTATAGGATAAAACAAGGTTTTACTATTTTATGTAGATATATTTGAGTAGATGGACTTTTATAATTTGTAGGATTTAGTATCTATATTTTTGAAATTTTAAAATGGAATGAATCCGTAAATAAATAAACAAAGAAACAACATATACAGAAGCAACAATAATAACTGTGTTCCTAAACAGTTTTCAATTTAAATAATTTCAATTTAAAAATATTGTAACGTGGATAGGTGGACCTGTACTTACGGTTGTTATTCTTTTATTAGCTATTCGTTCTACTACCTTGCTTACAATAGTTGTTGCTTGTATATTCCATTATGTAGTTCTAGAATTATAGTAGATTTATTCTGGATCCTTCCAGAAACTATATGTGAGGTACAATTTGTCATACTATTGTCAGTTTGACAAGGATCTAGAACATTAATTATGTACGTCTAGATAATGATAACATTCTCGATGAATGTCATGTCATGATTCAGGTATATAAAGCCGTGTCGATCACGGGACAGAGTCAGTCTTATGAAGTGAGTTTATAAAGACAGTTGATAACAGTCAGTCTGTGGAATCAGAGGTTAATAGTAGTTCTGTCGGTAAAGACAGTGACAGTATAGATTGTCAAGGTGACAAGTGGTGACAGTTGTACCATAACAGAAGATCGTGTACAGTGTGTTTGAAAATAAACCATTGGAAGCAATCTGCGACATTTGAGTATTACGCAAGTGTACTCACCCCACAACGTTTAGCACAAGGTTAAACGTTACAATATATATTAACTCTTTGATAATATAGTTTTTTTTATAGTTGGTTCTCTTGAGACGTAAATGCAAAAGAAACTTAACACTTTCGTTAGTTTTCTCTCCAATTTCAGACCATACATTCTCCCGTTTATTTTGATTGCTGTAATTATTATTTGGCTTGCCATATAGTTCTTCGTATCTATCATTTTTTTCCACATCCATAACTAATTTTGCACTGCAAAATCTTGAGGTCGGCAGGCGTTCACGAGCGTCAAAGCATGAATTGACGCGTGCCAACGCTCCCGGTCGCTTTGAGAAGTTGACGCATCGGGCCCGAACGCTGCGCTTGGCGCCGCTCCGTCTAAGTGAGGACCGTCTCATTCAATAACACGCAAACTATTGTGACGGTCAGTTCATTTTAACGCGCCGCACCGCTCCGCGCTGCTTCGCTTGTTGCCGCTTAGATGAGAATAGGCCTTTATTGAATGAGACGGTCCTCACTGCAGAGCGGCGCCAAGCGCAGCTTTCGGGCCCGACGCGTCAACTTCTCAAAGCGGCCGGGAGCGTTGGCACGCGTCAACTCATGATTTGACGCTTGTGGACGCCTGCCGACCTGAAAATCTTGCACTGCAAAATTAGTTGATGTAGAAAAAAATTGATAGATGCGTAGAACTATGACATGCCGAACAAGAATTACAGAAGTCAAAATAGAAGGGAGAATGTATGGTCTGAAATTGGAAAGAAAAACAACGAAAGTGTTAAGTTTTTTTTTGCATTTTCGTCTCAAGAGAACCAACTATAAAAAACTAAGTTATCAAAGAGTTGATATGTATTTCTATATTGAAATTATTTGAATTAAAAACTGTTTGGGAAAGAGTTATTATTGTTGCATCTGTATAGGTTGCATGTTTTTTATTTATTTATTTACGGATTCATTCCATTTTACAATTTCAAAAATATAGACACTAAATCCTACAAATTATAAAAGGCCATCTACTTAAATATATCTACTTAAAATGGTAAAATCTTGTTTTATCATATAAATTACTGATATCAAAAAAGTGAAAAATAAGTCCACATTATATTACAGTAGATAACAAAAAATTAGTCATAGATAGAAATCATCGAAAGTAAAAAAATAAATGTTGTCAACAATTTTTAATCACAGTTTGTTCTTGAAATTAGCCCCAAAAAATACAACTTTTTCATTTCTGCTGCTACTAAATGCCGCTCAGGTGGGAATAGCCTATACGAAATGACGCTGCGCTTCGTTTCGCGCCGCGTCGCGCCCTACGCTCGATGCCGCTTAGGTGAGAATAGGCCTTAAGAATAAAAAACATCAGGGAGGAGCACCGCTATTATTTTTGAGAGACAAACAACACCAACCGGTGGTGTACAAATATGGCCGCCGGCTATTTCCACTTTCCAGTGCCGTAACAATCCGACTATTGAAAAAGTATGATGAGAATAATATATTAAACTAATTTTCTTCTGATCCTTTGAAATTTTGTAAGAAATTTCAATTACATAGTGATATATATCTAGAAGATATTACAGACTATTTATTTAGCTTCTAATTTCTGCCACGTTGTTTGCAGTCAAAGGGGGAGGTTGCTTAAAACATAAAATAGCAATTCAATGGATGCTGCAAAGTTGTAAGAATATTTATACTGTCTCCGTATATTCCTATCTTGAACGGTATTGATATAATGCATTATAAAATTCTGCCCTCATAAACTCATAACGTTTTAGTAATATTGAGGTATTTTATATTCGAAGTAACATCCCCTTTTCTCAATTTCACAGTGCCATAGTTGACATTGACATTTGAGAAATAAGCCAAGCGACGTACTTGCTACCTATGTAATTCGACCTTCGATTCCAGCCATGTTTGTACGACCGTGATCATAATAAATAGAAGTACTGCAAATTATTCAATTGAATAAATTTACTTGGATTATGAACTATTTTGAATCATAGGTTATGACTCCTATAACTTTTATACAAAAATTGCAAAATATAACAACTGAAATGTATCTGTCCACTGGCTAAAGGCCACAATATTTTCAAAAATTTATTATGGGCTTGGATTCGAAGGATTTCGGAATTAATGTACTTTCATTTAGTTTCTCACATCAAGATTTAAATTTATTTTACACAATAATTTTCATGCTACGCCTATGTATTATATGTTATTTGTTTACATTACGAGAACAGCACAGCCAAACGAATGAATCCTGCACGGTGTTCATGTGAGTGCTTACTTGCTTAGATGGTGATGCTCCTTCCTGTTATTGTTTGGGTAGAGCGCTTGTTTATGTATCTTTACGTGTATAACCTACACCACTAACGTGACAGTCAGGACACACAATGGCAGGCGGCGATAATCATATACTTAAACTTCTATACCGCTAGCATTGTGGAAAAAATTAGGCAAAAATGAAGCCAAAAACCTGGGGATAGCTGGCGATATGCGCATGCGTCATGAACTTTTTTTGGTAAGAGAAGAGACATGTCCCTATTTTGTTACCATGGATACCATCTGTGGCATACATATGTGACTCGAAGCCACCGCCCCCAACTCCCACTTTCGCGCATGCGTACTAAACTCGCAATCCCCAGTGAGCTTCACAAAAAAATTCAAGGATCAAATTATAGGTATAGAATTATGTGGCGATAATACTCATCTATACAGCGCTCTAGTATGGTCAGCGTGGTAGGGCGAGTTTTAATCTCCTCTTTCCAGTATTCTTGGGACGGACCATTAGTATTTTAGTTTTATATATTCCATGGGACGGATATTGTTTGAAAGAAGCGAAAAAAAAGGAATATAAAAAGTAATTAAGAGCCCTATTGTTTTTATTTCTATCTATATTTATTTATATACAATCATGATATATCATGGAATCAATGAGCGAATTATAATTAGATATTGAGGTATTTAAATCTACACTGAATCTATCAATTTTCTTAATTGATATTTATACGTTTTTCAGCACTATTTTTCTTTTCAGAAGTATATAGTGAATTTCTCAATTTTCAATAGTTGATGCTTTCTTTTATTTTTCTCTTTAAAATAATGTACCAACTACCCTTTGAATAAGTTCTTGAGTAATTATTAAGGCTCTGATCTCTAGTATTATTTTCCCCTCAATCCCCAATAAAATCTACTTATCGCCACCAATGAGAATGCGTTCTCAATAATAATTATCCCCAAAAAACATTCCCAATGTAAAACTTTTCGAGGTGAGAGCTATATTCAGCAAAATTCAACAAAAAAACTCAAATCTTTCGCATAGGTATGCTCAGTTAGAGCTGAACCACACCGATACAATTTTTGGTATGTTGTTTTGTATAAAAATTTTGTTTGAATGGTACATTTTCATCAAGTGATTCTATCGCTTCTCACCGCCCCCAAAATTACTTCCATATGAAATTACAATTTGACTTATTATATTCATAATTTTTTTTTTCAAATATTTCACTTGTTACTATTGACCAGGGGCAAGAGCCTTCTCTTCCTTAAGTTGAAAAGATTTACAATTGACGATGACGATCAAAATGCGTTAGTATTGCGAATCATAAATGCAGGCTGGTGAGGAAATGGAAATGCTCGAGTCCAGATTTACTGTAAATGTGGTATAATACGTCAAGTTGTAATTTCATGGAAGGAATTCTGGGGGCGGTGAGAAGCGATAGAATCACTTGATGAAAATGTACCATTCAAACAAAATTTTTATACTAAACAACATACCAAAAATTGTATAGGTGTGGCTCAGCTCTAACTGAGCATATGCGAAAGATTTGAGTTTTTTTTGTTGAATTTTGCTGAATATAGCTCTCACCTCGAAAAGTTTTACATTGGGAATGTTTTTTGGGGATATGGATTTATTTTGGAAATCGGTTAGCTGTAACGGACTTAATTTTCAATAATCATGTTATTTTTAAATGCGTGTAGGTATACAAATATCTTGATACTAAAAAAACAAACACAACCGAATTGTATACCTCCTCAGTCTGGCGAAATCGGTCAGATCAAATCAAATCAGAATTTGAGTTTTCAGTAACGTGTGGCTTGAATAATAATACTAAGGTGATGTTATAATTATCAACAAAGAAACAAGTTTTATTTTTATACATATAATTTAGAAATAGTTCACAATATAAATATGAGACGCTCGTACTTCAGTATGATATTTTGTAATATTAAGGTGATGTTATAACCACTAGCAAAGAGAAAATGGTATATTTATCAATAGTTAAAATTACAATAGTGAAATACAATATTAAATAAGACTATAAATACCTATAGTATGAAGAAAAGATATTAGGTAAATTTCTTATAGAAATATACCTATTTAAATTTCTTATAGAAATATACCTATTGCGATCGTTCACACTTTTGAATTTCGAAAAAAATTCAACGGCATGTTGTTATATGTCTATAAGTTAGTCCAAAAAGGCCGGGTCCGGATGTTGTCAATCAGCATCTGGGAGGAGCGAAATGCCAACCCGGCGCGTCTCCAGGTGGCGGATAGGAGGGGGCCTCTGACGATGACTTTTATATGAGAAGGGGGCCTGCGGGGAAATAAGGCTCATTGAGACTAAAAACTCAATTGGCAGCCACGAATACCCTGCCGCGGACCAACTTCACCTGTCCCAGCTGTAGTGTCGTGGCTAAGGGAATTGCACTCAGGTACAACGATGCCAGGTGTGCGTTCGAGCTAACCTCGAAACCACCCTGTCAAACCAACGCATCCTGGTCGTCTGTGGTCATGTCTCGCGGGCTAGTGATGCGGGGGGGGGTCTTGGCTTAACCGCCCGGACCAAGAGGAAATAACCTCATCAAAAATTCTAAATCCAAGGCGGGAAACCAGGCCGAGGGATGCATGGTCAGATAGAGGACTGGTCTCTACTGGTTTCGACCTTGGAGCACAAGGGGGAACTCCACTGTATTAACCCCTTACTCCTGCATGCGGGGCTCTGCAGGAGTGGACCGATTTGTCCCCAGCTACTCGTGGGAACTTTATGGAACATACACATAAAACCCAACTCACCGGAGGAGAGATGGAGAAAGCCTCCACCTCTTCATCCGGGCTCCCTGTAAAAAAGGGAAATGCCAAACGGCAAAGAAATCGTTTGCCGTTCGACCTGCCGAAACTCGGACAGCCGGGCGGCAGAGACGATCCACTGAGAAAGGAGCTCAGTGGAGCAGGAGTGCGGAAGTACCTGCGACTCCTCCATCAGGGACTTGCACCTGAGGAGGCCAGAAAACAGGCTCTTCAGCACTCCACACCACCTACTGTCCCGACCCCGAAGGTAACACCGACGGGAAAAGGGACGGGAAAGAGAGGCGCGGAGCATATCACTCCTCCGGAACGGCCTCAGCCTAAAAAGCCGAAAACAGCTGCAGCAAAAACCGGGCATGCCACTGGATACGCTGCAGCTGCCAAGGCCGTAAAGGCTATTCGTGTGGGTATCATACCCAAGGATTACCCTAGAGTAATCCTGGAACCACAGCGGCTCTCAACACTGGAGGATACTCTAGTGGAAGAGATGTGCAGTGGAGAGGTGAAGGAAATGCACTTCACCGGTATACATTTCCGCTGTGGAATGATGCTGGTGGACTGCGGTTCTCAGGATTCGGCGGACTGGCTCATTGGAGTAGTGCCGGCCTTGAGGTCTTGGGAAGGACCCGAGTTAGTGGCGGTGGAGGAGAAAAACATCCCCAAGCCCGTCACTGTAACGGTGTACTTCCCAAGAAGCTTCGAAATGGAGACGGAGAAGATCCTCCGACTCGTCGAAGTACAGAACACCTGGCTCAGTACCGGAGCCTGGAAAGTTCTCAACTCCAAAAAGGAGGGAACCGGTACTGTCCTCACGATTGGGATCGATCACCAATCAGGAGAGGCCCTGAAGGCAGAAGGATGCGTCTTAAACTTTAGGTTTGGACGTGTGTCTGTCTCGGGGCTGGGACGGAAAAATAATCCTGCGGGAGGTCTAAAAGATGCGGAGATGCCCTCCACATCTACGGACTCCGGTGTGCAGGATAAAACTGCCAGCTCAGGTCTGGTCGAGGCCGCTGCTGGCTCTGCCAAAGAAGCCGGGGCGGCAGAGAAATCATCTGCAGTCCTGGGGGAAGGGCGAACCAATGCGGGGGTCGAGGCCATAATCCGAGACCCAGATACCCGCTCGAGCTCCAAGGAGACTAACCTCCCGATGGATCTCGATGAGGGACAGGAGGAAAGAGAGGAGGGGGGAATTAGAGGCTGGACTACCCAGCCCCTACACCCCAGACTACAGCACCTTCATCGCTTTCTCCAAGGTGGCGCAAGTGAACTTGCATCACGCGAAGGGAGCTTCAGCAGTGATTGCAAGGCTGTTTGCGAAATCCCAACTGGATTTTGTACTGATCCAGGAACCCTGGACAGGCAAAGCAGGCCAAATTAAAGGTTTGGCATCTAAAGATTCAAAATTGATCTATGACCAGAGGCAGGAGTCCCCTCGTGCCTGTGTGATCATAAGAAACAACATTAATTACACATGTGTTTCAGAATTCATGACTCGGGATCTAGTTCCAATTCTAGTACACCTCAACACTGGGGGCATCAACCGAGACATAGTTATTGCATCTGCCTATATCGCTGGAGACAATACTGCAATACCTCCAGTAGAAGCTCAAGAGCTAGTGCAATACTGCAATAGCAGACAACTGCCAGTCATCATAGGCTGTGATGCCAATGCGCACAATGTTATTTGGGGAAGCACGAACAACAACCCTAGAGGTGAGTGCTTACTTGAATATCTCTTAGCTAATAATCTAGAAACCCTTAATGTGGGAACAACCCCCACTTTTGTCACGAGAGCAAGAGAAGAGGTCCTGGACGTAACAATTGCCAGCTTTACTGCCAGGAATAACGTATTTGATTGGAGAGTGATGGAGGAACCCTCTCTCTCCGATCATAGGATTATAGAGTTTAGGATTGCGGGGGAAGTAACCTCACTGTCTCCTACTCGTAACCCTAAAAATACAGATTGGTCTAAATATAAGACCCTTCTGAAGCAAAACTTGGAACAGATCGAAAGTAATGGGGTCAAACACCCACACTGCGATCTGGATCAAGAGGTCGAACTGGTCAGTGTGGCGATAACGGAGGCATTCCAATCAAGTTGCCCACTCTCAAAAGCTCGACCAAGCAAGGAAGCACCTTGGTGGAACAAAAACCTGTCAAACCTCAGATTAGAGGTCCGTCGGCTCTTCAACAGGGCCAAAAGAGATCATAATTGGCAGGGCTACACCGAAAAGCTCACACAATACAATAAGGAGATCAGGAAGGCCAAGAGGCTTCACTTTCAAGCTTTTTGTGAAAAGATCACTTCGACTCCTACTGCAGCCAGATTGCAAAAAGTCATGGCAAAAGGGGCAATCAGCCCCTTAATGTCGCTCAAGAAGCCAGACGGGACATACACTGAGGGAGAAGAGGAGCGATCTGCTCTACTTCTCAAAACACACTTCCCTGGAAGTGAACCCCTCAGTAGTACTGACGTAGCAATCCAAACCAAGAATCCTCGCAAGGAAGATTGGAGTATTGCTAAGAAGATATTTACAAGACAAAGGTTGGAATGGGCAGTCAACACCTTTCAACCTTATAAATCGCCGGGAGTAGATGGCATATTCCCAATACTCCTACAGAAAGGAATGGAGGAGATCCTTCCCCATCTCCTGAAGATTACAAGAAGCTGCCTAGCACGGGGCTTTATATCTAGCATATGGCAAAGAGCCAAAGTAATCTTCATACCGAAAATAGGGAAGAAAAATGGGACTGATCCCCGATCTTTCCGACCTATCTGTTTAACATCGTTTTTACTGAAAACGATGGAGAAAGTAGTGGATAACTACATAAGAACAGAGATTCTGAAGGACAAACCACTTCATAAATGTCAGCATGCATACAGGGCGGGGCGTTCAACAGAAACCGCGCTGTATCAGCTAACCGAGGTCATTCAGAGCTCTCTGAACAATAAAGAAATCGCAATGTGTGCCTTCCTGGACATATCTGGGGCTTTTGACAACACCACACATGTGTCAATCAGGGAGGCACTCACACGGCGAGGAGTGAACAAGACCATTATCAAATGGATGTATGAGATGTTGAAGACGAGAATAGCTGAGGCCCAAGTAGGTGATCACACCACCTCTGTTAAAGCTACTCGTGGAACACCTCAAGGAGGAGTAATATCTCCCCTCCTATGGAGCTTAGTAGTAGACGAGTTACTACACAAACTCACAGAGCTTGGCTTCACATGTATAGGCTATGCCGACGACATAGTCCTAATAGTCCGAGGAAAATTCGCGAACACCCTATGCGAATTATTGCAGGAGGGCCTCAGAACTATTGAGCAATGGTGCTTGTCAGTGAGGCTTAGCATAAACCCATCCAAGACCACAATTATTCCATTTACTAGGAAAAGGAAACTTCCAGCTATGAAACCTCTCACTTTAAGTGGAGACATAATAAGCTGGAAGGCTGAAGTCAAATATCTGGGATTAACACTAGATAGCAAGCTTCTGTGGAACAAACATATTGAGGCTACTGCTAGCAAAGCAATAAAGGCCTTAATGGCGTGCAGAAATCTGACTGGTAAGACTTGGGGATGTAACCCAAAAATACTGCGATGGATTCTAAGACTATCTAGGGAAGGTTCAGAAATGGTGGGAATTCGGAATCAGAGGGCTTGGTCCTCTTTATCCAAACACATCCCATCAGCATACCTTCCCAGTGATGTAATGACAAAGAAAATTAGCATCGAGAGAACTTTCACCACGGTGCTAAGTAGCAGAGAAGATTGGGACATGGGGCTCACAACCCAAGCTCTCAAAAAGAATACCATCAAATGGTACACTGATGGTTCTAAGACCACGACGGGGACAGGCGCTGGAGTGTTTGGGAATCGCACCAAATGCTCATTTGCGCTAGGCCGCTGCCCAAGCGTCTTTCAAGCAGAATTGCTTGCAATCGAGAGATGCGTGGAGGTGAACCTTGAAAGAAACTATCAGAAATGTGACATTGCAATACATTCTGATTCTGAACTCTCATACCATTGACTCTAAAATGGTATGGGAGTGCCGAATGAAGCTCAATGAGCTAGGCAAGAACAACAGGGTCTACTTAGTCTGGGTTCCCGGCCACTCGGGAATCAAAGGCAACGAGGAGGCCAACACACTCGCCAGGAAAGGAGCACAAACTCCATTTACTGGCCCAGAACCCTTCTGTGGCACAGATAAAAGCACCTACAAGAAGGAATTTCTGGAGAAGGAAAAAACCGTAAGAGAAACACTCTTGCGGGATACCCCTGGATTGGAGCATTCCAAAAAGTTTCTAAAAAACTTTGATACTGCAAGATCCAAAAGGTATTTGGATCTCAGCAAGAACAAGCTACACCTACTCACTGGATTTCTTACAGGACACTGTTGCCTCAAGAAGCATCTAATGAGATTAGGTCTAGCAGAGGATGACGAGTGCATATTCTGCGGGGAAGAGGAGGAAACTCCGGATCACCTTGTGACGGAATGCCTCGCCATTGCTAGCCAACGCAAACAGTGCCTTGGACTAGCAACCTGCAGTAGTGAGGAAGTATCCTCCTTGAAGCCAACCCAGATACTGGAGTTCATTAGAACTCTGGAACTGGAAGGCGAGTTGTAGACCGCGTATAGGCGAGTGCAACTCAGGTGGGGGGCACAATAGACCTTATGGTCGCAGTGCCTCTTAAATCTAAATCTAAATCTCTAGTCCAAAAAAACATTTGGTTCAAAAGTGTTTATATATATATATATATATATATATATATATATATATATATATATATATATATGGGATATTACGAAATTTGTTAACACGATAGAGGTCGCAGTTTTGAAGGTATCAAGTTCAAATTTGCTACAAAAATCAATCTCTCAAATATCTCTGTCGAGTTCGTTATTGGGCAATATCGGGTAAGTAGTTTCAAAATGGCGACCATTCAAACATTTAAAAAAATTATCAAAAAAGAGCCGTAGTTTAAATATTATTAAAAATAATTTTAGGTTACAGATATAATCAGTACCTACAACTTTTGTTCAAAGCATTTTTTCATAAAATACACAGGTAAAAAAATAAAAATTAATAAAGAAAAATAACAAATATTGATAAAACATGAACACTCAATATAAATTTGATGTAATTGTACATTTTCTGGAGATCTTAATATAGACCCTGATTAAAAAAATATATAGTATATTTATTGAAAAGAAATAGGCGAAAAAAAAAATCTGCCCTGAAGTGGACTCGAACCCTGTCTGCTTTATATTCAACAGCCAAAATAAAAACCTCTAACCGCAAGGCTATGACAATTTTATGTAATGACATGTAGGTATACCAATGAAAAGGTTGTTAAAATTTCAATTCAATGAATTTTGAAAAATTTACCTTTCCGCTGACTACAGGCCATCGGTATTTTTAATTTTACATTATTCACTCAAAAATTTCCTTCAATGTTTCTGGTATATGTCGATTTTATTCTTGCTTGCTTTTGAACTGGACAATAACGGAGAATATTTTCTATTTTCAATTATTCAAGGAATTATACTTTTATTTTAGGCATTTGTTGTATAATATTAAAGTGATGTAACTACCAGCAAATAAAAATGCTGAATTTATTTATATACATATTAATATTTTAATGTCTAATGTTTCTTTCTTATAATATGTATATTGTATTGAAATACATATTTTTCAATATACGAGAGTTCATCGTTTGGCGTAGTGCTGGTGTGTATGGAGAGTGTGCGTTTGCAAGCCAGGAATACTGTATATCTGACATAAACTTCATACTAACACTGACATAACAAACCGATACAGCCATCTTGGAGGAGGGCCCCGCCAGAATACCACTCCTCGAGGGCTTCCCAGACCGCATTGCATCCCTATTCAGCAAATGAAAATACCACGTTTGTTGGGAAGAAGCAGACCCACGCACTGTGCCGACAATAGACGTATACACTGATGTGTCTAAAAAGAGGGACAGTACAGGCATAGGAATCTTCAGTCAAGACCTGCAACTATCTCTACAACAACCGCTTGAAAAGTATGCCACCGTATTACAAACGGAACTAGACCCACCTCGCCTGCGGCAATCCTGAGATATCTGGACCAGGTTGTCGGGATACTCGGGAACCATAGGTCTGAGGAGCAAGGGGGAGAGGCACAATGGGTCAAATTGGCCCAAGTACCCGCTCTGGCACCCCTGCGTCAAATAATAATAAAAAATATTGATAACAAACCGATAATCTTTTATGATCCGGACAGTTTTCTAAAGCGTAGAGTGATAAGTTTCTACTTTGGGATAAGTTAAATAAATAATTTAACTGAAATATGTTCACGCGATGAGGAAACTCAGGTGCAATTAAGATGCAGTGGTCACCAAATTCTTCTACAAGAATGTACTCTGATACCAGTATGTTTACGTTTGATTTATTCTAATTATTCAATCCCCCTTTTTTTGGAATTATTTTCAATCTAGTTTTTGAGATAAGTTGGCACCGAAAAACTAACGCTTCGTAAATTTTACCAAAAATTAAAGAAATCAATGACAAATATTATTTATTTAACCCAAAATTTAATACACATTTTAAGTGGTAATTTTTACTTATCACAATGATATTAGAATGACCATTCTGTGAAAAAACTAACAAGATGCTCACCGATATTGAGAGTTGCACAAACGTGCAGAAAATTATAAGCATAAGCCAGATATTCAGGCAGAGATCTTTGCGCAGGTTTGAAATTAGTCATGGTATGGCAAGATATGCTAGTCAGTACTTAAGTTACTGCTAAGTAGTTTCAATATGTACATTGTTCCAGCTTTAGTGAGAATACGAATAAAATATAGGAACCATCTTCGCTATTATGTCCCAAATTTATCCCATGTATTGACGCTGGTTCATTTCCAGCATTTTCAATTAGTAATGTTTCTCAGACGAGTTTCTCCATAGACAAAAAATAAGTAAATTTTCTTATCTCAATTTATGCCTTAACTTCTTAACCTCATTGTGACAGCAAATGACAGGATGTGAACGTAATTTTATTCTAATCTTTAATCTATCATAGAGATAACATATAACATACAGCAGGCAAGTCTATCGAAAATGTGTACCCTCCATAGAAAGAAACAGAAAAGAAGGCAGGATTATCTATCTCTTTCATTTTAACGGTAAATAATATACTAATAGTGAAAAAAAGAAAGTTTGTCTCTCAGCGCAAGTTTTAAGTTCAAGTACTTCAGCTGCAGTAAACTAACTTAAATTAGAAATAAAGGATAGTGAACTTGAAAATGCTTCAACGTAGGTATATATACCTAAATTCTTGAAAAACTTCAATGACATTTTTTATTTCTTAAATACCTACCAAGAATCTGTTTTGTAAAACAGTTGGAAAGATGAGTATAACTGAAAAATCATTACCTGAATTGGAAACAAAAATTAGAGTATATATTAGTTACATACAACAATTAGAAATTGATGTAGGTACAAGTTAAAGTTAATATTAGTAAATTTAAACAATCCAATGTGAAGCATTTATATCAACCTCAGTTTTATAAAACTATTCGCAGGCCAGTCTTAAATCAATATCGACTCGAACTGGCTTTTTAGTTTTCATTATTTGTTTAATAAATTTATATACCTACTTCTCACACAAAAAATTAAAATATTTTTTTCGCTTATTAGGAGAATACATTGATTAATAATAATCCTACCATGATTCAGTTTCAATCAGCCTTTAAAAAGTTACTTCTTAATAATGTGAATGTATAATGTATTTAGTTCCTGCTTCTGCCAATAGACCGATTGATAGGCGAACATTTTTCTTCGCATGCGCGGCGGGCAGTTTCAGCGGCCACTTTCATTTGAAATGTCACTCTTTTGAACAGAATGTACTATATCTATTTCCAAATAATTCCATGCTAATGGCTCTCTGTGAGCGCTTCTTTCAATTTCCTTATGTTCTATGACATGTACCAGAGAACAATGCTTCTAGATAAGCTTGAATGAGGTATTCTATGACCGATAATTCGCGCATTAGATTTAAATTTAGATTTAAGAGGGGGTTACATTGCACTGCGACCATAAGGTCTATTGTGCCCCCTACCAGAGTTGCACTCGCCTATACGCGGTCTACAACTCGCCTTCCAGTTCCAGAGTTCTAATGAACTCCAGTATCTGGGTTGGCTTCAAGAAGGATACTTCCTCACTACTGCAGGTTGCTAGTCTAAGGCACTGTTTGCATTTGCTAGCAATGGCGAGGCATTTCGTCACCAGGTGATCCGGAGTTTCCTCCTCTTCCCCGCAGAATCTGCACTCGTCATCCTCTGCTAGACCTAATCTCATTAGATGCTACTTGAGGCGACAGTGTCCTGTAGGATATCCAGTGAGTAGGTGTAGCTTGTTCTTGCTGAGATCCAAATACCTTTTGGATATTGCAGTATCAAAGTTTTTTAGAAACTTTTTGGAATGATCCAATCCAGGGGTATCCCGCAAGAGTGTTTCTCTTACGGTTTTTTCCTTCTCCAGAAACTCCTTCTTGTAGGTGCTTTTATCTGTGCCACAGAAGGGTTCTGGGCCAGTAAATGGAGTTTGTGCTCCTTTCCTGGCAAGTGTGTTGGCCTCCTCGTTGCCTTTGATTCCCGAGTGGCCGGAAACCCAGACTAAGTAGACCCTGTTGTTCTTGCCTAGCTCATTGAGCTTCCTTCGGCACTCCCATACCATTTTAGATTCAATGGTATGAGAGTTCAGTGCTTTAATTGCAGCTTGACTATCAGAATATATTGCAATGTCACATTTCTGATAGTTTCTTTCAAGGTTCACCTCCACGCATCTCTCGATTGCAAGCAATTCTGTTTGAAAGACGCTTGCTAGGAAGTGAGCATTTGGTGCGATTCCCAAACACTCCAGCGCCTGTCCCCGTCGTCTTAGAACCATCAGTGTACCATTTAATGGTATTCTTTTCGAGAGCTTGGGTTGTGAGCCCCCTGTCCCAATCTTCTCTGCTACTTAGCACCGTGGTGAAAGTTCTCTCGATGCTAATTTTCTTTGTCATTACATCACTGGGAAGGTTTGCTGATGGGATGTGTTTGGACAGAGAGGACCAAGCTCTCTGATTCCGAATTCCCACAATGTCTGAACCTTCCCTAGATAGTCTTAGAATGGCCTCAATCTATCTATCACTAGATGGAGAGGTGTGAGATCTGTGATGATCTCTAGTGCCCTGGTCCGGCAAGTTCTCATGGCTCCAGTGATACAGACACAGGCTAGTCTTTGTATTCTATCGAGGGTTTTCCTCGTATTGCTCTGACTTGCCGTGCCATGCCAGGCTATTGACCCATATTATATTATCGGTCTTACAATCCTGACGTACATGCATCGCAGTATTTTTGGGTTACATCCCCACGTCTTACCAGTCAGATTTCTGCACGCCATTAAGGCCTTTATTGCTTTGCTAGCAGTAGCCTCAATATGCTTGTTCCACAGAAGCTTGCTATCTAGTGTTAATCCCAGATATTTGAATTCAGCCTTCCAGCTTATTATGTCTCCACTCAAAGTGAGAGGTTTCATAGCTGGAAGTTTCCTTTTCCTAGTAAATGGAATAATTGTGGTCTTGGATGGGTTTATGCTAAGCCCCACTGACAAGCACCATTGCTCAATAGTTCTGAGGCCCTCCTGCAATAATTCGCATAGGGTGTTCGCGAATTTTCCTCGGACTATTAGGACTATGTCGTCGGCATAGCCTATACATGTGAAGCCAAGCTCCGTGAGTTTGTGGAGTAACTCGTCTACTACTAAGCTCCATAGGAGGGGAGATATTACTCCCCCTTGAGGTGTTCCACGAGTAGCTTTAACAGAGGTGGTATGATCACCTACTTGGGCCTCAGCTATTCTCGTCTTCAACATCTCATAGATCCATTTGATAACGGTCTTGTTCACTCCTCGCCGTATGAGTGCCTCCCTGATTGACATATGTGTGGTGTCGTCAAAAGCCCCAGACATGTCCAGGAAGGCACACATTGCGATTTCTTTATTGCTCAGATGACTCTGAATGACCTCAGTTAGCTGATACAGCGCGGTTTCTGTAGAACGCCCCGCCCTGTATGCATGCTGACATTTATGAAGTGGTTTGTCCTTCAGAATCTCTGTTCTTATGTAGTTATCCACTACTTTCTCCATCGTTTTCAGTAGAAACGATGTTAGACAGATAGGTCGGAAAGATCGGGGATCTGTCCCATTTTTCTTCCCTATTTTCGGTATGAAGATTACTTTGGCTCTTTGCCATATGCTAGGTATAAAGCCCCATGCTAGGCAGCTTCTTGTAATCTTCAGGAGATGGGGAAGGATCTCCTCCATTCCTTTCTGTAGGAGTATTGAGAATATGCCATCTACTCCCGGCGATTTATAAGGTTGAAAGGTGTTGACTGCCCATTCCAACCTTTGTATTGTGAATATCTTCTTAGCAATACTCCAATCTTCCTTGCGAGGATTCTTGGTTTGGATTGCTACGTCAATACTACTGAGGGGTTCACTTCCTGGGAAGTGTGTTTTGAGAAGTAGAGCAGATCGCTCCTCTTCTCCCTCAGTGTATGACCCGTCTGGCTTCTTGAGCGACATTAAGGGGCTGACTGCCCCTTTTGCCATGACTTTTTGTAATCTGGCTGCTGTAGGAGTCGAAGTGATCTTTTCACAAAAAGCTTGAAAGTGAAACCTCTTGGCCTTCCTGATCTCCTTATTGTATTGTGTGAGCTTCTCGGTGTAGCCCTGCCAATTATCGTCTCTTTTGGCCCTGTTGAAGAGCCGACGGACCTCTAATCTGAGGTTTGACAGGTTTTTGTTCCACCAAGGTGCTTCCTTGCTTGGTCGAGCTTTTGAGAGTGGGCAACTTGATTGGAATGCCTCCGTTATCGCCACACTGACCAGTTCGACCTCTTGATCCAGATCGCAGTGTGGGTGTTTGACCCCATTACTTTCGATCTGTTCCAAGTTTTGCTTCAGAAGGGTCTTATATTTAGATCAATCTGTATTTCTATGGTTACGAGTTGGAGACAGTGAGGTTACTTCCCCCGCAATCCTAAACTCTATAATCCTATGATCGGAGAGAGAAGGTTCCTCCATCACTCTCCAATCAAATACGTTATTCCTGGCAGTAAGGCTGGCAATTGTTACGTCCAGGACCTCTTCTCTTGCTTTCGTGACAAAAGTGGGGGTTGTTCCCACATTAAGGGTTTCTAGATTATTAGCTAAGAGATATTCAAGTAAGCACTCACCTCTAGGGTTGTTGTTCGTGCTTCCCCAAATAACATTGTGCGCATTGGCATCACAGCCTATGATGACTAGCAGTTGTCTGCTATAGCAGTATTGCACTAGCTCTTGAGCTTCGACTGGAGGTATTGCAGGATTGTCTCCAGCGAAATAAGCAGATGCAATAACTATGTCTCGGTTGATGCCCCCAGTGTTGAGGTGTACCAGAATTGGAACTAGGTCCCGAGTCATGAATTCTGAAACTCACACACAGGCACGAGGGGACTCCTGCCTCTGGTCATAGATCAATTCTGAGTCTTTAGATGCCAAACCTTTAATTTGGCCTGCTTTGCCTGTCCAGGGTTCCTGGATCAGTACAAAATCCAGTTGGGATTTCGCAAAAAGCCTTGCAATCACTGCTGAAGCTCCCTTCGCGTGATGCAAGTTCACTTGCGCCACCTTGGAGAAAGGGATGAAGGTGATGTAGTCTGGGGTGTAGGGGCTGGGTAGTCCAGCCTCTAGTTCCCCCCTCCTCTCTTTCCTCCTGTCCCTCATCAAGATCCATCGGGAGGGTAGTCTCCTTGGAGCTCGAGCGGGTATCTGGGTCTCGGGTTATGGCCTCGACCCCCGCATGGGTTCGCCCTTCCCCCAGGACTGCAGAGAATTTCTCTGCCGCCCCGGCTTTCTTGGCAGAGCCAGCAGAGGCCTCGACCAGACCTAGCCCCGAGACAGACACACGTCCAAACCTAAAGTTTGAGACTCATCCTTCTGCCTTCAGGGCCTCTCCTGATTGGTGATCGATCCCAATCGTGAGGACAGTACCGGTTCCCTCCTTTTTGGAGTTGAGAACTTTCCAGGCTCCGGTACTGAGCCAGGTGTTCTGTACTTCGACGAGTCGGAGGATCTTCTCCGTCTCCATTTCGAAGCTTCTTGGGATGTACACCGTTACAGTGATAGGTTTGGGGATGTTTTTCTCCTCCACCGCCACTAACTCGGGTCCTTCCCAAGACCTCAAGGCCGGCACTACTCCAATGAGCCAGTCCGCCGAATCCTGAGAACCGCAGTCCACCAGTATCATTCCACAACGGAAATGTATACCGGTGAAGTGCATTCCCTTCACCTCTCCACTGCACATCTCTTCCAGTAGAGTATCCTCCAGTGTTGAGAGCCGCTGAGGTTCAAGGATTACTCTAGGGTAATCCTTGGGTATGATACCCACACGAATAGCCTTTACGGCCTTGGCAGCTGCAGCGTATCCAGTGGCATGCCCGGTTTTTGCTGCAGTTATTTTCGGCTTTTTAGGCTGAGGCCTTTCCGGAGGAGTGATATGCTCCGCGCCTCTCTTTCCTGTCCCTTTTCCCGTCGGTGTTACCTTCGGGGTCGGGACAGTAGGTGGTATGGAGTGTTGAAGAACCTGTTTTCTGGCCTCCTCAGGTGCAAGTCCCTGATGGAGGAGTCGCAGGTACTTCCGCACTCCTGTTCCACTGAGACCCTTTCTCAGTGGATCGTCTCTGCCGCCCAGCTGTCCGAGTTTCGGCAGGTCGAACGGCAGACGATTCCTTTGCCGTTTGGCATTTCCCTTTTTTACAGGGAGCCCGGATGAAGAGGTGGAGGCTTTCTCCATCTCTCCTCCGGTGAGTTTGGGATTATGTGATTTTTCCATAAAGTTCCCACGAGTAGCTGGGGACAAATCGGTCCACTCCTGCAGAGCCCCGCATGCAGGAGTAAGGGGTTAATACAATGGAGTTCCCCCTTGTGCTCCAAGGTCGAAACCAGTAGAGACCAGTCCTCTATCTGGCCATGCATCCCTCGGCCTGGTTTCCAGCCTTGGATTTAGAATTTTTGATGAGGTTATTTCCTCTTGGTCCGGGCGGTTAAGCCAAGACATCACTGGCCCGCGAGACATGACCACAGATGACCAGGATGCATTGGTTTGACAGGGTGGTTTCGAGGTTAGCTCGAAAGCACACCTGGCATCGTTGTACCTGAGTGCAATTCCCTTAGCCACGACACTACAGCTGGGACAGGTGAAGTTGGTCCGCGGCAGGGTATTCGTGGCTGCCAATTGAGTTTTTAATCTCAATGAGCCTTATTTCCCCGCAGGCCCCCTTCTCATATAAAAATCATCGTTAGAGGCCCCCTCCTATCCGCCACCTGGAGACGCGCCGGGTTGGCACTTCACTCCTAATTCGCGCATGCGGAGAATTGAATCCATTGATGCAATTGGTCTATTACGCACTTCAAGGTCTCACACTTCTGGTAACGACTTCTGCCGAAAATAACAAAATAAAACATATTATTTGTTATTCGATGACATGCTTCATAGTAGTTTTAACATACTGGAACAGAATATCTTGACAACATTATAAAACATATCGCTGAATTTATAGTTTATACATTAAGGAAAAGAATTCACTGTGAGCAATGATTAACTTTGTTGGTTTTAGAAAATTCCGATAAATTAGAATTGACAAATTGGTTAGAAAACTTAAACTTTACATCAAATGATGTCAATCTAATTTGTCATCATACAGAAAGAATACTGCGTTCATATAAAGATTCCTTATTAATGAAAAATATATATTTCAAAATTGCAAGTGAAACCTTGAAAATATTAATCAATGACAAATATTTTCGAGTAAGAACCTTTTTACGATCACAGACAGCAGCTTATATACCTTATACCTAGTACAAAACTACATACACTACATTCGCCTATAGGCCTAAAACACGAAAGTGACAAATTAAATGACCTAAAATTTAGAATTAGAATGTACTATAATAAATGAACTATTTTTAAAGGACAATAAGAATTGTAATAAATTTCAATTTGAATTATGCGCATATATAAACTCTTTCCTCTGTATGCGTCATGAAACAAAGACAGACACGGGCACGATATTCTCTATCTTTTTTTATCTATGGACCACATCCACTAGCAGTGCTGCATAGGACTTCCCTACTCTATGTTAAATATTATATCTCTATGGTTTGCATTGATTGTGCAGATAGCGGCTCCCTGAACACAGCCATCGTCACTTGCATTGTTATTGTGACTGACATTTGTTAGTTGGGAGAGAAATACTGCTACCGTGTTGCCGTTTAGTTAGGGAAACGTTAGTTATAAGTTTGACGAATATTATTAATGCGTTAACAATGTACCATTTTCGAATAAAAGCGAAGTCGATTGCATGCTTTTTAAGTAAAAAATGATTTTCCTATCATGTTCATTATTACATTATTGGTTTCACTTAAGTATTTATCCGACATTTATATATGACTTAGGTCTTTATAAACAAGTAAAATTTTAGCACCGGCAACACCGTATAGTCTTGAAAATAAACTGTGAAATCTGTCTACTTGGATTTACATATATTGATAATATAAATATTACAGCCTTTTACGAGTCGAAAACGTTCTCAAATGATTACTTATCATTGTAAGATTGTATTATATACAATATCTCATTAATTTCAAGCCATATTTTTAAATCAATCGGGAAAAACTATTACGTGACCTTGAAAATCCAACATTTTTCTGTAAATAATGCTTCTGTAGGCAGAAGTGAGAGATACCCAGTTTTCTCTGGAGATACCGCTCTCACCTCTGCAAACTACAGTTTGCATTGATTACGTGTTCCGTCAAATGATGTCAAATGTCAGGAAAATAGGAATACAAAATGACTGCAAAAACATTGCTGTGCGATTCTTATTATTGCAGGTTATGCTGTGAAGAAAACAAAAACGGTACCAATTTATTTTCGGATTTCGAAAATTTCGGCAAACTTAGTGAATTGGTCAATAAATATCTTCCAATTAAAGTGAGTATTATTTTTTTTAGTATTACGCTTGAGCTCCTCTGTAGAGAACCGTAGAAAATGAGGGAAATTCAAATTGCATGTATTTCTTTCAGGTTGAAGATAACAATAAGTATCCGAAAACTATTTGTCCAGGATGTCACATACAATTAGAAGCAACGAAATTGTTCTTGGATCTAATTATTGAAGGTCAAGCAAAACTTCGTGGACTATATCAGACACAGCAAGATACTTTACAGAAACAACAAAGACAGAAGCAAAAGTTGCAATCTGCATTGAAAAATGTGAATCCGAATAGTTCTGTTGAAACATTTACAATTGAAACTAATGCAACTGGAGATAAATACCTCATCCAGAGTAAACTAACTTTATTAAAAATAATCTACCAGAACTTGGTGACAGGCATAAGGGTTTAATTAAATACATAATTGTCTCTGATCCCTTCATCAAGTGTCTATACATGGAATCATTTTAAATCCAATAACTTCACCAACATACTTGAATAAAATTTAGCTTTGATATTTACTTTTCCTCAGTATCATTTACCAATCTACTTGGAGCGCTTACGCTATCTATATCTTATTTATCTATATTTTATGCTGTCTCCGTCTCCTATTATTAAGTTTTGTTTCAGTATTTTCTCATGGCCCGTTATTTCCAAATGAACATGAACTTTCACTACGCGCCGAAGGTTTGGAAAAGCCACGAAGAAAGAGAGGTCGGCCTCCGAAGAAACCTAATACTTCTGCTGCTAAGGAAATTGAAGTAGAACCAGAAGGGCATGATGTCGAAAAACCTGAAGAAGCAGAAGAGGAAGCTAAAGGATTTGATGGTCGAAAACGACGAAGGATCAAGACTCCAGCAAGATACCAAGGAGTTGTGCAGGTGGTCTTTGTTTATTTTTTGAATATTTTGTCAAATAGTCAAATATAGAAGGAGCTGATTTTGGATAAATGTTTTCCGCCACGTCGCTTAAAAGATTTGGTGCTTTGACAGTCGGTTTTACCATTGAATTTGCACACTAACCCATTTTTTATAGGAGTCTAAGAAAAGCTTTATATATATATATATATATATTAGTTAAATTGCAATCTCTGATATAAGAAACAGAAACATTTGAAAGACCATAAAGGCAGCAACGTATTGTTTGAGGCCCAGGAACCGTATTGATTTAGCAAAATCGTCGAGGGCATTTGTCCAAGATTATTAATAATTGGTATAGTTCGAACTTTGGACTGTTTCCTGTTTTTTATATAGAAAATAAATCTTTCCTTTAGGCTATAATACAAAAATTATCTTCAAATCATGTAAATATTGTTTTTAATCTTCCGTTTTCTGACTCATGATTTATTTATCAAGGGTGCAGAGATGGATAAAATTCTCAAAGAAGAAGGTGCTCTAGATTCAGATGAGTTCGTTCTAGACTCTCCTCTTATGGAACATGAGAAAGATGTTATTGGCAGAATAGAAACAATTAATGGAGAAGACTTGGGCGAAGTTGTTTTGACTAGCAAATCGAGATCCCTTTCGAAACATAGTAAGTTGTGAAAACATATAAAATTTAAATCTTCGAAACTGTTGCGGAACTATTCGGTTCCTTTTCTTTAATTATGTAACGTTATGAATTCACAGACAATCAGCCGTATAAAAAGAAAATTCCAAGAAAGTATGAATGTGATGCTTGCAAAAAAGAATTTTTGCACCCAGGACGTTTGGCAATTCATCGGAATTCTCATAAAATTATCTACAAATGTGAAACCAGTGATTGTGATTACAAAAATGACCACAAGGAAATGATTGAGACACATCATAAGGAAACCAATCACACTGGTATAATGTCTTTGGAGAACATAAACCGGGTAGAGTAAAACAGTATTTATCGTATATCCATTTGGTCAGTACTTGACCTCAGTTTTCATTGAGAGGAAAATGCTTCATAAAAAAAATAAAAATGTTTAAGAAAATATATTCAAAGTCAAAGTCGGCATCGTTATGTTTTAGGCTTATGTTCATTCTTGACTTGTTGCGCTATATACAGTGTTATTCATTAAGGGCGGCAACCCGATATATCTCTGAATCTGTTTGTCCTAGAACTGTTACATCAAAAGGCTTAGATATTCGAATTATTACCGCCAATGCACGAAAATGTAAGAGACTTTTTTGGGAAATCAAGAATAATTGAAAAACTTACACTTGACTGCGTTGAAACATATTTTGTGTATCTAAAATACCTTAAATAAGTAGAGGGGCTTTTATCTACATTTTATAAATTCCCATTTTGGGTAATATTAGATATATTATTAGGTAGCACCTCAATTTTCCCTTATACACAAAGTGATTAGTTTTCAAAACAAATAAAATTAAATATCTCTGGATAAAGATATGAATTTCTAGTTTTGCCCTGTTGGTATGAAATATTATTTCCGTTTTGTGTGCTGGTTATATTGATATCTTCGATTTGATTTTTTTATACAAACACAAAGATGTGACTAAGTAATACATAACGCCATCTACATGCAAGTTTGAATAATGCATCTGTTTCGGTTATTGATTTTTGAAATCTGCTTTAAAGACCCTTTCCACAGAACCTTGGTTTGTTAAAATAGGTTCAGGTATTTTGTGGTTCTAGTGTTTTTTTTTCTAAATGAAAATAGGCTTCACGCTCAACACGGGTGATACAAAAAAAAGAGGTTGGCTTTGTCATCAACAAGGCCGGAGGGTTTTAGACGTGACAACTTCTACGATTTATTGGAATATTTAATTGAATGGATAGTATTTTCTTCTAACAAAATCAAGTTATTCATATTAACTATATATACTATTAGTAACTCAGATGTGGTCAGTTTTTTATTTTTTTTGAAAAAATTGTCTCCCTTTCTTTATTATCCATTCTTTTGTCTTTTTTTTAATGAAAAAAAGTGATTTAACATTCCTCATTTCATTTGATATTGATTCTTATAAATATGGAATTATTTAGGAGACATTTTTTTGACGTATTGCTTTGTGTATTTGCTTTTTCAGAGTAGTAGTTTTTTTATATCTTGGAATATACTGAATGGAAGTATAATATACAGATTAGACAGATCCGATTAAGATAACTTGATTGAGAAGATTGAATAACATTTCGTCTTCAGTCATCTTATACTTTTTATACTTTCCCACGAAACGTCTATATCAGAGAATGTGTTAAAACACTGTTTTCTACTTCTAATTCAATAACCTCAAGCAGTTTCCAAACTTTCCATTTTCCATTATTTTCAGCTCCACGATTTTCAGTTAATAACCTGTAAATAGTCCGATGTCATGTAGATAACTCTATACCGTAACGTTTTTCTATAATGCCGTATAGCAAGGGAGCATACATGCTTTTGAAACAATATTTTTCCTTTAATACCTAATTCATGAATTTTCTATTGAATATACCCTTTGGCTTAGGTGTTTTTCCAAGGAAAAGGCGATAGACGGGTAATTTCTAACTCATCTTTTTCGATATGCCACCCTTAGAGTAGGCCATTAAGATTAGTTGCAGATTATGGTCATTACTTTCAAATTTCAATACTTTATACTATTATACTAACCCTGATATAGCAATATTTAAAAAAATGCAAATATACTTTGTAATTTATGTAAATATATAAGTTATAAGAAAAGCCGTTTTTGAGGTATTTCCGATTGCCACCCTTAATCAATAAATATCATGCTATAGTAAATTATTGTTTTATAAATATGAAAGCTAGTAAAATAATAATTATTTTTAGGTGGGAACTATCGATCTATCGGAAGTAGATGAAGACATTGACGTTACCACAGTGCCAAGAAATATCGAAGTATTTAATTGCGGCGAGTGCGACAAAAAATTCTCATGTAAACAAAATCTCAGTGTACATATACGATCGATCCACAATGGTGAGAAACCATTTGCATGCGATATATGCCACCAGAATTTTGCGTACGCGAACGCTCTTAAAGTCCACAAACTAAAGCATCAGCAAAAGAAGAGTGGTGGTAATGGTAATGGTGGTATTGACAATGATAAATTGTCCAGGAAATTTACTTGTGAAATTTGCGGCAAGGTACTAGGACACCCGAGCAGCTTACTCTATCATAGAGAAAGTGAACACAATAATGGTTGGTAATAACTTTTATTCGATTTTATACATTTTATAATAATTCTAGTTTGAGCAAAGTAGTGTGCTGCCTCTAGGCCAGTGGGTAGCATATTATAGTGAAACAAATTTCAACCCGTTTATTATTTTTGTTTTTTTTGGGCAGAGGCTATATGGCAGCTAACCGTTGATTGAACTGTTGTACAACAGTAGTAGATTATTGATTATTAGTTGGTGTAAGTCAATACTAGTTCCCCACGTTTATATGCTTTTACTTCTCTCGTGTTAGGCAAATTATATCGAAATGCAGTTTACCATTTTGTATATTATTTAATCTGTGTTTATAGCAGTTCACAATAATTTGGTGTTTCCATTTGTTTTTTTACAAAAACTAGTTTTATTATTTCTCCTTCGAAGTTTCCCTCGATCTTTGAAACTAAATGAAGTTGTTCTACATGACAGGTGATTGGTTGATCTATTCCTTTCCGCATGAAGATAATTTCATTGAAATATGTTGAGCCAAACCAAAATTGTAGGCATTCCTTCATGAAAAGCTTCCTCACCCACATTCGACATTCCAAATAGTAGTAGTGTAGACATGAATAAATGAATTTGTATTTTGATTGGTTTGGTATTGACAAGTATCATATCAGAATCATAACCTACATGACAATTTCCCTTGGTTTGTTGACGTCAATAATGAATGAATTTGACAACTGTAAAACTGTACTATTCAAACTGATAAATATCGAAATATGCTGGCTGTTCCAAATTTCAAAACACTAGCCTGGCCAGGGTTAAAATGGCCGTCGAAAATTGACAGATGTATGGACTCAATATACATAATTTAAAACTGGTCAGGCTAATGTTTTGTATTTAGGAACACACTGATGGTTTCTATAAATTATCTATGTCAAATGATGTTTGAAGGTCGATAAAAATTCACAAAAAAGTACTTACCTTATTACGTAATCACATTGCTCATTTAAATACACTATAATAATTATTATCCTTCCTAAGCGACAGTCGACCTAATACAACATATTATTTTAGCTACCGTACAGACTTGAGTAAACTATTTTGATAGAACCACGTATATAACAAAGTGGATTCATTGGCGTTGAATATAAATATATTGATATGTAATACTAATAATCAACCTACAAAGTATGATTAAATGATGAAAATCTTTTAAAAAAATCTATTACCTAATGATTTATAATTTGAAACAGATATTTTCTAAGTTCTTATTTTATCTTTAGGCAGGCGATTTACATGTAGCACATGCAATCGAAGTTTTAAACATCGACAACTTCTCCAACGTCATCAGTTGGTGCACTCGACAGCAAGGCCTTTTATTTGTAAGGTTTGTCAGGAATGCTTCAAAACTCGAGCCAACTTAATGAACCATCAGTCTGTGCACAATGGCATCAAAAAGTTTTGTTGCAACATCTGTGGACACAAATTTGCTCATAGGTAAAACTATAAAAACAATAACTTTTGTCTTTATAGCGTGAGGCAAATGTATCGAACAAATCGGGATATAATCTATACATA
The DNA here is from genome assembly GCA_958507055.1 of Crioceris asparagi. Classification (NCBI taxonomy): domain Eukaryota; kingdom Metazoa; phylum Arthropoda; class Insecta; order Coleoptera; family Chrysomelidae; genus Crioceris; species Crioceris asparagi. Next base: position 49,444,718 of record OY293827.1, read on the forward strand.
TAATAAAACCGTAAACCCGGTGTATCTGTATATTGAATATATATATATCAAAAATTGAGAGGGAACACTAAGAGAAAGTCAAGAGGATTTATGCAGTTTTACTTTAATTTATTTAAATCGTATGTCGGGAAAAGTTATCTTTATTAAGGATATTAAGATTAACCTAAATTCCACCTGGACGAAGTCGCGGGCAAGAGCTAGTTTATAATTAAATTGGTTGCATATTATAATATTGATATTTAGAATATCATATCTGAACAATCAAATTCACAAAATAAATAATATAACTTTATTAATTTTCTATCAGATCTAAAATAAAAATCAAACTCCGAGGAATATCTTTCAAAATTTTGGATTTGCGTATACTTTATTTTTAATTTTTATTCAATACATTTGCCCCTTACTGTATAAATAATAAACAATGGAATTGATGTTTATTATCCCAATTTTTTTTCTGTATTAGGACATCTCTGACACTCCATCAAAGGTGGCATCAAGGCGAAAAACCTTACAAATGTGATATCTGCCATAAGGCTTTTTCACAAAAAGGCAATCTGAATGAACACAAGCGGATCCATACTGGAGAGAAACCTTATTGTTGCGAACAATGTGGCAGATCTTTTACGACATCATCGCAATTCAAACTTCATTCGAAGAGGCACTCAGGTATAATAATCATTTTATCATAGAAATGATGAAATTATGATTTTATTTAAATGGTATAGGTAATAGGTAGTTATAGTAGGGTAGTCAGAATTAAATTTTCGTATTTTATTAGAAATAATTCATAATATCGAGATATTAGAAAGAATTTCAAGATAAATCTATTGAAATCGAATTCACGCGATATCTACCTTAAACATCTCAAGATTTTATTTTTATTGATTTTTACTGTATGGTCATGAGCAAAACTCATTTATCATTTATTGATTATTTCCGATTTACAACATATCGTACCCTTACAATTGATATATCACATAATGTACTTGGAAAAGATGTTTGTTCTTAATTTTCAAGTTTTTCATACAAAACTAATTGAGGATTTATGTCAAGACAAACAACAAAGGTCATGTAACATTTTTCCGCAAGATGAAACGTTTAGCCAGAATCTGAAGAAACATGTGGAAAATACGGAATTTTATTCAAGCATAACTTTTTTGTGCTTTTTCTAAGAGATGGCCTTATATGTGGGTGGTAAAGGGCTCTCAGAAGAATACTTTAGGAAAGATTAATCAAAATCGTTAGAGCCGTTTTCGCGCTATAATCTTGAGCAAATCACGTTTTTTGGCTATAGCTCAACACCCAGTGTATACAGGATTCTCATTCAGTGCCACCGGCGAGTGATATTGGTACCAAAAAAAAATAAAAAAGAAAGCAACAAAATACACCGATCTGTTCCCGAGATAATGCTGTCACAGACAGACCAATGGCTAAAAATATGTTTATTAGACTTAAAAAACTCTGAAACGTCAACATTTGTAAAAATCTCGATACCGAAAATTTCACACGATTACAATACTTTCCTTATACAGCTACTATAGTAGCGTAGGAGATTAAGAATCGTTTCTTTCTGTGACGGGAAAAATATTTACATTTTATCTCTGTTGGCAGATGAAAAAGTATAATTTTTTTATAAAATTACTCTTTTCCCACGAAAAAAAGTGAGTATTTTTTCCCGGGTATATATACACATAGATATAGCGATTTAGCTGGCAATAGTTTTTGTGACGCTACTTTACTTTCGCTGCTTCTGCTAACTCCGGTGAAAACTCGGAATCAGACATTTTTTACAAACATTTTTTTAATCAAATCACAGAATTAAATTAACAGACATTTGATTAATTTAAAGTTTCCTTGGCAACGCAGCTCTGTCGCTATAACTACCCACCAGTATAAAATTTCACTTCGAGGATTTTCTGACTTTCATATATTGTAATATTTTTTCAATAATCAATCATGGTTTTCCCGTCACAGAAAAAATAGTGTATTATACACGGGAAGAATGTTTTTCCCTTGTTTAATAAATAACTATTTTTTTGTCGTCATGGTTTTAACAGAGCTCAAATTATTCGTATTATTGTCAGTTATTGTAATTGTTTGGATAATTTTTGAAATATTTGTTAATTATTATGGATGAATTAACTTAACACGAACGAATAACGTTCTTAATGATGGTTGATTTTGGAGACAGACAAAGGTCTTTGCAAGATGCATTCGACGTTCTTTGATGCAACATTACCGGAAAGCAACTCTCATATTTCAAAATCGACGGTGGCACAGGTTGTGCAAAAGTTTCACGAAACGGGAAGTGTTGAAAATTCGTCAAAATCTGCTCGAAGTAAATCGGCTACGAATGAAGACTTCCCGCTTGATGTTATGCTCAACGTGCAAGAAGAACCGATGACTTCAGTACCTAAATTGATCCTATATCACAATATTAGCCAGAGATCGGTAAGAAGGATATTGTCCAAAAATATACGTCATCCGTACAAAGTACATTTGGTACAAGAACTTAATGAAGATGATCCTGATAGAAGAGTGCAGTTATGTCAGGTTGTGATGGACAACGCAGTAAAATGAATGACATTTTTTCCATAATATTGTCTTTTTAAATGAAGCGACATTTCACCTGAATGGTTTTTAAATCGACATAACTTTCGCTATTGACCTGACCACAATCGTCACTGGATGACAGAAAGTCACACCCGATACCCTCAAAAATTGAATGTATAGGCGGAGATAATCAGAAGACACATCATTTGGCCAGTCTTTTAGAGAAAATCTAAACGCTAATCGGTATTTACCGTTGCAGTAGCAAATTATTTCATATATAAATGTTGTAGTATTTATTTCCGAATCATATAAATCCTGAACGATTGTCAAACGATATTTGGTATTAGCTGCTCCGCTTCATTATGGAATTGAAGTGCGTCAATAACTAAATCGAATATTTCCACATAAATGGCCTAAAATCTACCGTCTATAAAACCAAACCTCACTCATTGGAAGAGTGAGAGGATCGAATAAAGATGACTGTGGAAGAAATATCACAGGATTCTATTCAAAATTCCGTAAGAACCTTTGGGGATCGCCTAGGGTATTGTCAATCTTCTGAAGATCTGCGGTTAGAACATTTATTATCAATATTTTATTTTTTTTAAATAAAATTTGCTGAATTTTCCGCAATAACAAATTTAATTGTCATGAACTGTTAAATATGCATTCAGTTAATTCACCCATAATTAACAAACAAAGGCTATATTTCAAAAACTATTCGAACGTATTGATAATAACTGACAATAATAATACGAATAATTTGAGTTCTGTTAAAGAAATAACCATGGCAAAAACGATTTCTTTCATATACGTAAGCAGCCATCATTTCATTTAATACTAGCTGTTATCCGCGGCTCCGTCCGCGCTACCTGCCGGTGAAAATCCTGTCTAAATCGGTTTAACCGTTACGGTGATTCGCCGGCACAAACAGGCAAAAATTTAAAAAATCCCGATGGCCTGTAGTCAGCGGAAAGGTAAATTGTTCAAAATTCATTGAATTGAAATTTGAACAACCTTTTCATTGGTATACATACATGTTATTACATAAAATTGTCGTATGTGTCATAGCCTTGCGGTTAGAGGTTTTTGTTTTGGCTGTTGAGTATAAAGCAGACAGGGTTCGAGTTCCACTTCTAGGCAGAATTTTTTTTTCGCCTATTTCTTTTCAATAAATATACTATATATTTTTTTAATCAGGGTCTATATTAAGATCTCCAGAAAATGTACAATTACATCAAATTTATATTGAGTGTTCATGTTTTATCAATATCTGTTATTTTTCTTTATTAATTTTTATTTTTTTACCTGTGTATTTTATGAAAAATTGCTTTGAACAAAGTTGTAGGTACTGATTATATCTATAACCTAAAATTGTTTTTGATGATATTTACACTACGGCTCTTTTTTGATGATTTTTTTAAATGTTTGAACGGTCGCCATTTTGAAACAACTTACCCGATATTGCCCAATAACGAACTCGACCGAGATATTTGAGAGATTGATTTTTGTAGCAAATTTGAACTTGATACCTTCAAAACTGCGACCTCTATCGTGTTAACAAATTTCGTAATATCCCATATATATATATATATATATATATATATATATATATATATATATATATATATATATATATATATAAATAAAAAGATGTTCTTGGGGATGCAGTCATATATTCAATAAAATTCTTTGACTGAAGCCGAGCTTTCGAGAATGTTTATTCTCTTCTTCAGGGCAAAAATCGTGAATTTATAATAAATTAACCAAAAACAGGAAAGATTTCATATTCATCAATTACAAATGTCATTATTTATATTTGTCCCCAAGAACATCTTTTTATTTATTATAAATCCAGTCAAGAATACAAAATCAAAATATATATATATATATATATATATAAACTTTTGAATCAAATGTTTTTTTGGAGTAACTTATAGACATATAACAACATGCCGTTCTGTTATTAGTGACACATATACTTCAATATGCAAGTAGTTAAAACGTGTTATTTTGAATTTACAAACATACACTACGATTTTATTTATGTGTATAGATTTTTTCTAAAATAAAAACAGCCTAAGTTACGCCTTATAACATTAGCTACCTGCAAGTGAAAATCCTGTCGGAATCGGTTCAGCCCTTACGGAGATTAGCCGGATCAAACAGACAGACAGACAAAAATTATAAAAATCGTTTCGTTATAAGAGACATATATACTTCCATATGCAATAAGTTAAAACCCAATATTTTTATATTATAAACAGACATTTCGATTTTATTTATTAGTACAGATATAGACTAGCTGTTAACGGTGGCTTCGTCCGCGCTACCTGCCACTGAAAATCCTGTCGGAGTCGGTTTAGCCGTTACGGAGATTCGCCGGAAGAAACAGACACACAAAAATTATAAAAAATCAGAAGTTTCCACACATTTGCGCCACCCTGCCCTGTATACAGGGTGTTTCTTAATATATGCGCAGGACTTGAGGATGTGATAGCTCGTCCAAAAATATGAAAAAAGTTTATATTAACGTTCTCTTTAAAATGCACCATTTTCGAGATACAGGGTGTTGAAATTAAAAAAAAAATAGTTTTTTTGTGAATATTTCCGGAACGTTTATCATACAGAAAACAGCTTTTTAAGCATTTTCCACTCATAATAAGCTAAGTTTTGAGCCAGGAAAAATTTTTGTTAAATCATAATTGGTGAAGATTTTGAATGAGTAGTGGATGTTTTTCTCCCCAATTTCTACGTGGAAAAAGTACGGTTTTGAGACACCCATTTAAACCGTCAATTTTTTCTACAAAAAAAAAGGTACTGTTGGTTGTGAGCTTTAAAATCGACCATTTTCAAGAGAAAAAAAACAACTTTTATGTTAAACAAAACACGGTTAATTTTTTGAAATATTTTTTTAACTTACTAATTAAACAAAATTTATGTAAACGTTAGAACAAGTAACAAAAGCAAGAATTGACAGTGTTTTCTTTTTCAATATAAAAGTTGAATTTTCTCAAAAATTGACTTTAGAGCTCACCACCAACAGTACCATTTTGTGTAGAAAACATTGGCGGTTGAAATTGTTATCTCAAAACCGTACTTTTTCCATCGGCGTAGAAATTGGGTAGAAAGCACCCACTAATCCTTCAAAATCTTCACCAATTATGACACAACAAAAAAAATCTGGCTCAAAACTTAGCTTATTAGGAGTAGAAAATGCTTACAAAAGCTGTTTTCTGTATGATAAACGGTTCGGAAAATATTCAAAAGAACATTTTTTTTTTAATTTCAACATCCTGTATCTTGAAAGGTACGTTAATATAAACTTTTTTTCGTATTTTTGGACTAGCTATCAAATCCTGTATATAGATACCAAATTTTATATTTTTGCGTCTACTAGATTAGGAGGGAATAGGCATTGACAGACCGACAGATCTCTTTTTTTCATCTCATGCACAAATCCTTGGAAAAAATGGTGCGAGTCAGTCTTACGTGGTTCGGTGGTTCCATACTTCTCTTTTAGGTTTTCATGTTAACTGTGAGGGAAGTTCTATATTCCTTATTTTATTAAAACAATTAAGTTTATTTACGCTTATTATGTAAAAGGTGTCATCGTACTAGTCACAAAAAAGAATCGTGCTATCGTACCTATTATGTAAACCGGTTGCTTGCTAAGCAATCGCTGGTTGACAATATGCTGAATTCAATGTAATTATAGCTCAATGGTTGTTCGGTAGAGGCAGCGCTGTTACAATTTGGTAGCAGTTACGTTATACCAAAATTGATGTTTGACACCGATAATTCCATAATTCTCGGCAGTCGCGTTGCGGTTGCAAGATATATGATAAGCGTGGCGGAGATTAGGGGCAGCGGTAGATTTTCTTCAAAATTTTCTACTATATATTTTAAAATAAGCTTTAGCAGACGGACAAACCGACATTAGAGTGATCTTGAAAAACAATAAAATATTGATATATTTCAAAGCTTTAATTTGTGTCTGAAGTATCAAAAATATTTGTATAAATTCGTAGGTGAACGACCTTGGTCCTGCCACTATTGTCCTCGTCGTTTCTTGCACAAGGACACATTTAAAGCTCACATGCGTCGTCACGTTGGGGACAGACCTCATAAATGTTCTAATTGTCCACGAGAGTTTGCTGAAAAATGGGAACTGAAGAGGCATGAGAGAGTTCATTCTGGTGAAAAGCCCTATTCATGTTCAGTGTGTGACAGAACTTTTGCCGATGTGTCAAATAGAAAGAAACATATGCGAACTCATAATATAGTCAATACCAATAGTAGTGGTATTCTGGAAAATAATATAGAGAAAAAATCCAATGAAAAAGTGAGGAGGAGCAACGTTATAAAGCCCAAAGCTGTTCCAACCGAAAATAATCAAGGTAAACTGTTTTAGTTTTTCTACCTTATTAATTGGATTTAGTTTGTAAAACTTTGGATAGAAAGTTCATGAAAGCTTTGCTTAATTGGTACGAACTTCTGATTTTTGGGTCCTGCTTACGGAAACATTCACCATTCAGCCAATAACAAATGTTTATTTGCATAACTATTTTTGATCCCAAATCACAAGAGAATATTGGCTTGCGTAGATGATAACAAATTCTGAAATTATGCGTGGTTTAGTTTTACCAAATTGGGAGTCACTACGTTTGCTCAAACCAAATTCAACTGAACCTACATTCGTTTCATTAACGCGTTATATTAATTCCAATTTTTTTTTCGACAAGGTATTGAATTCTCCCAGCTGGTCGATGAGACCGGTAACCCTATTAGCATAAAACTCGATGGTGGATACACCATTCCAGTGGTAACATCAGATGCAAAAAAAACGATCCATGGTCTCATGCCTGATGGAACACTCATTCCTATTGACGTTGGTGAATTAACTGACAAAGATCAAGTTGTAGAGGTATATTATTACCGTGCTTCTATTTTTTGTCTGAATAAAAATCTTCTTAAATTCTTCAGGAAGTTGTGATTAACAATGGCGAATTATTAGACCTGGGTGAAGATATTAGTCAAATTAATGGAATAAATATAATCAAAAATGAAGATCCGTCATTGGGTACCAATTTACAATTACTTACTGATGATGACGATGAAACTACGGGAATGTGCTTATTGGCCTATTCTGTGGATGGACAGCAATTAGGTCTAGAAACCTTTTTAATGGATAGTGTGAAGAAAACTGCATAAAAGTTTTGTTATATTTTTATTATTAATCATTTATACTTCTGTTATCGTATTTAGTATAGAAGTATTAATAATAAAAGATAGTTTGGTAAAACTAGAATTGAGTATTTCGTTTGTTTGAACATAGGAAAATTCTCGAGCTTCATTTTAAATATAGGAAGTGTCAAGAGTCCCGAAAGCGGGTGAACTTGAAAAACGCAAAGAGGCCTTAATGACGATGTTCGGGACTGTCCAAAAAAGATGCTAATCCCGACCAAACTATAATTTTATTAGCAGATTAAAAGGAAAATAACTAGGAAGTAGCAAAAAACAAATGTCTTATATTTCTACTAATAAAATGAAATTAAAATTATGACATTTTATTTTGTTCGGTTTTTCTTATTAGCTGTCAAGCCTATCGCCGTTGTATTTTTGCCTCTGGGTCTGCCAGGAGTTAATGGGGGCCTAAAATTGTTTTTCCTAAAATTGCAAATACATACACACCTATGAAATATTAACATTTACGGGTAAATAAATATTTTTCTTGCTCTTGTTTTTCATTCTCTAACTTGTGTATACTTGTTTTTATGCACCTTATTAGTTTCAACAGGAGCGTTGATCGTGTTTTCAGAGTTCTGGTGTAGTTCATCATGTTTTTGCCAATGAGTGTGAAGCTTACTTAAAATTTTCATCCTTCTTTCTTTTTGGAAACTTTACTACATAGTGTAGCTAGTTCCATACAGATTGCCTGTGTCTTTTTAAACTTTTGATGAGACGTTTTGGATGCTGTACTAGTTACATTGGTTATGGGTATTTGAAGCACAACATTTTCTTCCATTTCATTATTTTGTATAGCAGAATTCGCTCCTTCAGAGGCTAATCCCACAATATGACTTCGAGTCCATCGCTTGTGAATTAGATTCATTTACGATAAACAAATAAAACAGAGACAAGTACTCTTTATCAATTAGTTTGGCATGATCAGTTGTTGTAGTTGTGAACACATCTGTATATTTGTTTATCACCTAATTTGTACCACTTAAGTGAAATTTCGCCGGATTTTTATATATATAATCCATATACCCTTTCTACCATATATAATGGTGTAGGGCTTAAAATCTTTTATATCTGCACAAATTTTCTCCATTCCTTCCTGTCGTATGCTACTCCAGTGGCATCTTTCCAGTTCGTCCCTCTCTTCTCCAGCAGTTATGTGATTATTTTATCCTAGGTGTTCCTTGGTCGGCCCCTTTGGCGATTCTTCTCTATTCTAGCTCTCCATACTCGCTTAACTGGTCTGTTTTTGTCCATCCTCTAATTAATTATTAACCTTTGCCGATTGTTATTATCCACCATTATACATGCTTAATATATCGCTCATACTTGTCTCCACCGACAGTTCTATACCGAAGATTGATACAAGTATGAGTTCCAAATAAGGATTGATTATCAAATATGGCTCTTCACCCTACGATATACTGATGAGAGGCAACAACCTCGAAATCATGATATATATCTGGGAGACTGATGCTATGTTTGGTAATCAATCTGATTGAGCAGTATAGTGGAAAAAATGCACACAAACACAATATGTAGACGACAAACCTCGTTCTTATTGCGGCACCCTACGAAATGTAGGTTCAATTTACCAGCTAGGCGTGAAATTATTATTCATATTCTAATATGGTCATCTGGTACGGATAGCTCCTCATTTATTTAATTATATGTATGTATATATATATATATATATATATATTTTTTTTCTGTAAAATTCTTGAACCATTATATATAATTTTATTTTGGATGTATCTTGGGATTTAGGTTCGGTTTGCACAAAAGGGGTCAGATATTCATTGTAGCTTATATTTTAAAATTAAGACGTTTCGCTTGGGGCTCCAAGCTTCATCAGTTAAAAAACATATTACTGCTAAAAAATATTAATAAAATAAATGAATACATATGAAACTACCTTTCGTACCTTAAACACATATATGAACTAGTTTATGTTTACCATAATTGAGATTTTTTTATTCTTTGTGGAAATCAATCATTTTTCTTTATCTATCACGTTTGTTAGTATGGCATGTGTTGATTTTTATGACAGATCTGTTTTTACGCTATATATATTTTGAGAAAATTATTTCCAAAAGTCAATTATAAAGACTGGTGTATTATATTTGGTGTGTATTGTTGTGTCTATGCTACCATCTGTTGTACGTTTATCAGGAACTCTTTTGCTATGGTGGTTGTGGTTTATTTGGAATAGTGGAATGGGAGAGGAATATTATTTAAACAAAAGTATTAATACAAACACTTAGTAAAAAAAAAGGAGAGGAGATGGAGTTTCTTTTTATTAAATAATTTTGTGGTATATTTTGCTGAGATTCTTAATGTCAGTTTTATCATTCACTGTATTAGGATTGAGCTTAATATGAATCATTTCAAGAAATTCTCTTTGTGTCCTTTTCGGTTGATAAAGTTTTTATATTATTGTAGTTAAATTCGTGTTTGCTTGTTTTTTTAGAGCTGTTGCAGAATTTTTTGTATATTTGTGTCCGTTTATTCTACCTTCGAGGTGTTGGGAGGTTTGTCCAATGTTTGTTACAATTTTCTCCATTACACGAGATTTGGTATACTACATGTGTTTTTTTGTTGGTTGGATTATCAGTTTTTAATTTGGAGAAAGTTATTTTGTTTAGGGTATTATATCCTTTGTGTCCAATCTGAATATTGTATGGCCGCGTAATATTTGAGAGTTTTTCCGATAGTCCTTTAATGTATAGTAGTCCTATATGAAGAGATTCCGGAAGATTTGTGTTTGTTTTTTTTGGTGTATTATAAAACTTATGAATCCTGCTTTTAAAAATTTTATTTATGATGGCTGAGGGATAGTTATTATTAGTTAATGTTTTCTTTGCTTTTTAAATAGTTAAATGTCGGAATTCTGGGTCGGATAGTGCAATCGCACGGTCTGCAAGGCCGATGACAACAGATTTTTTTTGGGATAACGAATGGTGAGATTTATAATTAAGATATCTACCAGACCACGTTTCTTTTGTATACCAGCTTGTTGTTAGAGTTTCATTTATTCTATGTGTATCGTCATGTCAAGGAAATTGATTTTATTATTATTTTAGGATGGAATGAGTTGAACATTTCTTGGACATAGTTTGATTTTTCCTTTGGAATTAATAATATGCAGTCATCGACATATCTGCGATAAAATGGCAATCTGAAATTTAATTTGGGTATTATGTTAGATTCAAGTTCTTCGAGGACAAGTTGTGCAACAACACTAGAAATTGCAGCTCCCATCGCGCAGCCTTCGATTTGTTTATAGAATTTATCTTTGTATTGAAAATATGTGGAAGTGAGAGTATATTCAATTGGTTTTTGTAATTCATTTTTTTACAAAGTGTTTGTATTAATACTTTTGTTTAAATAATATTCCTCTCCCATTCCACTATTCCAAATAAACCACAACCACCATAGCAAAAGAGTTCCTGATAAACGTACAACAGATGGTAGCATAGACACAACAATACACACCAAATATAATACACCAGTCTTTATAATTGACTTTTGGAAATAATTTTCTCAAAATATATATAGCGTAAAAACAGACCTGTCATAAAAATCAACACATGCCATACTAACAAACGTGATAGAAAAAGAAAAATGATTGATTTCCACAAAGAATAAAAAAATCTCAATTATGGTAAACATAAACTAGTTCCTATATGTGTTTAAGGTACTTGGTAATTTTATATGTACTCATTTATTTTATTAATATTTTTTAGCAGTAATATGTTTTTTAACTGATGAAGCTTGGAGCCCCAAGCGAAACGTCTTAATTTTAAAATATACGCTACAATGAATATCTGACCCCTTTTGTGCAAACCGAACCTAAATCCCAAGATACATACAAAATAAATAAATATATATATAGCGGTATCTCTCACTTCTGCGTACAGAAGCATTATTTACAGAAAAATGTTGGATTATCAAGGTCACGTAATGGTTTTTCCCGATTAATTTAAATATATGGCTTGAAATTAACGAGATGTTGTATTTAATACAATCCTTCAATGATAAGTAATCATTTGAAAATGTTTTCAACTCGTAAAAGGCAGTAATAATTATATTATCAATATATGTAAAACCAAATAGACGGATTTCACAATTTATTATTTTCAAGACTCTACGGTGTTGCCGGTGCTAAGATTTTACCTGTTTTTAAATACCTAACTGATATAGATATCGGATAAATACCTAAGTGAAACTGACAAATTAATTATGATCATGATTGTAAAATCATTTATTATTCAAAAAGCATGCATACTATTTCGCTCTTATTCGAAATTGGTACATTTTTAAGGCACTAATAATATTTGTCAAACGTATACTACTACTATACTATACTAAATGGCAACAATGAGGTAGATGTAGCAATAGCAGAGAACAGAGACGTATATAGAACTGCAATCCTTAATGTTAATACATCTATTTACTAAGAGATGGCAGAGCGATTAGATGTTTTCGTTATTCTATTTATTAGTCTATGGTGTTCGTACGCTGTGGGTTATTAATTAATTAATTAATATTTGATACCTAGTTATATTTCTTCTAACATTGCCTACTCGTGCATACATTTTTTTGGTTTTAGCTTTTGGTTCAGATCACACGATATAGCTTTTTTTATAATTAGACGTGGCCCGCTGTTGATAAATATCTAAGTACATTTCAAGTTATGAAATACAAGGTGGGAGATTAGGAGTGCGTAGGTATTCGGACGATTACGGGGTTATTGTAAAGATTAAGAGAAAATGTCTATAACTAACCCAATCGTATCTTAAACATTCTACAACATAAAAATATTTTCAATTATACAATGGTTGGAACTCTACACAACTTTGTTTTTTCTTATGGAATGTTTATAATTTTAATTTATTTTTCAGATCAAAATGGAAAAACAATGTCAGTTTATTAATATGACTTTATGTTTATAGCTAATATTTTATGAGATATTAATTAGGATAAGAGAGTCAGTATGTAGTTATTCGCGAATTTTTTTTAGTATATCTATATTCATGTCCCCAACAATAATGGTAATGTTACTACCATTATCAGTGTTGTGCTAATATGCTTCAAGATCTGTAACATTACATTTAATTTCTTGGCAAGCGCTGAAAAGAAAAGGTCAGCGAGGTAGGATAATAGGGAAACCGTAAACCCTACGACTTCTGGAAAAAAATAAACCGGCTAAATGAAATTCAGCTAAAATATTTTCAAGTTTCTAAAAGGGCCGCTAGGTGGCGTAATTACCGTGGTATAAATTAAAATTAAATTTTTCTAAAAAAAATCGAAATATTAACGTATTGTTTTAGTACCGGAAATGAAAAGTTCATTACATTCTGCGTAATTTTGGTCCTCACACTTTTTCCGTATTTTTGATTATATGGGTGGGGGGAGGACTTTATTAAACCGCTGTAATCTCCTTGACGCGTTATCCAAATCTAATAAGTTTAGTCATGTTTTAAAGATAACTCGACGCTTATTTTAAAAATAGTGTCGGATGTGTTCGCAAGTTCACAACTTTACTCCTAGAGTGCACTGATAAACCAATATTCAGTTTTCATATTTTTTTGTTAAAAAATTAAATGACACGATACATTTATTAATCATTGGTTTTAAGAGCCACATAATTAGCTACATTTTGGCGAAAACCCCGACTCGATATCTTTACTCGTTTTTGAGTTAATGTAAAATTGATATTTTTGTTTTATTAAGAAAGTAATAATCATTTTCACTCCCTATTTAAAGATATAAGTTACTTATTGCTTATTCAGTTAGGTTAGGTTACCACTGAGTAAAAAAAACTATTTCTTTAGGTACTTTAATCATAATAACCCTAAATATGTTGATAGCTGCGCAATTTTACTTTGCCAATAGACCATTGGATTATTTTATTCGTTCTTAAGTTAGCGTAAAATTAATTTTTGATGAAAAAATAATTGGGGCCATAGAACCAAATGGTTTTTTGATCGACGAAAAAACGAGAAAAAAAACATGATTATCTATTTAAGCAATATTGGTGGATCAATAACAACGTAAAGTAAAAAATAGAAATAATTATTTGAGTGAATTAATAATTTTAATAATACGAACATGGACACAAAACTACCGTCAGCTTCGGCTGTTGGGGAGAACATTGAAAACGTTGGACAATTAAGTAAAAAGAGTGTTTGTAAATGTGTACTGTATGTGCTTCTCTTACTTAAGATTCCACCGCACGCCACTGCTCATAACAACAAGTAATGATAACAACTATGTGCCGGTTTCGCATTTGCTATTTTCTAACTAAAGCAGAAAAACATCTTTATTTATTTTCTTTGTAATCAGTCTATCAGTATTTTTGTTACGTTTGAGATTACATTTTACAATAATTCAAAAACGAGTAAAGCTATCGCGTCGCTAAACTGTGGCTATTTATATGGCTTTTAATACCAGTAAGAAAAAAATGTATCGTGCTATTTAATTTTTTACAAAAAACGATGAAAAGTGAATATTGGTTATTCAGTGCCCTCTAGGAGTAAAAGTGTGCGTGTGCGTACACATCCGACATTATCTTTCAGACAAGACTAAAGTCGTTAAATTCGGATAACGCGTCTAGGAGATTACAGCGATTTAAGAAAGTACTGTCTCCCAGCTCCCCCCACCCTTATAATCAAAAATACGGAAAAGTATGCAGACCAAAATTACGCAAAATTTCATGAACTTTCCATTTCCGGTACTAGAACAATACGTTAATGCATCGATTTTTTGAGAAAAAGTTAAATTTAATTCATATTAAATTTAACTTTTTTTTAACTTTTACGCAACCTAGTGGCCATTTTAGAAATGTGAAAATATCTTAGCTGAATTTCTTTTAGCCGATTTACTTATGAATTTTTTTTTCCCGAAGTCGTAGGGTTCACGGTTTCCCTATTATCCTACCTCGCTGACCTTAGTGGGACACACCCGGTATATATATAGGGTGGCTCATGGTCGATGGTTAGTAGGTCATCGAGATAATGTTTATGGATTCTGCATAGAGAAATTTGTCCTGCGTTATACAGGGTCGTTCAAAATGTGTGATTTTACTGCTAGATACAAAAATGTTTAAAAATGCGTTTTTTAAATGGAACACCCTGTATATTATAAAATGTCCTGAAAGATACCTAAATTTCCTTTGATTTGATGTATCATGTTCCTATACCTAAGTAGCTTTCAAAAAAAATCAAATTATATTTCTCATATTCATCTAGGTTGCTATTAAATGTAGTGATGCTGCGAGACTGGTCTTGGTCTTGGTCTTGCAAAATTGCAAGACAAAGACCGAGACCAAGACCGTCTATGCAAGACCAAGACCCAAGACCAATACTGGGATGCAAGACCAATACCAAGACTAACCTGGTCTTGGTCTTGCTGCAAGACTTGCGAGACTTGCAAGACTCTTGCAGTTCCGTAACCAAACACCAAATTGGTAGGAAACATATTATTTTGCTTAATGATAAGTTAAGAAACGCTAATAAATAACCTAATCAATTTAATCTTTGAACTCCCTTATTATCAATCTTTATTTTAGAAAATTAGAAAATATTGAATTAAAAGTTGTTGGGTGAAAAGCGAGTTCATTTTAAGCTTCTAGGATTTCCAGATTTCAAAAAATTCTTAAACACCCTATACCTATACCGTACTTTCAATCCTTCTAGGATTTCCCTTACCGAGCTGTTTTCAAAGAATCCCGATAGTTCGTACCCAGGGGAAGGTAAACTACACGGTTTTTTATTTTTATTATTTTTTCTATAGCGCAGAATCATCTATAAATCTGATATCTTTTTGATGACATTTGTCCAGTTGCCACTTTTGGAGATATTTGAAATTTTGAAACTATTTTTTCGATCACGCTCATTAACTAACTCAACTAACATATTCACACGACTGACTTTTTAAATAGATACCTAGTTTTATAAATGCGCGTATTAACAAATCTCTACCTGTATTTAATTTTAATTTTTTGGAAAAAGCTTTCTAAAAAAATTGAAGTTAGTTTTACAAACCAGAAATACTTTTGATCGCTTTCAGAGATTCTTTCTATTTTCTTAAAGAAAATGGTACAAAACCATTGTATAATGAGCAAGAGAATGAGTTATGAAATAGAAGTATAAAGTAGAAGTATGTAGTAATATGAGTGCTCAGTTGGGACGGATGATACCAAGAAAACACAAGCAGACTAAGTCGCGCATAAGATTATGAATTACATACTTCCCATACATATGCAGGGTTCTTCTTCATTTAAATTAAGCAATTACGGTTTAGAATCGCAACAACTTTTCACACTTATAAAAAAATCAAAATTTTTGCAAGAGTCTTGCGAAGTCTTGCAAGTCTTGCAGCTAGACCAAGACCAAAACCAAGACCGTATATGCAAGACCAAGACCCAAGACCAAGACTAAGGATTTGATGCAAGACCAATACCAAGGGTGCGAGACCAAGACCAATACCAAAACCATGTCGGTCTTGGTCTTGGTCTTGCTTTGCGCATCACTAATTAAATGTCATCATAGTACATGACATAATGAAAATTTGACAATTAGTGCATTATTAATTATATCTTTAAGTATTTCTCAACGTAAGTGATTTGAAATGAATGAAATAACAATTTAAACGAAGTTCTATTAAAATTTTTTATTCTTCATGGAAAATGTGTGGAAACTATCGCAACGATAGTTCATCGTAAATAAGAAAACTTATTCGGTGATCCTTTTTTAGGTAAAATACGTTGAAACTAAACTTCTCCTGAAATCCAATTTCCTTGACAATATTTGGATTTTAATCAGCCCAGAAATGCCCGTTCCTTCTATAAAAATTCCTTCTCTGGAAAATTTTCATTCGTCTGTCTAAATATTTTTTTTAAGAGTTCAGGATCTTCTTGGATGCGAAATAGGATTGTTTTGCAAAAGTGAACCCTACTTTGATGATCTTCTGGTTTTAGAGCTAGAACTTTAGTAAACTTGTACGGGCGCATTATGGATGGATAGTCAACTGCATTGAAGAACTAGATGCCAGTGAAATAAGGAGGGCTACCACTATATCTACAAATAAACGGACATCGAAATGTTTGGAAGCCAATGGTCGGCATTTTGAAAACTAATTATGAACCTTTTAAATTTTAACAGATAATTAATGAAATTATTTTGTGATCGTACAAACTTCCTCTTGTTCATTGGATGTAAATCAAAGTACGTTTCATTTAATTATCTGCACGTTGTTGCGATAGTTTCCACACATTTTCCATGAAGAATAAACAATTTTATTAGAACGTTTGAATTGTTATTTCATTCATTTGAAATCACTTACGTTGAGAAATACTCAAAGGTATTATTAATAATGCACTAATTGTCAAATTTTCATTATGTCATTTAATAGGAACCTAGATAAATATGAGCAATATAATTTTATTTTTTTAGACAATTGCTCTTATCTCGGAATTCTGGCTACTATAGGAACATGATACATCAAATCGAAGGAAATTTAGGTATCTTTCAGGATATTTTATAATATACAGAATGTTCCATTTAAAAAAAACGCATTTTTAAACATTTTTGTATCTAGCAGTAAAATCACACAATTGAAATAACGCAGAAATAAATATTTAATTCGAGCTATGTTTTGGATAAAAAATATGGAAAATAATATCTCGAGAACCGTTAGAGATAGGTGTAAGTAAATGTGGCAAAAATATTAAGAAAGTGAGGACAAATGCAAAACGCAGTAATATATAGGGTGTTCTATTTGAAAAAACAAAGATGCTGTTATCTTTTGGTATAAGCGACAACGCTGCATCGATGAAAATATTTTAGATCGATAGATTAGGAGCAATTACTTGAACAACCAAATTTACAGAACGATCCCGTTCTCCGTAAACGTCTAAGGTACCATCGACCGTGAGCCACCTTGTATGTACATATATATTTGTATTTACAATCAATATGATTATTGAAAATTAAAGTTAGTCCGTGACAGTTAAGCGACTTCCACAAAAAAATCCGTATCCCCAAAAAACATTCCCAATGTTAGACTTTTGGAGGTGAGAGCTATATTCTGCAAAACTCGACAAAAAAAATCTCAAATCTTTCGCATACGCTCAGTAAGAGCTCCACACCCATACAACTTTTTATGTTTCTTTGTATACAAATTTTGCTTTAATGGTACATTTTCATCAAGTGATTCTATCGCTTCTCACCGCCCCCAATATTCCTTCCATGACGTTGAAACATAAGTTGTTCATTTTTTTTTCAACTCATAATAAGTTTTAAACATACTCCACGCCTTTCTAAGTCTCCTTAATACGATGTTAGCAATTATTTTCATTAGTTTTAAATATACAGGATGTTTCATAATATATGCGCAGGGCTTGAGGAAGTGATAGCTCGTCCAAAAAAATGAAAAAAAAATCACTTATCCTCTAGAATATCGTTGCGTGTTTTTCTCCCCATTTCTTATGCCAATGGAAAAATTACAGTTTTGAGATGCCCATTTGAACCGCCGATGTTTTCTACAAAAAAACCTATTGGTCCTGAGCTCTGAATTCGACCGTTTTCGTGAAAAATCAATTTTATAATTTATATATACCTTTATGGTGTAGAAAACATTGGCGGTTCAAATGGGCATCTCAAAACCGTACTTTTTCCATTAGCGTAGAAATTTTGGAGAAAAACACCGACTACTCCTTCAAAATCTTTCCCATTTATGACAAAAATGTTGTTCTGACTCAATAAACGATAAACGATAAACGGTTCAGGAGATAGTAACAAAAAACGATTTTTTTTTATTTCAACGCCCTGTAGGTATCTCGAAAATGACGCATTTTAAACTGTAATTTAATATAAACTTTTTTCTCATATTTTTGGACGAACTATCACATCCTCAAGTCCTGTGAATATATCTGAAACACCCTGTATATTAAGAAATAGATCGTATTGCACTTTTGTATTTTTGATGTGTGTAAAAATATTGCAGATCACTAACAAAGTTGATTTTTTCTCCCAATAGAACTCTTTAGAACTTGACCATATAGTTAAATATACACATGAAGTTCGTAAAAACGAATATAAGTTCAAAGCCATATTAATTCTGTTTTATTTCATCTTCTTTTCCAAGACGAAATATAGTGCATTCATTTCAAGTATGTATTTTTATTTTTATTTTATTTTATCATTTAAAGTGAGCAGGTGACTGGAAATGCTAGTCCATATTTAGTGGGGTTATGAATATAATACGTCAAGTTGTAGTTTCATGGAAGGAATTTTGGGGGCGGTGAGAAGCGATAGAATCACTTGATGAAAATGTACCATTAAAGCAAAATTTGTATACAAAGAAACATAAAAAGTTGTATGGGTGTGGAGCTCTTACTGAGCGTATGCGAAAGATTTGAGATTTTTTTTGTCGTGTTTTGCAGAATATAGCTCTCACCTCCAAAAGTCTAACATTGGGAATGTTTTTTGGGGATATATATATATATATATATATATATATATATATATATATATATATATATATATATATATAAATGAAGATATCTATATTTCATAATTGAAAGAGTATAATATATATAATAATGATAGATGCTCTACACCTTTGTGCTTTTATTTAGTTGGACACAACCCACCACTAGAAGCGGATCACGTGATCTCAAGCTTGTTAGCTTTCATCAGCGCCACATAAGTGGAAGCTGTATCCAACTAGACAAAAGCAACTGGAAGATAGTCGGAATTTACCAGACCAGATCTACCAGCGGGACACACTTCGCGCCACCTAGGTTGCTTTTGTCTAGTTGGATACAGCTTCCACTTATGTGGCGCTGATGAAAGCTAACAAGCTTGAAATCACGTGATCCGCTTCTAGTGGTGGTTGTGTCCAACTAAATAAAAGCACAAAGGTGTAGAGCAT
The DNA here is from genome assembly GCA_958507055.1 of Crioceris asparagi. NCBI lineage: Eukaryota > Metazoa > Arthropoda > Insecta > Coleoptera > Chrysomelidae > Crioceris > Crioceris asparagi. The sequence continues at coordinate 49,464,455 of OY293827.1, forward strand.
CTATCATTATTATATATTTTATACTCTTTCATTTATGAAATATAGATATCTTCATTTACACATATCCTTACGTTAAACGTAATTAGGCTCTCAATACCTAGGTGGCGCGAAGTGTGTCCCGCTGGTAGATCTGGTCTGGTAAATTCCGACTATCTTCCAGTTGCTTTTGTCTAGTTGGATACAGCTTCCACTTATGTGGCGCTGATGAAAGCTAACAAGCTTGAAATCACGTGATCCGCTTCTAGTGGTGTGTGTCCATCTAAATAAAAGCACAAAGGTGTAGAGCATCTATCATTATTATATATATTATACTCTTTCATTTATGAAATATAGATATCTTCATATACACATATCCTTACGTTAAACGTAATTAGGCTCTCAATACCTAGGTGGCGCGAAGTGTGTCCCGCTGGTAGATCTGGTCTGGTAAATTCCGACTATCTTCCAGTTGCTTTTTTCTAGTTGGAGGCTACATAAAAGCACTCAAAAATAAAAAAGCGCCAGGAATAGACAAAATAGGAAATAAGGTACTAAAGAAATTACCAGAGCAAACTCTGACTCATGTCGCAGACATAGTTAACGCTATGCTGAGACTGAGGTACTTTCCTGAAAAATGGAAAAAAGCAGAGATCATCGTCTTGCTCAAACAAGGAAAAAATAGCGCACAGCCAGAGAGTTACAGGCCAATCAGCCTCATGCCAGCCATCAGCAAAATCGCGGAAAGAGTTATTCTCCGTAGGCTCAAGGAAGTAACAAAGGAGCTCAACATATTGCCAGAGGAGCAATTCGGATTCCGGGAGGGGCACGCTACAGATCTACAAGCACTTAGACTTGTAGAACACGCGACTGCGGGACTCAACTGGGGACTCATAACGGGGATGCTATTCTTGGATGTCGAAAAAGCCTTCGACAGAGTGTGGCACAATGGATTAATCCATAAAATGGACATATTTGGAGTTCCAACTCCATTTCTACAACTGATCGACTCCTATTTAAGCAACAGAACGTTCCATGTGAAAGTAGGGAATGCACTATCAAGCGCGCGACAAATGGAAGCCGGCGTACCGCAAGGCACAGTCCTGTCTCCTCTGCTGTACACAATCTACGGCGCAGACACACCAAAAACAAGCGGAACAATTATCTCATTGTATGCCGACGACACAGCGATCACAGCCACATCCAAAAGCCCAAAGATAATTACCAAAAAACTCCAAACAGCAGCAGAAGCTATTGAAAATTGGAGCTATAAATGGAAAATAAAAATTAACGCGAACAAAAGCCAAGCGCTATTAGCAAAAGGCAGAAAGAGGACAGTACCAGCCGGTAACGTTAGAATTAATGGGGGGGAGGTTCAATGGAGCGACAAAGTAAAATACTTAGGAGTTACGATCGACAAAGGCTTCACATGGAAATCCCATGTGAACGCAACAGTCCAAAAAGCAATCGCAGCTAGGACTAAGCTAAACCCACTTATTGGGAGAAATAGCAAAATGAAAGTCAAAAACAAGCTGGCACTTATCAAAGCAATCATCGCCCCAATATTGACGTATGCATGCGTAGTCTGGGGATACGCATGCAAGTCGCAAAGGAAGAGAATACAAGCCCAAGAAAACAAGGCCTTGAGAATGGCTCTTAACGTACCCTACTACGTATCGAACAGAAGGATATATGAGGACCTGGGCTGGACGCCAACTCTAATCAAAATGAAAGAGATTGCCACGGGAAGGATGGAAAAAGCCGCGAATCATCCAAACGCGGAACTACGTAGGTTAGTTGACTATGACGGACGACTGATTGACAAGTACAAGAGACCAAGACATCAAATGAGTCTATAAGGGTGAGAAGAATAGAAATCACCAAAGGAATCCACAGGAATCAGCGAAGATCAACAAAAAGCAGACATCAAAGTAAGAAGAGCGGAAGGCCGCGTAGATGTCGTGGTGAGGGACACCAAACTTCCAAGCTACCAAGAGGCAGCGAAGTAGAAACGGAGGGGAAAAGGTTTTAGTCGGTAAAAATCCGACACTGTTCCGATCAAAGATCTAGATCGGTTCGTCTTTAGAAGATTTCCTAAACCCGCCTAAAAAAAAAAAAAAAAAAAAAAAAAAAAAAAAAAAAAAAAAAAATCTCTAGTTGGATACAGCTTCCACTTATGTGGCGCTGATGAAAGCTAACAAGCTTGAAATCACGTGATCCGCTTCTAGTGGTGGTTGTGTTCAACTAAATAAAAGCACAAAGGTGTAGAGCATCTATCTATATATATATATATATATATATATTCAGCAAAGGGTACTGGCTTCAGTATCAGACCGTTGCACCCCGAACGGTGGTAGATGGAGTACTTCGTGAACTGCATGGCAGTTGCAGTGGACGCAGTTAATGAGGTTGTTGGGTATTTGAAAAACAAGAATAACCCCACTTCATCCACAGTCAGATGGAATGGTCGGGGGGAACAATATAGGACCATCAATCAATACGTCTCAATATTTGTGGATGAGCACCAACAAAACTGGGACAAACCTCTCTTTCTCCTGGCCTACAGAAGTTCCCAGCATGAATCAACTGGCTATACACCATCGATGCTATTGTCTGGAAGAGAAATTAAGGTCCCTGTAGATCTGATGTTTGACAGACCATCAGCCGACGATCATGAAGAAGTGTCTCTTCCAGACTATGTAGCTGATTTACAGTAGCGACTTAGAATGGTCCACAATTTTACCAGAGAAAAGCTTCGTTAAAGAGCGACAAAATGAATATGAAGCTTGTCGAAAGACAGCCATTTAACTCTTTCAACGAAGGCGATGCAGTTTGGTTGTACCAGCCACAGCGAAGAAAATGATTAAGCCCGAAATTACAAAGACCTTGGGAAGGGCCATATCGCAATGTCAAGATGATTAATAACTTGGTGTACATTATTCAACATTCGCCGAGAGCCAAGGCAAAAGTGGTGCATGTAGAAAGGATGAGTCCGTATCGAGGAGAGAATCCACCGATCTGGAGACAAACAGAAGAAGCTGTTCGGGGCGAACAGTCTTAAGGGAGAGAGCAGTATAACGTGCAAGGGATAGAGTCTGCCCTGAACCACGGAGTAGCGGCGTCCATTTATGTTACGCTGGTGGGATGGGGATCGAGAGCGGCTTGCCGACAGAGAGTATTTGTCCCGCAGACAAAGAGCATTTCTGCATGTGTTTATCAGAATGCCGACAAAAGAATTCGAAAGAAATCCTGAGGTTGCTGGAGAGATCTAAAGGAAGCAGAGAAAGAACTAGAATACCTTTGGAGGTATACATTTAGGAGAAATGTCTGCATGAGTGAGCGAGCCCGCATATGTAAAATATATTAAGGTCCCTCTATCGAACTGCCTCTATCTGTTTTACGCGGCCCATTGATATTATTGACGGAGTGTAAGGGGTAGGGATGGAAAATAGTGTCTCTTCTACCACAATGCCAACCTCACATTCACGTGGTACACCCTGTCTCTACTGACGAGGCTTTGGCGAACGACCGTGGGTGGTATAACCTTATGATTTCCGTGTGTACAAGCCTATTCACAAATGCATCCGTTAAAGACGAATAGATGTTCACATTTATAAAACGAATCGTAATATAATACTATTCGTCATATTGAAGATTCACGAATCTTGATTTTCATCCAGAGAGAAAACAGTCTTAAATAATATAAAAAACATAATAGACCAGTAGATTTTCTTTACTATAAATAAATAAAAAGGCATATTATAACTTTACTTTGCGAAATTCAAATCAAAAAGAGGCATGGAAAAAAAACTTAACATTACCAAAAAACCAAAGGCAAATCTCCCTAACCATTTAAAAGATGTTGGAAAATATCGGTGATACATCAGCTGATAAATCTCTACTGCATTTTTATCATTCACATATCTTACCGAATATTTATAGTTTATTATCGCTTAATCAAGTAAGTGACAGATATACTTCGAATAATATCACACATATCTAAAACAACAGGTTTAGATTCACTCAATATAACTTCAATTACTATGTGCTGCACTTTTATTGTACCTTTTGGATATTTATTTTATTATTAATAGATACATCACTGTCTCATATTTCCCGACGGCATGGAAGCATTCAAAAATATTTCCAATACCAAAAAATAGTTCGCCAACCGAATTTAGTCACGTTAGATCAATTTCAATATTACCCGTTCTCTCCAAGATCTTCGAAAAAGTAATTGAAATTCAAATATCACAATAGGTACATTAATAAATACAAGATATTGCCGGAAAAACAATCGGATTTAGATCAGAGTACAGCTGCTCCACAGCTTTATCAGACATTGTCATCCAGGCATTAGATAATAACAAATTATGTGTACTTATACTTTTAGATTTCTCGAAGGCCTTTGGCATGATAAACCATGACATTCCCGAGCCATCTTTCATTATGTAGGGTTCGATATATCAGTAATTAATTTGCTATCTTGTTTTTAATCAGGAAGAAAACAATGCTGTATTTTTGGACCTACCCTATTTACATCAAATTTGTTTGCAAAAGTTAAGCATTGCTCATACCATTTATACGTTGACGACACCCAGTTATCTTACTCTTTTTCTTACACCGATATACCCGTTGCAAATAATAAAATAAATGAAGATCTTCAAACAGTTTTTGAGGTCTCCAACAATCACAAACTAAAAATTAACGCTTCTTAATCGAGAGCTATTCTTTTTGGCGGAGAATGTATCAGACATGATGATTTGGAAAACGTCGAACTGAAAATAAATGAAGAGCAAATACCCTTCAAAAATTCTGTCAAGAGTTTGGGCGTAACAATAGATTACAAGCTACGATATAGCGAGCATGTTAATAATCTTATTCGCAAATCTTTTGCATGATTTATGGTACTATCAGTTTTTTACTTCTTTGATAGGTACTTTATACGACCCTTGCCTGGACTCCATTAGTATGCGTCGTATACAAAAAGTGCAAAATAGTTGCTTGCGTCTTATCTTCGGAATAAGACGTACAGAACATGTCTCGTACAAGCTTAAAGATTTGAATTGGTTGAGCATGCACAATAGGCGTAAAATTTACTATCATATTATAATCAAATATCAAAAACCGTCCTATCTCTACAGTCGTATCACGTTTTCAAGGAAACTTCACAATCTGTTTAAAAGAAGCTTTTCTTTCAACATTGCCAAAAGCTCCAATGATTACCGCTTAGTCGACGTTTATGGTTTTCCAATATGGCTGAAAATTCTTCCAAACACACAATAAGTCTCTTAAAATCATTGCTACTGCATACTTAGGTGTAAGTTAGTATTGAGGTAGGCTGGGTGGAAGAACGGTGCTCGAAACAAATATTTTTTTTGTGCCCGAACCCTGACCTTTTGTTCAGAAAAAAACTTTGGTGGTCACACATATACGTGTAATACTATTTTTATTTAATGCTTCTTGTACATTGTAAACATGTTAAAATAATGTTATGTGATTTTTTTTGTTTGGACAATAAACGATTTATTATTATTATTACTTGGAATAACCACCACAGAATACCAATATAACCACCGAACAACATGAACGTTTATAAAACTCTACTTTTGTGCGAGTATTATCGTCGTTTTCATCGAAAGAAAATAAGAATACACATCCCATTTAAAAAAAAGACCTAACACTAGTCGTAGTAACACATTCAAGGAATTACGAAAAGACGAGTCCGTCAAACGGTTCGGACGATTCATCATTTCGGATTCGCCTGTGTAGGACATATTCTTGATTTCTCACGATTCGTGAGCCATATAAGTTTAATTGCCACTGACGAAATAAAAAGGAATCGTTATCAGGCAAAAATCACGACTTGTTAATGTGTAACATCAACAACTCAAGAAGAGTGTGTGGGAAATCGCACTCTAGGCTACCCACCAAGGTCTTACTTGAGGCCCATCATCACAGAACCGCTGTGCCATGCAAAACACCAAGCGATACGACTGTAACCAAAGCTGAGGGAAGAGCGTGCTACTCTTGCACGAAATGGATTGTTTTAGTAAAACATAAACGTCCGGAGGTAAAAATCAAAAAGAAATATTTCAACTTCACAGCTAGGAATATTCGAACTCTTCAGGAAACGTCAAATCAAACTGAACGAAAAACAGCCACAAACTATCGAAAAATTGCTGCGTTGAGCAAAACAATATTTCTGCTTGAAGGCAATCTTATAGATGACCTTTCTCTGGAAGAGTCTTTTTGAAAGCTCAAGAATGTTTATTTGCTATTAAAAACAAAATAGTTCAACAAAACTTTATGCGCTACCAGAGGAATCTCTGAACGCTCAGGACGCTCAATTGCCTTCTACATGACAAGAGCTTTTTTACCGTAAAAGTGTGCCTGCGCACCAACTTTAAATTCAGACCAGGAAGCCTAGGACGTTTTCTATGAACAACTCGAAGTAACGCTTAGTCAAGTTCCCAAGCACCAACTTTTAATTTTACTCGAAAATTTTAATTTGAGAGTATACAAGTAAAATGAGCTCTGGCCTGGCATCATAGGAAAAATGTAATGGGCAGTGCCAACTCCAATGGCGAGCAGCTTCTCACAAAATGTGCCGAATACGATCTAGTCATTACAAATACTGTGTTTAGACAGAAATACAAAGGGATCATGGCGATTTCGAAAGAAACAACTTTGAGAGGTTAAAATTACAGATGACTAGATGACAGAACACACATTGGAAGACTAACCACTGTCTGGTATTCTCTAAAATTTTAATTGACTTACAAAACCATCCAAAAAAACGCGTAGGCCCCGCCCAAATCTAGAGAGAGTTACGACTCCAAATACAATAGAAGACTTGCAGAAAATAACTCAGGAACATAGAACCTCAATACAATCCCACAAGGAAACTGAACCAGAAATTATTTGGTAATCTTTACGCGATGAATTAAGCGTAGCAGTCTTACTCAGGCATTAAAGCAACCTGACTGGTTTAATGAAAACAATGAGTTAAAGACTCAAAACATGATGCTTTACAGTCATTGCGAAACAACCCGACTGATATGAATGCAAATACAAAATAATAAGACCAAAAAACATGAACAAAGAGAAATTGGGTCAATCAAAATACTTGATTCAAAAGCTGAATAAAACCAAACACACATTGATCTACGTAATTTCTTAAGTGCAGTCAAGGAGTTAAATGGAGTTACCAGAAAAAAGTGTTATTAGTAAAACAAAAATTTCGAATAGTTACCCCACAAAATATAGAAAGAACCGATATCTTCATAGGTAATGAAGCTGGAATACGTCGAATACTTCAATTATCTGGGAAGCATAGTAAGCACTAAAGCAAATATCGACGATAAAATTCAATATGGAATCAATGCGGAATCAAGAGCAGACTGGAGTCTAAGAGAAAAAGTGTATGAGAATCGTGACTTGTCTATCAAAACAAAGGCGTCTACCGACCCGTGATTATCCCGACTATGAGATAAGCATGTGAAAATTGGAAAATCTATAAACGGCATCTAAAATCTTTGAATCAACTGCAGCAAACGCACTTGGACAGATAATGCAAACCAAATGGAACAAGAAGGCCTCCAACATAACCATTCTAGAGAAAACTGTCCAAGCATCGATGCATTTGTCTGCCGAGTACAGCTCAGATGAGTTGGACACGTCCAGTAAATGTCTTAAAATAGGCTACCCAAATGTGTCCCATATGGAGAACTGGCACAAGGACAAGGCAGCAGCGAAAGAGATACAAATACGTTCTTCATGTTGAGAATGACGGATTAGGTATATTAATAACTATTATTTTATGTTTAATATTAATTTTGTATTTCAAGGTTTAAAAGCTACTTGCGTCGATATATTCTGGAACTATAGTAGTTGTTGTTTATAATGTATTAATTCAAGTTAATAATTAAAATGCACATATTCTTTGTATCTCCAAAGTTTGTTTAATTTAAATAAATTATTAAACAAACTATGCTATGCTTCTGAAAATCCTGCGTGTCAACTGGTAATGGGCCCAGAAGTAGTATTGGAATATTTAATTTTGTAAAATTTGTGTGTAACTTAAAATTGCACCATGTCGATCCACGATAACGCAGTACCGTCCATGGACTTGCCAGCAGCGTCAAACGTGACTGTTACAACATTGGCCCCACAGATCGAGAAACTAGATGCTGTTTCAAATTATACAAGCTGGAGTTTTTCCATGAAGATGACTTTAATGTTGGAGGGTTGTTTTACTATATATACTTTGGTATATTCACTTCATACACATCTCAGAGCGATTTCTCGGTTGCACCCACAGGAATCTTATCACCAAGTCTAGCAAGCTACCCTGCCAACCGACCATGTAACACGGCTTCCAGCCTTACACCCATAGCACATCCAAGTCTTTGCTATCCTACAGGCAATTCTCGGTGACACCCACAGGAAACTGGTCAGCAATACCCAGCAAGTTGCCGCGCCACCTGGCAATGCAGCACCTCTTGCGGGATTGCATCAGCACCACCAGATCCTTACCATCGTTCCATACCCATCGTCGAGGACCTTCTCCATGATGCCTTCGTAGACTTCTAACGTGCTAGCAACCAGATCCCAGTAGCTCTCGAGTGTTCAGCACTTGATCTTCAGAAGCTGGATATTGTCATCAAATATTTGCATGATTACCCTCTTATCTCCTCAACCAACAATGAGGAGCACCAACAGTGTCCTGCTTTCCTTCATTTCTCATGTATACGTTTTCGAGCTCAGGATCGTCACCACAGCAGCTATAACAGCATTTATCTCAACATCCGTTCCACTACCAGCAGCACACCGAAGGCACCAAGCTGCACCCCGTTATCGCAGCCATCTCTTTCTCGAAAATGTTTGAAAGAGTATTCCGGAATATTCTAAAAGGTCACTACCGAAAAAAACGATGAAACCCGACACGATTCCTCGCAAAATCTGCAGTCACATAGTTGATTCCGATATAGTCATTCTTTCCTTTCACTATCACCTTTATAACCCGTTCAATACCCCTTACTACCCAACACCTGACACCATTGTAACGGGCATATAAAAATGACTGGGAGTTATTTATTTACACAATAAATTATCACAGATTAATTATATTCACTATTTATATATCTTACACTACACTATCGACTGCTATGTACAATTTATATTCATTATTTACAATATTTACAACCGTATGTGAACCGAGCGTTATTTATTTATATTGCTGGTGCACCCCACCGTACTGCTCATCACCGCACTACCGATCTCCACCGTATTCAACGTACTAACTCACTCAACTACTCAACTGCACTATCTGACTCCACGACTGACTGAGCTCCGCAGCAAATCCTATCCAATATACATATAGGCAAGCTCCTCCTTCTCGGATCTTCCACCGACATCTTCCAACGCCACGAACATTCCACCACTAGCGCAAACTCACTAGATGCTTCGGGATATAATCTTGACCTTGGCATGTATCGGTGACCAAAAACAGTATGCCTTACACTCATACCACCCGGTCCCCACTAACGTCCGTACTCGCCAAGATGCTTCAACTAGGGTGGAGACATTACAGGACCAGACAATAATATTATTCACGTAGAGGGAATAGGTAATGTTACCTTAGAATTAGTGAGTGCTATGATTGCAGTCAATGAGATATCTGAATATGAACTTTGGTATAAGAGGTTAGGACATTTAGGCAGAAAAGGACTGTAACAACTTCGACACGGGTTGGCCACTGACATTGAATTCAATGTACTTCGGCTGTACGGTACGGGAGTACAATACAGTCCGGTTTAGATTGGACCCTAGTAGGGAGATAGCAACAACATAAATAACGCTCGGTTCGAGGACGGTTGTAAATAGTGTAAATAATGAATATAAATTGTACATAGTAGTCGATAGTATAATGCAAGATATACAGGGTGATTCACGGTAGATGGTACCTGGACGTTTAAGGAAAACTATTCGTAGGATTGTTCTGAAAATTGTATTATGTATATTATACCTAGAGATCTATCGGCTGAAAATATTTTCAGCCTTGCGACGTTGCCACTTATATCAAAAAGTATCAACAACTTTGATTTTTCAAATGAGACACTCTATATATTATTAATTTATTAGATTCTCTATCGCCTTCTGGATATTTTTTAATAAGATACTCATACCTATCTCTAACAGTTGCCAGTGAATTAATTAATTTTCTTTGTTTTTTCAAAACAGAGCTCCAATCAATAGCCCATTACTCTGAATTTTAGAATTGTGAAACGATGAAATTCCAGTAATAGCTTTATAAATACTTCTTTCTTAGTTAATATTGAAGATTTTCTTTATATTTTATACAGGGTCGCTCAAAATTCTTGATTTGCTGGTTACCATGGTGATGGAAAGTTTAACAAGTAATTATCGTGAGGAAGAGTAAGTGTTTGTTGAGTTGTTCATTCTTCATAGATAATGTGATCAAATTATTGCAAAAACATACAGAAAGTTTAATGCGAGATACCCACAAATTCACAGAACAAATAAGTAATTTTCTGAAACGCATTTTTGTGTCTTTATAGATCCGATTGAAAGATCAATAATTTTGAGCGACCCTGTATAAAATATAAAGAAAATCTTCAATAATAACAAAGAAAGAAGTATTTATAAAGCTATTACTGGAATTTCATCGTTTCAAAATTCTAAAATTCAGAGTAATGGGCTATTGAATGAACTCTGTTTTGAACAAAACAAAAGAAAATTAATTAATTCACTGGAAACTATTAGAGATAGGTATGGGTATCTTATGAAAACATAACCAGAAGATAGATCTCTAGGTATAATCTATACAATATAATTTTCAGAACAATCCTACGAATAGTTTTCCTTAAACGTCTAAGGTACCATCCACTGTGAATATATATAACTAATATAAATCTGTGATATTTTAGTGTGTAAATAAATCAACTAGAAAAATCAATAGCTCCGTCATTTTTATGTTACAATATACTTATAATCGATAATCAGTGGTTTGAACCAGATAAGGAGTGTCATTTTTCTAACCGAAATCACGGGCAAAACGAACACTATGGCGGGGTTGTGGCCCCTCGAAGCTCATATTTGCATGTAACTAGCACCTGTTGATATATTTGTGAACTCAAGAAGACCTATATGGAGTCCTTATTAGGATCATGGAGTTTGTTGCCCACCTTGCCATTGTTTTCAGCTCCATCTTCCTCCATATAATTTGACCCTAATTGTATGTAGTCTTCTGGGTTGATATGACTGACATGTATACTTTTATGTTACTTGTTTACAAAATGTTAATCGTACTGTATTCTTTTGTTCGGAGGGATATAAAAATAATGCTGTTTATTCGACGCAAATATTTATTTAAAATATAAAATGCTCTATTCAATGATACACAATAATGATATAATAAGACAAAGCTCAATTAAAAAGAAATATCAGCTGCAGCATAACTGCTTAGTGAAAAGGTTAGTTCAATAAAGAGAAGTGCCTTCTACATAGTGAAGTTTTGTGTATAATCATATTCAATAGTTGGCATGACTGACTGCATAAACTTTAAAAATATAATAAGATACATGTGAACGCCCAAATCGCCTCCACCTTCCATGACAGTTTCGATGATACTTTTCATCACTTCAGCATGTCTGCAAATCAGATTACTCCATTAATTTACTATTCTGTACATACATTCTATACATTTAAGTAATGAGTGGTGATAACAGATTATATATTAATTAATTTATTGAGATTTCTTTGAGAATATAGTGAGTATTTTTATTTAAGACTAATATATAAGTATTATACTTGTGGTTTTAGCAGTATAATACCATCAGCCTGTCCACAAATACAAACCATAAGCCTGACCAGGCCTAAATTGTCATGTCTTATTTCTATAGAGTTCATAAATCTGCCACAGGCTGTACATATTATTCCCTTTGAAGAGGGATTAATAGTCATTATTCCCTCTTGCACGCCAATCACAATTTTTCAAATTAAGTAATATCATGGAAACAATATCAAAATAAATAAAGAATCTTTTACTTGTACACCTCCACAAATTATATAAGTCGTAAATTTTAGCCCCCTTGTCGCTAAAGCTGCTCGGTTCGTAAATATTCCTCGAGAATAATAACTATCATTATCGACTCGTATTATAATCTACTAATATTCTCAGGAAACTGTCATGATTATATATATACCTGCAAGGGTGGACAGAAGCCATTTTGGGTACACTCAAGTGTGGATGCGTCTCCATTGTGACTGTTTTCATTACATAATCTTTACTCACATCCTCATAGAGTTCATCTACGGTAAGAGGCTCATGTTTCTGGAATAAAGTGCTGTGTTTATTATTAAATTATTATAATTGTTTCAAGGCTATTTAAATGCACATACTTCATTATAACCCGTTAACCACAATCTGGGAGTTTGATAGTATTTATCATAAGTTATGTGTAAATCGTAGGTTCTTGTATGTATTATCTCACCCCCGTCTTCAGTTGTTGACGTTGTCTCCACTGGCTTTATAATTTTAGCAACCTACAACACATTGGACAATAATGTATTTTTGAAGCATAAGATTAGCGGACAATTCTACCTGATCATCGTCTAACATTCCACTCTCTTCAAATTCTTCCATATCAGCAGCCTCTTCATCTTCCTCATCATCATTTGCGCTGTCTTTAGAAGCGGCTTCTTCCATACTTTCAGCTTTACAGTTCTCTAAAGTCATCTCAGATACCTTTTCTTCGACAGCGTTAACATCTTTATCATAATGGTGAGTATCAATCCAGCCATTGTCCGCATCATCTGATTCTGTTCAAATAAAAAAGATGAATTTTAGAAAAAATGATATTGGATTGTTTGTTATTAAAATTCCAGAATTGTTTACGCACCTGATCAATAAGTATAGCATACCATTTATTGGTTTATTAATAGTATGAGTGAATATATGCCATGCGTAGATATTATATTACCTATTATTTTTTCCATTTCTTGAGAGTACTCCATTTGCTCGCATCGCCTTGGACATGGTACGTTACGTGTAATAAGAAATTGCTTATTTTTGGGCAGGTATGGTTTGGCTTTTGATTCATCCCCCATAGCCCATTGCCAAGTAGGGCAATGGTGTACTAGATGATCACCAGCAGCAACAAATTCCTCTGGTGTTAAAACACCGGTTTCTTTGAACTTTGATTCCTGTGAGAAAAAAAACATGTTTTTATGAGTATGAAATATATTTGCTATCGATAACGTACTTTCAGAATTGGGGTTAGGTATTCACCGACTGCTAAGGCAGTACCTTTTACACTGTTAATAACGTTCTGCATAATTAATGTAGTTTTTTCAAGAATATATACGGCAGTTAGACTTTATTGCCATTACTATCGATCTATTAATTTCCCATAAACAGCACATACATAAGACAAGATTTTCGATATCTGACAGCAGCACTCAGCTGTTACATGTCAAATTTCAACTTCAACTGGAATTTTCTTGACATTTGAAATTTCAAATATAAACCAGTCAACAATAGCAACATTTAATATGAATGAACGAAAACTTTTCTACAAGAAAAAGAAGTATAAACGCTCATCATAAATAATAAGTCAGTTTTCCAGCGGACAGAGGTTATTTTGAAAAATGAATACTGCGGGTGTCAGTGCATGAGTGCTACTTTTTTTATAGGTACTTGTTAATTTATAATTGTTATTTGATATTTTTTACTTGATAATTCTTACTTGATGCTGGATGATTCCACACTTAATTGTTGAGATAGAGAATCGTATAAATGGGAAAAGTAGTACAGAATTTTGAGTTTGAGCTCATCGTGCCATCGTGAAAACGAACGAATTCCGACTAGTTCCGAAGTCATCGAAAAAAAAACTATTTTGAAATATTGCTCTTACTTTTTTTTCAGATTTATCAAAAAACTGTTCTTTCGAACTGTGTACTTTAAATTTTTTTCATCCAATGATTTCCGAGGAAAATACACTAACTTCAGTTTTTATTATGGGCGCCATAATGGATTTTTCCATATTTAAATTAAGCGTTTTTTTCTGATTAATTTGATATGTAAGATGTGGCACTTGTCCACAGTGATTAGTTGGGCCCCAAGATCAGCTGACCTAAACCCTCAGGATTTCTTCCTCTGGGGTTATATTGAATATAATTTGATGTGTAAAATGCGGCATTTGCCACTAACGTATACTAACTTAAAAGAAGTTCATTTAAGATGGTTAACGATATCATTGACTTGTTTAATGGTGTGACTTGGAAAAACAGAAACATATGATGCACAAATCTTTCAGTTAGTTGTATTTTACTGACTGTTATTGTGTTTGCACTGACTCAGAATGGTAGTAGAATTTACTGTCTGCGAAAAGTATGATATTAAAATACACTACACTTCAGTTTTTTTTAATGGGCACCATATTGGATCTTTCCATATTTGAATTAAGTGTTTTTTCTGATTAATTGGATATGTAACATGCGGCATTTGCCATACTTGTATACCTGGTAACTTACAATAAAATTATTCCTTAAAATTGATTTACGATATCATTCACTAACTTAATCGTGTGCTTTGGGAAAATAATAACATTGTACACTCAAATCAATCAGTCATCTGCGTTTTCCGGAATTCCGATAAATTTGAAAGAACATGGTGTATTTTCGAAGAAAGATTTAAAATACTTCTCATCGCTTTCCTCAGTATTCTTCTATAAATACTTTTAATGGCATTTAAGACCGCACTCTGTAGTTCTTCCACGCTTTTGTAGATAACTACGCCATACACTTTATTTTTAACATAACCCCAGAGGAAGAAATCCAGACGGTAAGGTCCAGTAATCTTGGGGGGCAACTAATGTTACTTTGGGCAAATGCCGCATGTTACATATCAAATTAAAAAAAAACGCCTAATTTAAATATGGAAAAATCCAATATGGTGCCCACAAGAAAAACTGAAGTTAGTGTATTTTGCTCGGAAGTCATTGGATGAAAAATATTAAAAAGTACCCAGTTCGAAAGAACATGAGTAGTTGAGGAGAAAGTGTTGAGACAATTTTTTGATAAATGTAAAAATAAAGAAGTTAGAGCAATATTTCGCAATAAACGATTTTTGTTTTTTTCGATAACTTCGAAACTATTCGGAATTCGGTCCTTTTCATGGTGGCGTGCTAAAGAGCTCAAAATTATGCACTACCTTCATCATTTAACCAACTCTGTATCTCCACGATTAACAAAGATAGCCATGTTGTCCCACGTCCGATGGGACAGCCTGTATATTATAGGAACACATTCAAAATAAAATTTTAAGTTCACTATTTTCACCTAGAATTTTTCATGTCCGAATCATATGACAGGCTTGTGCGCCATCACTCAGTTACAATGTTTACTATGGTCAAAGAAGATAGAGACTACTCTTCTTTGCTATGGTGCAATAATATCGATAATTCATTGGTTATTTATTTAACACTTTATTCCTACAAATTCGACTTCATGTATCGGATGTCCGTACAAGCGTCTCATTATGGCATCATCGCACAATGGCTGCATATACAACATAAATAGTGACACCACCTCCAGCACCCTATTCACTCCACACACCCAACTCCCATAAGCTTGTTGGCAGTTAGCGGGCTAAAATTTTAATTGGATTGTGTTCCTATATTACATATATACCTACGCAACTAGCAAAAATATGCAAAAAATCGTTGGGAACCTGTTCTACTTATTTATTTAGATATACATTTTAGCAGTATAATACCATATATTATTATTCCCTCAGGAAATAATGAAGATGGATTAATAGTCATTATTCCCTCTTGCACCCCAATCACAATTTCTCAAATTAAATAATACCATGGATATAAACAAACACTCAAAAGTTATTTGTTCTCCTCATAGTATTTGTGTATTTGAATTGAGAAATTATATATTAGTCGTAAATAAAGTATAGTATACCTACTACTCCCAATCCCAATAATGGCTATTATTCTCTCGGAACATTTAATCCCTGGCCACTCGGTTCGCAAATATTTCTGTTATTACTATCATTATTGACGCGTGGTATAATCTACTATTATTTTTATGTGGAAGCAATATGAAGTTCTATATCAGGTTAGCACTAATCAAATTCTGTTGTCGACAAACCGAACTATTACCTTCTCTTTGCATTTATAAAATTGCATACATAATTCAGTGTGCTGAATATCTGTGAGTGCGCATTTGATTTTGCTAAAGTTACCGGTAGCATATTCAACCCCTCATATTTGTTCTGTTTTGAAGATTTTTTAAAAGTTTATTTTAAAATTAAAACTGTTCTACATAGTTTGTGAATGATTTTCTCCAATCATTGTTGGCTGCGGAGGAGAAACATACCACCACTGTCTTCATCTATTTAAAGATACCGGTGAAGGTCCAAGCGTTGTGAAGTGGGCGATCTGATTTTTAAATATACAAAACTATTTACAAAAAAAATGTAAATTCTAGTGGCGCTGGTAATTTTAAAGTGGTGCAGTTGTAGGTAAAAAAAACTTTTGGTATCTATTATGTTCAAATGTACCAGAATCACTAGAACTAACGGTCTTATTTTTTGTATAAAAATATTAGTTTCAGATTTTTCACTGTTCCATTAGTCGTAAAAATTTTAGAATATTTGAAAATTAAATTAGTATTTTTAAATATTCTCATAATGTCCATGCATATTAACTTGAGGTGTTATAGTTTCACTGATTATTTAGATTGATTGATTGTATTTTACTTCAAATAGTTAAATAATAAGAGAAAAATAAAAAAACGCATTAAACTTTCTGTTCAAAATTCACACTTTTTTGATCAGGATGATAAAAATTGATTATTGTAAAACGTGATCATTTTCAAAGAAGGGCTTTTTTCCTACGATTACTACTATAACGTGATGAAGTTTTGAAGTCGTTTGAAAGATTGTCTCGTTTTCTCCATCATACTTCCTACTCCACTTGCCGACGTTAGCCATATAGCAGATTGAATATTTTTGACACAATTTATTGTAGAGGTACAAGAAAACGTTGGCTAATAGATAACTATTTATTGATAGGTATTTACACATCTAAAAAAATACATTGCAAGAAAAAAATATGATCTTAATAATACAATACTTTAATCTAGATATACATATATACAAATATATCCTTCTCGAGGACATGGCATTAAAGTTTAATAGAATATATATTTATAATCATTTAAACAACGGAAAATAAAAACAAGTGGAAATTCATAGTCAACCATTTAAGTAGGTAGAACAGCATGCATAGAATGTGAGGTTAATTCGAAAGGTCTATTATTATTTATTATATTTTACAGCTAGATCGAAAAGGTCACGTTCAATAGTAAAATCCGAATAAAACCAAGGAACGCATTCCATTACAATCAGGCTTCTATTAGTTCTTAGTTTAATCAGTAATAAGCTCAAGATATACAAGATATTGTCATGTATTCGATAAATATTAACAAGTTCAAAAAAGAAATTTGGGTTTTTGATATCTAACAAATCATTTATGAAACTTGCAATTTTCATCCACATAAGACCTCTGTTCTCCTACAATGTATCCCTGGAACAGAAATAATATAATTGATATTAGAATTTCAATATTTTTCGGTTAATGAACTGTCAGTGAACATCTTCCATACTTTTTTATAA
The DNA here is from genome assembly GCA_958507055.1 of Crioceris asparagi. NCBI lineage: Eukaryota > Metazoa > Arthropoda > Insecta > Coleoptera > Chrysomelidae > Crioceris > Crioceris asparagi. The sequence continues at coordinate 49,482,147 of OY293827.1, forward strand.
ACAAAGTACCAGAAATGTGAAAAAATAAAACAATACATTAATGTGATGCTGAAAATATTCTGATATTAAGAGAGGGTTACGAATTTTTGCATAAGTTTTCTGGTCAGAAGATGTAATAAAAATACGTTCGGTATTTTCGGAGATAAGAGGAGCGACGGCCATCTTTCGTAAATGTTCCCTTAATATCTTCTAAACCGTTTACTTTATTATTAATCATTCTTTTGATTCTCTAGATTTATCCATAAAATTAATCCTCAGAACCAGAATTCGTTTACGCTGTTCGTACATGATCAGGTAACTAATTTCGACTTATTTATTTGGTAAATTCGGAAAAAAGGCTTTGACAGACGGACCAAACTCAAAGATGCAATAAAATATACACAAATCTCGAAAGACTAACAAAAAAGCACCGATGAGGTTTTTATGAACATTCTGATTATTTTTGTGGTAGAATCATATTCTAAGACTTGTTTCTACTCATTTTCTAACTCCTCTGAGGGCTTGATTTTCCAAAATTATAATTTTGACATATTTCCACGTTTCAGGGTTCCTAAAGCCGGATGCTTCCATTTTGAATGTAAAGTTGCGTCGACGAGCGTTTGTTGATACGTCATTCAAGCAGATGAGACAAAGTACATGCTTTAAATCGTTGAAAGAGACGAAATAGTACCGTGTTTTCTAGGAAATATAGCTCAGCCGGTGACGTATCGAAGAATTCTAGTCTACTTACTATAAAAGGGTATTGTGGAAATTTTTTCTCTCGTACATCTCAAAATAATGGAGCAGTAGTTTCGTTAAGTTAAAAAATGGCTGAATGTTATAATTTATATTTTATTATCGTGGCCCGATTAGTTTTAAAATGGTGGCCGTAGATAAAAAATAATCTCAAATACTGTCCATCATGTAAATGTTATTTAATTTGTTTTATAAAATCAAAGTCAGCGCTGTCTCGGAATCTAGGGAGGATTTTACTATAATGTGCCATAATTGGGAATCCTCATGTGTAATTGACTGTATTCATCTAATTTAATGAGAAAATCCTCAAGAGAGTTCACAGTATTGTCGTTGAGGATCGCACCTATATCGCTGATTCCACCAATACTGTATATACAGAGCAAATCACCGCAAAAGGATCATAGCCTATATATCAAGAATCCCTTTTTCCGGACTGCTGCACATCTTGAACGGCTGGCGGATTGGACGAAGAGCATTTCTTCAACATGGTTTGGCTGAGCTATTATCCTATTAGGTGATCCGCAGTAGATACTTAAGGAAGAGATTAGAGAACATCAAGATAGGAGCGAAAATCCTTTGATGTTTTATTTTTTCAGGTTGACATTGAAGAAACTGTGAGTTCTTCCGAAATGAACACCGTTTTCGAATTTGATTAAATGTAAAATTACTAAATAATAACAAATTTATGAATTCATCTTTGTGTAACAAAGGAAATTTTCCTGGACCAGCCCTTTTATATTTTTGAAAGCTACAATAATTTTTAACTGTACGATTACATCATGTTGACTATATACGTTTGGGTTTGATCAAAATTAATGTAATGTAATAAAAAGAGATAATCATCATTCCAGAAAATAATTATTTAACATTATTAAGACATAAACGAAGACGTAAGGTATTAATTTACATAATTGATAGTTTTCTGTCTTTTCTTGGCCCCTTAAAAGATGGTTACTATTCAAAAGTATATTTTGAAACTAATATGTATAACAAATGTTGGTAGCGATAAATAGACTGAATTCCATCTTGGTAATTCTTTAATCTTTGCTTATGATATTACTTACCTAACAACCTTGTCCAAAACCGTTGCAATCCTCTGTTCTGTGGTATTTGGCACGAGCTTCCGCACTAGTTCTCTTACAAATGCTTCACCTATACCAGGATTATTTCTTTCGGCCACTTCGAATGCATTCTCCAACTCTTCAATAGCATCGCTACCGGATTTGTGTGAGCCCCCGCCTTCTGTGGCAGAAGTCGCCCTGCCGTTGTTATATCGATGTTTGCGCTGCAACTGTAAAATGGAATATGTCTTTTTAGGTAGAAGACAATCAAGTAACAGTATAGCAATATCTTGGAAATGTTACTATAGACAGAATTGGTCCATATTTTTTGCCAACCGTAAATAGTTTCAATAACTTATGTATTGGCGCAATACCTGAATATCTATATCTGGTTCTGTGACAACTATTTATTGGTGAATAACGCAAGAGGCCTGTATTGAGCAGTAGCCATAGTAGATGCTTAAAAATTAGAGAGATAAATGTGTTTATTGATTTTTTTTTATGCCATGTTAAGCTTTATAATTGCACATTACTATATTGTAATTCTACATTGTTTTTTTAAATGTGTAAATAAATGTAGTATATATTGACTGAACTTATGACTAATAAATCGTCATTAAAATAGTTTCAGAAACTGTTGTCGCTATCAATACCGATAAATAGTTTCGTTATTATAATATTCCATACCGAGCTTAGCGAAGCCCCATTTGCCCATAGGTTGGTTTTGATTTATCACCCTTATTTAAGGAGACATCATAGGTATCATGAATGTCATGGGGCACAAAAATCGTTTTCTCAGAAAATGACAGTATGTCTTCCGTTTCATTTGCTTATCTTCGAATCATGTTTGTCTATAGATTAATTTTGATTTACCACCCTTAGTTACAGAGATATCATAGGTTCCAATGTAATGGGGCAAAAAATCGTTTTTTTCAGACAATGAAAAAGAGTCAAAAAAACGTATTGGTGTGCCTCGTAAACTTTTGTTACAATGCTTTGACACAAATGCTTTTGAATTTTTCCTGATTCATTACTGCCACTATCGAGTAACATGGTCAAACAACTTATTAATTAGAGTTCAAACATTTTTCTTTAGGAGAAAACCTGTGTCTCTTCCTGTTATAAATACTTAGCAAATATCTTTTTAATATGTTTCATTCATTCATCATAGTGCTTTGCACGTTTATTCTGTCTATTTTGTATTAAGTGATACAAAACAAAAAATCCCGATGGCCAGTAGTCGGCGGAAAGGTAAATTTTTCAAAATTCATTAAATTGAAATTTGAACAACCTTTTCATTGGTATACCTACATGTTATTACATAAAACTGTCGTATGTGTCATAGCCTTGCGGTTAGAGGTTTTTGTTTTGGCTGTTGAATATAAAGCAGACAGGGTTCGAGTTCCACTTCAAGGCAGAATTTTTTTTTTCGTTCATTTTTTTTCAATAAATATACGATATATTTTTTTAATCAGGGTCTATATAAAGATCTCCAGAAAATGTACAATTACATCAAATTTATATTGAGTGTTCATGTTTTATCAATATTTGTTATTTTTCTTTATTAATTTTAATTTTTTTAACTGTGTATTTTATGAAAAATTGCTTTGAACAGAAGTTGTAGGTACTGATTTTATCTATAACCCAAAATTGTTTTTGATGATATTTACACTACACTATGAATGGTCGTCATTTTGAAACTACTTACCCGATATTGCCCAATAACGAACTCGACCGAGATATTTGAGAGATTGATTTTTGTAGCAAATTTGAACTTGATACCTTCAAAACTGCGACCTTTATCGTGTTAACAAATTTCGTAATATCCCATATATATATAATATATTTGGAAATACGGCAGTATTTGTTAGAACACACTAATTCTAGTTATTTTTGGTCTTACTTTCTTAAGTGTGTATGACAGAACAATCACCGGTCTTATTGTCTTGCATTTTGCCGGGATAAATTCGAAAATTTCAATTATTATTACCCCCACTTTCAAATGAGAGAGAAAGATGTATTTTTCATAATGTTTTTAGAACAACCATTTCAGTAAATTTTGTAAATAGAGTAAACAGTGCTCAGGATCATTTAATATTAAGAAATTTTAATTTTGTCAAATGTCTTAAATGTCTTAATTGTTTTCCGTCTATATGGGCGAAGGAAATCCTAACTTTGTCTTTGCTCGTTTTTATTTTGTAACCTCGTTTGCAAAAGTAAGTTTGTAATTTTTTGTATGTTGATTTATTTCTTTTTCTTTGTGATAATCAAATTCCACCCTCATTTTATATTTTTTTTAGCCCTGAAGATGAAAATAAATTTTTCGAAAGCTTGGTTAGCAAGAAGAGTATACTTTTTTTAAGCCCCAAAAAATTCTTCGGCAGATTACCCAATCTTAGAGTTTATTATATATATATATATATATATATATATATATATATATTTGGACTAACTTATAGACACGCCGTTGAATTTTTTTCGAAATTCAAAAGTGTGAACGATTGCAATAGGTACACTTCTATAAGAAATTTACCTAAAAATACTACAATTGGTTATGTTGGATTTCGACTAATTTAATAAATTATTTCATAATTTATTGTATTTATTCGTTTAAAATTATCAATACTAACACACAAAACATACGTCATGTTATAATTTCATATCACTTTTTAATTTAAAAAATACATCTATTTGAAGAGGTTGTCGAATGGGTACCTTATCTCTGAGTTTGAGCTCAGTGTTATACTTACTAAAAAACCCACCACCTCGCTTGGTAGGCTCATTCTGCGAACAGAACAAAGACATATAGGCTAAGTAGGCCCATTTTACCTTCCCTTGCCACATTCATGGGCCATCGAGAAAAATGAACTCACCAACCGGCAACCACAGCGATTAGAAATTAGGCTCTTCTATCACTGAACTACTTTTCCCAAAAACTTTAATTTAGTCATAGTTTTATGCAGTTATAAGACAGGTACAATACACTTAAAAATAAAAATAAAAAGATGTGTGTCAAGTTGGAGATATGTTTTCTCTGGTGTCAAGACATTTGAATAAGATTTAACAAAGCACATCAATATATTTCTTTTCTACTCTTTAAATACTGCTATCACTTTATTAGTATCTGATTGCTAGACGAAACATGTATCTTAGTCATAAAAAATCCTAGACAAATTGTGCACAGGTACCTCATTATTTTTCTTATAGTCGCTTTGAGTGCTATCCTTTCAAAAGGATTTCATTCTGATAGTTGGACTACCAGAGCAGCCAGCTGTAGACTATTAGGTGAATTTCTGAAAGAAATGTACCTATTGCCCACTTTTGAATCTCGATAACATTTCAATATCAATAACAAAATAATCGAAAATTATTTTTCCCTGAAGGGAATCTAGAAATGTATAATTATGTTTGAAAGATGATTCTCTCACCTCAGTAAATAAGGGATAGATGAAACCATTGAGTACTGGTGACCGTCCTTCAATTTTCCCACCATAATTTGTTGTATTATGCTCTCTTGAAGACATTGATTTTCTATTCTGTTTTTTATCAACAAATGATTCCCCTCGATGATCGAGTGGACTCAATTCTCTAGATATTCGTTTCTCCTTTTCCTTAGCTGATTCACTACGGTCCCTTTCCCTATCTCTGTCCATCAGCTCCTTGTCTCTTTGATCTTTATCTTTTCTGTTGTCAATCGGTGATTGTATTGTAGATTGTTGAGATTTCGATGACTAAAAAATTATATATTAATATCGATGAATATTTCTTTTCTATACAGGATGTTTCTTAATAACATGCTTATATTTGGGGAGGTTATTCTTGAGTCCATTTTGAGAAACATATTTCATGTGAACATAAGTGCTAAAGTTTTAAGAAAAAAAACTTTTTAAGATAACTCTTATACCTATGCGACCCTAGATATTTTTGATTATTTTTAAAATCCTCATTCTTTTTTGGCCAGATCTTTTTCATCATTTGACGTACGGTTTTTGCAGAAGAAATACAATTTATTCATTTGCATCTCGCTAGATCAATATTGTAAACAGAAATATATTTAACAGAATAATTTTTAAACGGTAGAATTATAAAATCAATAAATACATTTTGGTTTTCAATACCAAATTAAAAATAAAAAAAAATTTAACACCCTGTAGTTCAAAAGTTAGGACCTCAAGGACAAATAAGATATGAAGTTTTTTAGTCAGAATGGACCCAAGAATAATCTCCTTAAATATTGGCATATTATTAAGAAACACCTTATATCTGAAGCTTACCAAATTAACTTTGTCACTTCTGTAATGATTAAGGTTGGAGTCTTTTGGTGGTGATTTACTCAATGCTGGTCCTGAACCATTTTGTACTTTTCCGGAGCTCTTATTATGATGATTAATCGGTTGCTGTTGTAAATCTTCTAATGGAAGTTTCATGTTACCTTTAACAGTCATGATCCAAAAGTCTTCCAGATCGCCATCCTGTTTAGGTTCCTCTCTATACGAATCAATAAGAAGAAAAATATAATTCGACATCAAGAAACTAGCACAAACGACTTACGAATCAGAATTTTCAGATTCTGTCTCACTTTCCTCATTTCTAGTACATCTCCATTTCTTATATCTATCTATCAGGTCGATTAAATACGAATTCTTCTTGGCTTTGCGGATAAACGGATATTTTAGTAACTCTCTTGCAGTCGGTCTCTAGAATAAAATTCAGTTACAAATAAAATATTTTTTTGCATAGTCAACAAGGTAAGCATTTTAATGACATTACTCACATTTTCCGGATCCTTATTTAGGCAAGCTTCTACAAAGTCTTTAAACTGTTTACTATAATTGCCAGTGAGTTGGGGCGGATTATTTTTGGGAATAAGAAACAGCACACGCATCGGATGTAGCTCGGAATTTGGTGGTTCACCTTTGGCCAGTTCGATAGCCGTTATACCCAAACTCCATATATCAGCTTTGGAATCGTATGCTGATTGCTTAATAACCTCTGGTGCCATCCAAAACGGGGTACCAACAAAAGTATTGCGCTTGCTTGTTGTATTGGTTAATTGACCAGCCACACCTATGCAAATATTTTGATAATTATTGCAAAGACAGCAGTTCTTTAACAACAACAAATGTTCATTATCCTTCAACAAGAATGCTACTAGTAGGTAGCAACTGAGTATTTTACCACAAGGAATCGAACAGAGTGCGCAAAAACGACCATAAGGAATATTTTTTGAGAATAGCTGATACTCATTAGAAAAGAAGCTCCTATATAACTATATGCCGGGAAGCGGAGTAAAATAAAATATCTCTGCAAGAGTTCAGGTCACTATTCTTGACGTCTATGTCCTTACAAGTAGCTGAAATAAGTCGTCTGATAATATTATCAGTGGCAGTGTTGTGTTTTGGGTTGCCTAATTAATGAAGAAGAAAAAACAGAAGATTGAGTAGACAACTGGTAAGTGACAAAAACAGTAAGCGGTGACAGCCCTTGATTGGATCCAATTGGTGTACAGTAGAAACTGTTTCTTCAAAATAAGCGGAAACAAATTTAACTTCCAGCGAAAAATATGATATATAATTTTTGATAAACATCCCAAAACTATAAATATTTACTTGATCATCCTTCATTATCAGAATGTTCTGCTAATTCTATAATTATCCTAATTTCGTATATCTTGATCTAGAAAAACTAGGTGAAGTGGATTTGTATTCAAATTATTTTTCATGTATGTATTAAATATAACCGTTTCAACACAACACTGGCTTTTTAAAAGCCGCCATAAACTTGTGTTAGAATCACTGTATATATCACTGTGTCTGCCGTAAGCTCTCTCTCTTTAGTTTTAAAATGATAACGTACTGCCACTTTGCTTTCATTTCATAAGTATTGTATTTCTAATTGCTTCCTTAACAACATCATTCACAATATCAGACATATTAAGACAAACCGATATGCTCGGTTGGCGGACGCGTTTTAGATCGCTGAACGCATATTGTCAGTCTGTGCAAAAAGGGACAATCGAATATAAATATCGACATATTCTGGCAAATAAATTTTATATTTTATTAGATCTTGGATCATTATTCCCTCATGATGTACCTATATATTTGTATGTATCAAAATATAGGAAACAATAGCAGAGAATTATGTATGTTCAGATATGTATTGTGTAATTCCGTGCATAATTGTTTTTAATAAAACCATGTTGATAGATTGATACCTGCTTTTGTATTGAAATATCTATACTCGATATAACTCGAGAACATCCACAAATAGGTCTATAATATTCAATCATCTTTCTTGAACTATTCTTATATACCGGGCAAACTTATTTGCACACATCGGGAAATGTTTTGCGTGATTGGAGTGCATTCGCACAATCTCTAATTAAGAAAGAAATAAGTTTATCTAGAACAGCAATCATCTGATTCTTCAGTTTGAGAATAGCAGATATCACTTAGATTTTTTCAGTTGGATCCAAAGTAACAAAAGTTATAAGTAGTATGACATCCAGTTATTTTAGGTTACAAGAAATAACAATAATGTAATAATAATAATTAATTGTGTTTTCCAATTTGATTGATTGATTGATCAATATTTCATAAACAACATTATATTAAAAAAAGTATATTTAAACTAGAACGTAGCAAGTGGAATTACTAAATATGTTTGTAAAAATGAAACACAGCCGCGTGATATGAACAGCATTTATGGACAAAATTTCACTCAAATGTCTGCAGAAGACTATATGTACACCTATCGATAAAAATAGATTAACTATCAACTTAGGCTTTTTAGCTTTATTACGACGAACACTAGTTATTTTTATTTACTTGGAATCTCTATTTATGGTCAGACATTGAAACACCTATGTATCTCTCCCAATAAGTCGTAAAAAATTCTTCATAGGGCTATACGGTGGCTATCTTAAAGCAATGACAATCTACATTAGTTATTATTCAGAGGAAAGCCTCTCAAATATTGCCGTTCGGAATCAGCAATAAGCTGTAGATCCAGTATATTTATAAAATGGCTCGCTTCATAGATGTATGCTATAGGTTATCTAAATTCATGGAAAGTGTTCCAATGGCACTCCAAAAAAACAAATCATTATCTTATTGCAATACAGCCCATGTTTTGGGTAAGATGGAATATCTTTCAAACATATCAGTTTCATACATTTTTGTATATACCAATCTATTTCTTTTCAAGTCCGAGCACAAATCAACGTCAGCGAAAGATCATCCATGCGTCATCAGTGATATTCGTTATGCTCGCTGTGCTCGTTTGGAGTAAAATACTCAAATCAGTACCCACTTAATGTTTTAGTTTTCCTGGAATTTTCTATTGATATCTACCTATTTTTTTAAATAACCTTACAAAAACAGGTCTTAAAGATTTAGATCGCATAACCTCGGTTGTATACATAGTGGATTTTCAGTGAGTAAATAATAACCTAGTATTAGGTATAAGCCAGCTACGGAATTACAGATTAATTAGACCAGGCATCCCTCTATACTCTTATAGTAGATACATCATTTTGTTACGAGTCTGGGAGACTACAATGTAACTAGCCAGGATTTTTGCATAGAAGTGCGAGATAGCGCATTGACTAAAAGATAACTTCTTTGTAGCTACTTATGGGGAAGTTTTGTATGAACACACGTGTTACCATTCCAGTATTTGAGAAAATAACCATATAACGAGTCACTTTTGACTTTATTATATTTGACATACCAAAATCAGCAAGTTTAACATCCCCCATTTCGCTCAAAAGAACATTCGCCGCCTTAATATCCCTATGAAGTTTCCTCTCACTATGTAGATAGTCCAGCCCTTTTAATACTTCTCGAAGGATAATTGCAATATGCATCTCTTCAAAATTACCAGCTTTCATAAGGTCTAAGGCTGATCCACCGCCCAAATACTCCATAATAATCCATAGTTTGGTGCCCTGAAATTATTCATGACAATATACATATTATATTTATATATAATACCTACATAGTTTATTATAAGATCTTAATGCAAAAATGGAATCGGAAAAGGAATAGTAACATGAAATAGTGAGCCTAAGAACACCAAATTAATTCAGATACGGTAACAAGTTAGTTCAAATAATATCATTCATTCACCTTCAAGTAAGATCCGAAATATTTAGTGACGTAGGAGCTATCGCATTGTGACAGCACCATAATCTCTTGTTGTATATCTTCGATTTCATCTTCGGCTTCTTCTAGATCAATTATCTTGATGGCTACTACCTGTGTAGTCCTGTTGTCAATTCCTTTGAAAACTTCTCCAAAAGAACCTTTGCCAATGCGCTCCTGTTTGGTGAAAATCAATTCTGGGTCTACCTTCTGAAAAAAATAGAGTAGGTAAGTATATCGGATCATAGATACATATCGTATTATTTCTATTTATATTCTTTGGATTGAAAGCACGGATGAAAATATTAATCTTTCTCCCTCAACCAAAGAAGATATCTATCTTCTTTGCCTCAACTAAGCGAAATTCGGGTGACTGTTATTATTTTTATTAGGAAACAGGGATACGCTTTCCATAAAACATATGCATTGCATTTTTTGCTAGAGTTTAGATCATAGACGAGAACAAGTTAACACTTAACAAATGTTTGTCTCTGTTAACATTGATGTTATTGTGAAATACGGGAGCACCATGTATTTTTGACCGACAAACCCCGAACGGAGGGGGTCCGTCAAGCTACACCCCCGATAAAACGAATATAATTTTTTTTTATTGCCAAATTATGTGCAAATTAAAGCCACAAAAAAACAATTTTCGTTATTTGAAAAAAGGGGGTGCACCAATTTCTATTGCCGAAATTTGAAAATCGATTACACCATAATTATGTGCAAATTATGTGCTCTCCAATGACCTAAAGAACAACTATGCTACTCTAAGCATACACCTTCTTTTTTTATTTATTAAAGGGGGTGTGGCTTGACGTCAAGTTACACCCCCTTTAATAAATAAAAAAATACGGTGTATGCTTAGAGTAGCAGTTGTTCTGTAGGTCAATTATGTGCAAATTATGTGCAAATTACGGCCAAAGAAAGGAAATTTTGTACTCCATCCCTTAACTTTTTTTTCAAATTACAAAGTGGTGTGTAAACGAAATTAAAAATTATTTATTGCAAAATTATGTTCAAGTTATGTGCGAATTACGGCCACAAAAAAATAATTTTGTGGACAATTCCTTGACCATTTTTTCGTAATTTGAAAAGAGGGGGTGCACCCCCGCACCAATTTCTATTGCCGAAATCGATTACACCATAATTATGTGCAAATAATGTGCTGTCCAATGACCTACAGAACAACTATGCTACTCTAAGCATACACCGTCTTTTTTTATTTATTAAAGGGGGTGTGGCTTGACGTCATAATTTTGCAATAAAAAAATTCATATTCGTTTTATCGGGGGTGTAGCTTGACGGACCCGAACGGAGGAGGTATACAATTCATTTGAAAGAAGAGACTTGCGAAATGGTCCCATATTCGTAAAAACTCAAATCCAAAATCTCCTTACCTCTGAAAACCGCCCGCGGGTATGTAGGGGGCAAATTTACTCGAAAATTCGAGATGCCAGAATTAAAGATAGGACAATATCCGGAAACGTTTAAATTGAACATTTTTCGAAAAGAGTTACGGTTTTCGAGTTACATTTATGTTAAAATCTCACATGTGTGTTTTCGCTATGTGGAGGTTGCGATTTATTTCGAAAACTGAAAATCTCTGGGTACCACATGAAAGACAATAATATTTGTAGCAATATTTATAATGAACTTTATTCCTTAGAGTTACAGTTTTCGAATTACAGCGGTGGTAAAATGCTTAAATCTAAAATACTTATGCGTATTTCCGAAGCGATGTTCTGAGATCTCTACATAATAACAAGAACAAGCAAATAATATACGTGGGTAATAGAATAAGTACTATCTTTGTATTAGAGAACGTTCAACAATTTTCGCGACTAATATTACTCTCAAAAGTGTGAAATAAATATTTTTACAAAAAATAGGACCGACGTTATTACGTGCACTGAAAAATACGAAATAATATTAATTCTATTGGTGCTGGTACTTGTGAGGTTGGTGCCAAAAGTTATCAATCTAACTGCAACTGCACAACTTCAAAAGTAACAGCACCAATAGAATTAATATTATTTAGTATTTTTCGGTGCACCAATAACGTCGGTCCATTTTTTTTAAATATTTATTGACAAATAAATTGATTAATCGATTTGACAAAAATTTGATTACAATGTAGAACGTGGAACCAACGTTCCTTTATCACTTTCTACACATCTCACTGATGGAAAAGAGGGCTAAAGAAGTTTTATATGAATGTGATTTGAGGAATGAAGCAGTTAATGCAAAGTATTAACTTTCATAATTTTACACAAATAAACTAGCAATATTTTGAAGGGAGTACATATTTGATATGTAAAAAAAAATCTGTAGAAAATAGAAATACATACTACTATTAAAGATATATTTCAGCGTCTTGCGACTTATGTAACTTTCTGTGAGGAACGCATTTTAGTATGACTTAATAGTGCATAATCAATATAAACATGATATTAAAATGCCACTGTATAAGAATGAATGTGAAAGTGAAATTAAAATTATAGGGATACTGTGATATGGTAAAATTAGTATTCATTCTTGATATCATAAGTAAGATAGAAATATCTATGTAGATATACATAGGCGTGCAGTAGATGTTCGTCGACTAACTTTAGTTATTATTGAGATTATGAATGCTAGGTGTGTCTAAAAAGGTACGGCTTATCAACTACAAATATATATAATTTGTTTTAATAACATTTCGAAGATAACTTAGATCAGCGAACGAATTTTGTCTATTTTCATTATAAACCTCATAACGACAACAATGGCTATTCATTGTCTGACATCAAAAACAAACAGAGGCATATAATCCTATTTTACGTGCATCAATTTTGTTAAATTAGTTAAAAAAGTGAAAATGATTTTCTGCAACTTTTAGATCGACCATTCTTTTTAAAACTAAGGGTTCTTGGAAGGTTATACCTATCTGAATATAAGAAGAAAAATTCAGACGGCTCGCAGCCAGCAGAGAGATTATTTTTTTATAGAAATCGAATTCGCTTTCGAATTTCAAAAAAATTCAACGGCAAGCAATATAGCCTAGAGATACAATCCAGTAATATAGAGGAAGTTAAAGATACCAAAGGTTGGAAAATTCTTAAACCATATGCCCAAATTAAACAGATCAACCTTACGTTCTGTCTGCTAAATAATCTTGAAAAGCTAGTAGATAGGTACGTGAAAGGCAATGGTCTGAAAGCGCTACAGTCTAAGTCGATAGACGACAAGAAAATAGCCGTTGATATTTTCCTGATGATATCCCTCTCCCGCACCATCTGCAAATGGGCCGCAGCAAATCTAGAGAGTTGGATAATTCTATAGCGACCATTATGGCTGAGAGGTACAGGAGTTGTCCTCAAGAAGGCGTAAAATCGGCACTAATAGGAGCGATCCTAATAGACACATTTATACTGCGAGTGTCTGACGAAGGCATTTATTGCCTGGGGTATGTGGACGATCTGGCTATTGTCAGAAAAGAACGATTTCCAAATACACCATCAGAACGTACTCAAAAGACACTAAAGATAGTTAGTAACAGTAACTGGTTCAGAGAGGAAGAACTCTCAGTTAACCCAGTGGTAGGATTTACAAAAACGAGGAACCTGCATGGTCTACGAAAGCCGAGGATGAATGATGTGGATATTCCATTTTCTCAAGAACTAAATGACAATCCAACATTCGGAATGACACAATGCCCATAACTTTAAAAACGAATATACAGTTGTCATACCAGATAGAAATAAGGATTATAAACCCTCTACGCCTAGAGAATTATGCCACTGTCTTTCAGGTAGATATTGGCGATATAGTGCTGTGCGGAGGGGTTACTAAGACGTGGGGTAAATGGTCAAAGAATCGTCATCTACTCAGACAGCCAAACGGGATTAAAAGCGATAAGCTCATATCGGAAATAAATCATGTCTGGTGTGGGATCGTCTCATGGCCTTTAACATAGTAGGTAGTCACAACCGACTGACCTTAGCGTTGGTTGCAGTGAACCAAGGAAATAAAGGCAAGGAAAGGCCGACAAGCTAGCCAAACAGAAAGCGGAGCTGGCCGTGATAGGGCCAAAGCGTTCCTGTATTATTGCTAGATGACTCATCAAGGGGCATATCCAACAGTGGATAAATAAACAGGTGCAGATCCGGTGGCAATACTGGGATGCAAGACCAATACCAAGACTAACCTGGTCTTGGTCTTGGTCTTGCTGCAAGACTTGCGAGACTTGCAAGACTCTTGCAGTTCCGTAACCAAACACCAAATTGGTAGGAAACATATTATTTTGCTCAATGATAAGTTAAGAAACGCTAATAAATAACCTAATCAATTTAATCTTTGAACTCCCTTATTATCGATCTTTATTTTAGAAAATTAGAAAATATTGAATTAAAAGTTGTTGGGTGAAAAGCTAGTTCATTAAACGCTTCTAGGATTTCCGGATTTCAAAAAATTCTGAAACACCCTATACCTATACCGTACTTTCAATCCTTCTAGGATTTCCCTTACCGAGCTGTTTTCAAAGAATCCCGATAGTTCGTACCAAGGGAAAGGTAAACTACACGGTTTTTTATTTTTATTATTTTTTCTATCGCGCAGAATGTTTTAAGCAAACGTTAAAAATCATCTATAAATCTGATATCTTTTTGATGACATTTATCCCGTTACCACTTTTGGAGATATTTGAAATTTTAGATTGCCCTTATTTTGAAACTATTTTTTCGATCATGCTCATTAAATAACTCAACTAAGATATTCTTACGACTGACTTTTTAAATAGATACCTAGTTTTATAAATGCGCGTATTAACAAATCTCTACCTGTTTTTAATTTTCATTTTTTGGAAAAAGCTTTCTAAAAAAATTTAAGTTAGTTTTATAAACCAGAAATACTTTTGATCGCTTTCAGAGATTCTTTCTATTTTATTAAAGAAAATGGTACAAAACCATTGTAGAATGAGCAAGAGCATGAGTTATGAAATAGAAGTATAAAGTAGAAGTATGTAGTAAAATGAGTGCTCAGTTGGGACGGATGATACCAAGAAAACACAAGCAGACTAAGTCGCGCAAGTAAGATAAGATTCTCATATGTGAATGGTGATTATTAATTTATAAACTTTATCAATTAATTACGCATCTCACTTGCCCTAACTTAATTCTACCAGCCTAG
Source organism: Crioceris asparagi (assembly GCA_958507055.1). NCBI lineage: Eukaryota > Metazoa > Arthropoda > Insecta > Coleoptera > Chrysomelidae > Crioceris > Crioceris asparagi. The sequence goes on from OY293827.1 coordinate 49,497,259, forward strand.
TTTTATTCTCATTACTTATTCTACAATGGTTTGGTACCATTACAATACCAGGCGTGTTTGTTCTGGACTATGACAATTTTTTATACGGTCGATATTTATCCATTTCGAATGATAATACAATTACAGGCAATCTTATAAGATTATGAGTTACATACTTCCCATACATATGCAGGGTTCTTCTTCATTTAAATTAAGCAATTACGGTTTAGAATCGCTACAACTTTTCACACTTATAAAAAGATCAAAATTTTTGCAAGAGTCTTGCGAAGTCTTGCAAGTCTTGCAGCAAGACCAAGACCAATACCAAGACCGTATATGCAAGACCAAGACCCAAGACCAAGACTAAGGATTTGATGCAAGACCAAGACCAATACCAAGGGTGCAAGACCAAGACCAATACCAAGACCATGTAAGTCTTGGTCTTGGTCTTGCTTTGCGAATCACTAGGCAATAAACCCCAGGACATAATCATGAGTCATCAAGCTAAGTTATTTCTAAGAAACCCTTCGAACAAATTATCACCCGAACTTCTTAAGTCGAAGTCGAGAGACGACCAGAATACTGATGGGGGTGCTGACTGGGAATGGTAGGCGTAGGAAGCACATGCAGATGACAGCATCTGTAGCTTTTACAAGGAACTAGAGGAATCCGTAGTGCTTTTACTTTGTGATTGCGAAAACCTAGCAGTGGTGCGGTTTAACCTATTCTGGAATTAAAAAAGCGAAGGCAGAGGGCTACGAGAATGAATCTGTAACTGGGCGAACAAGCCTTGAAAAAGGATAAAACGAGACACTGAGCTCTAATTAAATGAAGAATCTGAAAAAATCGCAATGGGATAGGACTAACAAAGCCTCACCCTCTACCATCTACATCTTCTTTGGCAAACTTAAAAAAAAGAGATATGTTTTATTTCTGATCCTTCAAGGGTGGAGGGGCAAAAATTTTCAACCCATCAATCAAAAAATATTTTCATAATTCAAAATATACACTCCGAACTACGTCTAGAATTAAACAAATACTATTAACACATATAAAAAATATTATTGTAATATATTTATGGTATATATATCTATTACTGATTTCTGAGTCACCAGAATTTCGAATTTATCTTGAAATCTATAGTACTTTTATTTTTTTCATGCAAACTTCGAAATGTGTTTTGTGTTTATCAATAAATCTCGAGTAAAGAAACATTACTCACAATAAATTGTTTTCATGTGTGTATATGTTGCATCTATTTTCCGTATTTATTTTATCGAATTGATTGTAATACGTAACACATCTACTTTCTTTATGCCTCGAAAATCGTGGTCTAGACGCTATTTTTACACAATAACACTTAGGAGACAAAACCATGCGTATCAATAGTGAAACCAAAGATAATGTGTTTCCATTATCATTGGTGAAACTGAACCATTTTTGAGAACTGAGCGGAGACAGCACAGTTGCAGTGATAACTGAGGTTGAAGGGCACAGTTATCCATGAATTACGCGGACAAATCGGTACGTGTAGACATTAAGTAACTTTGTTTTGCGATACATTTTCTTCTATAATTTAGTAAGAATGGCAAACCTTCCGCAACATTCCAGGGAGTTTATCGCATTATATTTAAGTTTACTATGTATTAGGCTTATAAAATCCAAGGAGGTACAGTGACAGGTACAAAAATAGGCCGGCATATGAGATTTTGGTAGAAAAATTCAAAGAAATTGATGCTACAACAAACAGAGAAACAATTGTAGGAAAATATTTTTTGAGGAGTATTTATCAAAAAAAGTTGGCAAAACTAAATAAACCTCATCGATCTAGGACTGAAGAATACGATATCTACAAGCCATCTTTGTGTATTTTCTTTTACGGTTAAAGGTTTCACTAACTCCAATAAATGAGTGCATGTATCAATGTAAATTATCTAGTAGTTCCGCCATTCATCAGGTTCATCACATAATTCAGAAAGTTATCTAATGTGGGGAAAATGCTGTCTTTTTAGAAGCTATTTCCTCCAGCACTTTGAACGATGGATACTTTTGAAATGTTCCATTTGTATCTTTTTCTTTACATCATACCAAAACTGACCACAGTAGTACTTCCTCCATGGTCGATACGACCAAAACTGCGCAAACATAAATACAAAACTGCACCATGAGGACGCTCATTTTTTTATTCCGTTCTAAAACTGCGCCAACAAAACGTTCTTCAAAACGTAGTGAAAATCTTTGTCTACTTGACGATTATAAAATCCAAATAGTGGTAATGAAAATATATTAAAGCATTATTACGAGTAAATTTATGATATTTTATAATGAATAAGGTTTTATTTCGGATTAGTTATGTTAGAAACTAACTTAAGTCAACACGCAGAATTCGATAAGATATAGGTAGCCAATCCAGTACACCAATATTTTTTGTTATCTATATCTAGAAGTGACAAAAACACCTAACTGGGATTTGATGCGATTAATTGGATCATATTACAGAAACAAAAACAATAAATTACAACTTACATATGTGTGAGAGTAGGTATAACTTTTAGTTGTAACATTTCTTAATGAAACAAAATTGATGCTGTGAGCAGATGACCAGGAAGAAGGTTTGGCAAGAATCAATTTATTCTTGTTAAATCCTGGGAAATCGGGTTCTTTCTTTGGTCTCGAATAGTTGTTATTATTCCACATTTTTGTACTTGAAAAAAATTCACAACACACAATAAATTTACAACATGACGATACAAACGCACTCAAATTATGAATTCACATGGGTGCTGACACCAAGATAGGTACCTACCCACATGCCATTACTTTTTGTGAATACCTTATGACTTATGACAATAACAGATTATCCTTATCAAAATTTTATCTCTATGTACCACCTAGTTGATAAGGTTCTAATTATGGAACAATAGATGAAATTTTGATGTGTCCACTCACACGACTGCCTCAACGCTTTCATGCATAAAAAAGTCTGGTGTGCCCAACAAAAGACTTTCATACCGGTCTCAAATGAATTCCATCGAATACAAAAATCAGGTAGGTAGTTTTCAGCGCGTAATACAAACAAGAAAACATATTTTTAACCATTGGTCTGTCTATCTATGCGGGAACGGATGGACCGATTTTGTTGATTTATTTTTTGGTTTGGTAGAGTATCGATGAGTGGTGAGTTAGAATGGACATCCAGCTCACACTGATTACTAAGCAATAGCTGAAGAATGTATTTTGCTCAAGACTGTGGCCCCAAAACGATTTGGATGAAACTTGTGTAAAACATTCTGCTCAAAGCTCTGTTGTCACTTACTATAACGAGATAAACCAAGTTATGCTCAAATGAACTGTACAATTTTTCAACTTTTTAATCTTATCCTGGCTGAACGGTCCCTCTTATGTCAAAACTTAATATGACTATTATTTTTAGTCTCTTTCGCCGAAAACATATAATGGTTCACGACCTGATTGGACGATTTATATATTCGATTGAACTTTTTTCGTTCAGTAGATTCTGAAAAAATTGGCTATGACAGACATCAGAGTTAATGTTTCTGAATGTACGGAACCCTAAAAAACATTGTTATTAAATATTGCATCGACTACTAATTTGTGAAGAGTAGTTTTCTAGGGCATGCCATATCAGGAGATTGTAAAACCATAAATTCAATGTAATAGTTTAGTTCCTTTTATTCATCTATTTATCGAACAAACTAGTCTGCTGTTTGTTTTATTCCACGTTTCCAAGATCAACTTTTACGGAATATTTTCAACTAAAGCGGGTAAATTTATTTCGTGTCTGTATTGTATTATATATTTTATGTTTTGAGAAATTCTTTTCCATTAAATTATGGATGTGGACAAAAAAGTCGGGATGTATTTCGTAATTTCAAAATATATAAAAATTATATACAAATATGTATGTAAACTTAAACAAACGAAGAACGACACTCCTTAGTTATTTTTTAAATAAATAATAATAATAAAGTTAAGCGCCAACGGGCCTGCACAACCGGTCTTTTGAGAAAAACCTATTGAAAATATCGGCTCAAAATTTGAAGATTTAACTCAAATTAATTACATTAATGAATTCCAGATTATTTTTATTTAAAAAAAATGAAATGATTTGTGTCCAGTACTTCAAACATATTTGTCATACCCCTATCATACTTGGCAGGATACAGGAAGTGAACTCTTTACACTATGGAATTAAGTACAAGTACTACTTATGTTAAAAGTTTCTGGCTACGACCTAGTCGCACGACAGGTGCAAGGGAAAGTTTGACTAGATTCAACGCCACTGGCAAAATTGTCATTTTTTATAAATTTTCAATTATCTAGTACTTTCTGTACAAAAAATACATTAATTATTTTTCTAGGTATATATCATTGATTTTTGTTACAAGATTGCATTTGTTATTTAAATAAAATTATTTAATTTTTGGAGGTATATTAATAAATTTTCTAATACTTATATCACATATTGGAAATAAATTCAGGTTTTGTGTAGTTAGTTCCGTTTTGAAGTAATCGTTTGGATTTAGTATGATGCATTACAAGATGGGTTTTGTTTTTATCCACTAGAAAATTATTCAGAGTTCAACTCAATTAGAAGACTTTCAGTAACATGTTTAATAGATTACGAGATACTGGACAATTGAATTCCAAAAGTGATATGATCGATCTTTTCACATTTTAGCGCGAGTTGTTTGGGATCGTCAACTAATCTAATCTAACTAAGCACACAGCGTTTATCAGCAATGACTGTACTATACAAATATGTACAGTGTATCCCATTTTGGTTGAGACAGCCAGGTATCTCGGTTGTTGTTGAAGATAGAACCTTGCGGTTTTCGCGGACCTGTGTCACTTTTTTGTGAAACTCAAGATGGCCTAAACAGATCGTTCAACAGTTACAGGGCGATTTTGAAAATTCACACTTTTTGGGCTCCCCACAGATCTAAGAAGTTTCTCAGCGATAATGTCGAATTAAAAACTTATCCCTTAGAGAATTTTATGCAGAATCCAATGGCGTACGCAATTTTTTTTTTCGGGGTATGGTAATGGATATACGACTCAAACTTATGATTTTCTCAATGGAACACCCTTTATTTTATAAAATTAAAATTTTCAAAAATGCTGTAAGATTCCTAACACATTGAATTTTAATACTACCATGGATTTCAAAGTTTTACTACAGGGATTATTATTTTTGATTTTTTATAGTAGGATACATATATTGTTATTGCCTTTTGGAGCATTATCAAGTGACTGTGGAGAAATCAAAAGGTCTGCTGTCATGAGAATCAATTTTGATGTATTCTATTGTGTTTGTTCTTGTCGATTTTGTAAAATTTCATAATGGCTTTAAGATTTTTTCAGAATAATGAAATATATCATTAAATGTTTCAATCAGTGTCATGAAATCATCATATTCAAACAGGTAAACGAGTATTTTACAATAAGACATTATATGACATCTTTTTTTTAAAACTTTAGATATCCCGAGAGGAGCCTTGTCGAGCAACGATATTTAGAGTAAAGAATAATCTTTTAAATTATAGTGCGTATTCTAAACCCAGGCCTAAGACGTATAACAAGAATAATAAGGAAGTGGATGAAATAAATGTATTAGCCAGCGTTCATATCTCACCTCAGTATTCTTGTACGAAGTTAGAAACTGACACTGATGTTGCCCGATCACGGGGTACAAAGGATTTTAAGAAAACACAAACTTAAACCATATAAACTAAATATTGTCCAGCACTTATACCATGGTGATGCAGCGAGGCATCTAAATTTCTGTAATTGGTTTTTGAACGTTCCCCTCTCCTATCATTTACTTTCAACAAGACGGCGCTCCTGCCCATAATTCGAGGTTGATAGTGCCGTTTTTAGAAGAAACTTTCCGGGACCATTGGATTGGAACAAATGGACCCATTAGGTGACCCCCAAGGTCACCTGATTTGTCAGTGTTGGACTTTTTTGTGGGGGTATCTAAAAATATAATATACAATAAGAGGCTGCTTTCTAGAATTTACAAAGACAGCCCTTAATAATCTTAAATGCATTAAGATTTATTGAGAAAATGTGTCAATTATATGTTAGGGAAAATGGACATCAAATTAGTGTTACTATTGTTTTTCTTTCTTTGATAAAAAATTCACATGTATTATTCTGTAAGTTGGAATTTTTTTGTATGAAGAAATCATATCCGCTATTAAAATTCAATGTTTTAGTGATTTTGGGACATTTTTAAAAGCATTATGTTCATATATTGTATATCATTTTGAAGCAAAAAAACAAGGAATTTATTTAGATAATAAAATACAGGGTGTTCCATTGAAAAAATCATAAGTTTGTGTCGTATATCCATTACCATACCCTGAAAAAAATAATTGCATTCGCCATTGGATTCTTCATAAAATTCTCTATGGGATACGTTTTTAATTCGACATTATCACTGAGAAACTTTGTAGATCTGTGGAGAGTCCAAAAAGTGTGTTACGGTCCAAAATATTTCTTTGGAAACCTACCTCCGGCCTAGCTCAGTGGAGGCCTGTCGTGAATTCTGGGTGGTTACCGATGGCAGTGAACTTAGTTAAGTCGGTCTCTCAGACCGTAAGGGCGCCACCAGTTTTTCCTTTGTTTTAAACAAAATAAAACAAAAAAAACTGGAAAAGATATTTACTATGTTCTAAGTACAAGAAAAAAAAACAACGCAAAAAAAAAAGAAATTATATAAATCTAAACAAACTATCTGTCAGAATTATCAGTTGTGTCTGGTGTGTTTATTAAAAATGAAATTAAATAAATCGAGTTGATAAAAGTAACAGTAATGACATCTGTAAATCATAAACCCAATTAACAGCTGCTTTCTTGGTTGTCGAAATAATTGGAATAAAATATAACTTAATATAAATATATATAAACATCGATCATATAAAGAAAGGCTGTGATGACCTAAAGGGTACGTACGAATTTTGGTAAAATATTTGTTATCTTTGCCGCTCTATCCCACTAGATAAAATAAATATGCACAATGACTGTTACAAATTCAATATTACCACTTGAAGAGTGAATGATAGCAAAACAAAATATACATATATCAACAGGTGTCGACTTATCGTGTGGAATCTCCAGGCCATTTGCCGTCCACTCGAAGATGGTGTCGAGCTAGTTGTTCCGGCGTCGATGTATACGCTCTCGGATATCGATCAAGGGCATCTAGAACCTCTGCGAGAAGATAATGCGATCACCATTCAGGGGGGAACAGGTACCTCCGGGTTCCTTATCAGCAGACTGTTAAGGAAATAATTTTAGGAGATCGCAATCGGGCGTTGATGAAATTGATCCCACGAAAGTAGCCTGTAAATTCAGATTTGTCTAAGCTCGAGGTATTCAAATCACGACTGACTAAGAGAGCACGTGCACGAGGTGCACTTGGTGGGAATTAGAGTGGTGCATGCACTATGACTATGAGAATAACACTTACATTCCGATTATCAGAAAAATTGTTAACAGTACCTGAGATGTTGTGCGGCTACTTAGATGAGGGTGGAGATAGCTTTCTAAGAATCCGACTCGATGTCGAGCGCTCCAGGTGCGCAAATTCCTAGGGTCTGAATCCGTCACTGACGATATGAATTAGCAAAAGCTTCGAAGTATACGAACAACAAACTCACGACAAGCTAATTCTTTAGATAAACCACTAGAAATTAAGAAAACTACGTCTCCACGTCTTTCACTTTTCAACAGCAGAAGCTCTAATGGCCACCGGAATTTCGTAGGCGGAGAATTTCCCACTCTGAATTTTGACTCTCCTTGGTATCAGATTTTGCTATTCTGAGGCGCGAATTTCAAATTTCGCGGGGAAGAAATGTACAACTAAGAGGATAGTAATTTTCCAATGACAATGTTTGTTGTAAAATTAAAACAAGGAGTTGAAACAATAACTGTTGACGAAAACCCAAAAAAAAAATCCAAACCGTAACAAGTGTGAATTTTCAAAAACGCCCTGTAACTTATGAACGAATGAATTTAGGCAAAATCTGTTTAGGGCATCTTGAGTTTCACAAAAACTAACACAGATCCGCGAAAACCGCTAGGTTCTATCTTCAACAACAACCGAGATACCTGGCTGTCAACCAAAATGGGATAAAGTACTGAAAAAAAAACGCTAGACCTTTTTACAACCGTACAAAACTTATTGTCAAGACATCTTCTTGTACACTTATTTAGAAAACATTTAAATTCCCGTCACATCTTCATCTCAGCTTTTAAAAGCATGTATTTTTACTTTCCTACGCTACTATAGTAGCTGTTTAAGGAAAGTATTGTAATCGTGTGAAATTTTCGGTAACGAGATTTTTACAAATGTTGACTTTGTTGCTTTCTTTTTTATTATATTTGGTACCAATACCACTCACCGGTGGCACTGACTGAGAATCCTATATATACTGGGTGCTGAGCTATAGCCAAAAAACGTGATTTGTTCAAGACTGTATCGCGAAATCGACTCTAATGACTTTGATTAAAATTGCCTAAAGTATTCTCCTGAGAGCCCTTTACTATCCACATACAGCGCCATCTCTGAGAAAAAGCACAAAAAAGTTATGCTTGAATAAAATTCCATATTTTCCAGATGTTTCTTCAGATTCTGGCTAAACACTTCATCTTGCGAAAAAATGTTATATAACCATTGTTGTTTGTCTTGACATGCTGAAAAAATGAGTGGTAGCACGATTTGACCAGAGGATTTTTACTTTTCGTTATGATCGGACGATGTTTTATTCACTGGAATTTGCCAGCGAGCTGTAGGAAAATAGTATGAGTGGACACACCAGATTTTTTGTTATCATAATAGACCAATTATTGCATTAATGATTTCAATTCTCCACATGCGCGACCCATCGGCCATAGGATAACTCTATTCAATTTTATGTAGTTGCAATTTTCTCTGGTGAAAGGGCATAGATGTCATTACTATAAAGAAATTGATAGAAACGGTCACAAAAAGCCATTAGCATGGAATTATTTGGGCACAGGCATAGGACATTCTGTTCAAAAGAGCAACATTTCAAATGAAAGTGGCCGTTGCAAACTTCCCGCCGCGCATGCGGAGAACAATTTTCGCTTAATGCAATCGGTCTATTGGGTGACATTTCGAGAAAGGCCATTTGTTAATTCAAGATAGTAATTTCGCCCCCTAGTAGCCATCTTAGGCTAAGTTCTAAGTTTTTTCGGCAAATCCCTACGATGAGTAGGTACTTTCCGAGGTACCTCTCTTAACGGGACACCCGAGACACATATTTACTGAAAGTTTTTCGTGATTTTCATGCCACTCAAAAATGTGAAATAAATAACTTTTCATAAAAACTAATTTCCCCTCTTTCAAAACTAAACATTTACAAGTACCAATAGAATAAAATTTATTTACTATTTTTCAGTGCTTTATTTAAGTCGGTTTTATTTTTCGTAAAATGTTAATTATTTAGAGTTCTTGAAGAACGAGTAAAATATTATCAATAAATCTCACGAGCCGTGTGAATGACAAAAACTCCTATGGAGCAATGTAATTTGAAATACACCAAAATAACTTTTAAATAGATGATAAGTTTTTTGACTTTCGAAATACATAATATGAATTCAAGCTCTTTTACGTTGTATTCATACATTGAATTCTAACGATTAAGCGCAAAAATGCGCGCATGATTTCCACTGTTGATTGAAAGCATAGGTTCAGAGGTCTATGATTGAAAGCAAAAAAACGAATGAAAAACGAATAGATCTTTTCCCGCTTAGGTCTACATAACTGTAAACCTGGCTCTCTAGAAGAGAGAAGTAAAATCCTTTTACACCGTCCAGTGCATAAAATCGATTGTCGATGGTTCAAATTGGATTACTGTTGACATTGTAACTGGAATCTAATATGGATAGGTATAAAGTTTAGGTAATGTTACCCTGAACGATATAGATAATAGCTAGAAAGAAAATTGAAAACTCACATTAGCTATTGTTGACAAAAGTAATTAGTATTCGATATCAAGTTCTGCTTCAAGTATCTCCCTAATTATCTAACCCGGTTCTTAATATATCAAAAATCATAGAAAATTATCAATTCCAAATCGACCGAAAGTAGGTAGTGTTGATTATAAAATTCAAATTTAAGTGCCATATCAAAGAATTTAGAGTCCAAATTTATGGTTATTAGTGGTAATTAGAAGGACTTTTCTGTCTTCTCAAGAAGACAATGAAGACAAATTACTTTATCACTCCATGATCTGCTAAAACATAACTTTTGAAAGATTCTTATTTTGCTTGATCCATTTCATGTTTCCTCTGGTCCATTTTGGCCTTTAGTCGGAGGAAGTAAACGCACACCACACGCGAAGGTTTTCCAGTCAGGAAATTCTTCATCCTCCAAGATGCGATGCGGTTATCACATCCTTTATAAAATTATTCTCGTAAAGGTAACTATGTCTGTTCGTTTGCAAATGGACGAAAACATTGAAGGTAACCCATTCACGGACGTATAAGGTGAGCAAATAAGACAATTAATAAAACTTTTTTAGAAAAACTAAAACCGATTTTCTTTTTTGGTGCACTGAAAAATACACATTAAGAGTTTTGGCTACAAAAGTACCAACATCAGGGAATTCAATTCTATAAGTAAGTTCTAAAAAACGTTTGGTTCAAAAGTTTATATATACATAGATGTGTGATAAGAGGTCGCAGTTTTGGAGGTATAAAGTTTCAAATTTGCTACAAAAATCAATCTCTTAAATACCTCGGCGGAGTTCGTTATTGGGCATTATCGGGTAAGTAGTTTCAAAATCGCGACCTTTTAGTTTTAAAAAAATATCAAAAAAGGGCCGTAATATCATCAAAAATAATTTTTGGTTATAGATATAATCAGTACCTACAACTTTTGTTCGAAGCAATTTTTCATAAAATGCACAAAAAAAATGGATAAAGAAAAAAATAAGAAATAAAACATTAAAACTCAATATAAATTTGATGAAATTGTACATTTTCTGGAGATCCTAATATAGTCCCTGATTAAAAAATATATATTTAAATTACTGATAATAAACAGGCGAAAAAGAAATCAGCCTTGAAGCGGAACGCAAACCCTATCTGCTTCATATTCAACAGCCAAAACAACAACCTCTAACCACAAGGCTATGACACATGCGGTTAAAAATGGGCAATTTGCGTGTAATGACTTGTAAGTATACCAATGAAAAGGTTGTCTAAATTTCAATTAAATGAATTTTGAGAAATTTACCTTTCCGCTGGCTAAAGGCCGTCGGGATTTTTCCTTATGCTGTGGTACGAGTATAACAAACGATCTTGCCCAGTGGGTGATTACGGTCTCTCTATTACTTCCAAATATTCATATAGCCAATGAGAAAATTATTGCTTACAAAAATCAATCTTGAAGGCATCCAAAGAAAAAGGCAAAACATTTATATCGGACACATAGCTTATGAATGTGCTTTCATTTCATGCATTTCGGCAATTCTCAGATTTGAAAATTTGAGCCATTTTCAAGATACTTCTTTTATTATCATTCGATTCTTGATCCAGTATCCTAACCGCCTCATAGTTCATTTGTTATAGAAAAGACATACTGGGCCAATGTAGGTACATCTATCAGGGTGAAATTTTCCTCTAATGAAATAAATGTGATCTTCGGAGATATTTTAATTAGTTGATATGCATTGTGTTTAGTTTTATTTTAAATGATTTTAATATGTCACCGTTGCGTAATGTTTTGAATGTTTTATTGTCATTATTTTAGAGTTCGGTACGCAATAAACAAACGGAACCTTTATAGGATTACTCTTGTGTCCGTCTGTCCGTCAATCACAGTCAATTTTCTCCGAAGCTACTACACCGATTAAGTTGAAATTTGGTATACATCACTCCTCTGCGTTTGGGTTCCTGTGACGTGAATAGTCGAAATCTGAACAGGGGGTCACTTCTGGAGGGCAAGACCGAAAAAAAAAATTGCAAACTGTAGCGTGAGACTTATCAAATGAAAAGACCTGTTTCAAGGATCTTAATATATTTTTTGGAATTTTAAAATTAATAGTTTTCAAGTTATTCAAGAAAATAGACGAACATTGTCCATTCCCTACCCACTTATCTCCAAAACTACTGAACCTAAAATTTTGAAAACAATACAGGAATTAGTTTTCTACTTATAAATTACGGGAAAAGTTGAACTTCTTATTTTTCAATGAGTGTTCATGCAGCCAAGTAACAATTATCATTTAACGAATAAGAAGAAGTTGGCCAACAACTTTCTGACTTTAACTGAACGAGATTTTGTACTTGTACGCAATAAGTGCGGAGGTGAACGCAGATTGGTCAGGGCGCAGGCCGATGATGTTAAAGGACTCCGTACCACTATTAACACGTGTCGTGTTAACACGTGTTATAGAAATATCTATCACGTTATTTTTAAATATGATGTGTTGTTAGAGACCGTCGAGGAGACTGTAAACACGCTTCAACACGTCATAACGCGTGTTTTTAGTATCTGCAGTGGCCAGATTTTCATCAAACTGTTATTCCATCAGCCAGTATATATGCATGAAAAATATGGATGAAAAATTAATTGAAGAAGTACTGAAGTATATATTTTTGTAGGAAGTTCAAAGCAAGGATTATCGAGACCAAGGAAAAAGACAATAGGCTTAGGAGGAGATAAGTGAAAAAATAGATAAAAATCGTAGTATTTATATTATATTTTTGAAATTTTATTAAACGAACACAAACAAACCCAAACGACATGTATTAACCAAACTAGCTGAATGTTAGCATGTAGAACAAATATTTTTTTATCAGAAATAATACAGTTCTTGTATAGTTCTCGTACACCAAAAGCGTTCAATGCATAGTTTCTTTGGATAAAATCAATAGGCCTTAATGAGTGAATTGAATTTACATCAAAAGGTTCCACAGATTCGGTCGATGAAATTCCCTCTTCATCCAACCAATCCATCTCATCGAGTAGGATCACCATAGAAAATACAGATAAAGCTGGCACCATAGACATATATGTATATGGCTGGCACTGATACTAAACAACTTCTCTTTTCACAGTTCCCCAAAACATCAAAACGTTAGCATAACACACGTTTCACAACAGTGAGATGTGTCCGGCATGCCTCATGTGTCGTGTAAACACGTGTTAACACGACAAGTGTTAATAATATGTCCGTACCTAACATATTTATTTAAATAACCCATTGTGTGGCAAGGTAGGTGACCTAAACCACATTATCTTTGCCTGTCCGCTGAATGATGCCTGTCAATTTGATATCTACCAATCATTGATTAAGCTTACCTTTCAAAGCCCTATATTGATAATTTCACTACTTAAAAATATTAATAACGATGCGTTCCTGCTACTAAACAAATTTATGATAAAAAATAATATAAAAATTTGAATTTGGCAACAATTTCCCTTTATATCCCTCCTTGATGGAAATAATCCTTTGTTGTGACTGGTGAATATTGTACTATTGAATATGTGCCCTTTCAGCTTATTTCCTGTTTATTATCTGTACAAAAACCTTCGTTGTGACGTTAGTCCTCGTCTTATAATACCCTAACGAACGCAGGATGTAAGAGAAGAAAATAAAATCCGGATTCCGCAAATTTACACCCGCACATCAAGAAACCCACGATCAAAGGAGTAATTAATTCAATTCCAAATAGAAAAGTTAGAGAGCGAGATACGGTTGAGAGCCGGACAACATCTCCTTCTCTCAAAGGGTGAAGGTGTAACTTCACCGACACTGGGTAAATGGCCAAGCAGCCCAGCCCAACCAAAATACAAAGAAGAAGGTAACCTCATTTTTTGAAATATTTGTGTATTTCTATTTCTTTGGGTACCTTGGAAACTGATTCGGTATCTTCCATTTTATTGAAAATTTGGAATTCTAAACCCCTTTTTTCAGTTATCCAGGAGACAGAGGTTATTTTAAAAAATGAATACCGCGGATGTCAGACTTATGCGCATGCTTACTTTTTACTTCTTAATTTGAGTGCATGAATGCTTCACTTTTATACATGTTAATTGATAATTGTTATTTGATAGTTTTTACTTGTTAATTCTTACATTAATTTAAGTGAAATGGCCAGTTTCTCAATAAACGTGCAATATGTAAATATTTTGTTTCTACATAAAGGTGTAACAAAAACTCCCGCCTTGCCACTCAAGACTTTTCTATCCAGAAAAACGACAGCCAAATGTTAAAATATTTAAAAGACTAACCCTGGCTTGAATAGCAATAGATCCAAAAATCCAAAAGTATCCACTCGGTAGATAGAAGTGCTAGTTGGTATGAAGAAATCTGCAGCGTCTAGAGCCAAATCACTATTACCGTAGAATAACATTTTGCAGATTCGTGATTAATAAGTTGGCAGAGAACAACGATTTTATTTATCACATTCTTTGGACTGACGAATCTTATTTTAACAAATTTGTGTGTTCAATCGTCACAATGAACACCATTATAGCCAAAAAATCCTTAGGTACATAATTATACCGGCGCGAAACCAGATCCGTTTTGAATTTAATGTTTTTTGTAGCATACTGGGGAATCGTTTGATAGGTCCTACCTATAATATTTAGAGAACTTTAACTGCGGCAGGTTACCTACAAATGCTGAAAACGACTTTAGAATGGTTTTTGGAAGAAATACCATTAGCATAAAACATTGCAGTAAGGTACCAACACCAACAACATGGTGCTCGTGCTCACAATGCCAGGAATGTTATTAATTATTGAAATAATCGTTTTAGTAACCAAGTAATACTTACTAATAGACCTATTAGGTGACAACCCAGATCGGCAGACCTAACACCATTGCACTTCTTTCTATGGAGTACTATCAAAAACAAAGTGTACGGTAGTAATTTTAATTATAATAATATTCAAGAATTAAGAGAATCCGTAGAAAAAGCGCCGAATTTAGCCGTCGCTCATTGGCTAAAGTATCTAGGTAATAGTATCTTGAAACAATGTCAGATATGTTAGACAAACAATGGCCAACATTTTGAGTATTTGCTTTAATTAACTTTGTTATTAACCTGTCAATATTGATTGTGTTTAAATGCCTTACATGATTTAACATAATAATTTCCAAATTCGTAACAATTTATTACCTGAAACCTGGATTGTCGCACATCATTGAAAGCCAAAAAAAAATATATTTTTATGGTAAAATCCAAGATGACGCCCATTTAAAAAAGAAACTAACATTATCTCGAAAACCACCGAAGTGATTTTTTTTGTAAAATTATTATGAGTTTATCTTAAAGAATCAAGCAACTTTTGTATTTACATTTTTCCATAACTTTCACGATAATGGTAACATTGGACTTTTTCGCAAACGTAGCTTTTAGGGTTTTTTTCGAATATCTTCGAAACTGCTCGGAATTTTGTATATTTCTAATCAGAATCAATCAGCTTAATTAACTGTATATCACTGCTAATTTAACCGCAATTTTATTTTATCTTTATTAATAACAAAGATAGCCATGCTATCCCACTCAATTTGGGACATACTGTACACAAATATATAAACTTTAAAAATATTTTGGTCTTTTTTATTGATATATTTCTAATTCTAAAATGCGAACAATTGCAATAGGTAGGTAGGTACATTCCTATCTAAATAGGGGCATTATTTTTTTAGAAATGATCTTATTTCTGTCAATATGATTACCAAATATAGAAATTTCTCAACGCTTTCGATGAATCCTTATTACCTAGCAGGTCTTGAGAGAGTTTATCTTATCACTATAAATATTAAATCGGCTGAGGGTTTTCTCGATGTTCATGTACTACGTGAAAAATACTTGATGGATTTTGATGAAATTGGTGATAGTGATAGCATCCTCCTGAGTCAAATTTTATGAGAATTATTAGCCTATATATTATACAAATTAATATTTTTTATAGCTTGAATTCTACAACATACTCTTTACCTCGATTGGTTGTGTTTACATAGTTTTCAAGTTACTTCAAGCCAACCATACGCTGTGGGGAGAATCTCGTCCAATGCTTTTCTGAATATCATTTCAGAGTAAGATGTACCCTAAGCTATGTATACGAAGATACCGTAGGAGAGGGCAAAAACTTTAGGGCCTACAAAACAAAGCCAACTAAACTAATATAAACTTGAGAGGGCGTGGTAATTCCATAAAGTTTGTTTGTTTCCGGTGAGGCCCTTTGCAATGCTCTGCACTGACACTGTTTCTCAATTTATGGTATCTCCTTCCCCGACCAAGGCTGTAATCATTATGTTGTCTTGCCTCTGTACCCGGTCTCAATGTTGAATAATAGTGGTGACAATACACAACCCTGTAGGACCCCATATATCGACGAAATATAACATAGGTTCGGAATATTATTGTGTCCTTGCTGATTGCTGATGACCATTTCGTAAGCCACAATGAGTTTCAAAAAAGTTTGACTTACATTTTCTTTAGATAGGGACACGAATTATATCAGGTATTACTTTCAACACAAGGATTGTTAACTGTCCTTACACAGTTGAGTTGTGGATTTTTATGGCAAATTAACAGCAGTGAGCAGCACTCAACAAATCATCTAGGATACTTCTAGTAATGTATATACTTTGACAATACTTCAACAACAACGGGATGATTTCAGTATTTTTCAACTAACCTAGGCCCCTTTCCTCGATTTTTCATGTTTTCAAATATTTTTTTTTGTTCATTGTCAGATGTATCCTTTATCTTTATATGTACGTTAAATATGCAATGTTGTGTTTTGGGATTTCTTACTTTTTTACTTCTCTCAATAAGGGAAGTATTGTTCTCACGTAAACAATCGACCTCGAGATTTTTGCTGATATTTACGTTTTGGGGTTCCTAGATCACGAAAATCATGGTATCTCGAGTCCGTCGGTCTGTCTGTCTGTAGTCTGTTGGCGTTGTAGCTCAATAACGGCTTGAACTAGGACAACAAATTTTGGTATGCATATTGAAGGACTACCGGCGACGCAATGTAAGGGTTTTCGTTAATCGTATATACAATGTGTCCAAAATATTAAGTGTCAATATAAGCACGGTAGAAGCGACGAGGTTGTTTCCATCTCGAAGCGCGGTGGTTTGTCGAGGGAAGTCATAGGTAAAGGCTTTTACCAATTTTTACCGGTAAGTACCCAAAGTAGCGATGTGAGGAAAGTACCTATTGTAATTATGTAAAATTTTCGGTATCTGGTTTTCAACAGATATTTATATTTCAGAAGTTCCTGAGTCCAAAAAACATATTTTTGCCATTGATCTATCTTTGCAAAGATTATCTCGGGAACCGATAGACCGAGTGTGTTGCTTTTTTTTGTTTTGTAGGGTATCGATGCCACTTGCAGTTGACGCAGGTTAGGCATCCTAGTCGTACTGGTACTAGGCAATAACTGAAAAACGTGTTTCGCCCAAGACTTTGTCGCGAAAACGGCTCTAACGATTTGAATGAAACATGTCTAAAGTATTGCGCTCTAAGTCCTTTACCATGTGCTATAACGCGTATCTCAGAAAAGTATGGAAAAAGTTATGCAGTAATAGACTGTAAAATTTTAAGGGTTCGGGTTACAGCTAAATGGGGTTCTACTATGTCAAAATTGAATATGACCATTGTTGTTTGGTCTTGGCAGCTGATCAAACGAGTTTGATGAAATTTATTTGAGAGCGGTAGAAAAGTTTTTTTTCTCTAAATCTACTGAATATGCACTTTCTCTTGTCGAATTTTATTTCATATTTATCAAAAGATTTGTCAGCCATCTTCTGTGTGTTCCACGGTTTTTTATTTGTGGCCTATAACTTTTGTTTTCTTCTATAAAGGCCTTAGCCGTAAGCTGCAAGAAAAGCGCCCTTTATGCATTTCTAGGTTTATACCCCCAAACGCAAACAGAGAGGTGTTATAATAAGTTCGACGTGCTTATTTGATTGTCTTTCTGTTGCATCGTAATACTTAAACGGGAGAACCGATTTTGATTTAGTTGTTTTTTTGTTTGAATGGGGACATGAGGCACTTTGTAGATTCATTCATTAAAGACTATCTATCTACCGAAATCGTTGACAATTTCTGTGTTAGAAACAGTTTACAACTCTTCAGAAAGTCATCAGTTTTTGCTTCCATACTGTCCATACCGGATTGAAATCAGTGGTCAACAGTTTGAAGAACATTACAACTGACAACTTGCTGTCTCCACCAGAAATATGAAGTTGACAAAATATCGTCAAGCGACGATGATAGTATGGGCAGCCGGCATTTATTATTTTAAGCAAAATACAACAGAGACATAAATATTGGGTAAGATTAAGCTTCAAGAAAAGGAACGAGCATGCAGAGATTGAGCTAATAAATACTTTATGAAGATGATTTGTTGGAAGGATGTAGGATGTAGGTTGTAGGTATTGAAGGTGGATACTATAATTTTCATCGGTTGGGTCCCATGTACTCTTTGGGCATAATATAAATCAATTAACGTGTCAGTTAATTAGTTTGTCCAGGTGATATACCTATATGTTTCTGTTCCCAACGTATGTTACCGACTAAACGTAGGCCAGAAAGCAATCAAATATTGGCATCTGAGTTGGAAATATGTACATGATGTTTATAGCTAAAATGGAAACACGCTAAACAACATCTCTTCACAATTATCACGTAAGGTACCTAATTACAAAAACTTTTGTCACCAACACGAGTTGGCATCACAAAGTTTGGTAACTTCCGTTTTGTGGATTCCTACTCAGTTTTAGTAAGAGGATGTGGTTTCTAAATATCAAAATAGGAAAATTCTATATTGAAATTATGAACATTTAATTTTTTTAATAAGTTACTTTGAGTTGAGTTTATTATTATAAATTTAATTAATCTGGGCCTTATTTAGAGAATTATTTATTATTTGTGAGAATTTTTAGATAATGATATTTAGGAAAGTAAATGACTGATATACCTAAGTGTAATTTGTTTTAAAACAACATTATAATTAGGTACATAAGTCTTAGATAGTGATTATCGTTCTTTAATCTGTGCCTAAACTATAAAATTACTCAAGATATTAGTAAAACCCTATGCAATAGGCAGGCAGGCATATGAAAACATTGTTGTTTTGAATTTGTTGGACAGTCAACAGTACAATAATTTATGATTTTCTCATAAAAGTGACACAGGTCGAGAATTATCCAGTACTGTTAGATACTTATATAGTAAAAACACGCATAATCAAATTCCAGAACAATGTCAAGACATGAACCGCTCAATATTCGTAGTAACTTTACCTATCTGCATAGCTTATATAATCAAATGATATAAAACAAGCACATACCTCATTAAAGGCCATCTCTGGAAGGAAGGTAATGTAGTTCGATGGCCTTTCACCTGGAGCTGATGAATATTTTCACTTTGATTTGCAAATCACACACTCGCTTTTTTATAAAATTATCGTGGGCAACATGCAGTTCTCACTTCAAATACTTAGACTGAATTAATCCTGAATACCATTTTAACCCAGTTCGTTTGTAAACAACAAAAAATTAACATTCCTCAGGTGTGTCTTATGATGTCACGAACGCACCTAAAGCATACAATTGGTCCAAACCCCGTAAATTTACGGATTAAGGAATCCGCAAACTTTGCAGAAACTATATTATTTCACAAGAATTATTTTCCGTTCTACTGTTTTTCACGAACATCTGATAAGATTGACAAGAACAGTAGCCATATTGGACGAGCTTGTCATAAAATGTCAGTGATAATTTGAGACGTCATCAATTAAGATGACGTCAATTAGTTATTTGATACGTCAGCAAGTCAACAAAAGTTAATTTTGAGAATAGGCATACGCTGAGCCCATAGGGAATTTATATATGGGCTGAGCTTTATTATATAACCAGAACTCGTTAAGAATGAAAATAATTCTGCTTTGAGGAAATCAGCCAAAGAACACTCAAAAAGGTAGAATACAGGATGAGCTCTCATTAAATAAACTGGTTTTTGCTTTTACCTATGACCAGAGCGCATTTCTTAATGCGCTGTGAAGTCTGAAATCAGAAAACAAACTTTATATATTATTTAATTTCACCAACGTACAATCAAAATTTCCGTTAGAAACACACTTTACATTAATATTAGATATAAGAAATTATCAGTGTGATCCTAAATACAAACCATTAGCTTGGCCAGTAGGCATATTCTGTACATTTTTTTAAGTCTCAGAACTAAAAGTTGAAAGGCAGAATACATCACAGAATACTATTTGATGTTAAGACGAAAAAATCGTCATTTTCATTAAAAAAAACTGGGTCTGCGTCGGACCAGACTGTGGAAGTTATATACTTCTTTGGCTATTCGCACACAATTCTAATAAACTTTTAATGCGCCTACTAAAGTATGATAAACTAGAGCATAGAGAGGAAAACTACCGAAAACAATCTTCATCCCAAGTTTGGTGTCGATCGATTAAGTATTTTCCGAGATATCGTGTTGACAGATACACAGACAGACAGACAGCTGAAAATCAATCCTGTAGGAGGTATTGCCCTTATGTATTTGTGTACTAAGTTTGCTGTTAATCCGTTAAGTATTTTTCGAGTTATATTGTTGACAGCCAGACAGACAAGATGATCAAAACAATAACTACCTCAGATAAAATTGGGTAGTTAATAATGAAGTTTAATATGTGATTTAATTCTTAAAAATTTCTCTAAAAACCAGAATGTACAAAAAGTATACGAAAACGTATAATCGACGATTTTCCTCACTTTTAGCGTGACGCGGTTTCTCGACCAACACCCCATCCCAACGAGCCCAAAGAAGTATAACTTCAAAAATAGCACAAAAAATGAAAATCCAAAATAAGCTGTACACCAAGTTGAGAAGTAAACTAATGGCGGCCGACGAAAAATTGAGTACACTTTCATTCCCTGGCAGCTATAGAGAGAAGCTTCTCCTGTCGTGTACCCACGACTTTTCTCTATTCTAAGAGTGTGACCATTCTTGGTAGATTATCTGGTAATTGTTGGTAGGGAAGAAAGATTTAGTAGATTTTCGGTAGATTCTTAAGTGTCATATTGACAGTAAATTTATTTTGTCACAGAATATTAATACATGCCGCGCTCTTCTAAAACTAGAGCACTGTATCTAAAACCATTGATTTTGAAACATGGTTGAAAGAATACATCAAAGCTCAACAAGTTTAGGTGTATTTTGACGTTCAACTTTTAGTTCTGAGACTTATGCAAATGTCCTGAATACGCCTACAGGGTTAAAAAGGCCGTTGAAAATTGACAGATATACTCAATATAGGAATATTAATTACATTTGACCGATGATATAATTTAAGCCAGTAGGCGTATTCTATACATTTGCGTAAGTCTCAGAACCAAAAGTTGAAAGTAAGAATACAATTAAACTTGTTGACTTTTGATGTATTCTGACTTTCAACTTTTAGTTCTGAGACTTACGCAAATGTACAGAATACGCCTACAGTAGGCGTATTCTGTACATTATACTACCTCAATGAGAATACGCCTACAGAAGTCCATATTTTGAGAGCATAGCATAGGACGTAAAATAGCTCAGATGACGTGAATAATAAGACAAATTAATTTCTAAGTCATTAAATGGAAATTCTTTGGGTTTGGCAATTAAAGTTGTAAAATTTGGCAATTTTAAATTTAGTTTTTGACCATCCGGAGTTGTCAGGTTCGAAGATATAACTTCAACTTTTACAACATTGATTGCAATTATTTCAAAAACGGTGGAATATGCAGTTTAAAATATTTATATTTTTGGAAAATGCCACTAAAAATACATTGATTGGTATCAAAAGTTTTTTATTATACGAGAGTTCATTGGCTGGCGTAGTGCTGGTCTAAACTTGTTGAGTTTTGATGTATTCCACGGGTATGAAAATTATATTGGTGACATGAAGGAAAAACAAATTGGTGACCTTGAAACACATTTAACGTGTGTCAATCCCAATTGTCCAGGACTTTCAGATTAGCCAACATTTTGAATCAAAATAATAACCATCTATTTCTGACTGAAAATTGACAACTGACAATGTCAAATCTTCCAATTTCCTATTATTATTATAATCAGATGTGTTATATTGCTGTAAGCTGGTGATAAATGTAAATTTTATTTTAGGTAAGCTTTTTCAATTCTAACATGATTCTTTAAACTAATATTATAGTTCTTTCAAGTGAGTGAAGGATTGTTTGGACTGTCAGCTTCTGATTTAATCTATTTGTGTAGGTAATGCGGCAGTTTAGGATTCCTAATTTGACGTAGGCCGGCCGCCGATGAAATGTTCAAGCGCGGTTGCCAAGCTTTCTGTTTTACTTCGCCTTATATACTTTTACTTGTCAATGCTGGTAGGTCAAATAGCATTAACAGAACATCTTATTAAACAGAAGAAGAAATATAGGAAAAGGCTATTTCTCTTGTGTCATAAGTACTGTGAAATTTACATCCAAACATAAAACATATGGAATAAAATATACCCTATGGTCCAAAGATAAAAATGTTATTGAGAACTATTGAATTTAAACTTCAACTCAAACATGTATGAATGAAATACACAGGAGTAGGGCAAGATTAATAGAGATTTCTACTAATCTTGGGAGTAGGGCTTCTTTTTAATATTCATGATTGACAGTTAAAAATCGTATTTGATTTGATGAGCCGTGAAATACTAATTTAGAAAGAACGATGATGTGATGGTAATTAGAGTAAATTTTCGTGTAAGATAAGCTATCGAAGTGATCTTCTTAACTTCTTGTTTGGTGGATTGGGTTATTTTAGTCAGTTTTAAGGTTTCGTGAGTAGAAGAATCAGTTCTTCAATTATCTAAATGTTAAAACATTAGTGGGGGCACTGAAAAATTCAAAGTAATAATTGGTTCTAGTACTTTTGAGTTGGTGCCGAAAGTCTTCTATACAACTACAATTACGCTACTTCAATATTACCACCACCATTAATACTATTTTGTATTTTCCAGTGCATCAACTACTGAAGTCGGTCCAAAGTTTTGTAAAATAACTTTTTTTCATAAATTATATATATATTTTTTTGTACATAACAGATGAATAAATGAACTACTTTATGAAATAATGACAGAATATTTACCATCATATTATAAAAATATTATCGGAAACTCTGTGGACAAATCACGGTCATATTTATATTACTGCACATGCGCCAAATAACTCCCAAATTAGGAATCCTAAACTGCCGCAATCCAAGCATCTTATTGGATTGGGTATGTTAAATTCAATTAATTATAATATGTTGGTCAAGTTTTAGGCCAACAATAGCAGATATACCTATCAAGAAGAGGAATAACGAATAAGAATGTCATGTGAGTAAAGTACAGTTTTGATTTTATTATATTTATGCATGTTCTTAGCTCTGGTATACTTTACATTTTAAATTATTCTGTATTCAGTATTCATATTTTCCATTTAACTGATTCTTGTTTAATTTTAACTCATGGTGTATGATCCTTCTGAAAAATTGATTTCGAGATTCTCCTGCGTAAATTCATATTGTAGAAGATAATGTAATTTTTCTGTAAAGAGAATGTAGAATACGCAGATGATACTGAAGTCAACTATACCACTACTAATGTAGCAGGGTATATATCAATAAATAAAGGTATCCGATTGAGCTAATTGCCACAAAAGTTTGTTTTCAGATGAAATACTGTGACTACCTATTAGATTGAACTATGCCAGTGAAAAGTTAATTAATTTAGTGGATATACTCATACTATATAGTTTTTTAGACAGCTAATGGCATTGCGTTAATCTAGAGAATGTTTCTTAAAAAATATGAAGGCTTTCTTGTGAAAATTAGGTTTTGTGAAACTCATAATATTCTCAACATTAGCATCAATTTACTCAGCTAAAATGGTTTGTTCTATATAGATATTTTTTTTTATATTTTATGATTTGTTTAAAAAATTAAAATATTTTTCTTGTTTCATAGGCAAACACAGCAGTGGAATCCAATAATGTACCCGATACCTCCGAATGAGACTGGTTCTGGCCTTTTTGTTCATTTCAAGAATTCTTTTGTGTTTAAAGCACGCTGGAACTTCATCAAATGTGAATTCAAAATTCTAAGAGAACAATACCGATTTATATAACAAGGAGGATGATACTCATAATGCTTGGTAACAATACCTACTTCTTTATTATGTATTTAGTAATGGCCTACACTTGCCATCGATCTGGACATTGAGGAGATTACATGATTGTTTACGAATATTGATTTCTTATGATTCACGTAAATTTAATTTTCGTCCTTCATTCTGTGAATGTGATATCTTGAAATTATCATTAAATTTGTGAGAAATCATAAAAGATAAAAATTAATTTACTTGAATCATTAGAAATCTATATTCGTAATCATTCATTAAGCATTATAAGTTTCATCCTCGTTGTTATATAAATAGGTATAGGTGTTGTTCAATTCGAATTTAGTTTAGTACTCACATTTGATAAAGGTACTGTGTCACTTTTATGTATTGTATTATTCATTATTTGTATTGCTATGTTTTTAATAAATTGTTTACTAAAGTTGATCCTTTCATTTCTGAAATATATCTTCAGCTTAGGACATAACCTTAATTCCCAGCCCCTTAACAACAAACTTTTGAAGTTCCCGCTATTGTAGCTGTCATCGCAAAAATAGGAATGGGTACATTTGGTACCTGTTCCAGAATAATGGTGGTTCCTAAACGTCAACGGTGTTTCCTTCAGTTTACACACAGATAGCATTTCTTATTTATTAGTATTCTGTGCTTAACATAGTGGTGAAAGGCGAGGCTCTTGTATACAAGAGTCGCTGTCGAAAAAAGATACGTCCATTGATTTAACTTCATTTGGCTTCACTTGGGCTCGTGCGGCATCTGACAGTTGGAAGCGATTGGAGGAAAAATAACCTCACTGTTTACATTGCGTCAAACGGAATTCGTAGTTATTTATATGATAAATGATGAGTTATCTTTTGTAGCTTGGATTGTGTGTTCCGGACGTATTTGTATTAAAAACTTTTGCAAATTAGATCTTTAAATATGCCGATTTTTTTTTGTTGACATTTGTTAGAGTAATGCTGCACTGAATGCAGGTGTACAGTTTTTTAGGTAGGTACATCTAAAATTATGTTGAGACTGAATTAACTGTTGACTAATTCTTCCCTTTTTAGAGGGCCGGTTGTAAATATTAAGGGGAAGAAATATAATGATCTAGGCAAAAAAGAGATCGTTGCTGTCATAGAACGAGAAGACCTTACTGGGACCAAAATAGAGTATGGTCGTATATTTCGAACATTTTATTTCTGGTAATGTAATGTAATTGTCATTCTGAAAAATTACCTTTTTTATTCTCTGACAGGCAAACCAGCCAATCTGTTATACTAATAATCCAGAATCTAGACTGGATTCCAACGAAAAATATGGACTATGGTAAAAGGAAAGCCTCTTGCGCAAAAACGGAGACAGGTGGTATAAATATGTGTGGTGTATTGTGCATGTTCCAGAGTGTTTTTGTTTTGTTTGCTTTACTTGGTAAATAGTGCTGTTTTACTTGGTGCTTAGGGCTGCTTTGCTTTCCTTACCAGAGTTTATATGTATTTTTTTGTAGGATGATGGCCATCATAATGTAAAAGCAAATCCCAGTAATAATGTAAGATTGGTTTTAGATGCAAGAAAGAACAAGTAAAAAAAGTGTAGAAAATATTCAATGGAATGCTACCAATATATCAACTCCATAAGAAGGATACAAAATTTGCTTTCATTGATAAGATTGTTAGAGTGTGTTGCATTTGCCTCAATTTATGTCCATCTCTTATTCCTTTAGATGATTTTGGGTAGGTACGTGACCCAGCTTATTGTTAATTTTTAATGTTGCAGAAAAATAGAAACGTTGCTGCGAGAGTGGCATCAAACATATTGGACCTTCGAACAAAGGCAGTCCGAAGCCTTTATAGAAGGTCCTTCCATAGACATATAATATATCTATGGGTCCATCTAACTCTAAATTAGCAGTAGCGACCAAACTACTTTAATGTGTATTTGTTACATTAAATATGTATATGTTACGTATATGCGATTCCAATATAGTATATTAATTACATTGTCATAATATTATAAAAGTGAATAATATAAATCTCATGGCACTTCTTTGGAAATAAATACTATTCATAACATATTCCCGAGTAATTGATACCTACCATCCTTGAAATCATCAAATTCATTGTTAATTGTTTATCATTGTTACAATCTAAATGTCAAATGTAACAAAAACCTATTGTACCACTTGCCTATCATTCTATATTTTAATTAGAAATGCTAAATTAACAGTTATATGGTATAAATAACTGAATCTTGAAATACTATCTTTTAATAACCGTTAACTTTTACAAATCATACATGTGAACATATGTAGGTACCTACTAGTACAATAATACAGGTACTTGAATGCACTAAAACAAGAGATTTAAATCACATAAGTAGGTACTTGAAATGTTTAAGGAATACTCAAGCCACCTATTCTTATGTTCCTTTTAATGAATTCATTTAAAATGTAGTAACACTCATTTGACAAGAATTCAAAAATGGTGGTATTATATTTGCTTTTATTTAAGTTTTTAACTTGCAGCGGCCTCTTAGAGAGGTGACTGATCTAGATTCATACAAGTCACTTTAGTTAGTTTGTTTAATTTTATCAAATAAAATTGTTTAAAAAAGTTATAGGTATTATAATCACACATGAACTACAAAAGATAACTCATCATAGCAAAGAGTACCTTTTGGGCAGTGTTCGGGGAGTCGCTATCTGCACTATCAATGCAAACACTACCGATGCTGCTCATGGAAATTATTAAGGCTGTTCGAGCAGTAGTTTGGGACGGTTTGATAACTGTTTAAAATGCGCATGTGCGGTTTGAAACAGTTTTCAAGTGGTTTGGGATTTTTTTGCTCGAACACCAAACTGCAGTTTGCAAACTACCCCTTCCACTTTCTTACAATTTCGTCGTCATAGACCAAATGACTATGCCGATAGATATGTTTTATGACCAAAGATAAGAGAGAACATCAATGAAAGACTGATGGACAAAACACAAACCAAGGTTTAGTTTAGGACTGTGGTAGCGTTCTCTGAAAAATATTTCTCCAACAACAGAGAACACTATACCCTAAGAAGAAGAAGACGCTTCAACTGCGCCTGTCTCAAACTGAGTCCGGACTAGTTTGGAAATCGTCAAACTACTGCTCGAACATCTTACTAGTAGTTGGGAATAAATTATTTCATCGTAAATTGAAGTGCGCCGGCGTCTGACGGTTTGGGACTGGTTTGAACCGCTGCTCGAACACCCTTATTATTAACCGATATTGCTTTAGGTTATTAAAGTTGAAATAATGTTCCCTTAATAAAGGAAATTGATTTTGCCATGATGCCACCTGTAGAAAATTTATATTTAAGTTTTATCGTAAACTCCAAAGTCTGTGGTAAATACATGTAAAATTAAGAAGATTTGGGTAAATCTGTATTTTTCACCATTTCTACCACTGTTTTTTGAATATTAAATGAAAACATTTTATAAAATTAAATGCTATGGCAACATCAGATATGTCATATGGCTGCCGTCCATATTTGAGGTAGTGTTCTCTGCGTCCGTCATTTTTAAGTCTTGTACCTAACCTATCTTTTGTAGTGGATATTTTCTCTGGTCTGTATATTTGTCTCTGGTATACTGTAGATTTTTTTTTACTTTATGGTACCTGTTTGTTTCTTCCTGCTTTTTGGTTGTGCGTTCGTTTTTCGTTTGTTAAATGGCAAGTTGTTTTTTTGTGTAATAGTCACTTATCTCGTATATAGCGGCAGAATGGGATGGCTCGAAAACTCATTTTTGAACTACGTTATTAGCGTAGTGTATTTACTTTAATAGCGGATAAAGGGATTTAACGTATGATGCTCAAGGTGTGGCTTAAAATCTGCCTAGTGACTCCCCGAACACAGCCTTGGTAAACAGTGATTAGTGAGCAGAGAACACTACCTCCAAGTAGTGAGGTTATTTTTCCTCCAATCGCTATCAACTGTCAATTGCCGCACGAGCCCACTTGCTCCTCGAATGGGATGTCTCCTTGGCCTTGGTAATTCCATGCTCGAACCTTTCAGTACAAAAATATATTTTGTATAAAGAGCAACTTGAAGAGAAGAAAAGGATATTACGGGCTACAGAATGATCAAAATTAGACAAATTTGTAGTCTCATGATTTGAACCTTAGACTAGGAATTGCTAGTCTAAGATTTTAACTGGCTGAAGCAAAGAGGATAGACGGTATGGAGTATGTTGGAGGTAGCATTGGTTTAGAGTGGCTCGGCATTGAAGCCACCTGGCGTTATAGGTAACCTGCGAAGTATGAACATCTTACGCGCGAATGCATGCTGCGCTTCGCTCATAGTAGTAAAAAATAAAGATGGTTTGCTTTATCCTTCCGCAGATTTAGTTAAAATCTGTTTTATAAGTGATAATTTCATACGTCAGGCCTTGGTAAAAGTGGTGGGAAGACTTAAGCAAGACAATATACGGCAGTGCGTTTGTCCAATATGGTTTTGCAATAATTTTCAAATTCTACTATTTATGAAACCCTCAATGACCAGGAAACTAGGAGGCTGTTAGTTTTGTTTAAAGGACATAAATGTGTTGTTTATGTTATACAATCATGTCAGTTTCTTTTTTCGCGGATTTAAGTAGTAATAAATTTTATAAGCATCGTATATAAAATGTATATTATAAGATTGTAAGTACTCTAAACGATGATATAATAAACGCTGTGACTTTTTTGTGAATTTTCTTCTTTATAGCAAGCAAAAAAGCAGAACATCAGCAAAACTGATGATTTTCTTGCAAATTCGGTTTTTTACCGTGCTCACCAGTGTTCATACTCATACTTGACGGGTTGCCTAAATTCCGCGCGGCTTCACTAACGCAAGTGCTCACGGACCATGTCAAGTACTCCCTCCTTATCTTCTATCATAGACATCCAGATGTCTATGTCTTCTATCCTCCTTGGGCTGAATGCACCAAGAGCAAGGTCGTACAATCGAAGGTCGAATTCAAGGATGTTATAAGGAGGATAAGCGACTGAGTGTATCCCACTGTGGTAGGAAATATGCTCTATAGAGTCGACGAGGTGGGTGTGGCTTAACTTCCCACTCTCTCACACGTACCTCAATCTTTCTCAGTCATACTGCACCGCAACCGCTTAGAAATATTGAGATATTTTAATATGTTAGTTGTTGGTTTGATGGATATAATTATGGAGGGTATAGAGATACAATACAAAATTATAAGTTATAAGCCATTTTTGTGATCCATGATCTTATTCCTTCTTGACACTTTTAATTTAATTTTAATCTACTATAAAAATAATGGATTTTTATGAAGTTGTGGCTAACGGGCCAGTTTCATTAGTAAATGAATGGCCGTAAATAAAGAAATCACAAAATACGTTTGAAGTTGAAGTTGGTCAAGCCGGGGATTACAGAATAAATCCAGTAATATAGTCTAATAGAATTCCATATTTTTCAACAAGAATACTTGTCGGGGTCATTCATCATCTTTTGTGGCCGATGAAGTAATTTTGGTGCAAGATTTTTTTTTATTAAAACATCAAAATTGAAGATGAATGATAAAGCTAAGTTTTGACAAAAACACTGCTCAGTTTTAGATTATCGACTGTGCTTTTGCCATTAATAATAGCTCAATATTTTTTTTACTTTCCTGTCGCTACCCTAAGTAGCCTAGCAAGGAAAGTATTGTAACAGTGTAAAAAAGTTTTAGAGATCTCTGAGTCTAAAAGCATAATTTCAACCATTGGTCTGTCGGTCCGTCTTTGTGCCAAGATTATCTCGAGAACGGATGTACCGATTTCGTTGTTTTATTTTTGTTTTTTAGGGTATGGATATGGTTCGCAAATTGGACATCCTTCACCTGCTGATTGCTAGGCAATAGCTGAAAAATGTATTTCATCCAAGTCAGTAGCGCGAAATCGGCTCTAACAATTTCTATGAAGCTTGCCTAAAGTCTTCTCCTAAAAGTCCTATATCATCTGCTACAAGGTGTACCTTTGGAAAAAGTAGAAATTTTCTCGATCTCTGGCTAAACTTTCAAATTGAATATGACCATTCTTGTTTGTCTTGACGCTGTGAAAACAATCCCTGTATCCAACACACATCTAGCTAAAAAAGCGCTGCAACATTTTTGACAGATTTTGGTAGAAAACGCTTGCGCTTTTTAAGCTACAGCATCAGAAATACCCCAACAGTTAATTTTAAAAGCTTCTTTATAAACCAGCTTACGAGCGCAAGACGTCTAACAGCAAATCCTGTCAAAAATGTTGCAGCGCTTTCTTAGCTAGATGTGTGTTGGACACAAGGATTGAATGGTCACACGACCCGATCTGATGATTTAGATTTTCGTATTCGAATGAATTTATAGCACAGTATAAAGAACTATAGTTCTTTACCTAAATGATAACAATATAATATAATGAGAAGTGTTATTTGTTGATATTCAACTTTATTATGGCTCATTTTGCGTTGTTGTAAATTGAAATCATATGAAGACAATCGTGTCTACAAGTGTGCGAGAAGAGATTCAGTGAATAATTGATTATATTAAGAGATATGGATATTATAACGATTATAGATATGGATTCTGAAGAATTGTAGAGAAATTATCCATGTCTAACAGACGAAATCATATTTCACTTAAATGCAAGGTGAGTGTCGTTCTCATTACCTCAACTATGTTATCAAGTACCAATAATTTCATATTATATCCTATGATGTACTTATAATTGGTTGAAGTGTTTATAAATTAGAAAATGAACTAGTTTACAAACCTTCAACTGTGGGTAGGTACACAACAATAAAT
This sequence comes from Crioceris asparagi, assembly GCA_958507055.1. Lineage (NCBI taxonomy): Eukaryota > Metazoa > Arthropoda > Insecta > Coleoptera > Chrysomelidae > Crioceris > Crioceris asparagi. Next base: position 49,528,247 of record OY293827.1, read on the forward strand.
TACTTTTAAACATAAACAATGGTGGTATGTTTATTAAATGTCAATCAAGAGAACAAGTTGATTTACTGATGAAAACAGCACAAAATAAACTACGAAATAAATTTAATATATCCATATCAAAGATGAGAAAGCCAGGAATAAAGATTACAAATTTCACTGAAGATATGACTATGGAAGAAATTGGTAAAGCCCTATATGACCAGAACGATATAACGGGAGATATCAAAATTAAATATATCAAAGAAAACAAAAAAGGAGATAAAACAATTTTCTGTGAATGTTCATCAGCATCATTCAAGGATTTAATAAAAAAAAGAAAAGTATACATTGGATGGGAGCGCTACCCAGTATTTGAAGATCTGAATGTGCTACGCTGCTTTAAGTGCCAAGCATTTCATCATAAACAAAAAGACTGTCGGAATGAAGTCGTGTGTCCAAAGTGCAGTGGTAATCACACCGAAAACAATTGTGACAATCACCAAAAGTGCTGCATCAATTGTAAATGTGCTAACGATAAGTATAATAAAAATTACAACATGGAACACTCATCATACGATTTGAACTGTCCATCTTTGAAATATTAAATTGAAGTTTTAAAAAGTAAAACAGATTACCATAATGACGAATGATCCTATTGTTAACATCCTGGACAGTTTAGAAAGTGAAGATGGTGATCCAAGTGACATAAAAAATGTTGATATTATAACTGAATTTATTGAAGATATAAAAACAAAACAAAAATTGCTCAACATCTTACATATTAATATCAGGAGTATTAGGAAAAATCATGAGGAACTACTATTATTCTTAGAAACTTACAGCTTGAAACATACGGACTTGATTGTACTGAGTGAATGTTGGAATGTCGAATCTGTTGATAAATATAGCATCACAGGCTTCACCACTTTATATAATAATAGCAGAAACAACCAGAATGATGGAGTACTTATTTATGTGAAATCTAGTTTAAAATTTACATTTGATAACACAATTTTACCGCAATGTAAAATCACTATTAGTCAAATTCTTTGCTCAGTCAATAATATCAAAATATCCATCCAAGCCTGCTACAGAGCTCCATCAACAAATGCAGAACTTTTTGTACATGAGCTGGAACATTATCTGCAAAATATCCCACAAAATCAAATAAACATATTTGTTGGAGACATAAACATTGATATACTGGAGAGGAATGACCTTGTATCAAACAATTATTTTGCACTCATGTCATCTTTGGGCTACAAATCATATATTAACGCTTATACGAGGGTGACTCCTACAACATCAACTTGTATAGACCATATTTTTGTGAAAGAAAATCTACTACAAACTAACATAAAATATACATCATTCGTCATCAATGCAGATGTTACCGATCACTATCCAATATTTCTTGACTTACACTATGACGAATTATCTGTCCTAAGCGCAAAAAAACTAAAAATATTGAAGTTTTAGATACTAATAAATTTATAAATCTATTGAAACTGCAAAACTGGAGTATAATAAATAAGAATAATGACCCAAATGTAGCTTTTTCAACATTCTTGGATATATTTATGGAAAAATATGTTGAGAGTCTATACAAAAAGGACATAAGAATAAAATGCTCTAGAAAACTAAAACCATGGATATCTCAGGCCATTATTAACTCTATAAAAAAGAGGGACAAATTGAAGTTTAAAGCGATCAGGAGTAAAAACGTATTACTAATGAACGAATATAAATCATACCGAAATCAACTTAATAAAATAATACATAAAGCAAAAAATAATTACTATAAAAATGCACTCAACGAAAATAAAAATGATATCAGAAAATTGTTTAAAGTAGTTTCTGAATTGAGCAACACAGAAAATAATAAAAAAAGTAATACGATAAATATCTATGATAGAAATAATGTTAGATTCAATAACGATGGTGATATGGCCAACTATTGTAATGAATATTTTAGCGAAATTGGTATGAAAATGGCTACTCAAATCAATAAATCTGCTAATAACTACAAAAATAGATACCCAAATACTTCTGAATCAATGTTCTTATATCCAGCTACTGAAAGTGAAATAATCCAACATATAAGCACCTTAAAAAATAACTCTTCTCCAGGCATAGATAGGATAACATCTAAAACTATAAAATTAATACATCCATATATTATATCTCCACTTCTGTATATAATCAACTTAATATTCGAGACAGGTATAGTTCCAGACAAATTTAAAACTTCTTTAATAACTCCCATTTACAAAAAAGGCAATGCCACGGATATTTCTAATTATAGACCCATAAGCACAATAACTAATTTTTCCAAAATATTCGAAAAATGCATGAAAAGTAGACTCAATGATCATCTGAATAGACATAAAATATTACTAAAAAATCAATTTGGCTTTAGGGAAGGTAAAAGCACCGCTGACGCAATGTTCGAAGTGGTTAACTCAATAAAGGATAGCTTGGAAAAAATAACAAATGTATTGCAGTATTCTTAGATTTGGCAAGGGCTTTTGACACAGTACGACACAATAAATTCCTTGATGCCTTGGAACAATATGGAGTGCGTGGGACTGCTTTAGAAATCTTTAAACACTATCTCAACAATAGAAAACAATTTGTTAAAATTCGAGATTCGACAAGTGAACCCTTGATTACACAACTAGGCATCCCACAGGGCACTGTATTGGGGCCTTTACTCTTTATTATATACATAAATTCACTGCTACGTCTGAATACAAGTAAATCCATAATCTCATATGCAGATGACACTGTGCTCATATTTGAAGACGACTCTTGGGATGGTGTTAAAGTAAAAACTATTGAAGGTATCCAAAATGTTAAATTGGCTGGATTTTAATAAACTCTCACTTAATATAAAAAAAACAAAATACATAGCATTTTCCATCACAAACTACAATAGACCTAATTACAATAACCTGAATTTTGAGAACACTACAGAACATATAACAGAATGTGACAATATCAAGTATTTAGGTGTTACCATTGACAAACATCTTAGGTGGGATCAGCATGCCCTTGAACTAGTAAAAAAATGCGTAGACTTATATATACAATATACCGTATCCGTAAAATTTTAAATAAAGAACAACTACTGATTGTATATAGAGCACTTGTAGAATCGCTTATAAAATATGGCATACTCATATGGGGTGGAATATATGACAACACCTTACATCAACTAAACGTAGTGCAAAATTACATACTAAAAGTGATGTTTAATAGAAATAAATACTATTCAACCAGTTTCTTGTATAATGAAAGCATTTTAAATATTAGAAGTCTGTATTTCCTTACTATTTCAATATTCTACTATAAAAATAGTCATTATCTCTAACAAATATCTCATTCTTACAACACTCGAGCAAAAAATAAATTACAAGTATCAATTCCATTGTACAAAAAAAACTCCTCTCAAAGATTCGTTACATATTTGGCACCTAAAGTTTTTAATATACTGCCCCTACAAATAAGAACATCAAGCACTATAAAATTATTCTACAAAATGTGTAAAAAGTATATTTGTATAAACTACAATAAGTTTGAAGCTTTGTTATAAACATTTATTGTATCTCTATAATAATTGTGAATGTTTGCTCATTAGATACTCATTTAACGCTAGATGTATTTTTCTGTTTTTCTCTTTTTCTAACACTTTAGATTGAACATTATCATACATACATAAATTATACACAGATAATTAGATTAGATAATTAATAGTAGTACATTTTGCACATACAAGTGTTATACACTTAGGTGCAAATATTGCATGACTGAATCCTAACAAAAATATTCATAGCTTTTATATTGTCCTTTAATTGTATGTTACATGTGTAATAATAATAATAAATAATAATAATAATATATATCATAAAAATTTTGTTTTCAGATTTTAATGGGATTATCTTCTTATGGTTCTGGCTTCTGGCAGCCACACACTTAAAGGAAGAAGCATTGGCACTATATCATTCGGGTTCAAAAAGCATTCAGTCACCAACTGAAGAATGAAATGATGTTTATAAAGGTAAATAGAAGATGTGTAAAGCTAGATGGTGGCGATTGTTTCACTGTGTATTGTACTACAATCTACGTACTGACTGCAGCCCAAATAATCAAGACTTGTTGCACAACAAATATGATCACCACAAACAACCACAAAATATCTGATAATTACAGTGAAGCCCTTACATGTGATAAAAAAGTGTCTTGTCGTATGTACACACTATAAAATTTAATCTATTATGAATAAAGTTCGACTCAACAAGACTGCATGAATTTTATTTTAACAATTTACACATCTATATCTAGTTTATAAATTTAATAACCGCGATTCAAAGCTTGCCCATCCTCACCATATTCAGAGTGAGTATTTCTTATCAGTCCAAATCTGAAAAGGTATACATTTTAAGAAATAATATATATAAAATCAAAAAGTTTACTGTGGTGTTCTTACCTTTTTAGCTCATTAATTTGCGACTTCTGTTGTGCCTTCCAAGGAATTCAATAATTTTTTTTTTCGAGCCCTTTCAGTTTCAATCGACTGCAAATGCCTTGAACAATTTCAAGATCTTTAAATCTTTAGAATTTCAATTATATTTGCATCTGTGTGTTGTACTGATAGGATGTTTTAGAAGCACTAAAAATATGTATTATAATATTAATTATTCACAAATTCAAATGTAGGCAACACAATATTCATTAATTTCAAAAAATACTTCGAGTAAAAATTGTAGGCACTTTTTTGTAAACCGCTTACTAATAAAGACCTTGAATATTTTGATTTTTATTAAAAGTCTTCAATCACTCACTGTCACTACGCCTGAAGTATATGACGTGACACTTGACGATTTATTTCAGAGAACGCGAATTTCACATAACTCGATCGAGTGAAAATTTTGGTGGATCGAGTTCTAAGTCGAATAGAGAATAGAGTAGAGAATCGAATCGAGTTTCAGGAGTAACCCCCCAGTACACCGATCGGCAAACTGGATCGAATTTAGGAAAACAAGCATTATTATTATTTCATGAATGTTCTCTTTACCTCAAGGGAATCTTAATTAAGTCTCGCACTCATCAAAAAATCAGAGCCACATTTTTCTGTGAGAAAAGTCATCACTTCAATGGTTGTTTTCAATGTCACATTGAATCCCAGGTCAGTGTTCTCTGACATAAATCTGTAATTGTTAGATCTCGCGCCTGTTTCCCATTGCTTGATATACTCCAAAAAGTTTATGATAGCCAACAAAAAAAATCATATTCATTGAATTTAAGGCTTATGCATATTAAGGCGGGCCGGATCACATTGCAATACAAAAACTCGGTGGCCGCACCTAGCGTGCTATGGTATTGAAATTATGCGCTGCGGTTCGGCCCGGCTTTAGATTGCGTGAAGCTTTAGTGTTCACTATCACTGTTTTTTTTTTGGTATAAAACAATGGATAATATTATACCTTGAAACTGTCATTTTCCTTAAATAAACTTTTCTTGCAACTTCGTGGCGTCATGGCTACTATTTGCGAATGGACTCTATTAATAAAATTGATCGTGGGGCCGCAGTCTGTCAAATCTAAATGTAATTTTTGGTATATCTTCATTGCGGCGACAACTTGAGGGGAAAATACCTAATGCAAAATTTGTAAAAAAACATTAGGGAAATATATATTTGAAAAATTGATGAAAATCTTATGTGTAAAATGCCTTTCTTTTTAGTTTTTCTTGAAAATGAAAAGTATTTCGATCGTTTATGATTCCTTTCTCTTTTAGATAAACAAGTTACTTTTTGCTTGAGACTACTTTTTATACGAAAACAATAATTTCGCATGTACAAAAGTATTTTCTAAACTTACTTCAAATGCTTTATTCACATTCATTTTTTGGTAAAATCTTGGATCGAGATGATCTGGCGACAACTTATGTGCGATTTTTAGTCGCATATGCTTCGGTCCTCCGTCACATTCAATAATGGCTCGAAAATGTTTTTTTTTAATAACGCCATCGGGAGTCTAAAAATATAATTACGAATATATGAAAATACTGAAAAGAATGCTCAGCACCATTTTCTATAGAATTTAAATTATCATGTGATTTAATGGAAAAATCGACCTTACAGAAATAGCTTCCAGCATGTTTTAAATACAGTTAGCTCGTTTTTCGTTATATAAAAATTACCATAATTTCTTCATTCGACATGACGAAGTTGCCTAGGTTTCTTATGAGGTGGGAAAAATCTGAACAGAACCATAAGCGCCGGGCTGTAGGAGATTCTGTTCATTGTCATCAACAATTGAATAGGGATGAATACAACTGACATCGTTTTGCCCAAGACCAAACTTCTTCCACATATTTCTATTCCACGTAGCTCCATCTGATGTGACTACATCGACAAAGAAACCATGGTTTTCGAGCAATATTATGCACTCAGTGATCAATTGGGCTAAAACACTTCCATTCGTAGCACCTTTGCTTAAAAAAGCTGCCACTGACTGAACCCATTGCCCTTTAAATGGCTGAAACATGAAAACCAACGCATGGTTTCCTCTGTCGTTCTTTTGCTTTTCTGTTGTGTGATCACCTAAATTAGTAAACCCAAGAACGCTTAATTTTTCTTGATCAAAGAAAACCCCCTCACTTATAGATATTTCGTCAATGCAGAGAATTCCTGTGAAAATAAAGAACAAATTAGGTAGGCGTAGTAAATTTTCCGTTGCGTTAGTGTTAGCTATCTTTTGTCCAAAACTAATCAGTATAAAAAGACCGATTATATCCTTATGCAATTTTAGCAGTTTTTTTATTTCTATTTTCCCCCTTTGGAATGAGTCTTGTTAAGCGAAAATGGTAGTCTTTTATGACGTATTACGTATAATATTACATAATACTACTATTAATTCTCAATCATTAATGTTCTTACATAATCATCTTGGTTATATACTACTTTTACACAAAAACACTGTACCTACCTAATATTAATATACTGTATAATACAAATATGTAATTCTACTTACACAATATAATTATTTTAGGCATAAATATTATTATTATATCACACACAAACTACTGAAGCTTCAGTGATTTTTTCATGTTTATTTTCAGGATCGATAATCTTTTATTGTATTTTTGTAATTTTGAAAATAAACATTATTATAATTATTATATAAAAACAACAATTTATATTCAAATGATCTTAATATAACTGGTTCAGGATAACTTCATCGCATTTATTGGAATCCACCGTAAGCTGTCAGCCATATGGTAAAGAATTGATTATCAAGTATTCTACGGCAAACTGATGAAAGACAACAGTCTAGATATTGAACAGAAAATGGCTGATTCATTATAAATGATCGATGGTTATGAAATCTTTTCTGTTTGTGGTTGATTGTACATTCCCGACTTTACCGTGACGGAGAGAATACACAGTCAAGGGTCCGTGGTTTACCTTGTGGGATGGCTTAAGTGTTACTGCTAATTCATTAGATACGTGCATTAAAAGTTCAGGGAATAGGCAAGAATTATTCGTTACGTAATACTTGTCAATCAGTGCTATGTATCACATATTTGAAGTCAGTTTTCTTACGTGCTATATTAAATCTTTGCATCTCAAGCCCTATAGATTTCCACTACTCTTGCCTACCTCGTTTATCTTCCATTTTCATCATATCGCCTTTCTTCTTCAGCATCTAGAAGACTGCAAGGTCGAAGCCGTAAGATGGTTTTAGATTCTTCAGATACCTATTGAGGGTCATAATGTTTGGAACTGCCAATAATTTGTGATTCCTAACGTGAATATATGCCTTGCGACTTTTAATACGTAACAAAAGACACTCTAAAATCTATCGTTTTGAATAACGCATCCCTCTTTTATCATTAATTTTAGCGTATGTGTAGCAGGCTCGAATCGCCTCTTGCATTTTTTCAAGACACTTACTCATGAAATCTGTCAGCGATTTTTCATCGACGACGGCACATTGTTTCATTAATCCTTGTATTTCATGTGCTTGCAAGGCAATCTGCTTATAGAAGGAGAAAAGATTATGTATAAATTTATATAGTAAAATAACCATATGATAACGTAATATTGTTGCCCATTGGTCAAATAAAATGCTTCGTAGGATATTTATGAATTCCGACCACAACTCTTACCAGGTGAAATGCCCTTCTGTCAATAGCTGTTAGCTCGATTCTTCGTCGTCAACATATCGCAGAGTACGCCTATATGATAAATGTCGGAGAGACTATCAATATGTTTGGTAATCTGATAAAGAATTATAGTGTTGATATATTGACGACACAAATTATTTCTCATTGCGGTTAACGTTTGTTGACGCCATTCTATCGCCGTAGGGGTGTTTAACCTGGCAGTAGTTGTTGACGATTCTGTTATATATCATACGAAAAAGTCTGATTAACTAGATAGGCAACGATGTTACTTAATTATATATAAAAATATTTTTTACAAAAAATTGGACCGACGTTATTAGTTGGTGCACTGAAAAGTATAAAATAATATTAATTCTATTGGTGCTGTTACTTTTGAAGTTGTGCAGTTGCAGGTAGATTGATAACTTTTGGCACCAACTTCCCCAATAGAATTAATATTATTTTATACTTTTCAGTGCACCAACTAATAACGTCGGTCCAATTTTTTGTAAAAAATATTTATTTCACACTTTTGAGTGTAACATTTGTCACGAAAATCGTTGAACGTTCACTAATACCAATCAAGATAGTACTTATTCTATTACCCACGTATATTCCTTGCTTGTAGTTTGTAGTTGTTATTATTGAGATCTCAGAACATCGCTGCGGAAATACGCTTGAATATTTTAGTTGTTACCATTTTAACACCGATTTTACTCGAAAACCGTAACTCTAAGGGAAACATGTTCATTATAAATGTTGCTACAATTAATTATGTCTTTCATGTACTGCAATCAGATTTTCAATTTTCGACAGAAATCGCCCTCTCCACATAGCGAAAATAGGTATATTTGACAATTTAAAATGTCTCTATATCGAAGACCGTTACTCTTTTGAAAAAATGTTCAATTTAAACGTTTCCGGATATTGCCCTATCTTTATACCAACGCAGATTTTCAATTTTCGAGAAAATTAGCCCCCTCCACCCCCTTCGGGGGCGGTTTTCGGAGGGAACGAGATGTCGGATTCCCGTTTTTATGAATATGAGACCATTTCTCAAGCCTCCTCTTTCAAATGAATTAAAAATCATCAAAATCGGAGTACGATTACTATATGAAACGCGCGCACAAACCACAAAAAACACACAGTCGAATTGTATACCTCCTCCGTTTGGGGTTCGTCGGTCAAAAATATAGCAATCATTGCACATAAACCGCCCATACTCTTTTCCTAGATCTGCGTAACTTTTGTTTAAGAGTCTTCATAGATGTTTGTTTATTATTTTTTCGGAGTCGCGCACGTTTCTCGCGGTGATACTCTTTATTTTTTTCTGACGGCTTTTGATCTGGCAAGCTTGACACTTATTGCTGCTTGATCTTAACTTTGCTATAAAAAATCCGGCAGCACATGGAGTATTTCCATCAGTTCCTTCGCAAATTCTCAGAGAAGCAACTGTTTTTAACCTCGCTTGAAGTTCTTGAGAACATGCTATTTTTTATCATTGGGAATGTTGAAAGGCGGCCATGACTTTGTATCTGAAAATAATCATCATATAAATTTATAACAATATGGTTTAGGCATCTTGGTTATGAAAAGACTACCTCGACGGACATATCTTTCTTGACACCAACGATTCGTGATAAATTTCCAAACGTGTCGCCGCAATACGTGAACATCACCCCAAGATTATTTTCTATCATTCTCCAATGATCTGAATATTTTTTTGCTCGATAAAGGACATTCCAGTCATTTATCATTTCTTCTACTCTGTATGGTTTTGAGGTTTTATTCATTTCTTGAGACAAGTTCGTGTCCTCACTCCCATTATTGAGTTCACAAAAGATTGACTGTTCGTGTTTTTGTGGATTTTGTGATGTTGCCACCATAGCAGTACCATGATTCCCGGGAAAAAAGATATCTTCAGCAGTTGGCAGAAAGTAAATCATATTTTCCGTGGGAGAATCCAAAGGAGTTTCATGGTACCCTATTAAAAAGTTGGATAAACGTCCACAACACAGTCCTAGTATTTTCACCATATAATCTTAAGGGATTTAATAATAAAAATTTTGCACAAAACTAATTTTCCGAGGTAGTGGAAAGAACCTGGGCCTAGTATTGAGTGGATAAACACTGTGGAGGCGATTTACAAGATGAGTACTCGTGAAAATCGGAAGCCTGGAATATTTCAGGAGAAAACATCATCCTATGAAGTAAAAGTTTCTCTCGTTTTAATTAGATGGTTTCGATTCTCATGGTGATGAGATATCTTCATCATCTGTTTCTTCATCTTTTACGCAGCAGCCCAGTACTCTTAGCAACTTGTTTTGAACAACATTTTTCTCTGACAAAAGTCATTCTTGAATAGCTACATAATTTTTCGTAAAAAAATATTAAAAATAACAGGATTGTATGATCTACATGTTAACGAAAAGTAAGTGCCTCTTCTGTAGCAGTAGCAACATTAGTAGCAGAAACAAGCATGTCTCTGATTAATAGCTGAAAAAATAAATCCGGCTGAGTAGTTGTCTAGAACTTGAATAGTGAATTAAGAATTTCTCCTTAAACAGCTAATGGAAAGTCACCAATCAGCGAAGTCTTAGGTAAAATGACCATGATTTGTTGTTGCTACAAATAGTCCAGTGCAAATACGGAAATCCAAGAAGGATGACGTAAATGTTTGAGCCGAATATATGCAAATATATATATTTCTACCTATATATAGCAGATATCCAGGAAATAAATATGAGAATATTCAATAAAAATTACAACTGATATAATTATATCCAAATTTAAGTTTGAATTGGGTACCATTATAAACGATAATGATCAAGGCGATAAATAAAAGCTTCATGAATTTCATCAATAGCGTCTGCTATATTGTTTTCTTTATTGTCTTTCAAAAAATCCTGATTTTTGAATTTGACGATCTGATTACTAGTACGCAAAAATATATAAATAGAAAATTGAAATGTATATTCTTTGTTACGTCACAGATAAAAATTTTGAAGATTGTTGATTGACGAAAATGATCATTATAAACCATCATGGCTATTTCAAAATCAAAAGAAAATAATAATGAACTTACTCATAATAAACATATTCATTGGATATGACATGATGTCCCTTTTTCCCTAATTTGTAAAAATTAATCCCCGGATTCAGAATTGGTTTATTATTTAGGCTACTCAATATCTAGTCGAAGTAAACCTCGTTAGGGGCGCTTTTTGAGTTTTCACGGGGAAATGAAAAAGAAATCAAAATTGGTACATGTTTACAGCACAAAAGGCGCGTACATAAAAGAATAAATATTTTGACGAATTCTGGTAAAAGAATCTGTACTGTATGTTATTGTCTTTAACTACTTATATATAGATTCTCTGAAATCTCTATGCATTGAAAAAAATATTGTTTTATAAACTTTTACGTCGATCCGTGAATACACTGGACTAAAATGCTATTTATACCCATAGCAGATCCTTCTTGCAGAGGCATTATGTGACTTGAATGCGGTTCCTTGCGTTCTTTGGATTCAGTAGAGTTTGTTTCAAGAGAGGAATGCTTAAAATTATTACTATTACCAGTGTTTACCAATATACCTACCCCGCTTGCCTGCGAGCAATTTGACAATTCATGATTGACATCAATAAGAAATTTACTACTCGCTGTAAGTATTGTAGGAATACTATTTGCCGTTAATCTCTTTTTTTCGGGGAACAGTTATTTCAACGCCGTCTCTCAATATTGTAGTAGAATTATTTGGTTTGAAGCAACTGCCCTCGAAATGCAGATCGCATATAAACATTTTTTTCGGAGCTGCTCTACCTTTTTTAATATGTTTGAAATGATGACCAACATCATCAAGCCACGTAAGGTATTTTTCAGAATTCTGCAGATAATTATCAACTATTTATTACAATAAACAAAAATAATGATATAAAGCGAAGTATTTTTCACACAAAATGCTATTAGTTCACTCACGATTTTGGGGAATTTGAATAAAGCTCTACTGCTTTCTTTCTCCGACTTGCTAGAACATTGTTCAATACAACAAACGTGAGCCATATTTCTAAGTAATATACAAGAATAAATATCTTTCTTCTGACAATAAATAAATATAAATACAAAGTTGAAAACTTATAAACACTGAAACGTCAAACAATAAGATTTAGCATGACTTGATTTTGAATTTAAAAATACATCGAAGTAAGAAGCTATTTAAACAGGAGATATAACACCTGACGAGGGGGTGACGCTGTGAACGACGGCAGGGTCGTGGCCTAAAAATAGGGTCTGCGCATAACGGAAGTGCGCACCTCCATGTGTCTTCTCTGTCTCTGTATCTTAGCTTTTAGAAAATTACATTCCTCATTGTCTATTGATGATTGCTTGTAAAGCATGCTATATTTGAAACTTGATGCTTGAGTGTACATGAATAAAAGGCGCGCTGAACTGCAATATAAAACGGGCTCCAGAAAAAAATTCAAATTGTCATTAAAAAGTGAGCGACTTTTTTGTCTATGGAGTGACTTGAAAAGTGGTAGAGCGGCGATTATGCGAAATATGAACAGATAGCAAATGACCTCCTCGTATTATAATATAGGTATGGAAATCGTTTGGATAGCCTAACGCATAAGACTAAAATTAGTGTAAGATCTGCTTTAATTATCTATTCTCATAAAAGTAAAATCGTTGTATAGGGTATTGAATTGTTAGTAATATTTAAGTAGTGTTTCTTGTCTTTATGGGATTCAGAATTTAAAAAACGATCCAAATGTATTTATTGTGCATTTCATAACAGGTTCTAAACTCGTATTGTCGTTCTCGCTCAATTTGCACTTAATATCTATCTCTTCGACACCGTCTCTCAATATTGTTACAGAATTATTTGGATCAAAGCATCTGTCCTTGATATGCAGATCTCAAATAAATATTTTTTTCTTAGCCGCTCTACCTTTTTTGATATGTTTGAAATGATGACCGACAGCATCAAACCACGTAAGATATTTTTGAAAATTCTGCAGGTAATTATTAACTATTCATTACAGTTAACAAGAATACTGATATAAAGTTGAAAACTAATAAACACCGAAACGTAAAACAATAAGATTTGCCTTGACATGAATTTGAATCAAAGGCAAATGACACGTGCGCACTAACGTAGCGCGCATACCCGATTTTACTAGGCATGGTTTTGTATAGACAGTTGAATCTCCTGTCTACAGAGCTTCTTAGTACCATGATATGAATGACATTTCAATAGACACCAATATTTACATACGGTCGTGTCCACAGCAGTCAGGATTTTTTCGCGAGCTCCCGGTGATCTACTATCGGTAATAGAGCGGTTATACCCCCACCTTAAAATTAACTTGAAGGTTATTCTCGGTAATGTTTGTCGCGAAAATGACCCGGTTATCAAATTATCAATGACGTTTAGATTTTTGACGAATATTTTGTTTTGTAGTTTTGCTTGCGTAAAGTTTTGATTGATAAGTTTATATTCCACTCAGACTGAATTACCAGATATAAAAAGGAGTATACTTTCACCTCATCAGGATGAATTCTTCTTTCATTATGATCAACAAAATGATGCGAAAAAGTAAATGAAATATGAATAATTTTAACCCAAAACTCAAATCAAATACAAAAAAACAGGCGGCCAAATTTAATTTTTGACAATTTGGCACTTTTAACATTTATAACCGCCAGTTACCATGCTCAAGAGGACGGGAACCAAATCAGTTCCCGTTTTATAAGATTAGTGACGTCAGAAAATATTCCCCTATTACCGTTTATGTCGCGAAAACGCACCGGGAAGTACAATTCGGTTCCCGCTAGTTCACCGGGAACTCGCGAAAAAATCCTAAGTGTCTGATTACCAATCGATTAGTAATCAGTAATCAAAAAAGTTGACGTCTTTAACATGACAGCTATCAGGACACCATAGTGTAACGTAACCTACATTTTGTTTCAGATATTTCCCAATTCTATTATGGACATCTATCGTTCCGTTTACCACATAATCTTTTTCATTATAAACATATTGAATGGAAAATACTTTTTCTTCTTCCATTTTCATTGTCTCGACTCATTAGTAGACCCGCCCCCCGACTCGACAATATACGGCATGCTTTCTCAAACAGTAGTTGGTTATCCTTCTTATATCATCCTTGGTCGAATTACATAGGTAGCAAGTGGGTCGCTTAGCGTCTTGATGGCGTCTTGTTCCACATAATTCTATATACCTATAATTTGATCCTTGAATTTTTTTGTGAAGCTCACTATGGGGATTGCGAGTTCTGTACGCATGCGCGAATGGGGATGTTGAGGGAGGTGACTTGGAGTCATATAATGTATATTAGTATGTCACATAGGTATCCATGGTAACAGAATAGGGATGTGTCCCTTCTCTTACCAAAAAAAGTTCATGACGCATGCGCATATCGCCAGCTATCCCCAGGTCTTTGGCTTCATTTTTGCGTATTTTTTTCCAAAATGCTAGCGGTATAGAAGTTTAAGTATATGGTCGTGTCCACAGCAGTGTCTAATTACCAATCGATTAGTAATCAGTAATCAAAAAGTTGACGTCTTCAATATGACAGCTATACACCTTGCGTAAGTTGTATTATCGCTACCACAACGCGTATGGTATTGGCTCAGCCGAAGTGGAAGCTGATCTTGCTGCCTTCAGGTCTTTCTTTTCTTCCGAGAAACTTCAACAGCTTCAAAAAATTAGGGAGAGTCATGGCAAATATTTTTCTACTGGCTCTCCAAAAAGGAATCAAAATTTTTAACTAAATTGACGCGAAGAGAGGATCAAGCACCCTCTGTAAAATTGGACGATGGCAAGCTTAGTGTTTTTCTTATTAATATTCAGTCCTTAAGACACAAAACAGATGAATTATTTCTCTTATTAGAAGAACTTAATTTTCCAGAAATTATTGCCATAACTGAGCATTGGTTAAATTTTGATGAGCCTGTGTTTATCAAAAATTACGCTACAGTAACTAGATTTAGAAGTAATTTATCTCATGGAGGTACTATGATAATGTCTACAAATAGCGACTTTTCGGCTGTAACTAAATTCGATAAACTATTGTCTGAAAAAGTATTTGAATTTTCCATTGTCTATCATAATGCTTATAATCTTTATATAGTTTGTATTTACAGAACACCTGACGCTGACTTGCATATATTCAGTCAAAAATTACTGAGCTTGCTTGAATCCCTGCCTTTAAAAAGCAAGTTAATTTTATGTGGAGACCTTAATATTGACTTTTCCAATGTGTGTACTGCTCAAGAATCTCTTCAGTCCATTTTCGACTCTTTTGGCATAATCATGCATGTTAACTCACCAACCAGAATAACTAAAACTAGTTCTAGTACTATAGACTATGTCGTATCATCCTTCGATCCAAAATTCGTTGACTGTACTGTCCTTAATTCAGGTTTCTCGGATCATGAAGCAATACTAACAAAATTTTCGGCTAAATATAAGTGCAAAAATGCTTCGCGCAAATTATGCCGATTTTTTTCTGATAAAAATTTTCGTAATTTCAAGCACCTATGTCTAACAACAGACTGGTTTGTCCTATCTGACGATGTCGATATCGAATTTCCGAGATTTATAAAAACATTATCTAACTTGGCATTCAAATCCTTTCCTCTTAGGCCTCTAAAAATCAAACAACATAAACCCTGGTCTACTAAAGGCTTACGTACATCTGCAAAGAACATGCGCTCACTATCCTACATAAAAAAATCATCGGACAGCGTCTTCTACCATGATTACGTAAAATGTTACAGAAAAATCTATCATAAGACTATAGAAGCTGCCAAGGACATTTATTATAATAGGAGGCTGGCCAATTCCGGTAATGTTGCTAAAGAAATGTGGTCTATTGTGAATGACTTAAGAAATAAGACCTCTTCATCTAACACAATCTCTATTTCACCCGAGAACCTAAATAATTACTTTGTAGATGTAGCAAAAAATTTAAAGAACACCATAACTCCTTCCGATGACCCCCTCTCATTTCTCCCTAAGGCTAATATGAATTTACACAGTTTCTTCTTTACGCCCGTAGTATTAGCAGAGCTTAACAGTACAATTAATGACATTAAAAACAAATCCTCATCTGGGGCTGATGGGCTTACGCTGAAAATGTGCTCGAACCTGCCGGAATGCACATTGAATCATTTTATTACTTTAATTAACAAATCATTCCAAAATTGAGTTTTTCCAAACTGTCTTAAGACGGCAATAATTGTTCCTTTGCATAAAGGAGGAGATAAAGGTCAAGCTTCGAACTATCGCCCAATTGCAATCCTTCCCACATTATCAAAGATCATCGAAAGATTGGTTAAATAAAGGCTTCTATCTTTTCTCTTTAAATATAATATACTCTCTACCCATCAATTTGGATTTTTAAGTAACAAATGCACAAATGATGCCATGTTTTCCCTCTTTAATAATGTATACTCAAACCTGATCAACCATCACTCTATAGCAACAATTTTCTGTGATTTCTCTAAGGCTTTTGATTGCGTAGATCATAATATATTAACTAACAAATTGGAGTACTACGGTTTCAGAGGAGTGTCTCTCGAATGGTTTAAGTCGTATCTCAACAGCAGGAGTCAGATTGTGAGGGTTGATACGTCGATGTCTTCTTGCAAGCCAATTGAATATGGAGTGCCTCAAGGTTCAGTACTGGGCCCTATTTTGTTTCTGCTTTTTATCAACGACATTGCTAGTCTGAACATTAGCGGTGAAATCTGCCTCTTTGCGGATGATACTAGTTTCACGTGGAGCAACCCGGATATTACGACACTTCATAGGACTGTATCTAGAGACTTAGTCACGATTAAATCTTGGTGCGATTCAAATCACCTATGCCTCAATATCTCTAAAACAAAAGTTTTGTCATATAAAAGTACATTGCAATCTTTTGTACTTAATAACACCACTATTGAGGCCGTTGAATCTGTGAAATTCTTGGGGCTTATTGTAGACAACCGCTTAAAATGGGACTCGCACATCGATGCTTTATCAAAAAGGTTAAGTTCTGCCTGCTTTGTGCTGAGATCAGTTTCCAAGGAGCTCAACTTGTCTACTTCTAGAACAGTCTATTATGCCATTTTTGAGTCGCACCTCCGATACGCCCTTCCATTCTCGGGTACGTGTTGTGCGACTCAATTTGAACGTATTTTTAAACTGCAGAAGAGAGCTGTTCGGTATTCACTGAGACTTAGCAGTAGGACTCACTGCCAGGATTACTTTAAAAAATTTAAAATATTAACTCTTCCGTCCCTATTCATATTTGAATCTGTATCCATAATCCGCAAGCACGTATCTTCTTTTCCAGAGAGGCCATCTCACAACTATCCGCTTAGAAACACGGAGCATGATCTTTATCTGCCAACCCCTCGCTCAGAGTTGGTTAAAAGCTCTATACTGTACAATGCAAAAAAAATGCACAATCATCTACCATTTGAAATCAAATCCATAAGATCTTTTCCTGAATTTCGAAAGGTTTTGAAATCATACTTACTGGAGAGAGCCTTTTATGCAGTAAGCGACTTGTTTGTCAAAAATTGTTAATACTTAATATTAAGCTTCTTACACCCACTGGTTTAGTGAATATTATTTGATGTTTGATATCCTAAGGGTCTTTTGTAATGTAAAATCACACGAAATTAAATCTATAACGGCTTTTCCCAGTTTTTGCCAAACCTTCAATTAAATACCTACTATCTAGGATAATGCCTTTTATGCAGTTAACGAATTTTTTCACCAAGGCACGTTTCTGCTCAGCTCACGCACTGGTTTATTGTTTGTACAAAATTTGTTTTTGTTTTGTGATTTAGTTAGTGTTTACCTTCAGACTGAATTTACAGCTGTATATTAAGTTACTTTCTAACCGAATATACAGCTGTAGGTAACATTCTGATACTTATTATCTTATATTTTTACATCTTTATATTTTTGTTTTATATTGTAACGTTTAACCCTGTGCTAAACGTTGTGTGGTGAGTTCACTTGCGTAATACTCAAAATTCGCAGATTGCTTCCAATGATTTATTTAGAACACACTGTACACGGCTTTCTATTTTAGTACAACTGTCACTATTTGTCACTTTGACTATCGCGTTCCAACTACTTTCGACTTATGTCTCCAATTGACTTCATAAGACTGACTCTGTCCCGTGATCGATACGGCTTTATATACCTGAATCATGACATGACATTCATCGAGAATGTTCTATGATTATCTAGACGAACATAATTAATGTTCTAGATCCTTGTCAAACTGACAATAGTATGACAAATTGTACCTCACATATAGTTTCTGGAAGGATCCAGAATAAATCTTCTATAATTCTAGAACTACACAAGGAAATATACACGCAACAACTACTGCAAGCAACGTAGTAGCATAAATAACTAATAAACGAATATTAAACGTAAGTACATGAATACCTATCCACGTTACACTGCCCCCTTCTTAGATTTGATCGTCCCGATCAAACATCTTTCCAATGCATTCTACAATCTCATCTGGGGGAGCTCCTTGGATCCTCTTGTCCCAGTTCTCATTCTCACTTTCCGAGGGAGACATATAACTCGTTGGTACTTTTGATCCTCTTTGGTGATCATAGAAATGTTTCACCGGACTATGATAACGTCCAGGTGAACATACTCGAACAGGTGATCTGCTTCTATACAAGCCAACACGATCCTTGGCGGCTATACAACCTTCACCACTACGATCACGCAATCTAGGTATGTCGCAAGGAGACGTCAATTTGCTACAGTACATTTCACTATTTTCAATATTGTTTGAACTACTGCGATTGCGTCTACTATCTCGGTCATTGCGTTGCCTCATGCGCTTCCTTCTATTGCGGCCGAAGCACCTTCTATCTCCTGCGCCTCTTTGTGGACTACTGCAACGTGAATTGCTTTTTCCACGAACACTAGTGCCTACACATTGCCTGGTACTTCTTCGACATCTCGATATATTGCGCCTTCTAACAAGACTCTTTCTTCTACTGCTTGATCTCTCTCTAGAGATACTGCTCTCCTTTGAACTGGGTATGGCATCTTCCCTCTTAACACCAGGCTCGATATCTGAGCTGTCTTTGTTAGAGCAATAATGACATTTCTGTTGGGCGCAATTTTCTTTCTTCGGGATTTCGGAATTTTCTTGTACATGAACAATTCCTTTTGATATGTCCTCCTTGTCCACAGTTCCAACACACCCTCTGAGTACTATGTCCAGTTGATTGACCATCCAGTTTTCGCAAAATTTCAATAATTTGCTTAATGATGCTACTTTTCCTGTACTTCTCCTCTTTGATTAGGCTAACTCGTCGAATCTGTCCCCGATTGAGATGAGATCTGGATGCCTGTTTAGCAGCTTCATACTCAAGTGCACGAGCAAGGGCATCCTCAATTCTTGTAAGACCACTCAACCGTAAGGCCTGCTGAATCTCAAAATCTCTTAGACCATCAATGAATGTCTGCACTGTTAGCCTGTCAATAAAGTCTTTCGGTGCTGTTGGGTATGCCAGTAGAACGAGCCGGACAACATCAGTTTCATACTGCTGCAATGTTTCGTCATACTTTTGTTGCCTGTACTTTAACTGTGCTTGGTAAACTTGTTGTAAATGTTGGTCACCATATCGCCTTTCAAGTTGATCTACTAAAATCTCATATGAAGGTTCGCCGCCAGTTACGGTATTTAAGATTTCCAATGCATCACCACGTAGAGCCAAGATCAATGCAGTGGCCTTCTCTTCATCTGACCAACCACTAGCCAAAGCAGCAGCATCAAATTGCTTTTTATATGTTGACCAAGACTGTTTACCATCGAATTTTGGGGCTTCAATTTTTACTGGATTAACTACACCATTTTGAATTTCATTGGAAGATCTTCTCAGAGGCACTTCAGGTTTCGTTTGCAACATCTTTTCTTCTATTAATTGAAATTTTTGATCAAAACTTTCTCGAACTTTTTCTAATTTCTGTTCAACTTCTTCTTGAACTTTCTCTAATTTTTGGTCAACTTTCTCTAATTTCTGGTCAACTTCCTGTTTATCTTCTTGTCGCATTCTTACTTGTTCTTCTAAGATTTGTCTTATTCTTGTTTCTTGTTCTTTTTTTTCCAGCTTTCTAATTCTTTCTTGTTCTTCTTTATCTTGTTGTCTAATTCTTTCTTGTTCTTGTCTACTTCTTTCTTGATTTTCTAGAATTTGACTTATCTTTGTTTGGTCTTCCTTTCTAATTCTTTCTTGATTTTCTAGAAATTGATTAATTTTTGTTTGGTCTTCCTGTCTAATTCTTTCTTGTTCTTCTTTTTCTTGATGTCTAATTCTTTCTTGATTTTCTAGAATTTGACTTATTTTTGTTTGGTCTTCCTTTCTAATTCTTTCTTGATTTTCTAGAATTTGTGTTATTTTTGCATCTTGTTCTTGTCTACTTCTTTCTTGATTTTCTAGAAACTTCATTATTTCTGCAAAATTTGCCATTTCGTCGTAATCTTTCGATCTGGTATTCACCATATATTCTCAGCAAAATGCGAAGATCCCTTTTTTTTCTGACACCAATTGTAACGTTTAACCCTGTGCTAAACGTTGTGGGGTGAGTTCACTTGCGTAATACTCAAAATTCGCAGATTGCTTCCAATGATTTATTTAGAACACACTGTACACGGCTTTCTATTTTAGTACGACGGTCACTATTTGTCACTGACTTTCGCGTTCCAACTACTTTCGACTTATGTCTCCAATTGACTTTATAAGACTGACTCTGTCCCGTGATCGATACGGCTTTATATACCTGAATCATGACATGACATTCATCGAGAATGTTCTATGATTATCTAGACGAACATAATTAATGTTCTAGATCCTTGTCAAACTGACAATAGTATGACAAATTGTACCTCACATATAGTTTCTGGAAGGATCCAGAATAAATCTTCTATAATTCTAGAACTACACAAGGAAATATACACGCAACAACTACTGCAAGCAACGTAGTAGCATAAATAACTAATAAACGAATATTAAACGTAAGTACATGAATACCTATCCACGTTACAATATTATATAAATTTATTTAATTTTAATTTAATTTTTAGTTTTGACATTGTTCTGTTTTGGTATTGTTTGATTTTGATATTTTTATTTTGCTTTGTCTACAAAATTTATATTTTTTCGACAATAAAGCATTTCTCTCTCTCTCTCTCAGAAAACCTTAGTGTGAGATAACCTATATTTTGTTTCAGATATTTCCCAATTCTATTATGGACATCTATCGCCCGTTTACCACATAATCTTTTTCATTATAAACACATTGAATAGAAAATACTTTTTTTTCTTCCATTTTCAATTCATCTAATATGTGTAATTGTAGAATTAAATTATTTTAAATCTTTTGACAACTGTCAGTTTGATAAATGAACTAATCAGTAATCAGTCATGTCCACAAGATACACATTTTTGATTACTGATTACTAATCGATTGGTAATCAGACTCTGCTGTGGACACGACCATTGTCTTGTTCAAATGTCAAACTTAACGATAGGAGATGTTACTTAGAACATAAAATACCTTGATCATATTGAAAAATTATGAGTTTATGACCACAGAATACAATATCAAGACCTATCGAGATGGAAATATGTTATCGTATACAGTTTGAATTATCGTACAACTTTGCAGCATCCTAGATACTAATGTGGCGTGGCTGTAGAGGGATAAAAATAAAAAAATACCATTTGAGAAATTAGGAATACATACCAGAGACAAAGAAACATGACCTATCTATGTAATCATTGACTAATTTATTATTGCAATTCTTTTCCAAAATTTTATTTTATTGTGTTTACCGCAATGTAATAAGCGTCACAGGGTACTTCAAATCAAACATTTTGTTTTTAAAGTGCCATCAAACAGTTAGCGACTGAAAAAGTGGCAAACTGCTATTCCTAACAAGCAATTGACCTCTTCAAAATATGTATGTGAAAAACATTTCGGCACTGTACTTACCTAGGTTCACAAAAAACCACTTTATTAATAGAGAAAAGTTTCAACCATTGTCTAAAATTATTTTCGTATTTGCCTTTTTTGTCAGTTAAATCAATACTCTGCATTATAGAGAATAAAATAAAGGCTTTTTAAATTATGGTTCATAGTTCCTTAGATAAAATATATCATAGTTCGTGTCAGAGTAAATTCTCTTTGGTAAATTCGTAATTCGTTCTAGTAACAGTAGGCGCAATGCACTATATGAGCTTTAGTTCGAGTATTCTTCGTAACTCTTTGCCATCAGTAGCACTTATCCCTCTAAAGAGGCGATCCTGGCGGGTCAACACAACACGTTAACAGTCCCATGTACAAAGCTCCAGTTGCAAGACCTGAGTAAATGATCGTGAACGCGACCAAGAGGGAGCAAGGGCCATAAAATTAAGAAGAAGAAGAAGCTGCATTATAACCATAACCATAGATAAATTCCCTACATTATAACCTCAATTTTCCAAGACCAAGAAATTCTCAAAAGTTGTAGGTTTCCTAATCTTTCCAAAATGCATAAATTCATAAAATTTCCCTTTAATTGCAAAACGAAGAGATTGAAAGTAAGTATATAGTTTTGTACTTAACAATATTATTTATATTTGCCATTTCAGTGTTTCTCAAATTATGCAAAATATGCTGAACATAAAGAACTTGCGAAGATTAGAAATATTGGAATATCAGCTCATATAGATTCAGGAAAAACGACTCTAACGGAACGAATTCTCTATTACACTGGCAGAATAGAAGCTATGCATGAAGTAAGAGGGAAAGATAATGTAGGTGCAACTATGGATTCAATGGAGCTTGAACGTCAGCGAGGAATCACAATTCAGTCTGCAGCAACATATACTATATGGAAGGAACACAATATCAATATCATCGATACACCAGGTCATGTGGACTTTACAGTGGAAGTTGAGAGAGCTCTTAGAGTGTTGGATGGAGCCATCCTTGTACTCTGTGCAGTGGGTGGTGTTCAAAGTCAGTCACTTACTGTAAATAGGCAAATGAAGAGATACAATGTACCTTGCATTGCGTTTATTAATAAACTTGATAGATTGTCTGCTAATCCTGACAGAGTGTTATCACAAATGAGGTGTGCTTATACCTAATTTATGAGGATATTCTGAATATAATAAATACCTAACTAATTTAAGGTCCAAAATGAATCACCATGCTGCATTCTTACAACTCCCAATAGGTCTGGAATCTGATTGTCGAGGTATAATAGATTTAATTACTCAAAAAGCGATATACTTCGATGGAGATTTCGGCGATCAGCTTCGTTACGATGAAATTCCTAAAGAAAAAAGAACAGAGAGCGATGAAAGGAGGCACGAACTTATAGAATATCTTTCAAATTGTGATGATGCTTTTGGTGAGATGTATTTAGAAGAAAAACCTATTTCGGAGTCTGATATAAAAGCTGCTGTTCGAAGATCTTGCTTGAAGCGGACATTTACACCTGTTTTGGTGGGAACAGCGCTTAAGAATAAAGGGATACAACCATTACTTGATGCCGTTTTGGATTACCTTCCTGATCCAGGTCAGGTTGAAAATTATGCCTTAAAAGAGAAACAAGGCGAAGAGTCAGTGAAAGTATTATTGGATCCTAGCAGAAGTGGAGATAAGCCTTTTGTTGGACTTGCCTTTAAATTGGAAGCAGGAAAGTTTGGCCAGTTAACTTACATGCGCTGTTATCAAGGAATGTTGCAAAAGAGTAAGAAAAAATCCTATTTGCTACCAAACAAATTATATGTCTCTATTCCAGGTGATACAATCTATAATATGCGAACCCAGCGGAAAGTTCGAATTTCACGTCTAGTTAGATTACATTCCAACACTATGGAAGATGTCAGTGAAGTTTTCGCTGGTGATATATTCGCTCTGTTCGGGGTTGATTGTGCTAGTGGAGACACTTTTGTGACCGACATGAAATTGGATCTATCATTGGAATCTATTTATGTGCCTGATCCAGTTGTTTCTATGGCAATTAGTCCAGTAAATACTAAAGATAGGGATAACTTTTCGAAAGCGATAGCACGGTTTACAAAAGAAGATCCTACATTCCATTTCTTTTTCGACAACGACAACAAGGAAACTATTGTATCAGGTTTGTTTCAAATAATTTACTGAATTGCGTACCAATGTTCATTATTTTAGGTATGGGAGAACTCCATCTCGAAATTTATGGCCAACGAATGGAACGAGAATACAATTGTCCTGTCAAGTTAGGAAAACCTAAAGTAGCATTCAGAGAAACACTTGTATCACCTTGCGAATTTGATTACCTGCATAAGAAGCAGTCTGGTGGGCAAGGGCAGTATGCTAGAGTTACCGGTATGTGGAATCACTAAATTTTTGAATGATTAGAACCTCATTGGATTTTTTATAGGTGTTTTGGAGCCTCTACCACCAAATAAAAATACAGTCCTAGAATTTGTAGATGAAACAGTGGGGACCAATGTACCAAAACAATTTATACCAGGTGTCCGTAGAGGTTTCTTGGCAATGGCCGAGCGTGGTTTGTTGGCAGGTCAAAAGCTTTCAGGTTTGAAATTTAGATTACAAGACGGTGCTCATCATATTGTGGATTCAAGCGAGTTGGCTTTTTTCCTTGCCGCACAAGGGGCAATTAAAGAAGGTATGTATGTGTTTTGGATTATTAATTAGCTGAAAATGGCTATATTTTTGAAGCATTGTGTGAGAAATTGATTATAATTGTTCATTTGCAGTTTTCGATCAAGGAATTTGGCAAATACTGGAACCTATAATGACCGTAGAAGTAACGGCTCCCGATGAGTTCCAAGGAGCCATTATAGCTCAAATAAACAAGAGACACGGTATTGTTACAGGCACTGAAGGTACTGAAGGCTGGTTCACAATGTATGCTGAAGTGCCTCTGAATGACATGTTTGGTTATGCTGGAGAATTGAGGTCAAGTACACAAGGTAAAGGAGAATTCAGTATGGAATATTGTAGGTATTCACCATGTTTACCGGATATTCAAGAGAGTCTCATTTTGGAGTATCAAAAATCAGTGGGATTGTTACAAGAGAAAGATAAGAAGAAAAAGAAGAACTAAGTCTTCTGTGTAGCTTTAATTGTACATATTTATTGTAATGTGATTTATTGCGGCGTTATTTTATAAATAAATGTCCAAACATTTCTCGATATATTTTTGATTTACCGGCATTATTAAATATGCATCATCGTTTCTTCGCCCTGTATATCTTGAAGTCAATAGTATTCCGTGGTGGGTATATTTACAGTCTTCTTGGGCCTATATTACATTATTAGTTATTAGCATGATATGGTTGTCTCTGGCATGATCATGAAGCAAGAAAAAAGGAGATAAAACTCGCCGTAGAAATCATGTCAAATTCCGTACGTTCACACGTTTATTCATAAAATACAATATGGTCAGATCGCGTTGTGTTCGTGATAGTGATAATAGAAATTTGAAAATATTTCGTTTGCCTATACCACAATTGTAGATAGTGACTCATGTTTGGGCGTGCTGATAGGAATTTCATAAAGCAGAGACCGGAATTGTTTGTAAATATTAGTATAGCCACAGCTTACCAAACAACTAAGCTGTGGTATAGCTACAGAAGAATACGTTATATATGAGGATTAATATCTTGCCACACTTTGCTCCACGACACTTGCACACCTAAGAAGCTAACAGGTATGTCTTCATTTTCCGACTCTGTATTTTTGTGGTATTCTAAATACCTATTATTAACTTTAAATATATCTTATCCTTCCCCTACCTCGGTATAATAAAATTAATGAAAATAGCTTCCTTGTTGCATTCGACAGTACTGCTTCAAAAGGTCTGATTTTCTCATTAGAGTCGGGTGTTCTTCTAATATTTTCTATCACTTTCAGGTTGCAACAATTGGCAATTCTTCAGAATAAGTTTTCTGGAGGAGAATATATGCTCCTTCTGGGTATTACAGTATTACTTATGTTTCATATATATTGTAACGTGCAAGGGGAACAGCCGCCGGTATTGGCTACAAAGTGGCGGCATCCGTTTGAAGTAAGCGCGAGATATATGCTGTGGTTGGAAATACCGAAAGCGGCGTTTACAGAGAGAGCGACGGCAGCAGTCGGCATCTACTGTTAAAATGCCGACAAAAGGGATTTCGAGAAGCGTCTAGTGGCGGCTTTCGAATCAAAGACCAGAAGCCGCACGAATGATCTGGATCCTTTGTCGGATATATATATATATATATATATATATATATATATATATATATATATATATATATATATATATGGGAGACTTTTCGGCATGAAGACAGAATGTAAAAGACAGTGTGAATAAATAGAATAGTCCGAGTAAGTTAGAGAGAATATAGAAAAGTTAAGTTGTAATTTATATTATTCCGAGTGTGAATAAAGTTAATTTAATAACACTAAATTAGTCTCACTTATCTGCGAACCCACATACGCAACAATATTATAAAATCTTTAAATAAATATTGTAGTAATGGTTTTCATTCATTATTTTATGTGCTATTCCATTATTCAGTCTCAACAACTGTACCAAATCAATATTTTTCTCCTGTAATATTCGTTGCAATTACAATCAAATAAAAGATGGGAGATATGGTTTGGTATGATTGATGAAACTGAATTTAATTTGAATATAATTTATTCCATTGGATGGGTGGCCCCCTATCAATTAATAATAAAAAGTAGATTCTTGTAATTGCCAATAATATTACTACCAGTCGCTACTGAGCTTTTCTGATTCGAATGTGCTATCTGATATTTATACATATACAGGCTGTTTCACCGATGTATTACTAGAGGTTTAACTTAAAATATAGGCTCCATTCTATTGCATCTGTCTGTCTTTCTGTATATTTCTACAAATATCACGCAAATACTTTTACATAGAATTGAATGCAATTTTTAACGATGTATTGCTAAAGGTGTAACTTAGAACATAGGTTACATTTTACTACAACTGTCTATATTTTTCTACACGCAAGAACTACTGCATGGAATTGAATGCAGTTTTCCACGCATACGAAGTAGCGGGCACATTTAAGATAATAAAAAAAATATTATGGGGGGCTTTATTAGAGCAACAGAAACCAAAACAAGTAAGCGCATCACGCAAAAACTATTGCATGGAATTGAATGCAATATTCATGGATGTATTACTAGACTCTAAATTAAAATATAGGCTACATTTTTATCGCGCCTGCCTGTCTTTCTGAATGTTTGTACACGCATCACGCAAAGACTGTTAACTAGAATTGAATGCAATTTTCACCGATGTATTACTAGAGGTCTAACTTAGAATATATAGGTTCCATTTTACCGCATATGTCTATCTGTCTGTATGTTTGTACATGCTTACGTGAAATTTAGTTTGTTATCCTATTTAGAAGTACCTATTGGTTGTTAGTTTATCTACTTGTACATTCTTTTTGAAAATTGAATACCATGGTTTATACGATTGCGGAAAGGGTAGATATCATTTCGCTTTACTTTATGAACAATAAATGTGCTCAACTATTTAATGAACAACATCAAGAGAAACATTTCAGTAGGAAGTATGTTGTAGAGTTAGTACAATAATTTCAAGAGACAGGGAATGAAGCTAATAGGAAACGAGACATCGAAAACCCTGTAGTTAATGAAGCTAGTGAAGTTGGATCTTGAAACTACCTCAAATACGTGGCAACTAGCATCTGTGTCTGGGATCAATCAAACTAGCGTCCAAACCATTCTTAAAAAGAACAAATTTCATTCGTTTGAAATAGGAAACTTCATGAGGATGATTTTGACCGCTGTTTACAATTTCGCGAAATGATGCAGCAGCGAGCAATGAACGATCCTTCCTTTTTAATATCTGATTTTTCGATGAATGCAGCTTTTTTCTGAACAGGACGGTAAATCGTCATAATTGTCTGGTCTGATTCAAATCCAAGAAGTTTCCACGGGGTGCATATACAGCAGCCAGGAAAATTAAACTGGTGGTTCCTTTTTTTCTACCTGGTACTTTAACTGGCGAAATGTACTTGCAATTACTGGAAGAAGCTATAGATTCCGCTTTGACTCATATTATTGAAAATGATCAGCAGTATGATGAAGATCATTTGCTTTTTCAACAGGACGGTGCTTCTCCGCATTATGCTTTGATGGTTCGTCAGTATTTAGTCCAAAATTTTCCATAACATTGGAATGGGAGAACAGGCAGCATTGAATGGCCTCCTCAACCCCCAGATTTAGCACCACTCGGTTTTTCTTATAGGTATAGCTAAAAAGTAAAATCTACAGAACTCAGAACACAACCAGCGTCGTTAGAAGATTTGCGTCAAAGAATTGTTGACAAGTCCTGTCGAATCACTCCAGAAATGCTTCGGAATGTGCGCGAACGTTTCGAACACAATCTTTATTATTGTATGGAGGTAGATGGACGAAGCAGTTTAGAGATGGTGGCCATAAGAAAGAAACAATAAAAAAATAAAAAATTGGCCCTTGTATGTTACATTGAATATGATTTACAAAGTGTTAGAGGGAATGTTTTTTTTCGGAAGCTAAATATTTAATATGACAAAAACTAATGAAATTAATAACTCTTAACAAAACTTAGGATAGACTTTATTAGATGGTGCACTGAAAAAAATTGGGTGAATGTGAAGAACAGGTCTTTTTCGATTTCGGCAATTTCCTTTTTACAGCAGCTTTATAACATATAATGAAACTGTTTTCACCAAAAATTATCGTGCGGCCACTTCGCGTTTCCGAGAAAAAAAATCTAAAGTTTACTATTTTCATCTCGAATTTCGCTTAATTCCGACTCATATGAAAGGCCTGTGCGCCACAACGCTGCTGGACTGTATACTTTGATGACGTATTCTTAATATTTCATTGGTTATTTATTTATTTTTTGCTTTATTCCTACAAAATCAAATTCATGTATCGGATGTCCGTACAAACTAGCCATATTGGCAACATTGCACAATGTCTGTATCTACAACATAAATAGCGGCAGGATGATTTTCCTTGCCCTTTTTTAATTTTGTATGGCTCCGTTTTCGCTAATTGCAACACTTTTTTATTTATCGGGTTAATTCAGTATTATATTATCCAAAGTACTACTAAAAGTATATCAATAAACACTTATTTTCCCCACCCAGCACCCCTATTCACTCCACCCTACCGTTAGCTTGTTAAGGGTTGCCGCACGAAAATTTCAACGGGAATGTGTTTCTATTATATATTTCTACAATTCTAGCAAAAAAAATCCCAAAAATCGAAAAGGACCTGTTCTTCATATTCACCAAAAATTGTACAAAATAATTTTTGTTGTGTTGGAACTGGTAGTTTTGAATTTTGAGTCTTCTACCACAGCTGTGCTTCTACTTACCACAACCCTAACTAATACTAATACCTACTTACTTTATATCTTGCACAATTTCAAAATTGCCATGACTTAAATATTATTTATGTATTTTTCAGGGCATTATATAATAAATATTTATTAATAATAAGGATTCCGATAAATAGACACAAAATATTACCGCATTTTCTTTTGTGAAGTCGATATTAACTGAATTAACTGCGTGTACCACGGATTAAGAAATCTTAGATTGGTGACAAAGACATGGCACAGCTTACATGAAATGTTCATGCCATGTTTCTTCGAAATCCGTTCAGGGGTTTTTGTTTGAAACACAGCCAAAGGTAAGGCAGTTAGGCATAAATTGTGAATATTGTTGATTTCATGCCTCTTTCATTTCTAATTACAATAATGAAAGAATTATACACAAACATATACTTTCAAAGAACAATATTGACCTCTTAACGATATTATTAAATGTATACCTACTTATATTTCAAAATATGTATGTTTAAAACAGGTTCAGTCCATATTTCATTAACGATACTGTTGTCATATCATAACAGTCTCTAACTCTTGAAAAGTATCAAGGTTAACAGTTACTTTCCATCCTTTTTTGGATTATGTATGTTTTATCAAAGTCCCTCAATTTAATATTCATAAAGCATTTTCTATTTCCGTCAAGAAGATGACATTATATAAGTATAATTTGTCTTTAGTTACGCCTGTTATGTTTTGGTATTAAGTATTCTTCATTTGAACAGTTCTAATTATATCTACTAACATATGACTTCGAAGGGGTAGGTATATCCAGTGAAAAAATAATTAGATATTTGATGTTGAATAAATATTTTGTCTCTTTTTTAGGGCAGATGCGATCTTTTGTCTCCAATTTCCAAAGAATGCGAATAAAAAACTGTTAGTTTGATAACTAGCTTCACATAAAATTGTTTCTCTTATGAACGTGTTAAAAAAATAGGAAGTCTCCAATATTTCAAGAATATCATATTGACAAAATTATATAATACCTTATGTAATCGTAACCATAATCTTGAAGTAAATCTTTCCTGCTGTTTTCCATTTATATTTAAAATATGCTTCTTGTTGATAAGACCCACTCAAACTCCTAATATTCGAGAACTATAAAACAAATACCGTGCGGATAAACTGAACAATGTTAGATTTGCTGGAAAATACTCGTATAATAGTGCTTTTAAGCCTTTAGTTATGATTTGAACTCCTGTTCCAGTTACCTATTCGTTTCTAGCTTTCCCAATTTTCTGGAAAATTTCATAAATAAACAAATTTTGGTTCTAGGGGTTAATGTTATGGGGAAAATTAGAAATTTAGATAGAAAAAATTCTCCAAGTGAATTATGTGACATATCAAATAAAAAATATAGTTATGAAGAATTCAAATAAATTATTTTCAGAAATTTTGTATACCAAGAACGTTTTCATAATATTAGGGCAAAAACATATACAAAAATTAACACTCCTCCCTCACTCCAAAACTCATAGGTGTAAAATTTGTAAGAAAGTTTCTTGGAAAAGCTAAACATGAATCCTGCCTATTGAATGGTCTCCACGCGAGCCCGATTTTGATTTTTTACTCAAAAACTTGTAGTAGTCATCACCGGTCTCTTATATATCTTTTGTGTAGTTAATGTTCTCTAATTTATAATAATTCATCAACGATATTCATGCTTGCAATCGCGGCGTGCGAGGTTGCCCCGTCTGGTTAAAAAAAAATTCTCATTTACCTACTTCATCCTGTGCATATGTTGTGGTCTAAGCATAAATATTGTTGACGTTTTGTTTCAAACTTCGCGAACTCACGAAATATGAAGACTAATGTGGAATGTGGAATGTGGATAACCATAAAAAACCGGATCCAATAAGCATTGGCTCAAATTCTTCAGATAATGTTATGGAATATAAAGAATAACTTCAGCTTGAAGAATCTAAGTACCTACCACAGTTATTTGAAAGAAAGCTTTTCTTTATAAGTAGTTTAAGGTGTTGGAAAAATACGTATGTAATGTCTTCTTGCTACAACATTTCTAAAATAGCTACCTACTTATTCTGATATACCTACTTACCTGCCTATTTTTATTTTGAACTTTTGAAAAAATCAAGAGGTTTCAAGTTAGTGCCCTTGGAAATTTGTGGTTACTTGAAAGCTTCAAATCACTGAATATGGTATAAAATGTATTTGTTTAATTGAAGATATTCAATTGGATAGATTTATTCCATTGTTCATATTTTCCATCTAAATGCAATTTTTAATGACCGCTTTTTTAAAGGAGATTACTTCAAAAATACCTATAAGGGGTGATCGAGCAGTAGTTCTGACCTTTGTGATCGTGGCATCTCTAACTTGTGGGAAAATCTCAACTACAACAGCTTAAATGCTTAAAACAAAGCATTCCCCATATTTTGAGCAGAGAAGAAGACAGATGTTTCAGATCCGAACTCATCTATGCGCAATCTTCACAGTACACAGTCTTCTAGAACAATTTATCTTGTGCACCATTTAACCAATACCCCAGATGTTAAGGCTTCAATTTTCCACTGCACATCACAAGAAGTCTGTCTCAACTCAGGCTGTCAGATAGTCATTTTTCTAAATTTACATAGGTACAAAGGCCTAAGTATAAAATGACCCACACGGAACTTTGTACGGTTTGTAATTTGTATGAAAATGAAACTCTGTTTCATGTTCTTTTCACTTGTCGCTCTACACTGAAGTCAGAAGTACCTAGTTTTTTCCTCAGACGCTGATTATTTCTTTGAAAATTTAGATAATTTAACTTCCACGACCGTACTGTTTAGCTTATAATCCTAAAACTCAGATCGTTTCTTAGAAACGAGTTAAAAATTCTATTAGTTTTTATTATAAATTTGTAATTCTTCATGAACAATAAACAATATTTATTGATTGATCAGTTTCAAATTTTCAAACTGTTTCCAACTATGTGTAGGTATTTGCATTTCAATTTCGTTCTTCTCAAAATTTAAACGGGCATTCATTGTTTGGTTTAAACTGCTGCTCGAACACCCTTATAGATACCTACCTCTGCATCTGCAGATACCTAGATTGATTTTTTTTCATTCTAGATGAAACCTCCACCGCTTGTAATGATTCTTACCACATAAATAAAACGTAACTGCTGAAATTTAGTAAATTTAGTGCCATATTAATGTTTTCCAGTGAATACTGTGGAAGCCGGAGTACGGTGACGGTGGAGACAAATGCGGTTACAGCTGCTGGGGCGACGGTCCTGAGCTAGAAAAAATAAATATCAAGAATGGAGGAAAGCAGGGCACGGTGCTGTAGATGCTCTTCGTAGTTGGTTGAGGAGTAGAAGCGTTACCTTGCCTGCATTTGATGTCAATATCCAGCTTCTGAAGTTCCGCTAGTAGTGCTCTATTGCCGGGTCGCGTGGCAGCTTGTTGGGTATTGCTGAACAATTTCCTGTGGGTGTCACCGAGAATTGCCTGTGGGATAGCGGAGGACGTGGAGATGCTGTGGTTGTAAGGCCAACGGTGTAGACTATAGCGTCCTGGATGGGATCTAGTGGTACAGATGTACCTAAGTTTAGAAACTGTGTTACATGGCCGGGTGGCATGGTAGCTTGATAGACTTGGTGAGAAGATTCCTGTGGGTGCAACCGAGAAATCGCTTTGAGATATGCACGACGTGAAGATGCCGACGGTGTGGATGGGCATTGAGAAATGGGCCAAAGATACAGATAGTATAGAAGCAGGTATGGAGCATGAGACCGTGGTAGCTGTGGGCATCAACTCCCAGTATATGTCAACATGCAGATTCCATGGTAAAAAACATCTCTCTCGGTGAGATCCAAGGTGTTGCAGGTGAATATTTGAGAATGTAGTATGACAAAACGTGCTTTAACGAAGTGAACAGGATGCATGATGAGATAGGCGTCGATCTGAACTTGCTGGTGGTTATGACGGCATGGCCATGAAAATTCCAGTATAATCATATAAGTAAAAATATTGAATTTTATCCATAAATTAAAATTAAGCACATAATTTTAATTCAAGAATAAGAATTTACGATTTAAACTAATATACATAATGAAAATACGACAACACTGCGAATAAGTACTTGCACCAGCTAGTAGCTAACCAGCTACTTTTTAACAGATGCCGTCATAATCATGATCAAAAACTTTAAATCAAAATTGTGTGTTAAATAATGTAGGTACCTATCGTTGTTCGTGAATATTTCCGCGAGTTTTCAGCTTCATTAATTTCTTTATTTTCAAGTTTATCAATTGTTATCAGAATGAGTACAGACAGTGATATTGTAAATTTAGGTAATTGGCTAACCCTACAGTTTGGAAATACAGTTTGATTTGACTCAAGAAATAGAAAGTATCAAACGAATCCATTACTATATTTGTGTTTCACAAAAAGATAGATTAAGTTAGAAAAAAGAGTACCAATACCAAGACAGGTTGCTTAATCGGTGTTATTGTCAAAGTATAAAGCAAAAAACATCTCATAATCGTTCATCGTTTCTTTTGAGACAAATACTTTGTTTCAAAAGAAATTCAATAATTTAAATTGTGAAAATGTGTGTTGCCATCTAGTTTTGGTAGATGTGTCAAACAGAGCGATAGTACGCATTAGGTATAACACAGACAATATATTTCAATGGAATAGATTGTCTGTGGTATAAGTACACCAACCAGTAAGACGGGATCTATTATACCGACAGTTAAACACAATGTTTCCGTATTAAAATTCACGGAATAAAACTCTGTCGATAATTTTAATTTAGGAATAAAAATTCTGGAATTAATATTATATACATAATATGAATTCAAGGATGAATAAATTCGAATTGGAATTTAGGAATTAATATTATGTATCTACATAATTTCAATTTGAGAATAAAAATAATGCAGAAAATTTAAATTCGAGGAAAATTAAGAAATCAATATTATGTACTTAAAAATAGTTTATAAATTAAAATTATTTACTCAATGGAAATATTATATTATTTTAAGTACCATAATATAATAAATACTCTCATTTCAAATTATTCTATAAGACAATAATAATTCAATTCTGACAATAAAATTCACAACATATTGCAATAATTGTAATTCAACGATTTGGCTGAATATTCATTATTAATATGAATATAGCACCATAAAAGTACATACAATTTTTTGGGCACTTTCAATAAACAAATAATTTTTATTCCATTGCAGCACAATTATAATCCTAGAATATTAGGTATATTGTAACTTATCGAAATGTAAAACAATTGAGTTATTATTTTGACATGATATAAAAATATCATGAAACCATACCATAAGTATAAAGAAAATGATAAATGTTGGGTCAATATAATAATAATAATTCCAAGTTTTCCCATTTGCTCCTATAGACTCGGAATACATTTTATGATAACACATAATAATAATTATTTTCATTATATTAACGCACAATAAGAATGTGAAGAGTCATTTCTTTTTTGAATTTTAAATAGATAATTTATTTTTAGTTCTACTTAATGGAATCCTTGCTATTAAATAGCAAAATGGCGTGTCATAAGAAAAAGTTTCTTTTGTAGATATGACCCTCGTTCTATAAAAAAACTGTTTTTACCAGTCTTTAAATAAATGGAAGTACTGAAAGATTTAGATTTTGTTGTAGTCTTGTATTCATCTTCCAAAAAAGATGGTTTATACATCAGAACCACTTAAAGACGTGAAATACTTTATCGTTACGTTTATCAAAGAAGATAGATACTATTGTAGTATCTATCTTCTTTGGCTTTGCTCAGAAAAAAATCTTCTGATAAGAATGATGGACTGAAGAGTAAAAAATAATATCTATTTAATTGTTACTATAATAACCAACAAAAGTATCATATGAACTAAGTAAAATGTAGTTACAGGTTAACCCCTGAAGATGCCAACCTTGTTGGCGAAACAATTGTCGGGTTTGACAAAAAAAATAAATTGTTGGTGTTTATTGTGGTAATTCTGTGTTTTTTATTTTTTGATTCCATCTACGCCAACGGTTCCAGCTTCCAAATAATATTTAAGTAAAATGTGTTGAAAAACAATACACAATGCAGAAATGAGAGAGTTGAAGAAGTTGATGCCCATATTATTTCAGGTGACTATAGCTTACAGAATTTTATGATTTTCACTTCATGTGTTTTCACGGTAGATACAGCTTTACTTGTGATTTTGAGCAATAATTAAATATATATTTTTTTGTAATTTTGAAAGCATCATCCAATGATCTAAAAAAGTTATTTTTATAGGTGCGAGAGGTGACGCCTTTGGCCGTAAGTGGAAGGAGAATTGCGATGAAATAAAACATAAATTTATTCATTCCAAACATTTACAATAGGGTCTGTCCAGGACGTTTCATTCTCGTATTTGTTGTAAAATTTATCTTACATTCTTGCTCTGACGCAAGTTGTCCATCCCAGTAGTCACAAATCTGTTGATTTGTGTAAAAAGTTTGTAAACTTACTTAATTATTTCCAAGAAGGAACCTGTCGGATGACCTCCAAGAATTTATGTGTTTAACCATTAGACACTGATTCTTGTGGGGTTATTCGATGTCAATTATTAATTAGAATAAGTCAGAAAGAATTGATGCATTAAAAGTGTATAATGGCCTGATTTATTGAATATAAATGCTTGAAAAATTATCGAATTGTTGTTTCATTCCAATTAAGAAACATAGCATTTATTGAAAAACCCTTGATATCCTGAAATGAATGAATATAAAAAAATTAAGAATTAAGTACATTTTATTTTTAATGAATATGAATGTGAATATGATTATACTTATCAAGTTCAATTGTGGAAAGTATCATCTATTTTCCTTGTTTTCCTTGACATAGAAACTTATTTATATAAGTTGTAGAAAGTGAATAATATATCTAATGCATCTACCGGTTCAGTCACCTACTTATCAGCGTAGAGAAGAAAGCATAAAACTAAGGAATTTCTAATAATATCAGATTTTATGAGCTCTCCAGTCAATTTAACAAATTGATATACAGTGTCGATTATTTTTCCATTATTGCAGCGTAATTGTAATTGAAAGAATTATAATAAATAATAGTAATTGGAAACAAAATCCTTCCTAAATCCTATATATATTTTTAATTATAATTATATGTATTTTTTCTCTAGTTCTCTAGTTGAGGAATTAGTTTTTATATTATATAAAGAAAATAACTTCTCCATTAGGCACTAGTAGTTACTATTCAGTGAAAATCACATTATTTCATGAAGAAAAACTGTATTCTCTGATCCTCATAAGAAAATAGGGTCAAGATCCTTGAAGGGTGTAATCCATTGCAGGCTGGAGCATTTGCGCTCGGAGTAGTTGTTATCATCGTTGGTAGTTAGGTTATCATAGTAGTATTACTATCTATCTACTGAAGTCATTTATTTGAATATAATATTCAATAAAAATATGATTCTTATGGGGATGCAGTCATTTATTATTTGAATTAAGCCAAGCCTTCGAGATTATTTATTCTTTTCATTAGGGTAAACTAGAAACTAGAAATCATTATAAAATTTATTAAACTACTAATTAATAGTATTTAAAATAAAATAGCCAAAAACGGGAAAGATTACATAGCCATCACTTACAAATGTCATTATTTACATTTTTCATAGTAACTTAATAAAGTAGAAAGTATATTGATTTAGATGACATAAATTAATATTTATGAATTATCTCTATGTGTTTGTAGGTATTGGTACAAGGAGCAAATTTAAATTAAAATTATTAAGGCAAATACAGATTAAGAAAAAAGTTGATGACACGATTATACATTCAAGAATATCATATAAACATAGGTATATGTGTCAAGTTTTCAGAAAATTTATGATCTGTACCTACCTACAACTTTTGTTTGAAGCATTTTTTCCAAAAGTTATAGAAAAAAAAAATTTAAACCGTGAAATTTATGTTTTATTCGTAATTTGTCGTTTGCGCTGTCTTCTGGGATTCGTATAAAGAATTTAACAAATCAAACAGAGCTCTTGTCCTAGGGCTTAATCCTATTTAATGATGTTGAGAAGACGAAAGGAATTTAGAAAAAAAACTCTTTGTAGTCCGAAAATCAATTTATGTATCTAGATCTTTGTTTAAAGGAAATTTATTTTCCCCATTTTCTACCCAAAGATGGATGTCGAATAGGCTTCTCGAGAAAGACGTAGCAAAATGACGAAGGGTTAAAACCTGCTGTTCTTTAGGCTCGTTCCAGAGCCATTACAAATCAGTGTAGTCAATTTTCGAGTAATACCTATTTCTATTTGCGGCGTAAGCCAATCAGTTCTCAATTTCACAAAATAATCAATGAAGATGTCGTAAGATTTGTTATTCTCAATGAGGATTAAATGAAATTCTTAGGCATAATAATATTGTATATTATAAAGTTTAGACGGACGCAGTACACGATTCGTTATAATAAGTGGGATAAATGGATACCCAAATAAGAAAAAGTGGTACGCTGACTTCTCACTAGCCGCTAACCGTGCGCTCGAGCGTATTATTAGTTCGTTGTTGCAATACTTCTTCTGTTGTGCTGATCGCGGTCTCTTGGTGATAGAATAAATACTGCAGTAAAGTATTTATTTATGTGAGTTGTGATTATACTCAATGTGCTATTATACTATCTGCATTCGAGTGATTACAGTGGAAGATAGTCATTCATGCTCATGCTCATGAAATTTTGAATTTTTTTTTCATTCGTTATGAAGAACCAAAATAGCAATAATACTAAGGTAACAACATAATATTGTATCACTTATCTTAATGACTTTTGCATGTACTTACATACATATGGTGATTTCAATAAATGCCAGGTTATAACGAGATAAGGTAGGTATACCTATTAAATACAATATAAGTATTTATTATACTTTCACAAGTTTTGTTTTTCATCTGTACAGTTGTTTTTTGTCAATTCTGTGAATGATTGTTTCCATAAGTACGGCCAATACTTGAATACAAAAATTAATATTATTAATCTATGCAATGTTCTTTCAGATGTCTATATGATATGTGGAATTTACATTGGTCGTGTACACAACAGTGTCTGATTACCCATCGCTTAGTAATCATTAATCAAAAATCAGTATCTTGTGGACACTACTGATTACTGAGGCATCGCTAAGCTCATTTGCCAAACTGACGTTTGTCAAAAGATTTGAAATAATTTAATTCGACAATTACTCATATTAGAGGAATTGGAAATGGGAGGAGAAACAGTATTTTCTGTTCAATACATTTTTAATGAAAAAGACTATGTACTTAGTAAAGGGAACGATAGATGTCCAAAACAGAATTGGGAAATAGCAGAAATCCAGAAACAAAAGATAGGTGTCATATTAAAGACGTCAACTTTTTAATTACTGATTACTATTACTAAGCGATTGGTAAGCAGACCATAATCAGACACTGTTGTGGAAACAACCAATGTTACAATATTATGAAGTCAATATATATATATACACTTCAATGAATATCTGAAAATTATTTTTTGTTATATGTAGCTGGATTCAAAATATATTAATGCGCTTCTTATATCTAAATATTCCTATACCTACTATAGTTATTTATTATACACGGGAAAAAATATTAGATTTTAGCTCGAGGTTGCGTCGTCGACAGACGCGAAGCGGACGGAGACAAAAACCGAGAGCTAAAATATAATATTTTTCCCGTGTATATTACATATTTTTTTCTGTGACGGGAAAAACGATGATTTAACATTGAAAAAATATTATAATATATTAAAGTCAGAAAATTATCGAAGTGAAATTTGTAGTTTTAATGTGGTAGGCGACAATTAGACATGCGTTGATAAGGAAACCTTTTAAGTAATCAAATATCTGTCAATTTAATTCTGTGATTTGATTTATATTTATCTGTACATCTATACATATATAATAAAATTGTAACAGGCCGATGGTCTGTACATTAAAGATATTTAAGAGAAAATAATATGGGGGTCTTTATTAGAGCAATAGAAGCCAAAAAAAGAACTACTTTTTGACCGACTTCCCAAAAGGAGGAGGTATACAATTCAATTGTTCAATTGTGTGCTTTTTTTTTTTTTTTTTTTGGTTTGTGCGCGCCTTTCATATAGTAAACGTACTCCGATTTTGATGATTTTTGATTCATTTGAAAGAGGAGGCTTGAGAAATGGTCCCATATTCATAAAAACGGGAATCCGACATCTCGTTCCCTCCGAAAACCGCCCCCGAAGGGGGTGGAGGGGGCAAATTTTGTCGAAAATTGAAAATCTGCGTTGATATAATTACAGATAGGACAATATCCGGAAACGTTTAAATGGAACATTTTTTCAAAAGAGTAACGGTTTTCGACATAGAGACATTTTAAACTCTCAAATATACCTATTTTCGCTATGTGGAGAGGGCGATTTCTGTCGAAAATTGAAAATCTGTTTGCAGTACATGAAAGACATAATTATTTGTAGCAACATTTATACTGAACATTTTCCCCTTAGAGTTACGGTTTTCGAGTAAAATCGGTGTTAAAATGGTAACAACTAAAATATTCAAGCGTAATTCCGCAGCGATGTTCTGAGATCTCAATAATAACAACTACAAGCAAGGAATATACGTGGGTAATAGGATAAGTACTATCTTCATTGGTATT
The DNA here is from genome assembly GCA_958507055.1 of Crioceris asparagi. NCBI lineage: Eukaryota > Metazoa > Arthropoda > Insecta > Coleoptera > Chrysomelidae > Crioceris > Crioceris asparagi. Next base: position 49,568,565 of record OY293827.1, read on the forward strand.
AATGAACGTTCAACGATTCTCGTGACTAATGTTACACTCAAAAGTGTGAAATAAATATTTTTTACAAAAAATTGGACCGACTTTATTAGTTGGTGCACTGAAAAGTATAAAATAATATTAATTCTATTGGAGCTGGTACTTGTGAAGTTGGTGCCAAAAGTTACCAATCTACCTGCAACTGCACAACTTCAAAAGTAACAGCACCAATAGAATTAATATTATTAGTTCGTGCATTTTTACTCCTGTTCGCTCGACATATTGAAAGACTCGTCCATAGCATAGCAAAACGAATATATTCAGGTTAGCAGTTGACCCATCAATTTTTTCCAAGCGTATAAAATATGGCTGACCATGAGAAATTATTGTCAGCTAGAGCTGCTTTCGTTGTTTTGATTTTGTCTTAAGAAGAAAACAGAAGAAACAAAACTATTTTTCATACAACTATAGACTGTAGATATTCAAAAACCGAAGTAGTTATAATGGCAGTAGTCTATTGCGTGATTCAATCAATGGTGCAACGTGACAACGGAATGTTCCAGAATATTTGCTGAAAGTCCCCTGAAGATTTTCAAGCTATGTTGGAACTTCCGGAACTAAAAATAATGAAAAATGAGACAAACTACAGGAGAGCTATTCCAGTAATACAAATATTTGATGTAACCCTAAGATTTCTTGTAATTGACGACTCATATAGCCTTTTCATGTATGTTTTTGAGATATCTAAACAAATTATATCCAAAATAATAGCATAACTTTATTAGGCCATCATTGCAGCATTGCATGAATATATAAAGGTAAGTAAATGAAAACTTCACCGCTCCCAGCAAAGTACGAGTAGCATGCAGCACAAGTAGTGATCAAAGCACGAGCAATTCTGGAGAGAATATTCTGTGGTATCGCCTTAACTCACGAACTTTTTTGAACGCGATCAAATAGACGTCTGTTAGCTCTTTCTTCCTTTTTGTGACTACGCGCCTTAATAGGGAAAAGTGTGGAAGCAAATCAGATAAACTTATGTCCTGCAGTCGATAAAAGTGGGATGCTTGATTGATCCTCATCTAAACTCAAATCTACCGGGAAGGTTTCAATTGTGAATCTTGGGGGTCGCCCTCATATTGATGGTTGAAGAGCTGATCCCGATACTACTAAGGAGGAAAATATTTCAAGTATTTTACATCAGTAGGTGTCTTGGTGGCAAGTTGGTCATTGAATTGATGGTGAGACACGGTGCTGCTACTTGTTTTGGTTTGTAGCAACGCTTATTTAGCCTTTTTTGTTATATTTTTATTTTAGGCTTATTAACTGTCTTGCACTGTAATTATCAAAAGCGTTCTTTAGTTCTTTGAGTTATTGACAATAATCAGAATTTAAAAAACGGATATTATTTACATAGAATAAAATAGATTCGAGGAAAACATTATCACTATTAATTGACCGACTTCCCAAAAGGAGGAGGTATACAATTCGATTGTGTGCTTTTTTTTTTTTTTTTTTTTTTTTGGTTTGTGCGCGCCTTTCATATAGTAAACGTACTCCGATTTTGATGATTTTTGATTCATTTGAAAGAGGAGGCTTGAGAAATGGTCCCATATTCATAAAAACGGGAATCCGACATCTCGTTCCCTCCGAAAACCGCCCCCGAAGGGGGTGGAGGGGGCAAATTTTGTCGAAAATTGAAAATCTGCGTTGATATTATTACAGATAGGACAATATCCGGAAACGTTTAAATGGAACATCTTTTCAAAAGAGTAACGGTTTTCGACATAAAGACATTTTAAGTTCTCAAATATACCTATTTTCGCTATGTGGAGAGGGCGATTTCTGTCGAAAATTGAAAATCTGTTTGCAGTACATGAAAGACATAATTATTTGTAGCAACATTTATAATGAACATTTTTCCCTTAGAGTTACGGTTTTCGAGTAAAATCGGTGTTAAAATGGTAACAACTAAAATATTCAAGCGTATTTCCGCAGCGATGTTCTGAGACCTCAATATTAACAACTACAAGCAAGGAATATACGTGGGTAATAGAATAAGTACTATCTTCATTGGTATTAGTGAACGTTCAACGATTTTCGTGACTAATATTACACTCAAAAGTGTGAAATAAATATTTTTTACAAAAAATTGGACCGACTTTATTAGTTGGTGCACTGAAAAGTATAAAATAATATTAATTCTATTGGGGCTGGTACTTGTGAAGTTGGTGCCAAAGTTACCAATCTACCTGCAACTGCACAACTTCAAAAGTAACAGCACCAATAGAATTAATATTATTTTATACTTTTCAGTGCACCAACTAATAAAGTCGGTCCAATTTTTTGTAAAAAATATTTTAGAATGTTTGTACACGCTTCACGGAAAAACTACCGCATGGAACTGAATGCAGGTTTCCACGCGCACGATGTGGCGGGCAAAAACTAGTGCGTATATATATATCTACCCGGAAAAAAAGTATTTTTTTCCCGTCATAGAAAAAATATCATTGAAGACTTTATTACTGGGTGACTTGGAATTATTTTTAAATGGCTTGTAGCAGAACATATATATATATATATATATATATATATATATATATATATATATATAAATATAGAAAAAATAAAAAATACATCGGAAGTAGCACCACAGATATAATTTTTTTACCTTATTTTAAGTTCTTGTACACCACGACCACACGTGATTGAAGTTTGTCATTTTTTGCGCATCTAATACGTTAAATCAGTTATACCGATAGACAAGCAGTAATAGTATGACTAGCTATTGTACATAAAAAAAATACTTGAAATAGTAATTTTATTCTTAATTTAATTTCAATCAATCTCTGGTTGAAAAAATGTATGAGAAACTCTGACCAATTGTTGTGAATAAATAAGTGCTTATCTAAAGCAGACTTCAAAATGGTATAGAGCAGATTTCAAAATGATATAATGTAATAATGTGAATTATTACCATTAATATTCAAAAGTAAAATAAAGCAAGTAGCTCCTTAATAAAAGATAAGAAGAAGAAGAAAACGTCACGTAATAAAAAAGTGTTACGCTCCCGGCATGCGAATTTATTTTGCCGGCTCTCTCTCTATTTCTATACGAGTGTGTATGCTACGTGCGAGTATATAGAATCGAGCAGAAAAGCATCGTGGGCAGCCAGCTGTATAACCTTAAAAATAGATCTCTAAATAAAAATTAAAGCACTATGATAAATTTCCACTAATATATTGTTTAAAGATGACAAGTGTTTCGGCACACTATGCCTTTTTCAAATGTGAGTATTATCCTCTTATAATTTATTTAAGTACCTACTTAGAAAACAAGGATGGTTAACATAAATTTTCATGACTGATATTATAAGCTAATTAGATAAAAATTATAATACAGCAAGGGGCTGATCAATACCATCGATCTGGTAATTGAGGAGATTATCCGAATGTTTACGTTTATTAATTTGTAATGAATCAAGTACCTAAGTATAACTAAATTTTAAGCGTTTCTTTCGGGTATGTGAGATTTTAAAATTATCTTTAAATGTGTGATTATTATCACTGAGATGTTGCGAATTTTAAATTAGTTTTATGGTAGGTATATGAATGAGCTATTGTGTTGATTGATGCGGGTTTGACATATACGTAAACTTTTGAGCAATCACCGCAAATAAGTTCATAAACATCTAATTTGCAATCATCTGGAGTTTTAATTCATTGTTCTTTGCTTAATTACATTAGGTAAATTTATCAAGAATAAATTTTAACGAAAACAAAATATTAGCACTAATGAAGAGCACATAAATAACACTAAACGCTGCAGTAGAATAATATTCACATATGATTGAAAAATCATAAATTCATGAATGTATGTGCTGGGTATTTCTTAAATAATCGAAGTATCGAAAACTTTTGGAGCATAAAATATTTTTTTGCCACCCATAAAGAGCACATAAATAGCACAAAATTTGTATCTACAGCAACTCATAGACCTTATAATGTCTAAGCAGCAACTAGCTAAATCGAATTGTGCCCATCATAATGCTCTTCTAGCTTGCTAGATATATCCAAAGCCATAATATGAATAATTCATTTGATAATGGAATGGTCACCTGTATAATCTTTAGTAGGTATACGGATAAAGATGTAGTACCTATATTTCGAATTTTGTGGTGTTTCGGGAAAATTCTCATCACAATAAATGAGTTGGTTAATCGATTTTAACTTTCACAAATATAGAAATATTTCTCCATAAATAAATACAAAAAATAAATAGTATATCAAACATCCTCACTTACGTAAAGTAAATTACATATTTTGCAACGAAAATTATTAATAATAAGAGTAGCAACAATGTAGGTACTTATGTAATAATTGTAACCAATACGTGCTTGTGAAGCCTTTAGCTGATTATTGGGATAAGGTAAGACAACGCAAGTTAAAATATAAAAAATACTGTAAAATTGAAATCATAAAAACATTGAAATCGAAACAGAAATACAGTTTGTTTCACGAATGTTGGCGTCTGCCTTGAAAACACGAAAAATGGATCAATCCAACTGACGGGAGAAAATCAGTGTCGTAACGATTTCGAGCTAAGATATGGCATTTAAGGAAGTTCATATAATTAGAGGAAAAAAATATCGATTGATTAAATATGCAAACATAATATGAAAGATTTATTATCAAAAATAATGCAGACACACAAAATACAAATTTATTGCTTGAGTTATGAAATATAAATTTATGCACCTGAATTATTTGAAATGTCACAATGACTTTGTGACGCCTATGAAATAAAGATTGCGTTGCCTTGGGACATACGTGCAGCGCCCTATCATTGTATAAAAGGACATAGACTTGACATACTGATGTAGCTTAGATCGACAAACGTAGTAGAGAATTTCATGATAATGAGATGCGATGAGACGTATAGCGATATGTACATAGCTCGTGAATGATTACACACAATAGCCATGATTCGTGAAACAAACTGTATGTACTTCCATCGCGTAGGTAAATGCAAAATCCAGATTACGCTTATAGAATAAACATTTTTGCATTAGGTAGGTGTACCTATGGGTGTTACATTTTTATTACCACTAATCATCTACTATTTAAGTAGGCCCAAAAGATTATTCTTTCTACAATAAAACTAATCGATCGCAATTTTTATTGAAGAGATTACCTTTATTTTTTTATATGTTGTCTACTAACATATATTTAGAAAGAACAAGAAGCTTTTCTTTGCGACATTTCCTAATATGTGTGAAAGTATGTCACAGAAGGAATTGTAGGTTTTCACCGGATTACTTTGAAATAGAATTGTTTTTATTTGCCTATAGAAATCGGACGAATTATTTATATGTTCTTAACTTAATTATTTCATTTCATTAACATTTAGAACTAAAGGTAAGTTTCTCTCGAATACGTAAATACAGTTTTTATTGACCGACGAACCCCGAACGGAGGAGGTATACAATTCGACTGTCTGCTTTTCTTGGCTTGTGCGCGCGTTTTATATAGTAAATGAGCTCCGATTTTGATGATTATTGATTAATTTGAAAGAGGAGACTTGAAAAATGGTCCCATATTCATAAAAACGCAGATCCGAAATCTCCTTCTCTCCGAAAACCACCCCGAAGGTGCGGAGGGGGCAAATTTTCTCGAAAATCGAAAATCTGAGGTGGTATAATTAAAGATAGGACAATATCCAGAAACGTTTAAATTGAACAATTTTTCAAAAGAGTTACAGTTTTCGAGATAGAGGCATGTTAAACTCTCGAAAATATGTATTTTTGCTATGTGGAGAGGGCGATTTTTTTCGAAAATTGAAAATCTGTGGGTACTATATGGAAGACATCATCATTTATAATGAACATCTTTTCCGTAGAGTTACGGTTTTCGAGTTAAATCGGTGTTAAAATAGTAACGTTTAAAATACTTAAGCGTATTTCCGCAGCGATGTTTTGGGACCTCAATAATAACAACTATCTACAAGCAAACAATATACGTGGGTAATAGGATAAGTACTATCTTTATTGGTTAAGTGAACGTTCAATGATTTTCGTGACTACACTCAAAAGTGTGAAATAAATATTTTCTACAAAAAATTGGACCGATGTTATTAGTTGGTGCACTGAAATATATAAAATAATATTAATTCTATTGGTGCTGGTACTTGTAAAGTTGGTGCCAAAAGTTATCAATCTAACTACAACTGCACAACTTCAAAAGTAACAGCACCAATAGAATTGATATTATTTTATATTTTTCTGTGCACCAACTAATAACGTCGGTCCAATTCTTTATAAAAAATATTTTAAAAATGCTATTTAAAATAGCTACGTCTAGTTAATTCAGTTTATTTGCAAGATAAATTATACGTTTGCAAAGAAGGTAGTTAACTAGAAAATCTAAAATTTTACATCTAATATCAAAATTCACCTTGTAATACCTCCAGCTTGAGTTGAATTCTGGCATAATCTTAATCAGCGGTCTCTATCGTCTTGAGTTCTCTACAAAGATTAAACATCTAAACAAATTTCCCGTAAAAAAATTGGCATTTTGATTTGCCGACATCCTGAAAATATCTTTTTTCTTTATAAAACTTAAATCTCACAAATATTTAAAATGTCTGCAAAAGTTAAGCTCATTAATTCTACTCAACTTAACGGAATATAGGCACATTCCCCCAAATACCGAATAGCCAACACGAATTTGAAAAATTTATATTTTTAAATTTCTGTTGATACAGATCGTTTGTAAACATTTGTGACGCGTTTGTTTTTTTTGTGACTCAATATTTAATGAGTTTAATTTAGATTGTTAAATAATCAACAACAATTAGCCAACACGTCTTGAAAATATTCTCCATTTTTTACTCAATTTATCAGAAATCGTTTGTGAAACAGAAATATAATAATGAAATCGTTTGTGACTCTCAAAATCTAAATTGATTTCAAAATTTGTAGGTTTAGGCAACTAACTATACATCGTAGCTATTGGTTGAGATGTATCTGTTAGGATCAAACACCGATTTCAGCCAATGGCCGAAGAAAACGGCCAAAACGCATTCTGGCCCCCAGCAAATTGCCAATGTCCGAAATGTCGCTTTCTGGCCGTTTTATATAGACCAGAACGCGTTCTGGATCTCTCACGACTGCCAGAAAGCGAAGCTGTTGAATATTTCGCTTACTGGCCTTCTGAAAAAAGCCAGAACGCGTTCTGGCATTCGCAGAAATACTAGAACGCGTCGAGCATAAAGAACAAGAAGTTCAAAAACCAAAATATTTTTATTCCTTATGAATAACACCAAAAAGAACGATTTCAACATAAAATACATTTTTCGCATATATACCTGCATCTATATATAATTATTTATTTTTACATGAACTGTACTACTGTACACGCACATTTTCTGTTGATGCAATAACGTTTGCAGTTACACTGTATAAAGCCCGGTGTCGATCCGGATGCTAGGCTCGAAACAGTACGAAGAGATACAGACGTTGACGGAACTGATGAAATATTAATGAAGTCGGAGTCGGCTAAGGTAAACTCATTACGACCATACAGCGACTGCAAAGTTCCATCTTTCGTACCTGGAAATTGATTTAAAAATGGGTGAAGCATTCAATCCGAATTCATTTACCTACCAAGCTGATAAAGTCCACTGTCGTTAACACCAAGAACAACATCTAACACATTTCTTGGGGTAAACCTACCTCTGTCAACATCAGGTACTCAATCAATGGGTGGCAAGTTCGAGTTAGAAAGAGAAACCATTTTCTCGGCTTGCTTTTCAAGTCTACTTTTGGCCTGGTCCCGTACATCATTTATTTTTTCACTTCTCAAACAACGGTTACATGTAATGTTCTGTTCACTTCTTCCATTTCCTTCGTTAGTTGTCCCACAAATATTATGAACGGTCAACAAATACACTGAACATTTTTGACTGTCTAAAACTTCATCTGTGCAAATTGTACACACATCTTTTCCTTGTTCTTCATTTTCAGTGTTCCTTCTTTTTGTCTAATTATCTTCCTCATCTAAGCGCAAATGACCGTCCTCCCTATGCGTGGATTTGTTTGATCAAAAAACTTTTGCAGCTCTTCTTTTGTTTCAATGTTCGCCAAGAGTTCCTTTGGGAGTAATCAATCTTTGAGCCCAACCTTCTGAGGCGTGCCAAACAAACCTTCATAAGGACTTTTAGTTATTCCTGTATGCAGTGAACGATTTTTATTACTTTGCAAAAATCGCAGCCCTTCATCAGCCATCCATGTAACTAGCATATCTCTTACATCCTGATTCGATCTCTCCACGGACCCTTGACTTTGAGAATGGTGAGGTTTTCCATGCACCAGCTTCAAACCGGGTCACATTTCAGAAAGATTTTGTACTATGTGGTTTGCAGATTCTCTGCCATTGTCACTTTGTAGAATCATGGGGACCCCAAACAAGCAGAAAATGTCTACTAAATGATAAGTAACTTCTTCAGATGTTTTAGTTTTTAATGTTAATGCACAGGATAAAACGAAAACCATCATTTGGTTCACTTTGCATGTCAATTAAATCTACCTGACAGCGAGAGTTCATTTCATCTGTTACAATTGGATTTACAACTAAACTTTTTCTTTACACTTTCTTTTTTAATTGGCATTGTTCGCAAAGTCATAAATAAACCTTAATTATTTGCCGCGTTATGTTACAATATTATCTCATCAGCTCACAATCTATAACTGAAAATAAAGAAATAAATGGATTTATATCCCAGTGAAAAACTGTAGAAAAAAATAACAAACCTCGTAATCTCTTGTGTTCTGTCCCTATATGTGCCGAATGAATGATGTCAAATAATTCGTCAGTCGTGCAAAAGTAACGCAACTCAGCAGTTTCCTCCGTTCTGCTCTCTATTAGCTTTCGGTTTCAACAATTTTCAAAATATTGTACATTTTTAATCGTCGCCGTTGTTTTGAAGTAATTGTTTAACTGTTACTCTTACATGTTTTTGCTAATTTTACATCTGCAAGTGTTTGATCGTATCTTTCTCTTGTAAAAACGTTGTTACGATCATTGCTATCACTTATTAATTTTTGCAAATCATTATTGAAACGCAACTTAATATCTTCCATTGCACTAGCGCATATTTTTTATCATCCTCCTTTCACAGTTGCACCAACCCGCTAACTACCTACTCAAATGCAGATAGACTGAGCCAGGGTACATGTTGAAACAAGAACGAAATCGGCTTTTGCGCGTTTCGTTTATGTGCTCGACGCGTTCTGGTATTGCTGCGAATGCCAAAACGCGTTCTGGCTTTTCTCAGAAGGCCAGTACGCGAATTATTCAACAGCTTCGCTTTCGGGTAATCGTGAGAGATCCAGGACGTGTCCTGGTCTATATACAACGGCCAGAAAGCGATATTTCGGAAATTGGCAATTTGCTGGTGGCCAGAACGTGTTTTGGTCGTTTTCTTAGGCCATTGGCCGAAATCGGTGTTTGATCCTAACATATCTACTAAGAGAGCAATTCAAAAGTCACCTTAAGATACCCTTTCTTGTATTGTTATTTTTCAGGGATCTCTGGACCTTTTGGCCAAATCCATAACTTATGATAATTAATTTTATTAGGTATTTGTAAAGGTAGGTACAGTCCATCATTCTGTGACGTCTCGATTCAGTATTTATGAAAGTAAGATTGAATTGAGGTTTTTGTGAATCTGAGAATTTCGATTATTTAATGTACCTACCGAAAAAACTACAGAATATGCGATTGAATATTGACAGATAAAAAAATAATAGATGCATTATCATCAAATATTCATGATTATTATTAACAAAATATTGAATTGAAAATATAAAAACAAAATTCAGAAATATTTATATCAAAAACAATCAATTCGAAATACGAAGGTTCTGGTTCTGGATAGTTTTAGATATAGTTATTTAATTCAAATTATTATCATTTATGTAACAATATTATTGGTCAATGTCATCATTTTACTCTTATAATTTGAGAACTACTATATTTTTAGTACCAAATTTGACAGAATTGTTAACACTGGATTTGTAGAAGGTTTCAAAAATCAAAAATAAAATACTCATATAATTTTTATATTTAATAGACTTTACTTAATTATCGGAATAAAGGCAACATTGGCCTATTGTCTTACATAGGAACTTACCTAACTAAATCCATCCATGCGTGTTTGCGTAACAAGCCGTGACTTTATCTTCTACTTTTACAAGCTTTTTTTTAACTTGCAATGTATGTATGTATGTTGGTTTATTTAAGACAAATCTTGCAACTAAATTTTAAAGTAGTTGTCCCCAACCGATTGAGCTGAACTTTTGCATAAACGTTTAGTTTGGATGACAATGTAAGATGAGCTAATTGATGCGAAGAGGTAAAAAGGATGCAATAATGATAAAACGTATTACAAATCTTACCTAATAAAAGCAATATATTTAATTTTATCCATCAAATTCAGAAGCAAAATTGGGCCTTTGTTGATTGAAGGTACGGTACTAAGTATTAGCGTTTTTTTGCGATTTATTACTATACTGAAATCATGCAGAAAAAAACTGTTTTCCCTTTAAAACAGAAACCCATTAATAAAAATACATGGTACCTACACATATAAACAAGTATTGTTTACAGTTTTAATCTGATTTAAGTCATAATTCTTCAAATATGATAAAATAATCAAAAAAGATAACCAGAAACTTTACAAACAAAAATTAAAAGGTACAGAAAGGAAATTAGAGACAGAAGAATTAAACATTGAACTAATATCATCGAAAGGTGCTGGGAAATAATAAACGAAAAAAGGGACTAAAAATCAAACTGATAATAAATTGAACGTAAATGATATTAAAATCTATTTTATAAATAAAGCATATGAAATTTACCAAAGCATTGGAAGCCAATTCTCCATTGCTCGAAAAATTCAATTGTTCCCCACATTTTAAATTTAGAGACATTATTTTCAACAAAACTAGGAACATCATAAATAAAATTAAATATAAAAGGTGCGCCGACTTTTACGAGTTAAACATTTTATCGATAAAAATTATTAGGATTATTATTATCGCACCCTTAACAAAGTTGATGAACCAAGCTATAAAATCGTGTTTTTTTCTTATTCCCTTAAAATTGCGAAAGTTGAAAAATTTATCATTCCAGATTTGGAAGAGGGGAATCGACTTCAGATGCTTTTAGTCAACTAGATGATAAGATCGTCGAAGGGTTCGACACAGGCTCTGTGTTCTGCGATCTATATCCTTCTTTCGATTGTGTGTCATATAAAGTCTTCCTAGATAAATTGAAATCAGTCAGATTTGAGGAGAACTTGGTATACCTAGTTAAATCTTTGTTATCGGAACACAAACAATACGTTTACTTAAATAATATATAAGCAATCAAAAACAGGCCAAGGATCAGTCCTGGGGCCAATTTATAATTTATGTTTTTGATTTTCAGACAGGAAATACTGCAACGATTACACAATTTGCAGATGATAAGTCCTTATCACAACAATCAATCGTTAAAATGAAGGAAACTGAATCCAATGCTAATAAATGGTTTATAAATAACAAATTGAAACTTAATATAAACAAAACACAGCATTACTTATTTACACTTAAAAATCTACATATAGATCAAATCAAATCAATCAAATTCCTTGGTTTTCAAGTTTCAAACGGTTGAAAATCTTTCCATAAGAAATTTAATCGATCCATTGCAACCATTGTAATGCACATAGATATACAAAATGTTTTTGAATTACAAAGAAAAACTATGAGAAATATCTTTAAACTTGGCTACCGAGAGCATTTAAACATTCCGTATATCTCACACAATTTCATTAGTCAGATTTGAATTTTAAACCAATTAGTGTTAGAGTGAGAAATATGTGTACGGGAAATGCTAATCGGTGATAAAAGCGCATATGGATGGTTTTGAAACTAAAAGCTAATAAAACAAAAGCGGTTGCATATTATCGCCAAAGGCAAGTTTAGCCATCGAAAAACGTGTCTCTGAAAAGGCTGCCGGCGTGTTAGAGCAACGGGCTCCGAAGAAATGCAAAATAGCAGTTTGCCTGCCCGCTTCAGAACTGCAAAAGCCTGCTTGAATGTCCACATCATGGTAAGTTGCAGTATTTTCACTGCTTGGAGCTGCATCAAGACAAGAGGATTTTTTTAATATCTTCCTCCTGTAGATAATCAATTGTCTTCAGTTGTCTGTTTGAAAATAAACGATTGGAACTATCTCGGATATTAATGAAAGTCCTTAGCCGACGCTGATAGTATTCTTCCAAAAGTGTACACGAGAAGTCTACCAAGGCTGTTGCATTATATGCTTTATTCCTGTTTAAGACAACATCTTTAAACAATCTTACTATTATCTCACTAAAATTGTTAGGGGTTTAATGCATCCCTATAAGCTAATGCCCAATATTCTTTTCTATTCAAATTATTTGTAATATGTTTTACCCATTCTGGATAATCCTTACAATCACAAAAGCACTTTTAAATGCTTTATTGATCGATGCTTTCAGTTTTGCCTGAAAATCTTTGTAAAGTGATTGACGCCGTTCTTTTAGAACATTATTTCTCTTTTCCCAAAGCCAACTCCAAATTGATTGACAAACATGGAACCGGCACAAAAGCGTTTTAAATCCTTCTCAACAGACTGAATTGGGTACGTTAGTTTTAATTAGCTGAAATCCAGCAATGTAGTATTTTTCAGTTTATACTTTAGTTATTATTTCACCTAAAGGAATGTTACCAATTTCACAAGGCGTAAGCATAAATGTGGTTCAATGAATCACAACAAGATGTACAATTCGTGAATACAATGTGTTTAGAAAATGGTAAGAAGTGCGCCCACTGCATAATTTTTGTTACTATTAAAATAGAAAATGGATAATCTTGAAATTTTACAAAAATTACATCTTTATCATAATTTTTTTGTTTTTCTTGTAATTTCTCAAATAAGTAGGTGCCATTTTAGAAATTAAATACAAATTCGGGTGACATTTTACGTACCTTCAAAACACCTTTTCCATGTCGCTGTCCCAAATTAAGTGCTTGCCACTTGCAGTACCAAAAAGATACTGCTCGGTATTTAGGATTAAGCAATGCATTGGCCAACTCAACGCTTCCCACACCATATTTCGATCATTCTAATTTTGATTCATGATATTGAATAGATTCTGTAATCAAAATCGGTCTCAAATTCATTTCTTACTGTACGAATGGGACGTAAATAACCCAGGCTTTCTTCAGATGTCAAACTATGACTGTGATTACTTGAAATTGCACTCTTTCACTTCATACATCGATTCACCTTTACATATGTGTCTTTTTTTCTCGTCTTGGTTGTATGCTTTATGGCAATTTTAAGTTTCGCAGTACAACCAAAATTATTTGATTTACCTTTTGCATTTTTATTTGGATCAACTCTGCGATATTATGTATGGGGACAATTGTATTCCAGACTGAAATAACAATAAAAACTTATCTATCTACTTAATACTAGCCTAAAGTAATACCAAAATAATTTTCTATCTACTTACCTGCATATTATCCTTAGATCAAGGAAAATATGTTGTTTAACGTATGTTGGACTTTTCCAAAGCTTTTGACTGTCTAAACAGAAATTTCATATTAGAAAAACATAGCTGTTTTGGCATAAGAGGTACCATTCTAAAGTGGTTCGGATCTTATCTTTATCAAAGAATTATTCTCACCAAGATAGATCAGCAACTTTTCAAAGAATGCGCGAATTGTCTTGATGTTCCTCATGGGTCCGTCTTGGGACCATTAATCTTTCTTCTTTTTGTGAATGACATTCCCAATCATATAACCGCTGGACAAGTAACAATGTTTGCTGATGATAGAGCAGTTACCGTATGTGGAGAAACACTTGAAGAGTTACAGAGAAATGTTGAGACAGCTCTCAATGAAATGGTGCCATAAAAATCGACTTATTCTGAATACGGATAAGATATTCTACAAAAATTTCCATTTGAAAAAATCTGTGCCAAAGAGCTTCTGTAAAAACCTTACATTTAGTAACGACGTTGAGTTACTTGGAACATGGCTTAACTCAGACCTTAGCTTCTCGTCCCAAATAAGTGCTGTTTGTAAGCAGCTCAACAAAGCATACTATGCAATTCTTCAAATTAAACCAATTTTAGACGAAAATAGGCTGTTGAACTTATATTATGCATTTGTAGTGTGTAGTATATAGCTTATAATATTGCTACATGGGGGTTGGCAACTCAATATAAGAGAGTCTTTACATCTCAGAAAAGAATAATTAGATTAATATTCGATTCAAACTAACTAACTTCAAAGTATTAGGAAGTCATCATAACTACCCATCAAGAAGTCGGACATACCAGAATATTTTAACATTGATATTTAAGCACTGAGTTTTTCATCTATCTATATATGTATGAATTTAATTTCAACTGCACTGAATTTAACTTAAACACAGTTTTAACTATATTCTTAACTATTTATGTGTTATGAGTTTGTCATTCTCTTTTTAGCAATAGTTATATTGTTTTAATTTTAATGATTGTCTTGTGTCTATTATTTATATTTGAATGTACTTTCCAACTGCTTTCTTAAGTTTTTAAGTATTATGAACTTGTTATATTCTCATTTTATCTATAACGTTATTGTTTTTAATTTTAATGATTTTCCGTGAAATTTTGACCTGCCTATTGTACTTTGTATGTTATGTGGCCAATAAATACTACAACTACTACTATGTAATGTGGGGTGTTACTTCTGATATTCTTCCATCCACTGTTTAGCATCAGTCTCATTTAATAAATTTGCCCTATATTTTCCTGGCCCTTTTTCAAAATGTTTATAGCGAGATGGTAAATTTGTAGCATCGTCCATAACTGCCATATTATATTACCAGAAAAGCGACAAATACCTAATGGAAACTAAAAACCCCACCTTTGATATGTGCATAAGAGGACATCTGTGGGTACTCTGCTAACCGCACTCTTACCAGTAATCACATTCACAGAGAATGTGAACTGCGATTTCCTCCTAGGCCCTCCTCTGTCCTGTGGTTTCTTGCCACAGTAGCAATGCCAGGTTTTTGATCCACTGTTGGATATGTCCATTAATGTGGCATTTAGCAATTCTGCAGGAGGGCTCTGGCCCGATGATGACCTGGTCCGCTTCCTACTTGGCTATTTGGTCAGCCTTTACGTTACCATAGATTCCCTGGTGCCCTGGGACCCCGGATATGATCGGTCTATTGTGACCACCTAGAGTGTTCAGATCTTTATGGCAATTCCATATCAATCTTTATGTTGTTTGATATGAGTTCAGCGGTTTCTTTCCTATCTGGTACGACTACTGAATATTCTCATTTGAAGTTATATTGTGGGGCCATTTTATCCATTGGCATTCCCAATATTGGATCGGCCTTTATTTCTTTATACAACTCTTCGTAGAACTTACCGTGTTTTTGACTTATCGGTGTAGGTCCTTGTCCTTGCAGTATTCTGACTGACTGATCTGTCTTTCCCCTGGACTATAATATGTAGTTGAGGTAGGTCCAGTATTACTTCTATAGCGGCGGTAGGCGTCGGTCTCATGGCCTCTTTGATACTTAGGCAGGCCTGCATCAGAATATCACTGAGCTCCTTTTTGCCGTGACCTGGACCACCACACTATTGTCCCTTAGGTTATTATAGGCCAAACGACCTGTGTATATAACCATTTGGCCATCAAGGGGTTTAGTCCCCAGTTCTCACCACACATCTGTCTGCACCTTCCTAGAGCAATTCTGGACTTGTCCATGGTTTTCTCAATATGTGAGTACCATGTTAGCTTCTTACCAAAGGTTACCCCAAGATATTTTACTTCCTCAGCTATTGGAATCTCCACCCCGTCAATCTGCACTATTTGTAGGCCTTGCAGGTTTTGTTTTTTTTTTGTAAATGCAATTAGTGTGGTTTTGTGAGGAGTTACTGAGAGTTCTTCCTCCCTACACCAGTCGCTTACTATATTTAATGCCTTTTGGGTACGTTCTGAGAGTGTATTTGGAATTCCTCCTCTTATAGATCATGCTAGATCATCCGGTTACCCCAGAAAATAAAAACCTTTTTCAGACAATCTGACTAGAATAGTGTCTTCTAAAACTGCCCACATAAAGGGTGATAGTACGCCTCCTTGAGGACATCCTCTGCCGTGATGGTTGCCTCTCACAGGTCGAATGTAATTTTGTTTCGATCCACCCTCAGATTACTGGCTCTACTCCTCTTCTTTTCAAACAGCTTGTTATAGATCTGACTGAAGCATTATTGAATGCTCCCTCTATATCCAGAAAGATGACCACTGCCACTGCTATTTTATGTCGTCAATCGCCTTAGATAGCAGCCCATTCAGATCATCCAGCGCTACTTCTGTGGACTTATGGAGCATTGTCTCTTATGAACCTGTCTTCTAGTCTTTCCAGAGTCTTAAGTAGAAAGGTCGTATGGCTGATCGCTTTGTATGATTTGGGCGTATGGTCTAAGATTTGGCCCACCTTTACCTTCCTCTATACAGCCGGGGTGTGTCTCCAAGCTTGGCTAGTTTTGAAGATTTTGTTTAGGTGTGGCCCTAGTACCTCTTTACTCTTCTGTAGTAGCGCTGGATAGATTCCATCGTCTCCTGGTGATTTTAACGGTTGCAATTCCTCTATAGCTCATTTTATTTTATTTGAATTTGCCTGTCCTCTCACTTGGGTCTTCTTGGCTCCTCGCGCTTGTTAATTGCCACCGATCGACCTTGATATATTTTGGCTCCCGGGAAATGTGCTTTTGTAAGCATCTCCAAACTATCCTCGGCCGTTTCTGCGTAGTTCCGTCAGCTTTTAATTTTTCAATTTTTTTTCGTAAAAAATGTTTATTACACACTTTTGAGTGTAAAGTTAGTGTGGATTCATGCAGCATCAAGTAAGAATTATCGAGTAAAAAGTATCAAATAACAATTACAATTGACAAGAATAAAAATGTAGCATTCATGCACTCAAATTAGGAATTAAGAAGTAAAAAGTAAGCATGCGCACAAGTCTGACATCCGCGGTATTCATTTTTCAAAATAAACTCTGTCCCCGCTGGAAAACTGACAACAAGTGTTTAGAATTCCAAAATTTCAATAAAAATGGAAGAGACCGAAACATTTTTCAGGGTACCCAAAGAAATACTCAAATATTTCAAAAAGTGAGGTTATTTACATCATCGTTCTGACCAATCCGCGTTCACCTAGTTCAATCAAAGTAAGAACGTTAAAAGTTGGCCAACTTCCACTTCTTATTTGTTAATTGATAATTGTTACTTGGCTGCATGAACACTCTCATTGAAAAATAAGAAGTTCAACTTTTACTTGCTATTTGTAATTGTTAATTGATACTCGTTAATTTGAGCTGCATGAATCCACACGAAAATCCTTAAACGTTCACTAATACCAAAGATGATAGTACTTATCCGATTACCCACGTATATTCTTTGCCTGTACTTGTTATTATGTAGAGATCTTAGAATATCGCTGCGGAAATGCGCATAAGTATTTTAGATTTAACCATTTTACCACCGCGTAACTCAGAAACTGTAACTGTAAGGAAAAAATGTTAATTATAAATGTGGCTGCGATTGTCTTTCACGTGGTGCCCAGAGATTTACAGTTTTCGAAAAAAATCGCCCCCTCCACATAGCGGAAATACACATATGTGAAATTTTGACATTTCTCAAGTTTCCTCTTTCAAATGAATCAAAAATCATAAAAATCGGAGTATGTTTACTAAAAAAGCAGTCGAATTGTATACCTCCTCCTCCTCCTTCAGGGTTCGTTGGTCAAAAAACGGCAAATATATTGAGTTTGTATGTGTTGCTGTGTATGTGCCGTTTGGGCTCTTCATAGAAATTTCTATGAGGCTCTTCACTATTCGAGATATCCCAACCCAATTTTGCACACTTGTTTATCATACCTCAGTCAAAGTACTCACAAATATTCAGTGCCCGTGGGACTCTTTGTGGTGGGTTCCGTACCTGAAAATATATTATATATTACTCTAGGGCTGGATTTTGATGGTCTTTTTACTTTTTACCATGTATGAATGTAGAATGTTATTAGATAATGAACTGGTTGTGGCTGTAAGTGAGACTGGGCCTCCTATTATTGTCTCTCTTGGTGCATGTCTGTGATGAATGGATCTGTGTTGGGTGTTAAAACTGGTTCTACGTGTTAGTAGGACTCTGAGGTAGAAAGGTTCCATACGTAAGACTTTCATGACTTTATGTTCTTGTACCACAATCTAACATGGCGTATGCCCGAGAAGTGCCGGGTAAAACAGCTAGTAGTAATAATAAAACAGAAACGGGAAACGTTATTCACAGGGTATTAGGTTCTAGTCCTTCTATTGTTAAATAAGTCGAAATGTTCTTCTAAAAATACATTTACTTCACTCTCCCTAGGACTCTATGAGGTTACAGAAATAGTATGCAATAATTTTTGTTTGTTCAAGCGTCCATGTTTGTTTTATATGTTTTGAATTTGTTTTTGTCTAGGAACCATACTGATTATTGGAATTTGTAGTTTTGTAACTAATTGTTAAGGGTCTGTACCGGCTCATCTGGTAATCTTACATCTAGAATATCATCTTTTTGAATGTTTTCGGAAATGGGACCTAAGTCAATTTTTATATTATTTAAGTCTAAGCCCTTATGTTTTTCTAATCCCCCTTGAGATGCATGAAGCAACAATTTTTATATTTTTGCTGTCTGATAGGAACTATCGGACAGTCTATAAAGATTAGAATGTGTCTGAAGGGTATGCCCCCATGAATCTAAATAGTTTTGCCCCATGAATCTAGATAGTTGTTAAAATTCACTCTCTGAAAATTAAAGTAACTAAGTTAAAGTTTTAAAATGTTTGCGTAATCTCGTAGCGCTTATGGATTATGGATTTTCAGTACCACTCTTACTGGCATGTTTATACAAAACTATGGTACCGTCTATAAAATTATTGCCTGATGTATGAAATATATGGTCAAAATTGCATATATTAAGAAATCAATCAATCAATTAATTAAGTCAGGGAATGTCAAAACTCAAATGCAATATCTTATCAATATTTTTAAATGAAACACACTGTATTTTATATCATGGACAAAAAGTACTATCATTTTAGTTATATTTTTTTTTAGATAATCCCTAAACCTAAAATAGCAAGTTTCGGAAATCTTTAAAATGTTCTCAAAATCTTAGGAATGCCTATCATTATTTGTAATCCGTTTGGATGGAAATGAAATAAAATTGAAAATTATAATAAAGAACTATTAATAATTAATAAAAAAAATATTTACAACTATCCAATATCAATTTTCCGTATCTCTAGCAATGTAAGGCAATATTATGTCAACTGAATAAAATAATGATGGAAATGTTCGAGCAAGAGCAATATTAGGCCGGCTGTGAAAAAATACATACAAAATATAATTTAGTTGTCAGATAATCATTTAGTCATTTAAAATAATATTAGGAGAAATTTTCCAACAATCATAAAAAAAAGATTTGAAAAGTTACTGCAAAAATGCAGATAACTGAAAATCTACACAGAGTTCAAAATGCAACATAGCGATAGTAATACATCGTTACCTGACAAGTGAATTATATTTTTATGCTATTTTTTCACAGCCTACTTAATATGACTGACTTTTGCTCGAGCATTTTCAACAATAATATTAAAATTAGCTATTTTATTTTATCAAGTAGGTACAAATTAAGTTGATTAAGTGACTTGGATTCCTATTGATACTGAAAATTGATATAAGGTAGTTAGTAGTTAGTACTGTTTTTTTAAATAATTTTTAATAGTTTCTTAAATATTTTTTGCTAAATAATGTCTTATTTTCATTTAAACAAATTAAAGGTTATAATAATAACATTTAAAGAAAAAAATAAGTATCTTCGAAACTGTTTTTTCAAGTATAGGGAATATTCAAGAGAACTGAAATTTCAATGACTGTTCTTTTCGCTCATGAAATAAAATACATGGTGTTTATATTGAGAAAATATGTCATTTGAGTTTTTACACATCCTGTACAAAATTTACCATTACCATACTTAATGAATAATAATAATAATATTGATCTGTCATCTTGTTAGAGAACATCCTGTGCATTTCCAATTAATTTCAAAATTCGAAGCTTGAGGGTGTAATTCCTGTGATAACACACTTATCGAACTTGGACACACTAGAAAATCACCCTATATATGGCCATACTCAATAGTTTCATTATTATATTACAGGGCAAATGTTGTTAAAAAAATATTCAATAGATCTATTTTTTTAATAAAAAGTATTCTTTAATTCGTATGTTCAAGCTAATGAATAGTTTCTTATAAAAACATCTGGTGTGACCATTTATTTCTTTTCATTACGTCAAGATTTCAAGATGAACAAGAAACGTCATATTGAATTCTAACATAGAAGGAACGATTTAGCAAGAATATGAGAAAATATTTAGAAAATTTGACAATTCATAGCATTTGAGTTAGAGAGTAAAAATAATGGAAAATAAAACTTTCAAGTAGTATTTATTTCCCATAAAAGAATTATGTGTATGTTTCAAAAAAGATCGATTTCGATTCAATCAATCGATTCAAGAAAATATGTTTTATACATATTATTATTATCAAATTTGTTCCATGCAGTTGCTCTTATGTATATCGAATAAAATTTCCCTGAAGTATCTGTTAGTTGAATTTCAATTGCATTTAAAAAAGTTTAGTGTATAATAAAGGCATATCTTTTATTTATTTTTGAGATGTTTATATAAATTCAACAGACAGACATTCATATACCTATTATGATCAGTGCCATAAATTCAACAAAATTTTAGTATACATCTCAACTGGACCTTTGCAGAAAATAGTATTAAATACCTACCATGATACCATTTTTATTTAGATATTCTTACCTCTGGTAGTACTAGTTAAAGAAAGAATATAAATAAGTGCATTAATATAATGATGTAGGAACAGAATCACTGCTTTGCCGAATCTGGACGGCTCAGGTTTGATGGTACAAACATAGATTACATTTACAAAAATGAATTCTTTAGTTTTCCAAACTATGGCCGGTAACGTTTTTTTTACTTGTTATGGATTTTGATGGGAAATAAGTGAAAATATCAAGAAATATCCTCACTCTAATGTTATGGAGATACGTAGCAATCAGAAAAGCAATTTTAAAATCCAGGTCCGTATAATTTTTTAGTTGGTGATGGTTGTAAAGACGAAACGTTGTATCAAAAAATATTGAGCACAACTGGATGCAACAAAAAAAAGTTACTATGGACAAGTGCTTTTGGCTTTTCAATTCGTTGCATAACAACCAAGTTAAGTATTAAATAAATAACAAAATGTGAAAATTTGTTTTTCCCGAAAATTCTCAAAAACGAAAAATGATACTTCAAATTTCTTTATGGCATACCATCACACATTTCGCAACGTTGCCCCAAAACCTTCTTCGTAGCTCTTACGGTTTTTGGTGAGCATCGAATCTGCATAACCCTATATACATAACCGGAGTACATATTCCCGAAGAGGTATAGAGACCTGTGCACGGGTCCAGCCACAGAAATATAATAAAGACTATATTTCTATGGGTCCGGCACAAACAACAACCATGGTTCTGGCGGAACTCGAACCCGCGCTCACGATGTGCTCTCGCAGGCTACGAAAGCATTTCCAGCGCCTTAACCCAAAGCCATCGTGATATCCGGTGTCCCACTAAGGTCAGTGAGGAAAAATTTTCAAGCAAACGGCTTAAAGAAACTCAGCTAAAATATTTTCAAGTTTCTAAAATGGCCGTTAGGTGGCGTAATTACCATGGTATAAATTAAAATTATTTTTTCTCAAGAAATCGATTCATTAAAGTATTGTTCGCTCATTTCAAAAATAATGTGTTCGTAAGTTCACACCTTTACTCCCTGAGGGCGCTAATTTGCCAATATTCAGTTCTCATCTTTTTTTTGTAAAAAACTAAATGGCGCCATACATTTTTTTATTATTAGTCTTAAAGTCCATATAAATAGCTACAATTTAGCGAAAACCGAGATACAATATCATTACTCGTTATTGAGTTATTGTAAAATTCATATTTTTGTTGTGTTAAGAAAGTAGTAATCATTATCTCTACCTATTTAAAGATATGTTATTGTTGCTTATTCAGTGAGTGTGCACTGAGTAAAAAAATAATATATCCTATTCCTTTAGGTACTTTAATCATAATATCCCTAAAGTTTTTGATAGTTGCGCAATTTTAGTTTGACGATAGACCATTGGATTATCTTTATTTGTAAGCGTAAAATCAATTCTTAATAAAAAAATAATTGGGGCCATAAAAACAAATGGTTTTTTGATCGAGAAAAAAAACGAGAAAAAAAGTAATTATCTATTTAAGCAATATTAGTGGATTAATAACAACATAAAATAAAATATGAAAAAATTATTTAATTTAATTAATAATTTTAATAATATGGACATGAAAATCACGTCAACTTCGGCTGTCGGGAAGAGTGTGTGTGAATGTGTACTGTGGGTGCTTCGTGCTTCTTATAAGATTGCACCGTTCGCTACTGCTCATAACAAAAAGTAATGATAACATTCTTTTCTTCCTATTTTCCAACAATAACAGAAACACATTTTTTTTTTATTTTCTTTCTAGTCAGTCTATAATTATTTTGCTTCGTTTGAGATTACATTTTACAATAATTCAAAAACGAGTAAAGATATCGACGGGCGGTTTTCGCCAAAATGTAGCTAGCTGATATGGCTTATAAGATCCATAATAAAAAATGTATTGTGCCATTCAATTTTATTACAAAAAAGGACCTTATGAAATCTAGGTTCAATTTACAAGCTATTAGGCATTAATTTGATGTATATATATATATATATATATATATATATATATATATATATATATATATATATATATATATATATATATATATATATATTATTAAATTATAGTACCTACTTACCCATCAACAGTGTGTAATAGAAACCACTTGATTTGTTGTAATTTATCCTGTTTGTTCATGTTACTAAGTACTATTTGATTTGTGTAGTAACAGAAAAAAATGATTATTCCTAATTTCGAATAAAAATATATAATACATATTCAAAAACATATGCAATATGCAACTAACATTACATGAAACCAGCCTACTTGATTGCATATAGTGCTTAACCTAAAAACAAATGTCTCCTTCCCTTCCAGGTAGCCGCGGCGGCACAAGACATCGAACGCGGAATTAAGCCTCCAATAGTAGAAAACGACGAAACAAACGTCGTAAAGCAGACGTTCAAAGCCAACGAGATTCCGTTAAGACGAAGAAGACCCGTCCGCGCTGTATTGAAAAGGATGGCTGCAATAATTTTAGCAGCCGCTATTGCGGTTGCCATCGGGTCAGTGATTTGTTATTATTTAGGGTGGTTAGCCCTTGTGCAACTTATACTTGTTGCAATAGTGGCATACCTTGCAGCAGGGAAATGGAGGTGGTTTTATGTGGCTCTCTTGACAGCCCCCAGAGATTTGAGGTGAGTTTTTTTTCCTTGTTGTCGGTTGAGGTCAAGGATCTCTCTTACAGATGTAGTTCATGACCTAGTTACCTGTTTCAATTACAGAGTGGTTCATAACTGCAGTCATCCTATGTATTTTTATAAGAAAACATAGAAATGTGTTGAAACTAATTATTCAGAACAAGTTACAGAATAGTTGTTATGTTTTCCATATTCTGGATTCTTGGTAACTACTACCTACTAGTAGACTAGTAAGTAGGTACTAATTGACTAGTTGAAGTAGTATATCTAGGTACCAGAACTATCAGTTTTATCCGAAACTGTCACTTCATTACCTCCAGACACAGTCTCTTATTAAGAAAAAATCTAGACTCAATTTCATTATATAAACCGTTGACCTATACCTAGTTACGAACTTAAATTAATGACTAATTCGCAATAATTATAAAATTAATTTCAAATTTGCAATTTGTTATTCCTTATAGGTAATAACAGACTAAATAATTTATTTTCATCTTTGGAGTAGAACTGTGATGTAAAAAACGTATTTCCGACTACCTAATTGCGATAAATAATTCTTATTTAGTATTTATACAATATAATAACAAATCGACAAAGTTGCATTTGTAAATTTGAAAATATTTCTGCATTCATTTCTATGAAATAAAATGTGTACCTACTAAATACCTACAGAATGACTACTAGAAAAGACGCTCACGTTTCATTTTGAGTAAGTACAGGCATTGCAAATATGTGATGATAGTGAATAGTGATGTATTTGCATATATTCCCAATCATATAATCAGTTATTCAAAGCCTCCATAATCAGATATTAGATCATTATAGAATATATTTTTTCAAGAAGTTAACAGAACCATTCCTCATAAAATTCTACCCGTAAAAATATTTTTTTTTAGAAAAAGGCAACAAGAATGGGTGGATATATCACTTAGCTCTAACCTTTGAATATGGAATCTGCCATGAATGCTTGTTAAGTGCGTACCTAGTCATTGCCATTACCAGACATCATTTAGTACGCATACAAAAATATTACATATTCACTTAGGTATAGGGAAAATCAAATGAATAATCATTATCGTTGCAACAGTGACTGCAATTATTAATTATTATGACTTTATTTTTGATTGTAGCAAATCCCTTACGTAGGTACATATTATACACTGTGGGCAAAATCAAGTTAGAACACATTTTAACATATTAGGTATATTTTTTTGTTTTCAAGCCAATTTCAATAAAATTTGGTCACAGTACGAATTCTTCAATTCTTGAATGGCTGCTGTTATTTCGTATAAGGATGGCACTACAGGGCCGGATCTACGGCAGTGCTATTTTTGTCGTTGCCATAATAAGCGGTTGTTATAGTAAACATGTTTTGAGCACAATCTGACCATTAAACATCGAGACACCAAATAAGAATAAAATAATACAAACGAAATTGAAAATATTCCTTTGTTACAATTTTTAGTAGAAGGCTGCATAACGCAATGTCAACTGCAAGGCGTCATAATGTCAGTAATGTGTTATTCAAGTTAGCCGTGGAATACCTTGTCAATGTCATGTTTTTGAAATGGTCTTAAAATTTGAGAAATTATAATAATCATAAATATAAATTAAAAAGTGAAAAATTTTCAAAAAATATTTATCAATAAAAATAAACTTGTTTTACCAAAATTCATTGAGAATATGACTACCTTCACTATTGACGACTTTTTGCAACCTTCGCCGCCACTGACTTAATCACCGTCGCTTACTATTGCTACGACAAAAATAGCACTGCAATATAAATTAAGCCCTAGATCCGTCCCTGTGGTGTCATACTTATACGAAATAACAGCAGCCGTTCAAGAATAGACGAATTCGTACCGTTAAAATGTGTTCCAACTTAATTTTGCACCTCTATAAACCTGGCAAACCCAAGTCATCAGAATTGAATTAGGTGCATTTTAGGAGCTATTTAGGTGCGCAAATAATAAATTAGGTGCACTTACGATTTTCGAAGAATTGACGAAAAACAATGGGTCTGCTAGGTTTTTAAAAGCTAGCAGACCAGTCAATCCAGATTTTTTTGTTTTAATTATGGTGTCAGAATTAAGTGCTATTTAAGTGCTTTTGAAAAAAAAAATATTTGATAATACGAGAAATTCAAAAAACATAGAATAGAATATTTCAGGGAAAGATTTTTTTTCAAACTCTGGGTCTTCCAGGTTGACATATTTTACTAGGTCTGCCAGCTAAACATTTTTCATCAGAATTGATGAAATGAATTGATAACAAAATTAGGTGGTTTTCAGGTACTATTTAGGTGCGCAAATAACAAAGTAGGTGCACAAACGATTTTCGAAAAATTGATGAAAAACAATGGGTCTGCTATAGGTATTCAAAAACTAGCATACATGCCTTTCACGATGTTCTTTTTTTCTATTAGGTTTGGTGTAAGAATTAAGTGCTTTTGAAATCCTTTATAAATTATTTCATAATACATCAGTGTTAGTGTTGCCGCCGAGACGAGAGATTCACGCCTCTCGTCTCGTCTCGCCCTCTCTCGACGAGACGAGAGAGATATTTACTCTCGACTCTCGAATAAAAGCTCGAGACGAGACTAGAGAAAGACCCTCTCTCGTCGAGATTCTCGTTCTCTCGTGCAAAAAATCACTTTCGTTTGCTTGAAATCAGATAGAGAAAATCCAAAATTGTACTGGTGATGCTTATTAACGTACTGAACTTCTTTTTTAGGAATATTTATAAGCGGGAAATTCTAATTTTCTTTTCAAGCTTTTGGCGTAATTTTTTTTATTTAAAAATCTGTTATTTAAAGATTTTTTTTGGTTTTGAACGTTTCTTTAGTGAGTAAGATTCTGAAAATCACATATTTTTTTAACTTCTAACTTCATTTCATTTTTTACTAAAAATTGACTTACTTAAATATTTTATCAGACCATTTGATTCTCTGTTAACGGCATACAGAACATAAAAATACAAACAAGTACAAGTAAGATATAATACAATACAAATATAGATACATGACGTGTGCACTTATCTCCTTTAAAAAAATACAATTTTTGAACAATAATTTTTAATTTGAAGACACAGAAATATAATTGCAACATATAACATAAAACATTATTTATGAACAAAAAATATTATAATTATCGAAAAATAGTTTAAAATTATACCTACATATTAGGAAAAATTGAAAATTCCAAAATATTTATTTATTAGCAAATATCTTTCTTTAAGGCTACACGAATACCAAGTATTTATACCTAACAGTGTTCTCGGGGATTCTTCATTAAGACGGTTCCTGTGTTTTCTTATTTGAGTCCTGCTTTTGAAAAGAGTCTTTCGGCAGGAACACTGGTTGCAGGTATGGCGAATACGTCTCTAGCCATTCCAGAAAGATTTGGAAATATTCCTTTATGGGTAGCCCACCATTTTAAAATATTGGTATCTCGACTAGCTCTTTCTCCAAATATCTTTGAAATTATGCTCTTGCTACGTCTGTATTGTTGAAGGTCGTTTTTTATATAAGCCAGCCATAAATTCATCACTACTTAATAATCATGAATTCATATTCATTTCCCATGATTGCTACATTTTGTTTATATATTTGTATAGGTATATTATAATATCCAACAGTTTTAAATAAATAAAGCGATGCAAAACTTTTCCACAGCTTTCATTCCATCGGTATTGACGAGGTATTTTAGTAAATGTAGGTATTTACTTTTTTATTTATTGTATATATGCATATAGTGTATATCCTAGAATGGACTTAACAATTTATTTTGGAAATAAGCATATACCATAGATAAGATTCACCTTGAAAGAGGAATTTTATACAGGGTGTTTCAAAAATGTTTCATAGTTGATATAAAGCACGAGAGGCGAGAGACGAGACGAGAGAAAGGCTATCTCCAGCGAGAGAAGAGTCCCCTCGTCGAGACGAGAGAGCCATTTTTGACCGACGAACCCTGAACGGAGGAGGTATACAATTCGAATGTCTGCTTTTTTTTTGGTTCGTGCGCGCCTTTTATATAGTAAACGAGCTCCGATTTTGATGATTTTGGATTCATTTGAAAGAAGGGGATTGAGAAATGGTCCCATATTCATAAAAACGTAAATCCGAAATATCCTTCCCTCCGAAAAACGCCCGCGAAGGGGTGGTGGGGCGAATTTTCTCGAAAATCGAAAATCAGAGTTGGTATAATTAAAGATAGGACAATATCCGGAAACGTTTAAATTGAACATTTTTTCAAAAGTGTTACGGTTTTCGAGATAGACGCATGTTAAATATGTATTTTTGCTATGTGGAGAGGACAATTTCTTTCGAAAATTGAAAATTTTTCGATACTACATGAAAGATATAATTATTTGTAGCAACATTTATAATGAACATTTTTTCCTTAGAGTTAAGGTTTTCGAGTTAAATCGGTGTTAAAATGGTAACAACTAAAATATTCAAGCGTATTTCCGCAGCGATGTTCTGATATCAACATTAATAACAACTACAAGCAAGCTGGCAAGGAATATACGTGGGTAATAGGATAAGTAATATCTTCATTGATATGGTATAGTGAAAGTTCAACGATTTTCGGGACTAATGTTAAGCTCAAAAGTGTGAAATAAATATTTTTTACAAAAAATTGGACCGACGTTATTAGTTGATACACTGAAAAGTATAAAATAATATTACTTCTATTGGTGATGGTACTTGTGAAGTTGGTGCCAAAAGTTAAAATCTAACTGCAACTGCACAACTTCAAAAGTACCATCACCAATAGAAGTAATATTATTTTATACTTTTCAGTGCATCAACTAATAACGTCGGTCCAATTTTTTGTAAAAACTATTTATCTCTCGTCTTGTGTCGCGGCAACACTAGTTAATTGATTTGTCAAGATTCTATTTCACTTCATTGCCCAGTTTCGACCGTAATTTATAAAGTTTAATTTTGGATATTATAGAGGTTTTTTCCATCGAAGAGTATGCTTCGATACTTATTAGATATTTTTTTTTTATTTTTTATAAGAATTATGAACAAAAATGCGATAGTTGAATGAACCTGCGTATGAACTCTTTCTTAGAACGCCAACCACTGCACCATCAGAGCATTGGAATTGACTATGTGAGAATCGATAACTATAAACGGTTGCTCGACGTAAATTTACTTTCTTTAAATTAATTTACCTATTTGTAACACACATTATATATTAATTTTAGCTTTCTGCACTCCTCCATATATACCTAAACTATGCGGAACCACATATTCGTCCCTGAGCTCAGTATGCTTAGAAGAGGTCCAAATTATTCTCTTCACGTATTAATATCTGATATCTGAGCGACGGAGCTCGGGTAAAGCAAAAATTAGGGTGGGTCTATAAGAGTTACTTGGTAAAAAATGTGCATATTAGGTAAATTTCTTATAGAAATGTACCTATGCGATCGTTCACACTTTTTAATTTCAACGGCATGTTGTTATATGTCTATAAGTTAGGATATATATATATATATATATATATATATATATATATATATATATATATATATATGGGATATTACGAAATTTGTTAACACGATAGAGGTCGCAGTTTTGGAGGTATCAAGTTCAAATTTGCTACAAAAATCAATGTCTCAAATATCTCGGCCGAGTTCGTTATTAGGCAATATTGGGTAAGTAGTTTCAAAATGGCGACCGTTCAAACATTTAAAAAAAATATCAAAAAAGAGCCGTAGTGTAAATATCATCAAAAATAATTTTAGGTTATATATGTAATCAGTAACTACAACTTTTGTTCCAAGCAATTTGCCTTAAAATGCACAGATAAAAAAATAAAAATTTATAGAAAAAATAAGAAATATTGATAAAACATGAGCAGTCAATATAAATTTGATGTAATTGTACATTTTCTGGAGATCTTAATATAGACCTTGATTAAAAAAATATATAGTATATTTATTGAATAGAAATAGACGAAAAAAAAATCTGCCTTGAAGTGGACTCGAACCCTGTCTGCTTTATATTCAACAGCCAAAACAAAAACCTCTAACCTCAAGGCTATGACAATTTTATTTAATAACATGTAGGTATACCAATGAAAAGGTTGTTAAAATTTCAATTTAATGAATCTTGAAAAATTTACCTTTCCGCTGACTACAGGCCATCGGGTTTTTTTTTAATCAGGGTCTATATTAAGATCTCCAGAAAATGTACAATTACATCAAATTTATATTGAGTGTTCATGTTTTATCAATATTTGTTATTTTTCTTTATTAATTTTTATTTTTTTACCTGTGTATTTTATGATAAATTGCTTTGAACAAAAGTTGTAGGTACTGATTATATCTATAACCTAAAATTATTTTATTTACACTACGGCTCTTTTTTGATAATTTTTTTAAATGTTTGTACGGTCGCCATTTTGAAACTACTTACCCTTGTAGCAAATTTGAACTTGATACCTTCAAAACATATATATATATATATATATATATATATATATATATATATATATATATATATATATAAACTTTTGAAACAAATGTTTTTTTGGACTAACTTATAGACATATAACAACATGCCGTTGAAATTTTTTCGAAATTCAAAAGTGTGAACGATCGCAATAGGTACATTTCTATAAGAAATTTACCTAAAAATATATAGTTATATTATGAAAAAGAAATAGGCGAAAAAAATTCTGCCTTGAAGTGGAACGCGAACCCTGTCTGCTGTATATTCAACAGCCAAAACAAAAACCTCTAACCGCAAGGCTATGACACATACGGCAATTTTATGTAATAACATGTAGGTATACCAATGAAAAGACTACAGGCCATCGGGATTTTTTTTTAGTTAAAATTAGTTGCAATGGGTAGATCGGTAAATATCGCTTTTGTCGTTCACATAACTCATAAGTTACAAATATCGAAATAAATATGAAAGTGTCCAAATCGAATTGTATTTCCAGTAGCCTTCAATTCCATACTGAAATTATCGCAATCTATGGAGCCATTCTAGAAATTGATAGTGTGTACTTCGAGGATTGCACCTACTGAAAATGGAAGTATTACCAATCAGTTTCTCGGCCCCGAAAAGCTCTTTCTGCAAATTTTTATCGAAATCTGCCGAGCCATTCTAGAAAAAGCTTATAGCTTCGAGGGTGTTTTTCTTCACAAAAACCACCTAAATAGATAAACTTGAAAAATGAAGCCTTATCTAAATACCAAGTTTCATCAAAATCGTTAGAGCCGTTTCCGAAATAGAATTTACATATACGGGGTATCCCAACAGTGCCTGTTTGCTCGATATATCAATTCAATGCTGACATATGAAAAATAGTCTTTCATGAAAGTTATACGGTACGAAAAAGTTTACGTTCTGAAAATAGTTGTAGGTGAACAGGGAGTTTAATTTTTCCGTAATAGCAAAAAATATTTAATTAAATAGAACATCTAATTGTTTTTTTTTGTGATGGTCCTTCTTTCCCTACTCAGCACTAACTTTTCTACCCGCCACAATGTGCTGATGCAAAGTTATTAATTTTTTTCGGAAAATTGGGGGAGATGCAGGCTCTGAAACAACTGTGATTGGCTATTTCTTCAATGGTCTGAATTTTGTCTGGTGCAGTTACGTAGAGGACACCAAAGCAGCGTTTATTGCTCTGATCATCATTTATGTTCGTACAGGGAGCTTGTATATCAGTTTGTTTTCGCATTATAACATAAATTGGTAACAATTCTTGGATTATTCGTGTTTTTCAAATTATTTCTACAAAATTAAAGAAATATTTGCTTAATTTTCCAAGTTAGAAATAAAAGAAACGAAAATACTTAATAGCTTTTAAATGTCTTCTACCCTGTTTAATACATTTTCTCATCTAAACTATAAGAGATCTTTAATTAGCATTTTTCTGGAATTCTTCACCAAATAATAAAAAACGAAACGAAATAATAAATTTTGACATTTGATCACGGTCTGTCGTAAAATTTGCTTGAAAATTGTGTTTACTCATTATGAATTATACAAAGAAAGAGTTTATTGGAATGGTGTATATTTTGGGCTCTGGCGAAGAAAATTGTTGGCTTTCAGTGTGAATGCTGCAAAATATCCTGAAAAAGGCATCCAGAAGTAAAAGTTCTAAAAAATTGAAGAAACGATTTGCGAGAACTGGCCACGTCTAATACGAAAAAAAGAGTCGTGCTAAAACAATATTAACTCATGAGAACCCATTAGCTGTTAGTCTTGGAGTTGTAGCAAATCCTGAGTTGAGTGATGTGAAAATAAGCAGATATATAGAGATATCGAAATCGAGTTGCTAGGAGTTTAAAATCTAACAAATTTCACCCAGTTTTTTTTGATTAGAGTGCAGTTTTGTCGGACAATGTAGAACAATATCACGGAAAATGCAAAATTTCTGAAGAGTGTTATGTTCATTGACGAAAGTACCTTCCAGAGGAACGGAGTTGTTTAATAGGCACAACTATCATTATTACCTATAGTACCGAAAATCCGCATATTCTTCATGTTAATAATTATCAATATAAATGTGGCATTAATGTATGGGGCGTTATTGTTGACAATTATGTTGTCGGTCCATATTTTTTCGAAAGAGAATTGAATGGATAAGAATAGATGGGGCACCAGCACACTTTTTGAGAGAAGTACGAGAGGAGTTTTATATAATGTTTCCTGATAAGTAGAACGACAAGGACTTATTCTGTGGCCGCCGAGATTGCCAGACCTAACATCAATGGATTTTTTTTGGGGAACAGTAAAATCGGAGGACATAAAAACAAAGTATGCCTTTTCATTTGAGCAGAATGAGAGCAAACTTCGTGGAGAGATTGAGAAAATGTATTGAATAGACATATTGAGCATATATTATAAGTGTAATTATTGTCGTTCGTTTTATTTTCCAACTAAGAAAATTAAGCAAATATTTCTAAAATTTTGTAAAAACAATTTGAAAAACAAGAATAATCGAAGAACTGTTGGGAATAAAGTATAACGTGTTGGTATCCTCAGATAGATGATAATTTGAGGTAGGTTGTGAAAACAAACTAATTTACAGGGTGCTCCATTTAAAAAAATCCCATCACAGACTGCCGGACTGCACCGTACCCGCCGGTCTCTACCGTTCTCCCGGTCTTCACCGTATTGTCGGTCTCCACCGTCACCGTACTCCGGTCTCCACCGTACAGACTTAACACCGCAGCAAATCCTCTCCAATATACAAGCCGTGAACATTGCACCAATAGCGCTAATTCACTGGATGTTTCGAGATATAATCTTGACCTTGGCCTTGCAATCACGCCACCCGAGCCCGACCAACGTCCATAGTCGTCAAGATGCTCTGCATACGCCTCCTCGGAATGGCGTCGACACTATATCCCAAACTCGTTACAGTAACAATATATTAGATTTTTCCAATTATCTATACGCCAACGTATATTTTCTTGTCATGGATTACAACCGAGAGTGTTCTAAGAAAACAAATTTTCATAATTGGCAAATGTGAGATCACTTTTTTGTGGAGAGATATTTATGTAATCGTAAACGATATCTTCCAGCCAGACGGCACCTGCAAAATTATTTTTTTATAATATGGATGTTGACTCAAGTTGTAATTTTATATAAATTTATGCTTAATGAATGGTAATATTTAAATATCTAAAATATTTTTTTCGGGACATTTAATTATAAATAATTGAATAAAAATAGATTAAAATGCAATAAAAATAATAAACTTTATCAGGTAACTGCGAACACCAATCAGAGCGCATTACGTCATGGACCGCTAAACAAACTAACCAGCACGTCAGCAGTCATTTCATCGTCATTTATCTTCAAGTGGTTATATGCTTTGTGATTCATTGAAAATATCTCTTACGTTTTTGTCAATAAATTATCAGTGTATTTTTAATAATGGAGGCTGAATTTAGCAAAGCAGACAGCTCTAAGTTGCCAATAATAGATTTGATGGTGGCAAATTTGTTTGCCAGAAATTGGATTATTGTTCTACGGAGATGCTGGCTCTCTTCTAGCTAAAGTTAACCACATTCTCCTTATATCTTTTTTTTTTCGGAACGTAAATAAATAGTTCATCTGGTGTGCTAATCGCTGTGGAGTTACACATGGGAACTGCACAGTATTTAACTTTGTATTAATTTTTCATATGATAATCTCAATTCTCCAACAAATTAACACTGACAAACTGACAAATACCCATAGGAAGAGTACAGAGAGTAATTGATTAGGTTAGGTGGAAGAATAAATATACAGCTTGTTCCTAAATACAGACCATTAGCCTGGCCAGGCCTAAATTATGTCATCAGTCAATATCATATTCCTATATTGTCATTATATCTGTCAATTTTTTGACCATTTTAACCATTCAGAAACACGCTGATAAATTTGTCTGATATAAATCACACAACACCTATATATGACAGATCGTATGTGTTGCTGTTGTTAACGAGCCGTGATGTCTTTAAATCCGTGAATGATTTGCGTCTTTCAGCAGAAATTATTTTTTTTTTGCTATTAAAATATTATTATCAAGGTTCGATCTAAAAAATACAGGAATTCGAAAAATTGGTCAACATCCCTATTCACGTTTATAGAAATCTATCTAATAAATTTTGCGATTTCCTGAAATTCACTTTCATGAAAATTGATCGTTTTGGTTGTAATCTATGAAAATATTCGGTCATAAGCTTTTTAAATAATTAATGGGAATAAACTAACAATTCTGTCAATTTTTACTCTACTGAAGTCTGAAGAGCAAATAGAATCCTGGGTGATTAACAAAACACTAAACGCCATTAGATTAAAAACCCCTTCACATCTATTTTTCTAAATGGCGCCCCGAATTGTTGATGGAAAAATAGAAAAAATGTTTGTTTTTGACCGATTTCCCAAACGGAGGAAGTATACAATTCGACTATTTGTCTGCTTTTTTATATATGTTCGCGCCTTTTGCATAGTAAACGTGCTCCAATTTTCATGACCTTTTTTCATATGAAAGAGGTCTACTGAGAGTTGCCCCTAAAAAATCGACATTCAACATGCCCTTTCTCCTAAAAACTTTTCAGAAAGGGCGCGGTTGCGGGGTATTTTTTTCGAAAAAGACCACAAAATTTAAGAAGACACCATATCCGGCAACGTTTAAATTGGAGAGTGAAAAAACACGGTTTCCAAGTTGCAGTGTAGTTATTTCCACGATATTTTGAAATCTCTGAATAAGCATAAGCAAAGTACCTACTATCTTCTTAGATATACGATTTTGATTCACTTAAAAGTGTGAAATAATTTTATATACATATATATATATATATATATATATATATATATATATATATATATATATATATATATATATATATATATATATATATATATATATAAGGACCAACTTGATTGGTTGGTGCTCTAAAAATATTCTATCTCTTGGAGCTGGTACTTTTGAAGTTGGTGCCGAAAGTCTTTACAATATTGATAAGAGTACGCACCTTTGACGATAACATTCAATTTTATGAGACTAGTACGTGAAGTATTTTTTTCCGCCAGCATCATGAATAACGACTTTACTTACTTTTTTTAAAGTAATGACGATTCGCACTCGAGCAGCATTCAATTTTTCTACTGTCATATAATCAAAGAAATAACGACTCTATGAAATTTAACTTCCAAGGCAGGTGTTGCAAAAATGACGTACTCTGCACGTGAGCAAAGGGCGAAACTAACAATTATGAAACAACATTTTCTTCTAAGTATGTCATATTCGTTCTCGGAATCGTGTGGTTATATACCAACACTGGTCCTTCAGCGAATATGACTCATATCTAGGCTCATGTTGCAAAATCTCGATTATCGAATATTCGCCCCTTTACGCACTTCTAGCATAAACTACTATTATTTCACCTAAATCATGTAGTCCTAAAACAATGGAACTTTCCAGTCATAATTCAAATTGTTCACTTGTTCTTCATTATAATTATGAAGTTTTTCTGTTCCAGAGCACTCGCAAAATACATAAAATTGTTGATTGAGATCAAAGGATACAACAGAAAAAACCTTACTCTAGCAGATATATTTAGAAAAAATGTTAAAAGACATCCGGATAAAAAATGCATCATTTTTGAAGACCAAGTGTGGACATTTAAACAGGTAAGAATTTGTTACCCTTGACGATTGAAGATAAAACATGTATTTGTATTTTGATTATGTATCAAAAATTTTATGCCATCTCTCAAACGAGTTTTATTTGTTAATTTACGCTGATGTAAAAAAAATCATTTGAATTCCAATTAATAATGGTTGTTATGGCAATTTTCAATCATAATAATTTTGAGAACAATAGACAATAATTGATTTTTGATATTTTATGCACTTTTTAGTTTAAGTTTAAAAAAGTAGAAATAGCAAAATCTATTCAAAATAACGTTCCTATTAATTTGATGAAAAAACGTTGACATGGATATGAGAGAAATAAAACTTCTACTGAACACATTTTACACATTATAGTGAAAATCTTTGTACTCTTTCGAGGCAAGCATTAAATTTCATTTAAAATGTGGTATGGTAACAAACCAGATTTGTGTGAATATCTACTGATACAGTATCAAGTATCAAATGAGTTCTAATTACTATAGTGTTTATACATACAACTTGCAATGACAATATTGCTAGAATTATCATGGGAATAGAAAATACAGAAATTAAAAATGTATTCCACTGAATATGGACATTAATTTTTGTTAAGTATTTTCAATTCTAGAGACACTAGTAAAAATAAAAACACAACGTGAGTTCAATGACGAATTTTGGTTTCATTTCAACTTAACAGGTAGAGGAATACAGCAACAAAATAGCTAATGTGTTCAAGAGTCATGGTTACAAGAAAGGAGATGTTGTGGCTCTATTTTTGGAAAATAAACCGGAATTTATATGTATATGGCTCGGACTCTCTAAGCTTGGTGTCATTACACCATTAATCAATACAAACTTAAGATTGGCTTCCCTTGTACATTCCCTAACAGTAGCAAAAAGCCAAGCAGTCATTTTTGGTACCGAGCTCACTGGAGGTATGTGATTTTATTACAAAGCACGGGGAATTCCATATTAGATACATTTTTAGGTTATCTTTAAAAGTGTAAGTAAGATTCAAAAGAGTTAATAAAGGTAGGTATTATGTTCTGCTGGGGCCAAATTTGGAATGATAAAACAAACATTTAAAATTTGTCGCTCGTTTAAAAGATACCGGGGGATAACATTTTACAACATTGTAACGACCTCACAACTTCTTAATTAGGAGAAATACATTGAATTTTTCATATGAGATTTCATCTATTTTTCGGGGAATACAGGGTCAGTTCAAATAGTTATTAGACCCAACTTTTTTTAAATGTGAAACCCTATGTATTCTAAAAAGTTGCATTTCGGACTTAAAATCAAAATTCAAAGCAGTATAGTTTCTTAGTTATTTTTTATAGACTTACAAAACCACTATGTACTCTCACAATATGAATGCTGTAAAAATCCGTATAAAATCCTTCCGTAAAAGATGTCAGAAGTGTATTGAAAACAACAAAGGACTTGAAATATTCATTGGTATGATATGAGAAATATATTCAATCCTAGAACACGTAGAAGTGAGACAGCTAGCTATGTTGGTGGACATATATCGTGATTTCGAGATGTTTGTGAATTCTAACCTAAACAACGGATAACACAGTAGATTTATGTAATGTATTTGTGAATTGTTATTTTATATAATTGTCCATATTTTATCTGTGTCAGTGTGTGTAACTTCTTGCATAACCAACTTTTACCTTTGCAATGTCACTATAATAATAATTATTAACCTTAACATCAAGTCATGCAACCTCAACAAAGATGTAACTTTCATCAAATGCATGTTACCATTTTATAACGAATTGTAGTTTCCCTGGTGAAGGAAATAAAACGTTCCGAAAGCTTGGACAACCTTTGAAGAGTAATCTAAATATATAGATTTATAGCATAACATAATCTGATAAGTAGTTTCAAAATGGCGGCCGTCCAAAGTTGATACCAAAAATGTTTTGAATTTGTAGAAACGATTGGTAGCTTCAACTTTTTATTGAAGCATTTTCGGAAAGTTCCAATGAGATATAAGCTTGTGTATTCATGACCTACTATATTTATTTTGTATGGAACGCCTACAGGTCTATATTATTTTATATATTTGAAATGTGAGTTTTGGATGAAATCTTGTTTAACTAAAAAATATAGGGTTTCCCATTTGAAAATAAAATAAAGTTGCATCTGGAAACTTTTCAACCTGTATACTCATTCTGTAAACAGAATAATATTCCAAATTTGTCATAGATAAATCTTAAAACTATTCCATGTATGTGTCTTTTTCAATTAAGAAATTATAGAATGTCATCTCTTTGTTTTTAATTTCCCTCTTAGTCTCTTATTTTTTCGAAATAAGAAATATCCTAGGAACGAATCGAAAATGGAATACCCCGCACTCTTTTTTTTTTCAAAGAAATCTTTATTTATACAGGTATGACATACTTGATTAATATTTGAATGTTGACCTCACCTATTCTAAATTGAGCATGTCACTACATATTTGCAATTCATATTTGGTAACCGGATTCAAAATTTGAATTATGCTATGTAATAATGATTCTTATTGACGATGTCTCATAAAAATTACTAGACTAAAATACCAGTAACATTTTGAAATTTTCATAAACTTATAATTAGAATTAACGGTTTGTAATTATTTATTTTGTCTTTGTTGAGTTACTAAATGTTTTTCTTTTTATTGTGTATTCAAATTTTTCCTTTTCTTACAAAAATAGGACCAACTTTATTGGTTTACTGAGAAATTCAAAATACGCAAGGTTAATTTTATTGATGATGGAAATTTTTAAGTGGTGCAGTTGTGCGTAAGTCGACATTAAAATGCGATAATCTTGGGGCGATTATCTATAGCTTGTGATAGATCTCTTGTCTCCGGCATTTTTCAATTCAAATTATTCAAACTTGATTCTACAGTTTTCATCATTATTTCATTCTTGTAACAAGTGAATTTTATGTCTATGTAGTTAATTGCATTTTGTTATTTTCTTCATGGAATATCGGATTCATTGGATTATCTAATATCTAATACAAAATTCAAAGCATTCTTTCCATTTCCAATACTTTATACTCTCAGAATCAGAATACTTGAATCAAAATTTCAACGTGTTGTACATCCAATAAAAAATATGAAAATACGACCAATCTCATTTATGTCATAGTACAATCACAGTCTATTTTAGGTCAATCTACTGAAAAAAAAAAGTTGAAATCTGGTTGTTATAGTTAGTTATAGTATTAAGTAACCCTTACCACTGAGGTGTAGCGTAATTCAGTTTCTAGGGGTCAATTTTCGAGTGTAAATTAAGAACTTGGAAGGAAAAAAAATCAAGTAGAACGCTTGTTGTATCAAATGAAAGGCCTTGTTTTGAGTAATTTATGTATGTATATATTTTTTGTAACCTAAATAATATAAAAGATATTGAAGAAAATTAACCGTAACGAAGTTTTCAAAAATACATAGTTTACTTATAGAGATTTTGATAAAATTATAATCTTTAAATTGCAACAATTTTCACAATACTACTTAGCATGTTCCATACAAATTAATCTTCCACGTGCCTTACATATATTATGAAGAATGATTTTTGGTCCATACTGCTAGGACAAAGTCATTAGGTATATTGAGGACGTGTTCCGTAAAAAAAAACTCTTTTTCATTGACGATAATTTAGTTTTTTGACCGACGAACCCAAACGCAGGAGGTATACAATTTGACTGTCTGCTTTTTTTGGTTTGTTCGCGCGCTGTATATAGTAAACGTCCTCAGATTTTGATGATTTTTGATTTATTTGAATGATGAGACCTGAGAAATGGTCTCATATTCATAAAAACTCAAATCCGAAATCTCCTTCCCTCTGAAAACCGCCCCCGAAGGGGGTGGAGGGGGCAAATTTTCTCTAAAATCGTAAATCCGAGATGGCAGAATTAGAGATAAGAAAACATTAAAATATCCAGAAAGGTTTAAATTGAACATTTTCTCAAAAGAGCTACGACTTTCGAGTTTCAGCGATGTTAAAATTTGAAAGATGTGTATATTCGCTATATAGACCAGATTATTTGTAGCAACATTTATATTGATTTTTTTTTTATGTTGCGGTTACAGTAGTAGTAAAGGTTAAATAAACATATTTTACAAAAAGTTGGACTGATGATTAGTTGGTGCATTGAAAAATACAAAATAATATTAATACTATTGGTGCTGTTACTTTTTAAGTTGTGCAGTTTGCAGTTAGATTGATAACTTTTGGCACCAACTTCACAAGTACCAGCACCAATAGAATTAATATTATTTTGTATTTTTCAGTACACCAACAAAAAATTGCCCCTTCCATATAGCGGAAATACACCTATCACATATTTCAGATTTTACCATTAATGTAACTCGAAAACCGTAACTCTTTTCAAAAAATGTTCAATTTAAACATTTCGGGATATGGTCCCGTCTCTAACTTTCAAATCTAGACTTTTCGATTCTCGGAAATATTTGCCCCTTCCATATAGCTTAAACACACATTTCAAACTGTAATGCGGAAACCTGTAATTATTTTTAAAAATGTCCAATTTAAACGTGTCCGGGTATGGAATTTCCTTTAATTCTGCCGTCTCGGATTTTCAATTTTCTGGAAAAACTGCCCCGCCAATTGTCAATGCAATGATAAAAAAACATGCAGGCATACAGTCGAATTGTATACCTCCTCCGTTTGGTTGTCGGTCAAATATGCGTAAGTAATACTATATTTTATAATTATTTAATAATTCATAATAGTCCAAGAGCGCGCCGTTAAAAAAGCTGGCATGGCAAAGTTGGTCCAAAAATTTACTATAATATTTCTACGGAATATTTTTTGTTCCCAAGCTATACCATTCAACCGCCTGAAATAAAGCTTAAAATTTAGTTCATTATGACTAGGATGGATATATACTGGGTGTCAGCGAATCTATTAGACAAGTCATAACTTCTAGAATATTAGCTAGATATATCAAAATGAGATTTGATATGGATAAATGGTATCTGGCTCCGATTTTGAACTTTTAAGTGGAACACCCTGTATATGGTAACATTTTTGGATTTTTTAGCCAATTCTGTATTAGAATGTGATATTTTAAAAAATCTACGCCGTCTTCATTTTTTAGTCACTTAATATTGCATCTAGATGACCAGATATGAAAAATTCAATTCAATTTAAACAATGCCCGATATAGTCTTATCTTATATTTGTCGTTTCAGATTTTCGAAAAACATTCTCCCCTACCATTTCTAGCCCTCTTTCAAATGAAAATCAGAATAAGATCACGTTTACTATGCAAACCGCTCAAGCGAACATATTAGTATCATTCTTTATGATATATTTTATCCAGTTACCTAATAAGCCAGTTTTCATGTGGTGTGAAACCATCTCTACTCTAAGAAGATTAAATGGGAGAAATCCTACCGACGGGCCTCGAATTATTGGAAATTCAAATTGGCATTTGTCCAAAGTAAAGAAGAGTTTGCACTTTATATCGAAATTAATATATATTTTTAATTATTTTTAGCTGTGAACGACATTCTAGATAAGATTGAATCCAAAGTGGCCCTCTATCAAATAAGCTGTAGCAATAATTTTAATACAAACATTGATTCCAAATTCCATAATTTCGATGCTCTTCTGAAAGATGCACCATTCACACCACCACAAGTTGCTGACAAATTGGGACATCATGATTGTATGGTTTATATTTACACATCGGGTACCACAGGTTTACCAAAGGCAGCTGTTATCAACACATCAAGGTGAAGAATTTCTCTATTTTTAGCCGATTATATTGATTATTTCAACATGAAAAACGATATGAACAAAGAGACAAAGAGGGAAGATATTCATAATCACTTTTGCACCTTCTCTTTGTTAATTTCGTTAATCAAGTTCGGCTTCTATATGGGACAATGTATTAGGCTGTGTGTCACTATATGCACTATATAGCGCTATCATCTATTCACGGAGCTCAATTGTTGTACTACAAACGCTATCGTAACGTCACGAATTTTTGTGTGTCACATCATAACTGAATGCTATCAACGCTATCTCTTCCTAGGTAGTGTTAAGGGTGGTGTTTGCATTTGAAAGCTCCATGAACAGGAATACTGTACATCGATTTCTCACATCTCACTGACACTGCCTTAACAAACCGATAATTGTTTATGATCCGGCCAGAGTTTCATAAAGAGTAGAAGGATAAGTAGTAGAAGAATAAGTATCTGCTCTCTGCTCTATGGAATATAGAGAACTTGGGCAGAACACAGCTGCGTTATTTGTGGAGTAATCTCTAAGCCCTGACTTCACGAAATATTTACATTCCTGGGTCTTTAGAGTAGCCATTTGAGCATAATTCTTCAGGACTTCAAAGTTCAATTCTACTTATAATCTCTTCATTTTCCATATATGACATATGAACATTCGAAAGGGAAAATAAAAGTTGTAATGATACACCCTGTATATTATTGAATTTTGAATAATATGGTTTGATCACTTCTTTTCCAAGGCCAACAGATATTAGCAAATAAAAAAAACTACTTTGGAACTACTCTATGAGATGTTATATTTCAGTCAGATTGAACATTTAATACATTAAGTTTGGAGTTATTAATCATTATATTATTGTTTTATGTGAGATAATTGAGTTCATTTTGCGAACAAGTAGTCAATGAAGGAAACATAACAGTCACATTAATCATTACAGGTACATTCTAAATATATATCGTTTGGCCTTGTAATAAAATGTTTAATATTCGGTTTCTTATGGTTCAGTTTTTTTACTCATCATCGCCTGTCAGAAGAAAGAATATTTAATTGTAATTTCTTTATAAACAACAAAAAATAAATACATAAATAGCACTAAATGATGGGTATGAGTAAGAATATTTTCAAATATGATTCTTGGTCAGGTATTTTTTGAATTAGCATATTGGTCGAAAAATTGCTCAACATATAAATAGCACCAAAAGCGATAGATTTTTCAATTTTTTTTATAAACAGCAATAGAGTACGTACTTGAGCCGGAAATTTTAAATGGATGTGATTATTTAATTAATTTTTACTAAATTATTGAATATGAGAAATATCGAGGCGCCAAGCACCGTGTTCAGGTGTGCCCCACCACGTTATTTCGATTTTTGGCTGCAGTTGTATCGCTTAGCTGACAGAGGCTCTTTTCAATTTCTCTTCTTAACGTTAGCAATTCTATAAAAATATTTTATCTTTAACATTATTTTAA
The DNA here is from genome assembly GCA_958507055.1 of Crioceris asparagi. NCBI lineage: Eukaryota > Metazoa > Arthropoda > Insecta > Coleoptera > Chrysomelidae > Crioceris > Crioceris asparagi. The sequence goes on from OY293827.1 coordinate 49,611,577, forward strand.
TGAATTGAATAATGTGTAAAATTATTGCATTCCAGGTATATATTTATTGCAGCTGCCATCCATCATCTGTGTGGCTTCAGGTCCTCAGATGTGTTCTATACACCGCTGCCACTCTATCACACTGCAGGCGGTTGTATGACAATCGGGCAGATGTTGATATATGGCTCAACTGTGGTGATCAGAAAGAAATTCTCAGCTACTGGTTATTTTTCTGATTGTCGCAAATACAACTGTACCGTAAGTAATACTAATTGATATTTACTGCAAGGCTGAGAATGGTTACTTGTCCTAAAAAATCTCGTATTGTTTGTTATATATCAAAAACCGTGATTCACTTTATAAATTTTACACGGATTCGAATCAGGAGATCCCTCTGTTCTGGGATTGAAATCTTACACATAACCGCAAATCGTAGCAGTAAATCAATATTATAACACGAAGATCTTCCATAGTAAACGTGTTTCGCCTCTCTTAGTATTACTTTGAATTAACTGTAAATTAATTCTATATTATTATTATGCATAGCTCAATATTAGAATAATATATCGCAATTGTGTTGTCACTGAAGTTAATTTAAGAATAATAAACACAAAATCACTAATCGAAATACCGATCTTGCCATCAGCTCGACAAAGTAAACAAAGCGAATTATCAGTTGGTTCCAAAGGTTTTTTTTTAATGCTATGAAGAATATATATAAAATATTCGGATGTGTTTCAAATTCATCCTGTGTTCTAATATCGTTATCTATAGATTGCCCAATACATTGGAGAGATGTGCAGATACATTTTGGCAGTGCCATCAAAAGACACTGATCAACAACATAACTTGAGAATGATATTTGGTAATGGCTTAAGACCACAGATTTGGACAGAATTTGTTGAAAGGTTCAATATAAAAAATGTCGGTGAATTTTATGGAGCTACTGAAGGCAATGCCAATATAGGTATGGAAATACGAATAATTTTTATTTCAGATTCTATATACCTACAGAAAATTTTAATTTGCAGTTAATGTTGACAATACCGTCGGTGCAATTGGTTTTGTATCGAGAATAATACCACAAGTCTATCCAATTTCTATTATAAGAGTGGATCCCGTCACCGGCGAGCCAATCCGGAATGCTAAAGGGCTGTGCATACCTTGTAAACCAAATGAACCGGGTGTTTTTATCGGTAAAATCATTCCGAACAATCCTTCTAGAGCTTTCCTAGGTAAGTATGAGTTTAAGAAAAGCATGCAAATGAAAAATAAGAAAAATATATATTTTCCCATTTTCAGGTTATGTGGACGAAGAAGCTTCCAAAAAGAAAATAGTCCGCAACGTCTTCGAATACGGCGATAGCGCCTTCCTATCTGGTGATATTTTGGTCGCCGATGAATTGGGAAATTTATTCTTTAAGGATCGTACGGGCGATACGTTCCGTTGGAAAGGCGAGAACGTTTCAACATCCGAAGTAGAGGCGGTCATGAGTAATTTGGTGGATTACAAGGATGTGGTCGTGTACGGTGTTGAAATAAGAGGTCATGAGGGTAGAGCTGGCATGGCGGCCGTCTTGGATCCGGAAGATAAGGTAGATCTGAAGAAGCTAGCCGAGGGTGTCAAGACTAGTTTACCCTCGTACGCGCGGCCGATATTTATCAGAATTTTGAGGACAATAGATCTTACAGGTAAGTTTTATCAAAAGTTAGCATAATATCAAGCTCTGTGAAGATAGATTTGCCAAAAGGAGAATTTGAGGTTCAAATATACCAAAATTAGTGGCGTTTTCAGAAGCTCACATAGCAAAACATTATTAGGTACTAATTACAGTATTTGTATAATAAATAGTTTTAATGTATAGCATCCGGCTAATTGTTTATAAATTGATTTTCCCGGAAAATAGCCGCTAGGTGGCGTAATTACCATGGTTTAAATTAAAATTCATTTTTTCTCAAAAAATCGATACATTAACGTATTGTTGTAGTACCGGAAATGGGAAGTTCATGAAATTCTGCGTAATTTTGGTCCCTATACTCTTTTCGTATTTTTGATTATAAGGTTGGGGGGAACCGGGGAAACAGTACTTCTTCTTCTTTTGACTGCCGTACTCGTATTCGAGCGTTGGCGGCTTCTCTTCCTTGAAAGTGTTACCACAGACAAGGGGACCTACAGTTTAACGTGGATTCTTAACCACCGATGTGTCTCAAGATAAATCTTAAGGGCACACCCTTCCAGAGAGCTGTACTAGGGAATATATACTCTCACTGGTTTCCCGTTGCATTGCGAGAGGAGGAGAATGCAATGCGACAGAGAGCGAAAACCGTGAGACAAAATCATTACTCGTTTTTGAGTTATTGTAAAATTCATATTTTTGTTTTATTGAGAAAGTAATAATCATTATCACTACCTATTTAAAGATATCAGTTACTTATTGCTTATTCAGTTAGTGTGTACAAAAATAATATAGCTATTAATGCATTATTAAAAACATAAAATAAAACATAAAAATAATTATTTAATTGAACTAATAATTTCAATAATACGGATATGGACATGAAAATACAGTCAACTTCGGCTGTCGGGGATACATTGAAAATGTTGGACAATTAAGTAAAAAGAGTGTGTGTGAATGTGTACTGTGTGTGCTTCTCTTACTTAAGATTCCATTATTCCAGTATTTCGGACTTGCTATTTTCCAACAAAATCAAAAATATTTTTGTTTATTTTTTTTCTTGACAGTTTATAATTATTTTGCTTCGTCTGAGATTACATTTTACAATAATTCAAAAACAAGTAAAGATATAGACTTTCGACTTGCGGTTTTCACCAAAATGTAGCTATTTATATGGCTTATAAGACCAATAATTAAAAAATGTAACTAGATATTAGTTAATCAGCGCCCACTATGAGTAAAGGTGTGAACTTGCGAACCCTTCCGACATTATTTTTGAAATAAGCGTCGAATTATCTTTCAAACAAGACTAAACTCCTTAAATTTGGATAAAACATCTAGGAGATTACAGCGTGTAAGAAAGAACTGTTTAGTTTATAGGTAATCAAAAGACCAAAATTATGCAGAATTTCATGAACTTTCAATTTCCGGTACTACAACAGTACTTTGAGGTATCGATTTTTTGAGAAAAAATGAATTTTAATTTATACCATGGTAATTACGCCACCTAACGGCCAGAGAATTGAAAATATTTTAGCTGAATTTCTTTTAGCCGATTTAGAGTCTAGCTATATATTATGAATTTCAAGTTCGTACTATTTCTGATTATTATGAAACGTATATTATCGCAAAGCAAAGCCCTTAATTTGCACAGTTAATATGAAATGGGACAAATGTATAAAAGAAGCACCTGAAATTTTATCCTGTGATTTTCATTACATAGGTATTCGAATTTATCTGAATCTTCAGTTTTCAACATATAGCTCGAGGCTATACTTGATTCTTAATTAGTATTTTATACCATTGTAAAGTTTTTAATTTTTTATACTCTATACTGATGATGTACTAGGTTCACATGAAGCGGGGACCATATCTGTATGAATTATCTTTGTCAATTTATTAGTACCTACATTTTTTTTATAACCGGAATTTAAATTCGTCACTTGGCGGTGCTATCTCAACAGAACTTAAATGTCACATTGTACTTGATTTATCAATTTAAGTGTTCGGAATTTTTTTCTTCCCAGGTACCTATAAGCTTAAGAAGAACGATCTTCAAAAAGACGGATTTGATCCATTGAAGATGAGTGATAACATTTATTACTTAGATAGTGTTACGGGTATTTACGAAAAGTTAACTACAGATATTTATAACAAAATTATGGATGGAACTATCAGGGTATAATAATGTTGTGGGTCAAAAAAGAACTTTTTCTACTTTTTTCAAATCACTGTGATTTTCTCTACTAATTCGAATTAATGACGGCATCTTATGCATAATATATAAGTGTGTTGGCATTATATTTTTTTATAACTTAATTCAAAGTAGATGGATCTGAATAGGGGACAGCCAGGGACACTAACATTTTGAAATCTAGTTTTTTCGGTTGTTATGCATTCGGATAATTTTGTTTTAGTAATTTCTATTGGAATAAGAAAACATCTGGATTTTTTATATTTTTGTTACATTTTTCGTCAAAGGCTTTGTCTCATAAGTTCAATGTATCTATGATGACTGAAACACCGAAAACGTCTTAGATTTATAAATATGGTGTATTGAGGTATAAAATAATATTTTTTATAAATATTTTTTTAAATATATTTATATATGTATCTACCCTCAGCTGCTTCTTTACAGTTAACCCTCTGAACGGAGCATCTAAAAATATTTATACTAATGAATATAGATATTATATTATAGAAGTTTACATCGTATCCTGACTTTAAGGCGAACACCAATGCAGCAGCTTCTTTCAGTTTTTCCAGAATTGTGACTAGACAGCGTATCAATTATAATGATTTTATTCCATGCTGTTGATAGTGATGATAAATGATAGAGATTCATGAATAATCTAATAGCTTTTTTGGTGTACATAAGTATACTGACTTTAAGGCGAACACCAATGCAGCAACATCATTAACCAACTAACGGGGCCGCACGTCAGCTAACTGTATTTTGAAGCAAATTTCGACATTCAGGAGAACAAAAACAAACATATCACACCTGGAGCCAACGCCGCTTCTAGCATAGGAACCTGTGGTTTTCGCCACAAATTCTGTATACGATGTATACTTCTACATAATATCAGTCTTCATTGATTATAGGGAACACACTTGACACTACACTACAGAAATATGACATTCAACATTCAACTGATTGGGGTAAGATATTGAGTTTAAGTTGATTACTTAAGAAGTTTTAGAATCAAAACTTCGTAAATAACTCACATATATAATGTATATAACAGCAGAATTCGGCCTTCTTCTTCAACGAAGAAAAAATATAAATAATGTACCTTATTAAAGGGAGCGTCATGAACCGATGTTCCGTTTAAAGGGGCTGACTTATATAAACGTTTATGGTGAAAGAAGCACTTGAGTCTCAATAATAGTATAATTATATACATACAACTTTTTTGAGGTTGAGTTTCACTTTATTGTTATCAATATATTTTTTGTTTAATTTTTGTCTTTCATTTACCAATAGATATCTTTTGACAGTCCTATTGCTGTTAAATTTTTCTTTATTTTCCATTTAGTATAGTAACTGTATGTTGCGGATATGACCTGTATCACAAGTGATCAGTCATGAAAATTGATAGTTTTATTCTCTAGTAATATATCGATAAAAACTGCATTTAATTCTATGCAGTAGGTTTTGCATGATGCGCGTACAAACATACAGACAGACAGACAAAAATTCTAAAAAGTGTTGTTTTGGCTTCTGTTGCTCTAATAAAGACCCCCCCAATATTAGTTTTTCTTAAATATATATAATGTACAGACATCGGCCTGTTACAATTTTATTATAGTATGATGATTTTTGTATAGATGTATGATAACTAGGATAATAATGAATCCTTATATCGAGAACATGTCGGATGACCACAGAATCGGGAAATGTGGTAGAAATAATAATTCGTTACTGTGATTAAATTGTAATGAATGAGATAAATATAATATGAAATGAGCTTTAGATAATCTCAACATTTGCTATTTGCTAAAGTTACATCCTCAGGCTAGTTATTGATATATTGATGAAACCTCCTGCAATTTATATTAGGGAAACAATTACAATTTAAAAAACAAAAATATAATTACTTTCTCAAAGTAATGAAATCTCCATAGATAGAAGCATTCTTTAAAGAAGTTGATCTAACTTTTTCCAGAATTGTGACTAGACATCGTATCAATTATAATGATTTTATTCCATGCTGTTGATAGTGATGCTAAATGGTAGAGATACATGAACAATCTAATAGCTTTTTTGGTGTACATAAGTAGTCATACGAGTATTAGATGTTTTTTAGTAATGCGTTTAGTTCATGCGGGATCTATATATTGTTCAGATAATTTATTATTGAATAGAGCAGTATACCTTAAGTTTAGAGGAAACTCCATATTCGTAATGGTTGTATTGTCAATTTTTTTAACCGTTATAAATGATAATAATTATTAACAGTATTTAATCGATAATTTCATATTCATATTATATTCTTTCTGATAGGTTATTTTTTTGTCTGCGAACTCGTCTTTCTTCGATTATTGGATGTCTCAAATAATCAAGTCTTATTACTATTGTTAAATGTGGGTAGGAAATATAAATTAATAATATCATTTTTAACACCATCTAATATCACAAATCAATTTAAAAAAAATAATTCAAATACATACATATTTTGACAAATCAAACTTTGGAACTTTATGTAGTACTAATAATGATAATTGATCTAAACTTCACAAGATCCTCTTGAGGTAATCGAGACTGTTCCTCGTACATCAGTTACTTGATTAATATCCTCATCTCCCATCTGAAAAAGTAATGAAATCATGCATTTTTGATAATTATTTTTCATGAACATTGTTTTTTGAATACAAGTAATGTGTAGTTATTTAATCGACACAGCATTACGTCATCCATGCTGACACCAGCAATTTATTACTATAAATTAAGATTCTCATGATAGCAATGTTTCACTCTATTGATGTTACCAGTATCCTATCATTCATTATATTATTAAAGAGTATTTCCATGACTTGTATTTAATAAATTGTTTTTTTAATAATCAAAGTGTGTGAAATATGTTGCGCAGTCAGTAGGATAGAGTGACGAATTTCTAAATTGGTAAACCTACAGAAACTGACGGACTTTCACAATCAAGTAGTGAACCCAAGAAGTGGAGTAGTGACCTTTACCGCAAGAAATTTGGTGAGTTTCAACTCTTTGTGCACGAGGAACCAGGAAGGTGAACTGAGTAGTCTTTCGAGAAGCAAAGAGGTCTTCAAAGAATGAAGATAATCTGGTAAGTCATAGATGTCAGAAATTAGCCTTCAGTCGATTCAGATTTGTACGATATAGATCATAGACGCCGTACTCGTTCACCCTTACATCGCAGATTTGATTTAGGTTTATTTATTTCTACTGTTAACGATTCTCTTACCCCCTGTACTACCATTGATTTAGATTCAACAATGGCACTTAAAATAGAATATTTAACTATTGTCCCTGAGTTTACTGGAAATCCTAGCTTGCTACCTGATTTTATTAATTCTGCTCAACAATTAATTACGCATTTTTATAACACTGCAAATGTAAATGATTTCACAAATGTCTTATTACTTAAAGGTATTCGAAACAAAATTAAAGGTGAAGCAGCAAATAATATTTCTAGTTTCAATATTCAAACGTGGGCAGATTTGAAAAATGCCTTGATGTCAACGTACTCAGACAAACGGGATCATGAAACTCTGACACTTGAGTTATGCCAGCTTCGGCAAGGTAATTCGAAACCATTAGAATTCTTTGCAAAAGTTCAAGATAATCTAAATTTGCAAACGTCACACATAATGACGCATGTAGAAGCGGTAGCCGACAGGGACGTGCTAATAAAATTTGCGCACAGTCTTGCATTAAGAGTTTTTCTTAAGCATTTAAATAATCCTTTAGGCGATTATCTAAGTACCCGGAAACCCGAAAGCCTCAATGATGCACTGAATATGTTAACGTACGATTTTAATATTAACCAACCTCAAAACTTCAACAAGTCAAAACCCAGTCTGCCGCAAAATAATAAATTTACAATTACGAAGAATCCGCCTAGCCATTTTAATTATCAAAATTTCAATCAACCACCAGTAAGGCAAAATTATTTCACATCTCAACATAATAAGCAAAGCAATCAATAGAGATCAAGTCAAATGACAAACGCTTTTAAACCTAGAGCTAATACACCTCCATATAATCCTACTCCTATGAGTATATCGAAGGAATACCAATAATAGGCCGAATCAATATAATAGCTTCAAACCTTCATCAGTACAGAGAAATTGGATTGCGGAAGAACTTCATAATAATGAAATAGATAATGAGGATCAACAAGATCAAAATGATATCATACACAACCCTGATGAAAATGCTATTACAGAAGATTCTTTTTTAGAGGAACCAGCCTCGATGGATTTGCAGAATTATTAAATATTGATCACACTCAATCACAACTACCATTTATTACTATTTCATTTCATAATGTTAATTTAAAATGTTTAATCGACACTGGTTCAACCAAATCTTTCATTAATCCGATAATCGCAGAAAAATATTTTCCAAAATTCATAAACGAAGACCCTTTTATTATATCTACTGCCCATGGTACAACAAGAGAGAAGTATAGCATCTCGATTGATTGTCCACCAATTTTTAAAGCAAGGAAAAAGTCATTTAAATTTAATTTATTTCAATTCCATCGTTATTTTGATTTTTTACTTGGCCTCGACAACTTAGCTTTATTAAATTCTAGTATTAACTTAGCATCAAACGAACTAGTTTTACCGAATACAAAAATAAAGTTAGAATTTAAAAAATTGAGTGACTATAACAATCTGATAACATAATGCCGAATTCCGAACAACAAATAAAAATTAATATTTCTAACATTGCACACGGCACTGCGTTATTACCGCAACAACGTATATCAAATCTCGAAATTCCAGAGAGTCGATTACAGTGAAGAATCACCAGGCTTATATATTTGTAACCAATCAGTCTAATTCTAAGAAAAAACTAGATGTCTCGAATCCATTTTTAGCTATTCCCGAGAATGAATTTTCTATTCCAAATTTTAACAATTTAGAAACTCAAAAGCAATTTTTTGATTTTAATAAAGTAAGACTTGATCATTGCAATATTGAGGAGAAGCGGCAAATTGTCTAAATTCTCAAATGTTATTCGGATATATTTTATATTGATAACAAACCCTTAACGTTCACCAAGGCGGTAAAACATAACATCAACTTGAAAAATGAGACACCCATGCATACAAAAAGCTATCGCTATCCACACGTACATAAAGCAGAGGTCGAAAAACAAATCGACGACATGCTGCAGCAAGGTATTATACGTCATTCTAATTCACCCTTTAGTGCCCCAATTTGGGTAGTACCTAAAAAACAGGACGCATCCGGCAGGAAAAAATGGCGAATTGTTGTCGACTATAGGAAATTGAATGAAGAAACAATTGACGACCGATATCCGATACCAAATATCAGTGATATTCTTGATAAGCTCGGACGAAGCCAATATTTCAGTACGTTAGTCAGGGTTCTACCAAATAGAGATGAACCCTCAAGACATCCATAAAACAGCTTTTTCAGTCGAAAATGGCCATTAGGAGTACATCCGTATGCCAATGGGCCTTAAGAATGCGCCGTCAACATTTCAACGAGCTATGGACAATGTTCTACGCGGTTTACAAAACAAAGATTGTATTGTCTACCTCGATGATATAATTATCTTTTCCACGTCGTTACAAGAGCATATTCAAAAACTGAAACAGGTATTCGATCGATTGAGGAGATTCAATTTCAAAATTCAAATGGACCAAAGCGAATTCCTTCGTAAGGAAGTTAATTATCTGGGTCACGTTATAACATCAGAGGGTATCAAACCAAATCCCGACAAAATTAAGGCAATTCTTGAATACCCAGTTCCAAAAACATCAAAACATTGAACAGCAACGCGGATGCGTTATCACGAACTTAAACGCGAATACAACTACAGTGGAACCACCAATAAGCGGCTATATGGAAGAATTGAGTGAAATCATGTATCGTGCCGATGAAAATGACCACAGATCCATAATAGTAGAACCACCCGACGACAATGAACAAAGTGAAATTGATATTAATGAACATATGGATGACGCAACAATACACAGCAATCAAGAAAACCCAGCATGTCTCATACCCATTTCAGAACATCCATTAAACTTCGCAAATAATCAAATAAAATTCATATCAGTGAGAAGTAACCCCGCCGATATTGAAATAAGCAATATTTTCAACAAACAGAGATTTACAGTTCAAATTTCTGATTTAAATTACAGAAGCGACTTCTTAAATTTTGTTAGAGAATATATCACACCTAACGGTAATTATTCTTGTTATTTCGACAATTATTTCTTATATGAAGAATTTTCACGTATCTTAAACGAAAAATTCAACTCAACAGTCAAAATTAAGAGATGTTTAACAATTTTGGAAGATGTAATCACAGTTGAGGATCAACAAAAATTAATAAGAAATCACCACGAAGGAAAATGTAACCATAGAGGAATCGTTGAAACGCAACAGAAATTGTCAAAATATTATTGGCCAAGAATGCAAAAATCAATTCAAGATTTTATCAATAACTGCGAAATCTGTAAATTAGTGAGACGACAGAAACCCGCTCAAACTAAATTTCAACATCACCCCTACTCCGAGTAAACCATTAGAGATCGTACATATTGACGTTTTAAAATATCTGAGTCACCAGTTCCTAACAATCATTGATGCATTTAGCAAGTTTGCTCAAGTTTATTTAATACCAAATATTCAAGCTGTCGAAATAATGAAAACACTCCTAAATTTCTTCTTGCATCATTCTGTTTCAGGGTTAATAATCACAGATAATGGATCGGAATTCGATAATAGTTTAATTACCGATTTCTTTAAGCTCCATAAAATAGATATACATCTTTGCAGCCCACATCATCCTGCAAGTAATGGGCTGATTGAAAGATTTCATTCTACATTTCTAGAACATCTCAATATTCTTAACAATAGAGAGGAATTTCGAAGTGATTCTATCGAAACTAAACTATTATATGCGGTGATTGCATATAATAATTCCATTCACTCGACCACAAAATTGTCACCATTTTCGATATTAAATTACGATATGAATAGCCCAACTGAAATTGATTTAGAGACACGCATTCTAAATAATTATGTAGATACTCATAAGGATAAAATACAAGTTTTACATGGAGAGATAAATCGTCGTCTCATAACAAATAAGGAAAATAAAAAAAAAATAAAATGAAAATAGGGAAAAGATACCACCATTACCAGAAAAAGTATTCATTAAAAGTAACTTTAGATCGAAAGAGAGAAACAAGTATAAAAAGGAAATTATTTTGGAGACTAATCCTCAATGAAAAACTATCAAACCTCAAGTGGAGAAAAGTAAAACTGGTCGACAGTTTCACAAATTACATATGGACAACATAAAACGTCCGACTAAACAACCATCTCCTTTTCCTAGGTACGTCTTCGTCCTATGGGCAACACCCATCCTAACGAAAATTCGGAACATCGACAACAACTCAGGAGTACTACCCATCAAATTAGGACCAGCCAAGTTACAAACTTCCTCTCATACATTTATTTACTTTTTTGATCTATCTCCTCTGATAAATGAATTTGAAAATATTTTAAAACAAGTTGATTACGCAAAAAAATTACATCGACTGATATTGTGTTCTCGTCAGAATTAAATAATTACTATAAGATAATTAACTACAATGTTGATCTGATAACCGAAAAACTAAATCCGTTCCCAACTCCATCAAGGGTCAAAAGAGGCCTTATTGACGGCTTAGAAAGCATCATCAAAAAGATAACAGGTAACATGGACGCAAACGATGCCCAGCAGATAAATGTATTTCTAGAAGAGCTTAAAATCAGTACAAATTACAAAACCAAATAACCGGCAATATTCAGTAAACAACGCGCTCATAGAAAATTTCAATCAAACTGTTAATGATATAAGACATAATGAAAAAAGATTGCTGGCAAGGATAAATCAATTGGAATCAATTATAGATTCATACATATCACAAACTAATATATTGTTTGCGAAAGACACCTTAAATCAATTAATCCAACTGTTGAATATTATACTGAATATAGCACAAGACATTGACATTGAGAATTCAATTACATTTTGTCATCATAGAATTCTTCACCCAAGCTTTATTACATCTGCCGAATTGTTAGCAGAATTAAAAAAATCCCAAATTTCTACAATCTTAGTCTACCTTTTCCTGTATCTGAAGGTAGCATCGAAAATTATAAGATGCTCATTCATCCTAGATGTTTGGTTCATAAACAAGGAATTATTTATACCCTTGAAATTCCATTATACAAACAAATTAATTATGAACTTTATTACTTTCTATCTATAACCACAAAGCAATTTTCAACTATTATAACTAATAATAAATATGCTCTCAAATCTGATACTGATTGGGTTCCAATTTCTGATATTTGTGATATTATCAGTCACCAATATTTATGTTCACCAAAGTTGCGAACATTCAAACCTTCTATCTGCGAACAAGAGATAATTATGGCCGATAAAATATCCAGTTGTGTTCACTACCAATTACCGAATGCAACCATTCTCGAGTTCATCCCAGAGACTAATTAGTATTTGGGAGCCTTTCCAAAATCCACATTAATCAAAACGAAATGCCAAGGGATCTGGACTAAATAAATAACACAAGGCATATATTTGTTTGAAAATTCACCAGATTGCCAATATTTTATTGAGGAAGATCAGCTACTATTTGAAGATAACGCTACAGGGCAACCAACGATCATCGGGGATTTCAATATCAAGATTCCGAAGAATGAAGTTAAGCTGCCAAAAGTTAGCCTGAGAAATATCAAGCTAGCAGATATAAGAAACTTGCCATATGCCAGTGCGGAACAAATCCAGTTCAACGTAACCTTCAACCCCTGGCATCTGTCGGGAACTGTTTCATTATACATCATAATGACATTGTCTTTAATTGCTCTTTTCTATTTCAAGCTTTCTAGGAAACGAGCCAAGCCTGAAGTTTTCACTCGTCCAAATGTTAACCCCGATGATTCCAGAGTCACTTTCCCCTGAAAAGTTCCATCTTAAGGAGGGAGGAGTAATGTGTAGTTATTCAATCGACACAGCATTACGTCATCCATGCTGACACCAGCAATTTATTACTATAAATTAAGATCCTCATGATAGCAATGTTTCACTCTATTGATTTTACCAGTATCCAATCATTCATTATATTATTAAAGTGTATTTCCATGACTTGTATTTAATAAATTCTTTTTTTAATAATCAAAGTGTATGAAATATAAGTTACATGTATTCTTAGAAAATAACTTCAGATCACCATACGTGAAAATTTGAGGGGACCCACCTATCAATGTTTTGTATACAAATAGGAAATACGATAAATGACGATGAACACTGAAAAACAATAGTTTAACGTTTTGAAACTGTTTTTTCCGCCAACGATGTAAATATTTAATTTATATATATACGTTATTATTAACGTAAAGAGAAAACAGTTGTAGGAATGTTTTCAAAGGCCGAATATTTTAAGAAGTTAAAGTTGGATATTCAGTTCTACTGAAAGCTACATAATTTTGCATGCATATAAACTCGTTGCTATCGACGATCCTGTATGATGCCGCAAGCTGAAATTGTCGGTACCGGCAGTTCCCGTGAACAGAAAGATAATGTTCTAAGACAAACATATTCTTTATTTATGACTATTCAAAACTGTTGACAAATTCTCCTGAATATACTGATCAAATGAGTTTTTTCTGATATTTCATAATCTGGATTGAATTAAATCCCATACCCATAGTAACGGGCAATGATCTAATCGTATGAGAAGATAAATGACCCAAAAAGCCTGTGTATTGAAGTTACCACCCGCGTACGGGACAATGCCTCGCTGCCCGCTATTTTGGATACGGACTGTAGTTGAACATTAGGTCTCAAAATATGATTCTCTGTTTTTTTATTCACATTAGTCGCAAGTCTTTCAAGTATGGGTGTTTTTGTACCTACCTTTTTTTCTCGTCTCCTGCTATCTTCATAATACTGAACTTTCTCTTCAGTGTACATCCTATGACCTCCATCGATACTTGAAAATAGTAACGGAGTTTGTTCATCAGAATCTTCTGAACTCTTCCATGATTCACTTATTCCACTATCTGAGGATGTTTCACAGTCACTACATTGACTGCTGCGGTAGCAGAAGAACACCGAAGTAATTATTGCCTGGAACGACATTCAAATTTATATGTGTATCGGTAAACATCAACAAACAATGTTTTGGGTCAATTTTTAAATGATATTCGTTATTTTTGTACAAACCAAAATGAATGTCATCGAAGCCATAACTGTCGATGTAAAAGGAAATCCATAATACTGTAACAGAAATCCACCTAACGATGGTCCTATAACTTCTCCCAAAGAGTACATACATGACCAAATACCAGCTACAACACTGTAAGTTGACAGCGAATCTCCACAGCCTGAATTACTGAAACAATTGACAAGTTCAAAATTCTACATTTATTTTATCATACAATAACAGTAAAACGATTATCTGTTGCACTTACATTGCACTAGCTAGAATTCCTTGGAATGTTGGCATTAATGCTAGTGCCACAGATACTCCAAGTACTGGAAGCGCTACCAAATCTAACCACAAGGATCTAAAACATTGAGTCATTTTGATATATTTTTGATGTTATTGCGTTCGTTATACACTTACTGAGGTAAATAAGGAATATATGGGCTAGGGCCTAATAACAACAAACTGATAGTACACATAAACAAACCAACTACCATCATGGACCAATGATTGTGGACTTTATCTGCCAGCCATCCCCAACCCGGGCTAGAAATACCGTATAATCCAGAGAATAGTAAAAAGATCAGACCAATCTGCTCTGGACTTAGATTGAACTGGGAAAATAAGAATTATTTGTAACTGACATACCTATATATACTTAAAAATATATCTATCAACATTTTATTTTGAGCCTGACCTGTCTTAGATGTGGTTCAAGTGTTGGATCCAGAAAAGCCCACGTACTTGAAACCACTATAACTACTAAACTTGTCACAGCTACTGCAGGTACTTTAATCAATTTGAACATTGATATCGATTTGTGTGTCATGTTTTCGCAATCTGTAAGGAATGATATTTTAATATTAATTATTTTCAACAACATTGTAATATTTATATGGGTACAATAGAGACTCGATTATCTGTACCTCAGATATACGGATTTAAGAACTGTACAGTAGCATCACTCCGTGCGACTTGAGAGTTCAAAAGCGACACCGCGAAGAGAGTCGGCAATGGTCGGATCCGTTGTAGTTTTGCATATGCAGCAGAGGGATCCGAGCCATACGTGAAATACATTGGCTTGGTTCCTTTCAACCAATGAAGCAACTTTTATTTTAGTCGCAAAACTGTGCTTTAGTTAGAAGTTACCAATGGCTACCCGCTTAGTTAAAATGTAGGTATATGTACGTATTAAAATCTATCTCTTTATAAATTTTGATTTTTGTTGATTTTAGTAAGATTAATTTGAATTAACACCTAACATTATGTATTTGACCTAGAAAGATACCCTTATTAGAAGGTATCTAAAAGATAATCAATTATACGCGTGCAAAGTATGTTACAATAATACAAAAATTGTTTTCTCTCTCATATATTCAGTTATCCGGATGACTAACGACAACAATTAGTCCGGATAATTTATTCTCTACTAATGTTAATACATGAACTTATTTCTATATATTTACATACCTTCAACCGTAGGCAATAGCAACATATTTAAAGGTATTATAGCGATCATAGCTACTCCCAGAGTGAAAAATGGTACAGAAAACCCACCGAACTACCTAGAAAATAGCATTGAGATAAACTAGTCTTTGACATTCTATCAAATACTATCGTAACGAAACATACCGAGTAGAGAAGGCCACCTAAGGCTGGGCCTGTACTCATTCCTAATCCAACGAATGTTTCTAAAATGCCCTAGAAATATAAATTTTATGGTCAACACTTTTAATCGTTATTGTAAAATACCAAGTATGATATTCCGAACTTACTATAACAGATCCAATATTATGAGGAAATGCATTTACAACAAATACATAGCTCGCTGTCGAGAAGGCACTTGCTCCAAGTGCTTCACATCCTCTGATTAGTACGCAGAATGTCGTGAAGAGTGTGAAATCCTGAATGTATTCTAGAAGTCTAAAGAGATTAATTAATTTGATGGAAATAATGTGGAAAATACCCGGAACTATAACTTACCCAAAAAGGATATTGCACGCTCCTGCCAGAAAAATTCCAAATAGGAACATAAATTTAGCACCAACTCTAGGTAACTGCAAATCAATAATTAATTCAACAACTGTTGAAGAGAAATAATACTTGGATTACCCACAATTTTACCAAATATTGGAGATGTCACAAACATTACCAAGGCATAGAAGCTGAATACAAATCCAGACAAGGTGTCTGAGAGGCCCTTTTCTGTTGCTTCCTTTGGAAAGAATGGTGCCATTATGGACATAGAACAAAAACTCATGAAATCTACAAGTGCCAATGTTAAGAGTGTCATTTTCTGTCTTTTGCTAAAACCTTTTAGGGCTGAAGGTGCTAGGCGTGAGTTTGTTCTGAAATATTTCCAAAAATACATAATTGATGTGATTATAGCGTAATTATGAATATTTACTAGTAGGTATTTCTTACCTGAGTAGTCTTTCTCTTATTCTTGTTATTTCACCCGGAGAAAATGAATCCCTTGAAACACTCGATAAGGACTTACTTCTGTGGTATTTTGTATAAACTGGGTGTCCAAAATGTCCCGAATTAGATGATAGTATAAGACTGCTTTTGCTAGAACTTGAACCGTGGTTTTCTGGTAATGATAGAATATCTGGTTTAGTGGGTAGGTTTGTGGCTTTCTCCATTTCTTTTTCAGCTGTAATATAATTATTTTCTTATTTCTTATATCAAAATAATAATAAATAATAATAATTCGTCACTCTATATTTTGATGGATCAACTTACTTATTTATAAACAAAATAATTGTGCAGATCAAGCAGATGTAGAAAATGAACTAGTACGTATTAACTAACATATATACGAATGACACATATTGTGAATCATCTTAAGATATATTTACTGAAAAAGGTACAAAATGTACGTGCAGTAACAATCAAATTGCAAGATTACTCTCGAATGTAGAAAGTGGGGATTCGCATAAAATATGCAGAAAAATTTAACTTGGGTATAGGGGATATGTGGAAGTGAAAAACAATACTTTGATACTCACTAAGTCTTTGATCCATCCGGTTAATCTCCATTTCAATTTAAAATACTGTATAATGTCATATTCTTTAAGTTTACATTTTAATATAATAATCAATATATTGCGGACATCAGTTAACGGATGTTTTTAAATGTTTTACAGTATTATAATTACAACGATGAACAGGTATTATAACTAACCTTCAAAAAAACAATTATTTTCTTATTTTGGTCAAATGGAAAAGAATAGTCGAAATGTTCTATTTCTATCTTAGATAAATATGTATATATAGCAACAAGCAGTTCCTTGTAAAAATGCACCCCGGCTAACTATATCAAAGATAATATTTCTATTCTCCATTTTTGTTATCAGTGGACAAAAGTTAACTCTAGATTAGAATTCCAGCATCTGTACCCATAAGATAGATGTTATCTATTTTTAAAATTATTTTACAATTCCAAGGCCATTGACACTGTTAAATAAACATTTTTTTATACACTGTCGCCAAGATAATCCATCTGGTAATATGTTCTTCAAATCACCTCAATTTAACAAAAACTTGTGCATGCAGCCTGAACTTACGTATTTTGCCATTCAAAAAGTGGAAAACGTGTAACTTTCAACACAAAAACAGTATATATTTAATAAAATGTCCGCTCAGCGCTATTGATCAGTTAATTCACTTCTACTGATTAGTTACAATTTATTATAAACTCAGTAAATAAGTACTTGTAGTTATCATCGAGTTATCACTCAAGAGTTCGATAAATTGTGTGTAAACAAACACTATCTTCGAGCATATTTTCAGATGAGTATTTATGCCCATTAGATTCAGCTATCTAGTTACAAGTTCATTGTTGGGAGTAGTGTTTTTCTATTGAAAGGAATAATACTCGTATTATTAGGTTAATAGCAGAGACTGTTAATAGTAGTTAACCATTCTAGTTTGCATCAACATCATTCTTGAGTGACAGACAATACAGCACATAGCAGAACATAGAAATAACTGGAAATAATATTTTGAGAATAAATTATCTCCAACACAGCAACGAAAGTAAATATCTATCTTATTGGCCATGAATTCCTCATAAGTGTTTTGCCTGGACTGCCTAGACAGTTGGTGTTTTTAAAGAAGATTCCTTGATTGAAATGCCTATTTAAAAGTTTTCCATCCTACTTTTTGTAATTTGAGATATGATTCATAATATTCGATTATGATCATAAAATTAAATTGATCCGCATAATAAATAATATTATTTATCAAATTGGATCAGCTACACAGCTACAGTGTTCTCCTGCAAAATTATGATTAATCTGTATTTTTAAAATGCATAAATGAGTCCTTTGTAGATTACTGGTCGAAATATCTAAATAAATTTTGATAATGTATTATTCTTGGATTATTTTGATGAAAATGTGCTATTTATTTAGAAATTCACTAAGTGTGGATTCATGCAGCACAAATTAACGAGTAACAATTAACAATTGCAAATAGCAAGTAAAAGTTGAACTTCTTATTTTTCAATGGGAGTGTTCATGCAGCCAAGTAACAATTATCAATTAACAAATAAGAAATAGAAGTTGACCAACTTTTAACTTTCTTTCTTTAATTTAACGAGGTGAACGCGGATTGGTCAAGCCGATGATGTAAATAACCTCCCTTTTTGAAATATTTGTGTATTTCTTTGGGTACCTTGAAAAATGATTCGGTATCTTCCATTTTATTGAAAATTTGGAATTCCAAACACTTGTTTTCAGTTATCCAGCGGGGACAGATTTTATTTTCAAAAATGAATACCGCGGATGTCAGGCTTGGGCGCATGCTTACTTTTTACTCCTTAATTTGAGTGCATGAATGCTACATTTTTATACTTGTTAATTGATAATTGTTATTTGATAGTTTTTACTCGATAATTCTTATATGATGCTGCATGAATCCACACTAAGAAAAAATGCCAGGAAAAAATAAAACAATTTTCCGAAAATTCGGCTTTTTCCGGATATCTCCGGAACTACTCGAAATTTTCGGGCTTTCTAAACGGCGTATTGCACATTACTGCGCAACTTTGCCCTAATTTAACGATCTTCGTATTCCCTATAGTTTAGGTCCATTAAGCTAGCATAATAAAAATGACACAAATCAATAAAATTAGTATACAAAATTAAAGTATATTTAGTGCTAATTTTTGAAATTACGGGCAATACTGCTAGCTTAATATTAAGTGAATATAATCGAATTTGGGAAAATATGTTTATAATAATTTCATTTTTGAAATTTATAGCCATGTGTGCTAGCTTAATATTAACTCAGCACACTTGAATGAAATATGGAGAAATTCCAAAACTACTCGTTAGGAATAATTTAGTGCTAATTTAATACACAAGAATAACAATTATAACTCTTATTTTAAAGAAATTATGAGCAAGTTTGACATTTAGCCATCGTCTTTGACTATTTCAGTATGATGTGGTAATTCCATAGCCAAGGAGGTATCTTTTCTCGTTAGGTTGCGTAAACAACATTTTATTATCTATGATAAAACATAGAACTTCGGTTTTGTGTTATTAAAAAAATGAATTTTGAAGAAAAGGCAAAATGAAAATATGATTTTTTGCGGTTCATGGTTATTGTTGTTTAAAAAAATAAAAGTCTGCAAAGTAAAATTTATAGAGATTCATATAGAGAGGCCTTGAGCTTTTAGCTTTTTTAGTTAGACATATCTATGTACTTAGAAGTTGAAACCTAATTGTATAAGATTTGTTAAATATACCTACTTATTGTATTTAAATAATTAATAATTTTATCCAGTTTATTGAATATGATAATATCAAACAGAAAAAACTTCCTCGAAAATCAAATTCAATGCTGGTTCCCCACCTCTTGTTATATAATATATGACTGCCATTATCCACTCTTCTGGCAAAACAAATATGATTGTCACTATATGGCCTATCTAGATTTTGCACAATATTTTAGGTAAATTTCTTATAGAAATATACCTATTGCGATCGTTCACACTTTTGAATTTCGAAAAAAATTCAACGCCATGTTGTTATATGTCTATAAGTAAGTCCAAAAAAATATTTGGTTCAAAAGTTTATATATATATGGGATATTACGAAATTTGTTAACACGATAGAGGTCGCAGTTTTGAAGGTATCAAGTTCAAATTTGCTACTCGGTCGAGTTCGTTATTGGGCAATATCAGGTAAGTAGTTTCAAAATGGCGACCATTCAAACATTTAAAAAAATTATCAAAAAAGAGCAGTAGTGTAAATATTATTAAAAATAATTTTAGGTTATAGATATAATCAGTACCTACAACTTTTGTTCAAAGCAATTTTTCATAAAATACACAGGTAAAAATATAAAAATTAATAAAGAAAAAGAACAAATATTGATAAAACATGAACACTCAATATAAATTTGATGTAATTGTACATTTTCTGGAGATCTTGATATAGACCCTAATTAAAAAAATATATAGTATATTTATTGAAAAGAAATAGACGAAAAAAAAATCTGCCTTGAAGTGGACTCGAACCCTGTCTGCTTTATATTCAACAGCCAAAACAAAAACCTCTAACCGCAAGGCTATTACAATTTTATTTAATAATATGTAGTTATACCAATGAAAAGGTTGTTAAAATTTCAATTCAATGAATTTTGAAAAATTTACCTTTCCGCTGACTACAGGCCATCGGGATTTTTTTTTATATGTACCACACAGATGCTTATATAATGTAAAATTGTAGAGTCTTACTATGGTTTTGTCAACTTTTTTACATTTCACTGGTGATATTCTTAAATTATTGACACTCAGATACTGAATATATGGTACTATTTAAGTACATACCTTGATTTTTATTTAAATATCTGTACCTATTTAGCAAAAACTTTAATATATCTCTATTACCTACTACACACAAGTGTTCTTATTATGAATTGTATTGAACCTCTATATTATTAATTTAGCTATTAAAAACAAACCTTATAAATAAAATTAAAAAATCTGAAAGCCAATTGTTTCGATTATTCCTGCCAAAGAAAAAATAGACTATATAATATCACGATTGATAAGACTTAATTTTATAAGTGTCCTTTTTGAACTATTTTAAGTGTATTAAATTAGCACTAAATTATTTAAAGCAGATTTTCTCAAATTAGATCATATTCAGTGTAAGTGTGCTCACTTAATATTAAGCTAGCAGTATTGCCCGTAATTTCAAAAATCAAAAAGTTATAAATTTTATTTTTGCGCACTAAATTAGCACTAAATATACTTGAATTTAGTTCACTAATTTTATTGATGTGTGCCACTTTTGTTGTGCTAGCTTAATGGGCCTCTATAGTTTCCGAGATCCCAATGGTGAGAGTTAAATTTGAAAAACAGCCTGTATACAAGGTGCCAGATTAGTGCGTATTCGGTAACGATTACGGGGTTATTGTAAAGACTAGGAGAAAATGTTTTTACTAACCCCATCTTATTTTAAACAGTCAGCAATATAAAAATACTTTCAATTATACCAGGTGTTTCTAATTAGTTGGAACTGTACTCAACTTTGTTTTTTCTTATGGAACACCCTATATTTTATTGCATTTTCAGATTGCCCTAAAAATAAAATACTCTTTCACGAGGGTTCCCTATATCTAAGTACAGAGGGTTCCGAGTTATGCTGACTTTTCTTAAAATGTGAACTTTTCAAAAAAAAAAATTACTAATTAATATAACAAATTCTAGCAAATGTTCCTTTACATCTAAATAGTCGGGTATTCGTCGAATATATGCCCTGATTGAGTACTAAACATCTCTTTAAACGGTGTTCCGAACTTATAGTTTCATTATTAGATCATTCAATGTGTAATATTGGGCTTATTTCAAATGAAACACCCTGTATTTTAATAAGTCATTCATTTCTAAAAAAAATCCTCTTTCGAATGGTATGAGGGTGTCTTATATCTAGGAATTATAGTTTTCGTGCAATTTACAACTTAAATTTAATGGTAAATTTATTTTAAAGTATTTGCAATTCTCTCTAAATTTTTAAACTAATCATCTTCGCAAAGTTGTGAAAACCAGTGTAGTTGCTGAAGTACACTAGCTCTTTTTTTACCGATAAGTATTTGAGTAGGTACATGATAAATCAAAACACAGTTTAAAACTACAAAACGGAGAACAAATTATTAAAACCAAAAAATGTAAAATCACTATGATAGATGCTCAAAATGCTTGCTATCTTGTGTTTAATTTAAAATAAGCCCGATATTATAAATTAAATGATCTAATCATGAAAATGTAAAAAATATTTTGTTTAGTATGCAATTCAAAGCCATGAAGAATGTACGCAGGTGGATAAATTAATAGATTTTCATTATAAAGAGTAAAGAGATTATGATTTAATTTATTATTAAGTTGAACTTATACAGATGGTAGAAATATCTTTGATTTTATAATAGATCTCAACAATTTTTTTAAATCTAATTTGATCACACGTGTACATATTTATTAATTACAATTTCAGTATATTATAGTTTTTTTAAAGAATACATTTTATTTTTTTATTTATTTTAACATAAATTACTTGTTATTATCCTTAACCCAATTCAACAAGTAACTGTTTAATAATAAGCAAAACTAGAAACAAAACAACAAGATTAAATTAAATGTTCAAAATTGGCCCCATTATTTGTGATACATAAATTTATCCGCCTAAGATGTTTTCACATTATGGTGCATGTTAGGCGCAATTGACCCAAATGCATTGGTAATGCAAACTTTCATGTTGTATCTGTCTGTTGGGGGTTGCTGAGATACAATTCCCTTAATATAGTTCCACAAAAAGAAGTCACTTTCCCTAACTAATAGCGTGACATGTGCTGGAGCGCTGTCTTGGTGGTACCAAAGTCTTCTCAAAATATGCAAAGGTAAATCTTCTCGGAGTTCACCTCCTCAGACATTGAGTCTCCACTGATGCTGGTTATCTACAGTTCTCACGAAATATGGGTTTTCTGCCCTATACATATGGAGGTTCCTTTGATTAGGCCGCGCAAAATTCGTGAAACTTGATTGATCCGTAAATATCACAAAATCTAAAAAGTTAGGTTCCATGTCTAGCTTGATCCTTGCCCAGTTGCAGAATTCTAATCTTTCAATAAAATCCTGTGGTGCCAACTGCTGCTGTCTCATTGCCTGATAGTCGTGGTAATGAGAATTTTTGCGACTGAAAAATTACTTATGTCAAATTCATTCGCAATTACATTACATGCAGTAGTACCCTGAGCTGCGTTTCTTCATTCGTTTTTGGTTTCTTCCTGACCTGTTTTGAATACTTTGTTGAACCAGTTTGTTCGAAACGATCTTACAATCTCCGAAACGAGATTGGCTTGGGGTGCCTCCTTTCTGGAAATTGTGCCTGGTATGCCCTTGATGCCAATAAGATATTTTGATTATTTTCACCCAATGCATACACCATATCTTTTAATTCTTCTTGAGTAAAATTCATTATAAAATAACATGATTATAGATTTTCCCCTAGAAAAATGCTATTTTGACAACTGAGAACAATTACTTAGAACATTAATTCTGTCACGAAATCCATGGCAGATCAGATTACTGAGTATTAAATTAAATTTAAACATTCCTTAATATTCCATCAAATTTGTTAGTAAGGTTAGTAAAATTGTAAATTGCACGAAAAGTATAATACCTAGGTATAGGACTCCCTTATACCATTCGAAAGAGGATTTTTTTTGACGTGCTGAATTATTAAAATACAGGGTGTTTCATTTAAAATAAGCCCGATATTACATATTGAATGATCTAATAATGAAATTGTAAATTCGGAACACCCTGTAAAGAGATGTTTAGTACTTAATCATGGCATACATTCGACGAATGCCCGACTATTTAGATGTATGGGAACATTTGCTGGAATTTATTATATTAATTAGTAATTATTTTTTTTCGAAAAGTTCCCATTTTAAGAAAAGTCAGCATAACTCGGAACCCTCTGTACTTAGGTATAGGGAACCCTCATGAAAGACTATTTTATTTTTTAGGGACAATCTGAAAATGCAATAAAATATAGGGTGCTCCATAAGAAAAATCAAAGTTGAGTACAGTTCCAACTAATTAAAAACACCTGGTATAATTGAAAAAAATTTCATATTGTTGACTGTTTAAAATAAGATGGGGTTAGTGAAAAACATTTTCTCCTAATCTTCACAATAACCCCGTAATCGTCCGAAAACGCATTAATCTGGCACCTTGTATATGCAGGGTGTTTCAGAATAAAGCACCGTAAATTGAGGATTGTTTAGATCTTGACGAGAAATTACGAAAAGCTAAATAACATTTTTCGGTAAACCTTCCCGTTCTATAGGGTGATGAAGTGAGAGTGTTAGATACATATTTTTTAAAATTTTCACTATATATATACATGGTGTCCCAGCGGTGCGAGGAAGTAGGATTACTCCGAAACAGATAAACATATCCTCTTGCGGTTTTCGGGACAGGACAGAATTTATTTGGATTTTTTAAAATTATTTTCATTTATACAGGGTGTGCATCCAAAGAGTGGCGCATCAAACATGTTTTTTTGAATTACAAACTACATATTTGATATTATAAATTGAAAGCCCTTCAAATTCCTATCAAAATGGTTTAACATATATGGGTCGTTCTGGAGTTGTGGGCACTCTTATACGGACAAAAGGTATGTATTTGAAAGATCGTGGTTGTGTTACTGCGTAAGATATTGAAGCAATTTTATCACAAGAATTTTTTGTATGTTCTGTAGTTAAATAATAATTAATCTGTCGAGGGGATTAAGCAAATATACAGGATGATTGAGTTTGCGAAATCATGAATAACTATTTTTTCTCAATGGCACGCCTTGTATATAAATACATCATTGAATACAATAACGATTACGCTTTCCAAAAATGTACAACATGTACAAGGAAAAGTCAATGACTACGAAGTTATTACGTAAAAACATTTTGTTAAAAGTTGAAGAAAGTTTTCAAATCAGTGCCAGGGAAATAGCTTCAGAACTTGATACATCGAAGTCTAGTGTAAATCGTACATTGCTTCACGCCAATGACTACCAGTAAAGAGTAGAATTATGTAATATTATGAATAATATGATAACGGGCGATCCTTCAATAATTCGCAGGATTCTATTCTCTGACGAAGCAACCTTTACAATTAACGGATCAGTCAATATAAGGTATAATCAAATATATAATATATTCTATAGGAACAAACCTACAACGAGTGAGGATATGAAAGACAGGCATTTCATTCTATAATACCCAATATTCTGAATGGCAGACGCTCTTTACTCTTTTGTTGAGACTGAATATTTGCCGGCAAGAACTCGGCCACAATTTTGAACATAATTTGTAAGATATTTGTTTGTTTATTTTCGTTTGTATTTCAATTACTTTAATTTTAAATGTAATACGTTTGGTTGTTTGCTGTTCTTTCACTTTAATTCTTGAGTAATAACTTTTCAAATCTTTGTTGTGTATGTTTTTGCTACGTTATTTATTATTCTACTAAATCGAAATGTATGGTTGCAACTTATTGGTTATTTTCCAAAAAAAAAAAAATATAAAGACAATAAAATGGAGTGATATGGTTTCTGAGAGCTAGAAATCAGGAAATGCTACTTTTCCTAGCGTGTAGTAACAAATTTTCAGGATGCCATCTATAAAAGCTTTTTTGGTTGTCTTCAGTTTAGATGCTATAACTATTGTATTGTAACTGGTGCTGTCGGCTTCGCATAACATAAATTTGATTAAAAAATGAGGTTTCCATGGCAACAATCGTAATCCAAAGCTTAATAAGTTGATCTAATAATTTTTGAAGTTTTTACGTAATAACTTCGTAGTACTTGACTTTTCCTTATACATGTTGCACATTTTTGAAAAGCTTGATCATTATTGCATTCAATGATGTATTTATATACAGGGCGTTCCATTTGAAAATAAAATTGTTATTCATGATTTCGCAAACTCAATCACCCTGTATATTTGCTTAATCCCCTCGACAGTTTCATTCAATATTATTAAACTAAAGGACATAGAAAAACTTCTGGTGATAAAATCGCTCCAATATCTTACGCAGTAACACAACCACCATCGTTCAAATACAAATGATTTTTCCGTATAAAAGGGCCCATAACTCCTGAACGACAAATAACAGATCAATACTATGTTATATCATTTTGATGAGAATTCGAAGGGCTTTCAAGTTATAATATCAAATATGGAGTGTTCTATTTACAAAAACGTATATTTGATACGCCACTCTTTGGATGCGCACTCTGTTTACATGAACATAATTTTAAAACATGCACCAAAATAATTTCTATCCTGCCTCGCAAACCGCATGTCGATATGTTTCTCTGTTTCGGAGTATTCCTACTACCTCGCACCGCTGGGACACCCTTTGTATCATATATATATATACTCATAAGTAATCCCCATACGGTTTTTCATCGAAAAGGTATTCTTAGTTCATGTCTCTAGAGCCTTCCGTTTTTGATATATTTCAGATTTAATCCTACAAGTACATGGCCGCAAATTATTAATCAAATTCCTAAATAGCATACATATACCCTTTGGATCTAGTAGGCTTCTGTCACTCGGTTTATGCGTCAAGAGTTAATCAGTCAAAACTAGTGTTATTATTTATTATGACTTATTAAGAACCAAATACAGAAAATGGTGACTTACACATTTTCTGAATATGCTGATATGCATTTGGTATTGGGGGAATATCAAGGCAATTCTGAAAAAGCTGTGAGAACGTATGCCCAGAAATATCCAGGCCGCGTTGTTCCCAGTAGAAAAACAGTTGTGGCAGTAGATAGACGGATAAGAGGAATTGGGACTGTTTCTCCTGTTGCTTATTTTCGTGGAAGCAGTAGAACAAACCGCACGTTGAGAAATGAAGAAAATGTTTTAAATTTAATAGAAGATAATCCTAAAGTAAGTACTAGACTTAAGCTACAAACGGGAATTTCAAAGGTAACCTGTTGGAGAATTCTAAAAAACCAACAGTTGTACCCGTTTATATGCAACAAGTTCAGAATCTTTTAGAAACAGATTATGAACCCAGAGTTAACTTTTGCCAATGGCTACTGAGACAAATTAGAATAGATAATGACTTTGTTAGTAAAATTATTTCTACTGATGAGGCAACCTTTACCAGAAATGGCATATTTAACTCACATAATGAGCATGTGGGGTCAGATGAAAAAACACATTTCACGAAAACCACAAGTTTTCAGGACAAATTTAAAATAAATGTGTGGGCTGGTGTAATGCACAATCACTTACTACCTCTTATTATTGAAGAAACCTTAACTGGAGACGGATACACAGCTTTCTCAAGAGACCATTTAACAGAATTATGAAGAATGAATGAAGATGTTCCTTGTCGCTGAAGAATTAACATGTGGTTCATGCATGACGGTGCATCACCTCATTTTGCACTAACAGGGAGTGGGAGTGGTTAAATACTAATTTTAGTGGTGAGTGGATAGGCCGTGGAGTATTATAAAGTGGCCACCGCGGTCACTCGAATTAAATCCGATGGACTATGGGGTATTTTAAAGCAAAAAGTTTATTCTGAACCCATTAATACATTGCAACAGTTAAGAGGGAGGATGGAAAATGCTTTTAGGGATTTGGCCAATGATCGGTTTACTCTACAAAAAACTACTAAACAGATTAGGAAACGTGCCCAAAAATGTATTCAAGTTGGAGGACGTCACTTCGAACAGTTACTTAAATAATGTCTTTGACATGAATTAATTTCTCTTTTGCTCTTTGCAGCAGTTCATTATTAGGTTCAATTTATTTTCAATTTTCTGATTAATTTAATTGTGTACCTATTTACTTACGGAATTTCAATAAATTTTAAGTTAAGGTACACATTTTACTCTTCTTGACATTGTATTTGTTTAATACTTACTGTGTTTCATCTGAATCTAACATTATATTCTTTTTTGAAAAAAAAATTTTTTTGATGTTCATTTAAATTTTAATGTACTTGTAGGATTAAAATTGAAGTATCTCAAAAACGGAAGGTTCTAGAGACATGAACTTAAAATACCTTTTCGATGAAAAACCGTATGGGTATTAATTATGAGTATACACTTTTATAATAATACAGGGTGCGCAAAAAATGTAGATTCATACTGATAAACAACTAATACAATTTTCAAGTTAATATCTCTAATCTAAGTGAAAATATTAAAAAAATATATGTATTCAACATTTCTTTCATTTCATCATCCTGTAGAACGCTAACGGGAAAGTTTACCGAAAAATGTTATTTAGCTTTTCTTCATTTCTCGTCAATATCTATACAATCCCCAATTTATGGTACTTTATTCTGAAACACCCTGTCCTGTATATATATCCTACCATAACACTGACATATAAGAGTCATAAACCCTAACCTAATTAATTTAAGGTTAGGTTAGTTAGATAGCAGCGATTGCCAAAGTCCTCATTTACGACCGTGGATTAAAGGTTCCGTCAGATGTGTGTTTTAGTAGCCATAAAAATTTAGTAGCGTAATACGTTTCAATTATAAATACGGATGAAAATCTTTTCATTAAAAAATCAATTAGGTTAAGTTAAATTAAGGCCTATAAATTACCTACCCACAAATTTAGAGTTAAGTGGGTTAACTTCAACATATATAAAATTTATGGTTATTATCTGTCCTAGAATAATTGATTTCAGACATACAGTTTTAAGGCTTAATACCTATTACACTAACAATAAGCTTGTTGAAATTTATACTCGCAAAGCCCCAAATTAAGCATATTTATTATCATGAAAATATTTTATGTTTATTTGATCATGTTGTGCTACTTTCATGTGAAGCTAGCACAACAATAATTTAAATATTTTTGTCAAGTTATTACAACTTTCGACTTTGACACCTAATTTATAGCGACGTTAAGCCACCAATTAGCATATAATTTATGTTTATGATAGCTTCATCTGAAGCATATATATAATACTCCTATATGGCCAGCATCTCATCACCTAATTTCCTTCATCTGTGGTCTCATCAGAGAAAACATACCTCCAAGGTCTCATCTACATCTAATCAGAGAAAACATACCACAGCATAAGAAAAAATACAGCAGAGAAACTCGAGTGGCGGGAACGGTTATCGCCGATCAGCCCGTGGCAACTCTTATGGGAAAATTTTGACCGTAAGTTGCCAAAGTGTACCGATTGATCGCTAGTATCGCTTCCGACAATTAGTGGCGGTAACATTCAAATACGTAAATGCTCTATTATAAATATGTCTAACACCTCTAACCTCATTTTTCTTAACCGTTGTTTGTATTTGTGGTATGTTTTCTCTGGTTTTGTAGCTTTTAGATGTTTTGAAGGTACGTATCTGAGAAATGAGAGAATATGCACGTTTTGTCTGCAATTCTCTGTTGTTGAATGTGAATTTTATTCTCTATTACTATTTTAGTATCTTATTCCTATCATTCGTATCTCATTTATTTCAGTGTTCGTAAGGCTCAGTGGCAAGAAAATGCCACTAAAGACCAGCTGTAAGACTGCTGAGAAAGCTGGTTGAACCCAGGAAAACATTTGTAATTAGGTATGGCATGATGAAGATACGAAAAAAATGGAGAGCAGCGCAATTTATATATACAATGTTTTCAAGGAAGTTCATCCTAAAACTGGAATATTAAGCAAAGGTATGTATATCATGAATAGCTTTTTGATTGACATTTTCGAACGTATTGTTGCTTAAGCTTTCCGTCAAGCTCATTATATAGAGATCAGAGTAAACAAAAGAGATCGCAAATAACATGTAGGAAATAACTGTTAATCTACTTCCACCAAGTAAATTAGCGTACCATGTTGTAGGTGAAAGAACCAACTAGTACTCCGGTGAAGCTAAAAATATAGAAAAGTTGTTGAATGAGAATTTTATTCTCTATTTCTATTTTAGTATTTTATTCTTATCATTCGTATCTCATTTATTTCAGTGTTGGTATGGCTCAGTAGCAAGACAATGCCACTAAAGACCTGCTGTAAGACTGCCGAGAAAGCTGGTTGAACCCAGGAAAACATTTGTAATTAGGTATGGCATGATGAAAATACGAAGAAAAATGGAGAGCAGCGCAATTTATATATACAATGTTTTCAAGGAAGCTCATCCTAAAACTTTAATATTAAGCAAAGGTATGTATATCATGAATAGCTTTTTGATTGACATTTTCGAACGTATTGTTGCTTAAGCTTTCCGTCAAGCTCATTATATAGAGATCAGAGTAAACAAAAGAGATCGCAAATAACATGTAGGAAATAACTGTTAATCTACTTCCACCAAGTAAATTAGCGTACCATGTTGTAGGTGAAAGAACCAACTAGTACTCCGGTGAAGCTAAAAATATAGAAAAGTTGTTGAATGAGAATTTTATTCTCTATTTCTATTTTAGTATTTTATTCTTATCATTCGTATCTCATTTATTTCTGTGTTGGTATGGCTCAGTAGCAAGAAAATGCCACTAAATACATGCTGTAAGGCATAATTGATAGTTTATAATGTATTGCTGTTTAAGAATGTCGTCTAGCTCATTATACAAAGAGATCAGAGAATAATCAATAGATTGTTTGTCTTGTGAACTCTTTACAGCATGCTTCTCTCATATCAGCCCAGATTTGTAATGATGTATTTTTTATTGCAGTGGAATGGTGGCGCACAAGGCAAAATCGAATGTTTACTGATGAACAACGGAAGAAGAAGGCTGTGGCAAAAGTAAAACACCTCAAAGGCATTTGAAGAATCTAGTTTCCGAGTCCTGGTGGTATAGAGAGAGTATAATGAGTGCATAAATGTGAGTATAGCTGAATTTTGCTTGTAATTATTTCAGTCTACTTGTAATATACGGTGCAGATGTTAAAAATTTGTTTTTTTATTTACATGTCTAATTGAGGAGAAACGGAAAAATGCTGAAGCAGAAATGGAGCAATGCAAGGGCAGATTAAGTATCCAGCGTCCGGGTCCTGGTGGTGTAATAAGTGTTTCACAAAAGCAGTTATTTAGACAGTCACAATAAACGCTGTGACTTTTTTGTCATTTTTCTTCCTTATAGCAAGCAAAAAAGCTGAATATCAACAAAACTGATGATTTTCTTGCAAATTCCCTTTGTTAACGTTCGCACCGGTGTTCATACTTGACGGGTTGCCTACATTCCGCCTGGCTTCACTTTATAACTTAAGTACTCCCTCCTTATCTTCTATCCTCCTTGTCAATGACAGATTGATGCACAAAACCAGGGTTTTTATACCTATAATTTGATCCTTGATTTTTTTTGTGAAGCTCATTATGGGGACTGCGAATTTAGTACGCATGCGCAAAAGGGGAAGTGGCGTGGAGTCACATCATATTGTATCCATGGCAACATCACAGCTGACCAATGGCACAGCTTACCAAATAAGCTGTGCCAATGGTAAGCTTGGTAACATAATATCCCTCCTCTTAGCCAAAAAAAAATCATGACGCATGCGCATATCACCAGCTATCCCCAGGTCTTTGGCTTCATTTTTGCGTATTTTTTTTCTCAATTCTAGTGGTATAGAAGTTTAAGTATATGGGGTTAGTTTAGGACTGTGGTAGTGTTCTCTGAAAGGGATTTCTCCAACAACAGAGAAACACTATACTCTAAGAAGAAGAGCTTCAAGTGCTTCTGTCTCAAACTGAGTCCGGACCAGAGAAAACATACCTTCAAGTCCGGACTAGTTTGGAAATCGTCAAACTGCTCGTTGCGCACGACATGGTGCGCAAGGACGCATTTACAGAAGATATGCGGACGCAATTTTACACGATTTTTAGGGCGAGTTTATTCTCCTATTTCCAGTCTTCTTGTTTGTAGCTATCGGAAAAGAGAAAGGTCGTGGAGAGAGATGGAGCTAAGAAGGTAAAAACACGGTTATTTTGAAAATTTTTATTGATAGTGAAAAATAGATTTAGGTTATAGCATAGACTAAGGACCAAAGAATAAAAATAAAACATGATTTTTATTCTTTGCCGAGGACTAAGACCAACCAAGACATAATAACGTTGTATATTGAGTCCATGGTACAAGGTACCATGATTGATTCTATGGGTTTGTGTGAATTTAAAGTTTAGTGAAGATTATTTATTTATTCCCCTTGGTCAGTAATTCCACTTTACTATTTATGTTTTACTAGAATTTTTTTATCTATGATTTTTTGGTTTATAAGTTTTAACTGTAAATTATTATGTTTTGTTAAAGGTGGATAAATTTTCATGATAAATGTTGTTGGCAACGAAGCATCTGAGAATAAATAATTATGAGTGACCCATGTTCAACTCATAAATAAAATACCAAAAACAACAAAGAAACACAATCAAAACCTCCAAACCAAAATACAACAAAAACTAATTATTGGCGATTTCGAGATACAAAACGCAAGTAGCGTTGTGTTTAGCGAGACTATACGAAACCTGCTGAACTTTCAAACGCACCAATCAGGTATCAGAACTTTGACATTTGGTCATCATAACGCGACTTGTGTTTCCATCTCTAAGTCATCTTATTGCGAATCCAGCCAAGCGTTGGCCCTCTGCTGGTAAAAGTGCCAACTGAGAACAGATAGGTAATCGTTTGTTTACATTCGTATTTGTTAACATGAATTAAAGTTTATACTCGAAGAGTTGTTTTTAAAAACAATTTATTGTACAAAAATTACATATAGATGTTTAAGCAACGAATTATAATTACTGACTAACTACAAATAGCGTGAAGCGCGTATATATAATAAAATAGGATAATGCTGCGTAAGCAGATCTTGCTGGATGGATGGTACTGTAATTCCTCCCCCATTAGATTCAGCTTCCGGTTTTCAAAGAGGAAGTTGAACATCTTGGAGTTCCATGGATCGTCTTCTTTGAATAGGTACATCATGCTGGTTGTGGATGCATCTTTGTAGGATTTTCTTGAACAATGCATATGACAAAACAGATGCAATAATTCCATACGTCATGATGGTCCAGGCGCTAGGAATCAACGAGATTTCATCGGGATTCTGGAGTATCGGATTATTTTGGATGAATGGTGTTTTAATCTTCTGAGGGTCATCTAGTTCCAGGTGTTCTAGATGGATAGTGGCTACGTTGACAGTTTGTGAATCTTCCTCAAAATGTATTTCTGGAAGAAGGATGGGTTGGCCTGAAGATTGAATTTCTTCATTTCTTATTGACCCGAATTCGCTGATTGCTTGACAATTTTTGGGAATGTCAAAGAGGTGCTTATAAGTCGTAGGATTTCTTCTTGTTCGTTGCATTGTAGATGAATGGTCTCTTCGGATGGGAATAGGCAAATCCATTGATTGGTTTTGTTAAGTTTTCTGATTAAAGGTCGTGGTATTGTGATTAATGTTTGTTGGCAGTTTGAAGTATTTCTGGGGTCAAGTATTTGAACTTCGCAAGGACTATTTGGGATGATATTTTGAAGTTCAATATTGTCACATATGAACATCTTTTGGTTGAGTTCCATGCAAGAGTTGTCAAATAATGAATATTGCAATCTATTTCTTACAACAAATTTAGTTCTTGGAATAATTGCTTTAAACTGACCTTTAAAGAAAACTGGGATAGGGTACAAGTGATATAGTTGGAATTCGTCAGGGAAAACAATAGGAATTCGTAAAATATAATTGATTCTATTTCTAAGAATAAAGCAATCTACCTTTATGATTCTTTCAAATAATATTGTAGTTTCTAGTGATATTTCTAGAGGTAGTTGGTTTTTATCCAATTTTGACTCCAAGGATTTAAGTTCGTGATATAAATCTCTGTTCTTAATTATACTAGGGTGCATAATACCCAGCTGAGAGAAAAAGTTCTCAATATCTTGCATGATTGAAATTATGATTTCATATAGGTTAATGACTTGAATCAATGTATCTTTTATGTACATACTATTCTCTCTATAAGTAGTGCCTTGGACTATTGCTGAAATTTGATCGAGCTTAGTATCCAATAAATTTTCATTATGACTTATTTGCTGAATTGTCCGATTAAATTTATCTATAACAGATATTGCTAGAGTGTTGTGATTCTTTATATTTATTGCCAACTTATTTTCATTTGTCTGAAGAGATTTGATTAACCTTTCATAACGTTCACCATCATTAGCGTCTAAATTTCCAGATATTGATTTGAATATTGAGCCAAGTACATTAATCATTCCTCTCTTGATTCTTTGAGGGCGAGGAAGAATTTCGTTAAGTTTATCTTCAGCTTTTTCTTTAGTGAAATTCAATATTTTTAAATAGTTAGATGCGTCCTCAAGATAATGTTCATTCTGGTAAATTAATTTTGTCAAGCTGTTGCATTTTCTATCTAGTTTGTTGACTTCGTTGATAACTGGATTAAGGTCAATGTAATGGTATAATGAATGACGATGGTGTATAATTTTTGCTGATCCGAGTTTGAGGGGAATCAACCCAGGGTTATGTTCGAGGTTGCTTACTGTGATGGATTCCCGCATTGCGAAGATTCCGGGTAATCTGAAAACAGGATCGTGCTACTTACTTATCAAATGAATATGATACTTTAAGTGGTCGTTTTATGTTCGACATATGTATCTCATCATGTTCTTTAGATTTTACAGTTTTTCTAGGGTAATTAATACTTGTGAGATAAGTGGCCTTTTTGAATTTGTTAGCCTGTTTCTGACGTATATTATTTTTCACATATACTTTTTGCTGCAACTGAAACAGATCTGGCGTATCGCGTTTTTCATTTACCTTCTCTGCAATTTTTTCTTTCTTATCTATAATATCTCTGTTGATTTTAGCATAGAGCATTTTAGATCGCTCCTATGCTGATTTACATAATCATTAAGAAGAATCTTTTCAAGATCTAAATTAAAGGGTTCATTATCAGAAATATGGCCACTTATGACGTCTATTGGTTTTAATTTTGTTACTGAATGTATTGAGTTGTTATATGCAAGTATCGCGTAAATCATTTTCATTTTCGCAGGGGTTTTCAGGAAGCCTCTGGTATTCAATAGACGTAAATGCTCGATGATTGTACTGTGGAATCTTTCAATAATCCCATTTGACTGTGGGTGGTTAGGAGAACAGAAATGGGTGTTGATTTTATGAAGAGCTAACAGTTCACTAATTACCGAATTCTTAAATTCGGTGCCGTTATCCGAAATAATTAATTTAGGTATACCATGATGAGAAAAGTATGTTAGTATATTATCTGCGATTTCTGTAGCATTTAAACTATTTACAACGTATGCTTGAGCGTACTTAGAAAAACTATCAATTATTGTTAAAAATTTGGTTTGTTCAAATGTAAAAGTATCTAAGTGGATAATTTCAAATGGTTTTGTGGCTGTTGGCGTGACGTTGATCTGTATTCTTATTGGATTTCGCTCATACTTAGACTGTTGACAAGTTTCACATTGATTTATAAATGTTTGAATAGAGTTTCTCATACGCGGCCAGTAATACTTATCCTTTAATTTTAGCAAGGTTTCATCTATTCCACGATGGTTTGATTTTCCCTCATGGTAATTTCGAATAGTTTCTTCTATGTTATCTTTGTCCGTCACGTCTATCAATTTCTTCCCACATTTTTTGAATTTGATCGAGGGCCATTTGAAATTCACCTGAACTGCTGTAGCAAAAGGCTCGTACATACAATGATCTTCAAAGTAAAGGTGATTATGTACTCCAGGTGCTACATATTCCTTTATAAAATTTACGATGTCTTGTTCCATATTATTTTCTGATATTTGTACAGTTATCCTTTGTTTTTTATCGAATAATTTCGTTATTTTAGGCTTAGCAGGAGAATGGAAGACACTATTAACAATAATTTGGTTATTGCCATAATTGACTGCATAGTCCACGATTGGGATAAGAGTGGTGGGGTTCTGTTCTGCATTAGAATGGATGGTATTGTCGTCAGATCCTTCTTGATTTTCATGTTCATCGTAGTCATCCATAATTTCATCATCTTTGTCAAAGTTCACTTTCACTGAAAGATTGTCCATTTCTTCCTGTTTTGATGACTGTCCAAGTTCTTCGTTGGTATGAAGAGTTTCCGGTTGAATATCGTTTGATTGATCTACGGGATCCAAAAATTCATCTAGGTCTGGATATTCACAAGGAGATGGTATAGTTATGGTGTCGCTGTTTATATATTGAGGACGCAACGGTGTCTGACATTCATTGTTCTGAGGTGTTCCAAAAGTTATGTTTTCGTGGTTTTGAAATCCAGGATATTCTTTAAGCACATCGTCGAGCTTATCCTAAAATGTCTCTTTAGTATGAAGTTCTACTCGGGACAAGGCGTCTGCATTTGTATTCAATTTTCCTTTCTTATAAATTATAGTATAGTCAAATTCTTCAAGTTTTATTCTCCAGCGCATTAGTTTCGAAGAGGGATCTTTTATTGAAAATAGCCATTGTAAGGGTTTGTGGTCAGTGATAATGTTGAATTTGCGTCCGTACAAGTATGGTCTAAAGTATTTTGTGGCCCAGACTATGGCTAGAAGTTCCTTTTCGATGGTAGAGTAATTTTGTTCTGATTCGTTTAAGGTTCTGGATGCGTATGCTATAGGAAGGTCGTTATTTATTTGCCCTTGGGAAAGAACTGCACCTAGAGCTACGTTTGATGCATCTGTGGTAAGGTTGAAAGTTTTTGTAAAATCAGGATACTTGAGAATTGGTTCGTTAATTAACACATTTTTACATTGTTCGAAACAAGTTAGGTACTCGACATTTAATTTGATTTCAGCTCCCTTTTTGAGACATTTGGTAAACGGTTTAGTTAAATTTGCAAAGTTTTTTATAAAGCGGCGATAATACCCAAGAAGTCCTAGGAAAGCTTTTATTTGTTTGGGGGTCTTAGGTATAGGAAAATTTTGAAGAGCTCTAATTTTGTCAGGGTTTGGTTTGACTCCGTCCGGTGTGACGACATGTCCTAAGAAGGCGACTTCTTTCCGGAGGAATTCGGACTTATCCAATTGTATTTTGAAATTAGATTCCCTGAGCCTGTTGAACACGCACTTTAATCTCTCAATATGCTCTTGTAGCGAGGTAGAAAATACTATGATGTCATCTAGATACACCAAGCACTTTTCGTTCTGGATTCCACGTAGTATGTTATCCATCACGCGTTGGAATGTGGCTGGTGCATTTTTGAAGCCAAATGGCATACGAAGAAATTCGTAATGGCCATTTTCAGTGTTGAAAGCCGTCTTCTCTCTATCCTCGCTATCCATCTCGATCTGATGGAATCCACTGGCCAAATCTAAAAATGTAAAATACTGACAACGTCCAAGCTTGTCTAGTAGATCGTGGATATTGGGCAGAGGATATTTATCACCGATGGTCTTCTCGTTCAAATTTCTGTAGTCGATGACTATTCGCCATTTTTGTTGTCCTGTGGCGTCAACCTTTTTAGGTACTACCCAAATGGGTGATGACCATGGAGAGTTACTGGGTCAGATGATGTTAGAGTCGAGCATTTTATTTATTTGCTTCTCTACCTCGTTCTTATAGATGAATGGATATCGGTATGTCTTACTATATACAGGCGTTTCATCGAATGTTCGTATATGATGTTTAACTCTACTGGTGAATGTGAGTAGCATATCTTCGTTATAAAATATATCTGAGTATTCATGGCATAGGGCTATAATTTTTTGTTTCTCTTCAATGTTTAAATGATTAGTTCTAATTTTTGAAATATCTAATTCTATTCGATTCTACGTTATAATTATTTAATGAGGTGTTTATATCAACATTTTCTTAAAATTCTTCTACATAAATAGGTTCTGAAAGATCAAGCACCACTGTTTCATCTGTATTGTTCAGAATAGTTGTCACAGCTTTTCCGTTTTTAGCTGATGTAAGACATTCAGGTATTTCGCAATTGTGTATCTTTAAATGCGGTACAATGATATCACCATGTTTAACAGAAGTTCTTATCTCAACAACTTGTTCTACACGAGGGGATAAAGTTACATTGTATGATCTTGGATTTCCAACTCTCTGATAATTCGGTTTTATTTTCGCATAAGGCGTAATTAATAAATGATTATTGAAATCAAGATTTGCTTTTAATAATTTGAAGTTATCGAGGCCAATCAAACCATCAAATACATTATGAAATTTGAAAAAGAAAAATTTCAAGGTACCTTTCAAATTAAATATTTTTGAAATAGGTATGTCTGCGCTATACTTATGGGCAGATTTTTGAAAAACTGTTGACACTATAAATGGTTCATTACGAATACAATTTGGATAAAGTTTAAATGCTAAATTGGGATCGATGAATGACTTAGTCGATCCTGAATCAATTAGGAATTTGAGATTATATTCTGGAAATATTATAAATGGTAATTCATTTGATTCAGTTAGATTTAGTGATACAATTTGAGGTGTTATGTCTGATTTATGGGAAGGTTGGAAGGTTGAAAATTTTCATCTGAGTTTTCATTGGGATATGAGGCTGTATCATACCCTACATTATCGCAGGTTTGTTGAGAATCAAAATTATCAAGATATTCGTCGTAGTTATGTTCAAAATGTTCGATTTCATTGTACGTTTGGGATTGGTCTACTTCTGTATTATGTAATTCTTCGAAGGTAAAATTCGGAGGGCGTCTATCTGACGTGAAGAAGTTTCGTGGTTGGGTGGTATTTCTAGTAGAAATACTCATTGGAGTGGTTATATTTGGATTAGAATTTTGAGATTGTCTGAAGGTATTTCTCGTGGAGACACTCATCGGGGTAGGTTTATCAGGTTTGAAATTCGGATTGGGTTTGAATACGTTATCCCGTCTATTTGGGCCAAATACTTGGGCATTTGTAAAATATTTGGGTGGTGGCAGATTGGGCCTAGGACGAATCTGTATTGGCTGTTGAGGGGAATTACTTTGATTCCGAAATAAGTTGTTGAGGGTGTGTGTATTAAAAGGGGCCATCTGATATGGTGGATTGAAGTTATGTGGAGGTTGTTTTTGGGGAATATTAGTTTTATATGTGGGAGTGTCTTTCGAAATGGTTTTATTGGTATATGATTGGAAGTAGTTCACATTTTCTTCTTGTAAGACAAATGGAAGAGCTTGATTTAAGGAAACAGGCTTCATACATCTGATAGAACTACCTCTCTCTCTCTCTCGGAGTCCTGCTAGGAATGTTCTCAGAGCTAAATTTTGATAAAGTAATCTTTTAACTGCTTTTGCTTCTTCAGTACGTTCATGAAGGCTTACATAACTACAAAGTAAATTTAACATATGCAGAATTCGGTCATGGTACTTTTGTGGGTGTTCGTTGTGTGATTGTCTTAGCATTATTAAATCTCTATGAAGACATATCTCGTCTCTCTGATCGCTGAAGTTTCTAGTTAAAATATCTTTCAAATCATTCCAAGTAGTTGGACATTGTATGTTCACAACTGACATAGCATTACCTTTATGTTTTGAGAATATACTATTCAATAGATAGACATTATGAAAGCTATTTGGATTTGCTTGATCATGAAATTGGGCGATTATAGATTCGCTTACAGAGAGAAACCTATTCAAGTCATTAGGATCTCCCGAAAAATCCGGAATGCAATTTAAATATTCGGGTTTGAATTGTGCCATATTACTTGAATTATCACTATTTGTGTTACGGAGTATAGGATTTCTAAGGATTTGTCTTCTGTTATTGAAGGAATGATCTT
This sequence comes from Crioceris asparagi, assembly GCA_958507055.1. Taxonomy (NCBI): domain Eukaryota; kingdom Metazoa; phylum Arthropoda; class Insecta; order Coleoptera; family Chrysomelidae; genus Crioceris; species Crioceris asparagi. Next base: position 49,651,470 of record OY293827.1, read on the forward strand.
GGGAGTCAGTTAAAGGTATTTCCAAGTTCAACTCTTCTAAAATTGTTGATAGATTTTCAATAGACATAAAGAAATTAAAGATTGCAACTTACAGTAAAAGAACAACTCTGAGCATGTCTAACCAACTATAAGGAGTCTCAGCCGATCCAGCGATGTGGGTCCAAATCAGGTTGATAGTCCTTGCAAATCTGGGCGATGCGGACCCAAATTTCGGTGATTGGGTCGTGGTAGGCCTTGCCTGTTCTTCGATAGATTGGGACACCAGCGGTTGATGGTCCTCTCAGCAAAACTTAACACTTCACAATTTACCAATTGTTCGAAAGTCCGATTAATCGTAGAAACGAACAATGATCAATCGATTTGATCAATTCCGGACAATCCTACTGACTGCGCCAATTAAAGTTTATACTCGAAGAGTTGTCTTTTTAAAAACAATTTATTGTACTAAAATTACATATAGATGTTTAAGCAACGAATTATAATTACTGACTAACTACAAATAGCGTGAAGCGCGTATATATAATAAAATAGGATAATGCTGCGTAAGCAGATCTTGCTGGATGGATGGTACTGTAATTCATGTGAATTTCACTCATCATGCCGAAGAAAATTGTTTTTAATACAAATTGTGGTGTAATATAGTTGCCACAGCTGAAAAATAAGTACAGGACAATCCATTTTCATCGTATTCCCAATAAAGGATCAGGATTTGTCTATACTAAGAACAATTTTGGAGTGGTCGAGAAAGTGGATAGAAGGTTAGCTTAGGAAACAGTTTTATTAAAGTAATTAACTCATTTATATTATGTTCCTCAATGTATATATAATATCTACTATATTAAGGCTCAAAATTTATTAGTAACTTACATGCTCTGTTCAGAAAATTTACGAAACATCTCATTTGGAGTCACTGTACTGCTTAATTGATTTTTGTTTGTAATAGAACTGTTTTTTCACATAAAAATACTTGGTCTTTTAAGGAAATACGATAAACATCTTATATTGTATTTCTTTAGATTTTGCTGTATTTTTTATGTATATTGAGTCACTCATCTTTAAAATAAATCTAGTGAATGCGGGAAAAAAACACACTTGTTTTCAAACTGGTCGTTTATTATCATTTATACGGAAATATATAAACAAAACTGCAGGTATGGCAAGTCATTTTAATTTTATTTATATCACCACCTATTATAGATTTTCAGTTAAGATAAACATAAAAACACTTATTGTATCTCCGCTTCCATGATACGAGCAATTATATCTGCAAGATAAGCAAAATTTACGTGTACATATTTGTTTCGCTTTGTAATTTTAATGAATGATTGTACTTACTTTTCATTATTGAATCTTTATATTATAATAACCAACGACTATTTTTATGCCAAAACACAATAATATTCCTCAAACACAGATCAAAGAACTCACACTAACGTACTCTCATAAAGATTGCATAGAATCAGCTGTTCTTTCCGATAAATATTACCTATCTACAGTGGCGCCCTCCCACGTGGTGTGGTAATTGGATTCGCCTATAGCCACAGTATAATTATCATAGAATTAGTACTTCAATTCTATGATAATTATACTGTGATTATTTAGCTCTCTCTTTTCGATGGAATCAATAGTCTGCTTGAAAGGCCGGTCCATAGGTTGTTATGTCAATGGTATTTACAGCTTATTTTAATTTTCATTTTTTGTGCTATTTTTTAATGAAAACAACGATTTTTATGTCTCAACACAATGGTGAAATGTGAGGCTCTTGGATACAAGAGTCTCGACAAGTTTATGTGATAAATAACTTTTACATGTATTCTTATGGTGAAGCAATTCGTTGAATTTCTCTCGTTTTCGATATTTTCTTACGCTTTTCTACCGTTTTCGCGTATCTTTTTACTGAATTTTGCGTATTTTCGTGCTTCTTCCTGATATTCTCTTCTGTTATTATATCATTTTTAGCGATTTTTTTTCTTATTTTTGCTGTCTGCTTCAAAAAGTACTGAGGATAAAAGAAGAAAAATGTATGTCAAACGACTGACATTGAATGACAAACACAATAGCTGAGTTGAGGTGACAATAATATTGTTACACTGCCTTATTTTCTCCTTTATTTCTGAAACTAAAACAGCATAAACACGATCGCTTGCCTAACACCGCTATTATTGTGTGGGTCCTCACCAACCACCCCTCCTCTACGTCATATTCACCCGTAACGTAGAGGCCCTGTTGTAATACTATGTTGATAGTTCTATAAGAGGGCAAATATTTTTATATATGTGCATACATTCACATACTGTATATAAAATATAAATATTGTTAATGTCAAATATTGAAATAAAACAACATAATAACTGCTATGTCATGTTCTTACGAATATCTAAAAACATACTGAATATCTAATACTAAAATAACTTTATAAACAACAGGTTATGGGCCCAGAGCCCCAAACTGCGTAATAAAACTGATATAAGTGATAAAACATCAATATACGATATAAAGGTGAAAGAAGAAATAGACCGATTGTCAGTGCTCAAAGATGCCGCATCGTTTCCTTTGTGGGAACTTACAAACTTACAAACCCTTTTTGAGGCAAAAGGTCTTATTGACTATGTAAATGGTAAGAATATTAAACCAGCTGAAGGCGAAGAAAAAAACTAGCTGAATGGGTACAGAGGGATGCACAAGCAAGGAGGTACATCCTAACTACAGTGGACATCAATGCCAAGACCCACATTCTGTATTGCAAGACTTCTAAAGAAATGTGTGAACAACTTTCAAAAGTTTTCAATAAAGATACCACTCAGCAAAAGTCACGTTTGTGGAGTGAGTTCTACAATTTCAAGTTAGACAAGAAACTGGACATCATGACAAATATTGCTAATTTGCAACATGTAGCCTTTAGACTCAAGAGACAATAACTGCTGCTCTACCAGAATAGTTTTGCTTTTTTAGTAGTGTATGGAATTCATCCGCTACAGATCAAAAAACACTAGAAAATCTGAAATCTAGGCTCGCTGCCGAAGAAGACAAGTCAAGAAAACAAACTGAGGAAAAAGTAGCATTGAAAACAGTAGCACAATCATACAATATGAAGAAAAGTAAGTTCAAGTTTTATAAGGGCATTATATGTCATAATTGTTAAGTAGAAGGACATTATGCAAACAAGTGCACCAAAAATAGATTGTCACAACAAGATACCAGTAAGTCTCAGAAGAAATCCTATAAAGGTGAAGGAAGTTTCCCTAATCCATGTGTTTATACAAGAAAACTAATCACTTGTCTGAAAATTGTCGCTACAAACATGAACATGAAGCAAAAAAGAATAAAAATGAAAAAGTGGCTTGCATAAGTTATCATACAGATAAGAATAAGTGTGTTTTGTACAGTATTAAATCAGATTATACTTTTGTCGCAGACACTGGTGCTACAGGACATTTTGTCAAAGATGCAAATATCTTAAATGACCTCAAACATGTAGAAAAAATAAATGTTGCTAAGAAGGAGAGAAACTTGTATCAAATCTCTCTGGTGAAGTTAATTCTGAAGAAGTATAATATAAAACAAAAATATAAAAATATAAAGATGTAAAAATATAAGATAATAAGTATAAGAATATAACCTCCAGCTGTATATTCGGTTAGAGAGTAAGTTAATATACAGCTGTAAATTCATTCAGAAGGTAAACACTAACAAAATTACAAAAAACAAAAAAAATTGTGTACAAACAATAAACGAGTGCGTGAGCTGAGCAGAAACGTGCCTTAGTGAAAAAGTCGTTAACTGCATAAAAGGCATTATCTAGGTAGTAGGTAATTTAATTGAAAGTTTGGCAAAATCTGGGAAAAGCCGTTATAGATTTAATTTCGTGTGATAGATGATTTTACATTACAAAAGACCCTTAGGATATCAAACATCAAATAATATTCACTAAACCAGTGGGTGTAAGAAGCTTATTAAGTATTAACAATTTTTAACAAAAATGTCGCTTACTGCATACAAGGCTCTCTCCAGTAAGTATGATTTCGAAACCTTTAGAAATTCAGGAAAAGATCTTATGGACTTGATTTTAAATGTTAGATGATTGTGCATTTTTTCGCATTGTACAGTATAGAGCTTTTAACCAACTCTGAGCGAGGGGTTGGCAGATAAAGATCATGCTCCTTATTTCTAAGCGGATAGTTGTGAGATGGTCTCTCTGGAATAGAAGATACGTGCTTGCGGATTAAGCATACAGATTCAAATATGAATAGGGACGGAAGAGTTAATATTTTAAATTTTTTAAAGTAATCTTGGCAGGTAGTCCTACTGCTAAGTCTCAGTGAATACCGAACAGCTCTCTTCTGCAGTTTAAAACTACGTTCAAATTGAGTCGCACAACACGTACCCCAGAATGGAAGGGCGTATCGGAGGTGCGATTCAAAAATGGCATAATAGACTAGAAGTAGACAAGTTGAGCTCCTTGGAAACTGATCCCAGCGCAAAGCAGGCAGAACTTAACCTTTTTGATAAAGCATCGATGTGCGAGTCCCATTTTAAACGGTTGTCTACAATAAGCCACAAGAATTTCACAGATTCAACGGCCTCAATACTGGTGTTATTAAGCACAAAAGATTGCAATGTACTTTTATATGACAAAACTTTTGTTTTAAAAACGTTGAGACAGGAGATTTGAATCGCACCAAGATTTAATCGTGACTGAGTCTCTAGATACAGTCATATGAAGTGTCGTAATATCCGGGTTGCTCCACGTGAAACTAGTATCATCCGCAAAGAGGCAGATTTCACCGCTAATGTCCAGACTAGCAATATCGTTGATAAAAATCAGAAACAAAATAGGACCCAGTACTGAACCTTGAGGCCCTCCATATTCAATTGGCTTGCAAGAAGACATCGACGTATCAACCCTCACGATCTGACTCCTGCTGTTGAGATACGATTTAAACCATTCGAGAGACACTCCTCTGAAACCGTAGTACTGCAATTTATTAGTTAATATATTATGATCTACGCAATCAAAAGCCTTAGAGAAATCACAGAAAATTGTTGCTATGAGTGATGATTGAAGGTTTGAATATATATTAATAAAGAGGGAAAACATGGCATCATTTGTGCATCTGTTACTTAAAAATCCAAATTGATGGGTAGAGAGTATATTATATTTAAAAATAAAAGATAGAAGCCTTTTTTAAACCAATCTTTCGATGATCTTTGATAATGTGGGAAGGAGTGCAATTGGTCGATAGTTCAAAGCTTGATCTTTATCTCCACCTTTATGCAAAGGAATAATTATTGCCGTCTTAAGACAGTTTGGAAAAACTCCATTTTGGATGATTTGTTAATTAAAGTAATAAAATGGTACAATGTGCATTCCGGCAGGTTCGAGACCATTTTCAGAGTAAGCCCATCAGCCCCAGATGAGGATTTGTTTTTAATGTCTTTAATTGTACTGTTAAGCTCTGCTAATACTATGGGCGAAAAGAAGAAACTGTGTAAATTCATATTAGCCTTAGGGAGAAATGAGAGGGGGTCATCGGAAGGAGTTATGGTGTTCTTTAAATTTTTTGCTACATCTACAAAGTAATTATTTAGGTTCTCGGGTGAAATAGAGATTGTGTTAGATGAAGAGGTCTTATTTCTTAAGTCATTCACAATGGACCACGTTTCTTTAGCAACATTACCGGAATTGGCCATCCTCCTATTATAATAAATGTCCTTGGCAGCTTTTATAGTCTTATGATAGATTTTTCTGTAACGTTTTACGTAATCATGGTAGACGATGATTTTTTTAGGTAAGATAATGAGCGCATGTTCTTTGCAGATGTACGTAAGCCTTTAGTAGACCAGGGTTTATGTTGTTTTATTTTTAGAGGCCTAAGAGGAAAGGATTTGAATGCCAAGTTAGATAAAGTTTTTATAAATCTAGGAAATTCGATATTGACATCGTCAGAGAGGACAAACCAGTCTGTTGTGAGACATAGGTTCTTGAAATTACGAAAATTTTTATCAGAAAAAATACGGCATAATTTGCGCGAAGCATTTTTTTGTAGCCGAAAATTTAGTTAGTATTGCTTCATGATCCGAGAAACCTGAATTAAGGATAGTACAGTCAACGAATTTTGGATCGAAATATGATACGACATAGTCTATAGTACTAGAACTAGTTTTAGTTATTCTGGTTGGTGAGTCAACATGCATGATTATGCCAAAAGAGTCGAAAATGGACTGAAGAGATTCTTGAGCAGCACACACATTGGAAAAGTCAATATTAAGGTCGCCACACAAAATTAACTTGCTTTTTAAAGGCAGGGATTCAAGCAAGCTCAGTAATTTTTGACTGAATATATGCAAGTCAGCGTCAGGTGTTCTGTAAATACAAACAATATAAAGATCATAAGCATTATGATAGACAATGGAAAATTCAAATACTTTTTTAGACAATAGATTATCGAATTTAGTTACAGCGGAAAAATCGCTGTTTGTAGACATTATCATAGTACCTCCATGAGATAAATTACTTCTATTAAATCTAGTTACTGTAGCGTAAATTTTGATAAACACAGGCTCATCAACATTTAACCAATGCTCAGTAATGGCAATAATTTCTAAAAAATTAAGTTCTTCTAATAAGAGATTCTTGTGTAATTTCCGCCAATCTGGTGTGTTGACTGTGAATCTCATCTATCTTTTTGTATAAAGTTTTCCATTTGGAATCATGATTATTTAAAATGTCGTACATTTCGGAAAATATTGGAAACAGATCATTATTTTTCTTTAAGCAAGTTCCTAGAGCTTCAACATTTTCTATAGAAATTTACGATTTATGTACCTGTGATATTTTGTCGTGAAGATATTTTAAGGTAGGAGAGTCACAAACATTACAAAAAAATCTAATGTTATGGAACTTTTGATGGTAGAGCACTTTTGTTGTAGACTTATCCAGCCCAGTACAAGTCATACAAAAATCCGGCGACACTCTCCACTGCAGCGAAGTTTGTATTTATCCTTTTTCGAGACGATTGTTTGGCAGGAATCACACTTAAATTCAGACATTTTAATGTTAAAGTTCAATTTTTGTAAATAAAAATAAAAGTCAATGACACAGCAAAAGTTTGCACGCACACGGTAGGTCAAGTTTAATGCGGTTTCAATGTTAACGCACACCAGGTCAATTTTTTTACAGTAAGTAAAACACACGTACAATGATAAATAACACGCTCGTTCTGTCAATAACACAAAATAGTATACACGCACCGGGTAACAAAACAAATTAAAACAAAACAGTTCAAACCAAAGCAAAACAAAACATTCAGTAACGAAAAGCTCCGAACAAGACAAAAAACACAACCGTCTCGTACGACTGCTCGAATTGAACGAGAAGAATAATAGGAAGTCGGAAGAAGAAATAAATGAACAAGAAAATAATAACCAAAATGATGAACGTGAAGACACAATAGAGGAAGAACAAAACTCAGATTCAGAAGATGAACAACCCGCAGTATGCCCAAAAAGACCAACAGTATTCCATCAGCGTTACCAAGACTATGAAGTACCTGAAACGTACAAACCAAGACACGAGCCATTTCTTAGTTCAGAAGAAACAAATATGTTATATACTGAATGTATGCATAGTGACAACAAAGATAAATGGCAACAAGCAATAAATGAAGAAAAACAATCCCTCAAGAAAAAATGTGTTTGGGAATTGGTTGATGAAAAGCAAGCAGTAGGAAAACAATTAATAACAACACGTTGGGTTTTTAAGAAGAAGGACAATGGTATCTACAAGGCTCGCCTGGTTGCCAGAGGATGTCAACAAAGAAAAGATTTTTTGGATTTTTCCGATTTAGCTCAGTCGTACAAGCCACAACATTAAGGCTGTACTTGCACTAGCAGCTCAAGAAAATTATTATATTATTACTTTTGACATCAAGACAGCGTTCTTAAATGGCTTTAGTAGATATACTAAGAGAGTTCTGGATCGGAAGTGAACTGTCAAGATGGCGGCTTGAAAGTTGACAGATGACAGCTGACATTAGATTCCTACTTTTCATGAGCGCCATCTTGCGGAGAGGGGATAAGTTACTGCATTTAGATTCCTACTTTTCATGAGCGCCATCTAGCGGAGAGGGGATAAATTACTGCATTTAGATTCCTACTTTTCATGACCGCCATCTGGCGGAGAGGGGATAAGTTACTGCATTTAGATTCCTAATTTTCATGACCGCCATTTAGCGGAGAGGGATTATTTAATTATTTTATTGCTGAGGAAAAAAAGTTCACCATTGCGCGGGATCGAACCCACAACCACACACACCAACACACTGACAAGCTAGACGTTTTCCAAGCCTGCCATCTCGGTTACCCATGTGAATGCGAGAAATCAATGTATATATTTTGGACGACGGCGCGTGCGCACTTACATCAGATAAGCCGCGAGCTCATAAATTGAAATGTTGTCGATGTGTTAACATCGATGTCGGCACCGCTTCGACCTAAGAAAGGACGATAAGCCGTTTGGGTCTGCGCGCTCGGACAACCCTCATCGCTTCAAGCAAACAACTCCCAAAATCGTCTTCTGCCGAAAATTTGATGGCGATTCAGTTTTTGATTCGTTTAAATCGGCCAAGATTTGATTTTCGTATAGAATATACGAGTTGAATTGCAAATTATGCTTATTCGACACAACAGCATCATTAAACGTGCTTAAACAAGAAATCAGGAGTGAAATAAAATGTGTTATGTTTAATATTTTATTTATCAAAAGAGATTTTCTGAATAAAACACCATTATACTTAAAATTTGCTTTATTTAATAAATGATTTTATGAAACAAAATTTTTAAATAGAGTACGGAGTGATTCTTCTTGATGGCATCTCATTGCGTTGACGAAAACGTGTAGGATTTTTGAAGACCTTCTCATGCCAATCGTTTTCACTGAATTGGGTGGTAGGATTGATAGTCATATCATTGAACAATGTAAACACCTTTTGTTTTCCTCAAAAAAGTTTAGAATATTTTTTAATTCTTCCAAACGTCGAATGTGTTGCTCCAACCTTTCTTTCAACATCATCGTAACTCTATGACTCTCAGACTGAAACTGTTGTCAGACAAAAAAACTTGTTTCTTGTCTCCCTCCCCCCTCCAATAAAAAACATTTTTTTTAAATCTCTCTATTGCTCATAAAGGTAAAGTATTACAAAACCATTTATACAATTCATCAACATTTCTAAGACTACAAAAATAGAACTGACTGTTGCTATATGTGTGGTGCATACATGATGTAAATTCGCTGTTGTTGAACGCTGGAACAGTGTGCCATGAGTCATCAAATTCCTCCAAATTCACAACTCTACTAGCTTGCTCGCCGTAGAAAGATTGAAGTTTATCATCCAAAAATTGCTTCTTCTGATGTCCTCGCACATAGATGATATCAATTTCGTTGAGATTTTCCTTCAAAATATCATCTAGGGTGTAACGTGTAACTTTACACCACGCTGCATACACGCCTTAAGCGTGAATGTCATGTCATACGTCATGTCATATATGTCATAGAAACGAGGAATCAGAATTAGAGTTGATTGTTATGTAGAAATAAATAAAAGTCGAAATATAATCTTTTATTATCAAACACTACATTACATGGTGTCAGAAGTCGTGTGACGAATTCATAAAAAGTGAAGAAATCTGCCAGATAAGGTTATAATAAATAAAAACCTAAACATGGGAGATGAAAGTGGCGTGGCCGGCATAAGACCGCCAAAACCTCTAACTTTCACTGAAAACATGTCAGCTAGTTGGAAAGGATGGAAACAACAATTCAATTGGTATGCTACTGCATCACAACTCAGCAAAAAATCACCTGAAGTGCAGGCAGCAACATTCATGGCCACGATTGGATCTGAAGCAATACAGATATTCAACAACTTCAACCTAACTGAAGCCCAGCAGAAAGACATGGATCAGATAATGAACAAGTTTGAAGAATATTTCATACCAAAAATTAACGTATCATTTGAAAGATACAACTTCTTCAAAATCGTGCAGAAAGAAGACGAGCCCTTCGAAGAATTTTTGAATACAATCAAAACAGGCAAAAACATGCGAATTCGATAACTTAACAGATAGCCTGTTGAAGGACAAAATCGTTTTTGGAGTACAATCTGATGCGGTTAGAGAAAAACTATTCACTGAAGAAAATCTAGACCTGAACAAAGCAATCTCTATATGCCGAGCTAGCGAACAAGCAACCAAACAACTGAAAGAAATCAATGTTTCAGAAAATAGTCGAGTACACTTAGTGAAAGGCAAGAATAAAGAATACAGCAAAGACACTTTCATGTGCAAAAGATGTGGCACAAGACACAAAAAACAAAGTTGTCCAGCATATCAAAACAAATGCAATAGCTGTAACAAAATTGGACATTTTGAAAGCCAGTGTTGGTCTAAAAACAAAAAGAAAGTAACAAAAGGTACAAAAATGCATTTCGTTGGAGAAAGTGAAAATCTAATGGACGGGTCAGAAGCTGAACAAGAAATTCTTTACATAAGAAGGTTGATCCAGAATGAAGAAGACTGGCATGAAATCATTCAGATTGGTAAAAAGAAAGTAAATGTTAAATTAGACACAGGTGCACAGTGTAACGTTCTACCAAAATGGATAAGTGATAAACTCGAGTGCAAAGTAATACAATCAAAAACAAAAAGACTAGTAAGTTTCACAGATGATAAAATAACAGTGCTAGGTGAGGCTAATCTAAACTGCAAACTGAAAGAACTGCAACAAAAAATAACCTTCAAAATCGTTGAAAAAGATGTTCCCCCCATTCTAGGAAGAAAGTCATGTGAAAACTTAGGCCTGGTAGTAAGAGTTCATGAGCTTAAATTCACTAATAAAGATGAGGATATCTTCAAAGGATTGGGATGTCTAAAAAAACTATGAATATGATATTGATTTAGTTGAAAATCCACAGTTCAGAATACAACCCACAAGAAGAATTCCATATTACATTAAAAACCAAGTACGCAAAGAACTTGATAAAATGGTTAACTTGGGTGTAATAAAACCTATAAAGGAACCTACTCCAGTAGTCAGCCCTATGGTAGTTGTAAAACAGGAAGACAAGTTGAGAATCTGTCTCGACCCCACCGATGTAAACAAAAATATTTTAAGAAGGCACTATCCATTAAAAACAATTGAAGAATTGACAGCGGAAATCAATGGAGCAAAATACTTCACATTATTGGACTGTAAACGAGGATTCTGGCAAATCAAAGTAACTGATCGTACACAGAAATTCCTTACTTTTTCCACTCCATGGGGTCGATACTGTTGCACTAGATTACCATTCGGGATATCAGCAGCGCCAGAGGTGTTCCAGGAAGCCATAAATTTTGTACTAGGAGACATTCCAAATGTTCAATGCTACATGGATGAGATATTGATATATGCAGACAGTGTAGAAAAAATAGAAAAGTTAACAGAAAAAGTCATAAGAAAATTAAAAGAAGCTGGCTTAAAGTTAAACTATGAAAAATGCATTTTCACTGCAAAATCAGTCAAGTTCATGGGTCACATATTCACAGCTAATGGCATTTCATTAGATCCATCAAAAGTGGAGGCAATTCAAAATCTGAATACACCCAGAAATGTGACAGAAATTCAAAGACTTTTGGGTATGGTTACTTATCTAAACAAATTCATACCAAATATGTCTGAACTTACAGAACCATTAAGAAAGCTTTTACAAAAGAACGTCATATATCAGTGGAATTTTGAACAAGAAGAAGCGTTTCAGAAAATAAAGAAAATACTGACAACTCCACCAGTTCTCAGGTATTATGACGTGAACAACTCTCTCACACTCTCGGTGGACGCCAGTTCAAAAAGCCTAGGAGCAACTATACTCCAAGAAAATCAACCCATAGCATATGCAACCAAAGCATTAACAACTTCACAACAAAATTGGCCACAAATTGAAAAAGAAGCATTTGCCATCAAATTTGGTTGTCATAAATTCCATGACTATGTATTTGGAAAAAAACTAACCATTGAAACTGACCACAAACCACTGGAAACTATATTCAAAAAACCAATTCAATCCGCACCAGCTAGACTTCAAAGAATACTACTAGACGTGTTGGTGTATTCTCCAAAAATTATATACAAAAAAGGAAACGAAATACCAATCGCTGATCTGTTAAGCCGAGACATAAAATCAGACAACAATCATGAAGAAACAGATGAAGAAGAATTGGTAGTACAAATAATCTTAGCTATGTCTGAAAATGCTAGGAAATCTCTCGTAAAGGCTACAGAAGAAGATAAAGAACTTCAAATTCTCATAACCTACATAAATAACGGTTTCCCAAATGATAGACTCAGTTTACCAGAAATAGTGAGACATTACCATAATTTTAGAGAAGAACTTTCCACCTATGAAGGATTAGCATTCAAAGGAGAAAAAGTGATAGTACCTAAATCTAAAATTAAAGAGATGTTAACTCAAATACACACAGGACATCTCGGAATACAAAGTTGCTTGAAACGAGCAAGGCAATTGTTATATTGGAAAGGACAGTACGACGATATTGTCGAATTTGTAAAAAAATGTGTAATTTGTGAGTCAACCCAAAGAAACAATCCCAAAGAACCTATACAGATGAAAGAAATTCCTAACAGGCCTTGGCAGAGAGTAGCCACAGATCTGTTTACACATAAAGGAAAATGTTATATATCCATCATTGACAGCTATTCAGGGTATGTCGATTTTAAACAATTAAGAACAACTACATCAAATGAAATCATAGAGATTATGAAAGACTGGTTTTCCACACATGGTATAGCCGAAGTAGTCGAATCAGATAATGGACCACAATACTCGAGCAGACAATTCAAACAATTTGCAAAAGAGTGGGGTTTTGAACACCAAACAAGTAGCCCGTACCACTCTCAAGGAAATGGACTAGCGGAAAGAGGCGTACAGATAGCAAAAAACATTATACGAAAGTGCTCCATGGATAAGTCTGATGTTAAACTAGCACTACTAAACTACAGAAATACACCTAAAAACCAAATCCTTGGAACACCAAGTCAAAGACTTTTTAGTCGAATAACACGATCCACTGTACCAACAGCTACAGAAAACCTAAAACCAAAAATAGTCGAAAATGTTAAAGAAGAACTGCAAGAACTAAGGTTGAAACAAAAACAATATGGAGATCAACATAGAAAGAACAAAGAAGAGTTACAAGAGGGAGAGAGAATAAGATACAGAGTTGATCATCGAAACTGGAAAGGAGGAGAAATAATAAAAAAAAATGAAAACCCAAGATCAATTACAATACAAACAGACAATGGTAAACAGATAAGAAGAAACTCAGGTATTATCCAGAAATCCAACACCAGGATCCCTGCCGAAAAAGAAATTGTCATATCTCCCAACAGCCAATCAAAAATACTTCCTCCACCAGTAGAAGTACATGAACAAAATACTTCCCAATCCCAAGAATCAAGACCTCAGAGCTACATTCCAGAATCGTCTAAGTCTCAAGATAAACAAGTAATCCCAGAAAATGTTTATAGAACAAAATCAAAAAAAAAAAAGATTTGTAAAACCTATAGATAGGCTTGATTTATAAATAACTAGCTGACCCGACAGACGTTGTCCTATCTTAACAAAAGCAAAAACAATATCTTGGTTCTCTAAATTTCCACCCATGACAACAATAGCAACTTCATCAATTGTTGCCGTATTATAGCTTCTTGCGTGTTGTCCTCAGGCGTCTTATCGGCTTTGCTGACAATTTTGTGGTAATCAGATGGCATGCTGTTTAATGCAGTCTTGAATAATACAACCAATTTGTTGTCTGATGGAAAAACATTTGAAGTTGCTCCACTCTTGGTTTGTTCCCCGATTTATTGTGTGATCGACTTGTTTTGCTGAATCGCCCATGAAATAAATTTGCAAAAATTGTACCACCATGTGACTTTCAAGATACTTTGTCAGCACTGCCATTCTCCCATTAACTTTTGACTGGCTGCTTTTGGTTAATCACCTAGCTACAAACCTACTGTAGGTACGCTACTTTAATTGATGTATGATTTCAATTGAAAATTAACAACGTATTCAGGCACGTGGTGGTAAAAGTTTATTGTTTTACAATACAGTTACCTTGAAAGTTAGCATAAAATTGTCTTCAATAACTTTTGTTGCGAAAATGACTTCATTTGAAAACAATTTTTGTATTCCTGTATATGAGTTAAAAATGTATAGAATCTGTCCCATTTCCGTAAACCAATGAATGCAGAGGCTTTGGTGGCAGTACCAATGGCGTCAATTTGACTTTACCGCTCCCGCAACACAATCCAGGGGCTTCATTCTTTCATTATTAGGTGTGATTGATTTTAACTTTCCGAGATGAATGAACACTTCTCAAAAACATACTGTATGGTAAATTGAAATGAAACTATTATCAACCGCGTTCTGTCAATTGCTGACAGTTATTTCAAACAACTGACAGTTATGTTAAACAACTGTATGTACTGTATGCAAAATTAATATTGTCGTTAAGTTTTCTTAAATGTTCTTAAATTTTCTAATGTTCCGCTCAATTTTCTTAATTTTTTCTCTCCGTAAGAACCATCCTCGTACTTCAAGGAATATTATAAAATAAGAATTAGCAAATCGGTTTAGTTGCTTTCGAGATTTGCGCTTAGCAACACATTTAGCGATTCATTTTTATATTATAGATATATATTACAATTTCAATAAAGTATAGGGGATGTAACGTGGGCTTTACACCACGCTGCATACACGCCTTAAGCGTGAATGTCATGTCATACGTCATGTCATATATGTCATAGAAACGAGGAATCAGAATTAGAGTTGATTGTTATGTAGAAATAAATAAAAGTCGAAATATAATCTTTTATTATCAAACACTACATTACATAGGGCTTCGTATGGTATAAAGCCGGAAGAAGGCAGATCGCGTTCAACCTCGCTTGCGAAAAGAGCTCGAAAATTTAAACTGTGCTTGTGCTTGCCCAGCGGAAAAAAGGTCTTGTCTTCCTGATTAACATTGGTAGTGCTTGTCCTTTCTGAAGGTAAGTTGAGCATCACTAATATAAAGCTTTTATTACAACTGGCCTATGCTTATATTTATTATATTATTTGGAAGATATTTAAATTTGCCATAAATTTAACTCCCTATAAACAATGATCAACAACGGGGGGGACGGAGCCCCCCTAAACTCTTTATTATTCAAGGAAAATAATGATAATAGCTATGATATTATCGAAAAATCTAAAAATATTGATTCAAATAATGTAATTCTTGAAGAAAATATTTCAAGGTCACTATCACCACATTCCCAGAAAAATAACAAAACAATTTTTTATTCAAATAACGACTTTGGCCCGTTCGTGGTCTACTTAGAATCGACAGAACAAGTTGGTTTCAATATCGGCAAATTCAATAACATAAAAATTGCAAGAGATATTTTTAATTTAAATTTGACAGATATTAAAAAAATTAATAATAAAGGATTGAATAGAATTTCAATTGAATTCCTTAATTTCCATGCAGCGAATAGCTTCATCAAAAATAAAGCCTTACTAGATAAAGGATACAAAATTTTTATACCATACAATTTCGTGACTTGCAAAGGCATTGTGAGACAAATTGACCCAGACATTCCAGAGGAGGAATTGCTGAAATGTTGCCGGGCAAATGTGGAAATTCTTAACGCTAAGAGATTAAATAGAAAAATTATCAGAGATAAAGAGACAAAATATGAACCAACTGGTACTATTCTTTTCACATTTAAGGGTGTGTTATTGCCAAAATCTATAAGCTTATACAGACTCGAGCGCCCTGTAACGGTTTATGTCCCGCCGGTAACGCAGTGCTACAGATGTCTTCGTTATGGACACACTAAACACAATTGTAAGGGCAAGGAAAAATGTTTTAATTGTGGTATGGACGGAAAACATACGGAAGACGGGGATACATTTTCATGTAATACTCAATGTTTCTATTGTAAAGAATCTCATAAATCAATATCAAAAAAATGTCCCGAATATTTGAGACAAAGAAATATAAAAGAACTCATGGCTTTCGAAAACTATACTTTCTTCGACGCAAATGAAGCTTGCCAAAAGAACTACGTCACTAAAGGAGAATTTGTCTATAATCCAAGCGATTTCCCGAAAACTCTTAATAAACAAAATAATCAACAGACACTACATACTACCCCATCCCAAAGGCGAACACAATACATGAATAACAATCCAACTAAAAGGACATATTCACAGGTTGCAATCAACAATAACAATAAAAAAAGAATAATACAAATGGGATACGATAGAAAAAAACATGAAGATACTCTTCTCTTCCCCAATTCGAGACCGGATAGGTCAAATACGCGCACCCCTTCACCAAATGAAGTCCAATCACAACCTCGTATGGCACCCATCCCAGGGCCTAGTAGTGCACATCATAGCTTCGATATTCCCAAGCCTTTAGAGCAATGCATCCAATTTATTATGAGTACAACAAATGACGACTTCAACACAATCAAAAAAGCGATTCTACCACGACTAGATCCACAGTTTGAAATGGATCCAACTGACTCAGACTAATACAAATAACGACAACCCCACAATTACAAACAACTACAACAATATAACAATTCATAATCTCCCTCAACCATAATAACACAAAACACATTCAATCATTTACAACTTAAAAATAATACAATGGAATATTCGCAGTATCAACTCAAATAGAGATAACTTAGTAGCCCTAATACATAGGGAGTCTCCGGATATATTATTACTAAATGAAACTTGGCTAAAAGCAAAACAAAACTTTAATTTACCCGCTTACAACATAATCAGACAAGATCGAAATGATGGTTACGGGGGGGTAGCAACATGTATTGAAAAGAATATTATATTTAACAGCCTAAAAAACTTCAATTCTGATTCTACACAATATATTATCATCCAAATAGGTAACATATGCTTAATAAATATCTATGTTAACTCAAACAAAAGTATCACAATTAATCTCTTACAAGAACTTATACACGATATAAATATAGATAAAATTATAATTATGGGAGATCTTAATTCGCATCATCCGCTGTGGGATAAAGCCCCCATTAATAAGGGGGGAAAAATAATTTCAGATTTTATGATGAACAATGAGTTGGTGGTCGTAAACGATGGTTCGGGTACTTTGGTACAGTGCCCAAATGCCAATTTGAGTGCTCTTGACCTCTGCATAGTAAGTTCTTCCTTAGCAGCCAACAGCTACTGGAGAGTAATTCATGACTGCGCCAATAGTAATCACTATCCAACCTGCTTAGAGCTAATTATTCCAAACAACCATAATTCAAAAAAGATTTTCGCTGGAACCTATAAAACAAGGAACTTTAATAAAGCAAACTGGCAACTGTATCAAGACTGCATAATTTCACAATTGAATTCAAGAGAACAATACGTAGACTATAAAGACCTAATGGATATTATGGATGAGGCTGCGGATACTGCAATCCCACTAAAGGACTGTGGCGTATTCAGAAGAACGGGTAATCCTTGGTGGGACCAAGAATGTTCTGAGTGGATCAAGGAAAGGAAACGGGTAACCAGAAGATTTAATGATCATCTTTCACTAGAAAACTATATACAAGTTAAAAAATGCATAGCAACCACAAAGAAAAAGCTCAAGATAAAGAAAAAACAAAAATTCAAACTCTTCTGTCAATCTCTGAATAGAGATTCAGAGATTAGCTACGTCTGGAACAAAATCAAAAAATTCTCAAACAATAATAGCAAACTACCCAATTACAATATCTCAGACGAAATCAAAAAAGATATTCTCAAGAAAATGTCAAGTATACATATTGATCCGGATTTCAATATCCTACAAACAAACAATGATAATGATATCCAGCTTTTTAGCATTAATGAACTCACCAATGCTTTAGTAAAGAAAAAACTATCCGCACCTGGAATGGATGACAAAGCATACCCTATGTATAAGAATCTACCAACCAGAGCAAAACTAATATTACTCAATTGTTATAACAAATGTCTTCTAGGGGGAAAAATACCAGATTCATGGAAAAAATTCAATATTATCAATATCCTTAAACCAAATAAAGATCCTACGATTCCAGGCAGCTATAGACCTATAGTGTTGTCAACATGTGGCTGCAAAATACTTGAAACTTTGATCAAAAATCGCATAGAATGGTACCTAGAGAACAAAAACATTCTACCGAACGAACAATCAGGTTTCAGAAAAGGTAGGGGTATATACGATAACGTAGCATACCTTTCTAGCTTTGTCTCCGAAGCCTTTGGCCAGTCAGAGTCAGTTTTAGCAGTATTTTTAGACATCAAAGCGGCATATGATAATGTAAACTTATATAAACTATATCATAAATTACACAGCTTGGGGATTCATATAAAAATAATTAACCTAATATATAGCATTATATCCAATAGATTTCTGTTCAGCAGAAGAAGTGATGGAAAATTTATGGGACCATACATGGCAACTAAAGGGCTCCCTCAGGGCTCTCCTCTGAGTACAATACTATTTAATGTATATATACTAGAACTATTTGGCACTAATTTAGATTCTGCGAAAATAATTGGGTACGCGGATGACTTAGTAATCTTTATAAAGGGCCACAACATAAATGTAATGACTAAGAAAATAAATAAAGCTTTAGAGATAGTTAACAACATGCTCCTAAACAACGACCTTTCTCTGTCCATAGAAAAATGTGAGGCCATTTGGTTCACAAGAGGTAAACGTAAATTACAACCCCCACCAATATTTGTCGGAAACACAATCATCAACTACAAACGTCATGTCAAATATTTAGGACACATCTTCCAAGAACATCTGAAATTGAACTTACATATCGAACACACAACTAATAAGGCAAAAAAAGCATTGAACATCCTAAAGGCCGTTTGTAGGGTATGGTGGGGCGCAGACCCTAGCACACTTTTGATTATATTTAACGCACTGGTTAGATCGCACCTTGACTTCTGAGCTATTATTTTAAAACCAGTAAATCAAAAATGCCTAAACAATATGGATATTATCTTCTACGAGGGTATAAGAATCTGTCTAGGATGTATGAAATCGACTCCAAGAGCAGCGTTATTAGCGGAAGCAGCGACAATTGACTTGGATCAGAGGAGAAAAATTTTAGCTAATAAATTCATAGCAAAAATAATCACAATAGTCAACCACCCCATATTGGAGATTTTACTAAATATGAGAAGGAAAATGATTTCAACACCTGCGTTTATTAACTCCAGCAAAATCCCATACTTAATAATGGCTATACAAAATTTCATACCATATTTAAACAAAATAAAGAAAGGGACCAACTTTCCTTGTTATAATGTAGAATTAAACTGTCTGAATGACCCCATAAAAACTGTAGATCTTAAAATAAAAAAGAATGACATCATGATTAAGCACCTCTTTTACACAGCTACGGAAAATATGAAAAACTCACATACATTTATTTACACAGACGCTTCAAAAAAAAATAAAAGAACAGGGTACGGAATATACATCCCAGACATTGAATATAGAATTTCCTCTCGACTCCCCGATTCCATAAGTATATGTAAGGCGGAAATAGTGGCTATTCACGAGGCAGTAGAACTGGCGGTTAAAAAACAGCTAAAAAAAGTGGTCATTTTATCGGATTCTAAGAGTGCCATAGAAAAGATTAATAAATACGGACTAAGTGCCTCAGCAGATTATTGGACGTTAAAAACAAAACGACTGATTTCCCATGCAAATATGAATGATTTTGACATAAGGATGGCTTGGATTCCAGGACACTCAGGAATCCCAGGTAACAAGGTAGTAGACCTACTAGCTAAGATAGGTAAAGATTTAAATGTCCCTAAAGCCATTAGATTCTATCGAAATATTCAATATAATCAAAATGCAGTTGTACAAAGAGTTCAAAAATAACTGGAAAACGTTAGTTTGTAGAAAAAAATATCAATACTATAAAATCCAAGGTAAATTTCCAAATAAAACGTGGTTTTCAGATTTTCCATTCAAAAACCGTAAACACATCTCAACCACAATTAGGCTTCGAACGGGCCACTGTATGAGTAAAGAACATTTATATAAAATAAAAATTAAAGACAACCCATATTGTGAATGTGGTGCATTAGAGAATTTGAATCACATATTTTTAGAATGCCCAATTAACTTCATTCCAAATCTCAACCTCTATGATGAATTAATAGCCTTGAATTACCCCCCTCCTATATCAATTTTCTCAGTCTTATCTGAACCAAAGGAGGAGTCAATAAAGTTGATAATGAATTTTCTTAACATAAATAGAATCCAATTGTAATCTGCAATCCTTACTAGAAAATATACTTCATACTGTTTACATATTGTGATGCTCAACTACATATTCTATGTTTTGTGTTTCATACTCCTAGAATCCCTGTGATCGATCTGTGATGTTTATGCCTGATACACCTATATGTTGTGTTGTACTCTAATTAGACGTACTCGAAGTCGAAGTATCAAGAAAAACTAAACATTCCAAGCAATAGGCAGGCACTTTGATCCTGCATAGACAAGTCAGTGGTCCCGGTATGGTTTAGAGCCACTCAACACCGAGATCACACACAAATTGAGCTGGCAATTGCCTCGTAGCAGTGCCATAAAACAAGCAAGCAAGCAAGCAAAGCCGGAAGAATATTTGAGGTTATGTACATTCTTCTCCAAATAACAAACGCCACATCGATCTGCTTTGCTTAGCGATGAGAATGGTATTGGTGGTAATAGCAAATAATTACTACATCGACGTCCAATCCTTAAGGCAATTTCTTTGGGGTGGAATTGGCACTCCACATTGAAGCCTTGAATGTCTACGAAAGCTATTCTCATCTCTCCTCGACGATGGTTGAACTTAAACTGAGGACAGAGGTCTTGTCATCCTAGTTCCATCCCTTTATAATTTCACTGAGAGGATGTTGTTCAATTATGTTATCGTGAATGATGATGCAATAGACACAAGTATTTGCTGGAAAACCTTTAGACGCTTCTATTTCAAGCTTAACATCAACACTTGAACTTTTCACGCTTTCATCTCGATGAGAACAATCGATGACAAATAGAGGTTTATTTGCAAATTCAGAGTAACTTAGGAGCGGCGTGTGTAGATAAGAGTGTTTGTAGCTTTTTCCAAATTGAGTGTAATTGAAGTAAGCTTCGGTAAAATCCCCCTTTTCAAACTCCAAATGCATCTTCTCCTTTGGATAGCTGTCTCCGTTCAGCGTCAAGGTGATATTCATAATGTTTGCAAAATTAAATTTCGTAGGATCGTTATTCACTTGGTTCTTTTCGTGGTTGCTCTGGAAACAAACGATGACATAGCGAGGACTTTCTAAAAATGATGAAGTTTTCACCGACCAAATTTCGTTGGTGGCTCCTGTAGTGAGAGCAGGCAACATGTGAATTTCCCATTTTCTAAACGGTATTAAGATGGGAGTGTCAGCTTTGATTGCTTTTAAAAGTTGCAATTTAATTTGATCGTTTGGATGCAATCTTTGAACTTTGAGCTCGATATTTTCAATTTCCAATTGTACTTCTGTTGTTGTAGGATTGGCAATGGTAAAGCATTGATTGTCATTTTGAGCACGCACCAATCGAATGGTATGTTTTCCATATACGACATATTCGTAGTCATTGAAAATATTCAACAGATGTTTCAACGGAATGAGCATACTAAATGACAAAGTATCCGCATCTGCCTTGATGACACCAACATCTTTATCTGGACTCCAAGTCGCTATACTCAAGGGCTTAGACTCTTCTTCGCTATAGCATAAAAACCCTCGAACGGTACTCACAATTCCAACGTCACGCACTGATTCCAACTCTTTACCATTTTGTTCGTAGTTCGTAATATTCCCTCATATAAATTTTATGCAAACCAAATGTCCTCCGTCAAAAGTCATATGTATAGAAGTGTCGAGTTCATTTTTGTTTTTGTTATTGTTAATAATTTATCAGTCCTCTCTATCTGTCTATATATATTTTATTCCAATTTTATTAATTTTAAGAAAAACATTTTTTTACTCCAATGTCACTGTCTTTTTATTCTATAACAGGAACCATATACTTTTATATTTTTTTATATACAACTGCCCCTTATTCCATATTAATGTCTCACAATTTTTAACATCTTTGAAAACAACCAACCTCACCTAACGTAAGTAATATATACATCTAAAGAATATGTTCTAAGTATTGTTTAAAATAAATGTTTTCAGTATCCTTGAAAATGGAACTGAGCAGTTCCGAAAGCTCGGATTGAGTTAAAAGAGTCTTCTTTTATTTATGCTGCCCTTCCCAATTACCCTCATCGTTAAGATTTACAACATTCAGCAATTATAATTTTCTCACTCACTCTCTCTCTCTCTCACATATATATATATATATATATATATTTAAAATTAATATTAATTTAATTAATAATTAATATCTTTGTATCTTCCTATTTCACAGGTTGAAAGGCGATGAATCTGCTATGGTCACAGCGTTCCTGGTAGAGTTTATGGACAAGTTGTTCATGAGAGAGCACATTGAATATGTAAGTATATATCTACCGTGAATATAGTAGAATATCTATTGTATATTAATATTTGCGTTTTCTTGCTTATATTATATTTTTAAAATTTGTTCTTTTTTATTTATATGTCCAATGAGGAACAACGGAGAAAGAAGGAAGAAACAAAAATGAAGCCCTTGATATTCGTCTGTGTATAGTGTGTGTTATTATGTTTTATATTAGGGAGCTCATATATCTTATATATTTGAAATTCTTTGTTACTATATCTTAAAAATGATACAATTAATTATTTTGAACAATTTACTTTGTATACTTATATGTGATAAACTTTTGTAATATTAATGAATGAACTTCTAACAATTTGTTCAGTTTTTATGGCCCTATTAATCCATTTATTTAAAAAAAAATAGTGACAGCAATGAAACCTTCAGAAACTGTTGGAGTAGAGTTATAGAAAATACATTTCCAGCATTCATATTGCTTTTTTTGGTTACTATAATGAAAAGTTAAATGAAAAGTCTCGAAAGTTATTTTCTATAAACTTTCTTCAACAATTTCTGAAGGTTTCCATTCCTTTCCTTAATTCTAAACTAGCTTGTAACATTCGAATTTGCCGTCATCAGTATTGTAACGTTTAACCCTGTGCTAAACGTTGTGGGGTGAGTTCACTTGCGTAATACTCAAAATTCGCAGATTGCTTCCAATGATTTATTTCGAACACACTGTACACGGCTTTCTGTTGTAGTACAACTGTCACTATTTGTCACTTTGACTATCGCGTTCCAACTACTTTCGACTTATGTCTCCAATTGACTGATACAATAAACTGACTGTGTCCCATGATCGTCACGGCTTTATATATCTAAATCATGATATGACATTCATCGAGAATGTTCTATGATTATCTAGACGAACATAATTAATGTTCTAGATCCTTGTCAAGGTGACAATAGCACGACAAATTGTACCTCACATACAGTTTCTGGAAGGATCGAGAACAAATCTACTACAATTCCAGAACTACACAATGAAATACACAAGCAACACTACTGCAAACAAGGTAGCAGAATGAATTCAAACTAAAAGAAATAATAACAGTAAGTACATGATAAACTACCCACGTAACACTGCCCCCTTCTTAGCTTTGATCGTCCCGATCAAATGTCACCTCAGTCCCTTTGTATAGTGAAAGTCTGTCGATATGAACCACTTTCATTTTACTGCGTGGGGATTTCTGAATTCTATATACCACATCGTTTATCCTCTTGATAACGGTATATGGTCCCTCCCATTGTTTGTCAAACTTTGGAGATCGACCTTTTCGTCTTTGTGGATTGTACAACCACACTTTATCACCAATTTTTAATTGTCCGGTTTCTGCACGCATATCATATCGGGCCTTCATTCGATCACTAGAAATCTTCAACTGTTTTCTAACCAGATTGTGTATTTCCTCGATTCTTCGTCTCAAACTCTGAATGTAGGTATCTACAGATGTGGGAGGTTCGCTTGGTGAACCAAAAAAGATGTCCGACGGAAGTTTCAGATTTCTACCAAGAACAATACCAGCTGGGGTTTCTTTGGTCGATTCATGAGTGGAAGATCTATAGGCCAGTAGGAAGTGCGGTATACACTTATCCCAGTTTGTTTGGTGTTCATTGATTGCTGACCTCAAATAATTTTTTAGTGTTCTGTTAAATCTCTCTACCATTCCATCGGATTGTGGATGCAGTGGAGTTGTACGAGTTTTCTTAATCCCCATTAGGTTACACACACTCTGAAAGATTTCCGACTCAAAATTTCGACCTTGGTCCGAGTGAATCTCTAACGGCACACCAAACCGACTTATCCAATGTTCAATTAGGGCATCGGCCACTGTTTTTGCCTCCTGATTTGGAATTGCGACTACCTCTGGCCATTTACTGAAATAATCCATGATGACCAAGAGATATTTGTTTCCAGAGCTGCTTATTGGAAATGGCCCCGTAATATCGATGGCTATTCGCTCAAATGGGGCACCCACATTGTACTGCTGCATCCTATGGCGGGTTCTGGTATTTGGGCCTTTACTGGTAAAGCAGGTGTCGCATCGCCGACACCAGTCCTCTACGTCAGCACGGCTTCCTAACCAGTAGAACCTCTCTCTAATCTTCGATAACGTTTTATTGATACCTAAATGGCCACCACTTGCTCCACAATGAATCTCTTGCAGTACTTGTGCAATTCTTTTCCGTGGAAGAATTATTTGCAAATGGACAGTCTTACCATCATTACTTTCCCATTTTCTTTTTAAAACGTTATCATCAATTACTAAAGATTCCCAAAGTGACCAGTATCCTTTTATGACAGGAGACAAATCTGATATCTCCTGCCAAGTAGGTCTTGCTCCATCCATTTTCCACCTCATCACTGGTCCAATATCATTATCATCCAGTTGGTCTTGCTTGAGTACTTCCGAACTCCAGTTTGGGTCGCCATTTATCAAAGTTCGTTTGACTTTAAGAATTTCTGGTACATTATTTTCAAGTCTTGAACAGTTTTTACAGTCCTCTGCACAAGGCCGTCTTGACAATGCATCAGCGTTTCTGTGGTTAATACCAGGACGATGTTCAATTTTAAAGTCATATTCTTGAAGTTGTTGGAGCCAGCGCGCTATCTGACCTTCTGGGCTCTTGAACTGAAACAGCCATTTAAGTGATGCGTGATCGGTCCGTAGAACAAATGTCTGACCGTATAAATATTTGTGGAAATGTCTTATTGCCTTGACTACAGCTAGTAACTCCTGCCGCGTCACACAGTAATTTTGTTCAGCCTTTGATAAACTCTTACTGTAATATGCTAGTACATACTCCACTCCTTCTATTCTTTGGGACAAAATTGCCCCAATTCCTGTTTTACTGGCATCAGTATCTAGGATAAATTCTCCTTCTCTCTGGGGATAAGCCAGAACAATAGAAGAGCACAAAGCACCTTTCAGATATTCGAAAGCATTCTGACATTCTGGAGTCCAATTGTAAGGTCTTTCCTTCTCAGTTAGTCGTTGTAATGGACGGGCAATACTAGCAAAATTCTTTACGAACCGTCTGTAATATGAACACAGGCCTAAGAAACTTCGCAGTTCTGTTTTATTCCTTGGTACAGGCCAATTATGAACCACTTCTGTCTTTTCCGGATCTGTTCCTACACCATTTGCGGATATTATGTGTCCTAAATACTTCACCTCAGTTCTTAGGAAAGCACATTTCTCTGGATTAAGTTTAAGATTTGCTTGTGAGAATCGTTGAAATACCTCTTCTAGATTTTTCAAGTGTTCCTCAAATGTTTCACTGAAAACGATTACATCATCAAGGTATACTAAACATTTCTTTCCAATGAGTCCACGTAGTACTCTTTCCATCAATCTCTCAAAAGTCGCTGGAGCGTTGCACAATCCGAATGGCATTACAGTGAATTGCCATAGACCAGTATTGGCTGAAAATGCTGTCTTTTCTTTATCCTCAGGATGCATTTCGACTTGCCAATATCCACTTTTCAAGTCCAATGTAGAAAACCATTTCGCTCCTGACAACCAATCCAGTGTATCGTCTATTCTAGGAAGAGGATAACTGTCTTTTTTTGTGATTTCATTTAATTTTCTATAATCAACACAAAACCTAGTCGAGCCATCTTTCTTTGTGACTAAGACAACCGGTGACAACCAAGGACTGTTCGAAGGTTCAATTACCTTTTGTTTCCTCATGTTATCTATAAGTATTGCCATTTCATTTTGTTTTGCTAATGGTACCCTTCTAGGAATTTGTTTTATTGGTTGTTGGTTGCCTGTGTTAATGCGATGTTGTACCATATTAGTTCGTCCTAGATCTGTTTCCGAAAAAGAAAATAGTTCTTTGTATTTCTCCCATAAATCACCAAATTTCGCCTTCTGTTGGTTATGAAGTTGAGAAATGATTCTCTCTTTCAACTCTCTTCCTTTCTGGCACATGGTTTTCCCTTGACTGCTTGAGATTTTGACAGATGCTATAGGTTCCGCACAGGCAATTACTTCATTTTTCATTAAAACTCTAGGTTCTTCGGACAGATTTAAAACTCTCACCTTAATTGGATGCTCACTTGATGGATTTATTAATGCATTTTCTATAATCATTTCCTTTGGCAGACATTCTGGATTACTTTCCAGTACCAGTGCCTCCTTGCACTTAGAACCTTCTATTTTAACATGGATGAGATTGTCAGACCATCCAGGTATCGTAATGGTCCTGTTTACCTTAATTTTTCTTATTCTAGATTCAGATGTTGACATAAACAACTCTTCTTCATTAACTTTGAGTATTCGGTCTTGGAGGTTCAGATTGAAGCCAAATTTATTCATGATGTCTAGTCCAAATAAAACTTCGTCCAAAATCTCGGCAACAAATACTTTATGTCTGAATTTTGATTTTCCCAGCTGAATATCTGCCTCGTGAGTACCAATGACAGGTATTGTCACTCCATTTGCAGTTTCAAGTACATAACTTCTATTGGGATGGTCAATTTTGCAAGCAGGAATAACATCAGGTCGCACAATGGTAGAACATGAACCAGTATCAATAACAATATTACAATCCCGACCGCATATTCTTCCTTTCACAACCAAGCTGGATCCTTCATGACTCAGTCGGGAAATTTTGATTTTTAATGATGTTGGGGCTTGGTTGGAGTAAGCCAGTCTTCGCCCCGCAAGACTGGCTAACTGGAGTTTTCCTGCACATTGCTATTTTGTGGCTGTGGACAATTCTTCTTTATATGTCCTTCTTGTCCACAATTCCAACACACATTTAGTTCTTTGTTCATTTGTTTGCCCATCCAATTTTTGTAACATTTTAATAATGTGTTTTATGGAGTTATCATTGCCATACGACTTCTCTTGGGTTGAATTGACCCATCGTGTCTGTCGCAGTCTGAGATGACTTCTGGACGCCTGTTTAGCATCTTCGTATTCAAGTGCACGTGCAAGGGCATCTTCAATTCTTGTAGGACTACTTAACCGAAGGGCTTGTTGCATTTCAATATCTCTTATACCATCTATGAATGTTTGTACCGTTAGCCTATCAAGAAAGTCTTTTGGTGCTGTAGGATATGCCAGTCGAACGAGCCGGGCAACATCAATTTCATATTGTTGTAATGTTTCTCCAGACCGTTGCTGCTTATTCTTTAACTGTGCTTGATAAACTTGTTGTAGATGTTGGTCACCGTAACGCATTTCAAGTTGATCCACTAAAATCTCATATGAAGGTTCGCCGCCAGTTACTGTATTTAAGATTTCCAATGCATCACCACGTAAAGCCAAGATCAATGCAGTGGCCTTCTCTTCATCTGACCAACCCCTAGCCAAAGCAGCAGCATCAAATTGCTTTTTATATGTAGACCAAGACTGTTTACCATCGAATTTTGGGGCTTCAATTTTTACTGGATTAACTACACCATTTTGAATTTCATTGGACGATCTTCTCACAGGCACTTCAGGTTTCGTTTGCAACATCTTTTCTTCTATTAATTGAAATTTTTGATCAAAACTTTCTTGAACTTTTTCTAATTTCTGTTCAACTTCTTCTTGAACTTTCTCTAATTTTTGGTCAACTTTCTCTAATTTCTGGTCAACTTCCTGTTTATCTTCTTGTCGCACTCTTGCTTGTTCTTCTAAGATTTGTCTTATTCTTGTTTCTTGTTCTTCTTTTTCCTGTTGTCTAATTCTTTCTCGTTCTTCTTTTTCTTGTTGTCTAATTCTTTCTTGATTTTCCAGAAATTGATTCATTTTTGTTTGGTCTTCCTGTCTAATTCTTTCTTGATTTTCTAGAAATTTATTCATTTTTATTTCTTGTTCTTGTCTACTTCTTTCTTGATTTTCTAGAATTTTACTTATTTTTGTTTGGTCTTCCTTTCTAAGTCTTTCTTGTTCTTGTCTAATTCTTTCTTGTTCTTCTTTATTACTTTTCAAGAACTCCATTATTTCTGCAAAATTTGCCATTTCGTCGTAATCTTTGGATCTGGTATTCACCATATATTCTCAGCAAAATGCGAAGATCCCTTTTTCTGACACCAATTGTAACGTTTAACCCTGTGCTAAACGTTGTGGGGTGAGTTCACTTGCGTAATACTCAAAATTCGCAGATTGCTTCCAATGATTTATTTCGAACACACTGTACACGGCTTTCTGTTGTAGTACAACTGTCACTATTTGTCACTTTGACAATCTATACTGTCACTGTCTTCACCGACAGAACTACTATTAACCTCTGACTCCACAGACTGACTGTTATCAACTGTCTTATAAGACTCACTGCCTTCATAAGACTGACTGTGTCCCATGATCGTCACGGCTTTATATATCTAAATCATGATATGACATTCATCGAGAATGTTCTATGATTATCTAGACGAACATAAATAATGGTCTAGATCCTTGTCAAGGTGACAATAGCACGACAAATTGTACCTCACATACCGTTTCTGGAAGGATCGAGAACAAATCTACTACAATTCCAGAACTACACAATGAAATACACAAGCAACACTACTGCAAACAAGGTAGCAGAATGAATACAAACTAAAAGAAATAATGACAGTAAGTACATGATAAACTACCCACGTAACAGTATGTTTAAATTTGCCGCCACTACAAAGTTAGCGGGGCACCCGTCATAGAGCTAGTGTTTCAAGGTCAAAACATAGTCAACAGGATTTACATGGGAGTTACCATTCTCTTGTAGGTATATATTCTCTGACACACACCCACTTGTTTTGGAGGATCATACTCGACTCCTTGTCATGGTCGAGCGCGCATGCGCTTTAGAGTAATATAAATGTACCTTATATTCTAATAATTCATCTATTTAGTTAACAGGTTTTATACTGTATGTTTAAGGTGAAGGTAAAAAGGAGAATCTATCAAGAAGTACGATCCAGAAAAACCTGGGATGATATCTGCATTATGAGATGATACTGAATCAATGAAGGAAGAATCGAAATGATGGCTTAATGGATTTAACTCTTCTGTTGTACTTGAAATATGCTGACTGATCGGATAGAAAATGTTATATTGCCTACCGCCAACCTTTTTTATACTGGCAGTATTATATATATATATATATATATATATATATATATATATATATATATATATATATATATAAACTGAATATATTATATAAATATTAAACTAATGCCAAATGAATCGAATAATTTATGGAGTCAAACAAAGGTAAATTTAGTTGAAATATGAAATAAAAATTATTATATTAAAAACAGGACAAGGGACATGTTTCAACTCATAGGTTCATCATCAGCCTAAAAAATAATATAGAACAAGCGATGTGAAAATATGTATTTTAAAGCTTATCTAAAAAACACATGTTCGATAAATTTAAAATTTGTACAAAACAAAACGTTTCTATCTCACAAGAGATGAGAAACATTATAACATTTTATAGGAGAAAATAGTAATTAATTATATAAAATTATAATTCACATGATTTTTTTTAAATAAAGACAAAGGAGCAAGTAAAGCTTGACTATCTCCGTGATGCGGAGGGGTAAGTAATGAAGAATGAAATGACAGCGCAGAAAAACTATATATATAGTCACAGACACATTATAAAACGTTTTGTTTTATATAAATTTTAAATTTATCGACCATGGGTTTTTTAGGTAAGCTTTATGATTCAAAATTTTTATATCTTTTCAAATCGCTTCTTCTATATTATTTTTTAGGCTGATAATGATTCCATGATTTGAAACATGTCCCTTCTCCTGTTTTTAATATAATTATTTCACATTTCAACATTGTCTTCTACTTTGAGTTATTGATCCTGACTCTTATTTGTAAATTTAGTTGTTTGTTTCATTCTTGCTGGAAATTATCTTGAATTTATTATAATATAAATACTAATATCAAATGTATGCTCTAGGCAACAGACCATCAACATGTACAGCAATCCAATTTAAGGACCTTCGATCATTTCTTAGGAAGTCAACTACTTGAAAGGCAGATGGCAGTAATACTTCGTCAAGTCAAGTAGAGGTAAATTATTTTTTTTTAGTTCATTCCTATTGCACATAAATACTAATATCAAATGTGTGTTCTGGGCACCGGAGAATCATCCACAAGTACGAAAATCTAACCTGAGGGCCACCAACTACCTAAAGATGAAGAGGCAGCTGGCATAAGTTGAGAAAAGGTGAATGTTGTTTTTAGGTCCATTATTTTGTAATTTTCTTAAATATCTGGGTGTTATTTTAATTCCCATCTAATTTGTGGTATCCACATAAACAATGTAGCATTTAATAACTTTATACAGTGCATTTGTCTCATTAATCTGGAACCACCTATACAAAGTATATATTTCCAGGTTAAAAGGTTTACAAAATAAATTTCTATGAACACTTGCTTTCATATCTCATGTAAAAGTTTCTTCAAAATAAGATATTTAATAATATAGTATTGCATGAACTAAGCATTCAAAAATACAATTAATATTATAAATATACCAAACTTCGACAATCTATGAATTATTTCGTGTAGGTACTCTCCACAAATACTAATGCCTCTTATAATTAGTAAAATGATACATAGTAACAATAAATTGAAAGGAGATGATACATATCAATATAAATGCAACTACTTAAACATCATTGAGTATGAGAAATGTGAGCTCAGCTTTGTTTATATTATACTGAACCTTCTCCATTAATTTTGCACTGATCTATTTTTTCAGCTTTGTGCCTAATTGATAGCTTTAGCTAGTACTGTCGTGAGCCGTGAAACCATGCTCTTTCCTAGTCTAAGATCTATTTGTCTCCAGAGTTCAAATTATAAATAAATCAATGTACACGTGAATAGAAATACATACTAAATATTAAATGTATGCTCTAGGCAATGGGGACTCAATCGATTTGAGACTTCCGATCATTTTTTGTGAATTCCTGGAGCCAGATGGAATTAAGAAACGACTACAGAACATCAGAAAATTTGATGTCATTAAAAGTATCACAACAATTTTCGTAATCGCATAATAGATGAAGAATAAATTTCAGCCCAGTACCCTATTAAAAAGCATTTCAAATTTCCCGCCATTTTTCAAAATAAATGAAAACTCGCAGGAGCGCCATCTATCTCTATCCCATCCAGCGGACCAGTTATAGCGACCAAAAATCAACATTGACTTGACCGTCTCTTCTTTGTCTCTGTTTCAAGTAGAATGGTAAAATGACATACGCCATAGAATAGGGCTTAATAAGTCAAACATAGATGGCGCTACAAGTACATTAATTATTGATACAAATCCAACACCCCCACTTATCAATACTTACAAATTTTCAAACAAACCTAAAGATTTTACAAAATTATTGAGTTTCACAAAATTTAAACTTTTTGTGAGTATATCTGCAATCATATCTTGGGTCGGCATATAATTTACAGATAATAAATTGTCGGCAATATCTCTCAAAAAATGGTAACGAATATCAATGTGCTTCGTTCTATTATGTAAAACAGGATTCATTAACAATTTTTGTGCACTTTGATTATCATTGTACCTTACCAGCCTCTGACAGAGCTATATATCCAGCCTCTGTACTTGAAAGAGATACCGATTTTTGCTTTCTACTTTGCCAAGATATGCTTGCATTTGAAAGCTTAAAAACAAAACCTGTATAAGATTTTCTGTCTCTGACATCTCCCGCCCAGTCTGCATCAACAAAACCTTCTAAATCTTTATCATCCTTACTAAAAGTTAAACAATATTTTTTTGTTCTTTGCAACCCTTTTAGCATGAACCCAATGGCTATCATTATAACAAGTATTAAATTGGCTTCGAAAACTTATTGTGTAATACAAATCAGGCCTAGTTAAAACAACTAAATACATTAGAGAGCCAATTAATATTTGAAATGAATACTTTGCATCACATTTAGAATTAAGTGGAAGTGGTACTTCATAAACTGTAACACCTGAGGGGCAACGGGTGAAGCGGAGGTATAAAATTTACTACTGGTAGGTGGAGCCTAAATACTACACAAACATTATTATTTCTCATGTGTAATTTCCGTCCTAGAGCAGAGCTTCATCGATATCGAATACTTACGAGGGGAAAACTAATTTCGGTACATCTGCGGTGGTACCGACTGGAGACATATAGGTAGCCAATAAAAAGCGTTGGATGCTTTTTATGGTATTTTTATAATGACAATAATTTTACCAATATTTGTCGATAAATTATTTACAACAATTGACGTTAAGCACTTCGCACGCTTTTCTACAATAAAATCAATCTATTTCTATTTTAAACTTATTTAAGATTATTTTTCACATTTTAGTTATGTTTTTGAATTAAACCGTGTTTTCTGTTTTTAAACTATTATTTATTTTTGACTTATTATTTATGAAGCACCTCTTGTGTTGTTGTTTGTTCATGTAGGTGGCACAGCGAAAATTCAACGACGAAGAAACATTTTTTAAAGAATTTGGCTTAAAAAATATATATTCATGAATTTATTGCATTGTCACCGGATTCCAATAAATGTTAAAAAACATTTCATTTAGACATTTGAAAATAGTGTTCAAAAATGAAACCCTCTCAGAATATAGATACCCATATCAGATCATGAAATTTGACCCAAAAAATATTAACGTACGTATATGTGAGGATAATGTTATTTGGTTATTGATTGTGTGAATGTGTAAAATGACAAAATATACCAGAAGGAAACGAATAACATTAGAAGGGACGATTTCATAAAATGTTCTGCGTCAGTATAAATATTGAAAAGTAATATTTTTAATAAAATTCATTTCTCATTTTGCTTTTTTTATTCTATCTCGCACTTCCATGTCTCTATTTGCCCTACTATCTACAATTTTAGGTAAAACGTATTGGATATAGAACTGTTTTATTTTTCCTTCCATTTCATCACTCCAGAAGTCGTCCATTCGAGGGATTTTCTCCACTTTAATTCCTTGGTTATTCGCAATTGACCCTGGATTTGAAAGTACCAATTATGGCATTCGTTGATAGTCCTGTCTTTTTCCAAAATGTTATTTTTCTTTCAGATATCCCTTCATCCACAGTCATAGTTCTGGCTCCGTATGGACATTTTATTTCCATAATAGACTTTTCACTTTCAACAATTCCGTCAGGACTTGCAGCCATGTAACTGAATTCTTCATGAATGAATAGTCCACATTTTATTATTTTTCTTATCAAACAATTCTCCAGGTCGTCTCGTGCTCTGACTTCATTTTCTATGCCATATTGTGTGGGTTTCGAATAAAATTGCTCGGGATGAATTATGGATTTTATAAAATTTTTTACTGAAGACGTTTCCCTCTTTTTGCAAATCTCTCCAAATTTTGAGGCAGTGACGCGTTTTTGTCTTTCACTGTGCCATAAAAGAGAATCAGCCTGATCTCTTGTCAATACTTAATTTTTTTGGCCTCTTCAGCAGATATTGATAAATTTTTAAAAAAGTATTTTGCTGCCATGTCAAAATTTGCCAATTTTTGTAGCATTTGTGTTGTGGGGTATTCCGTGGATGTTTTTTGCATGTTAAACAAAATTCGTTTTTCACGGCTAAAAATAAAACTTTTCTCGTTTTTAAACCTCCAATTGCAGCAGCTCCACCCAAAGAATTATAGTTGGATCTGTAAGATCTTTTGGCCCAAACACCATCACATACAACGGTTATTAAAGGTGTACAATCTGCATTTACATCTCCACATTTAATTGCCAAGTGTTTTTCTTATTCAGCAGCCTTAGCCATTTCCTCCATTGCAGTTTTCTTCCACAGATCAGCTAAATTTTCTTCGATTCTTGAGTAGGGTTTGGAAGATAACGTTGGTATATTCATTGTGGAATGAAACTTATTAAGGTGTGTATACCCAGATCCCACGTTTGTTATTCCAAGCACAGCACTATTATTAACATTGTTATAGTCTCCATGGACATAGACATATTACATTTGAATGTAATTTTAGAAGCTACTCCTCTTTTAGTTTCTTTTACTATCTCAAGGTTTATGAGAGAGCATCCGAAATGGGGAGCATGATTACTTATTGCAATAAGGGAGTCAATAAAATGCTGAATATCGACTATTCTCCGTCCTTCGAGTTCGATTTTTTCATCGTTATTTCCCTTTTCTCTATTTGAGGTTTCAGTTGATGGTTCCTCGATAATTGAGCTTGCGCTTTCCTCCTGACTTATATGAGCAGCATCAGTGACTTCGCAATAATTGTTACTAACATCTTTTCCCAAATGATTATCATCTTGAAATATCACACAGTTCACTATCGAAACTTAAATTTTGTTCATGCGTCTTTTCAACAGAGGGACCCTGTCCAGAACAATTATTTTCACTAAGGCGTTTTACACCGCAAAGAATCACGTCAACGATATCAATATCCGAACATTGTTCATTTGAGGACGTAGAACCAGTCATAGCTTGGGTATCCTTATATTCCACCGGTAAGGTACCAGGCTCTTCGATGACACTTAAAAGTATAGTGTTTTCAGTATTTGTGTGATCAAGACCTCTTCAATCTCAATGTGCTTTGCTTTATGTAAAATATGATGACTACGGCTTTATAGAAGGAATACAAAAATTACACTATTGCTTTTATTTACTATATAGAACAGTTACTAGTTTAATAATGAAGCCTTCAATCGCTGTGTGATTTATTTAGAAGAGAACCTTGCCACATTCCTTATGTCATTCAAAATACATAATGATAATAAACTTGCACTTATACCACCATATATTTAAATACTTAACAATTGTTATGTGTTTAAATATACCTATAAGTGGAGGTTTATAATTTTGTTGTTTCATTTGATCACGAATTTCCATCAAGTATCAGCACTATAGTTTAAAGATATTATTATACACAGATTTTAGAAATTTTCTGTTCACAGTTACTGTGTACATGATCGCTAACACTAACCAAAATGCCGTTGTATTGTCAGGACACTGTGTTCAATAAAATATTTATGTACGATTTCAGTTCAACTCACCTTAGTTATTCACTGGATTTTGGATCTAGACGATATTCTCGTAGATGACAACCATAATCGTTTCTTCAAACCTTTACGTGTGACCGGCATTCTTGAATATTTTAATCATAATGCCTATTTCTGTTGCAGCTGATCTTTTATACCCATAAGGGCCAATTTCATAACCAAATCACTAATAAGGGATTAACTAAATCTCCAAATGACAAATTAAAACATTTCATAATAGCTTTTATATCGCGTTATTGCGACGGAGAAATTTCGGCAAAAACTTAATCCCACTACAGATAAATCTTACAAGAAAGAATATTATCCTACTTGGATGAAAAATTGAAAAATATGTGCTGATAAAAGAAGAAATAAGGGAAATAATTGATAGGGAAATGGAGATTCACAGAAAAGAAGTGATGTTGAAGGATTTGGATACTGAATTCAAAATCAAAGAGTTGATAAATTGAATAGTACCTATATTTAACCAGAAAAACAATTAACATTTAAATTATTTATAATTTCTACAATCTTCCACAATGATATTATATGTTAGGATGTTTCCGAGAGCTAGAGGTAATTTTAGTTATCAATTAATTGCGCTCGGATTTTATCAATAACTAATTGAGTATATTGGTCCGCTTATGAAAAAAACAATTAATTTGTAGGAAGTTGTTGTTTATTGAGAAAGTCCCATCGAACACTGCGCTACTCATGAGTTCCTTCATTGAAATTCTCTAAGACGAACTACGTGAGCGATGTAGGGAATAAACTCACAAATAGGTCAAGTCAATAGCTCTTCATATATTATACAAACCACTAATTTCAGTTCAAGCAGTTTTATTAAATTTTCAATATTTCTCTCTATCTTTTTACTTACCTACGTACGATATAAAATAAAAATTATTCAATTTTCAACAGAAACTGTAGGTACTTATTCACCCATTTGTCTATCCATCGCGTAAACATTTATAATAGTGAATGTATTTTATCTCCATTCATAAATGATGATTACTTTAGAACTCCGAGAGCGGCGCCACTCTGCAGGGGCAAAATGTTGCTATGCAAGGGTTTCGTAGTCCCTTACTTTTATGATTTATTTTTCATTACTGGTGGATGAAAAAAAATATCCTTATTGTTAAAGATCTAATCTATGTTTCTGTCGTCTTACTTTTTCGATATTTGTCTTGATTATTCTCTAAAAAAAAATGGGAAACTCGTCAAAAAATATGAAATTTCATGTTTTTTTTTAGAAAGAACTAAATAAAATTTTCAAAAAGTGATTCCACAGAAACATAGATAAGAGCTTTACCAATACGTAGTTATTTTTTCATTTTCTTAAAACAAAAAATGAACCTAAAAGTTTAGGGACTACGAAACCCTTGCATACACTGTTTTAAAAGGAAGTACAACTTCCTCTTAATATCAAAAGTTAAATTGGTTTCCATCGGTGCTTTGGCGGTTTTACAGTCTTGCATATTAAACCTATCTAAAATCTGATTAACATAATCTAACTGACTTAACTGTATAATCCCTTTTGACTTATCCCTTATTATTTTCATTCCCAAACATTTTTTTACTTCCCCCAAATCTTTTAAATTCAGTTTTCAAAGCAATTTTTAGATTAGTGGTTTCCATTTCATTATTTGAGAATATAAAAAAATCATTTACATATAAAGCTATAATTATTAAACAATCTTCAGACCTTTTTATATAAACACAGGGCTCGTATTTTGATTTTTTGTACCCTAATTTTAATAAAAAATCATTTATTCGAATATTCCAGGCCCTTGAAGACTGCTTAAGACCATATACAGCCTTTTTAAGTAAACACACTTTTGATTCATTTCCAGGAGAAATATAACAGGTTGTTTCATAAAAACAGGTTTATCCAAAAAACCATTTAAAATAGCTTTACATACATCCATATGATGAATTTCTAAGTCAAGTTTTACTGACAAAGCAATCAATAATCTTAATGTACTATATCTCACTACTGGAGAAAATGTTTCATCAAAATCTATACCTTCACGGTGCGCAAAACCTGGCTCTGTAACACACAATCCCATCACTATTTATCTTGCGTTTGAATACACATTTTTTATCCACTATCACACCTTTTTGTGGAGGATCCACCAAATCCCAAGTTTCCTTCTCTGCAAAAGAATGGAGCTCGTTTTCCATGGCTCCCTTCCATTCACCACCATCAGGTCTGGATAATGCATCCTTAACACTCACAGGATCCATATTTAAACTGGTAACTTGGTTTTCAACAGTATTTACAGATTCATTGACATCAGAGCACATGTATGTCACATAGTCACCTTTGGTTGTCTTGTAGATCTTCTAACTCTGTCTGACATAACCTCTAAATCTTCATGGTTTTCAGGTAAAAAATCACTGTCATTTAAGTCGTCAGTTTCTTCAGCGTCTTCCCCCACTGAAATTGATAACACTTTTGCTCTTGTTCAAATGCCAACTCATTTTTCTCCTTCTCCGGCTCTGCGAGATTTTCTTCTTTGTTTTTGGATAGATTTTCTTCGTAATCTAGCTTTACCAAAATCTCTCTCTCCTTTTCGATGTTTTCCATTATTATCACATCTCTACTTGTAATAATGGAGTTAGTCTGTGAATTAAACAATCTATATCCCTTGACTGTTTTACCGTAACCAACTAAAATCATTTTCTCTGACTTTCTTCTTTTATTTTGAGCTACATGTACCATCGCATTTGAACCAAAAATTTTTAAATGACTTAAATTTGGCTTAACACCACTCCAAATTTCATAAGGTGTTTTTTCATTCAATCCAGTTGCTATCGATCTATTTCGAAGATAAGCAGCAGTATTAACCGCTTCAGCCCAAAACTTCTTCTCTAGATTTCCATCGTATATTAGACACCGAGCCTTTTCCACTATTGTCCTGTTCATTCTCTCACTTAGACCATTTTGCTCTGGAGTGTACGGATTCGTAGTTTGATGTATTATGCCACTGTTCTTAAGAAAATTTTCAAATTCTCTGCTACAGATCTCTCCACCATTATCTGTGCGTAAAATTTTGATCTTCTTGTCTTTTCGAGTTTCCACCATATTTTTAAATTCCTTGAAATACTGCATGACTTCATCTTTTGTCTTCAAAAAATAAATAAAACTCATCCTGCTGTAATCATCTTCTAGAACTGAAAAATATCCTGATCCACATATGGAAACAACCTCCATGGGTCCACAAACGTCTCCGTGCATTACCTCCAGTAATTCCTTGGCTCTTGTGCCAATATTGTTAAATGATGTTCTACTTTGTTTTCCCTCACAACAGACAATGCAGTTTTCTTTTTCGATTTTATCTTTACAAACAATTCCATCAACAGCTCCACTGTTCATTTTCTTCAGATCTGCAAAATTGATGTGCCCTAGCCTCCTATGCCATATATTAGCAGTTGTTAAACAACATCGTTCCATTTTGCTTGGACTATGAACGTTCAATTTGTAAACATTGTCAAACAAATCAGCTGTGGCTACTAAACAATTGTTTTGATTATAAATTTTGCAACAGTCTTTCTCAAAAAGAAAGAATTCCCATCTTTGATCAGCTGACTCACTGATAATAGATTTGTTGTCAGTTCAGGAACACAAACAGCATTTCTTATAACAATATCATGTAACTGTTTACCAATTTTTGTTTGTAAATTAACTTTTCCCATATATTTTACTGGCACTTTTGTATTGTTGGCCACAATAATTTATCTGAGATCACTTTGCTTATGATATTGAATAGCACTTTCATGCACTGTAATATGTGTGCTTGCTCCGGAATCCGCATACCAGTCTTCCTTATTAAACTGTCCATTTAAAAAGACTGCACTAAAAGCATTTTTGGGTTTTCTCTCATCGGTTTTTTGTTTGTTTTCGCCCTGATTCCGACATTCGGACACTTGTTTTTGAAACGCAACCTTCGAGATTTTCAATGATAAGAAAATTCTCGGCGGCAAAGGTCCACTCATCGTAATTTTCCCTTCCTAATAGCTTAGGAACACTAGCAACATAACTATTTGCCCTCATCTTGCACTTCTATTCACGAATTCCGCAACTTTTTGCTATTTACTTTCTTATATCCCGCACTGGGCCCATAGCCTGTTGGCGGTAGGAAGAGATAACTGAACTGTAAATAAAACGCTGTTGCCCGTTATAGAGTTTCGACAAGACTGAATTTATTTCAAGTAGAATGGTAAAATGGCATACGCCTTAGAATAGGGCTTAATAAGTCAAACATAGATGGCGCTACAAGTACTTTGATTATTTATACAAATCCAACAGATGTATCAATCAAAGCACATAAAGTAGGTAACTTGAATGTTATAAATGATTTAGGTATTAAAATGAAAATTACCAATGTTTTAGAATGCAATATCTCATATAACTTACTTTCAGTTAAAAGAAAAGAACAGGCAGGAGTAAAAATTATTTTTGAAAAGAATGGTGTAATGGTTTGCAAAAATAACGAAATAATATTAAAGGGTTATTTGCAGGGTAATCTCTATGTTGTTGAACTTAATACTGTTATTGAAAACGTCAATATAACACATTTAGATCCTGATATTTTGCACAGAAGGATGAGTCATTCATCTATCTATCCATCGAAAGGTATCTTTGATGTATGTGTGAAAGGCTAACAAACAAATAAACCATATACTAATGTACCAGGTAGTAGGAAACCCTCGAAGTGGTCTCATCGGATGTTGCGGGACCTATTAATCCTGAAACGTATGATGGTTATAGCTATTACGTTACATTTATAGATCATTTTTCACGCTTTATTTATATATATATATATATATATATATATATATATATATATATATATATATATATATATTTATGAATATATTGTTACGTGGGTAGTTTATCATGTACTTACTGTTATTATTTCTTTTAGTTTGTATTTGTTCTTGCTTACAATAGTTATTGCATGTATATTTCATTATATAGTTCTATAATTATAGTAGATTTATTCTTGATCCTTCCAGAAACAATTTGTGAGGTACAATTTGTCTTACTATTGTCAGTTTGACAAGGATCTAGAACATTGGTCGTGTCCACAGCAGAGTCTGATTACCAATCGATTAGTAATCAGAATCAAAAAGTTGACGTCTTCAATATGACAGCTATCAGAAAACCTTATTGTAAGATAACCTATATTTTGTTTCCGATATTTCCCAATTCTATTATGGACATCTATCGTTCCGTTTACCACATAATCTTTTTCATTATAAACATATTGAATAGAAAATTCTTTTTCATCTTCCATTTTCAATTACTCTAATATATGTAATTATAGAATTAAATTATTTCAAATCTTTTGACAAGTGTCAGTTTGACAAATGATGAATCAGTAATCAGTCGTGTCCACAAGATACATATTTTTGATTACTGATTACTAATCGATTAGTAATCAGACTCTGCTGTGGACACGACCAGTAATTATGTGCCTCTAGATAATCATAGAACATTCTCGATGAATGTCATATCATGATTCAGATATATAAAGCCGTGACGATCACGGAAGGGAGTCAGTTTATGGTATCAGTCAGTTGGAGACATAACTCGAAAGTAGTTGGAACGCGATAGTCAAAGTGAAAAGTAGTGACAGTTGTACTATAACAGAAAGCCGTGTACAGTGTGTTTGAAAATAAATCATAGGAAGCAATCTGCGAATTTTGAGTATTACGCACACCCCACAACGTTTAGCACGTTACAATATATATATATTTATTGAAAAATAAAAGTGAGGTTTTACACAAATTTAAAGAGTATGAAGCTATTGCAACAGCACATTCCAAAGAAAGAATCTCAAGGTTAAGGTGTGATAATGGAGGAGAATATGCCTCGGTCGAGTTCAAGAAATTTTATAGAGAAAAAAGAATTGAAATCGAAGATACTATACCAAGAAATCCACAACAGAATGGGGTAAGTAAGCGATATAATCGCACAGTTTTAAATATGGCACGATGTATGTTATTTGATGCTAATATGTCTAAAAGTTTCTGGGATGAAGGTGAAGCTGTAAGAGCAGCGACTTACACAATAAACAGATTACCAACAACATCAATTACAACAAGTAAAACACCAGCTGAAATATGGCTGAAACAGAGATTGAATTTAGAGAAAATTATAGTTTTTGGTTCAGTAGGATGGGTACATGTATCAAAGGAACTTAGAGTAAATTAGATGAAAGGAGTAAGGAAATGTATTTAATGAGTTATGCCAAAAATGGATATCGTTTATGGGATCCATCGAGACAACAAATAGTGATTGCTCGAAGTATTGTGTTTAATGAATTTAAATCTCAAAATAATATTCAGATTTTAGAAGAAAATGTTGAAGATTCTGAGGTAATAGAAAGTGAAGATCGAAACATAAATAAAAATAATAAAGAAAATCAAGAAAATAATGTAGTGGTTCCATCAAAAAGGAAGAGTATGAGGGAAAGAAAACAACAAACAAGACTTAATGATTATGAAACGGATTTGGATGGTTTCATGGCAGCTTTATCAATTGGTATTGTATCAGATGGTGTTCCAAATGATTTCAATGAAGCTGTTAAAGATGAAGAATGGGCAAAAGCTGTACAGAATGAAATATCAATATTAAAGAAAAACAAGTCTTGGGAATTAGTAATTCCTCCAGAAGAATCAAACATTATAGATTCAAGATGGGTTTTTCCTCAGAAGGCAACTGATTGCAAGGTTATTAAAAAGGCTAGATTAGTCGCGAGAAATTTCTTTAGATGAAGAAATTTATACCCCTGTAGCTAGGTTGGTAACTTTGAGAATGTTATTAGTTTCATCTCTCGAAATGAATTCAGAAATTCATCAAATGAATGTTAAATCAGCTTTTTTAAATGGTGAGTTAAAGAATCCTGTGTATATGTATTCTCCACTTGGATTAGAAAATGTTGAACCCGGCTATGTATGTAAACTTCGAATGGCGCTTTATGGACTTAGACAAAGCCCAAAATGTTGGTGTGATCGTCTTCACAGATTTTTAATGAGTAAAGGTTTTAAAAGATCTCTACTTGATCCATGTTTATATATTAAAGATAATACGTACATTTTAATTAGGGTAGATGATCTATTAATAGTATCAAAATGTCAAACTCATGTAGATAAAATTAAGAAACAGCTTTGTAAAGAATTCGAAATGAAAGATTTGGGTAATAAAGAGAAAATAGTATTTTTACGAATTGAAATTGAAAGGGTAAATGATACATTATCAATTTCACAGAGTACACTAATTAAAAAGGTTTTAAAACAGTTTAACATGGATAATAGCAAACCTTTAAACCTTCCAATTCAACCGAAGCTAAACTTGTCCAATCATAATAATGTTATCAATGTACCTTTAAACAGCTGATAGGATCACTGATGTATATTATGTTAGGTAGTAGACCTGATTTATGTTTTACTGTAACTTTTTTCAGTCAATTTCAAAATGGTTTTGATATGGCTCATTGGAAACATTTAGGGCCAAATTCATAGTCGTCACTCTTTCTCCACTCACCCTCAATTTATACTCAAATCAACCCTACACTCAAATTTGGGATTCAAGAACGATACTACACTCAAAAGGCCCCTCAATTGCATCTCAATATTGAGTATCAATTAAGGTGTCAAATTTTGGCACTCAATTCAATTTAACGTCACTTTTTGTGCTTGTCATAATTTTGGAAAGTATTCTGCTTTTGTTCATTAGGTTTAATAAATTTATATATTTAAAATAAATAAATATATATAGTATATTCATTCATTAAAAATGAATAACTTCAACGAATTTATTGATTTCATTGATTATGTGGAAGATAATGTTTATTTAGCTATTCCAAGATAAGACAGTGTTTGTGAGTTATATGTTGAAATCATCAATGAGAATTTTGTGAGATTACAACAATCCTTTTGAGAAATTCAGTAAAATTTATATGAGATATAGATTCGATAGAAATATTATTCCTGTTCTTTTTTACAATTTATAACCACAGAATAGAGTTATTTAATTTGTGCTATAACTGCTGAATAGCAGACGCATAGCTCCTTTAAATAAGCATTTCTCATTTGCTGACATACATTTTTTCTGGTTTTGCGCCATATCAAATATAAAGTTCTTATTTTTATTCAAATTCAAACTTTTGCAACTAACAATGACAGAATGGCAGGGTAATTATAGTTCATGGTTATCTACACATACCAAAGAACAGAGAGATATTTCAATGCTCTATGATGGATGCGCTCATTAAAAACAGGGTTGCCACATGATCCAACCTTTAAATTGAGTTATGATTGAGGAACAACGATTTTCATATCTCTGAATCCCAAATTGAGGCTAGGTCTCCACTCACACTCAAATTGTCCTCAAACTGAGTGTAGTAGATATTGAGTGTGAGTGACGTCTATGAATTCCACCCTTAAAGAATGTATTAAAATATTTAAAGAAAACTGAAAACTATGTTTTAAAGTACAAGAAAAACTGTAATAAATTCAGCATTAGCGCTTATGCCGATGCAGATTTTGCAAATAATGTTAACGTTAGAAAAAGTATCAGTGGTTTTGTTTTAAAATTAAACAACAATGTAATTTTTTGGAAATCTAAGAAACGATCAATAGTAGCACTGTC
Organism: Crioceris asparagi; assembly: GCA_958507055.1. Taxonomy (NCBI): domain Eukaryota; kingdom Metazoa; phylum Arthropoda; class Insecta; order Coleoptera; family Chrysomelidae; genus Crioceris; species Crioceris asparagi. Next base: position 49,695,805 of record OY293827.1, read on the forward strand.
AAGCACTGAAGCTGAATATGTAGCATTGTCAACCTGCATAACGGAGTGTCTTTTTCTTAAGAATTTGTTAGAAAGAAGAGATTTTATTGAAGAGTATTGGTCCGATAGTAATCTACGAAGAAAATCAGTCATGTATTAAAATGGCTACAACCTTAGAGACAAAGAGATCAAAGCATATTGATGTTCGACATCATTTTGTAAGAGAATGTGTTTCAAATATTGCAATTAACATCGAGTATGTGCCAACTGAACATCAATACGCCGACGTAATGACCAAGGCTTTACCATGCATCAAGTTTAATTAAACGAAATTGGAGTGGTGGAGTCTCTTTCATATTTTTTTAGTATCTAGTTTTATCAAATTGAGGGGGGTGTGTTGATATTTAGTATTAAAAGGTAATTTAAATATTACCGCCAATATGTTTAAACACACCAGATCACTAGTAGAGTTGCGTGTAGTTGATGTTAAGTAACTCTTTTATTGTTCAAGTATATATCAAGAAGCATCTTGTTTAATAAACGTTTTGGTAATGGATCTGATTTCACTGCTCTGAATTCTGTTTATGAAGAGAAATCTCGTGAGTAAAAAGCGAAATTCAGTTCGATGGTACAGGTCTTAGGGTGCGGTCGTGAACACGCTGTAAACAATTGCAGCAATAAAAGTGAAGTAAACACTGCAAGCGGTTTTTTTATTAAATTTAGACGTTGGCAGCATTTGATGCAAATTTGTTTCCGACCGACAAGCTGTCAATCGCAATCCGTGAATGAAGGAACGATGGCTGAAATTATTTAAGATATAAATAACAATGAAATTGTTTGTTACAGGGAAATTGAACTGTTGATTTACATTAAGGTACTACCTTTGGCATTGAATTTTCAACGCCATAACGAACCGTAAAAAGTCAATAGGTATAATTTTAACATTATGAGCTCTATCAAATTCCTCTCTTGTAACTTTTATTTTATAATTTGTCCCGGTACTTTCATCCAACAAGATTAATTCCACTATACCTACCTATTATTTTGAATGAACAAATATTTTGATTGGATCATCTATACATAAACTACAGAGTAAATAGGTTAATATAAACAGCAATATGGTGTTTTCTACTTTGGAGGTAATGTTCTCTGCTTATACTCTCAATGCACTTGTTTACATCACCTCCACGGGAAAAGCAAAAAAACAAAACTTGTTTCAGTGAATTTTAGACCACCAATTTTTTGCTGTCTGTGAACGATGTGTGTTCTCGACCGCACCCTTATTGTACCATGATCAGTTCAGAGTTCAGTTTACAATGGACGTTCCCCTATATATACTCTTTGAATGGACGCTAGCCGGGTAAAGGTTGCTGTGGTGTTCTGTACTTGTTGTTCGGTTATCACTATTTATTTTTACGTGCATCCCCGCGGACAAGATGATGGTGGATAATATCCCTAAGCAGAAATCGAAATAGGTAAGTAGGTACCCACCATATTAAACAGGATTTGATTTAACTTCTAATTTTTAGATACAATCCAAGTGACATGATGATCAATTTGCTAAAAGAACCGAGTGGATATTTTGAAAACATTTTTAGAATGTCCTCAGTTGATTTTGAGTACCTCTTGGGCAAAGTACCTAGGGCCTAATTATGCAAAGCATGAAATAAATATGCGTATTCCACCAAACGAAAGATTGGCGATTAAACTCCGTTTTTTTGTAATATGGGATATCTTTAAAAGTTTGTTGTATGTATTTGAGATATCTAGATGTACGATATCAAACTTCGTTCAAGAAGTTTGCCAGGCTATACTTGATGAACTGAAGGACGAAAATAATCAATATTTGAAATAACGTTTAATAAGCACTAAGTAAACTTGTAATAAAAACATAAATTTGCAATACATGATGAAAACCAAACAAAATAAAAATCGAGATCAAAATGGGTATAATTTCCTTGATTAATTTGGCACGTTTCCTTGATTTCCGCTTGGGTAAGTGGTAGCAGCAGTTGAATTTGACTGGTATGGATTTGTCCCAAGATGAAACTGATGGTGATGACTCCGAAACCGATTGCAGCGATGCTGGTGAGGTTTAAGATGATCAGTATGAATGCTGGACATGTCCGAACTGTTGCAATGTATTCTGTGACTCAAATTGTAGAGTACCCGGTCGATTTCTAGCATAGCAAGTGCACGTCTTGTTAGCAACTATTACGTTTTTTGTGTTGTCTTGGTGCTGAATTTATTTTCTGTGATATCCCAGCTGTGCTGACCGTCTGTGACATTTTTGTGGCTGTTTGTTGAGACGATAGCGATCCCTCTTTCCGTCTGTGTCTCTGTGAACTAAGCCAGTGACAAAGCATAATATTATAGGTAGATTAACTGTCTGGCCTTTGTTAACTCTCTTTCTGTACCCGGACTCGCCGCGCATAACATCGTTCTGCGGTTCTAGAAGACGAAGGGCTGTGGTTCACAAACAGACCTATCAGATCAGAATTATCAGGAAAGTACTTTACCAACGGGTTTAAGTACCTATATTGTGATCTATTATGTTATGTTGAAGATTTTCTCTTTTGTATTGGTTATATTTATAAAAAAGTACTTGTAGTCGTAGAGTTATTAAAAGTAAAAATAATAAATATTTATTTATTGATTGCCTTAAAAAACAGAGGAAATATTCACATGTATTGTTTGTAGAAGAAGAAGTTTCTACCGAGCGATAATTTGTAGAATGCTTCAGAGAGTTGTATCATGAAACATCGTGAATGTCAGCTTCGGTTCGGTGGGTGGGTTAAGCAGTGGCGGCCAAACACGTTAAAAAAATGGAATCATTTCATCTCGATTGAAAATTTATCAAATTATAGCCAATCCAATATCTTCATGAAAAAAAATGTCCGCTGACGATAAAGTGGTCGATTATACGGCAGCTGGTTACATGAAATATATATATATATATTCAGTCATTTCTTCACAATTGAAAATTTAACAGATGACAGTTTATATGATATTGTATAAATAAACATGTCAGCTGGCTATATATCGGTGGGGAGATTTTCAGCTGTTACTCTGAAGTTTGTAACGCAGGACCCACACAGGAGGATTTATCGCCTATTTAAATGCACTAGCTGGTGAGTTTTCCTTCGGCATATTGCTAGCTGATTTTTCTCATTACTTACAGGATAATATTACCTATCAGCTTACAATTTTTAAAAATGACGTATCTAAAGTTTTTTGACATGCTACATGCTCTAACTGGAGTAATGAATAGTAGTAAAATAGTAATAAATAACTGAGAGAATACTGTGATAAGCAAATTAATTTATTGGTAATTTATTTCAACTTAGATTTAAGCTATAGAATTTTTACTTAAAAAAGTTTTAAATTTTATTTTGTAATTTAATCATTCTCATTTTCGTTTTGGCTCATATATATATATATATATATATATATATATATATATATAAAATATTTATAACAGACTTTTAATAATTGAATAATAACTTTTTCTTTTTACTAAACTTATATCTGCCTCAATATTTTCAAGTTTAATGTGTGACTTGTTAAAAAAGAGCTACAAACACAAATATAACTCCTATATGATCTTTTCTAAGAAAACTTGAATCTAGACACTTTCAACTCTAGATATGCCGTTACCATGACATTTATAAATAACTAATGACATTTCTGATTGATGACTATGAAATCTTTCCTGTTTGTGGTTAATTTTATGTAAATTCACGAATGTAAGTACTTTAATTAATAATCTATTATGTGGTTAAGAAAATTTGTAACGATTTTTAGTTTGTCCCGGCGAAGAGAATAAACATTCTCGAAAGCTTGACATAATCCAAAGAATTTTATTTATTAAATGACTGCATCCCCAACAAAAATCTATTTTATCAAATAATAAACCAGTCAAGAGTTCAGAATAAATATATATATATATATATATATATATCCAGTAAGTGATAAAAAAAATAGTGCGTGGAGTCCCTCCGCGCGGAAGAAGTAAAACTTCGTAATGTGTAAATGAAAATAGGAAGGGGTAGAAGTAGATTTTTAGTGAAAACATATTGTTTCTTTAAGACAAACTTGTATCATGAGACGTACCTTTACATAACCTTAAATCGGTTGCATTGTCCGTGGGATTGTTTTCGTTTTCACTCATTTTTTTACAATTCTTATCCACTAAAAACAAGTAAATGAAATAATGAATATTATAAATTAAAATAGAACAAGTACGTATTTCAGCTAATTTCACGACGCTCACATTGCTTACTTCGCTGCATAGCAAGAATACCACGCGCATATGGTTGGGATCTACCTCTCTCTCCTACTTTCTACCTTTGTGTATCTTTCTCTCTCCCTCTTGCATTAGAATATTGGACGCTACTCGTTGCTAACGCTCGCGCTGGCTTGTAACAGGTATACTACGCGCATGTTCGAGTGCCACGCATTAACTTTCGCTCTGTTTTTTTCTATTCCCCCCCCTAGGAGCGTTAAACGTTTAACGCAACCTTGTTGGAAGTCGCTTAAGAAGTTTCAATTCAAAAAATCAGTTTGCAATATGCCAAGGCAAAACTCGTCAGCTAGTAGTGAGATGCTTTGTGGGTTCTGCATTACAAGCTTCAGTGTTTCAGCTGACAATCTTCCCACCGATATATAGCCAGCTGACATGTTTATTTATGTACAATATCATATAAACTGTCATCTGTTAAATTTTCAATTGAGAAGAAATGACAGAATATATATTTTTAAATAGTTTTTATTACTTTCGGTTCTTGTATCAATGAACTCCGCAGCGATTTGTCAGGCCCCATACGGTCTAGAGACTTGAAATTTCGAATTCGTACTTAGATCGCAGACATCTCGCCGCCTGTTAAGCTCCAAGTGTGATCCAATATTGGTAATTATAATTATCTCATTCAATCTCATTCAACCAAGATCATTATTTTGTCGACATGGAACGACAATGGGATCCGTCACTGGAATTACGCACGAGCATGGAGCGTATATATACGTTTCGTTCTCTGGTATATAGGTACTTTCTGGAAGATCGTCTATGGTTATGCCGCAATTGTCAGACGTTATTGTTAATTTAAAGTTTAATTTTGTGTTGTGGTAGACAAACAGTAATTTGTTATCGAATTGCTGTTTCTGGCAAACACATATACATAAGTATAGTTAAAATCGAGAAAAGGATAGCAATAGGTACTCATCGGTACGGTTTAAATCTTAAATGCCCTATAAAAACTATTTTTAATTTTTTTTCAAAAATTTCACTTGTTTCATGTTCTTGTGACCAGCTGACGTATAATCCACCACTTTATCGTCAGCTGACTTTTTTTGAAGATGGATTGACTATAATTTGAAATTTTCAATCGGGAGGAAATGATTAATTTTTATTAACGTGTTTGGGAAGCTGCCACTGCTAAACCCACCCACCGAACCGCAGCTGATGTTCACGACGCTTCATGATACAACTCTATAAAGCATTTCACAAGTTATCGTCAGAGGGGAAATGACTGACAACATTTGTACCAGCCAGTAGCAACTCTTATGGGAAAATTTTGACCGTAAGTTGCCAAAGTGTACCGATTGATCGCTAGTATCGCTTCCGACAATTAGTGGCGGTAACATTCAAATACGTAAATGTTCTATTATAAATATGTTATCTGTCTAACACCTCTAACCTCATTTTTCTGAAGCGATGTTTGTATTTGTATTTGTGGTATGTTTTCTCTGGTTGGATGTTTTGAAGGTACGTATCTGAGAAATGAGAGAATATGCACGTTTTCTCTGCAATTCTCTGTTGTTGAATGAGAATTTTATTCTCTATTTCTATTTTAGTATTTTATTCTTATCATTCTTATCTCATTTATTTCAGTGTTGGTATGGCTCAGTGGCAAGAAAATGGTACTAAAGACATGCTGTAAGGCTGCCGAGAAAGCTGATAAAACCCAGGAAAACATTTGTAATTAGGTATGGCATGAAGAAAATACGAAGGAAAATGGAGAGGGTAATAGTCTAGTTTAGGGGCTTTTGCTATAAAAGCCCTAAAAAATCAAATGTTAGTAAAAATACATATATGGTAACATAACTTTTAATAAAACTGAGGCGGAAGACGCTATTTTTAATGATTTATTACAAAAAATAGCAAAATATGGTGGTTTTGGTACTTACGACTTTTAGCAGAAATTTTCGATTTGGAATTTTGTTTTCAATCCCAAATAGTATGTAACCATCCTTGTATTCTATTTAATACTAAAATTGTTTAAAATAAGCAAAAATATGCGTGAAAATAGTAAATATAAGTTCACATAAAAAGGATTGACGGTTGATTTATGTAGTATGTTTGACGACACGACTTGACGTTAGCAGCATTGATATACGACTATTCCAACGTTGCCAAAACTATGTTTATGATATTGAACTATTGAACATCTTTAAAAATATTCGATAACGAAAGCATAAACTAAGTAGTAAGATTTTAAATGTCTGAAGGTTTAGTTCTATGTTTAAAATTTACTAAAAATGAATTTTTCATAAATACTTGCTTTAGAGCAAAAATACGATACATATCATGACAACTTTTGATGCTGAAGGTGACGAGTTTTGTCTTCAGGCTTTTGAAAATATGAATTCATTGATTGCTTTACGACAAGATATTGAGAAAGAAAGAAGAGCTCAGTACTTGTCATTTTAGAAAACGTTAAACTATACAAGACAAATTCGTATAATATACTAAATTCTGTTGTTATTGTTGTTAACTTTTCTAAAGCAAGTATTATTGGAAATGAAATTCAAATCATAGAATACATATTTATAAAATAATTTCATAGTATAAAAGTTATACTGACAGAGTATTTCATAGTACAAAAGTTATACTGACAGAGTTGGCAACATTGATATTAATAGAACTTGGTAGTTCAGGATGTACTACATAAGACAACCGTCAATTCGTTTTACTTCACTTTTTTGTGAACTTATATTTTATATTTTCACGCATATTCTTGCTTATTTTGAACTATTTTAGTATTAAATAGAATACAAGGATGGTTATATACTATTTGGGATTGAAAAGAAAATTCCAAATCGAAAATTTCTGCTTAAAGTCGTAAGTACCAAAACCACCATATTTTGCTATTTTTTGTAATAAATCATTAAAAATAGCGTCTTCCGCCTCAATTTTATTAAAAGTTATGTTACCATATATGTATTTTTACTAACATTTGATTTTTTAGGGCATTTATAGCAAAAGCCCCTAAACTAGACTATTACCATGGAGAGCAACGCAATTTATATATACAAAGTTTTCAAGGAAGTTCATCCTAAAACTGGAATATTAAGCAAAGGTTTGTGTATCATGAATAGCTTTTTGATTGACATTTTCGAAAGTATTGTTGCTTAAGCTTTCCGTCTAGCTCATTATATAGAGATCAGAGTAAACAAAAGAGATCGCAAATAACATGTATGAAATAACTGTTAATTCACTTCTACCAGGTAAATAAGGGCACCATGTTGCACGTGAAAGAACCAACTAGTACTCCGGTGAAGCTAATAATATAGAAAAGTTGTTGAATATGAATTTTATTCTGTATTACTATTTTAGTATCTTATTCTTATCATTCGTATCTCATTTATTTCGGTGTTGGTATGGCTCAGTGGCAAGAAAATGCCACTAAATATATGCTACAAGGCATGATTAGTTTATAATGTATTGCTGTATTGTCGTCTAGCTCATTATACAAAGAGATCAGAAAATACTCAATAGATTGCTTGTCTTGTGAACTCTTTACTGAGCACGCTTATCTCATATCAGCCCAGATTTGTAATGATGTATTTTTTATTGCAGTGGAATGGTGGCGCACAAGGCAAAATCGAATGTTTGCTGATGAACAACGGAAGAAGAAGGCTGTGGCAAAAGTAAAACACCTCCAAGGCATTTGAAGAATCTAGTTTCCGACTCCTGGTGGTATAGAGAGAGTATAATGAGTGCATAAATGTGAGTATGTCATATTTACGTCCGTACGTCGAATGTACGTAATATGTACGTAAATTTGTTTGTACATAGGTCCAAAATTTGGTACGTACATAATATGTACATAAGACGTAAATACTACAACGTAAAGTACTGTAACGTGGATAAATGGACATGTACTTATGGTTGTTATTCGTTTATTACCTATTTATTTCTACTACCTTGTTTGCTATAGTAGTTGTTTGTATATTTCATTATGTAGTTCTAGAATTATGGTAGAGTTATTCTCGATCCTTCCAGAAACTATATGTGAGGTACAATTTGTCATACTATTGTCAGTTTGACAAGGATCTAGAACATTAATTATGTGCGTCTAGATAATCATAGAACATTCTCGATGAATGTCATGTCATGATTCAGGTATATAAAGCCGTGTCGATCACGGGACAGAGTCAGTCTGTCAGTCTTATGAAGGCAGTGAGTCTTATAAAGACAGTTGATAACAGTCAGTCTGTGGAGTCAGAGGTTAATAGTAGTTCTGTCGGTGAAGACAGTGACAGTATAGATTGTCAAGGTGACAAGTGGTGACAGTTGTACCATAATAGAAGCTCCTGTACTGAGAGTTTGAAAATAAATCATTGGAAGCAATCTGCGAACTTTGAGTCTTACGCAAGTGAACTCACCCCACGTTTAGCACAGGGTTAAACGTTACAGTACTTACTATTATAGATTTATATATAACTCATCTCTTAAAAATGTTCATTTACAAGATTATATCAAATAAAATCATTCACGTATATTTTTATTTGTACTTTTTTGAAATACTTTTAGCCATTTTTGGCAGAGACCTCTTATTCATTATTTTATTAATTTGCAAATTGGAGCGGAGCTGCGATGCCAAAGGCCAAAGAAGGTAAGACTGAAAAGCAAACACCCTCTTAATAGTCTTAATGTAATTTTTGGTGCAGCGTATTCTATAGATATTTATAAAACATATTTCAAAGTGACTTCATGAATTAAACCGTTTGTCGGCCAAACGTTATAGGTTAGGTCATTTATTTTTGTTGAGCTTTCAAATAGTATAGATAAAATTATGGTTTACAACCCCAATCTTACACTTGTATCTCCTTTTTATCACATAACAAGGTGTTATGTGTTTCTTATTTTCTTATTATTATTTTTACGACGGAAGACTATGCAAAAGCAGAGCCATCTGTAAGCAGTATTGTCAGTTGGCTGACTTTCCCCTGCTTCGGAAACGAAATCAACAAAATAGATATTAATCTTTGATACATTTTAATTATTACTTAGATAATTTTGTTAACCTAAATATTTGGGTAATTGCTTTTACACGGTACTTGAATAAGTAGCGAACTTTTGATTTTATTATCGTATACTTTGCGAAAAGTAACGAAAATAGCTAGGAGATAGGAGGATAGATAGGAGATTAGTAATTAATTCATTTGAAACTTTTGAAAAGATTGGTTATTATTTAAAAAGTTGTGGGTAGTTTTGTTTTTAGTGTATTAAAAAGGGAATATTAATCAATGTACAGGTGAGTGGACTTAAGCTTTGCATGGTATAAATCTAATAATTTCATAGAATGTAAGCCACTTTATATGTATTATAGTTAATGTTTGGAAATGTTTAACTGCGGCTTTTATACTTTTGCTTCAAAACCAAAAGCCATACATTGTTAATTAAATTTAATAATTAAACTGCAAAAAAAAACATTAACAAGCCAATATAAAAAAAATTACAAATCTGTTTGAATGCGAAAAACATAATTGGTTAACTCTTGTAGACAATGCCATAAGCGAACAAGATTCATTGCATGAAGATATGGATAATTCGTCCTGTGCTGTAGCATGGTCAACAACAAAGAAACAAGCATAACACGGACCATTTACAAAGGTAAGCCGAAAAACTTGTTACTACTGTTTCATACATGTCATTTTGTATTCTTTAAGCAGTACATATATCCTATATGATCATGTTTTTAGGTACAAAAAAGGACACATGCACTTGCCGTCCGCATCATGGTAAGTGAAAATGACAATATTTGATATTAACAGCATCTAAATCTAATGGTCTATATAAACGCCTGTGTTGCGTCTTAAAAAATAATGTATACACTGCGCGTTTTTTAGATAACTCGACGGCATTTATAATTTAGAGTAGAGTAATAAGCAAAATTTATGGGACACTTGAGACATTCTAATATGGAATTTAAGTATAAAAATCATTAATGTCTGGTTTCAGTTTTCTTAAGCCCGTGTGGCACGAAGCACGTTCACAAATATAGCAACAAATTGCATCATAAATGTACAATGTGCATGTGCACATGATATTTTTCATATGGAAAATGTGACCTGTTCTATATTCGCCACAATTTTGTTACCGATTTGTGAACGTGTCATACAGGTTTTGCAGTCAAAAATAAAAATTTACGTATTTGTTTTTAAAGTGTACTGAAATTGTTTTACAATGACTACTTATTATTGTTCATTTAAGGTTGCTGAATTATCCAACCTAGGAGGCAGAACCACATATGAATTTGTGGCCAGATGTCAGCGAACAGTAATAACTGACTCCCTTGCTAGCACATATAGCTGGCTGGGTCGCAGACAGAAAAATAAGTTCTGTGATACTCTATTAGCCAAGCTTGTCCTAGGTAAGTTTTGAAGTAACTTAATAATGGATAATTATACATCCAAGACTTTTCATTTAATTTAATATAAGTTATACAGATCCTTATAGATAAAAGAAACCTAAAAATAAATTAAATTTTAGCAGCTGCAGAGGACTCCAAAATTCCAAAAAACAATAAGGAAAGCGAAGAAGCGATAGCAACATGGCTTCGGAGAGCCAGTGACCGCCTAAAAGCGAAGACTAAGTAAATTATTATTTAAGTAATTTCAAGATTATATCTATTATTTTTTGAGTTTTAGAAATGTATTATTATTTTTTTAATAGTGTCACCTTTGAGTTCCTTGATTACTACTGTTTTGTTTTTGTATTTTTTAGACTAGTTGTCTTAAAAGAAAAAAATTAAATATTTAGTAATATATGTATTTTTCAAATCAAATGCCAAAAAAATACGTCCTTCATCGTCATATCTATGTAAGAAATACGTCGAAAAAGTACGTACATATGATGTTAAAAAGGGTGGACAAAGTACGTATTATGTACGTCTTAAAAATATCCAAACTTAATTACCGTACATAAGACGACGCTACGTCTGAATTATACGTACATAATTTACTAAATTTATAAAAATGAATTTGAATGAAGATATAAGAGTTAGTCTAGATGGGGTTGAAGTGGAGTGTGTCGATAGCTTCAAATATCTTGGAGTGATAATTGATAAAAAACTTAAATTTACTGAGAATGCTAATTATGTCTGCAAAAAGGCATCTAAAAAAATATGCTTCCTGGGGAGAATTAGAAGATATGTGTCAATGGAAAATGCAATAGTAATTTTCAATGCGATAATATTACCACATTTCTCCTATTGCTCGACGACTACACATGTTCAAATGAAATAAAAAACAGATTACAAGTACTGCAAAATAGAGAAATGAGGGTTATATTGAAATCCAATATATACACACCAGTGAAGTACATGTTGAACACCCTAAATTGGTTAAATGTAAACCAAAGGCTAACCTATAGTACAATGGTTTTTGTCTTGAAAATCAAAAATGGATGTCTACCAAGCTATCTTAAGGAGGGGATGAACTATGTCAATGAGGCACAACCTTACACATTAAAAGATGGAGGGGACTTTAGACTTGAGAGGTGTTATCTAAGTAGCACTCAACGTTCGGTGATGTACAAGGGTCTGCAGTTTTTCAACAATCTACCTACAAAAATTAAAACAGAAAATAAATTTAATGTATTTAAGAAATTAATTTTACAATTCATTAGAGACAATGTATGAAACAAATATGAACAAATGCATTTATATGTATTTATAAATTTGTAAAAGTTCGAAGGAGCTAATAAATAAATAATAATAATAATAATACGTATTTAAGATGTACATTGGTTTACTGGGGTATATGCAACAGAAGAAGGAAGAAACTGCAAAATACTACGAGACTTTGCAAAAACAAATTAATAAAACAAACAAAAATGATTACCTTATTATAAGTGGAGACCTTAACGCCAGAATAGAAAATGTCCCAATACCAGGCATAGTCGGCACATTTGGAGAACACATAGCGAACAACAATGGACAAGAATTAAGATATTTTGCAACATACAACGAATTAAAAATCAGTTTTTTAGGCGTAAGAGGTTACAGGTCTATAATAGATTATATCATTGTAAATAAAAAATGAGTACACTGGTAGAAGACGTGAGAGTCCATAGAGGAATTGATATAAGTTCGGACCATTTCCTAGTCATATCTAAAATAATCTTACTGAAAAACAAACAACAAACAAACTAAAATCAGTAGAAGAAGTGTATAAAGTATATCCTTTACAGGAAACCGGAAAAAATATCTTTACCAACAACGGTTGCAACATAACCTACAGATGTACACTACAGAGGACAATATTAACTAAGACTGGAACAACATAAAAGAAATCATTTCAAAAGCAGCAAACGAAGCCACTGGAGAAAAGAAAAATTTTAGAAGAAAGGACGGCCTGAGAATTTGAACAGAAGATCTAGATGACGCAATAAGAGAAAAACATGAAGCATACTTGAACACTCTACACAACAACACTCAAGAAGCCAGACAAAAATACATAGAAAAACGTAACAAAGCAAAATATATTGTTAGAAGGGCAAATCAAGAATCATGGGATAAATTCATATCCAATATAGAAAACGACATCCACGGACGACAAGAGGTAGCTTATAAAATTATGCGACAACTTAACAAACAAGAGAAGGACACCGCCAGAGAAAACATACCTCCAAGAGAATGGTGACTCCCATGTTAATTTTTTTGACCATGTTTTGACCTTGAGTACACTAGCGCTCAATCGGTACACTCACGAAGTTACGTGTGGTGGCAGTTTTAAATCGGACATTCAAATTAACGGTGGACTATAAAAGCAGCACAAAGTAGAGAAAGTAATAAAACATTCAGAAATTGTTGAAGAAAGTTAAAAAATCCCGATGGCCTGTAGTCAGCGGAAAGGTAAATTTTTCAAAATTCATTGAATTGAAATTTTAACAACCTTTTCATTGGTATACCTACATGTTATTAAATAAAATTGTCATAGCCTTGCGGTTAGAGGTTTTTGTTTTGGCTGTTGAATATAAAGCGGACAGGGTTCAAGTCCACTTCAAGGCAGATTTTTTTTTCGTCTATTTCTTTTCAATAAATATACTATATATTTTTTTAATCAGGGTCTATATTAAGATCTCCAGAAAATGTACAATTACATCAAATTTATATTGAGTGTTCATGTTTTATCAATATTTGTTATTTTTCTTTATTAATTTTTATTTTTTTACCTGTGTATTTTATGAAAAATTGCTTTGAACAAAAGTTGTAGGTACTGATTATATCTATAACATAAAATTATTTTTAATAATATTTACACGACTGCTCTTTTTTGATATTTTTTTTAAATGTTTGAATGGTAGCCATTTTGAAACTACTTACCCGATATTGCCCAATAACGAACTCGACCGAGATATTTGAGAGATTGATTTTTGTAGCAAATTTGAACTTGATACTTTCAAAACTGCGACCTCTATCGTGTTAACAAATTTCGTAATATCCCAGATATATATATATATATATATATATATATATATATATATATAAACTTTTGAACCAAATGTTTTTTTGGACTAACTTATAGACATATAACAACATGCCGTTGAAATTTTTTCGAAATTCAAAAGTGTGAACGATCGCAATAGGTATATTTCTATAAGAAATTTACCTAAAAAAAACATTATATGAATGCAGCATAGATTTTTTATTAAGTGTTCTCCAACAATTTCTGAAAGTTTCACTCCTTTCACTATGTCTAAGGGGAATTAATAAACTTATAATAAATACAAGAAAAGTTTGAAGTAATTTTTTTATTAACTTGAAGGTCGCCAATGTGAACATCAACATACATTACTATTACAATATATGTAATATACTTATTATTATAATAAAGTATTACCAGAGCACTGTCGAAATAACTTCTTTTGTAAACTCATTATTCCACCAGGATCTGGACGCTGGATACTTCATATGCCCTTGCATTGCTCCATTTCTTCTTCAGTCCTCTTCTGCTGCTCCTCAATTAGACATATAAATAAAAAAATTAAATATCTGTGCCATATATTACAAGTAAACTGAAATAATTATAAACAAAATTCAGTTATACTCACATTTATGCACTCATTATACTCTCTCTGTACCACCAGGACCCGGAAACTAGATTCTTCAAATGCCTTTGAGGTGTTTTACTTTTGCCACATCCTTCTTCCGTTGTTCATCTGCAAATATTCGATTTTGCCTTGTGCACCACCCTTTCACTGCAATAAAAAATACATCATTACAAATCTGGGCTGATATGAGAGAAGCATGCTCGGTACAGAGTTCACAAGACAATCAAATTTAAACGTTCTCTGAAGTGTAACAGTAATAGTCGTCGATTTTATTAGGGATCTATTGAGTATTCTCTGATCTCTTGGTATAATAAGCTAGACGGCAATCTTAAACAGCAATACATTATAAACTATCAATCATGCCTTACAGCATGTATTTAGTGGCATTTTCTTGCCACTGAGCCATACCAACACTGAAATAAATGAGATAGGAATGATAAGAATAAGATACTAAAATAGTAATAGAGAATAAAATTCACATTCAACAACTTTCTATATTTTTAGCTTCACCCTAATTTACCTGGTAGAAGTAAATTAACAGTTGTTTCTTATATGTTATTTGCGATCTCTTTTGTTTACTCTGATTTCTATTTAATGAGCTTGACGGAAAGCTTAAGCAACAATACTTTCGAAAATATCAACCAAAAAGCTATTCATGATACACATACCTTTGCTTAATATTCCTGTTTTAGGATGAACTTGCTTGATTACTTGATATGAATAAATTGGGTTGCTCTCCATTTTCCTCCGTATTTTCTTCATGCCATACCTAATTACAAATGTTTTCCTGGCTTTTATCAGCTTTCTCGGCAGTCTTACAGCATGTCTTTAGTGGTATCTTCTTGCCACTGAGCCATACCAACACTGAAATAAATGAGATACGAATGATAAGAATAAGATACTAAAATAGTAATAGAGAATAAAATTAACATTCAACAACTTTTCTATATTTTTAGCTTCACTGAAGTAGTAGTTGGTTCTTTCACCTACAACATGGTACGCTAATTTACCTGGTAGAAGTAGATTAACAGTTATTTTCTACATATTATTTGCGATCTCTTTTATTTACTCTGATCTCTATATAATGAGCTTGACGGAAAGCTTAAGCAACAATAAGTTCGAAAATGTCAATCAACAAGCTATTCATGATACACATACCTTTGCTTGATATTCTAGTTTCAGGATGAACTTGCTTGAAAACTTTGTATATATAAATTGCGTTGCTCTTCATCTTCCTTCGTATTTTCGTCATGCCATACCTAATTACAAATGTTTTCCTGGGTTTAACCAGATTTCTCGGCAGCCTTGAAAAAATGAAAAACCGAAAAAGCAGCTGGGTCCAAGGAGGTTAGAAGATATGGAGATAGCCATAGATAAGTGATGTTGCATTTACACTGAGAGATAGCATTGGTTTAGAATGCATAGCGCGGCAGTGAAGCCATCTGGCGTATAGGCAACCCGCGAAGTATGGACATCATACGCGCACTTCCCATGAAGTGCCATCAGTGACAAATAGAGATGGTTTGCTTTAAGCTTCCGCTGATTTAGTTTAAATCTGCTTTATAAGTGATAAGTTAATACGTCAGGCCATGGTAAAAGTGGTGGAAAGACTTGAAACAGGACAATAAACGGCAGTGCATATGTCCAAAATGGTTTTGCAATATTTTTCAAATTCTACTATTTTTGAAAAACTCAATGACCACGTTTTCGATCAACCTCCCTTAGATAATCATTTATTTTTATTAATAAAGACAATCGCGGCAAAATATGTAAATATAAGATTTCATTTTATTGCAATAAATATTATAGATATATCTGAAACTAGGATCGAGGCAGTTTTAGAATAAGTTAGTTTTGTTTAAAGGGCATTACTGTGAATTTTAAAGGACATTAATGTGTTGTTTATGCCGTACCATCATGTGAGTTCCTTTTTTTGCGGATTTATGTAGTAATTAGTATATATTGATTAATTTTATAAGCATCGTATATAAAATGTATATTTTAAGATTGTAGATACTCTAAACGATGATACAATAAACGCTGTGACTTTTTTATGATTTTTCTTCCTTATAGCAAGCAAAAAAACCAGAACATCAGCCAAACAGATGATTTTTTTGCAAATTCCCTTTGTTAAGCCCGCTGCAGACGGAGTATGTTTTGCTGCATAATTGCTTGCTTGTTTTGCTGCACGGTCCGATAAATGTTGCCGCACATGGTCTGTTGATGGCTCCCTTGTTTGTGTTGGCTTCACACAATGCAGGCCATCATGTATGTAAAATGACAGTACAGAGAAATATGAGTGTGACAAATGATACAAAATATTGAACATTCTAATCAAGCTCTATTTCTAATCATTGTTACAACAGAAAAATTTCCCAACAATCAAAAATAACATGTTATCATGTGCAAATAACTTTTGACTACGACTCGACTAGTTACGAGAGCTCCGTCAAGGCACGATGCATGAAAATAGCACCGGTTCTATCATCAAATCATGCACGAGTTCAAGCAATCAACCGTGCACGCGATGTCATTTGCTTACACGGAAGCATGCACAGCACCATGCCTAGCTCCCGTCAAGGAAATATACAGAAAAACATACTCCGTCTGCAGCGGGCTTTACTGTGCGCGGTTGTCTCTGCCATAATCATAGAACTACTAATATATGGAGGACCGCTGTTGGAACTGAGAATACTATATTTATTAAATGAATCAAGAAGATTGGAAATAGGAGAATAAACTCGCCCTAAAAATCGTGTAAGATTTCATACGCATATCTTTTGTAAATGCGTCTTTGCGCACCATACCGTGCGCAACGAGCGGCTATCGCTTAAAAAAGACAGCATATCATGATCACGAAGGTAAATAAAGACAATAAATATTTCAAGGTAATTGTCAAGATGTTCGTCAAAGGTCGTGTCCACAGCAGTAGACGTATTCTGTACTCGGAACTAAAAGTTGAAAGCCACAATACAACTAGACTTGTTGAGTTTTGATGTATTCTGACTTTCAACTTTTAGTTCTGAGCACGATCATTTACTCAGCAGTGGGATTCTCATTCACGAACTCGGGACGTCACGTCCCGACTCGACGTTTTAAGCGATTCTCATCTCTACGCATTGGGTCTCCCGAGCTGCAGTGGAACCAGAAAACACTATCTAGTCACAATCTAGTGTGACTCTGATTCACAAACTCGGAACGTTACGTACCGAATGGACGTTTTAGCGATTCTCATCCTGTTCTCATCCGTTCACGCATTCAATTGTCGTGTCCACAGCAGTGCCTGATTACTAATCGATTAGTAATCAGTAATCAAAAAACTGATGCATCATTTGTCAAACTGACACTTGTCAAATGATTTGAAATAATTTAATTCAACAAGTACACATAGTAGAGGAATTGAAAATGGAAGAAGAAAACGTATTTTCTATTCAATATGTTTATAATGAAAAAGATTATGTGGTAAACGGAACGATAGATGTCCATAATAGAATTGGGAAATATCTGAAACAAAATATATCTTATGTACACTAAGGTTTTTTGATAGCTGTCACATTAAAGACGTCAACTTTTTGATTATCTGATTACTAATCGATTGGTAATCAAACACTGCTGTGGACACGACCAATAGATCCCGAGCTGATCTGTCAAATCTACTTGGGACCTAATGATGTACCGAGTTGATAAAAAGAAGGGTTACAGTAATCTTTCTGTCTCTTTTTTACATACTTACTACAACTCTTTTTAAGTTATTGAGTAAGGGCATGGTAAAGAGTGAAGACAATAGACATAATTTTTGTATTTACATTTTACATAAAATTATTTGGTTGTTTGACGTCGTCGTGTACTGTTTTTTTATTTTAGGGTTTATTTTATCAGCAATAATGTCTTCTAAAATTAACGAGAAATATTTAAATACTGTATACTATGTACAATCTTCTCCGATGACCCTCTGATTTGAACCTGTAGCCTAAAAATTTAATGCCACTAGTATTTTCATTTCAACAGAAATGCCCGAACGATACATATTTTTTAGATATGCTGTCAAGATCGGACATAAACGTCCATACATCATTTTATTGATTCTAAACAGTTCTATAAAACGTGCGCTAGATAAATCTGCCAATTAAACTGATTTCTTATTCTTATTTGCATTTGTAATAATGCATTGAAATTTATGTATGCATTTTATTTTAATATTTATTTTACATGAATAAACTTTACTATTATTATTATTATTGATCGCCTTCCTCGAAATGTTATATTTTCGCGACGTATATCTTCATGTCATAACATTTCATAGAAAACTGTTAATATCTTAAGTATTTAACAATATCAATATACGAATCTGAAAAGAGAAATATGTCAAATATGCGTGAAAAAACTAAATATAGTTCTCATTTGTAGTTGTTATTACCTTCAAAAGACTCGTAGCCAATCGATACTAAGTACTACGACCAGAGAACACCTACCTCCAAGAGAATGGTAATCGATTAGTAATCAGTAATCAAAAAACTGATGCATCATTTGTCAAACTGACACTTGTCAAATGATTTGAAATAATTTAATTCAACAAGTACACATATTAGAGGAATTGAAAATGGAAGAAGAAAACGTATTTTCTATTCAATATGTTTATAATGAAAAAGATTATGTGGTAAAAGGAACGATAGATGTCCATAATAGAATTGGGAAATATCTGAAACAAAATATATCTTATGTACACTAAGGTTTTTTGATAGCTGTCACATTAAAGACGTCAACTTTTTGATTATCTGATTACTAATCGATTGGTAATCAAACACTGCTGTGGACACGACCAATAGATCCCGAGCTGATCTGTCAAATCTACTCGGGACCTAATGATGTACCGAGTTGATAAAAAGAAGGGTTACAGTAATCTTTCTGTCTCTTTTTTACATACTTACTACAACTCTTTTTAAGTTATTGAGTAAGGGCATGGTAAAGAGTGAAGACAATAGACATAATTTTTGTATTTACATTTTACATAAAATTATTTGGTTGTTTGACGTCGTCGTGTACTGTTTTTTTATTTTAGGGTTTATTTTATCAGCAATAATGTCTTCTAAAATTAACGAGAAATATTTAAATACTGTATACTATGTACAATCTTCTCCGATGACCCTCTGATTTGAACCTGTAGCATAAAAATTTAATGCCACTAGTATTTTCATTTCAACAGAAATGCCCGAACGATACATATTTTTTAGATATGCTGTCAAGATCGGACATAAACGTCCATACATCATTTTATTGATTCTAAACAGTTCTATAAAACGTGCGCTAGATAAATCTGCCAATTAAACTGATTTCTTATTCTTATTTGCATTTGTAATAATGCATTGAAATTTATGTATGCATTTTATTTTATTATTTATTTTACATGAATAAACTTTACTATTATTATTATTATTGATCGCCTTCCTCGAAATGTTATATTTTCGCGACGTATATCTTCATGTCATAACATTTCATAGAAAACTGTTAATATCTTAAGTATTTAACAATATCAATATACGAATCTGAAAAGAGAAATATGTCAAATATGCGTGAAAAAACTAAATATAGTTCTCATTTGTAGTTGTTATTACCTTCAAAAGACTCGTAGCCAATCGATACTAAGTACTACGACCAGAGAACACCTACCTCCAAGAGAATGGTAACTACCATGTTAATTTCGTTGACTATGTTTTGACCTTGAAGTACAACTAGCGCTGAAGATGTTTACTCGCAAACTAACTTGCTTATGGCGATAGATTCAAAGTTTAGTAAAAGTATTATCCTAGCTTATAGAGAAAGAAATCAAAATCTTCAGAAATTGTTGAAGAAAATTTTTAAAAATAACTTTCGAGATTATTCATTTTACTTTTCATGATAGTCATCAGAAATGTAATATGAATGTTGAAAGTTTTTTTCAAAAAATCACTCCAAAAATTTCTGAAGATTTTTATTGCTTCCTCAATAGTTCTGATCTATGAGGGGTAAATAAGAATATAAAAACTGTAGATAATTTTAGTTCATTTTTTATTATTGCAAAATTTTTAACATAGAAAGAATAAGCAAATCAAAAATTCACTGAATAACTTCTTAAATATGGTTTTTTGTAAGTAAACAAATTATTATATTAATTTATGGAAGTAACTAGTGCATTGTCTAAATAACTCTTTGAAACAAACAATAATTAGGGCAAATTTTGATTAGCTAAAATCTGATTTCTCATAACAAAAATATAATGACGAAAATACTTTTAGAAGATACTTAATATCAAAATAAACTATTTTATGAGTAGACAGTGCATTAGTCTCCTACATATGTTAATGTATAATGCAGCCATTTTAAATATCACATTTTCATTCAAATTCTGCGGTTCCCGCCACATTTTGGTGAGCGATACTAGCGCCGAGAATGGGAACTTTGGCAACAAACGGTCAAAAATTTCCCATAAGAGTTGCCACCGCCTGAATACGACTCGGGAGAGTGAATCAATTTCATCTCGGTAACGGGTTGGCTACCGACCTATTCGGGATGTACCGTCCAGGTCAAACTGGTAGCATGTTTAGTATTTACCGATATCAATATATGAAACAAAAAATAAAAATTAGGGCTTAGAAATATGTCACATATGCGCGAAAAAAATAAATATAGATTTGTATTTGTCATTAGGTTCCAAAGATTCGTAGCAAATCGGTACTACGACTTGCGAAATGTTCAGAATCACTTCATCTCGGTACCGAGTTGGCTGCCGAACAGTATATACCTAGTCGGGACGTAACGTCCCGAGTAATGAGAATCCCCATAAAGGTCTTGCAACTGGAGCTTTGTACATGGGACTGTTAATGTGTTGACCCGCCAGGATCGCATCTGTAGAGGGATAAGTGCTACTGATGGCGAAGATTTACGAAGATGCCACGAAGAATACTCGAACTAAAGCTCATATAGCGCATTGCGCCTACTGTTACTAGAACGAATTACGAATTTACCAAAGAGAATTTACTCTGACACGAACTATGATATATTTTATCTAAGGAACTATGAACCATAATTTAAAAAGCCTTTATTTTATTCTCTATAATCCAGAGAATTGATTTAATAATAAATAATAAAGCGGCTTTTTGTGAACCTAGGTAAGTACAGTGCCGAAATCTTTTTCACATACAGAGAACCGAAAGTGGATTTAAAATGTATCGGTTTCCAAGAGGCCCTCATCAAAAAAACATTTAGATCCACAATATGAAACGTGTGCACTGGTTTCCAACTTCCAGTTCACGTCTGTGTTGGAGGTATGTTTTCTTTGCGTCTGTGTGAGGTATATAACAAATTATTTTATATTTTTTCGTATTCACAAAATTTCATTTCGTTGACATCCTTTCAGATACATTTTGAAAATTCACAATTTGAACATCATCGAGTAGAGGAGCAGATTACATTAAAACCTAACGCGGTTTCTACTCTCTTTGATATTCTTAACCCACCATCAATGATTGACCCTCTTCCTCGGAAATCGATTTATAAGGTAGGTATTGCGTCATTTTATTGTTTTTTTATTTTCGTTTATTATGAAAATTTGGTACTCAGGGTACTCGTTTCCTTTACAGCAGCAGGCAAACAGACAAATGCAAATAGAAGGAATGATGAAGCCAGCGGATCGAACAATTTAGCTTTTGAGGTAATTCAAACTGTTGGCATCAAATGATATAGTTATATTAACTTCAGAAAATTATGAATTTGATATTCGAAAAACATTTTGTTATTTTTTTATAGAGTTTAACTTTTATTTTTTTTCACAATGCTTCTTCCTGGAAATGAAACAAAAATACTGCGAAACCAGATAATGAGGTAATGTAATGATGAAATAAGTAGTTTTGAATGAAATATTAAAAAAATATTTTGTTAAGTATACCTACTTAATATTTTTTGCATGAAATTTTTTTTTTTTAAATGCCTCTCCTGGATATGAGTCGGCGAACGCTGCGAAAGCTTAGAACAAGGTAAGGATAAAATTTTCAGTTATATATGTATGTTATATGTGATCTTGGAGTAACCTACTTATTTAAATGCGTCATTTATTTCGTAACCTTAATCTTGATTCAGTTTCATATTTCATAAAACAGCATTTCCGTGAGTTATCGAAGACCATTGTATTAGTGTCCAGATATGTAGTCAGCAGATTCATCAATGCCTATTGTATCTCTATTTCATCATTTAATATGTAAAACTTCTAGAAAATAAGTATTCTATTTCTCATTGTATATTGTCTATTATATTTTTATGATTGATCAACTATTTTTATAATATGAATATGAGTGCTTCACACTCGCGATTTAGTTATGAATCTTAGAGTTATACAGTCATTTTGTAGTTTTTGTATTTTTGTTTTTATATAATTTTGAGTTGTTTTGAAGTTAATAAATATTTTTTTAAACGTCTTCTTTGAGTGCTGCAATATAACAAATTGGCGCAGTCATTCGGATTCTTCAACGTTGGTAAAACAAGGCCTACTTGAACAAGTTTCCCCTCATTACCAACGGTGGTTTCCTAACCTTTAAAGACGAAAAGAACCGCAGCCAAGAAAGAAAAAGAAGGGTAATTTATCGCTGAGAGTACACGCGTACGCTAACTGGAGGCGGTGGTATCCCATAAGAAGAAATCAATCATCAACCCAAGGAACTAGAACATCGCGAACGCTCACTGTCGGTGCCAGATTCCATCACCCATACATCCATCGTTGCACGTTACAGAAACACAACTCTATAATGAATATCGTACTGTAAGTGAATTATCACGTTTATTTATTTGATTTGAACTGTTCGATCGTCGTATATACGCATTTAATTTACTATTTTGTTGAGTATTTGATTTAATTTATAAGTAATAAGAATATAATATATTAAAAATGGCAAACGTAAATGAAAATCAGAATGTAGTTTTGGAAGGACCAAAAAAACACGAAGTCTTCTCCACAGTTTATTATTAAGGATTAATTACTGATGAGAAATGTTTCGAGATTGTACAATCTCATTTTCAATCGAAATATAGAAAGTTCTGTAACAAATTAAGGTGAAAAATTATCTAGTTAAGATACAAAATGGTGGATAGTATACTCACATGGAGATGAAAATATGAAAAATTTAAGAGAAGAAAAACATTATGTAAACGATCCCAAAACCAGTACAATAATTGAAATTAACATATATATACTTGAAAAATAAAATAAATAAATTATCCCGTTATGAAATTAAAATACGAAATTTTACGTCACGTCACATTGTCCGAGTATGAGTGTTCGTGCCCGGTGACTACATATTGGTCAGCTGATGGTAAAAGAGATATGTTTCTGGTTGGGGATCGTTTAAATAGTTTTTCAATTACATGTAACTAGAGCCATCTAATGTTGGATAGTGAATATTTTGAAGTTTAATAAAGAGAAAGATAATTTAAATAGTAGAATACTGTAATATTTGAAATAGAATTATAGACAAAAGGTTAGGAGAAGCACAACAACAAAATAAAATGTTTATAAAAAAGTTCAAAAGTTTAAGGAGTTGAAAAACTGTATGCAGTCAAAGTTGCATTGTTCATTAAGTGATATAGTTCGTGGGTTATTATTGTTGGAATTGATTTCGAAAATCTCAAGAATGTTCAACAACCGGCCTTTGGAGCATGGTGTAATATTTTAACATCATTGTTGATATTGAAGGTGTGTTCATTATTGATTACATGATTTCCGAAAGAATTTTTCGAATTGATATGGTAATAAGGTGTAGTAAGAAACAAAGATTTATATTTATCTATTATTGTAGCGTGTTCATCTATTCTAATACTTATTTTTCTGCCAGTTTGACCTATGTATTTGGCTGGGCAATCAGAACAAGAGATCTCGTAAACTCCGGATCTATCAAGAGGGTTTACCTGGTCTTTAACATGGACCAACATCCTATAAATTGTGTTATGGGTGGATAAGCATACTTTTAGTTCCTGGTTATGGTGTTGGAAAATGTTTCGGATTTCTTGTGAAGCTTTGCCGATGTAAGGTAATGAGCAGAACTTAGTTGATATAATAGGTACAATTATGTTCCTGTTTATGTGTTTTGTCAAGTGTCTGTGATATATTCTATCTATGAATTGATTGTTGATGCCAATTTGTTTAATGATGTTAAGTTCCTTGTTAAAATTTCTTACACTCATCGGGATGGAGAGAGTCTATGAAAAAGTGCGTTGAAGGAGCTCAGTTTATGTGATATCGGGTGACAAGAGTAATAGGGGATGATGTTGTCTGTATGTGTCGGTTTTCTATAAATTGAGAAACTCAAATTATTATCTGTTTTAGTTATCAGAATATCCAACAAAGGTAGGCGATTATTATCTTCTATTTCCATTGTGAAGGAGATAGCTGGGTGTAGCGAGTTCAAGAATGTTAAAAGTAAGTTTAGATGGGTTAAGCTACCATCGAAAAGCACTAAACAATCGTCTACATATCTGTAGTAGAAAAGAATCTTATCATAGTGAATGAAATCCTGGAACTTTGTTTCCAAATTTTTCATAAAAATTTCAACCAACAACGGAGATAGGTTACTGCCCATAGCTAGACCCGTTGATTGAGCGAAAATTTCAGTGTTGAATTTAAAGAAGTTTTATTTCAGGACCGTGTCCAAAAGATGGCAAATATTGAGGCAATGTTGAAAGTTAATGCCTGATTCAAAGAGGAGGTTCCTAACTAGTTGAATACAATCATCTGGTAGGATACTAGGGAAGAGATTAACTACATCGAATGATACTAGAATATAATTATCTGGTATGACAACGTTTGAAATTTTATTAATTAAATCTTTGGTGTTTTTTATGGAATAAGGGTTATGGATTCGGTTAAGTCTCTAATTAGTTTGTTAAGCCATGAAGATAATTTCGATGTGGGTGAGTTACAATAGGAAACAACAGGTCTAATAGGAATACCTGTTTTGTGAATTTTTGGTAAGCCATATAATAAGGGTGTGGACGGGTTCATGGGGATTAATCTATCTTTATTAGATTCGAAGTATATGATGGTAGTTAATGTAATATCTAGATCTTTTTTCACCTGTCTAATATATTTGGTTGTAGGATCAGAATCTAATTTTTTGGAAGCAGTCCGAGGACAGGAAGTTGATGACTTTGCTCACATAGTCCGGCCGATCCAGGATAACAAGACAATTACCTTTATCTGCGTTTGAAATTACTAAATTGTTATGTTTGACTTTATTTGTAATATGATTCATAATAAATCTCAGCTTCTTATCCTCATTATTATATGTAATGTTTGAATTAAAAGTGAAATTCCTGTTTAACACACGTGCAATATCACTTCTGATTAAATCTTTGTTGTTGAAATTTAAGGTCTCAATTATCTTCTCACTCCCTATGGCAAGTAGTTGAAAATCTTTTCTATCTTTGGGTTTATGTATGTTAAATTTTAAGCCTAGGTTAAGAACTTTCAATTCACGTTCACTAAAGGTCGTTGAGGATTTGTTCATCACTCTCTGATGGAAAGTGTGATCCGAGAACTTGTTAGTTGTATGATTAGATTGAGATAAATTAGAGTTTAACATGGATAGCTTTAAAAAAGATTTAATTAATAAAATTTCAAACGTTGTCATACCAGATAATTCTGTTCTAGTATCATTCGTTGTAGTTAATCTCTTCCCTAGTATCCCACCAGATGATTGTATTCAACTAGTTAGGAACCTCCTCTTAGAATCAGGCATTAACTTTCAACATTGCCTCAATATTTGCCATCTTTTGGACACGGTCCTGAAACAAAACTTCTGTAAATTCAACAATGAAATTTTCGCTCAATCAACGGGTCTAGCTATTGGCAGTAACCTATCTCCGTTGTTGGCTGAAATTTTTATGAAAAATTTGGAAACAAAGTTCCAGGATTTCATTCACTATGATAAGATTCTTTTCTACTACAGATATGTAGACGATTGTTTAGTGCTTTTCGATGGTAGCTTAACCCAACTAAACTTACTTTTAACATTCTTGAACTCGCTACACCCAGCTATCTCCTTCACAATGGAAATAGAAGATAATAATCGCCTACCTTTCTTGGATATTCTGATAACTAAAACAGATAATAATTTGAGTTTCTCAATTTATAGAAAACCGACACATACAGACAACATCATCCCCTATTATTCTTGTCACCCGATATCACATAAACTGAGCTCCTTCAACGCACTTTTTCATAGACTGTTCTCCATCCCGATGAGTGTAAGAAAGTTTAACAAGGAACTTAACATCATTAAACAAATTGGCACCAACAATGACTACCCTATTCAATTCATAGATAGAAAATATTACAGACACTTGACAAAACACATAAACAGGAACATAATTGTACCTACTATTTCAACTAAGTTCTGCTCATTACCTTACATCGTCAAAGCTTCACAAGAAATCCGAAACATTTTCCAACACCATAACCAGGAACTAAAAGTATGCTTCTCCACCCATAACACAATTTATAGGATGTTGGTCCATGTTAAAGACCAGGTCAACCCTCTTGATAGATCCGGAGTTTACGAGATCTCTTGTTCTGATTGCCCAGCCAAATACATAGGTCAAACTGGCAGAAAAATAAGTATTAGAATAGATGAACACGCTACAATAATAGATAAATATAAATCTTTGTTTCTTACTACACCTTATTACCATATCAATTCGAAAAGTTCTTTCGCAAATCATGTAATCAATAATAAACACACCTTCAACATCAACAATGATGTTAAAATATTACACCATGCTCCAAAAGGCCGGTTGTTGAACATTCTTGAGATTTTCGAGATCAATTCCAACAATAATAACCCACGAACTATATCACTTAATGAACAAAGCAACTTTGACTGCATACAGTTTTTCAACTCCTTAAACTTTTGAACTTTTTTATAAACATTTTATTTTGTTGTTGTGCTTCTCCTAACCTTTTGTCTATAATTCTATCTCAAATATTACAGTATTCTACTATTTAAATTATCTTTCTCTTTATTAAACTTCAAAATATTCACTATCCAACATTAGATGGCTCTAGTTACATGTAATTGAAAAACTATTTAAACGATCCCCAACCAGAAACATATCTCTTTTACCATCAGCTGACCAATATGTAGTCACCGGGCACGAACACTCATACTCGGACAATGTGACGACACGTAGAATTTCGTATTTTATTTTTTTTATTTTTTAGAATCTGACTTTATTTTACTATTTTTAATTTTTTAATTTCATAACGGGATAATTTGTTTATTTTATTTTTCAAGTATATATATATATGTTAATTTCAATTATTGTACTGGTTTTGGGATCGTTTACATAATGTTTTTCTTCTCTTAAATTTTTCATATTTTCATCTTCATGTGAGTATACTATCCACCATTTTGTATCTTAACTACATAATTTTTCACTTTAATTTGTCACAGAACTTTCTATATTTCGATTGAAAATGAGATTGTACAATCTCGAAACATGTCTCATCAGTAATTAATCCTTAATAATAAACTGTGGAGAAGACTTCGTGTTTTTTGGTCTTACCATTTCACTCCACTTCGAGAATGGACTTCTACAACCATTATGTAGTTTTGGAAGCTGAAGTAGAACCCTACAAGCTATCCAAAATAATTTGTATAATTCCAGAGTTTGAGGGAGAACAAATATTTTTAGGCACTTTCCTAAACGCGTGTGATTGTGCTCATAACATGTCAACTCGCGATCAGAAAGCATTTGATTAGTTCGCGAAATCCCCAAACCTACATAGAAATAAGGCAGTTATTATCTTTACATTTCGGAGATTCTAGAGATCTCTTATTCAGGATCTACAAAGTTTAAAACAGTTACCTAATGAATCTGCCCTTGTATTTTTCAACAGACTACAGGTATTAAATGCAAAAATGCGTGCTTGTATTCAAAAAACTCAAAATCTTACCGAACCCCAGAAAGTAGCCCAAGAGATTTTAATAGATTCAATGTCCCTGAATATATTTTTAACAGGACTTGAACCCCGACTAGAACAATTGATCCGAGTTAGTCAGCCAGCAGATCTTTTGGAAGCGCAAAGTCGCATCCGACGTGAATTACAACTTTCCTATTTCGAGAATCAAAAATTTAATAAACCCGCCCCAAGTAATCAAAATAAACCTACAAATAATTTACCACCAAAAAGACCACCATTATCAATACTAAAATGTTTCTCATGTGGTAGAAATGGTCATACACATCCGCTCAATGTCGCTCTCAATAGAGCCCAAATCATAATCCCAATTTAAATTATAATCCGAATTTCAGTAATAATTTTCAAAGACCTGTAAATTCACAATATCAACGACAACATATGTCACAAATCAGACCAAGTCATTTTTCTAATCAACAAAGACCTTTCAATCAACAGCAGGCACAAGTTAGACCTTCAGTGATTCAAACGAATCCAAATTTCCAACAGCCAACTCATTTAATTCAGAACGGCTCTTGCAATGAATATTATGATGATTATCCAGAATATTCATCTCAGTTTGAGAAAGATTCTCAAAATTTTGTCCCTGCTGAAGTAATTTCGAATTTCCAGGATTTTCCTATTCTCCGACCCAAAGACCATCCCCCAGAATGTTCAACGACAGAAAATTCAATTTCAGAAACAACTTCTCAAATTCAAAGTTTGAACCTGGACGATATGAATCCAAATCTGAATTTTCCGGAGCAGAAATATCTTTAAATCCTTTATTAACAGTAAATTCGAAAAACCTTTATTACATCGAAGATGATTCAAAAAAGTTTAAAGTACTTATTGATACAGGAGCAGGGATTTCAATTTTTAAAGAGAACGCAGTTAAAAGTTTTCCTCGGAGATTTCCTGAAAAATTAACTACTCATGGTATTACTGATCAAAAATTTTTTTATAAAAGAATCTACGTATGTTCCATTTAATACCGGAGATCCTCATAAAGTTTTCATATATAATTTAGATATAGATTTTGATGGCATATTAGGCCTAGATTTTTTGGAACACTATAATTATGTTATTGATTTAAATTCAAAGTAACTACATACCAATTTCAAAACGATACCTCTTTTTCAAGTTGCTGATAGAAATACGAAATTGCATAATAGTTTAGAGATAGATGATGAATATGAACAATTTAATAACAAAGCTGAGTATAATAAGAAACAAATTATCAAAAAAGAAATTTATATTTTTTTAAATGCCTAAAGACTACTCTTTAGCCCATTATGTTGCGGAAAATATGCAAATGCAAAAAGGCATTGCAGCAGATTTTAAGAAATATTTTTGAAAAATTGAGCATTTATTAAAGCAAAATGGCAGGTTTACAATTTCAATTTGAAAATTTTACTCGATATATTTATTATTTAGTAACTAAACAAAAGTCAACAGATAAACCAACATATCAGTCTATGTGGTCCTCTCTAAAGAAATTGAGATACCATGTGAAGGAAAAGTGTGTAAAAAAATTAGCAATTCCAAAAAATAGGATGTGGACTAGATAAACTAGATTGGTCCAAAGTAAAGGAGATGATATCATTTTTGTTTAGAGACATAGATGTTGAATTTGTTGTGTGTAAGTTAAATGAATCTGATAATCGTAGTTTATTTAATCGTTTTACTATAGAACCTAGGACTGAAAAAGGATTCAGGTTAAAATGCAGTCTATCAAATGTAGATGCAATACTCACCGGACAAGAGAAAGAAAAACTTAGATTACCGAATGCCCTGGTACATATAAATGAAAACGGAGAATTTTATTCAACAATTATTAACGTTAATGCAATTCCAAAAACTATTGATTTTCCAAATGTATTATCCCTTGAACCTATTGATACCGAAACTCTTTTAAATTTTAATTCAATTTCCCAAGGTGAATCTCAATCTAATCCTCCAATGAATAGACATAATATTATTCAAAGTCAATTAAGAACAGATCATCTTAATGAGGAAGAAAATGAACTCATCAGGAATTTATGTCTCGAATATTCAGACATATTTTATTTAGAAGGCGACCAATTAACTTTTACCAATAAGATAGAACATAGATCAATAGAAACAAATAATTCCCGACCGGTTTTTACTAAATCATATAGGTATCCTCAAGTTCACAAAGAGGAAGTGAAAACACAGGTTAATAAAATGTTGGAACAACTATTTCGCCATGATCCTCCCCAGTTTGGGTCGTGCCAAAAAGGCTGGATGCTTCTGGTAAACAAAAATGGCGTGTTGTTATAGACTACCGT
Organism: Crioceris asparagi; assembly: GCA_958507055.1. NCBI lineage: Eukaryota > Metazoa > Arthropoda > Insecta > Coleoptera > Chrysomelidae > Crioceris > Crioceris asparagi. The sequence continues at coordinate 49,726,415 of OY293827.1, forward strand.
AAACTCAACGAGCTTACAGTAGACGATAAATATCCTTTACCTAATATCTCAGACCTTCTCGACCAATTAGGTCAATGTCATTATTTTACGACCCTAGATATTGCCTCAGGGATCCATCAAATTGAAATCAATTGGAAAGATACCCCTAAAACAGCATTCTCTGTAGATAACGGTCATTCAAAACGAGAGATGCTTAGTATATATGGATGACATAATTGTATACTTTGCTACCATTCATGATCATATTACCCGGTTATCAGAAGTTTTTGAAAGACTTCGGAAGGCAAATCTAAAAATCCAGCCTGATAAATGCGAGTTTCTAAGAAAATAAGTCACATACCTTGGTCATATCATCACTCAGGATGGTGTGAAAGCCAATCCCGTAAAAATCGAATGTATTCAAAATTTCCCAGAGCCAAAAAATCCGAAAGACATTAAATCATTTTTAGGATTAGCAGGCTATTATCGTCGCTTCATCCCAAATTTTGCAAAAATATCCAAACCCTTAACGAAACTTTGGCAAAAAGACACTCCGTTCATTTTTGACTCAGAATGTAAAAACTCTTTCATCAATCTGAAGAATGCCCTTATTTCCGACCCGATCTTGAAATACCCAAATTTTGAAGAACCTTTTGTTCTAACAACAGATGCAAGTGCATTTGCTGTTGGTGCTGTTTTCTCCCAAGGCACAATAGGTAAAGACCTACCAATTAGTTTTGCTTCGAGAACACTCTGTAGTGCTGAGACTAAGTATTCTACGATTGAACGAGAATTACTCGCTATCGTATGGGCAGTAAAGCACTTTCGTCCCTATCTCTTCGGTAGAAAATTTACCCTTGTTACCGATCATCGCCCGCTAACATGGCTTTTCTCTATTAAGGATCCAGGAAGCAGATTAGCTAGATGGCGCCTTAAACTAGAGGAGTATGATTATAAAATAGAATATAAACTCGGTAAAATTAACAAGAATGCAGACAATACTTTATTATACCACTCATATTCGATCCAGAACTCGTAGTACAACAACTATTTTTTACATTATATAGAGAACAAGATAAATTAGACCCATCAAAAGTATATTATGTTGAAAATAACCTTGAATTACCTATTTTAGAAATACTCTCATTTGTATATGCAAACGTAGACATAAAATTCAAAATATTGTTAAAACTCCAGACTCCAGACGAAATACCTGTAATTTTAGACCAGTATCATAAAGGGAAAACTAATATTCATCGTGGAATAAACGAAACCATTCGAAGAATAAAATAGGATTGACAAAAGACGTCGAACAATTCATTAAGAATTGTGAAATTTTTCAGAATGTCAAAATTTGTAGGAAAAATTTAAGCACACCCTTTGTGATAACAGAGACACCAAAGACTCCTTTTGAACGCAGTAACATCGATATTTTCGAATATCCCACAACGCACTTACTCTTAGAGATGAACTGACGAAATTCACACAAGCATACCCTTTCAGCATTTTGGTACACCTCTTAGAATTCACTGTGAGTATGGACGTGAGTTCGATAATTCCTTAATAAAAGATCTTTGTACACTTTATGATATCAAATTAACATTTTCAAGTGTCGGATATCCCCAGTCAAACGGTTCTCTAGAACGTTTTCATGGTACCCTCCTTGAAATGATCCGTGTTCATAAAGCAGAAAACCCTGAAGAACACCCGTTTAACATTCTCCCTTATGCCGTGATATCTTATAATAATACAAAGAATAAAACAACAGGTTTCACCCCGTATGAATTAATATTAGGTCATACATCAAATAGACCACCAGAAATTCTTTATAATGAGAAAGCATTAATTACTAAATATATTATAGAATCGCTAGAGCAAAAACAGAAAATCAAAAAGAAAAATTAAGATTTGATAAAAATGTTTCTCATAAAATTCCGAATTATAAAGTAGGAGACAAGGTATACATTAAAGAGTCTCAAATAAAAGATAAAGGACAAAATCTTTTCAATGGTCCTTTTGAAATAATTGAATTATTCAATACATCAGCAATCGTCATAAATCCTCAAAGTAACCAAAAATCTAAAATTAATTTTAATCGAATGAAACCGTACTATGAGTAGTCCTTTTTGGTTTCAGATTTATTTGGCTGATAAACAGCATATCGGCCCAAGTCACTATCTCACATGTGAACAATACCGTTGGAATATTTTTCCACGAAGAAACAACAATTAGAATATCTAATGATAAATGGACACTTTTGGTTTATAAAGATCTAATTCCAATAAAGAAATCAATTGAGAACAATGATAGAATACTATTAGAAGTTGTTGATATGCCACAAAACCCCTCTCTTAGGGTTATGGCATTTAAGACAGAAGTTCAGACACATGTTAGCTTGCTTTCACAAATTTCAAATCTAGTCAATTTAAAATATAAGGAGATAATAGGAGATACAAAACAATATAACTTCAGAGCAAAGAGAGGTATTTTCAATGGAATAGGTACTGTTTCGAAAACGATCACCGGCAATTTAGATGCATCAGACGGAGAATATTTCGATGACTGTATCAATAAATTATCAAACGATGAACATGAGCTAGGAAATCTTCTCAAGAAATAAATATCAGTCACTACTACTGTCATTAAAAATTTTAATAATACCATTCAGAAATTGCAAATTTCGAGAGAAAACGAGAAAACTTTTAATGAAGATCTCAAATCAATAGAAACTTCTCTCGCGAATCTAGCAGACGAATTTTCATTTTATGAAGCACAAGTCAAGACTCTAGATATTTGTTAATCGCTTATGGAAAGTTATAACTTTTTAGAGGAAGCTTTAGGTACGATCTTGAACTCATTTACTTTTGCACGAATTAACCTATTCACTTCCATAATTACCCCTTCAGATCTAATGAATTCTTTGGAAGAATTTTCTAAATCACTTGTCAAAAACCATTTGTCATTATCACCTTACATATCCAATATAGTTAATTATATTGATATAATTGATTTAGAAGATTATCAATCAGAAAACAAAATTATATTTATCCTTAAAGTACCATTAACGGAACCAGAAACTTATACACTATATCGGCTTCATCCATTACCGATATTAGACAATCGAACAGGTCTATATCACATTTTGCCTACAACGCAAAATATATCGCGAAAGACGACGATTCCCGATTCACTGCTGTACTTGTCATTGAGAGATTTGAACAACTGCAAGATACTCCAGAGGAGAGACAAAATTTGCTCAGATATTTTACCATACCAGCAGATTCATCAATGCCTATTGTATCTCTATTTCATCATTTAATATATAAAACTTCTAGAACATAAGTATTCTATTTCTCATTGTATATTGTCTATTATATTTTTACGATTAATCAACTATTTTTATTATATAAATATGAGTGCTTCACACTCGCGACTTACTTATGAATCTTAGTCATACAGTCATTTTGTATTTTTGTTTTTATATAATTTTGAGTTGTTTTAAAGTTAATAAATATTTTGTAAAAAGTCTTCCTTGTGTGCTGCAATATAACATGTATATATTTAAATGATGAACAATTCGTACATAATGATAAATTTAGTTATTGTAAGAAAAAAAACTTGAAAAAACTGACATCATTTTTGCATGTGCAAAATTTGCTTGATCATAATATATATAGGTCGGTTGAGATTTCTCTCACTCATGCATTTATGCATGATTTTCTGCCACTCTAGTTTTGGCCTTCCTCGTTTTCTTCTGCATGTTGGTCGCCAATGGTGTATTGTTTTAGGCCATCGGGCATTTGACATTCTTTCCACGTGTCCGTACCACGTAAGCTGCTTTTTTTTCGATATCCTGCCTTCTATTCCCATCCGTTGTTTTATGATATCGTTTCTTATTATTTCTCTTCGTGGAATGCGCATAGATCTCCACTGCCTCAACTCTTTTCATTTTCTTTTGATCATAATAAACTTTTGTAATTATTTAATGAATACATATACATTGTTGGTCAAAATTTTTAGAATTTCAATTATTTAATTGATTCCTTCTAGTCACAGAAATATATACTTTCTATATTCGGATCAGTAATGACAAGTGAATTGGAATGTTTTTTTTATTTTTAGTCACTCGATAACAATTTCGAACTGGGCATGGAAAATTGGACTCGTGAGGAAATAGAAAATGGTGTAAACAACGGAAATAAGGTTTTTATAATTTTAATCACTTTCAGATCAATATATTTATAACTGATTGCTATTTTGTACCATAGGTGGATGACGAAATCATCAAATTACGCCTGAATAATTCAGACCTGAAAAAGAATCCCGCAGCTGAACTGAAATATAGTAAAGAATACCAAATGCCTTCCGATAATTTAACAGACAACTTGCAACTTTTACTAAAAGATATACTGACAATTAGCAATTTAATTAATTTAAAAAAATGAAAATCATCAATCAAAATGAAAATGATCAATGAAAATGTCTGAATATCAATCAAAATGTCTGAATATCATAAATAAAAAGTTGTCTGTTACATCAACATACTATACATATATATATAATACTGCGAGTAGAAAAAGGTTGGTGGTAGGCAATATAATATTTTCGATCCGATCAGTCAGCATATATCCAGGACAACAGAAGAGTTAAATCCATTAAGCCATCATTTCGATTCTTTCTTCATTGATTGAATATCATCTCACAATGCAGATATCATCCCATGTTTTTCTGAATCGTACTTCTCCACAGATTCTCCTTTTCACCTTCACCTTAAACATGCAGTATACAACCTGTTAATTAAATAGATGGATGATGTAGGTAATCATGAAATGTCACCTGCTGCGTTTCGGATTTGGCTCATTTTAAATGTTCTTTGAATTACTTCAAAAGCTATATTGTTCGATCCGCTGGCTTCATGATTAGTTCTATTTGCATTTATCTGCTTGTCAAGTTGATCGACATCCTGCTGCTGTAAAGAAAATAGTACCCTGATTTTGAATGTCCTCCAACCTCCATACAAAATTTTCATAATAAACGAAAATATAAAAAAACAAGTTGCCACCGATTTTTGTCAATTTTGTTGGCTAGTTGCGTAGGTATATATTATAGGAACACATTCCATATTTCAGCCCGCTAACCCCCAACAAGCTTACGGGAAGGTGGAGTGAATGGGGGTGCTAGGGTGGGGAAAATAAATGTTTAGTGATATACTTTTAGTAGTACTTTGGCTAATATAAAACTAAATTAACCCGATAAATGAAAAAGTTTTGCGATTAGTGAAAACGGAGCCATAAAAAATTATAAAAGGGCAAGGATAATCATCAAATAATCAATTAAATAATAATAATACGCTATCGAAGTAAACAGTCCAGCAACTTAATGGCACCCAGACCTGTCATTTGAGTCGGAATTAGGAGAAATTCAAGGTGAAAATAACAAACTTTTGAATTTTTTTCTCGGCAATGTGAAGTGAGAGGGATAAAATTTTAATTGAAATGTGTTCCTATTATAAATACCTACACAACTAGCCAAAAAATTGTAAAAAATCGGTGGGAACCTGTTCTACACATTGACCATATCCATTTCCGAGGAAGAGGGTTAAGCATTGATGGAAACCTGTGCCCACGTCTCATAATCTGGACTCATTTTTTTATGAGAGTCACTTGGAATCCGATACATTTAAAATCCACTTTCGGTTCTATTCTTACACTTCACTACAGAACAGCAACCCATGTAGTTTTAGATTACGAATCCAACTAGTAAAACAGAAACATATAATATATATACATAACATATTTTTTTGGGACTCAGCAGTTACTACCGCCGATTTGTTAAGGATTTTGGGAAAATTGCGAAGCCGTTACATCAATTAACCGAAAAGAACTCCTACATTGACTGGTCACCAGAATGTCAACAGTCGTTTCTGGAGCTGAAAAACCGTTTGACCAGTGCTCCTGTTCTTGAATATCCCTTGGACGAAGGATTGTTCGTGTAAGACACTGACGCTTCACAAAGTGGAATAGGAGCTGTTCTTTCCCAAATACAGAATGGCGAAGAAGCAGTAATTGATTACTTCAGCAAGATATTGGGAAAAGCAGTGCGAAATTGCCGTGTGACCCGGAAGGCGCTGCTAGCGGTTGCACGATCCATAGAACATTACCACAGTTTTCTCTATGGATGAAAATTCTTAGTAAGAACAGACCACTCTGCATTACAGTGGCTGCTAAATTTCAAAAATCCGGAGGGACAGATAGCGCGTTGGTTGGAGAAACTACAGAGTTACGACTTTCAAATTAAGCACCGAAAAGGAAGAAGTCTCGCCTACGCTGGCAGCTTGTCACGAAGACCTTATGGCAGTTTCTGTAAATTCTGTGAAAGGCAGGAACAAAGAGAAACAGCCAAGGATGAATGTAAATAAAATAAAATATATGTCAGTCATTAGTGTTTTTGGTCAGCAAATTTGTCACTGAAATCGTGGTTATGGTTATACGGAGTCGGCGCAGTAGCGAACTGTAAAGCCGTTATGTTTATCAAGTATAACGGACGTGGTTAATGACGGAGGATTAGCGGTATCTTTATATAGAGTGCTTATCGTAATTTGACAATTTTGACATTGACATTTCTGTTTATGTTTTTCTTTTGTGGTCATTTTTTTGAATTTTTCGCTTAAGTCTTAAGTGATTTTCCTCAAGTTAGTGGAGTATTTCCTGTATAAACCTAAGTACGCATATTGTGGATTATTTGAGGCTATTTAAGATCAAATAAAAAAACTCTTTTACAATTGTGACAGTTAAGCCCGCTGCAGCCGGTCCGGATGTTGTCAATCAGCATCTGGGAGGAGTGAAGTGCCAACCCGGCGCGTCTCCAGGTGGCGGATAGGAGGGGGCCTCTAACGATGATTTTTATATGAGAAGGGGGCCTGCGGGGAAATAAGGCTCATTGAGACTAAAAACTCAATTGGCAGCCACGAATACCCTGCCGCGGACACCTGTCCCAGCTGTAGTATCGTGGCTAAGGGAATTGCACTCAGGTACAACGATGCCAGGTGTGCTTTCGAGCTAACCTCGAAATCACCCTGTCAAACCAACGCATCCTGGTCGTCTGTGGTCATGTCTCGCGGGCCAGTGATGCGGGGGGGTCTTGGCTCAACCGCCCTGACCAAGAGGAAATAACCTCATCAAAAATTCTAAATCCAAGGCGGGAAACCAGGCCCAGGGGTGCATGGCCAGATAGAGGACTGGTCTCTACTGGTTTCGACCTTGGAGCACAAGGGGGAACTCCATTGTATTAACCCCTTACTCCTGCATGTGGGGCTCTGCAGGAGTGGACCGATTTGTCCCCAGCTACTCGTGGGAACTTTATGGAAAAATCACATAATCCCAAACTCACCGGAGGAGAGATGGAGAAAGCCTCCACCTCTTCATCCGGGCTCCCTGTAAAAAAGGGAAATGCCAAACGGCAAAGGAATCGTCTGCCGTTCAACCTGCCGAAACTCGGACAGCCGGGCGGCAGAGACGATCCACTGAGAAAGGGTCTCAGTGGAGCAGGAGTGCGGAAGTACCTGCGACTCCTCCATCAGGGACTTGCACCTGAGGAGGCCAGAAAACAGGCTCTTCAACACTCCATACCACCTACTGTCCCGACCCCGAAGGTAACACCGACGGGAAAAGGGACAGGAAAGAGAGGCGCGGAGCATATCACTCCTCCGGAAAGACCTCAGCCTAAAAAGCCGAAAACAACTGCAGCAAAAACCGGGCATGCCACTGGATACGCTGCAGCTGCCAAGGCCGTAAAGGCTATTCATGTGGGTATCATACCCGAGGATCACCCTAGAGTAATCCTTGAACCACAGCGGCTCTCAACACTGGAGGATACTCTAGTGGAAGAGATGTGCAGTGGAGAGGTGAAGGGAATGCACTTCACCGGTATACATTTCCGCTGTGGAATGATGCTGGTGGACTGCGGTTTTCAGGATTCGGCGGACTGGCTCATTGGAGTAGTGCCGGCCTTGAGGTCTTGGGAAGAACCGAGTTAGTGGCGGTGGAGGAAAAATTTTGTTTGTGCTATTTTTCACAGGTCTTATCTACTTCATATCTAAATTATACAGAGATACTTAATATCTCTCATTTAGCACCAACATTTTATTTTCTAATTTAAATATATTTTATGGGGCAATATTTCCTCAATTATTTGTATCCTTCCAAGCTTTTTGTTTATAATATGGGACACTGCATCAATCGTTCCTGAAAAAAGATGATGATGATCAATATGCTCATTTCTCTTCAATTTGAGTTCTCATGGGGCCTCTTAAATTAAGTAACTAAAATCAAGTTTATGAAAATTATATTAGAATATTTTTAAAACATCAAAATTATGGCAATGAAAATTAAAATACATCAATTCTTCAAACTATTGCGTAGGTCATTTCGTTTTTTCCAGATCTGAGTACTGCGTTTTTTAAAATAATTGATAATTGTCTAGTATATACGTGCATTTGTGAAAATGAAGTAAGAAATAATTAGTAAGTGACGAAGCAACTAATTTTGCAGCGGAAATCGTTTAAACAACAGTAAATGCTGCTAAAACTTGAATGAGATTAGGATAGTGCAATGCCATACATTACGTTGTAGTGCCACGAGAATGAAAAATAACGCTATAATTAATAAATTAAAACAGTGAGGTTTCCTTTCCCATTGAGGAAACGCCGTATACCAGATATTTACCAAATAATTATATGGGTTATATATTTACCAGTTGTAAGCTTGAGTGCTTGAGGAAGTGTGATGGTAATAGTGAGACTTCCAGGTTTTTAGTATCCTTGATGAAAGAAGGTACTCCGCAATTGGAGGCTCATTCAGAATTATTTTTTCTGCTTTTAACACTACCATGGAGCAGAAAGTTCCTATCGTCAAATTCCTCTTGCAGACTCCCCAATTTATAATCTAGTGGTAACCAGATGTCAATATTTTTCAGATTAGTTTCTAAAGCAACAGCACACAGAAGGTTATGTTAAGAAACATACTCAAATATCTTTCACTTGAGTACAGCTGACAACAATACCGCAGCTTACCTAACTAAGCTGTGACAATACTAATAGTTGACGCATTGGAGACATCTACTTCAATGAGCATATTTTACAGCTACCTCCAGCTGAGAATCTTGGTATATATACTCATTCGCTCAGAAGAAAAAAAATGTTGTTGATTTGATGCTTACCTAGAAGGTTTAAAATATCACTTGCACTTGAAGCAGTCCAAGAATACAAAGCGTGAACTATATAGATATTTGTTTTATTTATGAGAGACATACGTACGCTGCAATCACCAGTCAAATATTTTTCTAGCAGTGAACCCACATAAGGCAACAATAAATTTAAGGTTGCAGCTTTTCTCTGAAGAATCATCCTTCACTGGCGACAAAATATTCAATAATCTTCATGTTTTAATCATGCCACTGTGAAGATTCTAAAATTAGGATCATGTACATAATACATTAAGATAGGTACCTTTATTAGCTCTTGTATTATTACCTGACGTAAATGTGAAATTTTCCTTTGAAAATGTAAAGTAATAAAATAATTTCAGTTGTACAACAAATTTACGCTCACAGCTCACATTATTAAGATTGCATTCTGATATCGATGTCCTGATCTGATATACTGACAGCAGAGCTGATAGGGTGAAAAAAAATATTTCGAAAACATGTAATGTCTGATATGTTAATAGTTCATATTTCTAAAAATGCAAACAAAGATACATCTTTTGGTGTGGAAATTTTTCAAAACATGATTTTTCATTCCCCTTCTTATTTAAGATAGCTCATGGCAACATGGTATTCGATAATTGACTATTTGAGAGTATAGCATAGGAAGTAAAATAGCGCAGATGACGTGAGGAATTAGATAAATATGGTTTATTAATTTCTAAGTCATTAAACCGAAAGTCTAAGGGTTTGGCAATTAAGTTTGTAAAATTTGACAAATTTAAATTTTTGAACATGCAGATTGGTCAGGTTCAAAGATATCATAACCTGAGCTTTCACAACTTTGATGGCGATTATTTCAAAAACGGTGGTATACGCAGTTTTAAATATTCATAGTTTTGGAAAATGAAATTAAAAATACATCGTTTGGTATCAAAAGTTTTTCAATATACGAAAGTTCATCGACTGGCGTAGTGCTGGTAGAGCGTTGTATAGATTCTATAATAATACATAATACTCATCTACAGCGCTCTAGCTTAGCGTCTTGTTCAAGTTCAAATGTCAAAGTCACTGATTGCACTGCGAAATTGAGAAAAGGGTATGTCAATATGTTAATTCGAACATAAAATACCTTAATCTTATTGAAAAGTAATAAGTTTATGAGCGCAGAATACTATCATGAATAATATCAAGACCTATCCAGATGCATTATATTAAAACTATGGTATGCCGGGCATACACGAGCATCTAGCACATCCCACTTTTCTACCACATGACGCACGACCACTGACCACTGTCAAATTGAATATTGAACGGTTTCGGATATGAATTCACAATAGAATAATTATCTAATTTTCCCAATGTTATTATGGAATTGTACATTCGAATTACTTCTGAAAGAATAGTTTATCGATGTTAAGAACATCCCATTTTACTTTCGACGAGAAAACCGTAATTGGGTTTACCGGAAACAAGTTGACGCGGATATTTTATTTTTCTCAATATTACTAATATACGTAAATTGCTCACTAAATGCTCATTCTGAAACTGAAATTGCTCAAGCTGGAAAGTTAATAATTAATAAGATATTCCCAAATTAAATTTTTGTTTGTAATTTTACGAACATTTCGCATTATAATGGTCGTGTCCACAGCAGTGTCTGATTACCAATCGATTAGTAATCAGTAATCAAAAAGTTGACGTCTTCAATGTGACTGCTATCAGAAAACCATAGTAACATAAGCTATATTTTGTTTCAGATATTTCTCAATTCTATTATGGACCTCTATCGTTCCGTTTACCACATAATCTTTTTCATTATAAACATATTGAATAGAAAATACGTTTTCTTCTTCCATTTTCAATTCCTCTAATATGTGTAATTGTCGAATTAAATTATTTCAAATCATTTGACAAGTGTCAGTTTGACAAATGATGCATCAGTAATGAGTCGTGTCCACAAGATCCCGATTATTGATTACTGATTACTAATCGATTAGTAATCAGGCTCTGCTGTGGACACGACCAATAAGTATTTTCAGGTTTGGGTTGCGTCCAAAAAATTGCTCAGCAATGGCTCAATCAGAATATATGAATAGGTCTATGTTTTCGGTTAATAATTGAATAAAATTAATGATTAATAGTTTTTCAATACGGTTGTAAAGCTATGACGTCATCATGCTTGATTGCTGGTGTTATCTCTGTTGGTAGTTGGGGGTAGTGTTCTCTGGTTGGTAGTCTCTGCCTTCCATACTTATGTGCAAGTGTAGCTTGTAAATTGTCGCGTTCATCAGAACGTAGCGCTCTTAGAGCGATCAACAATTTTCTGCTGAACGTTATGTTTTGTCCACTGATCGGATAGAGCGCTGGATGAGCGGTCGCCATTTTTTCGAGCGGAATTAAATCCCGCTACGCTACGATCAATCGCTGAATCATTTGTCATTTCTGTCAAAATTCAAACAGTTATGTTCTATTCTGTTATTATACCGGTTTGCTTCAAGGTTACTAAAGAGAATAGGTGGCCTGGTAACTTTGTACCAATCATATGCTCGCATTTCAAGCGCGAAACTACGTCATCCAGACGACAGATTTGAATTCTCCATTTAATTTAATGTACGTTAAGAATGAAATAAAAAGAAGATTAATTTTGATAAGTAGTTTATAGACACTGGATATTGCTGTTAATGCTCTTTTCGCACATGTAAGGTACAATATTTTTGAACAAATAATTTCTGGAACAAAATAATAAAGAAACTTAACCCCATTCAGTGCTGTAAAAATTCTCTAACACACTCACTGTTGCAAGGATAAAAGGTATTGCCAGCTAAATTTCGTAAGTATCAAATGTCTTACCATGCCATATGCTTCAATAACATTTGAAGATTTCAATACCTTTTTTCTTTAGTTAATGAGTTAGGAAAATTTATTTCAGTGTGTAATCTTGTTTTACATCATAAGTTGTCAAATACAAAAGAAAGGTAAACGGGTATCGTAAAACACATATAGATACTTATTTTTTTATTGTACTTATATATATATTTTAACAAATTACTATTAGGTCACTTATTTAGCCTCTTAAGTTTTTTTAATGTCTTCCTTTGTGAATCCCTAGAACCTTTCCTTTTTAAAGATTTATGTTCGCCTCTCTTTAAATTTAAAAATTTGATCCGCACAAGAATTCTTTGTCTGGAGAATGAATAAATAAGTTCCTTTGGTACCTCGGTTACTTTCGATGAAATATATTCTGTGGTCTTTTTTATAACATCTTTTTTATCGGAAAACTCTTTCTTATGCAATTTTTGAAAATATTTATCCATCAACGTAACCTGTTGCATCCATTCATCAGATGGTTGGGTTAAACCTCCAAATGATAAGCTTTGAATCCACGAAGGCATGCTATAAGAATACAAGGTGTTTGTTTTTTCCGTTTGGTGTGTGCACTGACCTAAATGTGGATATTTCAACTTATGTTTTTTTGCCAAATATCCCGCAATATAGGCTAGACCATCTTTCTCAGATTCCCCTTTTAAACTGGAATGGGTACTGCTGGATGATGTGGTACTTTCACTATCCATTATTGGCTCAGCCTCTTCAATTTCTACACTCTCTTCAAGAATGTTGATGTTTCCAAGACTAGCTTTTTTAAAAATACTTGATAATAAATATTCCTCATCCTGCAATCCTGGGGAAGTTCCTGTATTAGAATGTTTTGAAACTAAACCAGGATTTTTACCAAGCAAAATCATTCTGATCCGATATATTGCATTCAGCGGAGAAGGATGATCGTGTAAGCCTCCCCGAGTTCTTAACTACAAAAAATAATTTCCAATTTACGAAAAGAAAGTAAGTAAAATCAATATATTTACCTGACTGAAGAAATTTTCCAAGCAGTCTTGATTTAGTCTATGAGTTAAGATGTACTTGATCTGGAATTCTTCTCTCATTGCCAAGAACAGTGTTTGCAGTGATTTGGTAGAAATTATTATTCCCTTTTGAAAGACCTGCAAACTTTTCTTGCCAAGGCATCTCATTTCAAGGACGGTGGAATGCATTTTTTGTAAAATTTCATCTTGCAGATCCATACTGATCCCATATGGCTTTTTTGTAGGTACGTTTGCTGATATTGAATATGAATTCATCACATCGAACCAACTATTGACCGTTTCAAAAAAATCAGCCACTTTTGCTGTGTTTTTTTTATCGACACCAGGCAAATATAATTTTAGTGCAGTTGCTGTAGTGTTTGAAAATAACTGAGCCGCCAGTTTTACATTTTGTCTTTGCGTCTTCTCCACATTAATATGCAATGGAGATAGTTTGAAGCATGAATTAATTTCTGATCTAGTACCTTCGATTAAATCCCTTACACAATCTTTAAGAATTCTAGTATCATCTTTTAATACAAATCCTGTATCTAAATACCAGTTCCTCAGTAATTTCAACAAATGTGGGACATCAGCAAAGAAGTAAATGGGTTTTTTTGTATTTGGATGGTATGAATAAGTTTTGTCAATTGTAATATCCATTTCTCTCTACAGACCTTGATTGCCTCCACCACAGTCGGAATTGCAAGCCACAACATCATATCTAATTTCGTGTAAACGAGTAATTAGATTTTCAAGAAGGTTTTTATTCATTTTTTGATCGAAACCAATGTATACAGGTTGTTTCCAGTTACTGAACAATCCACGTGCCATAATAACTTGCATATATTGATGTGGTCCCAGAATTTCATCGTTTTTCTGATAATATTCATAAACAGAGGAGACCTTCACTTCATCAAAGCATAATACAGTTGATCTGAAACGAAGACTTTTGGCCTGACCTGCAATTCCCATTATTCGTAAGACATCTTCTAACATCCCATTTGTTAAATCAACATTGGAAGCCCACTGTTGCAACGTAGATATTCCTGGTAGTGGATAATGCAAGGTTTGTCGTAGATAAATATATGACCTTTTACTAAAATATCTTAGTGTAAAAGCTTTCGATAGCTCATCCTGCGTTCATCGAGCTTTAGTTTTCTTTTTCAATGCAATTTCCACTTGATTTGATGATAAAACATCTTGCAAAGCCAATTTAATTTTTTCTTCAAGACTTTTGTCTATCTCACAATTGTTTTTTTTCATTTCCTGTTCTAAATTGGCGATAATCAATTTCAAATTCTTTTCATTGTTTTCATGAATTGCAATTTTCTTCTTCAACTGCTCATTTTCCTCTTTTAATAGAGCGAATTTTCTTTCCCAAATGTCGTGTTCATTTTCTTTACTTGTGGAAGGAACTTCTAAAATATCCACAGTGATTTTATCATCAGCCTCTGATTTTTCTGTTGTTTGTAATAAGCTTTTTACAAGTTCTTTGTTTTCTTTTCTAACCATTCGATGAGTCCTTTCAGATGGTTCTTTGTTATCATGCGAAGGTAAAAATAATGTGGGAATGGCTAAAAGGAAACATAAACTAAGTAAAATAAGAAGTAAAACAAACATATTACAATATAAACAGTTTGTTGCATATAAAAAGTGTGAACGGTAAAATAAATACCATGTTTCACATTGTTTTGTGTACCTATGTGTGAACAGGGGGCTGTGGTACCTGATGATATGATAAAATTTATTGTTGATGTATATTGTGTTATAAATAATTGTAATAGTAAAATCGTATTTGGCTTTTCTATGTACGCTTTTTATCTGCAACAAACTGTGAATATGAAAAATAAAGTTTATATTCATAAACAAATACATACATACATATATATTTTTGTGACATACCTGTTTTCTTTAATTTTTTAGGTTGAAAATTCATCAAACGAGCTTGCAAAATGTCCTCATAATCAGATAGATCGAAATGTTTACTACATATTCTTTTGTTCTTCCTAGTCCAGCTATCTTTCCGGCAGCACCTACGGGCCCACTCTTCCGATATTTGGGGATCCTTAGGGAATGTGAAAAACATGACGCTTTTTCCATTTGGATCTGGCCTTTTTGAATTGCTTTTACATGTAGCAACGCTACAAATATTACCACCGCTCATCTAAATAAATAAGCAAACATTAGTTTTTATTAATTTATTAAGTAATTCATATAAGGGTTCAAATTATAAAATATAACAAACCTCAAATTTCACAGGATAGCAATCAACACGACTTTTCTCTTAATTCTTAATATATCGATTGGAATCTCGTATGAAACCGCATAAAATCACAGGTAAACAATGGCTAAAGCACAGAGTATATAACAAGTCCAAAGCTTCGTTCAGTCGTCTGTCGTCTGAGTGACGTATACTCCGCCGATATTCAGGCCACCTATCCTTTCTAGTAACCTTGGGTTTGCTTCATAAAGTAATAATAAATAGTTAGGGTTAGGATACAATGGAATAGTTTCAAAAAACTATTTATTTCTATTGCGCGGCAACCGTTCCCGTCCTTGCCAAACCTCATGAGGTTCGATGGGCTGTAAGAGTTCCACAGCTCTATTCATGAATCCACCGATATCCAAACCGTCGTCTTCCGCAATTGCCAATGCAGCTGGGATAAGATCGATCTCAATAACAGATGGAAATATTGGAAATGGCAGAAGGGATTTCACGTTTCAGTATCCTTTATTTGGGTTTATTTAGGGCCTAGATTCTCACCAGAAAGCTCAAACTCGACATAATTGTAGCACCTAACTTGAATGTCAAAACGTACGTTCAGAAGAATAATTATCTGATGGAGCGCTTTTAAAAATCGCTACCTCATCAAATTGTTCTGATGAACGCGACGAATGTCAACTTTGCTTCTTCATGAGACACGGCTAGAAGACTGGATACAAGGGGATTAAACTTGCCCTAAAAATCGGGTACAATTTCATACGCATATCTTTTGTAAATGTCTCTCTAGCGAGTGGCTCTTGCAAAAAAAGACAGCAGATCATGATCACGAGGATAAGAGAACATATATTTGAGGTAATTGTCAAGATGTTCGTCGTACACGAGACCACGCTATGATATGTGTCAGTATATTGGGTTGCATATGTTGCATAAGATGTTGATCTATGAAATAGTTGTTGTTTTATGTATGAAATGTAATAACGGCCCAGGGGCAGCGGGCAGCAGACACAGGGAGAGGGTACGGCAGTCTTCATGGTATCCAGTTATTATGGCTCCTATTAGAGATTAATTCACATTAATTAATGTTGTTTCATTTGATACCTTAACCAAACGGACACCTGTTACATGGCGCAGTCAGTGAAATTGTCGAGAAAATAAGTGGTGAAATAACAAATAACTGGAGAAAAAGAGAAGACGCCAGCCATCCGCCATTTTGATATGCTTAGCTGAGAAAAAAAAAGGAATTCCTACAACAGCCGAGTCCGATGTGCTTTGAAGGTGATTTAGCAGTACAATGGAAAAAATTTATCGATAATTTTGAAATGTATGTATAGTAGTAGTAGCAGAGGTTAAAACTGCTACTTTTTTGTATGTTATTGGAGAGCAAGCGAGAGATATATGAAACCATGGAATTTACTGATGAGGCGGCAAGAAATGATTACGCAATCATAAAAAGGAAATTTGAGAGTCATTTTATCCCAATGTCAAATCCAAGTGTAGAAGTAAATTTTATGGCCGTAGTCAAGGCCAAGATGAAAGCTTTGATGTCTTTCTCACGGAATTGAAAAGAATAGCAGCCAATTACAATTTTGGAGCTGTCCGTGATGAAATGTTGAAGGATCGCATAGTAGTAGGCATCAGAAACCACCGCATAAAGGACAGATTGTTACGTGAAGCCAATCTCACGCTTGTAAAAGCTTAAGAGATCTGCAGAGCCGCAGAAGTTACTGAAAAACAGATAAAGAAGTTGGCAGAGTCTACTGAAAGTATGCAAGTTGACAGCGTTGTAGAGCAACGTCGAGTAGGTCTAGGCATAGCGCAATCATCGAGACAAAGAGGACGTCCAGCACAGGTACGAGGGGGGCAACCATCAAGAGGACAAGGAAGAGCTGAGAATAGTCAGGCGATAAGTAAGAACAGTGAAGCGCGAAGTGAAGGTAGTGGCAATGCATCGAGGAACCTGAGACCTAATATAAACTGCAGAAAGTGTGGTTTTAAACATCAGTCATCAAAACAGGTATGTCCTGCTCACAATAAGATTTGTAATAGATGTCATCAATATGGACATTTCTATCGCTGCTGTAATAACAAAAATCAAAGATCAGTGCAATCTGTAAATGTAGATTACGATAGCAATAAGGAACTAGAAAAACTAGATAATGTACATTCTTTCACTTATACGATAGGTAGTGTAAATGCTCAGAGTAATAAAGAATGGTGGGAAACATTAATACTGTCAGATTGTGGTAAATCAGTTAAATTTAAACTAGATACTGGGGCTCAAGTCAATGTTATTCCTAAACATATTTATGATAAGTTGAGTTTAAAATATGCAATAAAGCATTTGTCAAATGTTAAAATTACAAATTATGCAGGTAACACACTAAAGTGCTATGGATCTATTAAGGTAAAAGTTTTGTTTAAAGAACAAATGTATAGTCTTGAATTTGTAGTTGTTGAGACTGGAAATCAAACACCACCAATTTTAGGGTTAGACACGTTAATAAAATTAAAACTTATATGCAGAGTTGATTCTGTTTCTGTACAAAAAGAGTATCTAGAGAATCTACTTCATAAAAATGCTGATGTTTTTCAGGGTTTGGGCAAAATTAAAGGTAATCCTTGTGATATTACTTTAGTCAATAATTATCAGCCAGTAGTGGTGCCTTGTCGTAGAATACCATTTTGTTTAATGGATAAGTTACAAGAAACGTTGAATAAAATGATCAAAGACGAGGTAATTGTTGAGGTAAGAGAGCCGACTGAGTTTGTCAATCCTATTGTTCTCGTAAATAAGCTAAATAATCAAGGTGTTAGGATTTGCCTTGATCCTCAAAATTTAAATAAAGCTATACGAAGAGAACATTTTGTAATTCCGACATTTGAGGAGATTACGAGAGATATGGCAGGTTCTAAATTTTTTACAACTTTAGATGCTAATAAGGGCTTTTGGCAAATAGAGCTTTCGAAAAAAGCTTCTGATTTAACAACATTCGCGACACCTTTTGTTAGATTTAAGTTTGCCTTTTGGAATTTCATGTGCTCCAGAGATATTTCACAGGACATTTTTAAAATTTTTTGACGGCATAAACGGCGTGAAAATTTACATTGATGATATAATTATTTATGCGAAAACTGAAAATAAACACGATGAAATTTTGAAGGAAGTGCTTGATAGAGCCAGAGAAAATGGAGTTAAATTCAATAAAGAAAAATGCAAATTTAAGAAGTCAGAAATAAAGTACGTAGGTCATGTTTTGTCAAAAGAAGGGGTAAAAATTGATCCTGATAAGGTTGAGGCTATTAAACAAATAAAATCACCAGAGAACGCGAAATCTTTATCTAGATTCTTAGGCATGATTACATACGTGTGCAAGTTTATTCCAAATTTAGCTGAAAAAACAAGTAATTTGGGAAAACTCTTACGTAAAGATACGGTGTTTCTGTGGACGAGTACACATGAGTTAGATTTCCAAAACTTGAAAAGAGCTTTGTCTTCAGCGCCAGTTTTGAGATTTTTTGATGCTAAAAAAGAGCTAACTCTATCTGTGGACAGTTCTAAAGATGGCCTGGGTGCTGTGATTCTTCAAGATGGTGCTCCGATAGCATATGCATCAAAATCATTGAACAAAACACAGGAAATGTACGCAATGATTGAAAAAGAGGCTTTAGCCATAGCATTTGAGTGTCAACGTTTTCACCAATATTTGTATGGCAAGAAATTTTTGGTTGAAAGTGACCACAAACCGTTGGAAACAATTTTTAAGAAGTCACTAAGTCCATGTCCTTTGCGAATACAACGTTTACGCATAACTTTACAAATGTACGACTTTTCTGTGATTTACAAAAGTGGAGCGAAATTATATTTTGCTGATGCATTATCCAGAGCACACTATAATGATCCAGATTTTGAATTCGTTGAAAACAGTGTTGAAATGCAGATAGATTTTCTTCAATATACTGATAAGCCCAGAAAAATTCACGAAGATTGAAATCGAGTCGAATAAAGAAATTCATACATAAAACAACAACTATTTCATAGATCAACATCTTATGCAACATATGCAACCCAATATACTGACAATATGCAAATTCTGTAATCTTATGTGGCTATATAGAGAAGCTGCAGGAGATGCTGCTCTTTATAGCCGCCGTGAAACGAAAGTGAAGCCAATTTTTCGTCGGCCGCCATTCGTTTCGTTGTTTAAAGCGTATTTTGATTTTCATTTTTAGTGCTATTTTTTAATGAAAACGACGAGTTTTTTACCTAAAAACAATGGTGAAATACGAAGTACTTGAATACAAGAGTCGCTGTCGAAAAAAAAGAATATGTTGTTACGTCCATTGGCAGCCATTGATTTAGTTCTCATTTGGCTTCACTTGCTCTCCGAATGCGATGTCTGCTTGGTAATTGCATGCTCTAATTAGAGAAGCATAGGAAGTTTACTCTTCTTGTTTCTAGTCTTCTTGACACACGGACATGGACATTAACCTAACCAGAGAACACTACCCCCAAAACCTACACGGACATCAATTATCTGTGTCTGAAACATAAAGGAAAAACATGGTCTGATATATGCTTTATTATTAATAAAGGCTAAGTCTATACAACTACTATTTGACCTAAATACAACCAATAGAGCTTTTCCACCGACGTCACAAATACGGTCGCAAACAGCTGTTCTGGAGGTCAACAAAGCCACTTTGCCATAAAACGCCATTGTAAGTTTTGTTAGTTTCCAAGAAAAGATATTACTGCTGTATATTTACAACAAAACCTTAAAATTGTTTATTCAAGTAACCCTGAAGGTAAGCATTTAAAATTTGAGTATAAATAATTAAGATTAAGCATGTTATTTTGCGAATTATAATTTGTTGCATTTACAAAACTTGGTTGCATTTTTATCTTGAAAGACCTCGTAAAGACTAGAGATGGGTCGTTATTTGGGTAACGTTATTATAGAACGTTATTTTAAGAGAACGAAATGTAACGCGTAACGTTTCTAAGTTTAGGAATAACTCGTTACCATGGAACGAAAGAATCGTATCAGCAGACCGGTCGACGATAGACGACCGTGACTTTTCGAGCGCCACGAGCAGCTCTTGTTGTAGTGTAGGGAAGTAGGGCAGGGGCTCGTTTCACGTTATTCCAGAACAAAAAATGATTGTTGGTAATTTCGAGATAAAAAACGTAACAAGCATTGTGTTTAAAGGGTGTTCGAGCAGCGGTTCAAACCAGTCTCAAACCGTCAGACGCCTGCGCACTGCAATTTACGATGAAATCATTTATTCCCAACTACTAGTAAGATGTTCGAGCAGTAGTTTGACGATTTCCAAACTCAGTTTGAGACAGGCGCAGTTGAAGCGTCTTCTTCTTAGAGTATAGTGTTCTCTGTTGTTGGAGAAATCCCTTTCAGAGAACACCACCACAGTCCTAAACTAAACCCTGATTTTGTGTTTTGTCCATCAGTCTTTCATTGATGTTCTCTCTTATCTTTGGTCATAAAACATATCTATCGGCATAGTAATTTATTTATATATATTTATTATATATTTATAATAATAATATATTAACGCAAAATTTGTTCGAGCAGCAATTTTCCTCACAAATACGACTGCCACCAGATTTCTTTTCTTCTCAGATGAAAATATGGAGATTGCAAAGCTAATAAAGCTCTAAAGCTAACTACCCCACCACCTTCATTATATACTAATAAAAGTACAATTGTATTTGGTTTCGATGACTCCGAGCATTAATCCTAGGAAACAAAAAGGGAATTCTTATATATTTTGTGTAAAATGAAAAATAAATATATAATAAATTGAATCTTAGAACTGTTTCTTCTAAATTTTACACTTTCTTTTGCCCTTGTATACCTCTCTCTCGCTACTTTTGGGGTTATCTTTAATTTGGATCCGGTGAAACGCATATGTACTGTTGGGGTGTAATCCGGACTATTCTTGTTTTCAAAATTTGCTGGCTTTTCTTGAGATATTGTTGAAAAAAAAATTACACGCCTATTTATATAAGTAATGGTACTGGTACCTGAAATAAAATGGTCACTACAAATTGTTAGTCATTTGATTTTAATTTCTGTTAAATCCCCTGTATGTAAATCCAAGATTGCCGACGAGCTGAACGTTCTTGAATAAATCTACCTCTAGTGTATTTTTCCGATGGTAATAGAAATAATTTCTTAACATCGTTTGCGTTTACTGTTTGCACAACTCCACAAAAATGTGGCAATTGAACATAAAAATAATGTTATTTAACGGGTTAAAACTTCAGTGAGTACCTACATTTAAAGTAATTACTTACAAACTCTAGTTTTCTCAAACATACAATCACTCTAAAACAATTCTAATAGTGTTGAAATACATTATTATTAATCTGAGTGTTTTGAAACTGTATAAAAATAACTAAAATAAATTAAAAAGTACGATTTTAGAATTTAGTCTTGCGATTTGTTGCCCTTCAGAACAGCTGATTTTGAAAGTAGTTCAAATGGTGCTGACGTCACGTGGAAAAGCCTTATATACATTAATAATAATAGAGCACATTTGCCAATTTGATCCAGTACTGGTTATCTGTGCTGGAACGCTGTATAGGTGAGTATTATCTCCGGCTGCCATTGTGTGTCCTGACTGTCACGTCTGTGGTATAGATAGAGTGCTTGTTTACGTTCTTAACATAGAAATAATACTCCTCTATGGTTCTTTACGTGTCTATACCACTGACGTGACAGGCAGGACACACAATGGCGGGCGGCGATAATACTCATCTATATAGCGCTCTATCTCTGTTACTACCAACATTCAGACACAGTATAAAGTTATAGTTCTTTATACTGTGATCACAGTATAAAGAAATATATAGTAGTCCAACTCTCGGCGGAACCTTTGATTTTATTGACTCAAGGTCAAGAGCTGGCGGCCATGTTTTAATCTTAAAAAGTCAGGTCTGTACTGGAAATTAACATGAACTGTGGCAGGACCGTAATTAAAATTTATTGATACGAAATTAATTCACTGAACTGATATAAAAGATGTTATAAATTGGTCCATAAAATAATGTTGTCACTATTTGTTTTAAATTTGAAATTGTTGGTTATAATTTTCAGACTAGGTATAATACAATGAAACCCAGAAAATGAATTTCAATTAACAGAAAAAAATAATCAAAAATCACGAGGATTTATAAAATCTCAAGTTGATTGCTTTATTTATAGTTCGCAAAGTAAATTAATAATAAATTCTAGTGGAAGTTGTAGTCAGAGCCATAGTGAAAAATTGCAAGGTTAGTAACAGGTCTGCAATTAACTTCCTTAATACAAAAACAATTTATTGAAGAAACATGAATACCTATCACAAATTATTCTATACAATCATTTTTCCTCTATTTTTAATTTAAAATTCTCGTTCATATTTCTTAAATTCAACAAATAGTTATAGGGCAAAATTTCACAAGGGTCTTTAAAATCACAAGTGGTACATTCTAAAAGAGTTTTTACAATATTTGATTCTATTACAACATATCTTGAAAAGATGTTCTAAAAAAATTATGTTTACTAATCAGTGCTAAAAAGTTAACATCCGGTATCATTAAACCCCCAAAGCAACTGGTATTTTGATGATAACTTTTGAAATAACAAAATATTCGGTCATCTTCAAGCTCATCAACTGACCTTGCATATTTGGTACATGTTTCGTTATCATGAATTCTAAGGCATTTCTTGATCAGATAACCTGAAATATATGTTTCAATTTTTTTTTAATATCCAAGGTTTGATGGTCATTATCAAAACGTTGTAAAGGTTCAGTTTCTTCGACGGTGTCTTTGATATTAACTTGAAAATCTACGTTTAATAATCTTAATAGCATTCCATCGGTATCCCCTTCACAATTCTCTGTTCGAGAATTCCTGAAGTCATTCAAAAAAGCCTTATTTTTAAAATGTGCCGAACACAGTTTGAAGGAGGGTAAACACCCATCACGTTCCAATCTGTCCATATTATGGGCCAGTAACCAGATTTTTCACCTTGAGAAAGAAACAAATTTCCAATTAGTTTAGAAACGTTTAGGTATATTTCAGTAAACACGATAACACGAACAAATAAATGTAAATTTAAGTTACCTGTTTTTATCTTTCGGGAAATCAAAAAAATCCCGATGGCCTGTAGTCAGCGGAAAGGTAAATTTTTCAAAATTCATTGAATTGAAATTTTAACAACCTTTTCATTGGTATACCTACATGTTATTAAATAAAATTGTCATAGCCTTGCGGTTAGAGGTTTTTGTTTTGGCTGTTGAATATAAAGCAGACAGGGTTCGAGTCCACTTCAAGGCAGATTTTTTTTCGTCTATTTCTTTTCAATAAATATACTATATATTTCTTAAATCAGGGTCTATATTAAGATCTCCAGAAAATGTACAATTACATCAAATTTATATTAAGTGTTCATGTTTTATCAATATTTGTTATTTTTCTTTATTAATTTTTATTTTTTACCTGTGTATTTTATGAAAAATTGCTTTGAACAAAACTTGCAGGTACTGATTATATGTATAACCTAAAATTATTTTTAATAATATTTACACTACTGCTCTTTTTTGATATTTTTTTTAAATGTTTGAATGGTCGCCATTTTGAAACTACTTACCCGATATTGCCTAATAACGAACTCGACCGAGATATTTGAGAGATTGATTTTTGTAGCAAATTTGAGCTTGATATCTTCAAAACTGCGACCTCTATCGTGTTAACAAATTTCGTAATATCCCATATATATATATATATAAACTTTTGAACCAAATGTTTTTTTGGACTAACTTATAGACATATAACAACATGCCGTTGAAATTTTTTCGAAATTCAAAAGTGTGAACGATCGCAATAGGTATATTTCTATAAGAAATTTACCTAAAAATTGTCACTGTTACAATTGTAGCTTTTGTTGTTACAGTTCTTCGAAACACACACATTTCCACCTATCGACATTTTGTTAAAACAAACAATACTTATTATAAAATACAATCGATATGATAATATGGTCAATCAGTATACAAAAGAGAATTCACGGACGTAACTGTACTAGCACGTAGGATAGCAGCAGAAATTCTTCTCGTACGCATCTGAATTCTCAAGATTTAAGATTAAAACATGGCCACCACATGCGCGCTTGGGTATGCGCAGTTTTACGCCTTCCATGAGAGTTGGAATACTGTATAGTTCTTTATACTGTGGTTTGACGTTTCCGTGTTTATAAGTTTACAACTTCACGTTTGTTGCATTGAACAATGTTCTTGCAATTCGGAGAAATATAACAGTAAAACCTCATACAAATTTCCCAAAGTCGTGAGTGAACTAATGGCATTTTGTTTAAAAAAATCTTTATAACAGTATTTTTGTTTATTGTAATGAATAGTTAATACTTACCTGCAGAATTCTCAAAAATATCTTACGTGGTTTGATGCTGCGGTCATCATTTCAAACATGAAAAATATTTCGGATACTCGAGATAGCCTTTTTAAAAATTTATTTACAACAAAAAATACAAGTTACATGAAGTTAATGGTATGACGTTTACAATAAGAATGAGCTGAAGCTATACAATGGCTATATTTATAGTATAATAAAAAGAGTTGAGGTCAGTAATATATAGAATAGTATGGAGATATAATTCCTCCCCTTGTAGATCCAACTCCGCAGGGTTAGCGAGGAAGTTGGACGTTGTGAAGTTCCACTGGTTGGCTTGGACCATTCTGATTCTTCTTCGTTCGCTTGCAGATGATGTAGATGATTAGTGTTATGGCAATGAAATATATGAAGATCGTCCAGACATCAGAAATGTATATGTGAGCTATGTTATTTGCGTTGATTTCTGGGTTATTTTCGACGAACCTGGCTTTCAATTCTCGTAGGTCATCGAGCTGAATTTTATCTAGGTGAATGTTGTTATCAGGTGTTTCAGATTGGTGTGAATCTGTATCGAGGTCTGCAAATATGATAGGTTTATTTTTTGTTGGCTTTTCTCTGTCATTTGCGATTGATAGAGATTTTGTAGAGACTCGGCATCCTGGTGGAATTTGAAAGAGGTATGCTCAAAGCAATTTCAGTATTTCTTCTTGATTGGAACAACGAAGTGTTATTGGTTCTTCAGAAGGAAACAATCCTATCCAAGTTTTCTCATCCAGATTCCGAATTGTAGTTTGGGTGATTGTTATTCTGGCATAAGTACAACTAGAGGAGCTTTTCATCTGTAGCAGTTTCACATGGGCTGAGATTATTTATTTCTTGAACTTCTGTATTCTCACAGATATATTTGCTATTTTCTCGCAAGAGTTTGCTAATAAAGCGTAATGTAACTCATTTTTCACTAAAAATTTGCCTTCTGGAAGTATGGCTTTAAATTGACCTCTCGAAAAGATTGGTATAGAAAATAAATGTTAGAGATGAAATTCTGAAGTATAGGTAATTGGAATTTGAAGAATATAAACAATTCTATTATTGAGAAAAAAGCACTCATTTTAATTAGCTTTTCGTATGGAAGAATATTTTCTAAATCAATGGAAATAGGAAGTTGATTAGGGTTAAATTTTGTCTGAAGTGATTTCAATACTTTATGTAAATCTGATATTGACATTATACTTGGATGCATAGTTCTTAGCTTTGCAAAAGTTATTGAATTCTCTATATCTTGTAAAATGGATATTATAGTTTCATACAAATTATTGATTTGAATCTTGGCGTCCTTAATAAAGTTACTATTCTCTCTGTATACATGTTTATCAACTATTAATGAAATTTGAACTAATTTTTCATCCGAAAGTTTTTCATTATAGTTGAATTGAATTTTTCTATCAAGGTGAACTTTGTGTTTTTACACTTGATGATATTTTGATTTGATTTTCTTGAAGTTGTCTGATTAGAGTATCGTGTCTTTTACCGTCTCTAGCATCTAAATTGCCAGTAACCGATTTGAATATTGATCCTAATCCATTGATTAATCCTCGTTTTTTCCTTTGTGAGTGAGGTATAATCTCAGATAATTTTAACTCAGCTTTGTCCTCAACAAATCTTAATATTTTCTGATAGTTGGAAACATCTCTAGAATAGTTTAAATTTCTTTGAAGTGATGAAGTTAAATTTTGTTATTTCTGTTTCAAATTATTAATTTCTAATATGATGGGGTTCAGATCACAATAATGAATAAGTGAATATGAATATTCCTGTAATTTAGCATTGCCAATCTTTAAGGGTATTAATCCTGGGTTGTCTTGTACATTTCGTACATTGATCGTTTCACGGAGACCAAAGATTCCGGGAAACCTGTAAAGTAAAGATTAATCTTTACTAGTCGAAAGAGTAAAGTTTCCTCATTGGACGTTTAATATTATCCATATGAAGTTTTTCGTGATGATCGGTCTTTATTACTTTTCGTTCTGTATTGACCTCGGTTATTTTAGAAGGCTTATTAAATTTATTAGCATGTTTTTGCCTAATGTTCTTTTTATGAAAAATTAATTGTTCTTTGAATAATTCTGGTTTATCGCGCTTTCCATTAACCTTTCCTATGACCTTTTCTTTTTGGCTAATTAGATCTGACTTTAGTTTAGAATAAAGTACTTTTGACTTCTCTCGGTGTTGGTTAACGTAATCGTATAATAAGATTTTTTCTATTTCTATGTTAAATGGATCATTATCTGTGATATGACCGCCTATGATGTCTATAGGTTAGGTTAGGTTAGGTTAGGTTAGGTTACTTGGTGACAGAGTGAGAAGCGCGTAGCGGCGGGTTAACAGGTACAGCTCTCTGGAAGGGTGTGCCTTTAAGATTTATTTTGGGACACATCGGTGGTTCGGAATCCATGTTAAACTGTAGGTTCCCTTGTCTGTGGTAACACTTTCAAGGCAGAGAAGTCGCCAACGCTCAAATACGAGTACGGCACTCAAAGAAGAAGACAGAGTGAATAGAATGATTATATGCCAGTATTGCATATAACATTTTCATTTTTGCTGGTGTTTTTGAAAAGCCTTGTGTATTTCATAATCTCAATGTTCTGTAATTGTTGAATGAAATTTTCAATTATTTGATTGTGGGTGGTTAGGTTAGGTTAGGTTAGGAGAACAAAAATGGACTTTAATTTTGTGTAAGCTTAAGAGCAATAACAGAGTTTTTGAATTCTGTTCCATTGTCGAGGATAATAATTTTTGGAATACTATGGTGTGAAAAGAAAATAATTAAGTTGTCTGCAATTTCTGTTCCTGACATTGAAGATGAGGGATATGCCTGGGAGTATTTTGAAAAATTATCGATAATAGTTAAAAATTTCGTTTGCTCAAATGTAAATGTATCCATATGAACAATTTCAAAGGGCTTAGAAGCTGTTGGGGTAATATTCATTTGCATTTTTATCGGATTCCTCTCGTACTTGGCCTGTTGACAAATCTCACATTCATTGATAAACGTTTGAATTGAACTTTTCATAAGTGGTCAATAATATTTTTCTTTAATTCTATTCAATGTTTCGTCTATACCTCGATGATTAGATTTACTTTCGTGGTATCCTTGAATTTTCGATAAAATTTCTTCCTTATGGGTAACGTCTATAAGTTTTTTGGTACATCTTCTAAATTTAATGGCAGGCCATTTAAAATTCTATTGGATTACTTCGGAAAATGGTTCGTATGTTTCTGGATCTTCAAAATATAAATGATAATGTACATTAGGTGCGATATACTCTTTTATAAAATTAACTATATCTCTATCAAAATTTTGCTTAGATATTTGAAGATGAATCCTTTGTTTTTTCTCAAATAATATTAACAATTTTGGTCTTGCTGGGGAATGATGTACTAGTGAGTACGTAGCTGCGGGTAGAATTCCGAGGAGGTCGAAAGACTTGCACATCGAAATCCGAGGACACCGAATTCCGAGCTGACCGAAACTTATCCCACTCCAACAGGGCGATTTTACATATGCATACCCTCTTAGAGGCTAGAGTACGATACACATTTTATATCATGGGCTAGAGAAGAAACCACATCCACCTACATGAAGTTGTTTCCAATCACAAAAGGGTGTTGATAGGGCTTTATAACGCAAACTGCCAAATAGAAAAATTTGGATTGGCAATAAAATATTTTGTAAGAGCTTGTTGTTATAATACATAACCACTTCAGTTTCAATAATTGTGCATAATAAATTAATATACATGCAGTGTAATAAAATTGTAGAAAAGTTCATGTGAAACTAGCTGATATAAATTCCGTTGAAATTATTTTGAATAAAATACCTACCTAGATTTTTTTAGATAAAAGTAGTGCTTGAAATCAGACTGAGAAATCAATTGAATATCGAAATAACGTAAAGCCCAAAACCTAATAAGCATTTGTCTAAAAAGGCTTGGTATTAAATATAAAAACTTGGTATGCTCACACAGATTTTCTGTGGAATCGTGAAACATAAGAAGTACCAGCACCTATAAAATTCCATACACCAATGATATTCCTTGATGATTAACAGTGATGTATTGTTAGTTGCCTGAACCAGCAAGTTTCGAAATCAAATTAGTTTTTTCTAAAACAATAGAGAATTACAAAAAAAATATTATATTTGTGATTCGAAACGATTTCTGATAAATTGAGCAGAAAATAGAGAATGTAAGATCTATTTTCATGACGTATTGGCTAATGTTCTCTGATATTTCTACTCTCTACGCAAGGTACTCGTACATCAGCGCAGTCGGTTTGCGTGGGGATAAGTTTTGGTCAGCTCGGAATTCGGTGTCCTCGGATTTCGATGCCCAAGTGTTTCGACCTACTCGGAATTCGACGCGCAGCTACATTTTGGTACTAGTACAAAAATTTGATTTTGTCCATAATTGACAGCGTGATCTGATACTGGTATATCCGCGATTGGGTGTTGATCAGCATTTGAATGTATAGTGTGTCTCTCACTATCTTCATCGCTGTTGTATATCACTGAATCCTGTTCCTTTGAATTGTATTGTATCGCCTCTCCGGCAATTGATTTATCATGTTGTACTATCATCGATGCGTTGTCGTCATAATCAAAAGTTTTTTCTAAAGTGTCTAGATCTAAGTAAACATGGGGCGATTTTGTGTCCTATATAGGGGTTTCACTTCACTTTATTATATTCTGGAGTATTTAATTCTTTGTTAGGTTGATTTGTTGGTTTTTGTTGGTAATCAAAAATTACTTGTGGGTTTTGATGGTCTGGATATTCTTTTAAAATATCATCTAATTGTTCCCAAAATCCTTTTGTATGAATTTCGACTCTGGAAAGGGCATCTGCGTTGGTGTTAAGTTTTCCTTTTTTGTATATGATATTGTAGTCGAATTCTTCTAATCTAATTCTCCAACGAATCAATTTGGAATTGGGATCTTTGAGAGAAAATAACCACTGTAAGGGTTTGTGATCCGTTATGATATTAAACTTTCGTCCGTATAAATATGGGCGGAAATACTTGCCCAAACTATAGCAAGTAGCTCTTTTTCGATTACAGAATAATTTATTTCAGAATCGTTCAAGGTCCGTAATGCAAATGCGATAGGCTGATCTTTTCCTATTGGCCCTTGAGAAAGAACCGCACCTAGAGCAATGTTTGATGCATCTGTTGTCAAATTAAATGGCTTAGAAAAATCGGAGTATTGTAAGATTGGTTGGTTAGTTAAAATATTTTTACAATTTTCGAAACAGTTTTTAAATCCGTCATTATGTTGGATGGTTGCGCCCTTTTTTAAACATTTTGTAAGTGGTTTGGTTAAGTTTGCATAATCCCAAAAGTCCTAAGAATCCTTTGATCTATTTTGTGGTTTTTGGGATGGGAAAATTTCTGATTTGATTTTGTCCGGGTTAGGCTTAACTCCATGTGGCGTAACCACGTGCCCAAGATAAGCAGCTTCTTTCCTCAGGAACTCTGATTTGTCGAGCTGTATGTTGAAGTTCGAATCCCTTAGCCGCTTGAATACATTTTCCAATCTCTCCATGTGTTCTTGTAGGGAAGTTGAAAAGACAATGATATCATCAAGATAAACGAGGCATTTTTCGTTTTGAATTCCCCGCAGAATTCCATCACACGTTGAAACGTAGCTGGGGCATTCTTTAATCCGAATGGCATTCGCAGATATTCATAATGACCATTTTCGGTGCTGCAAGCTGTTTTCTCGATGTCTTTTTCGTCCATCTCGATTTGGTGAAATCCACTTGCAAGGTCTAGGGTGGTGAAATATTGACATTTTCCAAGTTTATCTAATAAATTATAAATCGAGTGGATATTTATCATCGATGGTTTTGTTGGTAATCTACCACGACTCGCCACTTCTGTTTGCTCGAAGAGTCCATCTTTTTGTGGACTACCCAAATTGGGGATGACCATGGTGAATTGCTGGGCCGAATTATATTTGATTTCAGCATCTTATCGAATTGACTATTGACTTCGTTTTTATGGATAAATGGATATTGTAACGTTTAACCCTGTGCTAAACGTTGTGGGGTGAGTTCACTTGCGTAAGACACAAAAGTTCGCAGATTGCTTCCAATAATTTATTTTCAACACTCTGTACACGAGCTTCTATTGTAGTACAACTGTCACAACTTGTCACTTTGATTATCGCGTTTCAACTACTCTCGACTTATGTCTCCAATTGACTGATACAATAAACTGACTCTGTCCCGTGATCGTCACGGCTTTATATATCTGAATCATGATATGACATTCATCGAGAATGTTGTGTGCTTATCTAGACGCACATAATAAGGTTCTAAAGGCGTGTCAAAATGACAATACTATGACAAATTGTACCTCACATATAGTTTCTGGAAGGATCGAGAATAAATCTACCAACTCTAGAACTAATTAATGAACTATACATGAAACAACTATAACAAATAAGGAATTAGAACAAATACAAACTAAAAGAAATAATAACAGTAAGTACATGATAAACTATCCACGTCACAATATCTATATGTTTTGGTGTAAATAGGGCTTTCATCGGTTGTTTTTATTTGATGTTTTATACGATTAGTGAAAGTTAATGGTGTTTCTTCGTTGTAGAATATATCGGAATACTTTTGACAAAGAGATACTATTTTCGATGATTCTTCTGAATTTAGATGATCCAGTCTGATTTTGTTTAAATCTAATGGAATATTATTTTCTGTGAAAAAAGTATTAAAGTTGGTTTCAGGTTCATAACTTTTTCTTAGAATTTTTCTACTGAGAATGGGTCGCTAAGATCGAGTTTAATGACATCATCGGTAACTATTCAGAGTTGTTGTCAGCGCTTCTCCATTTACGGCTATGCTTAGGCTTTCTGGGATTTCGCAGTTGTGAATCTTAGTATGTGGAATTATGATTTCACCATTTTTTACAGATGTTCTGATTTTAATTACTTGTTTAACTCGAGGTGAAAGTGTTAAATTATACGTTTTATTATTATTCTGCACTTTATGATAACGTAAATTAATTCTTGCATAAGGAGTAATAAGAAGATGGTTATTGAAGTCTAAATTTGCTTGAAGAATTTTAATGTTATCTAAACCTATAAGACCGTTGAACTTAGAATGGAATTTTTCATTTTATCAGGGACGTTGAATATTTCTGGTGTCGGGATTTCTGAACTATATTAATGTGAATATTTTTGAAATACGGTTGATACAATAAAAGGATCATGTTTTATTTTATCTGGAAATAATTGAAAAGCTAAATCTTCAGCTGGGACATATTCTTGGGTTTCACTATCTGAATAATAGTTTGGATATTCGTAGTAATTGTTTTCATCTTCATGAGGGTTAACCTCTGTATTGTCCGGATGATTTGAATAAATTTGAACGGGGTTTATATGTATTTTGTGTTGATATACTCATCGGAGTTGGTTTTGAAGGATGCTAAAACTGATTTGGTTGAGAGTATCTGAGATTTTGTGTTGGAAATTTAGAAGAGTTAGGGCCTCTGAAATGTTGTTGGTTATTTGAAAATTGTTGTGGTGATTGATTGAATTTTGGTGGAAATGGGGGTCTAAGAGAATTATTATGGCCATAATTCAGAGGGTTCGAGTTCCTATTGAAAGTTATATTAGGGCTATTTCTAAATTGAAATTGCGGCCTGGGTTGAATTTGAGGCATAAATGAATATTGTAATTTTGGAATTTCTGCTTTCGGATTAAATTTGTTTGAAAAATTTTGGAAGTAGTGTACGTTCTCTTCTTGAGAGACAAACTGCAGAGCTTGACTTAAAGTCTCCGGTTTCATACAGCTTATAGTTGTACCTAATGGTTCACGTATACCTGCTCAAAACGTTTTAAGCGCTAGGTCTTTATATAAATTTATTTTAGCTGCTAGTGCTTCTTTTATTAACTTTTGATTATTCACTTGGCTACATAATGAGAATGTGAAGTAGTCTATCATAAAATTTATCCACAGTCTCTCCATTTGACTGTCGCAACAGAACGAGATCTCTATTCAGACAACTTTCATCTCGTTGGTCGGAAAAATTATTTATTAACAATTCTTTCAGTTCTGTCCAAATGTTAATACCTTGAATATTAAATAATGTTTTCGCATTTAGTCTTAATTTGGAAACAATTGAATTCATTAAATATATATTTGAAAAACTTTCTGGATTAGCATTATCGTAAAATTCGTTAATTAATGATTCACTTACATTAAGGAATCGATTCAAATCGTTAGCATCGCCATCAAATTCTGGAAAACAATGTAAATATTCAGGCTTAAATTGATTCATTTTTAGTTTGTTTTCTGAAGTTGACGAATTAAAAATAGAAGGTCTTATAGCTGCTTTCACTACTATAGGATTTGATAATTCGGATTCTGACTCTGAATCTGACTCCAGTTGTATATTTATGCACTTCACAATTCAACAAATTCAAAAGTCCGATTATTCGTTAAAACGAACAATAATCAAGCGATTTGATTAATTCTGGACAATCCTAATGACTGCGCCAAAAATATTTCGGATACTTGAGATTGTCTTTTCGAAAAATATTTACAAAAAAAAATACAAGTTACATGAAGTTAATGGTATGACGTTTAAAATAAGAATGAGCTGAAGCTATACAATGGCTATATTTATAGTATAATAAAAAGAGTTTAGGTCAGCAATATATAAAATAGTATGGAGATATAATTCATGTCAAAAAAGGTAGAGCAGCTACGAAAAAAATATTTATTTGAGATCTGCATATCGACGACAGATGCTTTTATCCAAATAATTCTATAACAATATGAGAGACGGTGTTGAAGAAAAAGAGATTAAGTGCAAATTGAGCGAGAACGACAATACTAGTTTAGAACCTGTTATGAAATGCACAATAAATACATTTGGATCGGTTTTAGGTAAATTTCTTATAGAAATGTACCTATTCCGATCGTTCACACTTTTGAATTTCGTAAAAATGTTAACGGCATGATGTTATATGTCTATAAGTTAGTCCAAAAAAACATTTGGTTCAAAAGTTTATATATTACGAAATTTGTTAACACGATAGAGGTCGCAGTTTTGGAGGTATCAAGTTCAAATTTGCCACAAAAATCAAACTTTTAAATATCTCGGCCGAGTTCGTTATTGGGCAATGTCGGGTAAGTAGTTTCAAAATGGCGACCGTTCAAACATTAAAAAAATATATCAAAAAAGAGCCGTAGTGTAAATATCATCAAAATTTATTTTAGATTATAGATATAATTTTCCATAGAATGAACAGATAAAAAAATAAAAATTAATAAAGAAAAAATAAGAAATATTGATAAAACATGAACACTCAATATAAATTTGATGTAATTGTACATTTTCTGGAGATCTTAATATAGACCCTGATTAAAAAATATATAGTATATTTACTGAAAAGAAATAGGCGAAAAAAAAATTCTGCCTTGAAGTGGAACGCGAACCCTGTCTGCTTTATATTCAACAGCCAAAACAAAAACCTCAAGGCTATGACACATACGGCAATTTTATGTAATAACATGTAGGTATACCAATGAAAAAGTTGTTAAAATTTCAATTCAATTAATTTTGAGAAATTTACCTTTCCGCTGACTACAGGCCATCGAGATTTTTTTGAATTCGGAATCCCATAATGACAAGAAACACTACTTAAATATAACTACTAATACAATATCCTATCCAACGATGTTACTTTTATGAGAATAGATAATAGATCTTATCTCTATAATAATTTTCGTCATATGCGTTATGCTATCCAAACGATTTTCATATATTATAATACAAGAAAGTCATTTGCTATCTGTTCATATTCCGCATAATCGCCGCTCTACCACATTTCAAGTCACTTCATAGACAAAAATGTCATCCACTTTTCAATGATACTCTTAAAAGTTTTCTGGAGCCCGTTTTATATTGCAGTTCAGCGCGCCTTGTTTCATGTATAATCAAGCGTCAAGTTTCATATATAGCATGCTTTACAAGCAATCATCAATAGACAATAGACAATGAGGAATGTAATTTTCTAAAAGTTTATGTTGATCTTCACGCATTCTAAAAGCTCATTCTTTAACCTTATGTGAATTTCACTATTTCACTTTACAGAGAGAGGAGGCAGAGAAAACATAAAAAATACACTTCGCATCAAATTTAACGCACCACTAAAATATTATACAATTTCAAAATTAGTTTTCTCGGGAACTGCGCAATCGATTTTAATTAACTTTTTTTTTAAATTAAACCTTGAACTTTCAGAAACGCCCAAACAATTGAATATTTTGTTTCAATTTAATTTTTAGTTATATAAAGGGTGTTTGAAAATAAAACAGTTTGGTGCTTAATATTTGCCACAACCTGTGGAATTTGCCAGGTACACCAATAGCTATCTTTATAACCAAAAGTATAGCCCCATGTTCTCTAAGCATTTTGCTTTTTGGTTCACAGTTTTATGACTATTATCAAATGAAATACAGAATTTAAGGCATCTGTTTGCCAGTTTACAAAAGGAATCATGGCCGTATTGTCCATCGCGTAGAATTAGGTAGGCTATATAAATCAAAATACGTGACACTACTTGTCATTTAATAAGAAGTCATTTTTTGTTTACTTTGTAATTTATCTTTGTTATTGTTAATATTGCAAAAATGGAGCGTCAAACAAGAAACTTGTGATGGCGTCGACGTTAATTCAGGAAGGATTGAGCTTTCGAACTGTAGTCAGGAGACTGGGTGTTTCTCATTCGACAATATTACGAATGTTTCGACGTTTTCAAGAAACTAACGACCACAACAGGCGACGGGAACAAGGACGACATCGAGTAACATTTGTTATTCATGACCGATTTTTACAACTAAATGCCTTAAGGCAACGTTTTGTGACGTCAAGACATCTGCAGGTACAACTAAACACTGCTCAAAATATCCACGTCAGTACTTCGAATGTAAGAAGACGTCTGGCAGAAAGAGGACCACAGTTGAGTGCAGATCATAAACGACTAATACTTCTGTTTGCCAGGGAGCACGTAAACTGGGCTGCTGGAGATTGGGAGCATTTTTTATTCACCGATGAGACGAGGTTTTGTCTCTACAGCAACGATCGACGCGTAAGGGTAATTTGACGACCAAATGAACGTTACTCGCAATGCAATTTTTGCCAAACCCAGTTATTTAATGGAGGCTCTGTGACGTTCTGTGGTGAAATATCCTTAACAGCTCGTACAGACATTGTTTTTTTGCGCAGTGAAACTTTAAATAGTGGAAGGTAGATCACAGTCATTTTGTCTGAGCATGTTGTCCCTTTCGCTGGTTATATAGAGGATAATTTCATACTGATGCATGACAATGTCAGACCGCATGTGGCATGAATAGTGAAAATTATTTGCATGAGGTGAATATCCAGACTTTGAACTAGCCACCCCGGAGTCCAGATCTCAACCCAATTGAACATTTATGGTACCAAGTAGGTAGGCAACTGAGAGATCATCAACCATTCTGGTTATCAATGTTTACAATTAAGCGTTAATTGAGTTGAATAAGATAAACGTATAACTTTTATATTAAAGTATGTACTTAATTTAAAAATAGAGATAAAACCTAAAATAGAAAACAAAATACTCAGAGATGACGGGGCTTTATTCTTCTTTAGACATACACCTACTGGTGCACCTGGGAAATTCTACAGGGAGCGACAAATATGAAGCACCAAACAGGTTTATTTTCAAACACCCTGTATATACCTAAAACTTAATTTGAAACACATTTTTTAGGGCGTTCCTAAGCGTTCAAAGTTTAATTTAAAAAAAAAGTTCATTAAAATCGATGAAGAAATTCTCGAGAAAACTAATTTTGCAATTGTATAAAATTTTAGTGGTGCGTTAAATTTGATGCGAAGTGTCTATAGATATGGAGACAGAGAAGACACATGGAAGTACGAACTTTCGTTATGCGCGGACCTGATTTTTAGGCCACGACCCTGCCGTCGTTCATAGCGTCACCCCCTCCTCAGCAGAGAGAAAATACAATAAAAAGAGTGTCAGATTCCATGTAAATAGTCGGGACCTTGTGCAACCAGCGCCACCGACTTGGACCCACATAAACTAAGAAAACGGCGCGAGATTTTGAATTTCATCTCTATTCCACTCGTATAAATGTATATTTTAATGCTGTAAAGAATGGGGATATGAAAAGAAACTAATGAAACCTTTGTAATGATTTATTAAAAAATATATAAGAATATTACAATTATATATAAATCAACTCAAAGCGAAATGTAGCTGCGCGTCGAATTCCGAGTCTATCGAAACACTTGGGCATCGAAATCCGAGGACACCGAATTCCGAGCTGATCGAAACTTATCCCCACTCAAACCGACGGCGCTGACATACGAGTACCTTGCGTGAAGAGTAGAAATATCAGAGAATACTAGCCATTAGCCAACACGTCTTGAAAATATACC
This sequence comes from Crioceris asparagi, assembly GCA_958507055.1. Taxonomy (NCBI): domain Eukaryota; kingdom Metazoa; phylum Arthropoda; class Insecta; order Coleoptera; family Chrysomelidae; genus Crioceris; species Crioceris asparagi. The sequence goes on from OY293827.1 coordinate 49,763,625, forward strand.
TTACATTCTCTATTTTCTGTTCAATTTATCAGAAATCGTTTGCAAATCACAAATATAATAAATACAATCGTTTGTGACTCTCTATTGTTTTAGAAAAAACTAAATTGACTTCAAAATTTGTCGGTTCAGGCAACTAACAATACATCACAGTTAATCTTCAAGGAATATAATTGATGTATGGAACGTCACAATACAATATAATATCAATTTTATAGGTGCTGGTACTACTTACTTCTTATGTTTCACGATTCCACAGAAAATCTTTGCAAGTCTTTCGACCTCCTCGGAATTCGGCCCGCAGCTATGTACTCACTCAAAGGTACAAAAATTGTCTAAGCAATAGTAAATTCATTAGGCTGCAAAATTGTACTCTTATATAGGGAACAAATTATTCACATACTATAAGACAAGATTCCTCAATAATAAATAATAATTTGGGATTGCAAGAAGTATATAAGCATACAAATGGAGCTCTACTTACTCTTCCAATAAATTAAATATTTGTTAATGATTGACTAAAATTGTATTTATGCATGTAATTAATTAGATTACTTTATTATTCACCGGGGATCTTTCCCTAATGAAAAATACGAAAATCTAAATTATTGTACGGCAAGAACCAATGAGAAGGTGTAGCAGAGTTATATTTTGCCAGGATAGAAGAGAAGTTGCATGGAATATTGAGGTACAGATAGATATAACGGATAAAAATGCTTAGAATTTCTAAAATATATCAAAGAAATGAATCATAACACTGAATATATAAAAAAACAGCTATTAAATAAGGTGAAGTATATATAGTATTATAGAAAAATATATAAAAACTCGGAAAATATAAATAAAACAACAAATAAACACAAGTAGGAAGATAAAAACAATCTTAAGTAGGTATCTCAAAAACAAATAAATACCTCGAAATATAGCAAAACTAACATATATACTCAATTCTTGATTATACAAATACCCCAAGAGACACAACCTCGTCAATATGACGTGATTATTCCGGCCCTTGTTACGTCATTATTCACCTTCGAAATGACGTAAGTAGTATGTGAAATTCACGTCAAAATGTCACAGCCTAGAGACGTCATAAATTGACGTTAATTTGTCGTTATTATTTGACATACCAGTTACGTCAGGAAATAACGTGTATGTAACGTCTATAGAGAACGTTAATATAACGTCTTTATTTTTTGAAATTATTACTTATAAATGACGAAAGCGGTAGGTAGTTTTTAGGTAAATGGTTAAATGCGGTATTTAAACGAAATAAGGTTCAATTTCCTTTTTATTATAGACTATAATATACAAAAAATAATTACAATTCTAACAAAAATAAAAATTTCCTATAAGGTAGGTACTTAAGTAGTTATGTGTACAAATAAAATAAAACAAAAAAAACTAATGTATTGTCTACCCTCTACTGTGTATTAGTGGCAATGACACAAATGCATTACTGTTGTTTTGAGGTAACAACATACATTTTGCAGCAACACATGAAACTGGCCAGTCCCTCAATTCATCCGACAAATCATCCACAACAAAAATATTCAAATCACTGGATAGTAATGGGTATTTATAGAAATAATTGTAGGTAAGAAACAATTTCCCCACTATAATGATGGAATTATCAATTTCGTGTTCTAAAATATTATTGATTTGAACAACTTCATTATTGTCTAGCATACAATAACAATCAGCCTTTGAAACAGAATCAATGCAAAGCACAAAATTTTTCATAATTACTTTCTTATATTGAATCATGTTCACATATTTTTCATTATTAATATTATTGTGGTGAATAACATAACAACGAGGATAACTTACATTTTGATTCTGGTAAATTTTAGAATTATTTTTTTCTTTTAAACGGCGACATACTTGTTGCAAGGGAAGAGTTGGTGATTGTACTAGTCTTTTTAATTGCCCTAAAAAGTTCTCATATGGAAATGCAGAGAAGTTAAATGTGTAAGCATATGTACATTATATATTAAAAATGTTTCACCATAGATTTCCTCTGAGTGTTTTACAAAATTATTTAAAAGTGTTTCTGCAAGTTCTAAATTTACATTTGTTATATGTCTGGGCGACATAAGAATAGACACACCAAAATGTAGAAGTAAAAAATTTTTATAAATTGGTTTTGAAACAATATTAGACATTATAACGGGACCTGTGTAGAGGAGGAATGATCTAAATTCAGTGGCTTTCCACCTGGCAATCTCTATTAAGCTACGAGGTTTGCGATTAAATTCCAAAGGTATAAACTTTTTGAGGTTCATTAAATTTTGATTAATGTCTTTCATTTGGGATTTTGAAAATTTTAATGGCGCATTACCTTCAACCCAGATATTCAGTAATTTACGCATTATACCCAGACATATCAAATGCATATAGTCAATTGGAAAATTTGTGACAAGTCCCACTGGCAATTCAACTAAAGGTGACAGGCCAGTATGGTGGTCTGGATCAGTCTGAGCTAAAAAAGAAGCATCAGTCCTTCTAGGCGCATTTCCCTTAAATACAGTTCGTCCTGCACAGCGATATCCTGAATTGGTACACTTCTCACAAGCTGAGAAACCCATGTGTCCTTTGATGCATTTCATATAGGCTCTGGCCGGCGCATCACAGATAAAACTATGAATTTCTATGCGATAAACTTTGTTATGAAATTTCAAACCTTCCCTCACCAAACTATTTAACTCGATAATAAAATCTGATAAAAATGTCTCTAAAGGCATAGGTTTTGCCTTTCCACAAAATATACCGACAACAAATGGTGTAGAACCCTCTATGTTTTTCAAAAGACCTAAAATTGGCCAAAAAGTTTTAGTGGAACTTTTGAACACTGGCAATCCATCTATGTTGAAGCTAATACTGAATGTATGTACGTTAACATACCTTGTCGTCCGAAGAAAATTGTATAAATAATCTCTTAAACCCAGATGACAGTAATCACCTGTGTCTAAATGTTTTATAGAGAGAGATCGTGGAGTTTTTAATAGAGTCCTATAATCTACTGGGAGAGTCGGATGGTATTGCTGCAAAATGTGTAACAAATCACTGATAGATGTTCGTGGTATGTTATGAATTTGAGCCCAATGAACCAACTGCGATGTTAACTTATCTTTAGTATTATCAATTTCTGAATTGTCATTGTTACTACACACTTTATCTGTAAATGATACCGAAGATTGATTATTTAGCAAATTAAGATCAGGCACATCGTTGACATTTGGCAGTGTAATATCAGGAACTTCATTAACATTTGACGTCAAATCAGGCACTTCGGTAACATTTGGCAGATTACATTGGTTATTTGAATATGCTGTATCACTATTTGGCATAAAAGGAATATCATTGAAATTTGTAAACTGGACAAAACTTGAATTTTCTTCTTTACTTAAATAACTAGGAACATTCGTATTGCTAAAATTGAACTCACTTAAAGCAGTCGCCACTTTTCTATAATATTGCCTCCTGCCAACAATCTTGACCTTTTTGTGTTTATTCATTGTTTGGATTTCTTGTTCTGCTCCAAATATAACCTTTGCGGAGAATGTTTCAACCAGACCTTAATGATGTCTTCTATATCTCTTTCTTTGGATTCGGGCAAACTAATTCGAACGGCATCTGAAATCAATAACAAAAAATATAGCTTTGTAATAGCAATTTTTTCTAGTTGCAAGTATGTATTTGCATCACTTCTGAAAAAAAGTATAGATATAATATATTTGCACTTACCAATAACAGACCGCTTCAAACGTAATTCTACAAAGGCTTTTTTATAGCTTCGCTTTCCAAAAAAGTTATAATTGCAAGCTATCCTATTGGAAAGCAGTTTCTTCAAAATTATGTTGGTCACACTTGTAACGTCCTTCCCACCCAAAGAAGACAGAAAGGATACCTGTTGCAAAAAAAATAATTTCGAAAATAATAACCAGCAACTATATGAAAATTTACCAATTTTGATGAATTTTCATTGTTTGCCAAGTATTCTTCAAGTGTTTCTATATCAGAATCATCTACTATAGGCAGCTCTACAGGAAAATCAGGTGGCAAGTTGTGTGATGGAACAATGCCACTTTGCCAACGCTCCTTGAAATGGGCCAAAATTTGCTTGTTTTGCTCATGTACTTGAGTGACAATTCGAATTAATTTTTCTAAATCTAAAAGAACCGAAAATTTCCCTTAAATATTATTAAACAAAACCTCTAACTTTTATACCTTTGTTATCTTGATTAAACTGTTGCTGTGCTCCTTGTCCAATCCTATCACTTGAACTTGGTGTACTTGTATATATAGCAGGTGGTGTTTCTCTTTCAAGGGTTGCTTGAGGTTGTTTAGTTTGTGAGTATGATGGGGTTAAACGTATGTCTAAAAATACCATAGTTATACAAAAATAATTCCAAAAGTATTAAACACTGCCTTACCATTCGAATTTGTGCTTCTATCGAGGCTTCTATTTATTTTAGGAGGTGCTGGCAAATCCACATCATCAGAGTCACTTGACTCGCTATAAAGAATCCTTTTTACAGGTAATCGTTTTCTCTGTTTTGAAGACTCACTATCAGTTGTTTGCACATCAGATGTTTCTTCCAACTTTTTAAGTTTTATACGTGCTTTTTCATAATTATCTGAAAACAGGGCGTAGAAAATAAATCCAGGGATAAAAAAAACACGAACACTTGTATACTCACTACATTCAAAGAATATCTTATTAATTTTGAAAAGTTTCCATTTATCTTCTTCCGGATTCTCGCACTTTGCTACCGCTCTGTTATGGGCATTTTGAGTTTTAAAATTAGGCCAAAACACTTCTCTCTTTAACGGTGTCACCCAAACCTGAGGCACTACTGCAATTGTACCTTCTGCAGCGTCCTCCTCACACTCAGGTGCAAATTGTACTCCTACAAACATGATGATGAGACCTACAAATAGTACATATTCCTTGGAGAATATGTAAATAACTGAAGAAGACTACTTACCTACTTGTTATATATATACTTGGTTGTAGATTGCAAATGCTAAAACACGGTGACTCAATCATCAAACAAGAACACACATAAAAAATTGGCGGTTTGAAGCATAGGTTCACAGATTATACACCTACATAGGTTATAGGTTATAGGAGGAGACTATCCGGTGACCGGTGCTCGATGCACGTGGCGCAATTGACGACTGCGCAAGTGCGAAGCAGAGAATAGTGCGAAGTGCGAAACGGTCGCATGGCGTAGACATTTCTTACGACCAATAGAGATAGATATACATTTGCTACCTTTGTTTGGCTGATTTTGTTGCGGTGTTTTGCATAAATATTTACGGGTTGAAAAAGTGGTTATTATTTCCAGATTATAGTTATGACACCTTTGTTTTTATATATTATATTCCTGTCTATGTGCAGTTTTAAGGAAATACCATAATTGCAAAGACACATAAATACCTAGTATATACTAATAAATTTACTTGCATTGCTGATGCACTGGTCATATATATTTTAAAATTTCTATAGTTGAAGAAATTTCACACGATATAAAGACGTCATTAAGACGTTCTTTATAACACGTCATTACAAGGTGAACAAAATGACGACATTATGACGTTTTTACCAGTCCCAATGACGTACTTGACGAAACTTTGCCAAATTATGACGTCTACAGGACGTGAGTGTGCTGCTTGGGACCAATAAATATCAACTCTGAACATAAAAAATAATTTCGATCCTGGAGATTGCCTTTTTAAAAACTAATTTATTAACTAAAGTTACAATGTTTATTCTACTAAGGTTACTACAGGACTATTCTAATTGTTAACGATCTTATATTTATACTATTGTAACGTGGATAGGTATTCATGTACTTACGGTTAATATTCGTTTATTGGTTTTTTATGCTACTACGTTACTTACACTAGTTATTGCATGTATATTTCCTTATGTAGTTCTAGAATTATAGAAGTTTTATTCTGGATCCTTCGAGAAACTATATGTGAGGTACAATTTGTCATACTATTGTCAGTTTGACAAGGATCTAGAACATTAATTATGTGCGTCTCGATATTCATAGAACATTCTCGATGAATGTCATGTCATGATTCAGGTATATAAAGCCGTGTCGATCACGGGACAGAGTCAGTCAGTTGAGAAGTCAGTGAGTCTTATAAAGTCAGTTGATAACAATCAGTCTGTGGAATCAGAGGTTAATAGTAGTTCTGTCGGTGAAGACAGTGACAGTATAGTTTGTCAAGGTGACAAGTGGTGACAGTTGTACTACAACAGAAGCTCGTGTACAGAGTGTTTGGAAATAAACCATTGGAAGCAATCTGCGAACATTTGAGTGTTACGCAAGTGAACTCACCCCACAACGTTTAGCACAGGGTGAAAAGTTACAATTGGTGTCAGAAGTGGGATCTTCGCATTTTGCTGAGGAACTGTGGACAAGGAGGACATATCAAGAAGAATTGTTCACAGTTTCAAACTAGCAATCTGCCTGGAAATTTCAGTACTCCGAGGGTGTGTTGGAATTTTGAACAAGAAGGGCACATGAAGAAGAACTGCCCACAATTTCAAAATAGTCATGTACAAGAAAATTTCGAAATCCGGAAGAAAGAAAATTACGCCCACCGAAATATCATTATTGCTCTAACAAAGACAGCTCAGATATCGAGCCTGGTGTTGAGAGGGAAGATGCCATACCTAGTTCTAAGGAGAGCAGTATCTCTAGAGAGAGATCAAGCAGTAGAAGAAAGAGTCTTGTTAAAAGGCGCAGTATATCCAGATGTCGAAGAAGTATCAGGCAATGTGTAGGCACTAGTGTTCGTGGGAAAAGCAATTCACGTTGCAGTAGTCCACAAAGCGGTGCAGGAGGTAGAAGGTGCTTCGGCCGCAATAGAAGGAAGCGCATGAGGCGACGTAGTGACCGAGACAGTAGGCGCAATCGCAGTAGTTCACCCAATATTAAAGATAGTGAGATGTACTGCAGTGAATTGACGTCTCCTTGCCATATACCTAGATTGCGTGATCGTGGTTCAAGATCACGAAGTGGTGAAGGTTGTGTGGCCGCCAAGGATCGTGTTGGCTTGTGTAGAAGCAGATCACATGTTCGAGTATGTTCACCTGGAGGTAGTCATAGTCCGGTGAAACATTTTGATGATCGGCGAGGACGATTAAAAGGAACAACGAGTTATATGACTTCCTCGGGAGGCGAGAACGAGGATTGGGACCAGAGGATGCAAGGAGCTCCCCCAGATGAGATTGAAGAATGCATTGGTATGATGTTTGATCGGGACGATGAAATCTAAGAAGGGGGCAGTGTAACGTGGATAGGTATTCATGTACTTACGGTTAATATTCGTTTATTGGCTTTTTATGCTACTACGTTTCTTACAGTAGTTATTGCATGTATATTTCCTTATGTAGTTTTAGAATTATAGAAGTTTTATTCTGGATCCTTCCAGAAACTATATGTGAGGTACAATTTGTTATACTATTGTCAGTTTGACAAGGATCTAGAACATTATTTATGTGCGTCTCGATATTCATAGAACATTCTCGATGAATGTCATGTCATGACTCAGGTATATAAAGCCGTGTCGATCACGGGACAGAGTCAGTCAGTTGAGAAGTCAGTGAGTCTTATAAAGTCAGTTGATAAAAGTCAGTCTGTGGAATCAGAGGTTAATACTAGTTCTGTCAGTGAAGACAGTGACAGTATAGTTTGTCAAGGTGACAAGTGGTGACAGTTGTACTACAACAGAAGCTCGTGTACAGAGTGTTTGGAAATAAACCATTGGAAGCAATCTGCGAACATTTGAGTGTTACGCAAGTGAACTCACCCCACAACGTTTAGCACAGGGTTAAACGTTACACTATATACAAAAGTGTTTATATCAGCAGAAATAAGATTCCAATGGGAGACCTGATGGAGATATAATTCCTCCCCCTGTAGATCCAACTTTGGAGAGTTCAGCGAGGAAGTTGGACGGTAAGGAGCTCTATTGGTTGGGCTGGACCATTTTGGTTCCCATTTGGTTTGGCTTTCTTATAGGTGAAGTAGATGATCAAGAATATTACAATGCAGTATATAATGATTGTCCAGGCATCGAGAATATATAGGTGGGCCATGCTGTCTTCTTTGATCGTTGGAATATTTTCAACGAACCTGGTTTTCAGATCTTGGAGTTCATCGAGCTGAAGTTGATCTAATTGTATGTTGATGTTGGGTATTTTTGAGTCGTATTGATTAATATTGAGATCTGAAAATAGTATTGGTTTATTTGCAGTTGGCTCTTCTTTTTCGTTTTGGATTATTTTGGAATTTGTTGATAGTCTGCATCCTTGTGGAATTTGGAATAGATAGGTACCATATAATTTTAATATTTCTTCTTGGCTGGTACATCAAAGAGTCACTGGTTCTTCGGAAGGAAACAACCCTATCCAAGTTGATTCATCTAGGTTTCTAAATGTAGTTTGTGTGATGGTTATTTGTGCATAGTTACAACTAGAAGTATTCTTCATCCGTAGTAGTTGAACTTCGCAGCGGCTGAGATCGCCTATTTCGTAGATTTCAGTATTTTTACAGATGTATTGCCTATCTGCTATTTGTTCACAAGAGTTCCTCAATAGTGCGTAATGTAACTCACTTTTGATCAAAAATTTACCCTTCGGAAGAATAGTTCTGAATTGACCTTTCGAGAAGACTGGTATAGAAAATAAATGATAAAGGTTAAATTTGGAAGGATAAGTTATTGGAATTTTAAGTATATACACAATTCTATTATTGAGAATAAAGCATTCCACTTCTATTAATTTTTCAAAAAGAAGGGTATTTCTTAGATCAACAGGTATTGGAAATTGGTCAGGAGTGAATTTTGTTTGAAGAGTTTTTAATATATTATATAAATCTAATATAGGCATTATGCTTGGATGCATAGTTCTAAGTTTTGCAAAGGTAATAGAATTCTCTATATCCTGTAAAATAGATATTATGGTTTCGTACAAATTAATTATTTGAATCATAACATCCTTTATAAAGTTACTATTCTCTCTGTAGGCTCGTGTGGTTACAATTAATGAGATTTGATTTAGCTTGTCTTCCAAAAGTTTTTCATTATGATTAATCTGGCTAATTGTTCCATTAAATTTGTCTATCAAGGTAATGGCAAGTGAACATTGAGATTTTACGCTTGAAGTTATTTTGTTCTGATTCTCTTGAAGTTGTCTAATTAGTAGATCATATCTCTCGCCGTCTCTACCATCAATATTACCTGAAATTGATTTGAATATGGATCCTAATCCATTGATCAGCCCTCGTTTCGTTCTTTGTGAATGAGATATAATTTCAGAAAGTTTTGACTCAGCCTTATTTTCAACATATCTTAATATTTTATGGTAATTTGAAACATCTCTGGAATAATTTGCATTCATTTGAAGCGATAATGTTAAATTCGTAGATTTAGTTTTAAGCTTATTGATTTCCAAAATTATAGGATTCAGATCGTAGTAATGAAAGAGTGAATGTGAATATTCTTGTAGTTTAGCGGTACCGATCTTTAGGGGTATTAATCCTGGGTTGTCTTGTAAGTTTCTTACACTGATAGTTTCTCGGAGACCCAAGACTACGGGAAACCTGTAATACAATAATCTATCTTTACTAATCGAAAGAGTAAATTTTTCTTATGGGACGTTTAAGGTTGTTCATGTGAATTTTTGCATGTTGATCAGTTTTCACCACTTTTCTTTCGGTATTGATATTTGTTAATTTTGAGGGTTTACCAAATTTATTGGCGTGCTTTTGCCTAATGTGTTTCTTGGGAAAAACTACTTGATTTTCTTCAAATAATTCTGGTTTATGTAGTATTTCATTGGCTTTTTCAATAACCTTTTCCTTTTGATTAAGTAACGCTGAATTTATCTTAGAGTATAATAATCTAGACTTTTCTCTACGTTGATTAACATAGTCATTCAATATATGTTTATCTATTTCAATATTAAATGGGTCGTTATCTGTGACATGTCCGTTTATAACGTCTATAGGTTTGAATTTGGTGACAGTGGATTGAATTATTGTATGCCAAAATTGCATATAGCATTTTCATTTTCGCTGGTGATTTTTCTGTGATTGTAGAATGGAATCTTTCAACTACTCCATTTGATTGGGGATGATTAGGAGAACAAAAGTGAATTTTGACTTTATGTAAGTTCAAAAGCTCGGTAATAACAGAGTTTTTAAATTCTGTTCCGTTATCTACAATAATAAGCTTAGGTATACTATGATGTGAGAAAAAGTTAATTAGGTTATTAGCAATTTCTGTTCCAGACATAGAAGATATTGGGTATGCTTGTGAATATTTTGAAAAGCTGTCCGAAATTGTTAAAAATTTTGTTTTTTCGAATGTAAACGTATCCATATGCACTATTTCAAATGGTTTAGAAGCTGTCGGTGTGATGTTCATTTGCATTTTTACGGGTTTTCTCTCGTACATCGCTTACTGGCATATTTCACAATCATTTATATAAGTTGTAATTGAATTTTTCATTAGCGGCCAATAATACTTTTCCTTGATTCTACTTAATGTTTCGTCTATTCCTCGATGGTTGGTTTTACCTTCGTGGTATCCCTGTATTTTTGATAAGATTTCTTCTTTATCGATAACGTCAATTAGTTTTTAGTACATCTTCTAAATTTAATAGAGGGCCATTTGAAATTTTGTTGGACTACTGCAGAAAACGATTCATAAATTTGTGGATCTTCGAAATATAGGTGATAATTTACATTGGGAGATACATACTCTTTTATAAAGTTTACTATATCTTTTTCAAAATTTTGTTCGGATATTTGGAGATGAATTCTTAATTTCTTTTCAAATAGATGAGATAGCTTCGGTTTTGCTGGTGAATGATGTACTAATTTTATGAAGATTTGGTTTTATCCGTAATTGATTGCATGATCTGTGACTGGTATATCTGCTATTGGATGTTGGTCAGCGTTCGAATGTATCGTTTGTTCATCGCTATCATCGTTGACATTGTTCGTGATTGGCTTATCTTATTTCGAAGACGACTGCGCCTGCACTTCTGCAATTGATTGATCATGATGTACAATCATTGAAATGTTGTTGTCATCGTCCAGAGCTCTTTCCATAGTATCTAAATCTTAAACTCGAGGTGATTTTGGAGATTGTGTACGAAGTTCGATTTCTCTATATTCCGGGCTATTCAATTCATTGTGATCTTGATTTAATGGTTCTCGCTGGTACTCGAATGTTACTGATGGGTTTTGATAATTTGGATATTCTTTCAGTATATCATCTAGTTGTTCCCAGAATTCTTTCGTATGTATTTCGACTCTTGAAAGTGCGTCTGCGTTTGTGTTTAATTTTCCTTTCTTCTATATAATGTTATAATCGAATTCCTCTAGTCGAATTCTCCAACGCATAAGTTTTGAGTTTGGATCTTTAAGTGAGAATAACCATTGCAAAGGTTTGTGATCTGTTGTTATATTGAATTTACGACCATACAAATATGGGCGGAAGTACTCGGTTGCCCAAACGATGGCGAGGAGTTCTTTCTCTATCACAGAATAGTTAATTTCTGAATCGTTGAGAGTACGAGACGCAAATGCAATGGGTAAATCTCTGCCAATCGGGCCTTGTGAAAGGACCGCACCAAGAGCAATATTTGAAGCATCTGTTGTTAGATTAAAAGGTTTCGAAAAATCTGGATATTCAGATTTAAAAAATTTGTCGGTTCAGGCAACTAACAATACATCACAGTTAATCTTCAAGGAATATAATTGATGTATGGAACGTCACAATACAATATAATATCAATTTTATAGGTGCTGGTACTACTTACTTCTTATGTTTCACGATTCCACAGAAAATCTTTGCAAGTCTTTCGACCTCCTCGGAATTCGGCCCGCAGCTATGTACTCACTCAAAGGTACAAAAATTGTGTAAGCAATAGTAAATTCATTAGGCTGCAAAATTGTACTCTTATATAGGGAACAAATTATTCACATACTATAAGACAAGATTCCTCAATAATAAATAATAATTTGGGATTGCAAGAAGTATATAAGCATACAAATGGAGCTCTACTTACTCTTCCAATAAATTAAATATTTGTTAATGATTGACTAAAATTGTATTTATGCATGTAATTAATTAGATTACTTTATTATTCACCGGGGATCTTTCCCTAATGAAAAATACGAAAATCTAAATTATTGTACGGCAAGAACCAATGAGAAGGTGTAGCAGAGTTATATTTTGCCAGGATAGAAGAGAAGTTGCATGGAATATTGAGGTACAGATAGATATAACGGATAAAAATGCTTAGAATTTCTAAAATATATCAAAGAAATGAATCATAACACTGAATATAAAAAAAAACAGCTATTAAATAAGGTGAAGTATATATAGTATTATAGAAAAATATATAAAAACTCTGAAAATATAAATAAAACAACAAATAAACACAAGTAGGAAGATAAAAACAATCTTAAGTAGGTATCTCAAAAACAAATAAATACCTCGAAATATAGCAAAACTAACATATATACTCAATTCTTGATTATACAAATACCAATAAATATCAACTCTGAACATAAAAAATAATTTCGATCCTGGAGATTGCCTTTTTAAAAACTAATTTATTAACTAAAGTTACAATGTTTATTCTACAAAGGTTACTACAGGACTATTCTAATTGTTAACGATCTTATATTTATCCTATTGTAACGTGGATAGGTATTCATGTACTTACGGTTAATATTCGTTTATTGGTTTTTTATGCTACTACGTTACTTACACTAGTTATTGCATGTATATTTCCTTATGTAGTTCTAGAATTATAGAAGTTTTATTCTGGATCCTTCGAGAAACTATATGTGAGGTACAATTTGTCATACTATTGTCAGTTTGACAAGGATCTAGAAGATTAATTATGTGCGTCTCGATATTCATAGAACATTCTCAATGAATGTCATGTCATGATTCAGGTATATAAAGCCGTGTCGATCACGGGACAGAGTCAGTCAGTTGAGAAGTCAGTGAGTCTTATAAAGTCAGTTGATAACAATCAGTCTGTGGAATCAGAGGTTAATAGTAGTTCTGTCGGTGAAGACAGTGACAGTATAGTTTGTCAAGGTGACAAGTGGTGACAGTTGTACTACAACAGAAGCTCGTGTACAGAGTGTTTGGAAATAAACCATTGGAAGCAATCTGCGAACATTTGAGTGTTACGCAAGTGAACTCACCCCACAACGTTTAGCACAGGGTGAAAAGTTACAATTGGTGTCAGAAGTGGGATCTTCGCATTTTGCTGAGGAACTGTGGACAAGGAGGACATATCAAGAAGAATTGTTCACAGTTTCAAACTAGCAATCTGCCTGGAAATTTCAGTACTCCGAGGGTGTGTTGGAATTTTGAACAAGAAGGGCACATGAAGAAGAACTGCCCACAATTTCAAAATAGTCATGTACAAGAAAATATCGAAATCCGGAAGAAAGAAAATTACGCCCAACAGAAATATCATTATTGCTCTAACAAAGACAGCTCAGATATCGAGCCTGGTGTTGAGAGGGAAGATGCCATACCTAGTTCTAAGGAGAGCAGTATCTCTAGAGAGAGATCAAGCAGTAGAAGAAAGAGTCTTGTTAAAAGGCGCAGTATATCCAGATGTCGAAGAAGTATCAGGCAATGTGTAGGCACTAGTGTTCGTGGGAAAAGCAATTCACGTTGCAGTAGTCCACAAAGAGGTGCAGGAGGTAGAAGGTGCTTCGGCCGCAATAGAAGGAAGCGCATGAGGCGACGTAGTGACCGAGACAGTAGGCGCAATCGCAGTAGTTCACCCAATATTAAAGAAAGTGAGATGTACTGCAGTGAATTGACGTCTCCTTGCCATATACCTAGATTGCGTGATCGTGGTTCAAGATCACGAAGTGGTGAAGGTTGTGTGGCCGCCAAGGATCGTGTTGGCTTGTGTAGAAGCAGATCACATGTTCGAGTATGTTCACCTGGAGGTAATCATAGTCCGGTGAAACATTTTGATGATCGGCGAGGACGATTAAAAGGAACAACGAGTTATATGACTTCCTCGGGAGGCGAGAACGAGGATTGGGACCAGAGGATGCAAGGAGCTCCCCCAGATGAGATTGAAGAATGCATTGGTATGATGTTTGATCGGGACGATGAAATCTAAGAAGGGGGCAGTGTAACGTGGATAGGTATTCATGTACTTACGGTTAATATTCGTTTATTGGCTTTTTATGCTACTACGTTTCTTACAGTAGTTATTGCATGTATATTTCCTTATGTAGTTTTAGAATTATAGAAGTTTTATTCTGGATCCTTCCAGAAACTATATGTGAGGTACAATTTGTTATACTATTGTCAGTTTGACAAGGATCTAGAACATTATTTATGTGCGTCTCGATATTCATAGAACATTCTCGATGAATGTCATGTCATGATTCAGGTATATAAAGCCGTGTCGATCACGGGACAGAGTCAGTCAGTTGAGAAGTCAGTGAGTCTTATAAAGTCAGTTGATAAAAGTCAGTCTGTGGAATCAGAGGTTAATAGTAGTTCTGTCGGTGAAGACAGTGACAGTATAGTTTGTCAAGGTGACAAGTGGTGACAGTTGTACTACAACAGAAGCTCGTGTACAGAGTGTTTGGAAATAAACCATTGGAAGCAATCTGCGAACATTTGAGTGTTACGCAAGTGAACTCACCCCACAACGTTTAGCACAGGGTTAAACGTTACACTATATACAAAAGTGTTTATATCAGCAGAAATAAGATTCCAATGGGAGACCTGATGGAGATATAATTCCTCCCCCTGTAGATCCAACTTTGGAGAGTTCAGCGAGGAAGTTGGACGTTAAGGAGCTCTATTGGTTGGGCTGGACCATTTTGGTTCCCATTTGGTTTGGCTTTCTTATAGGTGAAGTAGATGATCAAGAATATTACAATGCAGTATATAATGATCGTCCAGGCATCGGGAATATATAGGTGGGCCATGCTGTCTTCTTTGATCGTTGGAATATTTTCAACGAACCTGGTTTTCAGATCTTGGAGTTCATCGAGCTGAAGTTGATCTAATTGTATGTTGATGTTGGGTATTTTTGAGTCGTATTGATTAATATTGAGATCTGAAAATAGTATTGGTTTATTTGCAGTTGGCTCTTCTTTTTCGTTTTGGATTATTTTGGAATTTGTTGATAGTCTGCATCCTTGTGGAATTTGGAATAGATAGGTACCATATAATTTTAATATTTCTTCTTGGCTGGTACATCAAAGAGTCACTGGTTCTTCGGAAGGAAACAACCCTATCCAAGTTGATTCATCTAGGTTTCTAAATGTAGTTTGTGTGATGGTTATTTGTGCATAGTTACAACTAGAAGTATTCTTCATCCGTAGTAGTTGAACTTTGCAGCGGCTGAGATCGCCTATTTCGTAGATTTCAGTATTTTTACAGATGTATTGCCTATCTGCTATTTGTTCACAAGAGTTCCTCAATAGTGCGTAATGTAACTCACTTTTGATCAAAAATTTACCCTTCGGAAGAATAGTTCTGAATTGACCTTTCGAGAAGACTGGTATAGAAAATAAATGATAAAGGTTAAATTCGGAAGGATAAGTTATTGGAATTTTAAGTATATACACAATTCTATTATTGAGAATAAAGCATTCCACTTCTATTAATTTTTCAAAAAGAAGGGTATTTCTTAGATCAACAGGTATTGGAAATTGGTCAGGAGTGAATTTTGTTTGAAGAGTTTTTAATATATTATATAAATCTGATATAGGCATTATGCTTGGATGCATAGTTCTAAGTTTTGCAAAGGTAATAGAATTCTCTATATCCTGTAAAATAGATATTATGGTTTCGTACAAATTAATTATTTGAATCATAACATCCTTTATAAAGTTACTATTCTCTCTGTAGGCTCGTGTGGTTACAATTAATGAGATTTGATTTAGCTTGTCTTCCAAAAGTTTTTCATTATGATTAATCTGGCTAATTGTTCCATTAAATTTGTCTATCAAGGTAATGGCAAGTGAACATTGAGATTTTACGCTTGAAGTTATTTTGTTCTGATTCTCTTGAAGTTGTCTAATTAGTAGATCATATCTCTCGCCGTCTCTACCATCAATATTACCTGAAATTGATTTGAATATGGATCCTAATCCATTGATCAGCCCTCGTTTCGTTCTTTGTGAATGAGATATAATTTCAGAAAGTTTTGACTCAGCCTTATTTTCAACATATCTTAATATTTTATGGTAATTTGAAACATCTCTGGAATAATTTGCATTCATTTGAAGCGACAATGTTAAATTCGTAGATTTAGTTTTAAGCTTATTGATTTCCAAAATTATAGGATTCAGATCGTAGTAATGAAAGAGTGAATGTGAATATTCTTGTAGTTTAGCGGTACCGATCTTTAGGGGTATTAATCCTGGGTTGTCTTGTAAGTTTCTTACACTGATAGTTTCTCGGAGACACAAGACTACGGGAAACCTGTAATACAATAATCTATCTTTACTAATCTAAAGAGTAAATTTTCTTAAGGGACGTTTAAGGTTGTTCATGTGAATTTTTGCATGTTGATCAGTTTTCACCACTTTTCTTTCGGTATTGATATTTGTTAATTTTGAGGGTTTACCAAATTTATTGGCGTGCTTTTGCCTAATATGTTTCTTGGGAAAAACTACTTGATTTTCTTCAAATAATTCTGGTTTATGTAGTATTTCATTGGCTTTTTCAATAACCTTTTCCTTTTGATTAAGTAACGCTGAATTTATCTTAGAGTATAATAATCTAGACTTTTCTCTATGTTGATTAACATAGTCATTCAATATATGTTTATCTATTTCAATATTAAATGGGTCGTTATCTGTGACATGTCCGTTTATAACGTCTATAGGTTTGAATTTGGTGACAGAGTGGATTGAATTATTGTATGCCATAATTGCATATAGCATTTTCATTTTCGCTGGTGATTTTTCTGTGATTGTAGAATGGAATCTTTCAACTACTCCATTTGATTGGGGATGATTAGGAGAACAAAAGTGAATTTTGACTTTATGTAAGTTCAAAAGCTCGGTAATAACAGAGTTTTTAAATTCTGTTCCGTTATCTACAATAATAAGCTTAGGTATACTATGATGTGAGAAAAAGTTAATTAGGTTATTAGCAATTTCTGTTCCAGACATAGAAGATATTGGGTATGCTTGTGAATATTTTGAAAAGCTGTCCGAAATTGTTAAAAATTTTGTTTTTTCGAATGTAAACGTATCCATATGCACTATTTCAAATGGTTTAGAAGCTGTCGGTGTGATGTTCATTTGCATTTTACGGGTTTTCTCTCGTACTTCGCTTTCTGGCATATTTCACAATCATTTATATAAGTTGTAATTGAATTTTTCATTAGCGGCCAATAATACTTTTCCTTGATTCTACTTAATGTTTCGTCTATTCCTCGATGGTTGGTTTTACCTTCGTGGTATCCCTGTATTTTTGATAAGATTTCTTCTTTATCGATAACGTCAATTAGTTTTTAGTACATCTTCTAAATTTAATAGAGGGCCATTTGAAATTTTGTTGGACTACTGCAGAAAACGATTCATAAATTTGTGGATCTTCGAAATATAGGTGATAATTTATATTGGGAGATACATACTCTTTTATAAAGTTTACTATATCTTTTTCAAAATTTTGTTCGGATATTTGGAGATGAATTCTTAATTTCTTTTCAAATAGATGAGATAGCTTCGGTTTTGCTGGTGAATGATGTACTAATTTTATGAAGATTTGGTTTTATCCGTAATTGATTGCATGATCTGTGACTGGTATATCTGCTATTGGATGTTGGTCAGCGTTCGAATGTATCGTTTGTTCATCGCTATCATCGTTGACATTGTTCGTGATTGGCTTATCTTATTTCGAAGACGACTGCGCCTGCACTTCTGCAATTGATTGATCATGATGTACAATCATTGAAATGTTGTTGTCATCGTCCAGAGCTCTTTCCATAGTATCTAAATCTTAAACTCGAGGTGATTTTGGAGATTGTGTACGAAGTTCGATTTCTCTATATTCCGGGCTATTCAATTCATTGTGATCTTGATTTAATGGTTCTCGCTGGTACTCGAATGTTACTGATGGGTTTTGATAATTTGGATATTCTTTCAGTATATCATCTAGTTGTTCCCAGAATTCTTTCGTATGTATTTCGACTCTTGAAAGTGCGTCTGCGTTTGTGTTTAATTTTCCTTTCTTCTATATAATGTTATAATCGAATTCCTCTAGTCGAATTCTCCAACGCATAAGTTTTGAGTTTGGATCTTTAAGTGAGAATAACCATTGCAAAGGTTTGTGATCTGTTGTTATATTGAATTTACGACCATACAAATATGGGCGGAAGTACTCGGTTGCCCAAACGATGGCGAGGAGTTCTTTCTCTATCACAGAATAGTTAATTTCTGAATCGTTGAGAGTACGAGACGCAAATGCAATGGGCAAATCTCTGCCAATCGGGCCTTGTGAAAGGACCGCACCAAGAGCAATATTTGAAGCATCTGTTGTTAGATTAAAAGGTTTCGAAAAATCTGGACATTGTTAAATTGGCAGGTTTGTTAAAATAGTTTTACAATTTTCGAAACAATTAATAAATTCTTCGTTGTGTTCGATTATTGCACCTTTCTTTAAACATTTTGTTAGCGGCTTTGTTAAATTAGCAAAAATTTTGATGAAACGTCTATAGTATCCTAAGAGTCCCAAAAATCCTTTGATTTGTTTGGTGGTCTTCGGAATTGGAAAATTTTGAATAGCCTTAATTTTGTCCGGATTCGGCTTGACTCCTTGTGGTGTTACAACATGTCCGAGATATGCGACTTCTTTCCTGAGAAACTCGGATTTGTCAAGCTGTATTTTGAAGTTTGAATCTCTGAGTCTCTTGAAAACACTTTCTAACCTCTCTAGATGTTCTTGCAGAGAAGTCGAGAAAACGATGATATCATCCAGGTAGACTAGACATTTTTCGTTTTGTATTCCTCGCAGTATATTATCCATTACACGTTGAAACGTGGCAGGGGCGTTCTTCAACCCAAATGGCAGCTTTCCGAGTTTATCCAACAAATCATTAATATTCGGAAGGGGATATTTATCATCGATAGTCTTTTCATTTAGTTTTCTATAGTCTACTACAACGCGCCATTTTTGTTTGCCAGAGGCGTCCATTTTTTTTGGAACTACCCAAATTGGGAAAGACCGAGGCGAATTGCTGGACCGGCTGATATTGGTTTTCAGCATTTTTCTTATTTGGTTATCTACTTCGTTCTTGTGAATAAATGGATATCTGTATGATTTCGTATAAACGGGGCTTTCGTCGGATGTTTTGATTTGATGTTTAATACGGTTTGTAAAAGTTAAGGGCATCTCTTCATTGTAGAATATGTCAGAGTATTTTCGACAAAGTGATAGTATTTTTGAAGATTCCTCAGAATTTATATGGTCTAATCTAATTTTATTTAAATCTAATGTGTTATTTTCTTCGCTCGAAATATAATTTAAGTTCGAATCTAGTGTGTAATTTTCCTGGAATTTATCTACAACGAATGATTCACTAAGGTCAAGTTTAATGGTATCGTTAGTAGTGTTCAGGATTGTGGTTAACGCTTCTCCGTTTTTGGCAACGCTCAGGCTTTCTGGAATCTCGCAATTTTATTATGTGGGATAATGATATCGCCATGTTTTACAGATGTTCTTTTCTTGATAACTTGTTCAACACGTGGTGATACGGATATTAAATGAGTATTGTTTGCGCTATTCACTTTATGGTAATGTAATTTAATCCTTGCATTCGGAGTTATAAGAATATCTCTACTAAAATCAACACTAAAACTTAAATTTAATTTAAATTAAAAACTTGAGGAGTCGGAATTTCTGTGCTATATTTATGAGATGATTTTTGATACACTGTGGAAACTATAAAAGGGTCATTTTTAATTCTATCTGGAAATAATTTAAAAGCTAAATCTGGGTCAAGAAAAGATTTTGTAGAGCCAGAATCAATTAATAGTTTCAAATTATATTGTGGAATCATTATATTCATTGGATTCTGAAAAATTGAATGAAAAAGCTTTAGGGGTTATCTTTCCTCGGAATTGGGAGGATCCGTATGAAAATTTTCAGTCTCAATGTTGTTTTCATTTGAAGAATCTTCTTGATTCTCACATTCTACTTCAGGATAGTAATTTTGATATTCGTTAAAATAGTTTGGATCATAGTCAGATTCGCAATTATTTACTTCTGTGTTATACAGTTCTTCGACTTTATAGCGAGGAGGTTGATTAGATGGTTTGAAGAAATTCGAATGAGGTTTGAATGTTCTTTGAGATGAAATACTCACTGGAGTTGGTTTTGTTAATTGGCTAGGATTTTCTTGTTTAAAAGTACTATGATAATTTTGTAAAAATCTGGAGTTCTTGGTAGGATCTCTGAAATTTTGTGGAGCTCTAGGATATTGTGGATGATGAGCAAATTGTTGCGGAGGTTGACTGAATCTTTGTTGTGTTGGAACTTGCCAAAACGGGGGTCTAAAAGAATTGTTCCGATAAGATTGCATTGAATTTGGGTTTCTAGGGAATATTTGATTTGGATTATTTCTAAATTGAAATTGAGGTCGTGAATTAACCTGTGCTTTCATTCGAATCTGTGGCTTGAAAATTTATGATTTTTGGTTTGTTTTGTTAGGGTAACTCTGAAAATAATGTACATTTTCCTCTTCAGTTACATACTGTAAGGCTTCGCTCAAACTTTTCGGTTTCATACATCGAATTGTTGTTCCTAACGGTTCGCTAAGAATGTTTTAAGTGCTAAATCTTGGTATAAATCTATCTTAGCCGCTCGTGCTTCTTTAGTTAAAACTTGAGAATTAACGTGGCTGCACAATAAATTTAGGATATGTACGATTCTATCGTAAAAATGTTGTGTTGATTCACCAACAGTTTGTCGTAACATGACAAGATCCCTATTTAGACAACTTTCGTCACGTTGATCAGCAAAATTCCTAATTAATAATTCTCTTAATTCTGTCCATGTGCTAATACCTTGTATATTGAATAGAGTTTTTGCATTTCCACTGAGCTTTGATACAATGGAATTCATCAAAAACGTATTTGAAAAACTTTCTGTATTTGCTTCATCATAGAATTGTTTTATTAGCGATTGACTAACCAAAAGAAATCTCTGTAAATCATTAGCGTCGCCACTAAATTCAGGGAGACAATTAAGATATTCAGGCTTGAATTGGTTCACTTTAAATTTTTCTTTTAAAGACAATTTTAAAATAGCTGGCTTAATAACTGGGCTTACTACAATTGAACTAGGTAATTCTGAATCTTCTAAGGGTTTATTAGGTGATGAAAGCGCTTCTTCCAAACTTTCGTAAAGGTCAATCAAATTTCCGAAAGACATAAAATGAACAAAAATGAGTTAGACTTACATTAACATTAAGGCAACTCTGAGCATCCTCTCTATAAGGGCTTCGGCTGGATCGGCGATGGTTGTCCTTTACCAGGTCAATAGCTCTTGCGAATATAGACGATTTGGGTTCTAAATTCCGATGATCTGCCAGTGGGTTGTGGTTTCCAGGTCTTCGATAGACTGGGATGAGCCAAGATTGGTTTGCCTCTCTGGATTTTCACTATCACTCACAGTTCAACAATTTCGAATGCCCGATTAATCGTTGACACGAAAAATAATCAAACGATTTGATTATTCTCAGACAATCCTACTGACTGCGCCAAAAATAATTTAAATCCTCGAGATTGCCTTTTTAAAAACTAATTTATTACTAAAGTTACAATGTTTATTCTACAAAGGTTACTACATGACTATTCTAATTGTTAACGATCTTATATTTATACTATATACAAAAGTGTTTATATCAGCAGAAATAAGATTCCAATGGGAGACCTGATGGAGATATAATTCATATAAAAAATACAACCATTTAGGTCAGCAGACATTAGCTTATTGCAATCCAATGCAATGCAGTCACAAAGGTAATTTATAAATATGATATCTACCTGTAGAAAAAAGAAACTCAAAGTCTTCTCCACAATATATTGTTTACATAATAATTACCATAAGAGACATGTTTCGAAACTATATAGTTTCATTATCAATCTTAAAAGGTTCTGTAAAAAATTTGTACAAATTAATGATATGATACTGTTGAACTATATCTTAGAAAAGATGGCTAATATGATACGTGGAGATGAAAATAAACTCAATCTCGAACCAAAAACTAGTCGATAAAATAAAATAAAAATAACGAAGAAAACTTAACTTTCACATTGTGCCCCAAAATAAAATAAAATTAAATTCTAAAAATTAAAAAACAAAAATTAAAAAAATAATTCCAACTTGACCTGGACTACATGATTGCTAGTGAGTTCGATGTGAAAGAGAAAAATTTTGGTTGGAGATGATAATTTATAGCTCATCAATCCATGCGTGGTGCCATCTATAAATGACTGGACATAATTGATCAAATTAATATCGTATAAAGATTGAAAATTGAAGAAAACTCTATAATATAATATAATGACAAGTAAATAAATGAGGTTAAGGAGAAGCATAAATATCCCTAAACAAATTCAAAAGTTAAGAGTGTTAAAGAATTGTATACAATCAAAGTTAGTTTGTTCATTAAGAGATATGATTAATGGGTTGTTGTTATTAGAATTGATTTCAAAGATTTCTAAGATATTCAACAAACGGCCCTTTGGTGACAGGTGTAATATTCTGACATCTTTAGTGATATCAAAGGTATGTTTATGATTAATAATATGATTCGCAAAGGAGCCTGTAACCAAATACGTAAGAAGAGTGAAAAAAGATTTAGACAACACTTTAGATACCATCTTATTCTATGAATCTAATAAAGATAAATTAATCCCCATGAACCCGTCTACTCCATTACTATATGGTTTGCCGAAAATTCATAAAGCAGACATACCCATTAGACCAGTTGTCTCTTATTGTAACTCTCCTACATCCAAATTAGCAGCATGGCTCAATAAACTTATTAGAGAATTAACCGAATTCAACAATCCATACTCTATAAAAAACACCAAAGACCTTATCAACAAAATATCTAATTTGGTAATACCTGACAACTCTATATTGGTTTCCTTTGATGTAGTTAACCTCTTCCCAAGTATTCCTCCAGATGATTGCATCCAATTAGTAAGAAAACTCCTCTTCGAAACATGCACTAATTTCCCCACCACTGCCTTAACATCTGTCAACTATTAGACACAGTCCTAAAAAAAAGTTTTATAATGAATTTTTCGCTCAATTAACAGGATTAGCCATGGGCAGTAACCTTTCCCCATTACTAGCTGAATTTTTTCTGAATAATTTAGAGATGCAATTCCACTCATTATGATAAAATCATTTTCTACTACAGATACGTGGATGATTGTTTGGTTCTTTTCAATGGTAACTTAAATTAACTTCATCTGTTTCTGACTTTCTTGAATACTTTACATCCAGCGATCTCTTTCACAATGGAAATTGAAACTAACAATTGCCTACCCTTTCTAGATATCCTTATTACAAAAACAAACAATAAGTTGGGATTCGCAATCTACCGAAAACCTACACATACAGACAACATCATCCCTTTCTCATCATGTCACCCGATTTCGCACAAACTGAGCTCCTTCAATTCATTTTTTCATAGATTATTCTCCATCCCAATGAGTGCAAGAGACTTTAACAATGAACTAAACATCATTAAACAAATCGGTATTAACAATGATTACCCTATTCAATTCATAGATAGATTATACCATAGACAGTTACAGAAACATATAAATAGAAATTTAACTATACCTGCCTTACCATCTAGATATTGTTCACTGCCCTTCATTGGCAAAGTTTCCCAAGAAGTCAAAAACATACTCCAACGTCATAACCAAGAATTGAAGGTATACTTCTTCACTCGGAACACACTATATAATAGGTTGGTCAACAGCAAAGATAAGGTTAGTCCCTTGGATAGATCAGGTGTCTATGAGATTTCATGTTCCACTCCAAACTGCTTAGCCAAATATGTAGGTCAAACTGGTAGAAAAATAAGTATCAGAATAGAAGAACACACCAAAGTGATAGACAAATATCGATCATTGTTTCTCACAGTTCCTTTCCATGAGATCAATTCCAACAGCTCCTTTGCGAATCATATTATTAATCATAAACATACCTTTGATATCACTAAAGATGTCAGAATATTACACCTGTCACCAAAGGGCCGTTTGTTGAATATCTTAGAAATCTTTGAAATCAATTCTAATAACAACAACCCATTAATCATATCTCTTAATGAACAAACTAACTTTGATTGTATACAATTCTTTAACACTCTTAACTTTTGAATTTGTTTAGGGATATTTATGCTTCTCCTTAACCTCATTTATTTACTTGTCATTATATTATATTATATTATAGAGTTTTCTTCAATTTTCAATCTTTATACGATATTAATTTGATCAATTATGTCCAGTCATTTATAGATGGCACCACGCATGGATTGATGAGCTATAAATTATCATCTCCAACCAAAATTTTTCTCTTTCACATCGAACTCACTAGCAATCATGTAGTCCAGGTCAAGTTGGAATTATTTTTTTAATTTTTGTTTTTTAACTTTTAGAATTTAATTTTATTTTATTTTGGGGCACAATGTGAAAGTTAAGTTTTCTTCGTTATTTTTATTTTATTTTATCGACTAATTTTTGGTTCGAGATTGAGTTTATTTTCATCTCCACGTGAGTATCATATTAGCCATCTTTTCTAAGATATAGTTCCACAGTATCATATCATTAATTTGTACAATTTTTTTACAGAATCTTTTAAGATTGATAATGAAACTATATAGTTTCGAAACATGTCTCTTATGGTAATTATTATGTAAACAATATATTGTGGAGAAGACTTTGAGTTTCTTTTTTCTACATTTTACTTCACTCCACTTTGAGATAATGGACTTTTACCTACAATGATATCTACCTGTTCGTAGCTGTCTCCATTTATACATCAAAATGATCTTCACAGTTTAACAGATATAAATTATAAATCCTTTTCAAAGTGAATTCTAAGCCCACGGTCCACAATCCTAAACCATTATGGTCTCCTGTCGATGTCACTATCAGAAGAACCGAAAAAAATCTTTTTATAGTCTTAATTTCTTAATCATAGAATGGATAACAGAAAAACGATTATCGCAAGACGTAACTGCGTAACCATGATTAAATTTACCTAGTTCTGCCTAAGTCAAGACGTATTTACGATTGTACCAGCGAATAACAGGGTACTTACCAATATCCATATTTAGACTATACATCGGTAGGTACATTCGTTATTAAAGTATTTTATTCATTTGAGGATACACTCCCTTCCAGGAATAATCAATAATTAGTTTGTTGTCCTCATATCTTTTAAAAAAGAATACCTATCAAACCACCAAAATCATAAAGAAATTAAACGAAGAACAATACTCCAGAGAGAGTGCGACTTGCCTTTATTTTTAAGATAAATTTATTGCATTAAGTATAGCAAATTCGCGGCTTTTTGTCTCTTGTATGAACTTAGATTAAAGTCAGTGACCTCTGGCTTGTTATGCCATATTTGGTTATGTTTATATTGTATTTGAGCGTTAATGTCTAATAGGATTTTTTGCGAGATCCCGGTGAACTAGTGGGAACCGAATTGTACTTCCCGGTACGTTTTCGCGACATAAACGGTAATAGGGGAATATTTTCTGACGTCACTAATCTTATAAAACGGGAACAGATTTGGTTCTCGTCCTCTTGAGCATGGTAACTGGGGGTTATTAATGTCAAAAGTGCCAAACTGTCAAAAAATCAAATTTGACGGCATGTCTTTTTGTATTTGATTTGAGTTTTGGGTTAAAATTAATCATATTTCATATATTTTTAGCATCATTTTGTTGATCAAAATGAAAAAAGAATTAATTGAAATTGATTAAATAACATTCATCCTGAAGAGTACTCCTTTTATATCTGGTAATTCAGTCTGAGTGGTCGGTATTCGGATGAAAATATTGCTCATACAATTTTGGTTTTATTACACTTGATTCTCTAGTATCTCCGTTATGGGCGAATTAAAAAAAATCATCCAAAAATGGATGTACGGCTGGTAATATCACAAACATACTGACCAATACGTTTAAAATTGAATAAAGAAATAATTATTTTACTTAAATACTTTAATAATATATAAATAATACTATTCTTTTAACATAAAACTTATCAATCAAAACTACAAAACAAAATATTTGCCAAAAAACTAAACGTCATTATGATAATTTTTTAAGTATTTGACAGAAAGGCAGACAACATACGTCTCAAGACTTTTTCCTAAGAACAGACAAGGACAGAAATAGTCTCAATGTCCTTGCTTAATCATGCATCGGCGACGGTGGCGCTCCGACTTTGTCTCACTGTAACTAGATCGATGTCGCCAACTTTTTCTATCTATCGGACACTCTCTTTATTGTATCTTCTCTCTGCTCCTCAGGGGCCTTATTCTCGAACTGAGATGATGTGAGCCCGTTCCTATACGAGAACGCTAATTCACATCCAGAGAACACTACCTCCAAGAGAATGGTAACCCCCATGTTAATTTCGTTGACTATGTTTTGACCTTGAAGTACAACTAGCGCTTAAGATGTTGACTCGCAAACTAACTTGTTTATGGCGGCAGATTCAAAGTATAGTTAAAAATATTATCGTAGCTTATAAGGAGAGAGAAGAATAAAAATCTTCAGACATTGCTGAAGGAAATTTTTAGAAAATAACTTTCGAGATTATTCATTTTACTTTTCATGATAGTCATAAGAAATGTAAAATGAATGCTGAAAGTTTTTTTCAAAAAATCACTCCAAAAATTTCTGAATATTTTTATTCCTTCCTCAATAGTTCTGATCTATGAGGGGTAAATAAGAATATAAAAACTGTAAATATTTTGAGGCCGTTTTTTATTATTGCAAAATTATAACATAGAAAGAATAAATAAGCAAATCAAAAATCCACTGAATAACTTCTTAAATATGATTATTTGCAAGTAAACACATGATTATATTAATTTATGGAAGTAACTAGTGCATTGTCTAAATAACTCTTTGAAACAAACAATAATTAGAGCTAATTTTGATTAGCTGAAATCTGATTACTCATCACAAAAAATATATTCAAAGCATTGTATAAAATAGTAGCTCTTCTCCTTCTTCCTTCGTTTTTACTTCTTGAAATATCTTTCTTCGACTTACAGACATTCCTGTTAGCCTTTCCATATGTGCTCGGTGGCATTCTCGCCATTCTCCTATAATTAAGATCAAAATAACACCAGAATAATATGAACAACTAAATACGTACCAATAATCTTTCAATCTTAACAACAGACAAACAGTAAGTTTCCAGTGAATATGAAAAAATCGTTTAAAATCTAATATAGATAAACGTTAACACTCAACAAAGCTACGTAAATTAATTAAAATATTATAAAGGAAACACATCGTTACAAAAGAGAACTGAGGTTAGACGATGGAATTACCGGCGCCGGATGCAGCCATTTTAAATATGACATTTTCATTCAAATTCTGCAGTTCCCGCCACATTTTGGTGAGTGGTACTAGCGCCGAGAATGGTAACTTTGGCATCAAACGGTCAAAAATTTCCCATAAGAGTTGCCACCGCCTGCTCACATCATATGTCTTTCTCCTACACCGCTATAAAGCCGTATTCTCGACCGTAAGAGAAGAGAGTAGGGATTTATTCCTATGCGCAATGCTGGCAACGCTGCGACCGCACGACTGAGCCAATGAGAAACTAGGCGCCAGATTATCCATTCCAGATTGTTTTCAATTTTATTTCAGCCCTATTGTTTTATTCATACGTGGGTTGTATTGCTTGAGGGTTATAAAGAGAATAAAGTTTATTAACGGCATTACTATTTTAAAACGTGAAACAGGTAAATAATTACATCAGTGATGATTTATAATTAAACGTTTGATCTATACCTTCGTAATTTGACACCATTAGTGAATGAATTACCAAGCCTACATAATCTATTAGATGGAATATTTTGGCCGATAGTCAAAGTGATAAGTTGTGACAGTTGTACTACAACAGAAGATCGCGTACAGAGTGTTTGAAAATAAACCATTGGAAGCAATCTGCGAACTTTTGAGTGTTATGCAAGTGAACTCACCCCACAACGTTTTGCACAGGGTTAACGTTACAATAAAAATATTGTTTTCAATAAAATGGTGTTTTACTTTTCGATATAAATGCAACATTAAGTTATTATATGGCATGAGATTGAAATAATTTAATGTAGAATAATATTAAAAATATTATTTTTCATAAAAGGGTGTTTTATTTGTAGATATAAATGCAACATTCATTTATTAACGTTAATATTTGGTAAACTTCTGACAATTTACCGCTCTTAACCTAAACTGTCAAGTCAATTTTCGCGAATATTGAATTAGTTTCTCATAGGAATATCTGTTTCTCATAGGAATTACCAAGAGTGCTGGGTTCTCTCGATTTTCGTGGGAAGTGAATTCTCCCTAGATTCGAGAATACAGTATGCGCATTCCGTAAGAGAACTCCGCCCATTTTCTCATAGGAATTCTACTCCTGCGACTTCGAGAATAAGGCACCAGTGTTATATCTCCTGTTTAAATAGCTTCTTAACATTTACACAAACAAATCATGGTTCAGCGTTCAGCCTTCTGGTTGTCGACGTAGTGACGTCATGTTGTTGAAAATGTACGAACTTTACCAAGTTGAGTTCAAATTGTAGCATACTGTTGTATGTGTATCGTGTCCAGATGAAAATATGTTAACGGAGACCAAAGAATAAAAAACTTTTATTCTTCGACGGAGAAAACATACCTCCAAAGACAGTATGAATCTTCTTACAACTTTGCAGCATCCTTTGAATTGGTATTTTTATGTAATAATTAAGCAACATTACCCTTCAACCACAGCTATTTTTTCTTATGCTGTGCTTCAACACCTCCTTCATCTGAGGCCTGAGGCTTCAACGCGAACTATGCTGTTCATAGACTGAGACAAAAAGTGCAATATGCAGAAGTTCCTTTATTTTTTTGCCTTTGTGTTACAAGTTTATCTGGTAGCTAAGAGATCTATATTTATTTGTTTTATATCATATATTATACTAGCGAACCCGGCAGACGTTGTCCTGCCTAACCTAAAATGTATAAGTCGTTGTAAATATTGTGAAGAAAAGAAAAAAGAAAAAATGTAATGCTATAAATCTATATATACCTATATAAGAATGGATGGTATACAAGTTGAAGTACAGCAGCGCCATCTGTTGGCGAGTTGTAACAAAGTTAATAACACAAAAATATTCTATTTGCTCATATATCTAGGTATACAAATTTTTATGGCGATCGGTTGAACGGTATAAATTTGATTTGCAGCAACGCCATCTGGTTGCGAGTTGTAACAAAGTCAATAACACAAAAATATTCTTTATACTCAAATACTTACGTATACAAATTATCGGGATCATTTGAACGGTATAAAAGTTCATGTGCTGCAGCGTAATCTGATGGTGAGTTGTAACAACGATGATAACACAAAAATATGTGCTAAAGTAGATACTTATGTATACAAATTTAATCGCCATCGTTTGAACGGTATAAAAGTTGATGTGCAGCAGCGTCATCTGGTGGCGAGTCAAAAAAGTGTATAGCGTAAAAACCTTCTCCATAAAAAGGTACATATACGTGCCAACTTTCATAATGATATATCAAGCGGTGTCAAAGTCTATTAACTTCGAACAAACGGACAGACACCTACCACAACTTTAGACTTTTAGACAGTTTCTTCTATTATTTCTTTTTTCATTTGTGTTTCAGTTCATTTTTCATGCTTAATTTTTAAGAATAGCATGTACTTATTTTAGAAGTAAAAATAAATCTAGACGTAAAATTACAAGTTACTTACAAAAATAGCATTCACTCGACTGCAGAGGTTTGATATGGACAATAATAAATTTGTTTGGTAAACTGTGATAAAAGTTTATACAATTTAGGGGATCTATGTTGGAAAAGGTTCTAATTTGGGGTTTTTTTCAGGCAAGTTGGGGGATTTTTGGTTAGAATCCCTGACTTGGCAATTGGCAACCCTGCATGCGCACAGCCAAATAATATTCTGGGAATATTGGTCAACAGTCAACAGTAAAAAATGTTTGTGATTAATTTTTGCTAATAAAAACAATAATTGTTGTCAATTTTTCAAATTTGTATTTTGTTTCAGTTATCTTCCAATAAAAAAATGATTAATCTCTAACAGTTTCAGACTTCTCAAAACATTGCTGGCATTTTTAGACCAGTTACTATTTGTTTGTGTTTTTGGTGACGTTTAAGCGACGTGTACCTTGTGTGGTAGTCGGTAGTATTCACTTTCAGAGTTAAACATTTCATGAAAATCACCGCTAATTGCGCTAATGTACGTATGATCCTCAGCCTCCTGTTATAGAGATGAAGATACTTTCAGCAATTGTGGTCTTCCTGAACGCTGTTCACATCGAAGCTTTCTATCTACCTGGATTAGCTCCGGTTAATTTTTGTAAAAAGGAAGATGAATCCGACACGTGCAAGGTATGTAAAATATTTCTTCATAATCTAATATCTTTAATTCTACTCACTGATATATTTTTTTCTAAAATTATGCACCCATCTGAATATTCATACCTATCGTACCTAAAAGTTTTTTATAGGTATTCAATGTAGATTTACGCGATATGAGCAGAACAAGCTACCCAATTGTTATATTATGATACAAGTATTAATGTATTTTAGATTTAGAAGACGATTCCGCGGTTCTACCTATAATACGATTTGCGATCATTAATTTATTCCGAGACAATCAAAAATTGATCATATTCAATTTTGTTGTAGGTAGGACGAACCGTTTAGCCAAAAATAATAAGCATGTAGGTAGAACGTACATGTTCTTGTACAGGCTCCTTGAGTCATTGAAATGATGATCAAGGAGAATACTTCAGGCTAGATACAGAATTATTAGAGCCGTTTTCGCGCTATTATAATGTAGCTAGTGATAAAGTTATTGCAATGAAGCCATTGCGAACAGGACGATCATCTTGAGCGACAGGCGTATCGGCTCGCCATCATAAAGGAAATTGTTTGACCATGTTTTTAAATAAACAATATTTACGAACAAAATTTCGAGTTTGTTGGATTTTTTAAATAAATAATTTGTGCCTTACCGTAGAACAATTCTAAGTGGTGGTTAAACAACAGACTCAAACGAATTCAAAGGGGCGACTTGTAATCCGAAAATAGCCACTTTGTTGACATTGTGGAACAATTTTTAAAAATAAATAATCTGTATTGTACCGAAAGAAAATTTTGAATGGTGTCAAACATGGTCAAACCGTTTTATTTACAGTGTTGATTGGTAGTTATAAAATTTCGAGGAAAATTTCGAATTTTTATAATAAACGATTTTTGGTTTCGAATACCAATTCTTAAATCTCCAATAAATTTAGTTTATGCGATTATCAATTATAAAAAAATGAAGTACATTCGAAACGAATTTACTTTAAAGAATAAATCAAATATTTACTCGGTTGATAAGCTCTTCCTACATATTGTTTCATTAACTTTTAGTTCGCAATTTATTACCTATCCACATATATTAAATACACTTGAACAAGTAGTTTTATCATAAGAATAAATAAGCTTTGTTATAATTTGTAAATTTATTGCAACTGAGTTCGGAGACTTGGTAACTTTTTTCTACTACATTTGGTTTCAGATTTTTTTGTTTATTTTCAGTCCAATGTGAAGCTTTATGTGAACCGTCTAAACACTGAGGAATCTGAAATTCCATATGAATACAATCATTTTGATTTTTGTTTGTCAAGTGACGATACCAAATCCCCTGTTGAAAATTTAGGTCAAGTAGTATTTGGGGAACGTATCAGACCATCCCCATATAAAATTGACTTTATGAAAAATGTTTCTTGCGCCAAAGTTTGTAGCAAAACTTATAGTGGTGATAATGCAGATGATAATGTTAAACTTGCCAAAATCCGTAAAGGGATCAGCTTAAATTATCAACACCACTGGATCGTTGATAATATGCCTGTTACAACTTGCTATGATACAGATGAGAATAGGCAATATTGTACAACCGGATTTCAAATGGGTTGTTACTCTAGAAATGGCAGACAGAATTGCTTAAAGCCTGTTAGTAAATCTGATGCTTATTATATACATAATCATGTAGATTTAACTATCACATACCATTCTGGTGATAAAGAGGAATGGGGTAGCCAATTTAAAGACAATGGAGGAAGAATTATCTCGGTAAAAGTTGTGCCTCGCAGTATTGATTATAAAGGGTATGTTTTTGTTGTTGGTTATGTATATTAGTAGATATCAGAATTCAATTTTATCTTTCAATTTTTCTACAGAAATCCATGCTCCTCACAAAGCGCTGATTATTTGCAAGTACCAACGGAAAATTTACCAAAAGGAAAAAAATTTGGAATCGATTATACTTACTCAATAACTTTTATACAAAATAATAAGGTAATACTACAGATATAAGGGCATTAATGAATACTTGCCCATAGATGGAAGGATTTTCTGAAGGATCTGGTCAGCAAAATATTTAGTATAGCAAACGAGATTTGGTCGCTATAGGCTACACACGATTTCCATGCAAATCAATTCTTTTAATTTAACGCAGTATTTTCTACCTTTTAAAGATACCCAGTGAGACATCCTGGTCTGTAACTGAAAGACAATGGCTCTGAAGGACCTGATATCACGTACAAAGGAAATACTGGGTATCTGGGCGTGTAGATACTAACATACCTGTTCCCTGGTGGAAGTCTACAAAACCAATATTTCCGACCTGATTAATGGGTCTGACCCTCAAAAAGTATCTCCATGTATGGGCACCTATTGATTGTTGAAAAAATTAGATATTCTTGTTGTCAAAATTATATAGGAATTACATAATTTCCAGGTGAAGTGGTCATCCCGCTGGGACTACATACTCGAATCTATGCCTCATACAAACATTCAATGGTTCAGTATCTTGAATTCATTGGTTATCGTTCTGTTTTTATCAGGAATGGTTGCCATGATTCTTCTAAGAACTCTACATAAGGATATAGCCAGATATAATCAAATAGATAATGGAGAAGATGCTCAGGTGATATAGTTTATTTAATTAATTATCTGCAGATTCGGAAATGGGTTTTACAATGAGCTGGAAAGAGAGCCACTCAACCATTACGATATTCAACATACCGGTCGTTCAGGAAAATCTAGAGTCTACTTAGCCAACTGTGAAATTCACATAAAATATTTTCCCTTGCTGCTACGTGGCCTATGCATTTGACATTTCGTTATCTTTTAAAGTTAAAGTTATAGACTTTATTCTATTTTCCGGTCTGTTTTGACAAAAACAGGAACCAAAGCACGTGTTCATAAGATATAACTTTTTAAATAAATGTAGGTAATAAATAATTTCTCGCTTTCAATGAAACGTGGTAAGCCACAATTTGTTTTCTGATAAATTAAACTTACAGTACCTCTTTGTGAAATGCGTGGGCCTCGTTGCCTAACGGCACGGAGGGAAAAATATTCCACATGGATTTTACATTTCGATAAGTAGTAGATACTAGCTTTTCTGAGCGATATGTATATCGTACTGGTTGACTCGCCCGACTATCTGTCTTCCTAGCTCATTGTAAAGACACATTTAGCGAAAATCTATTTCAGAATTTGTATACCAAATATTTCAGTTCAATATCTTTTGATTGTAGGAAGAATTTGGTTGGAAGTTAGTTCATGGTGATGTATTCCGACCACCTAGAAAAGGTATGCTGTTGTCGGTCCTTCTTGGTTCTGGAACTCAAGTATTTTGTATGACCCTGGTTACTTTGGCATTTGCCTGCCTAGGATTCCTCAGTCCTGCAAATAGAGGAGCACTTATGACTTGTGCTATAGTACTATACGTCTTATTAGGATCACCAGGTGGATATGTTTCTGCTAGAGTGTACAAAAGTTTTGGTGGAGAAAAATGGAAATCTAATGTACTTTTGACAGCATTACTTGCACCAGGGTTAGTTTTCTAATTTAGACAGGTTTTCAGCAAAATTGAATCTACCCTCAACTAAAAAAAAAGAATATTAGACCGTTCTCGTTAATTATAATTATTACTCACATTTTTATGATATTTATATTTTTGAAAAGCATTTTATTTATTCAAAAAATATACCTACTTGATCGTTCACATCATATTAGATATAGCTTTGATTTAAATAAAGATCCAAATGTTGATTAAAAATTGGAAAAACCTGAATAAAGCCGGATATTCAACTAATAACTATTGAAATTAGATTTTTTTAACTTCACAATGTTCGGCAAATTTATGATAATAAATATTAATATAATATAATGAAATATTTGAAACAATTTTCAGAACTGTTTTTGGTCTATTCTTCGTTATGAATTTAGTGCTATGGGGAAAAGAAAGTTCGGCTGCGGTACCTTTCAGTACTCTGGTAGGATTGTTGGCTATGTGGTTGTTGGTTTCAGTACCTCTTACATTTATGGGTGCCTTCTTTGGCTTCAGAAAACGAGTAAGTACGACAGTATATTTGATATGTAATTATTGACAAATCTTTCTAATACATAGGGTAGTTCTCATAGCCTAATATTTAACATAGAAAAGTGATGAGAGTCTAAGTCGTAATAAAAGTTGGAATCAATCAACTTAATGAGGCAGGAGCGGTTTTGTTCTGAAATTAGAATCAAGACTTAAATTTTGAGTAAAAAGCAATTGATTATTTGTTATTCATAACACGAACTCTTGGTAAATATTTACCTTTTATTCCATTCTAAAATTATACATCACATTAAAATTGCTAGGATTATTAGAAAGCTTTTTATGGAACGAATGAAAATAAATCGAACGACAAACTTGGCTGGAAAAAAAAATAGTTTACTTGTTGATTAACATGCTGAAACGGTTTCTTCCTTTTCTGGCTAGTTTATATCCTTATGCGTTATTCTATTCATTAATTTATTCTTAGAACTTATATGCACGTCAAAATATTGAGCCTAGCGTCAAGTGCTACGATGTGCTACTGATGATCGGTCCCATCAGATCACATCGCTGCTGGCCATCTACTGCGAGGTAAAGGCAAAAAATATTTTGTTCTCTCGCATTCTGGCAAACCTCCATGTATCGCAGTGAGGTATCTTCGGCATGTGTGCGCACCATTGTGCCAAGTACTAAACTGCAACCACGAAGCATTTAATTTATTTATTAACAGATGTACCATTTA
This sequence comes from Crioceris asparagi, assembly GCA_958507055.1. NCBI lineage: Eukaryota > Metazoa > Arthropoda > Insecta > Coleoptera > Chrysomelidae > Crioceris > Crioceris asparagi. The sequence goes on from OY293827.1 coordinate 49,799,106, forward strand.
CAAATATATCTTAAATCTAAGCAGATTATACAACTGTTGCAATGACAAATCATAATACACAACCGTAAAATAAAATGACAGTAACAAAACTAAGGAAATACATCTTTGGTTAGGTTAGGTTAGTTAGGCAGAACTATTTTTGTGCATAGACATGGCTTGGACTTTTCAAATTCAAAATATATTTGTCTCTAACTTTTATTTTGAATGTGACAGATAAAAGTTGAAATAAGATAAATATACTTAGCTGTCTGCTAGTCATGAATGTTAAATATATATTATTGGTTATAGGCATTGGAACATCCTGTGAGGACTAATCAAATACCAAGACTAATTCCAGAGCAATCTGTTTATACACAACCAATACCAGGTATCATAATGGGAGGCGTGCTACCTTTTGGTTGTATATTCATTCAATTATTCTTTATTTTAAACTCAATATGGTCATCACAGATGTATTATATGTTCGGTTTCTTATTATTAGTATTTATCATTCTTGTCATAACTTGTGCCGAAACAACAATACTCTTATGCTATTTCCATCTATGCGCTGAAGATTATCACTGGTGGTGGAGGTCCTACCTTACATCGGGCTTCACGGCGGTTTACTTGTTTTTGTACTGTTGTCATTATTTCTTTACAAAATTACAAATTGAGGATGCAGCATCAGCATTTCTATACTTTGGTTACACACTTATTATGGTATTTTTATTCAATTTATTAACTGGAACGATAGGATTCTTTGCTTGCTTCTGGTTCATAAGACAGATTTATAGTGTTGTCAAAGTAGATTGAAAATTTTACCCAAAACATCAGGAACATGTTTTTTGGTTGTCACTGTTTTTATTGTTATATTTTCTATGCCTTAGTTTCATTTTGAGTATGATATTTAGTCAGTTAAATCGGTTCTTTCACAATATTTTGTTTATATTCATCAGTTTTTATTCTTTATCAAATATAAAAAATAAAAATTTAAATTGTGTGAATGACAGCAAATTATGTATTGAATATTATTCATATTTAAATCAGAACATTGCATTCTCTTCTTTATTTTATTAAGACCGCGATTGCTTAATAATTATTTAATGGTGAATAAATAAATAAAGGAAAATGGAAATAAAATATCCATTATCTTTACATCTTGATTTTTAATGACTGACAATTTGTTATTGAAATGGCCAGAGAAATTGACGTCAAGAACGAGCTTTAATTATCTGGTCAACAATTTCTACACTTAAAAATGATATGTAAATTAATTGAAGGCATAGCACCAAAAAGTATTCCTATGTTATTGTATATATTATTATATTAAAACAAATATATCAGTATCTTTCTATTTTTGAATTATATTTAGAAGAACCTTTAATAGTTATTACTTTGAAAAAAAAATAAGTCTTAATTATTTGTATTTGAATGTTATATAGAGCACAAATTTTATATTTGTATTGAAGTGAAATGTTGAGTTATCAGATATTTGGGTTGATAACTCAAATGCATGTGTGAAAACTTAAAAATAGATTAATAAACTCATTGTGATATCCAATTGTTTGATTGCAGTCTCTATGATACCAGTCGTTACTCGCGACTTCCGCGTTACCTGCCTGTCGCAATCAGTTTAGCCGTTACGAAAAATCGCCGGAACAGACAGACAAAAATTATAAAAATTGTTTTTTATTGGTGACCTCTATAACCCAAGAATGAACGTCTATGGGTGTGTGTAAGTACCATATGGGCTCTTACATTATTCGAGATATCCCAACCAAACTTTGCACGCGTGTTTATCATACTTTATTAAAAGTACTGTCAAACTATCAATGCCGTGGGACTCTATGTGGTGGGTTCCGTACCTGAAAGTCTATAGTATATTTCTGAAATCTATGGCTGGATTTTGATTATCTTTTTACAATGTATGTATGTAGAGTGTTAGAATGATCTGGTAATAGCTGTAAGTGTGACTAGGCATCCTAGGTTGAGAGTTCCATACCTGTAAGTTCCAAAGAAGTATATCTGAGCTCTATGGCTGACTTTTCGTGGATTTTTCGCTATATTTGTATGCAGTATATCAGTGGATTGTTGTGAGAGGATGTCAGTGCGACTTTGATTTAAAGGTGGAGGGTTTCTACCGGATTATCCCTAATACATATGTAGGAGAAATTCTCATGCTGTGCTCTCTTGGTGCATGTATGTGGATGCATCTGGGTTGATTTTCGGACTGGTTCTACGTGTGAGTAGAGGTAGAAGGTTTCGATACTCAAGACTTTTGATGACTATGTTTTCGTACCACAATTTACCAGTGTTTGCTGGGTAAAACAGCTTGTATGTAATAAAATACTAAGTAAGCTATTAAATTGGCATAACACTAAGAGTGATAATGAAGGAAATTCCGTCGCTCTTAGTGTTATGCCAATTTAATATTTTAATCCTCACTTGCCATGTAAGTTCAATATTTTAGTTTGTGATTCACTACAAACTAATATGTATTTTTAGGTAAATTTCTTATAGAAATATACCTATTGCGATCGTTCACACTTTTGAATTTCGAAAAAAATTCAACGGCATGTTGTTATATGTCTATAAGTTAGTCCAAAAAACATTTGGTTCAAAAGTTATATATATATATATATATATATATATATATATATATATATATATATATATATATATATATATATATATATATATATATATATATATGGGATATTACGAAATTTGTTAACACGATAGAGGTCGCAGTTTTGAAGGTATCAAGTTCAAATTTGCTACAAAAATCAATCTCTCAAATATCTCGGTCGAGTTCGTTATTGGGCAATACCGGGTAAGTAGTTACAAAATGGCGACCATTCAAACATTTAAAAAAATTATCAAAAAAGAGCAGTAGTGTAAATATTATTAAAAATAATTTTAGGTTATAGATATAATCAGTACCTACAACTTTTGTTCGAAGCAATTTTCCATAAAATACACAGGTAAAAAAATAAAAATTAATAAAGAAAAATAACAAATATTGATAAAACATGAACACTCAATATAAATTTGATGTAATTGTACATTTTCTGGAGATCTTAATATAGACCCTGATTAAAAAAATATATAGTATATTTATTGAAAAGAAATAGACGAAAAAAAAATTTGCCTTGAAGTGGACTCGAACCCTGTCTGCTTTATATTCAACAGCCAAAACAAAAACCTCTAACCGCAAGGCTATGACAATTTTATTTAATAACATGTAGGTATACCAATGAAAAGGTTGTTAAAATTTCAATTCAATGAATTTTGAAAAATTTACCTTTCCGCTGACTACAGGCCATCGGGATTTTTTTATTCTGTCTTGATAATGAAAATAAAAAAATTCGAAAGCTTGGACAGCAAAAAGAGTGTTCTTTTTAAGCCCCTTCCAAACTTCGGCAGAAATCCCCAATCCAAGTTGATTCACAATATATATATATATATATATATATATATATATATATATATATATATATATATATATATATATATAATACAGTAATTCAAAGAGAATTTGGGAATTCTGTCGAGTTGATTTGGGGCTTAAATAAGTAGACTCTTTTTGCTACCCAACATCGTTTATTTTCGTGTCCATTTTAAGTTTAAAGTTTTTTAATTTAATTTTAATCTGTTTGTGTAGTTAGTTATGTAAATGTAATTATGTGCGATACTCCTTTCCGTGTTAGTCTGTGCTTGTTAAAAATTATTATCCTCAACTGCACTCCTTGAAAAAGGTAATAAATTTTACCGAAAGCTTGGGTAGCAATAAGAGTCTACTTATTTAAGCCCCAAATCAACTCGGCAGAAAATCCCAAATGCTCTTTGAATTACTGTATTATATAACTAGTACTGCCGTACTTCCATTTTCTATATATATATATATATATATATATATATATATATATATATATATAATATCAAAATGAGACAATGCTATTCACCTTTATGCTTTTATTTCGTCGGATACAGCCATCCACTAGAAGCGGATCATGTGATTTCACGCTTGTTTGCTTTCGTCAGCGCCACATACAGCGGATAATTGTCTCATTTTGATATAATTATATCTATCTCAGTAATACTGAATTCTTATAGTTCTCTTTATATTTGATAGATATATACAGGGTGATTCACGGTTGATGGTACCTTAGACGTTTAAGGGAAACGATTCGTAGGATCCTTCTGAAAATTGTATTATGTAGATTATACCTAGATATCTATCGACTGAAAATATTTTCAGTCTTGCGACGTTGCCACTTATATCAAAAACTATTAACAACTTTGATTTTTCAAATGAGACACCCTACATATTATTAATTTATTAGATCCTCTATCGACTTCTGGTTATTATTTCATAAGATACCATACCTATCTCTAACAGTTTCCAGTGAATTAATTAATTTTCTTTTGTTTTGTTCAAAAGAGCTGCAATCAATAGTACATTACTCTGGATTTTAGAATTGTGAAACGATGAAATTCCAGTAATAGCTTTAGAAAGACTTCTTTCTTAGTTATTATTGAAGATTTTTTTTATGTTATACAGGGTCGCTCAAAATTCTTGATCTTTCCATCAGATCTATAAAGACCCAAAAATGCTTCTTTTAAATAGAACACCCTATAAGTTATTATTTTTTCTGATAATAAATCAATATACCTTTGAAATGATATATCATGTTCCTATACCAGTTTTTCAAAATAGAAGCAACTATCTAATAAAGTGAATTATTTCTAGCATTTTTATACTAGGTATTTGCTGGTTACCATGGTGATGAAAAGTTTGACAAGTAATTGTCGTAAGGAAGGATAAGTGTTTGTTTAGTTGATCATTCTTCATAGATAATGTGATCAAATTATTGCAAAAACATCCGGAAAATTTAATGCAAGACACCCACAAAGTACAAAAAATACAAGTATAAACCTATTCACATAACAAAGAAGTAATATTTTGATTCCTAGAAGCTAATTCAAAATGTTGATTTACGAAACAGTTTAGTTACTCATCTTTGGGATGATAAGTAGACTGCAGAGATGATTCGTTTACCCTGCTCTGTAAATTCATTTAGAAATAATAATAAACTTTCATAGGTATCATACTCAGTCTTGGCAAAACAATAATGAGTACCTAATCAGAGCCTGACCTCAATTTCAAGATAAAATTAGCAATAACTATGCATTGACTGATATTGAGAAAATGAATCCAGTTCAATGATATACATATGTATTTTGTGATCTTTTGTTTGATTATTTACGCAAAAGACTTTATAAAAACAGTATAATATCTAATTAATAATCAATAACCAAGTGATAAGGACAGAGGTTTTAATAATAATAATTGGTGAAGAAACATAAATAATTAAACATTTATAATAGATTCTCAAAATGACAACCGTTTCTTTCCAAAAATCTAAGAATACGTTTCTCCACCTATAAAATAGCTTTTGTTATTTCACGATAGATTATCTCATCAATGCATTTAATAACGCGTTGACGCAGTTCATCTTTACTTTGTACCAACTGGTGTTGAATACACTTTTTTCTTCAAATCTCTGCGTTTCAGATAATTTTGAAGAATACCTCAAATAATGTTTTTTAAATAATAATTGTGTTTTATCACCATGGTAACCAACAAATACCTACCATAAAAATGCTAGAAATAATTCACCTTAACAGATAGTTGCTTATATTTTGAAAACCTGACCATTTAGTTATAGGAACATGATATATCCGTAGGAGAATTAACTCTGTTAAATTTTTGTACAAGTTAACTAACAATTTAATTGATTGCTCTGAGTTACTGTCACAGATTAACTTTTTAGTACCCTGTGGAACTCGGCAAACAATACCATTTGCTATATCTCGAGCAAATACTATTATTTTAGATAAGTCTCCAGTACATACCATGTGCAGAAATTTTAACTTAATTTCAGGAAGTTGTGACATTAACTTTTCCCACTTTAGCACTCTTGTGAATGCTACTCTTGATGTACATAATATTCTAAATGTAGTTTACTTTTATTTTTAGTTTAAGAAATACCTTCATCTTTCTATTTATTTGAATGTCCTCGAGGTCTTGTTACTATTGGGCAATAAACATTATTATTATTATTATTATATATCATTTCAGAGGTATTTCGATTCTCTCTCTGATAAAATAATAAAATATAGGGTGTTCCATTTGAAAAAACGCATTTTCGGGTCTTTATAGATCTGATGGAAAGATCAAGAATTTTGAGCGACCCTGTATAACATAAAAAGAAAATCTTCAATAATAACTAAGAACGAAGTATTTCTAAAGCTATTACTGGAATTTGATCGTTTCACAATTCTAAGATTCAGAGTAATGGGCTATTGATTGGAGCTCTGTTTTGAATAAAACAAAATTAATTAATTCACTGGAAACTGTTCGAGATAGGATGGGTACCTTATGAAAGAATACTCAGAAGGCGATAGAGAATCTAATAAATTGATAATATATAGGGTGTCTCATTTGAAAAATCAAACTTGTTAATACTTTTTGATATAAGTGGCAACGTCGCAAGGCTGAAAATATTTTCAGTCGATAGATCTCTAGGTATAATCTACATACTACAATTTTCAGAAGGATCCTACGAATAGTTTTCCTTAAACGTCTAAGGTACCATCGACCATGACTCACCCTGTATATATATATATATATATATATATATAGGATATCACGAAATTTGTTAACGCGATAGAGGTCACAGTTTTGGAGGTATGAAGTTCAAATTTGCTACAAAAATCAATCTCTTGAATATCTCGGCCGAGTTCGTTATTGGGCAATATCGAGTATGTAGTTTCAAAATGGCGTCCGTTCAAAAATCTAAAAAAATATCAAAAAGTAGTGTAAATATCATCAAAAATAATTTTGGATTATAGATATAATCAGTACCTATAACTTTTGTTCGAAATAATTTTTCATAAAATGCACAGAAAAAAAATAAATTTAATTAAGAAAAAATCAGAAATTTTGGTAAAACATGAAAACTCAATATAAATTTGATGAAATTGTCCATTTTCAGAAGATCTTGATATAAACCCTGATTAAAAAATTAATAGTATATTTATTGATAAGAAAAAGGCGAAAAAAAGTCAGCCTTGAAGCGGAACGTGAGCCCTATCTGCTTTATATTCAACAACAACCTCTAACCTCAAGGCTATGTATGACCCATACGGATAAAAATAGGTAATTTGCATGTAATAACATAATCTCAAAGAGCGCAATGTATATCATTATCAGGAGAGTTCGAAAAAAAAGTGTAGAAGTGAGAATAACATTTTTAAATACGATCCTCACGTAGGCTTACACTTACTTGTGGAATGTAATTCCGGAGGTTTCCTATTTATCTGCAGCAGTATCGTAAGGCACAAAAACCCATATTTATTTGAAAGAAATAATTAATACAGAATGACAATGAAGTTGATAAATCCAAGTAGCATACAAAAACACTATTAACACCAATCACTTGTCAGGTTCAACAGGCCTATCAAATATGGTGGAAACGATGCCACTTTTGAGACGTAACTGTCTCTCCCTCTGATACTAACTAACTCATTGCTCAGGAGTAAGTAAAAGAAATAATCAGTTTGCTGCAAATAGAGTCAACATTTAAATCTTTTTACTGGCTAAATTCTTCTGATTTGTAAAAAGCCATAGCACCAATTCAACACATCGCCCTTATTTGGCCAAGGATTAAAAAAACAATGGTCCCTTAAAATTGATTTATTTATAAGATAATATATAAACACCATACATTATTTTGTATAACCAAACTATTGCGCCTAAGAACTATGAAAAAAAAATCAGCATTATAGCAAAAGGAAACAAAATTTTATCAAAGTTAATAATATATAAATAAATATTTCCAGTTAGTATGTTTAATGAATGGAATATAAATTTATTCGAATTTTCAATGAAACTACAAGAAAAGAAAACAAATATTAGAAGGACTGATGGGGAATGTTCTCATGCAGATATCTGTTGGAATCTTTCTAGCCAAATTGGAAGGAGAATCCACCTGGAAAGCCGCCAAATGATGATTCTTGATTGTAACCTTGACTGAAGAAGGTCTGAAAAACTTGCGATGGATCGATATCTATAAAAATATTCCAAATAAGTGCTTCAAATAATTCAACTAATAAGATCGTATATCCAGAGAATATATAAGTTACATGCCTGACATGCCGGCACCATCGTAATCATCCAAGTCTTGCCCGCTATCATATCGTGCTTTTTTCTTCGGGTCCGATAATATGCCATACGCTTCACCTAGCTCTTTAAACTTCTTTTCCTGTTCTTTCTGCTCACTTTCAGATGCTCCAGCATGCCTATCGGGATGGTGTATGAGAGCTCTCTTTTTGTAAGCCTTCTTGATTTCGTCATCACCTGCACCTCTTTCTACACCTAAAATTTTGTAGTAATCTTTACGCTTAGATCGTTTCAGGGCGATCTTGGCATCCTGTAAGAGTTTTTTATTCTCTCGACTTTTGTCCATCTTACAAGCTTTCTCATAATCCTTGACAGCATCTTCGTATTCACCTAAATCCATGCAGCATTTTGCTCGTCTGAGTAGCGCTTTAAGGTATGTGTCATCCAAATTAAGGGCAGCTGTACAATCATTTATAGCTTCACGTGTTTTAGTCAGTCTGGAATAAGCCGTAGCTCGATTGAAATAAAGCTTAGCATTCGTTTTTTTATTGAGTGGATCGATTTGCAAAGCCTCTGTGTAAAGTTTTACTGCGTCTTGGAATCTGAAAATTAGAAAACCGTACTTAATTTAAATTTCGATGGGAATTGCTGTAAATTAAAGTAAGAGAAATATTTACTTGCATAGCTTGTAAGCCTCATTACCGTCTTCTTTCATTTTTTTCAATAATTTAGCTCGTTTGTAAATATTCATGGCTTTTTTGTGGTCCGGTGCAAGTCTCAGTACTTGCTGAAAATGTTGGAAGGCGTTATCAATATTATCCTCGTAAAAGAGACAAACGCCTCGAACATAGATTGCCTCAGCGTTCCCTTTATTGGTATGTAAGATACTATTAGCGATTTCTTGTGCTTCCTGAAAGTAAACATTTCATTTGACACTATTTTTACATATTGAGCAATGAATTTTATTTAGAAAACGGAAATAAATGGCGCATCGTAAATCGTAAACTTGAAAAAGTAATACCTGATAGCGACCAAGGAACGCTAAGCACTCGGCCTTTGTCAACTTGTAGCGATGACAAGTGGGCGCTTCATCCAAACAGCGATCCATGCAAAAGACAACTTTACGATAATCATGTTTTTCATAAGCCTTAGTAGCTTCAGCTTCGTATTGCTTAATTTTCTCAAGAGATTTAATTTCATTGGTCACACCTACAAGATTAGTAGGAAGAATATTGGATGTTATCAGAAAAAGATGTACCAACATATTTCAATTACAAAAGAATATTGACTATTTAGTGTGGCGTCCATAGACATTGTATTTCTATCAGCAAATTATAATTAAATTCACTTATTCGATTTCGGTAACATGAACTCCTAATAAAGTATATTAATTATTTGTATATTTTTGAATTTTATTCTCACCCTTACTGTCATTCTGCATATCCTGAACCTTCTTAATTGCATATTCCGCAGTCATAATATCTCCAAGTGCGATACCACATTTAGCCATTCGCATATAACCTTTTACGAAATTTGGGTCAAGGTGTACACTTCTCCTGGCATCCTCCATAGCTTCCTCGAATCTTTGAAGCATAATAAAACAAGCAGCTCGATTTCCATAATAAGCTGCGGTATCTGGACAAATGTTGATGGCTTCAGTGTAATAGGGTAGAGCTGATCGGTACTGCTTGATTTTATAAAGTTGATTTCCATTTTCTTTCTTTAGTTCGGCAAGTCTATAGGAAATAATACATTTGAGTATTCATACTTATAACTGTACGTGAAATGCAAAGTTTATTTTATAAAGCTTAGTGAAGCTGCCCCTTTCAAATACAAAAGTCAAGCTCAGTTTTAATTCACCACCCTTAGTTATCGAGATGTGATAGTTGCCATGAATGTTGTTATAGGGAACAAAAATAGTTTTTTTCGGAAAATGACAATATGTCCTTGTTTGCCCATGTATTAGTTTTGATTTACCACCCTTAGTTATGGAGATGTCATAGGGCACAAAAATCGTTTTTTATCCTGGTTTTACCATGTTTTCTCAACCTTCAAATATGCAAAAATTATGTTGCAAACATAAACTATTTACTCAATGGGGTAATGCAGTACATTCCACCAACCGAAAAAGAATGAAACGACCAGGAGAAGGGACACTATGTAGCCCACTGTCGAAGAATAACAAATGTTTGGGAAACTAACGAATACACCAATCTGTTTAATAATGAAAAAAAAAACAACTAGTAGGTTCACGTGGGCGGTTTCTTTTTGATCTTGGCTGAAGCGGCTGTTATAGATGTGGGAACTCTTTTGATAAATGCCGCTTGCGCCACGATGGGTGCCGAATCCTTGATGTTGATAGTTGTCACAGTATAGATATATAGATAGTATATTTATACTGTGATAGTTGTTGATATTTTATTAGCTAATTGGTCCAAGAATTATTAGAAATACTTCAGTGTTTTGTCAAATTTTAGAAACTACCTTTGGTTTTCCTATATTCTGATAGTTTTTACAGATATTCTTGTATTTGGTTTTTGTTTTCCGCTATTTATTCAGAAAAAAAATATAAAACCCAATGCACAGCATAAGAAAACATATGCTGTTCCGAATGTTTCATCTGTACAATCATCCTTTCATAAAATTATCGGTATGTTGTTTGAGTTAAATATTTATTATTGAATTCCATGTCCATGAAAACAAGAAAAAGAAGTAGGTCAAACGATGGGTTTTTATAAGTAATTCAAATTTCACGTTAGGTATTCAAATTCTTTATAAATTCAATTGTTAATAAAAAAGTTAAAGGGTGAGCAAACATGGTTAAAACTAGGGAATATTTTCTGAAAAAAGATTTTTGTTCCCAATGATGTCCATTACGTTTCCATAACTGAGGGTGGTAAATCTAAACTAATTTATCGGCAAACAAAATCATATTGCCATATTCCGAAAAAACTATTTTTGTTTCTATAGCACAAATGGTATCTATGATATCTTCATAACTTAAGGGTTGTAAATAAAAACTACTACTACTACTTATGAGCTAACGAAGAGATACTGTCATTTTCCGAAAAAACGAGTTTCGTTCAATTTAAAATTCATGGTATCTATGACATCTCAACAACTAAAGGTGGCACATCAAAAATAATCTATGTACAACGAGGACATATTGTCATTTTCCGAAAAAAACATTTTTTATTCCCTGTAACATTCACGGTACCTATGATAACCCATAATTAAGGGTGGTAAAACTATTGTAAGGGCAAAGAAGGACACATTGTCATTTAATGGAAAATATGTTTATCTTTAGCTGGAATCTTTAGTTCGAAGCAAGCAATATAAATCATGAACTTTTGCAATCATATTCATAATAAATTCGTTGAAATAATGGTGAATCAAAACAGATAATGACATTTGTGTTCTCAAGAAAATTGAAAATACCTAACATACACAAGAACTATAAAATAAAAGAAAAATGATGATAATTGTATTCCTTACTCTTCAGGACTTTTAGGTATAATATCTTCATTTTCGTCAAGATCCATGATCACATCATCTACCACATCGGCCATATTTACATCTACTAGGTATGTTTTCTCTTTCTCTGCATCTACTCCAGAAACCAAAACAAAAATCACTAAATCTATTGACTGATAGTCTCTGACGTCTGACCGTCTGACACTATCTAATATATACCAGAGAGCATAATATATACTTGGAGTTAGTGCTCTCTGATCTACAAAAAATAGATAACATTTATTAGTATTCTGTGGAGATAACCCAGACCTAGGAACAGGTTATATATAGGGTCCTGCTTAGACTAGTTAAGTTCCTAAAAAAAGGGGTCTTGATATAGGATATTTATGGCGAAGACCTTAGAGCATGCGACTTTTTTCTACTCTGGCGAGGACTCACACTTACAAGCACCAGAGATCCGTGTTCTCTGCACAGAGCACTACCACTACCTATATTCCATTTCCTAAAGTTTTCTTCACTCCAAAAATGTTCTGTATGACAACCCCCAATACTTAGGACGAGAAAAAAAAAGAGACGTGGTCGTCCCGACGTTTCTGACTTGCGTCCTATAAAATCTTTTGAAAAATGTCCTTAAGGATAGCAGGAATTGCTTACAGTTTTTTATACATGTTATAGTAAATAATATGAATGAAGACCAACTGTTTTAAAATCCAGGTGAATATTTTATTCTTGATAAATTTCAATTTTATTTAGAAGGATCAATAAGAATATTAATTTTATTGGTGATATCAGGCATAGAAAGGATAATAATAAAAAAGAATATTTTATTACATAATAAAATATTCAGCATAAAAAAACGTTTTTTATAAAAAAATCTTAATAATACGAGAGAAAGTGCGTGAATGTAATGTTTGGTTTTCGAGATCATCTAAGAAATCAATATCATAATAATCCAAATATGTAGTCTGAATGTTCATATAGCACCTATATCCCAATTTATTTTGATTAGATTGCATAAAATCTATCGTATTCGAGAATATGAAAAAAGACTTCGAAATTTGTCTTATATGATGATATACATAGATGGGTTATCACAATTCACTCTGACATTATTCATGATTTCATGCTATACTTTTAATTTCTTGTTTAGTTTATAGAGACTGAAAGTGGAATAATTTGAATTCCTATCTTGATTTTTTAATAATCCTTGCAGGTGATTATTCTGCTAATGCTCTCTCAGATACCATGGCCAGGTCCATCAGTTTTCAAAATAGCTTGCAGAAGAGAGGGAGCACGTATTGTAAGGCGTACGGTTCGTGCCAAATGGACACCTATACTGGAACGGTTTGGCGTATCTCTGCCACTGGAATGTCCTTTCCATCCAGGAAGAGATGTTTTTGCCCCCCAACAAGCGGCCAAAAAGAAACGCAGTCCATCACAATGGACATGTGGCCTTTGTGGAAAATCATTTTTCGGGGAAAAGCATCTAGATAAACATTTCGATAATAGACACAAAGGTTACATAAATATGGTATGTGAATGTATATTATGAAATACCTTTTCAATCAAATATACCAGGGTATTTTCTGTAGGCTGAGGATGCTGTCTGCTTAGCTGATTATTGCGATATAATGCGGTGTGATGTATTGATCTCGCAAAACATGAATAATATCAATCAAGAAGAGCATGAGAACACTGACATAGAAATATGGCGAGAAGGATCATCTTATTCAAAAGCACTAGTTACTTCAGGCCCCAGGCATGTTGCAAAGTATAGGTACAAAAATGGAAACTACCCGACACCACAATCTAGAAGAACAGAAGTTGCGATGAAAAAACGTTGCCAGAAAAGTGAAGCACCTGAAATGGTCAACACAAATGGTATGACTAAGAAGCTTGTCATTGCAAACGGAGCGTGATTATTACCATGTTGTAACTTATAAATTAAATTATAGATGATCGTGGAAGTGGCAGCAAAGATGATAAATCCCAAAATACCTCAAATAACATATGTCAAAACGACTTGGTTGATTCTGCTCTACCTGCTCCAGATAACCGACAGGAACGAATCAATGAAATGCAAAAACTTAAAGCCGATTGTAAACCAGAAGAATTACAAAAAATCAAAACCAAATGCGAAATTCTTGTAAGAGATTGTATTGCAAGTCTTTTGATACAGTTATCAGTCAAAGATTTCAAAGAAGTCGAAGGTATTCTCTATTTATGATTGCTATATTCAATTAATAAATAACAGTTAATTGATTATAATTTGTATGTAGATGAGATGAATAGAGCTGTTTGCTGGTATCTAACTTGTGATAGATACTGGGAAGATTCTCAATCGGATATTAGAAGTTTTCCTTGGGGTCTTCTTTGTATGATCGTCATGGTTTTGTCCTTGGGGGTGTGCCTATGTTATTATATCATATGGGTAATTTTTGAGTAAGTAGATATTTTTTTATATAAATCGTATGTTTTACCAGAAATCAATCTTTTTTGTTTATACACTGCTACAATCCTGGCAAAATAAAAGCGAGAACATTATTAATAAGTATACAGGATGAGCTTAAAAAACGTCGAATTAGGAATGCCCTTTTGCTTGAATAATACTCATTATTGCAACGAACTTGGGATATAGTGTCGACGCCATTATCGAGGTAGGCGAGTGCGATTCGTCAGAGGGGCGGAGTATCTTGGCGAGTACGGACGTTAGTGAGGCCCGGGTGGTATGAATGTAAGGCATACTGCTATTGATCACCGATACATTCCAAGGTCAAGATTATATCCCGAAACATCTAGTGAGTTCGCGCTATTGGTGGAATGTTCGTGGCATTGGATGTGCCTTCGGTGAAATATTCGCGATGGAGAGGCTTGCTATATATTGGAGAGGATTTGCTGCGGGGTCAGTTAGTCCGGAGTCAGTCAGTATAGTGCAGTCGAGTGAGTCAGTACGGTGAATAAGGTGGAGACCGGTAATGAGGTGAAGACCGGCGGTACGGTGGATACTAGAGTAAGGTGGATACCAGCAGTATGGTGCAGTCCGTCGGGTTCGGCAGTACGGTGCATAGTAGTCGATAGTGTAATTTAAGATATATAAATAATCTGTGACATTTTAGTGTGAAATGAATAAACGTAAAAAATAAATAAATCCCACTTATTATTATATGCCCGTTATAGTATCAAATCAGACATAGCAATTTTATATTATGTAATATAAAAAAAACGATATTGCTGAGGTGTATCTTTGCCATAAATTATTTTGAAAACTCTTGTGATGTTGTCAGATTATTGATAGTTATCAAAAAAACGTATTTCATATTTTCCGTATAATTCGAAATTAAAATATACTAGGGGTTTCAGTAAAACATTGTTACATGAAATAATTTTGATAGGCTCTGTATAAATTAAAATTATTTTATGAATGTTAACTGAATTTATTCCAACCTTTTTGAAATAACTGTTAAAATATTAACCTGTAAAGAGTGCATCGTCATTTAAAAAAAATCATTATTTCATCCAGGGGCGTAGCTACCGCCGTATCTGCCGTATCAATAATACGGGGGCCCCGGGCCACGTAAGCAAAAATTAATAAAAGCTTACCAATTTTTTTTTTATTTCACAAATGACAAAATTCAAAAAAGCAATTTCTTTTTTTCCGCGTAAAGCGTGCATTTAAAAGATGGTAACACCCTACATTACAACAAAGATTTAATAAATCAGTTTGCCGAAAATGACAACAACAGTGTAGGTATATTTAATTTGAATTGTTTGTAAAAATTTGGAAGAAAGAGACAGATTATTGTGATGAATAAATATTTCTTTTAATTTTATGCATTTTTGCCATGACCTAGATATACAGAAAATAAGAGAACTGATGTTTATAAATTGTTTAAATAAAACAAAAAGATAACACCTGCCTGGAAAGTTCAACTTTCGAGAACTGATTATCGTGGCGAAAGTACTCGGTATCTACAGTCACTACAACGCAGTGATCAAAGAAATAACGACTCTATGAAATATTACTTCCGAGGTTCGTAGGTAATGCAAAAAATGATGTATTCTACAGGTGAGCAAAGAGGCAAAACTGAAAATCATGAAACAACATTCGCTTCTAGTTATAGGTCATATTAGCTCTCGAACGCATGTGGTTGTCGCAGGAGGAGATGCTTGCAAAAACAAACAGAGCTTATTTATGGTTTGGGACAGCGCCAGTCGATAGAGATTCACCCATAGGCCTTATTCAGCATACCTAATCCT
Source organism: Crioceris asparagi (assembly GCA_958507055.1). Taxonomy (NCBI): domain Eukaryota; kingdom Metazoa; phylum Arthropoda; class Insecta; order Coleoptera; family Chrysomelidae; genus Crioceris; species Crioceris asparagi. The sequence goes on from OY293827.1 coordinate 49,815,004, forward strand.
AATCATTAACTAGTGAAATGGGTACAGTTTCTAGTTGAATCAAAAACTCTGAAGGAAAAATAGAAATATAAGCATTATTTTCAAGAGTACATGTTATTTCATTGTTTCTTGAGCATTTATTGTGCATAATAAACCCTAAAATAAAAAATTGGATTGTATTCTCTGGGTAAATTATCAACTAATGGATTGTATTTTTTGAATGACGTGAAGATTGACATCGAATTTTCAAATCTCCCAAGCAGCCTCGCTGAGAATGATTTGAAAATCAATTTTAATTGTAGTTAATGCTAATTCTAAAACTATCTCCGGGTGTACATACAAAGTATGAATCAATTATATCTATCAACTTAGTAAATTTATTGGAACCACTATCAAATAGAAAACAAGATAGGTACTAATTGAATTACATCGTACAAATATTGTCTGTAATATTTCACAACTGGAAGATCGCTGGATCAAAAGTTAATTTGATAATTTTATTTCAGAAGATTATTTTCAATGAAATGTTATTTCTTTAATATATTCTTTAACAACTCATACACATAGGTATGCCACACATTGCATAAATGTTTTTTATAAATATAGATTATTGATTATTATAATTTTTTGTTTTGACCAAAATTTAATTATGAGCATCATGGAGACAACTATATCTACTGTTTGTTTCACGAATGATGGCTTCTGCCCTGCCTTGAAAACACAAGAAACGGATCACTTCAGCCGAGGGGAGTAAATCAGTTTCTTGACGATTTCGAGATAAGATATGGTATTTCAATTTTTTTATACGCTTTAAGGAAATTCATAAAATTAGGAAGAAGAAATATCAATTGATTAAATAAGCTATAATATGAAAGATTTCTTATTAACAGAATGCAGAAACATAAAATAGAAATTTATTGCTTGAGAGATAAAATATAAATTTATTCTGCTGAGTCCTTTGAAATGTCATTTTGACTTTGTGACGCTTATGAAATAAAGATTGCGTATTGCATTCGGACATACGAGCAGTTCCCTATCATGGCATTGAAGGAGATAAGCTTATAATACTGATGTAGCTTACATCGATAAACCTAGTAGAGAATTTCGTGATAATTAGTTGAGAACTATAGCGTGATGAACGTTGCTCGTGAATGATTACAGACAATCGCCATCATTGATGAAACAAACAGCATATATACATATTTGAATCAATAGCGGCAATAAAATGTTTATTATGACTACTTAATGATCATGCTAAATGGGCCTCTGGATGAATCTGATTGAATTCAGACTGGTGCCATAAAACTATAAAATAAACTATGTGTGCTTCACCTACTACCTACCCATTTCTTTCAAGTTACCGATTCATTTTGAAAAGAGCTTGAAACTATCTGCGAGAACGAAGAGTATATGAATAACTCAGGGAAAACTCATTCCTTAGATGCCCTATATGTTTCGTATTGACTCGAATTTCAATTTCTTTCCATAATGTAATCCAACGTTATTAACTGTACTACGCTTGCACTTTTTTCGAATAACCACTAATAAAACAACAAAACAGCAAGAACTTTTTCAGTACGGACGATGTAAGCGTCACCACAACTGCTAGCATAACTGACCGTTCGACACCTTCACCGGCTCACGCGAGGCACCGTTATCACTTGGAAGTACCTGGAGCATCATCAGTTGATGGAGTGGCTGGTCACCATCATGCATACGGAGAGGATTACTACGTAATGGCCGGTGATAAGGAGAATGAGTATATATATGTAACATACCCTCCAGATCTTAAAAGGCGACTTTTGGAGAGGTAAGTATTTTTCTTGTATTGATTGAACAAAAAAATAATGATCTTATAATTAATTTATTACACAAGTTACTCCCAGAGATGAGGGATAAACTTACAACATATTTTAGAGGAGATGCCGAAAAAAAATATCCTGTCGGTCCATTCATACGACTTTCCTAACGCTGTTAGCAAATTCCACCCTACTCTAGAAGTGTGGGCTAAGTATTCTACGAAAAAATAAAGCAATTTATACCTATTATGTTGTTGTTTGTGGGATAGTCTTGGCACAGACAGACAGGCGAGCAGGCAGAAAGTCAAAGTTTTTGATACAAAATCGGTCATATAAAGATCAAAGTAGACACGAGTTCCTCTCGACCATATTTTTATTAAGCAGAATCTAAACAGTACAAACATAAACCTTGACTCAGCGGTAATAAATAATAATACTACGGACCACTACCCTATTTATATACAAGTGTGCAACAGGGCATATAAAAAACCACCATCTCTAGAAAAGGCAATATCCATCTTTGACTATAAAAAATTTAACGAACTCGTAAGCCAAGAGACATGGTACTCTGTCCTGGTTGAGAATCATGCTAAAGCAGCATGGAGCATTTTTTATAAAACGTTTTATGAATTTTATGAACAATGTAAAACGACAAAAACATTAAGAATGCAAAAATATAATAAAATTAAACCACGGATAACCAACGCTATTATAATCTCTATAAAGAAACGTGACAAACTGAAAAAAGTTCTAAATAAAAACCGGAACAATGTAGCCCCTAACCAGAGGTACAAATTATATAGAAATCACTTAAAGAGTATTATCAATGAAGCGAAATCCAGGTATTATCGAGAAAAAGTAATTAACAGCAGGAATGACATGAAAAAAATATATAAAATAATTCATGAATCAACCAACACGAATAGCAATAAATTGAATGAAATAAACATATCTATTATTAATAAACAACCATTTCAAAACAAAAATCAAATGGCTGACTTCTGCAATGATTATTTTATACAGATAGGTAAAAAATTGGCTTCAAAAATATAATCCCCAATAAATTATAAAAATAATTATGGCCCAGGTGTAAAAGAAAGCATGCTACTTATACCTGTTACTCCCCATGAACTCATACCCACATTGCATCTCTAAAAAGTAGAAGCTCCCCAGTATATGGTAATATTAATGCTGAATTAATAAAAGATAACCATCCGTACCTAACCGCCCCCTTGGGTCATATTATAAATTTAATTTTCTTGCCAGGAGAAGTACCGGAAGACTTTAAAAAATCCAGTGTAATTCCGATATACAAATCGGCTGACAAAACTGATGTAAGTAATTTCCGCCCAATAAGTCTTATAAGTGTCTTTTCTAAAATATTTGAAAAATGTCTAAAGGTCAGGCTGTTAGAATTTTGCAAAAAAACAAGACTTTAAATGAAAACCAGTTCGGATTTCGCGAAGGGATTAGTACTAATTACGCCATTTATACGCTTATAGATAATATAAAATTAAATTTGGATAGAAGTAAGAAGTGCATAGGAGTCTTTTTGGATCTTGCAAAGGCTTTCGATACAGTGCACGTTGGAGTTAGGGGCACTGTGTTGAAGATCTTCAGCTGCTACGTACAGGATAGAGTACAACGAGTAAGGATAAATGATCACCATAGTGATTTTCAAAAAATTCAGGTAGGAATTCCGCAAGGCACGGATCTCGGTCCGCTGCTCTTTATCATCTATATTAACTCATTACTGAAATTAAATATACAAGGAATATTATATCGTATGCTGACGACACAGTTCTTATTTTTGAAGATGACACTTGGCAGGGGGTGAAATCTAAGGCTGAGATGGGTATTGGAGTTGTAAAAGATTGGCTTGACTTTAATGAGCTAAGAGCTTAATGTAGACAAGTCAAAATATATTTCATTCTCTCTTACTGACACAAACAGACCGAGCTTCACATTCTTACAACTGCCTAGAACAACCTTCAAAATAAACCAAGTTAAGAGCATTAAATATCTAGGAATCATAATTGACAAAAACTATCCATGTCCATGTCAACAACTTATGTACTAAAATCAGGCAACTTGTTTATAAATTCTATGAAATACGTAAATTCATGAGCATACAACTAATCCGAATAATTTAGAAATCACTAGTAGAGTCAATATTGCAATATGCTATTATCGTATGGGGTGGTCTGTACACTAATGCATTAGAACCTCTAAATGTTATACAAAACTATATATTAAAAATCATGATGCGAAAACAATAACGATATCACATGGATCTACTCTATATAGTGAGGAAATACTTAATGTTCGAATGTTGTACTTCTACAACAGCTGTATGTATTTATACAAAAATAAAAATATACAGCAAAACCTTCAGCATCCTTATCAAACACGACAGACAACAAACCAAAACCTAGCTGTTCCTTTTTATAGAAGGGATGGCAATCAAAGATTCACAAAGAGCCTTGCTCCAAAACTTCTTTAAAAAAACTTTTTAATTATCTACCGGTATATCTAAAAAATATAACTACAAACGATTTGCTACACTGTGTCGACCACTTATTTACAAAAATTATAATATCTACCTTAGCTTACTATGAGCAGTTGCAGTATTTTGATAATTTTGATTATAATTAAGAAAAAAATTGCGTTTTATTATATATAGTTGGGAATAATATTTTTCTTTTCTCTCTTTTCCTTTTCTCACTTAGGACTAATTTGTGTTACATCTTCTTATCATTTATTTAATGTACCTAAAGCAATATACTAACTTTACTTTTTTGCACATACAGATTGTTAGGAATCTAGGTGCACATTTAACTGTTTTGTAATTTAAATCTGATACTCTCCGTTGTTAATATTGTTGTATTTTTTTTTTCCTTAATAAATATTATTATTATTAAAAGTAAATTTCGGTAATGAGCGTGATCAACTAATTTTCAAGTTTCAAGATCCATAGACATATAGGATTGATGGACTGCGGGTCCCCTAGCAATAATGCGTTCTTTCCACTCTTGACTAGTGCCCATCTGTCACTCTCTATCTCTCTTGTCTTGCATATAACTGTAGTACCTTGCATATATATATATATATATATATATATATATACAGGAAGGTTATCCGGGAAAGACATGGATCGATTGTAACGATTACTACGAACATTCTGAAAATTTGGTGACATGCTAAAATCACTGGGGGACGTACGTCTAAAATATTTTCATGTTTGTCGCATTTCCGGTTATACCGAAAGAAGATGCCAACTTTCTTTTTTTTAACGGAATACCCTGTATATTACCGCATTTTTAGATTTGTTGTACAATTTCGAAAACATTTTAAGTATAATGTTCTATACCTAAGTCTAACCGGTTTTGACATATTTCAAATTTTATGACACAACTTCAAAGATGTGTAGCATTTTTACATAGAAAAATGGAAAATTGCCAAATATTTTAAAAACTACTTATTTTGGGTATAGACAACCTTATACAAAGTTCCCCTCATTTTAGCTGCTTAGTATAATAAAATAATAAAAAACGGGGGTTTTCATTTGAATCTAATTTTCAAGCTTCTTTTTTGATCACTCTGTATAAATTATTATCTATCATGATAAGTATACTGATAAAGTATATTCTATAATATATAAAATATTCTGAGAAGCATCAATTACTTTAGAAGCAAGTCAATTTCTCTTAACCTGATTTTTTTTTAAATAGCAGATGTGTCTAGTTAATAGAGAAATATTAACATATTATATCATCTTCTTCGTATTCTCTCACAATACGATACACAATATGATATATCCTGAAAAGCATCAATTCATTCAAATGAAAATAACAATAATAATAAGATGAGATAAGCTGATTTCTCTCACAAATCAACCTGTATATGAATATTGTAAACATAGTTATTTAATATATTATAAATAGTGTTCTAAAAATAGGAAGGAAGAAAAAAATTGTCGTATTTTATCTCATTATACGTTAAACATGAAATAAAAATCCTTTTAAATCAAGTGAATTTTTCTCACCCATCAGTGGATCTAGAGATCTCAAAATTTCTAATATTAGTTATAAAATTATTTGAATAATTCTTCATCAGTATAATCTGTATAAGCATATATACCCATCTATTCATAATATTCTATATAATAAATATTTTTTACAAAAAACTGGACCGACCTTATCAGTTAGCACACTGAAGAGTATAAAATAATAATTATTCTATTGGTGCTGTTACTTTTCAAGTTGTGCAGTTGCAGGTAGATTGATAACTTTTGGTACCAACTTCACCAATTAGATTGTTGGAGTGGCTGCACGACCTATTCCGCCGCGACCTGTTTGCTCTATTGTGGTTCTCTATTGTTTTAGAGTTCAGTAAGTATCTAGATTTATCCTTTTTAGCTGACTTAGCAGTCTAGATACCAAGCCCTTCACGTAGCTCTCTGTCTTCGGTTTCTCTTCCCCAAATAATTGAAACCGCACTCCTACCAAAGCTTCACATTCGCATAGTATGTGAAATGCGGTTTCCTCGTCTTCCGTCTTTCCATATGCTTCTTAAGCCTACAGTGTCCTGTCAGCATCCCTACCACTATCCTTGTCGTTTTTCAATAGATGGTTATATATGCGCATATAGATTATACTGATGAAGGATTATTCAAATAATTTTATAACAACTAAAAATTAGAAATTTTCAGATATCTAGATCAACTGATTGGTAAGAGAAATTTAGTTCATTGAAAAAGATTTTCATTTCATGTTTAACGTAGGTATAGTGAGATAAAATACGATTATTTTTTTCCTTCCTTGTATTGCGCCATTTGCTATTTTTAGAACACGATTTATAATATATTAAATAATATCAACTATATTTAAAATATTCTAACAGGTTGATTTGTGAGAGAAATCAGCTTATCTTATTTTATTATTATTTTCATTTGAATTAATTGATGCTTTTCAGGATATTTCATATTGTATATCATATTGTGAGAGAATACGAGGAAGATGATATAATATGTTAATATTTCTCTATTAGGTACATCTGCTATTAAAAAAAAACGGTTAATTTCTAAAGTAACTGATGATTTCCAGAATATTTCACTGCTGACTATATCTGCTTTGTATATATTTATTGTGAAAATGTGTCTAAAAACAGAAGCTATACTTTGAACACCATAAGCCATAAGGAGCGTACTCCACACACGTATAGCCACTAACTAGAAACAATGAAAAAAGAAATAAGTTTTAATGAAATCAAGAAATATTATATAGACATACTTATCAGTCTGGAGCCATATGAACCTGGCAATTATATTAATCATACCTTTTATCTAATTTTAATATCAGCTCATTTTTTATCTATAAAATTCATGTTTATAAATCTGTATGCATCTTCTGTATGTTTCTTGTGTAAGTGGCTTGTAATGGTTTTTTCTTACATAGTGTAATCATTTTTTGTTTTTTTTATTTTAATTATAAACTTACATAGGTGCCTATTGCATAGCTATTCAGGGTGTTACAGAATTCTGTGAGAAAAATTTCTTCTTTTCTACCTTTAACAGTTTACTTTGGATTTATCGAATTTTATTGAAGCGTAGGGAAACCATTTCAAGCATTTGATGTAAACTTAAAATTAAATACATGTCTCCAGATATGTTAGTGCAAATAAAATTCCTAATTATAGCACTGAATAATAAAATATTTTTTATTTTGAAAATGATACGTCAGAAGGAAAAAGTCTTCTTGAGAAGAATTAATTTGAATTTAAGAAAACGACTGTAGTTTTTTGCCAAGGCGCTAAACATACTCACCGACATGAACGGCGCTGATGCAAGTGATTTAGAAAACAATTTTGTATACCTACATTATTATGACTTAGTTATACCTTTAAGTGTACCTACCAAAACTTATTTCAGAACTCAATAGGTTATTGACTATTAATAAATGTTCAATAAACTTTTAAAGACAGAAAAGTTTGAAAATAAAGCATTTCCGAACCCATGTTTATATGTTTTTCATACTTTTGTATATACAAATCTATAAGAGTGATCACTTCATGTGGCTTCAGCCGAGAGAAATCAACCACAGACCAAAATTATGTGTTGGGCCAAATACTAGAAAATATCAAAAGAATGTAACATCGAAACGCACCACGTTTTCTTAGATTTTAGGAGCGCTTATAATGCGAGGGATAAGGTGGACAGTGTCTGTCTGTACCTATAGAGCTATGATAGGATTTGGGATACCTACCAAAATATCTGGTGATGCTAGTCACTATGACGATGTCCAAAATGCAAAACTGTGTATAAGTGCAGAATGAAGACTCGGACAAAATTACCTTAAACACCGGACTCGACAGGGAGAGGCTTTTTCTGCATACACTTTAATATTGTGTTAGAGAAAATAATTAGAGACTCAGCAGTAAATACAAGAGACACTATTATGAATAAAAGTGTGCGAATTCTCATCTACGCGGACATGTAGAACGCAGAAATGGCAAAGCTTATCACGAATTATATACCAATGAGCAGAAGAGCAGAGGGTAGATCAAAGATTACATACATTAAAGAGATTAAAGAGAAGATCTAAAATAACTACAGATTCAAGACTGGAAAAGAGTTGCGAAAGACCGATCAGAATAGAGATAATTTTTGGAGCAGAGCAAGACCCACAAAGGGCTGTCATGCCAAAGTTGCAAATTTTGATAACTGAAAGGTGAGTTGTTTTTCAAAACGTCCAATTGTCCACCTAATGTGAAGAACCCTGTTAACATTGAGAAGCAAATGTATGGAAATACCAAAGCTCGTGTTTAATATGTACCAATTACTTTGAACCATATTTATTTTACAAATATAATAAGAATATATGTACCTACATGGAGCGGTCTACACTTATTTTTTCTTACTAAAATCCCTGATTATTTGTTTCATATTTGAAATCTGTGACAAATTCTAGTTATTTCACATAAAAAATCGTGACAAAGCATATGGCTGAAAAATTCAGATTACCATAGAAATAAATAAATCTCTGTAAATAATAAAAAATAATTAAGTATTCTTAATTATAACCTCCTTCATAAGATCAATCTCAACAATGTGTGTTAAATTTCTGGGGTCCGGTTTTCAACAATGTTTACGATTAAGAAATTCCTGAGTAAACAAATTAAGCCAAAATTATCTCTGGAATAGAAAGAACGATTTTGTTGCTTTTTTCTTTTGTAAGGTATCGATAAGGCTCGCCGGCTATGGTTCTTAGGCAATTCCTGAAAAACGAGTTATGCTCAAGACTCTAACTCAGCGACTCTAACGATTTTGATTAAAGCCTGCTATATCTCGTATCTTTGAGAAAAAGGAAGAAAAAAGCAATGCTTAAATACACTGTCAAATTTTCTAACTGCTTGATCACATTCTGTCTATGTGGTTATTCCAGCGTCAAAATTCTGTCATTGCACATATTTTTTTATTGTTGTTGTTATTCTTGCGCACCCGAACAAACTACTTGTTCATGATTGGAGCCGGGAAGTGTGACGTTTTAAGCGGGAATTTGATCTCGTTTTTAAATACGTGAACAAACTGAAATTAACATTTCGATAATTAATATATGTCTGAATATAATTTTAATGGTGAATTGCTGTCTGTGGTATAAACTGTATTGTTCAAAACTAATAAAACATAAAAAATCCAATGCATGCAACGACCCTATTGAATATGACCGTCGCCACTGTTGTTGTCTGTCTTGGCACGCTGAAAAAAATGAATGCTCGCACGACCTGATCAGACGAATTTTATATTCGATGGAATTCGTTTAGGAATGTTGTGCGAGTGGACACACCACTTTCCTACCACTACTCTTAAGTAGCCTAATAAGGAAAATATTGTAATCGTGTATAATTTTCAACAGATGTACCTGTGTCCCAAAAATATATTTTCAGCCATTGGTCTGTCTGTAGGTCTGTGCATAGATTATCTTGGTAACGAGTGGAACAATTTTGTTTCATTATTATTTATATTGTATAATATGAATACCGCCGATGAGACGTGAAAACGTGTGAAAGACTGTGGCACGAAAACGTTTCTGATGAAACTTGTTAGAAGTTTTTTCCTGCAACTCCTTTTCCATCTGCTATAACGTGTATCTCTGAGAAAAAAACAGGAATAAAGTTATGCTCAATTGAATTTTCAAATTATCTAACTATTTATTCATTTTCTGGCGAAACGGTTCCTTCTACGTTTAAATTGAATATGACAATTGTTGTATGTCTTGGCATGTTGAAAACAAAATGAATGGTCACACGACTTGATCAGATGATTTTTTTATTCCCTGGAATGAGAGCGTTTGGAAAGATTTTGTACTTTCCTACCACTACTTTAGATAACCTAGTAAGGAAATTATTGTAATTGTCTAAAATTTTTGAGGTCCGGTTTTCAACAGATGTTTATGTTTCAGAGGGCCAGAGTTCAAAACACATTGCTGCCAATGTCTGTGCCAAGATTATCTTGGAAACGCATGGGCGAATTTTATTGCTTCCAGACTTGGGTCGAATACTGTAATCCGGCATTCGAATACGAATCCTGAATACTTGATTTTAAATTGCATTCGAATAATCTGGATTCGAATACAAAGAAAAAAATATTTGAATACCTGGATTCGTTTATATAATAATTTTTCATGAATATTCCATAACTAAAAAGACATACGTATGTTCACATAAAGCTAGTTTTTTTTCTATGAAGCCAAATTATAAAAATATATATCAAAAATAATAAATCTATAGTAAAACTTAAAAAATATTTTTTCGATACACAGTGTCATCAGAGTGGTTAAATAAAATAATTCTTTAATACGAAAACATTAATTTTTATTTCTTAAAGTCTTGATAAAAAATATAGAAACAATATTAAAGTTAATTATGAATAAAATTTAAAAATGCTTTGGTACACGCTTCAGTTGCCTTAAGCGTGACGAATTATAGGATTCGAATACTGGTATTCAAAAAAGGTATTCAGAATCCAGAATACTGAGTACTGAGCAAAAAAGTATTCAGTCGAATAACAAATACCAAATGTGTTCGAATACCAGCCAAATGTATTGCGAATAGAATTCAGAATACCGGGCACCGGGTTGCGTAAATCCATATGCCTGCACAGTCACAGTACAACCACATCTGCGTTATAGTGCGGTTGTACCAGTATCGACATTGGCTAACAAAACCCTCGCATTATTTAAGACATATCCCAGTGCATTTCAACACGCCAGTTTGCATTGAACCCCTAATAAGAATTTTTCTTTTACACTATTTATGAAGTTAACGTATTAGATAGTGAAATAAAAATAAAAGGAAATGTAATACATTCAAATTTAATAATACAAATTAAAATATACAATTCTAAAGTAGGTTTTTAATTAAAAAACTGTTTTTGAAAATAATGTACATAAAAATAGACATTTTATTCCATTGCAATATTATTGAAGGTGAATGTTTTATTTTAATGGAATCAATTTTTGCAAAAAAATGCCCGTACACGTTGATTTTGTTTTTTGATTGCTCGAACTATCATTCTCTTATATACTTATCTGAAAAGTTTTTAATAAGTGGCAATAAAAAAAATATTTTCCAAAGGAGGCGCAATAAAAAACATAACAGACGTGTTGGAGTAGTCGTGGCAATAATCTATTTTTCAACAGAGAATGAATGCATTATTCCCGAATTTTCGGATATACCTACTGTATATTTGAACTGCTTACTTTCTAATGATTATTTACATTTCGTTTATTTTCCAAAATATTTATGAATAAATTATGCATTCTCTTTGTTGGTCGCACGTGCATAGATTTCTGTTCCATAATCGTCGGTCAACCTGCTTGAATATTATCCTTTCGTCTAGCTATGGATGTCAGTAGAACTCGAAAAAATGCATTCGCTGCAAAATTCAACGCCTGAGTTGAAGTGTAAACATATTTTAACAATTAATTTAATTTGATTAAAATAGAAACGGCCTCTGTGAACTATTTTCGTCCAAAATATTACTAAGCCTGTTGAGTTGATCACGAAACTTTTTTGTGGTTAGCATGATTATCTTCTACCAAATTTTGAACAGGAATCTCATCTTTCTTATGGTATGTGGCAGTTTCTTCAGGGACTTCCTCTAAGTCGTTCAATATTTTCTCCGAGGGTCCATCACTTTCTATGTTTTTGAAAAATTCTATTGGAGCATCTGTCCCCATTGCTATTTTAGCTAATTTCACATTGTCTTTGTAAAATAAAGATGGAGAATTTTTAAAAAGGAATCCACACTGCTGCTCTAAAGCGCATAGGTGCTTACAAAATGCTCCAATTTTACCTTGAGGGCAACCACAAAATGCGATATTTATATTAACAGTATAAAGCAAATACTTTTCTGTTGCCGATACTACATGATATATATGATCGCCAATTTTTAACAATTTGTCGATGTCTTTTGCTCTCCTACAAAATAATAAAATTTTGTAATCTATTTGATGTTTAGTTTGTCGTGAGTTTGCAAATTCTGGTAATCTCCTATTATAGTAGTGTTCAAATGTAGTTACAATGAAATCAACTAGTGCACAACTATTAAAAGGCTTGCAGCGTTGTAAAATAACATCTTTGAAGATACGAATAGATGCTTCATTAAAATTGTTCGTATTATACCCGCTTTCAAGTATTTTTATCTCATCATATGCTTTAGATGCTGAAGGAGTCATTCCTAATTTAAAATATTAATTAAACTTGAACTTTATGAGAATGGCAAAAATTATTGATAAGTAAGTATAACTGCATTTCTTCCCTCCTTTAACAAGCAATCGTTTCTGATTGTGTCACGATAGTTTTTTTTTCAATTTAAAATCAATGGTCGCGTCACATTTCTTGTTTCTGGTATCTTCCCTTCGTCGCTTAACTACCTTGTTAACATCTGCAGGCTGACATATCTTACATATCCAGTTGGTATAAGTCAGATCAGAAAATTTTGACACCCAGTACCCAGTTGTTAGACTGTTGCTCAGAATGTTCTCCGTTCATTAGTTTACATTGCAAATCGACTGCAAAATGTTCATTACTTTCCACTTTAATGGTTTTAATATGCAAGCCTATGCATAAATTCTCCAGAATGTCAATTACGGATTTCTCAGCCATTTTGTAACATATCTTTATAAAAATAACGAACAGAAAACACTAGCAAAATATCATTGGTAAAATTTATTTATCATTATAAACATTACAGTATATATAGAATATTATATTATTATATATTAATTATTTCAGAAACCTTCCGTACACCTCCACTGAAATGTATTAAACAACTGCCACACTTTAGCTCTAACTCTAACGTCAAGAGTAAAACAGTCTCGTGATAACTGAGTGTTGTGAACACATATAGATGTTATGTGTTTGTGAAAACTCGAATCGTGAGCGTTGTACTCGAAACAATTTATCCTTATGTTACGCGTAATTATCCACACCATTCTTCTAACTGATAAAACGCGATCCTATGGTTCTACTGTACAAGGCAATGGATTTACACTACCGGGTATTCGAATACTACCCAAGTCCAAGTCTGATTGCTTCGTTTTTGTTCTGCAGGGTATATCGATACTGCTCGCCGGTGACACAGATAGGGCATCCCACTCCCTAATAACATACATTTTATAATAATGATCATTGATAATAAAGCCCATAATTTGAAATATTACCAGAATTTCACTGTAGACTAGTAGCCTATATTTTTCTCTGTAGTCTACATGTCAATAAAAATCGCATCATAATCGGTTCAGCAGGTTCAAAGATTAAACCGGACAAAAAACAGATTTCGATTTTGTTACCATATGTACTCAACAAAAATATTCTATTCCGAAATCACAGGCAGATAATTCAATTTTATTTTGGTATATGTGAATGGATTTCATATGAAATAAGGGAAGGTTTCCATTAAATACTGAGTCTGAATTATGAGATAATTCTGTATGTTTGAAATATGTAATATGAACGAGCATACACAGAAAGAGTCTCCAAGTCAGTGATGGGTGCCAATAGAGTGTCAAAAATGATGGTGGACATTTATATGAGTTTGATGTAAATAGTTCCCCTCCTAATAGGAGATACCTACAGCGACTCTGCTTAATCGCTGTTTCTGATAAAAAATAAAAATGATAAGTTTTCATGGGAATAACAAAATCCCATCATATGATTTACGACAACCTATAGGAAATATATATGTGGTTACCCGTGATCGGGTGCGATGGGCGTGCTTTTCTACCGGACGTTTGTGGACCTCATATTAAGTTCGTACAAGGCATTTCCTAAAATTAATCGATGCAGCCTTGATGTTTCATTTAAATCCGCGATCATGCTAATGTACAGATAATAATTTTTAAATAATTAATTAACTACATGCAAAATATCAATCCTAGATTTTTTTATCAGAATACCTGTTAACGCTGAATCCAGTGGCACAATCTATCTAGATCAGAGAAAACATACCTCATCTAGATATATTTGTTCTTGAAACCCTTGATGCGGATGAGAAATCCAACATGACTGCCATGAGAAATAACAGGACAAAATTTTAATAAAATGATACAGAACCTGTTGAATAATTCGTGTTAAAAAGTATCTCCTATAAAATTTGTTTGTTTTTTTTAACTATAAGGAAATAGAAAATGTGATGTTTCTCTTTTCTGTAATCTACATTGAAAATTTTCGATGTGCAAAACGGACTGTCTTTCTGAACATATTTTGAGAGAAAATGTTATTACAATAATTATGTAACTTCAAAATTGATCCAGATACCAAAACACCAGGGCACATAGTATATGTTAATTCATTTAGCCAAATGTTTAGAAATGCTAATAAATATTCATTTTCTTATTTGTTTAGTTGCTACAACAGAACAACCCGCTTGTGAAATAGCGAACCAAGAATTAGAATATTTTTCCAAACCACAAACTATGTTATAGATAGTTAATATTAGCTAATGATATTGTTTTATAGTTTACGCAATTTCTATAGAGGTAATTCAGGCATTTATTTGAACTTAAAAGTAGATGTTTAGTAGTAAATTATTGAAGATTTAGTTATTTATAGCACAGACAATCTATTCCGATTGTCTATGCTTATAGTTACCATCGAGACCATGTTACCTAAATAATTCTTATATAGGTTTTTTTTTCATGCCATTAAAATTGAGCTATTGAAAAGTCGATTTAAAATGGCATATTCAAAGTTAATGATTCTAAATGTTTTTGTAATCATGACATAAATTGTTTATCTAGTTTTGTGTGATTTTTTGTAGATTTTTAGTTTTGGAGTATAGAAATCTGCCAAATCCATATTCAGTGGCGCATCCAGGTGAGTTCTACACCCCCTAAAACTAACTATATATTATCATTAAATGAATAAATTGATGATTGTTGGACATTTTCTAAGCTGTCAACTGAAATTTTCCGACATTATAGTTTCGCAGAGTGTATCTTAAATGTTTTTAACGGTTTCAAGAAAATCTGTTAATATATACCTACCTACTCAAATAATTTCCGGGGTGGCAAGAGAGCCGCGGGCCGCCATTTGGCCAATTACAAGTTTGCATATTCTATTTCTGAGTGCGCCACTGCCTATGTTTTAAACCCAGAACCCTGCATGTTAATTTTCACTAATACTCTAGTTCTAGAATTATGGATAAAAACTTTAAGATGTCGCGTATGCTAGTAGTAGTTTTTTGCATTTGGCTTGTTCTGGAACATTCAAAACATGAGAGGAGTCATCGTAAATAAAATGGTGAAACGAACTGACGAAATAATTGAAACCACATTTTTATAATTCATATTGTGCACCTAACATTAGGCTGCGTTTCTACTGAGGCGAAGACCAATATCTGTAAAGTGAAGTGGACACAGTTCTAAATAATGAAAAATACCTATCAAACGAATTGATATTTTAAATATATAGTTTCATACAAAATGTACACGGAACTTTTAGAATAGAATTTTTGGAAAAACTTTAAGAAAAATCGATTAACTAAAATACTTTGATCCTCAAATTCCTTTCAATTCGGTAACGTAGAAATTGAAAATAGGATTTTAATAAAAAACAAAAGTGTCACGTCACAAAACGATTTTGGAATTATCCATTTAGTACCGAATAGAGCACAAAATACCCAACATTTTCATAAGATAGCTTAGAATCATTTTGTAAAGATCATTTAAGAGACATCCTGTATTTGAAAATCTTGAGTGATCTATTTGTAAATATCAGCATTAGAAAAATTTAGTTTTATATTGCCTATCCTACAAATTCCGCAAATATTTGAATCGCTTTCATATCCAGAGAAACAACCATTGTTGTTGTCTCTGATATCTTCATACTGATGGCAAGTATCTAATGTTGTCTTATGGGTTTCTGCGTTTCGCTTGTGCAGCGTGCCTTAGTCTGTCATAGATTAGGGAATATTTTATACAGATGCGTCAAACTATCTCTGTTATTAATCTTTCCATTGAAGCAGAGCAGGTCAATGGAAACGCAGCCTTACAATTCTTCAATAACGCTTACATGAGTTCTTATTTCAATATTGGAATTTTTAGACACTGAATTATTTATTATCTACCCAACATAAGTGTTCAATATTTTCATCTTATTGATATTAGTTTGTTTCATTCTATCATTGTAATAAAATTAATTCTCAATTTTTCAGCATTCTGAAACGGAAATCCACAAAGTAAAACCTGTATATTATTATAAATAATAAATATTTATTCTGTCTTGAGAAATTGTTTCTAGAAGATTCCTTTTATTATGTGACAGATTATTCATTTTTTCTTATTATCTTATCTTTATATTCAATTTGGTAAATCTATATATATTGGGTAATGGGATGTTATTCTCAGATTACAGAATGTAAATAAGAAGACCCTTTATTTCTAGCTGCTTCTTTGGTAAATAGAGTTTAAAAAGCCGATGACGAAGGGCGCAGATGCGATGCGATTGTTGTTATTTTTCGGTGTCTATCAAAACTCTGTCAGCGGCCGCGCTCTTTTGATCGGCAAAGACGGTAAAATTGGTCGAGTACACGGGTTCTGATACTATATTCTGTAGCAAAAGAAGGAACCAACTTCAATATATTTCAAATTTATTGCATAATTCAAACGTGTTGAATACCAAAACAAAAAGATAATGAATTGATAAATTATTAAACCTTCATACTTCTTGAAGTTTGTTGACGTCCCACGAAGTTTCTGCAATCCTATAAAAATCAATATTACATAACTCATTCATGCATCTCATCTACACCAAATAATAAGAGACTTTTAGTCCATTCTTACAATGAAAGGTGAATTAATAAAGAAAGCATTCATTCACTTTCAAACAGATTATTTAGATTTTTTTATTGAAACCTGGAATGAGAAACAAAAATTAGCTGAATGTTGTCAACGTCTCCTATATGAATTTCGTCTGTTTTCGCGAGCTCGATCTCTAGTTTCTTCAATCCTTCTCTT
This sequence comes from Crioceris asparagi, assembly GCA_958507055.1. Taxonomy (NCBI): domain Eukaryota; kingdom Metazoa; phylum Arthropoda; class Insecta; order Coleoptera; family Chrysomelidae; genus Crioceris; species Crioceris asparagi. The sequence continues at coordinate 49,832,300 of OY293827.1, forward strand.
GTGTTCTTCCATGCGGACTAATCGTTGATGAACTTTCTTAGCTATCTAAAATAACAAAATAATCAGTGGCTTATTCGTTTATGTCAAATTCCAAAACGATGCTCTTTTACCTCTTCGGGGGATAGGGGCTGCCAATAGATACTAGGTGTCGCTTTGGTTTTCAGAAATAAATCGTCCATCAGTTTTTGATGAACAGGCTCTTCACTCCTTTTCTGCCTTTTCCTGCTTACTGAAATCATTAGAAAATTGGAAGTGAATGCAAAGTTCTTTCTATAAAAAAATATATACTATGCAGATATTAAGTCTTGCTGCACTCCAAAAACTACGTAATTTGAAACACAGGCGGTACAATATATTCTGTATGCAGAACGATAAATGATGAGGGCCGTTAAAAATGTCTACTTATCTATCCACAGTATACCGTGCACAATATACTTTAAGTAACATGATGATGAACACCTACGAATTTTGAACGGACCTTATAATCTATCGTTTTGCTTAGAGGATAGACCTTTTAATGACATGAAAATTCAGCCTCCCCTTCCATCATTTCTGTCACGTACATCTTTTAAATATTTGATATAGATTAAACGCACTCGTATAGAGCTAGTGTAGAGTGGTAATCTAGTAGTTAAATACTAAATATAATCTACTAACATAACAAGAGACACAAGTGGTCAGTGATGGATCTATTAGAATTAGACAATTCTGTAAAACTGTAAAATTCAACTAGATTAATTTCACAATGTAGTTCATATACTAGTCTTATTCATAAAGAATCCTTAAAAATGATTTTAAATGCTCATTAACTCATTACTTACAATGCTCATAAACCTACTACAACTTTCTCTATTCATAAACGCGCAATAAAGTAGTCATAAATGAAATGATGTTACCATTTTGGTAGATCCTAAGACAAACAGATAAAATTTGAGTGATTAGGACAATCAGGGCATAAAAAAGAGACACGTACGTGTAGAATCACAGCCCGAGAGTTCCGTACATTTATATTATAGTCAAACATAGTAAATACAACAATTTTATAGTATGAGTTTATAACAATTACATATTGTTTGTTTCACGCATCACGGCTATTGATCATTCACGAGCTACGTACATCACGCTATACGTCTCATCGCATCTCATTATCATGAAATTTTCTACTACGTTTGTCGATCTAAACTACGACATAAGTATTTCAAGCTTATCTCCTTCAATACAATGATAGGGAGCTGTACGTATGCCCGAAGACAACGCAATCTTTATTTCATAGATGTCACAAAGTCAATGTGACATTTCAGAAAATTCAGGTGCATAAATTTATATCTCATTATTCAAGAAATAAATTTGTATTTTGTGTTTATGCATTATTGTTGACAATATTTCATATTATTTGCTTATTTAATCAATCGATATTTATTTCTCCCTAATTATATGAACTTCCTTGAAGCGTATAAAAAAACTGAAATACCATTTTTTATCTCGAAATCGTTACGCTACTGATTTAGTCCCGTCAGTTGAATTGATCCATTTTTCGTGTTTTGAAGGCAGACGCCAACATTCGTGAAACAAATTATATGTATATGCATAACCATATTTTCATATTTAGAAATATTATTTTGTATATCATCATTACAATTTTTATAATAAATTACATTAAAGATTGAGAAAAAGTTTAGACCTGCCAGGGGATTGAACTTGGGGGGGAGAGCAGATGAAAGTAACGCATTTACCTTTCAGCTATCTGAGACACGTTGTATCAATTGGCTTAAAGCTAAAATATAAACGAACAAGCAATCCGTTTATGTAGCTTTACAATATTGATTGCGTTTTTATATGAATCTGTTTTGTTTGTGTTCGTGACAATGACATCATGTTCGTTTTTGGCCAAGATGACATTTTATAAAAGATGATTATTATTCCTGCAATATACACATCAAACTATACCAACCCAATTTTTTCAGAGAATTCACTTGCCTATCTTCGAAAATTAAACTGGGGATAAAATATATTTGACAGCAATAAGTAAAAAATGACATATCATTTTTACAGCTACGTTTTCGCGCCATGTTCGAGATCCTATTTTTCCGGATTTCTACGTCCAATATGTTATTACAAATAAGACGGCCTGTTTAAAGCCTGTTTAGTATTTAGTTTTTTCAAAACACCATAAAGTTACTCAAAAGACTTTGATATAAAACAGACAACTTGAACTTACTTTCTGGAGTGTAGGATTTACGATTATGTTTTCTTGGTTTTTCCCTACTAGGAGTCCTTGATCTGGGTCTTCGATGTTGATCCTCCTTGCCTACATCCCACTCCCGAACTGGTTGATCGCGTTGTCTTGGAGGTTTTTCCATGTCAACTTCACTGGATTTCACCAACTCCCTCTCAGGTTCCTAATAAAAATCAATAAAAATGAAATGCCTTAAGTAATAGATAATAACAATAATTACCCTGTTTTCTTTTTCTGGTACTAACTCAGGAATAGCAATAACTGGAGGATTCATAACCTTGTCCATTTCTTCGAATGTAGCAAAATCTACCAACAATTTTTTTCCATTCCCGACTGGCCAGAACTGACCATGAAGGGCGTTCCTTGTAATTTCAGCTTCTCTGAGAAAATAACAATTATTTATGAACCAACGGTATTGAATACATGAACTAGTATGACATAACATAAATTTAGCAACTCTAAATAGAATATTATTCTTTAAAGACTATACTTACTCGATACTGGTGTATCGTACATAACATTTTGACTTGATCCTATCTGTCCAGAATCCATCCTGCTCAATTGAACCGGTTTTTTCAAGCAGCTCCCGCAACTGCTTAACAGTGAATGGTCTAACCAAATTCGAAATGAATAAAACTTGAGATGGTGGATTTTTGGCTGGGCTTGGTGGAGCCGGAATATCATGACCATCCTGGTTATCGTCCATAATGCTTATCTTACGATTATGAACTAATAAATTCGAGGATTGCTGCTCATCAGATATTATCTGAAAAAGTAAGCATAATTTGTTAAATAAAGTGTATTTAAGGGAAATTAATTTTTATAACCTTATCCTCTGTAGATAATTTCCGTTTCATTGCATCATTCTCCAATTTTATTCTTTCCTTTGGTGGTATTGAATCAAATTTGACATCTTCTTCTTTAAGAAATGATAATTTCGGGCATACTATTTTTATGCTTTCGACATCTACCTTGCATAATGATTCAGAAATTTTTCCTAACCATTCTGAGCTCCCAGTAATCGTTTTTCTTTGCAGTTTATTTTCTAAATTAACACGTTGTTCTATTGATTCAATAGAGACATTACGAATAAGTCTTATCTTCCTCAGTTTCAAATTTACTGAAACTAGAAATAAGTTACTTCAAACTTAGTTTCTTGCCGGGCAAATGTTTAACTGATTTCAGCTATTTAGAATTATTTTTCAACATTAAAATAATGCTGGTGAGATTCAGAAATAGGCGAATATTTTAAGTAGTCAGCAAATTTCCATTTAGTGTTAAATACGAAAATGAATGAAAAATAAATAATAAATTTCTATTACCTTCAACTTGCTGCGGTACCATTTCACTCAAACTGCCAATCTTGTTCCTTTCTGCATCTTCATAATTATTTGAGAAACTCCTCAATTCGTTCACGTGTATAGATGATTCAGGTGAATCTTCGATCTTATCTTGATCAGCACTTCTCTTGAGAATATTATTTTTTGTGTACTTATGTTCCTTATCATGCTCATCAGTTGTTGACTCTGTATCTATATTACATTCCACAGTCGTAGCACTTTCTTCATGATTTTGCCGCTCTTCATTATCTGTTTCCTGAAGATTATCATTTGGTATTCTTTTCAACGTAATTTTCTTTTTGTCTTTAACTTCAGGAGTCAATGAGCGATCCTCGCACTTAGGACTGGACAGAGAACTTTCATCTATGTTTACGTTGTCTACAGCTAGACTACAATTATCAATCTCTAAATTCTCATTCTTTTTCAGTTCTTCTTCAGGTTGAATACTGTCAGCTTTCTCATTTCGCAAATCATTAATTTTCTGATCGGCATTATCTTTAGAGGGTGACTGAGGTGTCCCCTGTACATGTTCATTTTCAGTTTCAGGCTCAATATTATTCGAAGAGTTTTCATTTTGCGAATTACTTAATTCTTTAGACTTACCTTGCGATTCTTCCGTCATCTCGTTTAATTCATCTGGCATTTGTATTTCCTGCTCAACATCTTCATTTAACGAATTCAATGGTTTTTCAACATTTTTTTTTTCATCAATCTTCGCCTGATCTTCATCAGATAGATGCGTAACAACTTCTTTGTTGGCTTCTTTAATCGTTGAGAGCCGTTCATCTTCAGATTCGTCTGATTTGGAAACAGATTGTTTTCGCCTCCTTGAAGTTCGAGTTGGTCTTCTTGGTGTATCAACTCTTTTTGTTGTATCAGAAGTCGAAGGCTCCGGGTTTTTAGCGGTATTCCTTGCACTTTTACGACGCATCTATAATAATTTGTATTAAGAGAGTACGGCGCCATTTTAAATAACACCAAAGCCTCAAAGCTGTTAAATGTATGTAGCAAAATACTCACTTTTAGGATATAGATGAACTAGTACCGTGTAACTAATGATTTTTTTCTCTAGAAAAACTGGCACTAGAAACCGTCTCAGATTAACAGAAAAGTCTAATCCGGCTAAATGATAATCACATCACATCAGCACGTTGTAGCTTGTAGCCATAGATAAAATATATACACGGGATAGAATGGAAACTCTAATATAAAGTGGCTGTCAGCATTTTGCGCGCCATCTCTTATCGTGGAAGCCTACTATGTAACAAGATGGAAAAATAATTCATAGATTCCTGTATTTTGGCCATCTAAATGGAGGGATTTTTGAATTTAGATTTCATATTCATCTATAGATGAAAAAAAAAAGAAATTCTATTTTTTAAATAATTTTATTGAATAAAAGTCTACAAACCACTATACATGTATATTATGTAAAATTGCATAGGAAAACGTCTAAAATAAGTTAAAATACTATAAAAGCAGTAATAGCTAATTCTATATAAAATGAAATAAAATTTTGTATACATTTCAAGTGTCACATACAGGATATTTTTACTATTTATCACAGGTTAACAATTGGGTTAAGCACTAATAATCACTAAGTACAAGATCTTAAATCGCTTTGATAAGCATTTTATAATATATTTAGATATTAATAAACACCAAAAGGAGACAAGGTTACTGAATTTATATATAAAAAAAAAATAATTGCTACAATATTGATACACAATACAAATCCAGATTAAAAAATAAATATGAACTTCAAGTACATTTTTATGAGAATCATGTCTTGGGTAGAAGTTTTGGTTTAAAAAGTTCAAAAAGAAACAAAAATATTAATTAAAAAATGTATTGAAATACCATCATTTGGACATAACAAACAAGATATAAACAAATTAAGTCTTACCCTGTTCCACACCACCCATGAGGTCGGGTAACAAAGGTGCGTTTTTTTTATTACGTGGTATCCCCAAATAGGCCTATTCCACGATAAAAAGAACATATAAAAATGTCTCGATGAAATATGAATAGAGCCAGAAATAAGAACGAACAAAAACAAGTAGGTCCTTAATTAGGAAAAATATAAATTATTGCTGAAAAAGATATAATGATGTAATATTCATATATTAATTAAATTGAACCGTGGCATTACCAAACGTGCATATTTATAAGATCCACTCAAAAAAGAACCTAACAAAATGTTCCTAGTTTTATTATACGGAAAATCTGATAATTTATACAATTATTATTTATTCTGGAGGACCGAAGGACATAAAACAAAGAAGGCAAGCTTAATAAATAAATTCAAATTCTCTATCAAACATCAATTTCTGTGGATCCTCAGCCTAGAAATGTTTCTAATTTTCTTAGCACTTTGAAAAATTATTGGAGCATTATTAGGAATTGGTCTGACATCTAAACCTCTTATAACTCGATTAATTTGTTTTGTGTAATTAAATATTTGGACTTTGATCAAATAATTGAAAATAGATTTTTGTAAAATATTATTATGCTGACATGCAGTTAATTGTATTCTCTCTATTAATGTTTCAAAAGTAAATGCCACTAAATTCATTTTATATAAATCACGATTAAATATATATCTAATTATACTTCCCGCTTTTTTCATTTTCTCCAAGAATGACGCTGTAACATAATTCAGGGACAGGTTTTTCTTATTATATTGCTTGGCAAATGTGAACATCTCAGTGGGTTCACTACCTTGACATGCCTTCTTCACAAGAAGATCTTTGCAAGAGCAAGGCACGTTTCCCACTTTTTTTATAAGGTATCCCGAGACATATCGCAGTGCCTGGATTTCAATGTTCTGCAAGGATGAAGGCACATCTTCCGGAACAGTACAGAAGCCTTCTGAAGTCGTGTCATTCTCACATTCTGGTAGCCCCTGTTAAAAAGTTCAAAATATTTAAAATGAGAATTTATTATAGGTGTAAGCAGTTAAAATAGTAAAATACAAATAAAAGTTTCATACTATAGAAGTACTGTCTGAATACGGTGATTTATGTGATTTCTTATGTTTGTATAACTATAAAAAGACAAACCTGTGCTACAAGTCTCTGGAGGCTTAGAAAAACTTCTGAATTATCATCCTCACAGTTGGCTCCAACAGATTGGGATGAGGTCAGCTGCCTTACAATTAAACTCTTATAATAATTTCCAAAGTCCATTGCTGTTGGATTTGTATTTCTTTGTCCTCTTTGCCTTATTTGCCCAAAGAAATTTTCCAGAGGATCCTGATTGAACGTCCGCGGCATCATATATTCAAAATTTAAACCTTGCAGGACTCTCCATAATTCTTTAAAATTTTTTATTGTTTGTTTCAAATTTTTTAGTGAAGGTGGTAACACTTTTTCAACTTTTCCATCTTTATTAACTCTTTGAAAATAAACCGTATCCAGTTTCTTAAGTGCCTCATCCCAGAATGTCAAATGAGGTGAATTTCTCGTAACGGCTATTCGTAGATTCTTTCCTGGAACAGTATTGAAGGAGTTTCCATTAAGGCTATCAAAAAGTTTATCCAGAAAGTCCAACAAAATAGCAGTATCCGCAGCCGACTTGTCTAATTTTATTATTTCATCCTCTATGCACACAGTTGTTCCTAGAATGAGAGAAAATATAATAAGAATAAATGACAATTTTAAAAAACTAATAATTAGTTCAATATCTTAAAGTAAGTAGCTGAAAATGCAAATACGTTAATTGCAGAAGCAACCGAATGGCTGAACACCTGCGTACATTTGGCGACCTTCATTTTATGTATCTTTTCTGGGTTCACATGTGAATCTGTAATCTTGGGCATCAATCTTAGACTGCCTAAGAAAGGATCTAGCTGGTAGGCCTTGAAAATATGCTCCCATTTTGCAGTTTTATTAGAGCCCTCTTCTTTATAACATAAGTTATAATTTATTAGATTATTTCGAAGGCACTTGAAAATGTGAGGAACATCAAATAATGGGATTACTTTCAAGTCATCTATTTCAAAGTAATAGTCAACAAAATCATGCCCTTGTCGAAGATATTTTGCTTTGGTATCATCCACAAGCTTATTAATCGCTGCTTGATTGTTAGACCCTTGGTCGCAAACAGTGGCCACCACATGCAAGCCAATATCGCGGCATTTTCTAACTATGCATTTTATGATATTCATTATATCATACTTTTTTGTACCACCATTAACTAAATTATAATAAATGGGTTGCTTCCATTTGCGATGAATCCCTCGCAGCATAAATACCTGAAAACAAATAAAAACAACATAACATTAAAAATTATTCTTATGAAATAGTTAAAATAAATTATTTCCATTGACCTCACTACCCCCTTACCTGAGCATGATTCGCTATTTGCGCGGATTGTTTTGATCCTAAGTTTTCAAAACCAACAACATTTCCTTCGTGCCAATTAGGTTGCAAGCTGGGTTGGATGCTTATTTCGTCGAACATTAAGATACAATACTTATCTAGAGGATTCTTGAAATTCTTTGCTTCTGCCTTTAGAACTTCTAGAACCTCGTTGTGAATTCCAGGACGAATTGGAATTCGGTTCAGTAGTTTCATAACAGTCTTCCGTGAGGGCAACGCAAATAATTTTGACAAAAATCTATATCCGCTAGCACTCTGCTTATATAAAGCTAATGCAAGTACTTTATCTTCCAGAGTATATCTTCTTCCTTTAGGTTTTTTATCGGAATTACAAATTTGACTTTGGAAAAACCGTTGTCGTATGCGATCCATAGTGGATACACATTTCTCAAATAATTCGGTTTTTGTGAATTTCGAAGCATAATCCAATCTTTTCTTTAATGAGAGTCGACTTCTAGTCAATAGGGCTGCTCTTTTTTTGAAGTCAATACCCATACGATAGAGACGTTTGGCTTTTGGCGTGAGTTCTTTGATGCTCGTGACATTTACCTCAGCAAGTAAGTCAGATCGTTCTAAAATAGTAGATTAAATATTCATAATAATTCAAATACGCAAAAGTGATAAAAAATAGACTTACTTCTACTTTTAGGTGTACTAGGTGGTGATAACTTATCATCATCAGAGTTATGAAAGGTAACGGAAGATAATTCTGGCCCGGCTAGAGAACTAAGATGACACTCTCCTTGTGATGTTGACTTTAAGTCATCAGTGTTTAAGGACTCTTCTATTTTCAATGAGCAAGAGCCCCTAGTAGGAGATTCTGTGTAAGTTATAAGATGATCCAGAATATCGTCGACTGGCTCTAAGGGTTCTAAAGAACAAATACAATTAATGACAGGAAAAAAGGGCAGTTCAGGAAAGAAAACTTGTCAATAAAAGTATTGATAGAGATAATATTATGAAACATTTTCAAATTCCCTTTCAAAGATAAAGAATAATAGATAATAAATCACAGATGAGCAGGTCGTTGAGCATCTTAATTTCATCAAATTACATTACTATTCTATTTAATATGCTTCAGTAATATCAATCACCGGCTCGTCAAATTAATAAACTTTTAATGAGAGGAAAAATTACACACCTTAGAGAAGAAAATGAGTAATAACATGCACATTATAATTCAAACATGATAAAAAATAGATATAAATGTTAAGTTACCTGGCAAGTTAACTGATGGACAGACTCCTTTTTTAAGCACATTATTGGGGCCAAAGTCTTCAGGCTTAAAATGTGCAGCGCAAACTCTACAATTACTGTAAATTTTATCAGGTGCCATTTCCTCCTTCAACCTTCTGTTTCCACATAAAATAATCCACTTTTTTAAAAGTGAATCATCATCTTGCTTGGAAGGATTTGGGAAGCGATGTTTAGAAAAAGATCTTTCATAACAACCATAAACACAGCATCGTAGGGCAGGCATGATGTTGTAAGTACTCAAGCAATACTTATTTATAAAATTATATATATATATATATAAATATATAATAATAATAAGGACACAATTTAAAATTTTAAACCTCAAGCGAACACATTCAAGGTAAAATTGATAATTAAAATCTATCAACAAACAGGGGAGCCATCTGGGTAATTTATGATGACTTAAAATGATTTTAGTTGGCTTCCAGGCCGATGGGGTGGCGCTCAAAATGTTGGAAGCTTTTACGGAATAGAGTGCGCAGGGTGGGGCACCGTATACGACACGGTCTCTCAAGGGGAATCCATACAATATAATGTTTTTGTGATAAACGAAATAGATGCAGAATTTTTCTGGCCACAATCTAAAATTATTTTTATACATACAGGGTGATTCAAAAAAAAGATACATATCAAAGTTATGTTTTTTTAAATTGAATGTCCTATATTTTTTATTATTTTCGGATATAAGAGTCAAAATAAAAGTGAGTTTCTTCAGTATTCCCTATACCTATCTCTTTCCATTTTGAAAATATCCAAAGATTTGTTGAAATGTAAGGTATGAACTATTTTTCTATAATTTCCAAAGTTGCTCATTTTGAACTTGAGCTAAAGGTTTTATCATATTGATAAAGGTCAAGGTTATAGCCTGTATCATATTTCAATATCAAAAATCATACAGGGTGTTGGAAAAATATGGTTGTAAAATTTCAATATAAGATATTGAAAAACTTCGTTATCTTAAATGGAACACCCTCTATATTATTACATATTTTAATGCAGAATTGAATCCTCTTTCGAATTGTATAAGGGTTCCCTATAACTAAACTCAAGGCATTTCTTGAATTTTGCTTCTTTATCACAGTAGGAACATTACCCAATTAATCTGGACAGCTTTGAGGCTGTTACCATGGAAATGTTTTATAACTGACAGTTTTGAAGCGTTTAATTTATAAATACAATTTAAATCAGTGTACTATTCAAATAAAGCAAAATGAAGACTTATCCTATCGAAGAGAGAATAAATATGCTTCTAATAATTGGTGAGTGTCATGAAAATTGCCTATTGGCTTCAAGAGTATATGCTGAAAGATATCCAACCGTATCACATCCAAATAGAGCTGTGTTTGAACGGTTACTGAGAGAATTTCGGAATTCTGGTACTGTATCCTACAAACAAAAAACTACGCTAAAACCTATTGTAGATGATGAAGAAAATGAGTTTGTGGTCATAGGATCTGTTATAGAACACCCTCATACCAGTCAACGCAAAATAGAAAGAGAAACAGGTATTAGTAGGAGAAGCATTTCAAGAATATTGAAAAAATATCGGTTTCATCCTTACCATATTCAGATACACCAAGAACTTTATGAAATGGATTTTAATCACAGACTTGAATTTTGTGTTTGGACTCTAGACAGATTAGGCGATAATGAACTCTTTCTAGATTCAATTCTGTTTTCTGATGAATCCACTTTCCATAATAACGGCCTGGTGAACAGACATAATTTCCATTATTATAGTGATGAGAATCCTCGAATTTTTCGAAATACTAATTACCAACATAGATGGTCAGTTAATGTATGGGGGGGTGTTCTAGGGTCCCAATTAATAGGTCCTTACTTTTTTGATGGCATTTTAAATGGACAAAAATTTCTAAGATTCTTACGTGATAAACTACCCGAACTTTTAGAAAATGTGCATTTGAATATCAGACAGCAGATGTGGCTGCAGTTGGATGGTGCTCCAGCCCATTTTCAAAGGAATGTTAGAGAATTTCTTGATAGGCGTTTCCCAAACAGATGGATAGGAAGAAGCGGCTCGCAAAATTGGCCACCAAGATCTCCAGATCTAACATGTGTGGACTTTTTTTTATGGGGATACATTAAAAACATTGTATATGACACCCAGCCCACAACAGCTGAAAATATGAAAGAGAGAATAAGAGCCGCTTTTCGATCCGTGACACCACAGATGTTGAGGAAAGTTAAAAGATCTTTTGAAGAGAGAGTTCAATTATGTATTCAAGAAAATGGACGACATTTTGAACATTTACTCTAGTGTTTCTTATTTTATTATATTTTTATACTGTTATTATTTTTATATCATTCAATAAATGTCTTGTTCTTAATACTTTTATACCGCTACGCCTAGTAGCTGTGTAAGGGAAGTATTGTATTCGTGTAAAATTTTCGGTACTCTGTTTCTACGTTCCAGGGCTTTTTGAGTCCAACAAACATATGTTTTGCTATTGGTCTGTCTGTCTGTATGTTTCTCATATTCGTCAGTATTTGTTTGAGAGAGGTAGAAAAGAAGTGTGAGTGGACTTACCACATTTTTCCTTGGGCTTTCATAATAATACGTTATCAATAAATACTTATAGGTATTTTTTTACGTTTCACAGTATCTATGTAAATGTAAAACGCTGATATTCCAAAAAAAAATATATTAATGGAGTAGTTGTCTTTTAAGGGTAAAACCGACAGCAATAGAATAGTATAGTATCATTACCCGTCAGTTAATTATTTCATATGAGTTTTGAAATTCTAGGATATTGGATAATAATCGTGAATCAATTAGTACTGTAATAATAATAATGGAATTTAACTATAATAATGATTATTTTAAAACGTCATCCCAATCATAATGGCATTGGGAATATAAGACAGAATTATTAGAGAAGTGCGAAATTGAAGAAATTCGTTGAGTTTAGTTATAGGGAACCCTTATACAATTCGAAAGAGGATTCAATTCTGCATTAAAATATGTAATAATATAGAGGGTGTTCCATTTAAGATAACGAAGTTTTTCAATATCTTATATTGAAATTTTACAACCATATTTTTCCAACACCCTGTATGATTTTTGATATTGAAATATGATACAGGCTATAACCTTGACCTTTATCAATATGATAAAACCTTTAGCTCAAGTTCAAAATGAGCAACTTTGGAAATTATAGAAAAATAGTTCATACCTTACATTTCAACAAATCTTTGGATATTTTCAAAATGGAAAGAGATAGGTATAGGGAATACTGAAGAAACTCACTTTTATTTTGACTCTTATATCCGAAAATAATAAAAAATATAGGACATTCAATTTAAAAAAACATAACTTTGATATGTATCTTTTTTTTGAATCACCCTGTATGTATAAAAATAATTTTAGATTGTGGCCAGAAAAATTCTGCATCTATTTCGTTTATCATAAAAACATTATATTGTATGGATTCCCCTTGAGAGACCGTGTCGTATACGGTGCCCCACCCTGTATATATATATATATATATATATATATATATATATATATATATATATATGTATGTATATAGATTGCGTCGACGGCTGCGACTATGTCTCCAGATTCGTCCGCGGCGAATGCATCTGCTCCTTCGTCATAGACTACTGCGCTTCGTGCCTCGTTCGTTCCGTAGACTCATTCGGCTTCTTTTATTGCGGCCGTAGCACCTTCTACCTCTTGGACCTCTGAGTAGACTACCGCAAGGTAAAATGTTTTTTTTATGACCGCTGTTGTCTACACATTGCCTGATACTTCTTCGAGATCTGGATGTACTGCGCCTTTTAAAATGACTTTTTCTTCTACTGTTTGAACTCTCAACAGAGATATTGGGCTGCTTCGATCCAGTTCCGGGATCTTCCCACTTAGCAACAGGCTCGTTATTTGAGCTATCCTTGTTCGAGTCATTTTGAAGTTTTTGTTGGTCGCTGTTTACTATCTCATTTTGTTGTCTAATTCTAGCCTGTTCTTCTTTATATTCTCGTTTAATTCTTGCCAGGTCTTCTTTATATTCTTGTCTAATTCTTGCATGTTCGTCTTTATATTCTTGTGTAATTCTTGTCTGTTCTTCTTCATATTCTTGTCTAATTCTTTCTTGTTCTTCTGCATATTCTTGTCTAATTCTTTCCTGTTCTTCTTTATCTTGTCTAATTTTGGTCCGTTCTTCTTTATATTGTAGCATAATTCTTGCATGTTTTTCCTTACGTTCTAGTCTAATTCTTGCCCATTCTTCTTTTTCTTGTTGTGTTTTTCTTGCATATTCCTCATTTTCTTGTTGTCTTCTTCTTGCCCATTCTTTTTTCTCTTGTTGTCTTTTTCTTGCAAATTCTTCTTTTTCTTGTTGTCTTTTTCTTGCGTCTTCCAATCTCCACTTCATAAGAAACTCGATAATATCTGCAATAGTTGCCATTCCACCAAATCTTTCGATCTGATATTCACTATATATTTTCAGCAAAATGCGAAGATCCCTTTTTCCGACACCAAATATAACGTCTAACTCTGTGCTAAACGTTGTGGGGTGAGTTCACTTGCGTAGCACTCAAAATTCGCAGATTGCTTTCAATGATTTATTTTCAAACACACTGTACACGATCTTCTGTTATGGTACAACTGTCACCACTTGTCACCTTGACAATCTATACTGTCACTGTCTTTACCAACAGAACTACTATTAACCTCTGATTCCACAGACTGACTGTTATCAACTGTCTTTATAAACTCACTTCATAAGACTGACTCTGTCCTGTGATCGACACGGCTTTATATACCTGAATCATGACATGACATTCATCGAGAATGTTCTATGATTATCTAGATGCACATAATTCATGTTCTAGATCCTTGTCAAACTGACAATAGTAGGACAAATTGTACCTCACATATAGTTTCTGGAAGGATCCAGAATAAATCTTCTATAATTCTAGAACTACGTAAGGAAATATACATGCAATAACTACTGTAAGCAACGTAGTAGCATAAATAACTAATAAACGAATATTAACCGTAAGTACATGAATACCCATCCACGTTACAGTATTATCAGGTATTATCGGTATACATTGTGACATTGACAATTATTTGTCAACACGTTGTGCGATTTTCGTTTTATATGTGGTTTCGTCAACACCAAGGGGGATTGTAAACTTCATATCTGGTGGTTATGGTGGACGCATCTCAGACAATGAAATTTGCAAAGCAAGTGACTATTATAATGTGTTGCGCACCCGAACAAACTACTTGTTCATGATTGGAGCCGGGAAGTGTGACGTTTTAAGTGGGAATTTGATCTCGATTTGTATCACGTACACTGCAACAAGCAGCAGCACGGGAAAATGCAACGATGAACATGCAGCGACTTGTCGAAGTATTGGCCACATACAACTAACTATCTATCGTATCATTTCTTTGATGTTTCGGCGAAAAATTGACAATTGGGCGATCACGCTCGTTGCGTTTCTTTGTATCAAAATTTGATACGTTACTATAAAACGGTTCCCGTATCCTTTTATACGCCACGTTAATACGATACGTGCAAATGCAACAAATGGATACCCACCTTTAGATTAGGGAAAAGTCGTGTGTTCACGACAGGAGATGTTGCTCTGTATAGCCGCCGTGAAACGAAAGTGAAGCCAATTTTTCGTCGGCCGCCATTAGTTTCGTTCCCACCTTGATCTTAACAATTCATTTTGATTTTCATTTTTTTATGCTATTTTTAATAAAAACAACGATGTTTTTATCTTAACACAATGGTGAAATTCGGGGCTCTTGGATGCAAGAATCGCTGTCGAAAAAAGATATGGTGTTACGTCCATTGGTGTCCATTGATTTAGGCCTAACTTAGCTTCACTTGCTCTCTGAATGCGATGTCTCCTTGATAATAACATGCTCTAAGCACACGGACATGAACATTACCAGAGAACACTATCAACTATTTTCTTATAAAAACTGTTTACATTTGTTGTGATTCGCTTCGCTGTGATTATTTGTATGGACTTCCAAAATACATTTATTTTGTGAGCTTGTGTGATATTTTACAAGAAGTTGTAATAAGGTAAGTTGTATACTTATATATATATTTAAGGCGACAATCTTGCATTTTAGGTAGTCTTATTTGGAGCTTCCATTCCGCATGCGTAATTTTCAAAAAAGCACGTCAACGTTGCCGGATCTTTTGCTGTCATAAGATATAAAGTGAATATAAATGTGCATTCAGTAGGTCAAACTATGTATTTGAATTGATTGTTTTCTGTGAAGAAGATTCATAGACCATAAAAAACAAACAATAGATATAGAAATGATTAAAAATGTAATCTGCTTATATAAAGGGTGTTCGAGCAGTAGTTTGGACCAGTTTCCAACTGTGTTCCGTGATTGTGGTGCATGCGCATATTAATTTCCGTCTTCTTAAAATTAAAATGCGCATGCCGCTGACGGTTTGAGTTTGGTTTGAAATCCTGCTCGAACACCCTTATATTAATTCGACAATCTTGCACTTTAGGTGGTCTAATTTAGAGCTCCCCAATGCGCATGCCCAAATTTCAAAAACGCACGTCAACGTTGCCGGATCTTTTGCTGTTAATTGACGAATAATACTTTTAGAGTGCTGTCGAGAACACACTTCGTTCACTGACAGCAAAAAATTGGTGGTCTAAAATTCACTAACGCAAGTTTTGTTTGCTATTAGATGCGATACTGCGCATGCGTTAACTTTACTGCAAATGCTAAATTTGCTTTTCCCGTGGAGGTGGTGTAAACAAGTGCATAGAGCTTTTCCACCAACGTCACAAATATGGCCGCAAACAGCTATTCTGGAGGTCAACAAAGCCACTTTGCCATAAGACACCATTGTAAGTTTCGATTGTTTTCACGAAAATTTTGAAGATTTTACTGCTATATATTTACAACAAAACCATAAAATTCTTAATTCAAGTAATCCTGAAGGTAAGCATTTAAAATTTAAGTAGAAATAATTAAGATTAAGTATGTTATTTCAGGAAATATAATTTGATATATTTCTATTTTGAAAGACCTCTACAGACATAATAATCATTTAAAATGGCAATATGGATTCTATTTATAATAAAACACAGATTATTTTTTGTTTTATTCATAAAATACAACAAAAGTATATATTATAGTAAGATGAAAATACTTCAAAAAAGGTTTCTGTTTCAGATGTCGTATGTAAGTAGATATTTTGAAGGACTGAAGGAAGAATACAGACTTCGATGCAACAACGAACATGATGCCGATCGATTATATATAAACATATGAACATTAATATGTTAACGAATTTGTGGATATTTTCGAGCAGCAATTTTTCTCACAAATTGACTGCCACCAGATTTTTCTTCAGATGATAATATGGAGGTACTAAATTACCATTACATAGCATACATAGTAGAAGCAGAGAACACTATCTCTAAAGTAGTTCTATGTATAGATGATACAATAAAAATATTTTTTCATTCAAAATAATAGATATAATGGAATTAATTTCATCCAACAAGATTAATCTTGTTGGATGAAAGTACGGGGACGAATTATAAAATCAAAGAGACAAAAGAGGAATTTGATGGAGTTAATAATGTTAAAATTATACCTATTGATTTTTGACGGTTGTTTATGGCTTTGACAATTCAATGACAAAGGTATAATCTTAATATAAATCAACAGTTCAATTTCCCTGTAACTAACAGTTTCATTGTTATCTATATCTTAAACAATTTCAGCCGTCGTTCCTTCATTCACGGATTGCGATTGACAGCTTGTTGGTCGGAAACAAATTTGCATCAAATGCTGCCAACGAATAAATTTATTAAAAAACCGCTTGCTGTGTTTACTTCACTTTTATTGCTGCAATTGCTTACAGCGTGTTCTCGACCGCACCCTTAGAAGTAGTTAATTTTTACTGAATCTAATTTGCATTTTTAAGGTTACGCTGGAGATTTATCATTTATTTAATTTTGCTAAAGCGTTATACACTACCTTGTGAGCACTGATAAATCTGTGCAACTACATAGTCTGTTTTGATTCTGATTCAAATACTTAGAAGTAAATACTAGTTTTCCAGCTTCTTGGTTACCAAGAGGATTTGTGGAAAAATATCATTCTAATCCTGCGGTTGCTCCTATGGCTGTAAGTAGTTGCTTGTATAGACTTACGAAATTATTCTTATTAGGCCATTCTGAATCCTGTATAGTTAAGATTTTCCACCATACCTATCGAAGGAGCGGTGTTCTTGAAATGGGCACCAAACATATATTTGGTAAATGGCTTTAATTTTGTTGTTAAGGCAATAACGAATGGGACAAATTTTGGGTTAATATCGTCAGAAATGCATAAGCTTGTTCTTTCTGAAAATTGCTTAGTCTATCGCCTAAAAATCTGTGGTCTAGCATATTTATCAAATAATATGAAAAGCTTCCAACCAAGAATATATAAAGGGAGGATGACTATCTCTGTATCCTGTTCTATAAGCAGAAGTGGTTGAAATAACGTCCCGTGATAAGTTGTCAATTTGGTATGTTGCGCAGTATTTCACTGAGTGTCTATTGTTGTATAAAAAGGCTGTTCGAGCAGTAGTTTGGGACGGTTTGATAACTGTTTAAAATACGCATGTGCGGTTTGAAACAGTTTCCAAGTGGTTTAGGATTTTGTTGCTCGAACACCAAACCGCAGTTTGCAAACTACCCCTTCCACTTTCTTACAATTTCGTCGTCACAGAACAAATGACTATGCCGATAGATATGTTTTATGACCAAAGATAAGAGAGAACATCAATGAAAGACTGATGGACAAAACACTATATCAGGGTTTAGTTTAGGACTGTGGTGGTGTTCTCTGAAAGGGATTTCTCCAACAACAGAGAACACTATACTATAAGAAGAAGAAGAAGACGCTTCAACTGCGCCTGTCTCAAACTGAGTTTGGAAATCGTCAAACTACTGCTCGAACATCTTACTAGTAGTTGGGAATAAATTATTTCATCGTAAATTGAAGTGCGCAGGCGTCTGACGGTTAGGGACTGGTTTGAACCGCTGCTAGAACACCCTTTTAAGCTTCCTTCGCCCATACTTAATAAGGATGCGCAGCGTGATTTTGCGCAACCCACCGAAATGACATACGATAACCCAATGTTTTTTGTGCTACTCCCACTACTCGTGCTACTCGTCCTCCCTATATTTGTTTATGCTTCGAACCTATTTAACATATTAAATAAATGTCAACCAATAAATATCACAATATATATCAATGATATTTATCTGATATATATCGAGTGATGTATGTATATCGGCGAACCCTGCTTTATAGTAAACAAAATGCAGGTCTCCTTTAAGCAAGTAGCAAATACGTCTTTGTTGAATTTGCAAGCTTGAGAAAAAACATTACAAGTTACATTCAAGTTGTGCCTATTTGAGTGATGCGAACAGAAGCAATAAAATTAAAGTCATCTATTTCAAAGCTTAGGCAATTAACTGTACATTACAACGTATATTATATTGTATAAAGTCAATGAATTAGTAATTTGAGAATATTATTAATATAAGTTAACCTCTAGTAATAATTATTAGAAGGCAGGCTAGAAGACGGCAGAAGTTCCTCCATATTTTATAGAATAAATAAAATAAAAGTGAAGGAAACACAGCAAGCGGTTTTTTAATAAATTTATTCGTTGGCAACATTTGATGCAAATTTGTTTCCGACCGACAAGCTGTCAATCGCAATCCGTGAATGAAGGAACGACGGCTGAAATTGTTTAAGATATAGATAAAAATGAAATTGTTAGTTACAGGGAAATTGAACTGTTGATTTATATTAAGATTATACCTTTGGCATTGAATTTTCAAAGCCATAAACAACCGTCAAAAATCAATAGGTATAATTTTAACATTATTAGCTCCATCAAATTCCTCTTTTGTCAGTTTGATTTTATAATTTGTCCCGGTACTTTCATCCAACAAGATTAATTCCATTATATTTATTATTTTGAATGAAAAGATATTTTTATTAGATCATCTATACATAGAACTACTTTAGAGATAGTGTTCTCTGCTTCTACTCTCAATGCACTTGTTTACACCACCTCCACGGGAAAAGCAAATTTAGCATTTGCAGTAAAGTTAACGCATGCGCAGTATCGCATCTAATAGCAAACAAAACTTGCGTTAGTGAATTTTAGACCACCAATTTTTTGCTGTCAGTGAACGAAGTGTGTTTCGACCGCACCCTAAAAGTATCATTCGTCAATTACCAGCAAAACATCCGGCAACGTTGACGTCCTTTTTTGAAATTTGGGCATGCGTATTGGGGAGCTCTAAATTAGACCACCTAAAGTGCAAGATTGTCGTTAAATGGAATCCGTTTGAAAATATGCTTTGCAGTTTGCAGTACAAATTTCAATTCTGATGATGATTATGAGGATGAAATGCAGGCTAGATTGCTGAATTTACAACCGAAAATATATATATATATATATATCATAAATAACGACTTCTTGTCTCAAATTAGAAATGTTATAATATATGAGCCTGTATTTGTCTAAACACTGTAATTTTGAAGATTTTTTACAAACTCTGTTCACTACTATTTAAAACAAATTAAGATTTGCTGGGTATTGAATTATGTACGATCTGATGAATATATACAAATTATTCAGGTAAAGTGAACTGAACTGTAAATAATATTAATGTTTTATTTTTCAGCAATTCCATCACTGATTTTGCCATTTTCTATTAAAAAGCCAGTTGGTGACCGTAGTCAACTTATGTTTAAGAAGGAGAGAGAGACAAATGTTGGAAAACTATTACAAGGCAGCAACATAAGATCATCACCAAGATCATCATTGTTAATTAGTATGTCTTCATTATCTGTAAACTTTTATTAATAATAATTAAGTAGTTACTTCAAAGATTTCTTGGTTTTTAGCATGTTGTAAAGTTTTTCTTAATAAATTATAAATTTTTGGACTTGGTATATGCATTATCTGCTACGAAATACATATTTCTCCTTGTAATGGTTGAAAAACGTTTTTTTAATACCCATACAGGGTGTTCGAAATGGAAAATATTAGCTTCCTATGAAAACTTTGAAGCTGGTTGGACCTTAGAGACTGATTTGGATTAATTTTTTTTTTTGGTTCAATAGATCTGGCCACAACCTGTATAACAAAATTAAGTAAATGAATATATACTTTATGCAATTAGTTTTTTAATCTATCCCAAAGTCTAACTAACCTTTACTGTTACATGATATTTTAATTATAAATAAATCATGTTTTCTTAAAGTATATACTAATTCAATCTATGTATTTCATTAAGGGGATAATTAAGGACAATTTGGAAGATATAGGCCTCGATATACTCATTCAATTCAACTGATCAAGCTATCAGCTCGCTTCACTGATTCACTTCAGTACATTCTAACCTCAAAATGTGTTGTTTTGTTTATTGATATATGAGTTATGGAGGGTAGAGGTACCTTGATGTAATTACAGCAGCGGCTAAAGTTAGGACGCTACACCAGTTGCCAATAGAGCTTTTCCACCGACGTCACAAATATGACAAACAGCTGTTCTGGAGGTCAACAAAGCCACTTTGCCATAAAACTCTATTGTAAGTTTTGTTAGTTTTCAAGAAAATTTTGAAGATTTTACTGCTGTATATTTACAGCAAAACCTTAAAATTGTTAATTCAAGTAATCCTGAAGGTAAGCATTTAAAATTTGAGTAGAAATAATTAAGATTAAGCATTTTATTTTGCGAATTATAATTTGTTGCATTTACAAAACTTGGTTGAATTTCTATCTTGAAACACCTCTAAAGACAAAATAATCATTTAAATGGTCATATAGATTCTGTTTATAATTAAAAACAGATTATTTTTTGTTTTATTGACAAAATACAATAAAATTATATACCTACAGTAAGATGAGAATAATTATAGCAAATTTGTTCGAGCAGCAATTTTCTTCACAAATACGACTGCCACCAGATTTCTATTTTTTTCAGATGAAAATATGGAGATTGCAAAGCTAATTAAGCTCTAAAGCTAACTACCACCTTGATTATATTCAAATAAAAATACAATTGCATATTGCATTCGGTTTCGATGAATCGGTGCATTAGTTCTAGGAAACAAAAAGGGAATTCTTATATATTTTGTATATAATGAAAAATAAATATAATATAAATTGAATCTTAGAACTATGTTCCTTCTTTTTTACACTTTCTTTTGCCCTAGTAAACCTCTCTCTCCGGCTACTTTATTTAAGTAATGGTAACAACTATATTTATTTAAATTGATTAAAATACATAAAACACATATATGCAATGAAAAAATGTATATTTAGATAAATTTACCTGAAAAAAAATGGTCACTACAAATTCTTATCCATTTGATTTTACTTTCTGTTAAATCACCTCTATGTTAATCCAACATTGCCGACGTGCTGCACGTTCTTGAATTAATCGACCTCTTGTGTATTTTTCCGATGGTAATAGAAATAATTTCTTATCATTTTGCGTTTACTGTTTGCACAACTCCACAAAAATGTGGCAATTGAACATAAAAATAATGTTATTTAAGGGATTGAAACTTCGGTGAGTACCTACATTTAAAGTAATTACTTACAAACTCTAGTTTCCTCAAACATACAATAACTCTAAAACGAAGTTTTAACTAACAAATTATAATTCGCAAAATAAAATGCTTAATCTTAATTATTTCTACTTAAATTTTAAATGCTTACCTGCAGGATTACTTGAATTAACAATTTTAAGGTTTTGTTGTAAATATCTTCAAAATTTTCTTGAAAACTAACAAAACTTACAATAGCGTTGTATGGCAAAGTGGCTTTGTTGACCTCCAGAACAGCTATTTGCGGCCATATTTATGACTTCGGTGGAAAAGCTCTATTCGTTGGACTTACGAAATATGGCGGGAATTTTAAATAGCTATCTTAAAAACTTTTTTTTCAGTCAAAAGTATAAACTCGTAATGTTATTGAAACTATTGTTTGGAATTTCAGTTCTTGCTTATTTTTTTATTCAACATATTCAAAATCTACAACAATACTACAATAAAACAACAATTATTCGACTATAATTTTTAAGTTTATTTTATAATAATAAGTTTCACAATTCTCTATAAGAAAAAAACAAGTCGTTCAGGATTTAAATGGAAGTGGCAATTTAAAATTCAGCACTAGTTATTAAAAAAATACAAATTGATGGCATTTCCTGCTTTTGAATAATTTATACATAGCAATGATCATTTTCAGGATCAATAGAAGTAACTGCTGAATGGATACCATATAATGTTTCTGTAATTATTTTAGTTTCCTCAATGTTAGGTCTTCGACTAGAGTTTTTATTCTTATTTTTCTTTCGTGTCGAATGAAATGATATCTGTTTGCAGATCTTTTTATTACCGGCTCTGCAACAAACTCTACTTTTACATCAAACTTTTTTATTTCTATATGACTAATAAGTTCAGTCTTTTTAATACTCTTTAGAATAAGCTTTAATTGATCAGTTGCATACGTCTCGGTTTTTAATTTTTGGACTAAACTTAAAGCTCTTGAACTTATTTCATCCATTATTTTTTTATTGTTTGTTGAAGATGTGGTTAGGTCTTCAATAATATTGTGAATTTCGTCATGTCCATCACTTTCCACCGCTGTTAAAGTTATATTATTACTTCCATTTGTGGTGTCCATATTTAAATTTCGCGGGTTGTTTATTTTTTATTGATATACGAATCATAAAAGTCAGCATATGATGTCTTATTATTTTTATATATCTATGTTATTACTCATAATCCAATAAATTCAAATTTCATAAACAACAGACCGGATCGGTTTTGAACGGCAATCACCAATAGAAGTAATATTATTTTATACTTTTCAGTGCATCAACTAATAAGGTCGGTCCAATTTTTTGTAAAAAATATTTATTTCACACTTTTGAGTGTAACATTAGTCCCGAAAATCGTTGAACGTTCAGTATACCATATCAATGAAGATAGTACTTATCCTGTTACCCACGTATATTCCTTGCTTGTAGTTGTTATTTTTGAGATCTCAGAACATCTCTGCGGAAATATGCTTGAATATTTTAGTTGTTACCATTTTAACACCGATTTAACTCGAAAACCGTAACTCTGAGAAAAAAATTTTCATTATAAATGTTGCTACAAATAATTATATCTTTCATGCAGTATCGAGAAATTTTCAATTTTCGAAAGAAATTGTCCTCTCCACATAGCAAAAATACATATTTAACATGCGTCTATCTCGAAAACCGTAACACTTTTGAAAAAAATGTTCAATTTAAACGTTTCCGGATATTGTCCTATCTTT
The DNA here is from genome assembly GCA_958507055.1 of Crioceris asparagi. Lineage (NCBI taxonomy): Eukaryota > Metazoa > Arthropoda > Insecta > Coleoptera > Chrysomelidae > Crioceris > Crioceris asparagi. Next base: position 49,855,895 of record OY293827.1, read on the forward strand.
AATTATATCAACTCAGATTTTCGATTTTCGAGAAAATTCGACCCCACCACCCCTTCGGGGACGGTTTTCGGAGGGAAGGAGATTTCGGGGTTCGTCGGTCAAAAAGAATTTGTCCCAGGGACTTGAATCCCAAATTGAGCAGACTGACAGCGAGCGGCGGGTCTGTCCCTCCGTGTTAGAAAAGTGTAACCTTCGGTTTCGAATGTTATTGCCGTGTTTCGAAGTATATCTGAGATATGGTTGTCTTGGGTGGTGAGTGATTCTTTCTTAACTCGTTTGTTTTATACCATCATTTACTATTGTTAATTACAGTACAAGTAAATTCATCAAGAGTTGTCAAAAGTTATTATGTAGTAGTGTCAGACCTTTGTAAATTTTCACGACAAAGAGAATGGGCAGTGTTATTAAAAATTTATTGTAAAATATTTGACTGTACATGGGTTTTTTTTGCTCTTTTTCCCATGTTATGAAGATATTAAGAGCGACCTTCCTGGTCTAAATTACAAAGGTTATTTTCTTTTAAAATTGCCTGTCTTATTTTAAATTATTAAATGTCTTCCTATTTAATTCAAGTGAAAAATGATGTGTTTTTTAAATAAAAGGACTGGTAAGGGATTTTGTTTTTTCAGTTACTGTCTACCCCCTTTCTCTACTAGAAGGTTAACTCCGATACATCCTACAAAGACAACAAGAACGTGTTTTTTTATACTATTAGAGTGCCTGACACTTCAGGTGAGTCCTAAAATCCACTAGACTACATGATCACATGCAAAGAGACGAGTCGTAAAGTGAAGATAGTGAATTAGAGGTAAACTGTAGCCCGAACATGGGGTCTTTGGATACACTACACAGAATTACTCATAATAGTAATTGGATATGTTTACATATTATTGAGCTTATATTAAAATCCAAACAAGTACAAGTAAATGTAAGAAACATATACAATAAATGGAGCATATTAATGGGCAGCACATTTTTTATTTACTTGAATCACTGGTAATGGCAAAACACTCCATATCGAGAATGTCTACCTTAAATTTGGCAGAGATTGCCACACGATGTCTGGCACGAATATTATTTAATAATGTTGAAGGATTACCACTCGTTAGCTTTATAATCTTCTCAAATTGCTTAGGAATTCCATTAAAACGTGAATTGTCTTGTCTAGGTGATCTTTTTTCCTTGCAAATATTAATATTTTAATGTTTTATGCATACTTTCGACATGCATATTAGATTTGCAACTGACTTTGCCCGAAAACAATAAGCCCATTTATCACAAATAGCTGCATAATAATTAATAAAATATTCCCTTAAATGTAACTCATTATTTAAAACATCTAAAAATGTATCAGACCTTCTTGGAATTTTTGTACATCTAGAAGTGTTTGTAAATACTTTAATGTTTTATATACCCATTCTCTCTTCTCGGGATTATTAATTTTAGATAAATTAGACTGCCAAGCACGATCAATATGTCAGGAACAATAAAGCTGCCTATTCGGACGGCCCATAACAATTTCCCATGGGTTATAAAAAAAGTTTGTTATATCTGACATAAATGTATCAGTTTTTATAGTGGCAAAGATATCTTATTTTTTAAAAGAAAATTTGTTTAGTTAAATAATCGTTTCTATTTGAAAACATAAATGCCAAAGGTATAACTTCATGAAACTCATCAATACTTAAAATTGTTGTGAGTTCAAAGTTACACACATTCAATCCATGTGTGCTATCAATAGCAATAAATTTAGTTCCAAACTTTTATTTATTTTTTTATTAATAAAAACATACTTACGGGATGGTAGGCGAACAGCGAATAGTTGTCTATGGTGGGTATAAAGCAGCAAAAATCCAATGTAAAAAAAACAAAAGAAGTAAATCACTCCACATACGGCACCCTGTATTCATTTAAACAGAAAAATAAAGTTTTAATTTTTAAAAACAATTCCACAAATATGTTGTTCTCCATCATTGTGATTTTCTAATTTTGGTCAGCTGATATATGTCAAACCGAAAGAAGGATGCAGCGTTACCAAATTTAATATGGAATAGAAGACTTCCTTATGCGTAGTATTTTCCTATTTTTGACCGACGAACCCCGAACGGAGGAGGTATACAATTCGACTGTCTGCTTTAATTTTTATTTTTTTATGGTTCGTGTGCGCCTTTTATATAGTAAACGAGCTCCGATTTTAATGATTTTGGGTTCATTTGAAAGAAGAGGATTGAGAAATGGTTCCATATTCGTAAAAACGCAAATACGATATCTCCTTCCCTCCGAAAACCGCCCCCGAAGGGGTGGTGGGGGCGAATTTTCTCTAAAATCGAAAATCTGAGTTGGTATAATTAAAGATAGGACAATATCCGGAAACGTTTAAATTGAACATTTTTTCAAAAGTGTTACGGTTTTCGAGATAGACGCATGTTAAATATGTATTTTTGCTATGTGGAGAGGACAATTTCTTTCGAAAATTGAAAATTTTTCGATACTACATGAAATATATAATTATTTGTAGCAACATTTCTAATGAACATTTTTTCCTTAGAGTTACGGTTTTCGAGTTAAATTGGTGTTAAAATGGTAACATATAAAATACTCAAGCGTATTTCCGCAGCGATGCGTTGAGATCTCAATAACAACAAGCAAATAATATACATGGGTAATAGGATAAGTACTATCTTCATTGGTATTAGTGAACGTTCAACGATTTTGGTGACTAATGTAAGGTACACTCAAAAGTGTGAAATAAATATTTTTTGCAAAAAACTGGACCGACGTTATTAGTTGATGCACTGGAAAGTATGAAATAATATTAATTCTATTGGTGATGGTACTTGTGAAGTTGGTGCCAAAAGTTAGCAATCTAACTGCAACTGCACAACTTCAAAAGTAACAGCACCAATAGAATTAATATTATTTTATACTTTTGCATCAACTAATAACGTCGGTCCAATTTTTTGTAAAAAATATTTTATATTAAACGAAGGGGTAACCATTTGAAATAATAAATAATAATGTGAGTTTTTACTATCTTATTTTATTATTTCAAATGATTACCCCTTCTTCTTAAATATTCTGTATCAAATGGTTGTCTCTGGTATCCACCATCTCTAAAATCTGAGTCCAAGTTTCATAATCTTTTTATACGATTGTTTTGAATCTTTTTCGTTTCAATAAATTATAATGTTTTTGAATTTTCATGAACACAAAATGCCGTGTGTGAAGTGATTAACTGCTGTTGTTTGTTTTACATTGGATTTTTGCTGCTTTATATTCATCCTAGGCCGCTGTTCGCCCACCATCCCGTAAGTATATTATTATTAATAAAAAATTATATAAATTGCTTTTTACACAGGCGCTCGACCTATATAGACAACTTAAAAAAGAAATTTTCAAAAATCTCTAAAAATGACAGAAACCTGGATAACGAACTTTTACCCAGGATTCTAAATAAAATAGTACATTAAACATAATAATAATATGTTATTTTGATGCTGGAAAGCCCAACATTAATTTTGAAGCTTTAACTTCTTTATCTAGTTGACTGATTCTGAGGTAGGTAGGTATTTGATTTCATTTTCATGTCCATAATGTCTCCTGTAATATTTGGAATAACATTTTTCAGTACAAAATTTGTCAGTCCTACATGATCCTCCAGTTTTGGGAAAACGATGCGAATTTTCTAAAGGTTTAGGCTGATGTTTTTAAAGAATTTATTGGCTAAACTAAAAGTATCTTGTTTTTATATCATATTCTGTTGGACCACTTTCGCCGTGAAAATGTAGTGAACAAATATATCTACGTATTTTTAATCTTAAGTTACAAACGATCGAAAACTTCTATCACTTCGGCCACATTTTTCACCCATAAGTCCACTGGCTTTGTGTTGCCTTTGAATGATTTATACCGTGTATCACTCTTAAATACTCCATAACAACACCGTATTATTGTTCCTTTTCGTACAGATAAGATAGTCAAAAACTGTTGAAATATTTTATTTTTTAATTAAGACTCTTATTTTCTTATATTTTTGTTATTATTTTTTTGATGATATATGGTTTATTTAGCACTTGTTCATTTTATTTATCATTTCACATGCTTGTTTAAACAAAACAGTACGAAAAAAATGGCCGACACTAACGCATGCGCACAAAAAAAGTCTGATGAAAAAGCCTATTAATAGATGGTGTTTTCGAGATGGAAACACGCGTTTTGATGACCGAATGTCAAAGTTCTAATACCTGATTGGTGCGTTTGAAAGTTCGACAGGTTTCGATTGGTTTCGCTAAACACAACGCTAGTTGCCTTTTGTATCTCGAAATCACCAAGATATCTCTATTAATATGTGATAATTTCCCTGGCTTGACAGCTGTCCCGTGCAGAGGCCAGAATAACAAGCTATTTTTTATTTTTGACAAATATTTATAAACTGTCAAAAATTTTACTAACTTTTAAAAATAATTTTTGATATAAAGTTTTCGTACCGAATCTCTCGCGAGCTTTAATTATTCTCCGTAATTTTTTTCTCAGTTGCGATTTCTTTAAAGAAAATTTCCCTCGGCAGGCACCATGGGAAATTTTCAAAAAATTGCACCTCAAAAACTTTTCAAAAATTATTCCAGCTCTAGGGAGATTATAAGTGATTATTTTTTTGTTATCGGTATTTTTTCTGATAATTTATATTATATAATTAAGGCGCTAGCGGTTTAACCCTGCGTTAGTACACTAACCAGAAAGTACAAAACTAGTACACTGGGGTATTACAGACCCCATTTAAAAAAATAATATCTGGGCGACCGAGCTTTGCTCGGGTAACACAAGATTTAGAGTGGGTCTATAAGGATGTTTAATTTTAGTTCAAATATGTGCATACCTATTTCTAGTTAAAATGTATTGCGATCGGTAGATCGGTAAATACTGATTTTATCATTCACATAGCTCATAATTTAGAGATTTCCAAATAAATATGAATGTGAAACATACCAGAACTCAGCTGTATCACCAATCGTCTGATCGACCCCCAAACCCCGTACTCAAATTTTTAGAGCAATATGCGAAGCTATTCCCGAAATAGCTAGTGTGGACCTCGAGGTTCACATCCATTGAAAATGCTAGTAACGCTAATCGATTTCTCGGCTCTTAAAACCCCTTTTTGCAAATTTTTATCCAAATCTGCGAATCAAGAAAAAGTTTATGGACCTCGAAGTTGACACCCTCGCCTTTTATCAGAAAAGCCACTTCGATAATAATGTTCAAAAGTAGAACATTATCTATATACCAAATTTGGTCAAATCGTTCGAGCCGTTTCCGAGAATCTTTTATATACGAGAATTGCCCGTATTAATATATTACATTAGAAATGTATTTTTTTTTTAATTTCCGAATAAATTATAAGAAACTCTTATTAACACCTTTTATATACAAAAAATGGGTCATCAGGGTACGAACCGAGGATTTCCAGGATATCAGCCGTGAACTTAACCAATGAGCCACTTATGTCCTATGATATTAGTGAGCTCATATCCACACATTAGTTATAATCTGTATGGGGGGTAAAACGATTTCTTATGTGAATGTGAATACAACCAATCGATTCATTACACTCTAGAACCCATAAATATGCATTTTCATCGAAATCGATTCCGAGATAAAATTTGTATATATATATCTATCCTACCTCGCTGACCTGCTGACCTTAGTGGGACACCTGGTATATATATATACAGTGCGTTCATAAAGTATGGAAACGCTTCAATAACTTCTAAAATAATAACATATAGAGAAAAAGCTCTGACAGGTCGATTTTTGATTTTGATTTTCAACTTTTCTATGAAAACAGCATCATTTTATCCCCTCCACCTTCCAAATTATGACGTCATCATTAATTTTTTGAAATGGGAAGGCAATAATTTTATGTTATAAATGGCAAACTGGCAATTTTATGAGCTCAAAAATACCAAATACATGGGTATTATCATAAAAATATATGAAATACAGGGTGCTAAAAAATTTATATATTTTCATTTGCTGCTTTCAGTTTTCAATAATAACAATAATATTAATATGTAGTGGTAACTAAGAACTTATTAATTGTTGCTAAGGACTCCGATTCAAACGCATACTTGTTTTTATGCATAACTTGTATAAAATTGAAGGCAGGAAATAAAAATATATTAATTTTTAGCACCCTGTATTTAATATTTTTTTCATGTTAATACCCATGTATTTGGTATTTTTGAACACAGAAAATTGCCAGTTTTCCGTTTATAATATAAAATTATGGCATTCCCATTTAAAAAAAAATAACGATGACGTCATAACCTGGAAAGTGGTGGGGTTGAAATGATGCTGTTTGCATATAAAATAAGAAAATCAAAATCTAAAATCGACCTGTCAAAGCTTTTTCTCTATATAATAGTATTTTAGTAGTTATTGAAGCGTTTCCATACTTTATGAACGCAGTGTAATATATATATATATATTATATATAAGCATTGCTCGTTTAATATAATACTTATACCAAGTATCAAAAATACCAGGTAGTGAAAAAATATACGAAAAACAGTAAACATCTGTTTCTTTCCAAAGCAGAAACAATATTTTTCTTATAAAAAAACAAAATAAAAACATATCATAACTAAAACAGATATCATAGCAACTTATCAAATAAACTTCAAAATAAGTAAAACAAATATTTATTATGTAATATTCAGCTAGTTTCTTGGTTATCTAGGGCTTTATTTACATCTTGTACAAACAGATTGCGTCTTAGAATCTTTTCGTTGGCAAATATGGTATCTACAAGTTCTTTGGCGTTTTTCATCATTTCGGCCCCCGTATCATGTAAAATTTAGCAACCAGTTGCAATCGCGTTGTTGTCTGTGTTGCCATTCTCTACATGTAGTACATTAGACCTTCTCTATTAAATATTGGATAAATAAGTGAAAATAACTATTTTATAAAGAAAATGTAAAAAAATCCTTAATTATTCAAAAATAAATGCAATCAACTTCGTTCTGATAATTTTATTCAAGCATCAATTCAGGCTCTACATTGAATGAGCGGCAATACTGTACAAAATCGACGTTTTGACAGAGACGATTGTGCAATAGTCGCGGTCGTATTGCAGAGTTACAACCCCCCGGATTGGCAATGTATTGGTTTATGTCTCATATCAGAAATTTTTCTTCGTAAACCTCAACATAATCCCAGAAGTATAACAATTTTTGCTGCTCTGCTTGGTAATCCCCAATCTGCAAATATTAAAGCGATTTACATTAATTCTTGTTATAACTTGTACTTTCCAAGAAATTAAACCAATGTCATCAACAAAAAATCACATAAAACTGCAAAATAAAAAATCCCGATGGCCTGTAGTCAGCGGAAAGGTAAATTTTTCAAAATTCATTGAATTGAAATTTTAACAACCTTTTCATTGGTATACCTACATGTTATTAAATAAAATTGTCATAGCCTTGCGGTTAGAGGTTTTTGTTCTGGCTGTTGAATATAAAAAGCAGACAGGGTTCGAGTCCACTTCAAGGCTGATCTTTTTTTCGTCTATTTCTTTTCAATAAATATACTATATATTTTTTTAATCAGGGTCTATATTAAGATCTCCAGAAAATGTACAATTACATCAAATTTATATTGAGTGTTCATGTTTTATCAATATTTATTATTTTTCTTTATTTATTTTTATTTTCTTACCTGTGTATTTTATGAAAAATTGCTTTGAGCAAAAGTTGTAGGTACTGATTATATCTATAACCTTAAATTATTTTTAATAATATTTACACTACTGCTCTCTCTTTTTTGATAATTTTTTTAAATGTTTGAATGGTCGCCATTTTGAAACTACTTACCCGATATTGCCCAATAACGAACTCGACCGAGATATTTGAGAGATTGATTTGTGTAGCAAATTTGAACTTGATACCTTCAAAACTGCGACCTCTATATATATATATATATATATATATATATATATATATATATATATATATATAAAAACTTTTGAACCAAATGTTTTTTTGGACTAACTTATAGACATATAACAACAAGCCGTTGAAATTTTTTCGAAATTCAAAAGTGTGAACGATCGCAATAGGTATATTTCTATAAGAAATTTACCTAATAAAACCAACTACTTACCTTTCTCAACTGTATTAAATTTTTATCACAAACTTAGTACACTGGGGTATCACATACCCCAATACAATTTGCAGGACTTGTTCACGTCTCAGAGGCTCCTTACTCGCTGGAAAAGCACTGTGTAGGCAACTACAGACTCTTACTTGAAGGCACTGGGAGGGAGGGCAATCACAAATTATTAAAGCAAATGTGACAGTAAAAAACAGCTGGCTGGGGTATATAATCACTTATTCTACACAATGTCATTCTCAATTATCATTCAACAGAAAGTTGAAACTTATGGAGTTGGATTTGGAGCTTAATTTTCTTATTATTGCTATATAAATAATATGCATACTAATGTTAATATTCCATTCATGTATAAGCAGATTTATGAATTTGAAAAACAAGAGATTTGTATGTTGCATATTGCCCATTAGGAGAAATAATTACATTTGGAAACCAGATTCAGACCAGATAATAGAATATTATGTAGGTATATAGTCCCGTTGAAATATTGTAAATGAGTATATAATACAATCACATGCTGTGATACAATAGTATCAGTCACAGTTGAACTTTCGGAATCAGAAGGTCACATTTTATATTATACGTTGTTTAACGTTGATGCGGCATTTGTGGGCTTGATAAGATATTCTGACGAAAACACTTATCACTGGATTAATGATAGATCTTAGAGAACATTCGTCAAAGCATCGATAAATAAGATGTTATACTTGAGATTCTCTAAAATCGTATTCCAGTAAGTGTATAAGAATATATATCTTTACTTTTTTATAAACACTTCCTCAATTTCAGAATAAACACCGTATTTATAAGTTCTTCAAGGCGAAAAAGTACTGTGCAAAAAATAGATAGAGTGCTGGTTGCGAACCGTGGAGAGATAGCATGTAGAGTTATTAGGACGGCAAAGAAACTCGGTATTAGAACGGTAGCTATATACAGTGAGCCTGATCAAGATGCTCTACACGTTTCCATGGTAGGTGATGAATAGCTTGAATAATCAAAGATGATTCGTATAAGTTATCACCAACGATTATAAACTCGTATATAATCGTTGTTATCACCTTCCGGTTATGTTCCAATAATAAATTATCAGTGGTGTAACTAACATTAGTTTGATGGGTACAGTGTGGCATTTGCTATGGAGAATTGGCACCTATATTTCCTTCAAATACCTTGCTCAATTCTTATTTTTATTACCCTGGCCTAGTTTCAGTAAGTTCATAGTTTCTCATTGATTTCTTAAATTACAGTCAGATGAGGCCTATAAAATTGGACCAGCATTACCTTCACAGAGTTATCTCAAAAGTGACAAGATATTGGATATAGCGAAATCAGCGAAATGTCAGGCTATACATCCTGGTTATGGATTCTTATCAGAAAATGTTGAGTTTGCTCAAAGTTGCCAAGAAGAAAATATAATCTTCATTGGACCACCAGCATCTGCCATTAGGGATATGGGCATCAAAAGGTAGGTATGTCTGTATTATACCGCGTCATATTTATTATCAATATTTATTTTATTCCAAAGTACCTCGAAAAAGATTATGGCCCAAGCTGGTGTACCTATAATAGAGGGCTATCATGGAGGAGATCAAAGTACAGAGAGATTGAAAACTGAAGCCAGAAAAATTGGCTATCCTGTTATGATTAAGGCTGTTAGAGGAGGTGGAGGAAAAGGTGATATTCATTCTATTAATAACAATTATACATTATTTTTGCTCCATAAGTAGCTGATTTATTGTGGATTATATCTATTATTTGAAATATGGTAACGTTTTCCAGGTATGAGAATAGTAGAGAACGAGGCAGAGTTCGAGGAATCCTTGGAATCAGCTAAAATTGAATCTCAAAAATCATTTGGTGACTCTATAGTGCTACTAGAAAAATTCGTTGCCGAACCTAGACATGTCGAGGTACAAGTTTTTGCCGATAATCAGGGAAATGTTGTTCACTTATATGAAAGAGATTGCTCTGTACAAAGGAGACACCAGAAAATAATCGAAGAGGCACCCGCTGTATGTATTATTTTTTGATTGTTTTAATAATTATCTGATGGAGAATAATTTCACAGCCGGGGTTATCCAATGCGTTGCGTCAGGAGCTGGGTGCTGCTGCTACAAGAGCAGCAAAAGCTGTTGGGTATGTTGGGGCTGGCACTGTTGAGTTTATCTTAGATAAAAATACTCATCGCTTCTACTTCATGGAGATGAACACGAGGTTACAAGTAGAACATCCTATAACGGAAATGATTACAGGTATAGAATGTGAATCTGCAACTCTTATGTGGTGAACAATATTATTCTTCAAAAATATTAGTTTAAAAAATTAAAAAAACACGCTTTTATAGCAAATCAAACCAAAAATTTGAAAATAATTTCATTAACACTTCATATGAGGGTAGAGTGATTAATAAAAGATATCATTTCAATGTAAAAAAGCGCGAGGTGCTTGATGTCAATTGATGCAAATATTTTATGTTGATAGATACTGATATAAGTAAAGTCATTATAAAATTATCTTAGAAAGCACCCCACGCTTTTTTACATTAAAATGATATCTTTTATTAATCACTCTACCCTTATATGAAGTGTTAATGAAACTATTTTCAAATTTTAGTTTGGTTTGCTATAAAAGCGTGTTTTTTAGTTTTTTAAAACTATTATTTATTTTCTAATTTTTAGTTTGGTTTGTTATTAAAGCGTGTTTTTTAGTTTTTTAAACTATTATTTATTCTTTAATTTTGAGTTCGGCTTGCTATTAAAGCGCATTTGTTCAGTTTCTTATTCAAGTTTTTTAAACTATTATTTATTATGCTGTAGAAATCAAATAAGCATTTTAAAACGTGTACTTATCAATTTTCTAAACTTTTTCACACGGCCACTCACTCTTAAAATCCATCGCAAATCCTTCCAACATACATGCATATCGAAAATTCCACAAAAATCCATCCATAAAGCTCCGAGAGGTATATATATGAAAAACTTCATCAAATGGTCCCACTCGCACGTACACAACTCTATAAGTATGAAGCCTTCCATCGAAAAGTTCCACACGCACGTATACAATATCACAAAACCTCCCAACCCTCATACAGACAGAAAGTTCCACGAAAATTCATCCAGAAATCAAAAACACCCATAGGCCTGGAACCCGCTTCATCAAATAGTCCCACTCACTCTTAAACCCCATCGCAAATCTTCCAACACACATGTATATCGAAAATTCCACAAAAATCAATCCATAAAACTCCGAAAGGCATAGGTATGAAACACTTCATCAAAAAGCCCCACTTGCACGTACACAACTATAAGTATGAAACCTCTGATCGAAAAGTCCCACTCGCACGTATACAATATCACAAAACCTCCCAACCCTCATACAGACAGAAAGTTCCACTAAAATTCATCCAGAAATTAAAAACACCCATAGGTCTGGAACCCTCCATCAAATAGTCCCAATCACTCTTAAACTCCATCGCAAATCCTCCAACACACGTGTGTATCGAAAATTCCACAAAAATCCATCCATAAAACTCCGAAAGGCATAGGTATGAAACCCTTCATCAAAAAGCCCGACTTGCACGTACACAACTATAAGTATGAAACCACTGATCGAAAAGTCCCACTCGCCCGTACAGAACATCACAAAACCTTCCAAGCCACATGCAGATAGAAAGTTTCACGAAAATTCATCCAGAAATCAAAAACACCAATAGGTATGGAACCCTCCTCCAAATAGTCCCACTCGCACTTGCATACCATCACATATCCAAAATTTCACGGGAATCCATCCATAGAGCTCAGAGATATAGGTATGGAACTCCCCACTCGCACATACACATCAAATTATGGTATTGTCATCGGTCCTTTACAAGTATACAAAGTCCATCCGAAGTTTTTAAGTGGGTGAAAATCGTGTCCAAAGATTCTGTTACATACATACAATACATACATACATACCAAGCGTGTTAAAAAACTGATTTATACAGTTGGGTATTTTATTTTTTTACTAATTTTCAGAACCATATTCCGTAGATAGACGTTAAACCAACACAAAAAGTACCTATCTACAGAGAAAATTGAAAAAATTAATATTACTCAAAATGATTTTGAATCATTTCGATTCTTTATTTTTTTGTGAACCATATTCCTCTCTGAATAAGTTAAAGAAGCGCTTACGAAGTTACAGCGTTTGCACAGGCTTACGGATTGCATTGCAATTTTTCAGCATGAAATATCGCCTATGATTCTTAAATGCAATGCATATATGTATTTAGATACTAGATAAAGAACTTTATACTGTGCTAGAAGATATCTGTGACTTTGTCGATGCATACGGCAAAGATTGGAAACACAAAATCTTTGAATACGGTTTGTAGTACTTGTTGAATTTACAACATGGTATCTAGTGAACGAAGTTATTCCATCTTCTCCTATACTTGAAGCAAAGATTACCCTTATCTACTTGATTACAATTTAATATTCTCATGTCATAAATGAAACGAATTAGTTATTCAACTGAATCTTTATTCCATTAAAAATATCCCCATACTTCGTACTATGATATTTTCTGTAGCATAATTTGCAGAAATTTCTAGGGACTGATTTAGTAGAGTGGCAATTGAAAGTAGCCGCTGGAGAAGAACTTCCACTCTCTCAAAATGAGATATATGCTAATGGTCATGCGTTCGAGGCTAGGATATACGCAGAAGATCCTAAGGGAGGTTTTTTACCAGGAGCTGGCCCCCTTTTGTACTTGTCCACACCTGATGCAACATCAGATACTCGAATAGAAACAGGTAAATTAATACTCTTGACAATGCAAACTGTAGGTACCATGGAATGACGAATTATTCAAATTTTCTTATATAGGGTGTCCCTTAAATGTCTTTACAAACTCCTACCAGTTGTGCCTCAGGCCAGAATCTTTTTAAGTAAACTTTCCTTGGTACAAAATTGCTTAGTTTAGGTCTTGTAAGGCCCTGAAGATACAATTTTAAAATCATTTTTTGGCTAAAAATTTAAAACGGCCAATGCGATTTCCACGAAATTCGGTATGTTGACGTGGAACTTGGGTTGGTACTTTTAAAATTCTAGGACAATGGATGAAAAAGGTAGTAAACTTAAAATTTAGATTTAGATTTAGATAATAGTTTTAACAAAGACATTCAGCGGCTTATGATTATTGGACATTGGACATTATACAGACTGTATAGTAAAAACGCCCCAAGCTGTAACTTCGTTATTTATTGGCGGATTTAAAAAAATCAAAAAACAAATGAATGGTTTGATATCCAAGATGTCACCAACTTTAATTTTTTTGATCTTTGCCCTCAGTGACACCGATAGTCAACGTTTCTTAATGGAAAAATTTGTTTATTTTTACGACATATTGTAGAATTTTTTTTCTGAATTCAACATTAGTAGGTATAACATAAATTAATATATATTCAACAATTTCTGGAAAAAAGTAAATAATTAAGTAATCCGTAATTAATATTAACAAATGCCATATAAATAACTAGTGAAATCTGCATCACAAAAATATAGTTAAAATTGTCTGCCGCCTTGACAAATACTCAGCTCGCATTTTCTTATAACTCCATAAGTAGCGTTCATTATAACATTTTGAAGTATTTCTTGTGTTTTTTTAATTTTCTATTTACAGTACCTTTGGATGTGTTGTTCAAATCACTAGCAATTTCACGTGTAGACGTTCTTGCCTTCTCCTTAGAAGAACGCTTTACTCCACCTCTTCATTAAATATGCTTTTTTCAGTATTCTTTAAACTACAATAATTTCTTAAACTGCTTTCAAGTCATGAGAATTTTCGTCGATCTGGAATTTCTTTGTTCGGAAACCGATTAATGTAGAGTAGAGATGTACTCGCCCACTATTTTTATTACATTCAAGTACACTTGGAGCATGTCAGTCAATGTGCTGTTCTCCATCATAGAAATTAAAGTGATCTTTTCACAGTACTATAACAAGTGAAATTTTTGAAAAAAAAATAAAAATAGTTTTTATTGGCCATTTAAGATTTAAACCGTACCGATGAGTACCTACTATTGCTATCCTTTTCTCGATTTTAACTATACTTATGTATATGTGTTACCCAGCAACAGCAATTCCATAACAAATTACTGTTTGTCTACCACAACACAAAATTAAACTTTAAATTAACAATAACGTCTGACGTCTGACACTTGCGATATAACCATAGACGATCTTCCAGAATGTACCTATATACCAGAGAACGAGACGTAGGTATATATACGCTCCATGCTCGTGCGTAATTAGTGATGCGCAAAGCAAGACCAAGACCAAGACCGACATGGTCTTGGTATTGGTCTTGGTCTTGCACCCTTGTTATTGGTCTTGGTCTTGTCAAATCCTTAGTCTTGGTCTTGGGTCTTGGTCTTGCATATACGGTCTTGGTATTGGTCTTGGTCTTGCTCCAAGACTTGCAAGACTTCGCAAGACTCTTGCAGAAATTTTGATCTTTTTATAAGTGTGAAAAGTTGTTGCGATTCTAAACCGTAAATGCTTAATTTAAATGAAGAAGAACCATGCATATTTATGGGAAGTATGTAATTCATAATCTTATAATATTGCCTGTAATTATATTATCATTCGAAATGGATAAATATCGACCGTATAAAACATTGTCATTGTCCAGAACAAACACGCCTGGTATTGTAATGGTACCAAACCATTGTAGAATAAGTAATGAGAATAAAACAAGGTTGTAGAATTAAGTTAGGGCAAGTGAGACGCGTAATTAATTGATAAAGTTTATAAATTAATAATCACCATTCACATATGAGAGTCGTATCTTACTTGGGCGACTTAGTCTGCTTGTGTTTTCTTGGTATCATCCGTCCCAACTGAACACTCATTTTACTACATACTTCTACTTTATACTTCTATTTCATAACTCATTCTCTTGCTCATTCTACAATGGTTTTGTACCATTTTCTTTAATAAAATAGAAAGAATCTCTGAAAGCGATCAAAAGTATTTCTGGTTTATGAAACTAACTTAATTTTTTTTAGAAAGCTTTTTCCAAAAAATTAAAATTAATAACAGGTAGAGATTTTTTAATATGCGCATTTATAAAACTAGGTATCTATTTAGAAAGTCAGTCGGGTGAATATCTTAGTTGAGTTAGTTAATGAGCATGATCGAAAAAATAGTTTCAAAATAAGGGCAATCTAAAATTTCAAATATCTCCAAAAGTGGCCACTGGATAAATGTCATCAAAAAGATATCGGATTAATAGATGATTTTTAACGTTTCCTTAAAACATTCTGCGCGATAGAAAGAATAATGAAAATAAAAAACCGTGTAGTTTACCTTCCCCTGGCTACGAACTATCGGGATTCTTTGAAAACAGCTCGGTAAGGGAAATCCTAGAAGGATTGAAAGTACGGTATAGGTATAGGGTGTTTCAGAATTTTTTGAAATCCGGAAATCCTAGAAGCGTAAAATGAATTCGCTTTTCACCCAACAACTTTTAATTCAATATTTTTAGAATTTCTAAAATAAAGATCGATAATAAGGGAGTTCAAAGATTAAATTGATTAGGTTATTTATTAGCGTTTCTTAACTTATCATTGAGCAAAATAATATGTTTCCTACCAATTTGGTGTTTGGTTACGGAACTGCAAGAGTCTTGCAAGTCTCGCAAGTCTTGCAGCAAGACCAAGACCAAGACCAGGTTAGTCTTGGTATTGGTCTTGCATCCCAGTATTGGTCTTGGTCTTGGGTCTTGGTCTTGTATAGACGGTCTTGGTCTCGGTCTTGGTCTTGCAATTTTGCTAGACCAAGACCAAGACTGCAAGACCAAGACCAGTCTCGCAGCATCACTATGCGTAATTCCAGTGACGGATCCCATTGTCGTTCCATGTCGACAAAATAATGATCTTGGTTGAATGCACCGACATATAATATATATATATATATATATATATATAATAAAATAGATTTTTATTGGGGATGCAGTCATTTAATAAATAAAATTCTTTGGATTATGCCAAGCTTTCGAGAATGTTTATTCTCTTCGTCGGGGCAAAATTCGTGAATTTATATAAAATTAACCACAAACAGGAAATATTTCATAGTCAGCAATCAGAAATGTCATTAGTTGGTGACTATGAAATCTTTCCTGTTTGTGGTTAATTTTATATAAATTCACGAATTTTGCCCCGACGAAGAGAATAAACATTCTCGAAAGCTTGGCATAATCCAAAGAATTTTATCTATTAAATGACTGCATCCCCAATAAAAATCTATTTTATTAAATAATAAACCAGTCAAGAATTCAGAATTATATATATATATATATATATATATATATATATATATATATATATATATATATATATATATATATATATATGTCTGTGGTTGAATGAGATTGAATGAGATAATTATAATTACCAATATTGGATCACACTTGGAGCTTAACAGGCGGCGAGATGTCTGCGATCTAAGTACGAATTTGAAATTTCAAGTCTCTAGACCGTATGGGACCTGAGAAATCGCTGCGGAGTCCATTGATCCAAGAACCGAAAGTAATAAAAAAAACTATTTAAAAATAATCAAAAATGTGATGTTGACAATTCAGTGTCACGATCTGACATTTTTCTTAAGGCAAGTCTTCATTTGCGGAAATGAATGCGAAACGAATAGCGACTAGTTGTTGCACTGAAAAATACAAAATAATATTAATTCTATTGGTGCTGGTTCTTTTGGAATTGGTGCCTACAACCACAAACTACAACGGCACCAATAGTATTAATATTATTTTGTACTTTCTAGTGCAACAACTAATAAAGTAGGTCCAATTTCGTGTAAAAAAATATTTATTTCACATTTTTGAGTGCAACATTAGTCATGAAAATTGTTGAACGCTCACTAATACCCAAAAAGTTATAGGCTTAGCTTCGAGGTACTTGTTATTTATTATTCAGAGATCTCAAAACATCGCGGCGCAAATATATCTGCATATTTCAGAGTTTACTGCTGTAACTCGAAAACCGTATCTCAATTTAAATGTTGCTACATATATTCTTTTCATTAATTTGGCCGTGTCATATTTTCAATTTTCGAAAAAAATTGCTCTTCCACATATCACATATTTCTGTTTCAGACATTACCATTGCGAAACTCGGAAACCGTAACTCTTTTGAAAAAATGTTCAATTTAAACGTTTCCGGATATGGTCCCCTTTCTAATTTTCAAATCTCGAATTTTCGATTTTCTGAAAAATTTGCCCTATGAAACCTATGATTATTTTTAAAAATGTCCAACTTAAACGTTTCCGGATATGGAATTTTCATTAATTTTTCCGTCTCGGATTTTTCAATTTTCGAGAAAAATTGCCCCCTCCACCCCCTTTGGAGGCGGTTTTCGGAGGGAAGGAGATTTTGGATTTGATTTTTCTCAATATGGGACCATTTCTCAACTCTCCTCTTTCAAATGAAACAAAAATTGGAGAACGTTTACAATGCAAAACGCGCGAACAGCCATAAAAAAAATAAAAAAAGCAAACATACTTCCGAATTGTATACCTTCTCCTTTTTTGAAGTCGGTAAAAAAATGGTCTACAATATGACTGAAGATAGGCAATAACCTTGCAATCATGATATTTGAGTGGTGGTGCTTTGTTTGGTAATCAATCGTATTGAATATTTATAGTGGTATTATGCAATGTTTTGACAATGTAATAAATTGTACCTACGTATTGCCATAACAACAAAACAAAATGACAATAACATGAAAAGTCTGAGAGATTTTAAAGTTCTAGGATTCTAGGACATAGGGTTGCTTTGAATTGAATTTTTGATTTTAGAAAACTTAAATCAGAGATAAGTACTAAACAAATTACATTGATAGATGCGGATTTTAATTCTCTTTCGATTTTATTAAAACGTATTGGCACTTATTTTTGACAGTTTTGGAGATATTTCATTTTTTTCTGTTTACCCTTTCATGGAATATGGCGCGGTAGTTTGGCGTTGAAACAAATGAATCAATGGTAGACATGGTTTTTGGAAATGTTTATCGACTTCAAGAGTTAATCAAGAAAAAATCTGGACGGAAGACATCCGCAAGAATATAGGTTTTTGAGATTATTAGGAAGATTTCTTACAACGGGAACAATTCTTTCCGAAACTAAACAATAACAATAAACATAACATTAAACTTTCAAAGTTAAAACAATACATAGTGGCCAGATAAGAATGCAAGGTGGTGTAGTGGCCACCCTGTACATGAAAAAATAAGTAAATCATTTATAGCAACTGTTTAAAGTGGCCACCTGCGTTCTGCAAACAAAGAGGTATTTGTTAACGAAATGAACGTTGCATTCGCTCTAACATATCCGTTGAAGTTTGTCCAAAAACTTGAAGTATGCGAAGCTGCATGACCTCAAGAGTCATAGGCGGTACATATGAACCTCACTTTCACATAACCCCACAAGAAAAATTTTAAAGGTTTTAAATTAGGGGATCTTGGTGGCCAAGCAATCGGTCCTCCTCTTCCTATCGATCGTTACTGGAAATGTTGATTTACAAATTTACTACCCCATTATTATGGATTGCTGATTTATCCGTCCATAAAAATATAAAAATCAGGTTCCGTTTCAAATTTATTTGTCAGCACTTGACAAAAGTTTATCTTTGTCTCATAATCGGTCGGCAGTAATTCCTGATGTATTTGCACTTTGTACGGATGAAGGTAGTTCGTGGTTTTTCTTTAATATTCGACCGATTGATCGAGAACTGATATCTAGATTCTAAATTCGATAACAGCGGCTAATGTTCGAAACTCAAAACTCATTGCCTTTGTTAGTAACTGTTTTTTTTTCGAACAGTGTATTTCACACTTCCAGTTGTAACAAACCTTTCCAATACCCTCCGAAAATGCTTTCTTGCGCAAGTCTTCTGTCCGGGAACCTTTCTTGATAAACTATTTTAGCCAATAAACAATTCCTGTTGCATTCAACGAGAATAAAAACTATGTCTATAATTTCTTCCGTAGATAAATTCATTTTCAAAATTACACGAGCAAAAACAATCTTCGTAAAAACGTGTCTTGCAAAACAAACCATCTGGGTTTGACTGTGTTTGACATATTGATTTGTTTTTCATTTGTTTCAACGCCAAACTACCACGCCATATTTCTTGAAAGGGTAAAGACAAAAAATTTAAATATCTCTAAAACTATCAAAAATAAGTGCTAATACGTGTTAATAAGATAGAAAGAGAATTAAAATCTGCATCTATCAAGGTAATTTGTTTAGTACTTTGTTATTTGAAAAAATCGAGTTTTCTCTGATTTAAGTTTTCTAAAATCAAAAATTTAATTCGGAGCAACCCTATGTCCTAGAAATTTATAATCAATCATGAAGAAGGGAACGATTCTAGCTTAATTAAATGAAAAAACCGCACTTTAAAATCTCTCATACTTTTCATGTCATTGCCATTTTTTTAGGATGTTGTAATTGTCATTTTTTTCAGAAAACTGAAAATATCTTCGAAATCTTCAGACCTATGCCCAACAAATGCTCCAGAAACTGACCATTATTTTTTGAAAGGTGTCTAAAAATGTAAAAATATAGGGTGTTCCATTTAAAATAACAAAGTGGTGGTCAGTTTCCGGTATAACCGGAAGTCGGCTATTTTTGAAGATATTTTTAAATTGTAGTCGATTCAACCACGAACAATTTTTATAGATACAATTTTTCTCTATCTCTAATAGATCAGCCACGATCCAACAAATAGCGTCAGCTGCCCCACCCTGTATATATGGTTCTGCTCTTGTTTCAGGTGTAAGACAAGGAGACGAAGTTTCAGTACATTATGATCCTATGATAGCTAAGCTCGTGGTATGGGGGAATAATAGACAAGAAGCATTGTCAAAATTAGGAACAAAATTATTAGAATACAACGTAAGAAATTATTTCACCCATCTCGTACTTTCGATTGTTTGATACCCTCCAACAGTTTGATATAATTTCTAGATTGCAGGTCTAGAAACTAATGTGAATTTTCTCATCGATCTGTGCAGGCATACGGAGTTTATTGATGGAAATGTTCATACAAATTTTATCCGTGATCATAACGATTCATTGTTTAGGAAAGAATCTCTTAACAATATTCAGTTAATCCAAGCAGCATTAGCAATAATTTTGAAAGATAGAGTTGAACAGATTTATCGAATAGATGATAGCAATGGTCGTTATAATCCATTTGCCATTGAAGAGTCTTTTAGAGTTAACTATGACCATGTTAGAATGGTGAAACTTAGAGCCAACAACACAGGTAAAAGCATTATGTATTTAAGTTTTTCTGTCATTTGTGATTGTTTCATAGTATCAAGAACCTCTATATGTCTCATATGTATTGCAGATCATACATTGGCTGTTAGATATCTTCGAAATGGAGAATACGAGATATCGTGTGATGGCAAATCGCCATGGACAAAGGTTAAGGGAGACATTATTAGAGACAGTAATAAATTGCTCATAAATTGTTGTATAAATGATATCAAATATAAGTACAGTATGTTCTTGAATGAGGAGAGTTTGTACATATTTGATCAAGTGAGTAAGATAGTCATGTTGTTACATAATTTATTAAATTTACTCTCTTCTTTAAGTATGGAAAATTGCAATATTCTATACCTCAGCCTAAATTTCTATCAGATGATTCAGCAGATTCGTTTTTTGGCGTAATGGATAAGGCACTTTCACCGATGCCTGGTGTTTTGGACAGAATTTTCATAAAAGTGGGCGAAAAAGTGAAGAAAGGTGATTCTTTGTTCGTGTTAATAGCAATGAAGATGGAACATATTGTCAAGGCTGGTAGAGATGCCACCATCAAAGAAGTGAAATGCAAAGTTGGTGATAATGTTGCAAAAGATGTTGCAGTGGTTCTCTTCGAGGAACAAAATGCTTGATTGTTGTTTTTATTAAATGCTTATTTCAAAATAAAATCATTTTTATTTCATTTTTAATACACTTACTTTTTAATCATTTTGTTTATCAGTCTTATGTATTTATTTACATTATCTTCAATTAAGTTCTTTATATTATTTCAATTAGTATAGGTGGAAAATAAAACATTCTGCAATCTGATTGGATCGATAAAGTAACTTTGTTTATATTACTGTGTTGTTGTGGAATTTGTATACACAAGATATTGAAAATATTGCTGATATGTATAGATACCTGTTTTATTTTAATAATTATTAGTCTACATTAAATTGTGTGTGAACTTAATGTTAATTATTTATTGGAAGATGGCTATTCTATTGAAGTTAAAATTGAAAAGGTAGGGTTTCAGTTATTTTTTTTCTCTTTTTTGGAAATCACGAGAACTGATAAAATATAAATGTAATTATCAAAATGTGAGCATTCACGAAAAACAGCTCAGGAAATTCTGTTATATTCTGTGCTATACTAAATTTGAATTGAAATTTGGAACAACGAACGCTGATTTACACTACAACGGGCATTTAAAATAAGATCCATCGAAAAGGCTAGCTGTACCTGGCTCATCTATAATTTGATAGCTTTTTTATGTTTGTCCTTGTGAATCCGCGAACCGGCTTAAACCAATTTTGACACAAGACATAACATTCAGAGGACCATGTATATAATCTTCTAGTGTACTCATAGACATCGTTCAGATGTCTATGAGTGTACCTACTACTCTTCACCTTAATTTTTCACAATCCGACATGTGATTTGCTAATGAAGTTAACCTTGTCAGTGCTGATCTATTATCAATTGTCTTTGCGAGACATGTGTCGTGTTTTAACTATTATTAGAATAGGGAGTTTGTATGGGGTTCCCAGCATAGGTATTTTAAACTTAACAAAGAAACAAAAAATCCCATTTTCGTGAGATTCTTTAGTAAAAACATGTTTGTTTGGCACATTTTGATTAATTATTTTTGTTTAATCTCAGAAGAATGCCTGGTTGACCTTAACCTATTTACTCTATAGTTGATTTCGTGCACTGTACGGAGTAGGAAGGTAGATGTCGACTCATCGAATACCTACCTACTATTCTATGCATCATTACACATTGCAGAATTTAAATTTAATGCTGGTGAAAGTAAAGTTCCATCAACGAGGTGCAGAAATCTGTTGAATAAATAATTCGCAATTTCATACAATTTTGCCGATGAAAACATAACGAAATAGGCAAGAAAAACAAGGTCTGTTTAGTTTGGATTCCCGGCCCATCGGGAATCAAAGGGAATGAAGAGGCTAACACACTTGCCAGAAAAGGAGCACGAACTCCTTTCATTGGTCCAGAACATTTCTGTGGTACAGATAAATATACCAACAAGAAAGAGTTTCAGGAGAAGGAAGAAACCGAAAGAGAAACACTCTGGCGGAATCTCCCTGAGCTGGACCTCCACAATGGATTCCTTACTGGGCATTGTCGCCTCAGGAAGCTCCTAACGAGAATGGGTCTAGCAGAGAATGATGAGTGCAGATTCTGTGGGGAGGAGAAGAAAATTCCGGACCACCTAGTGACAGAATGCCTCGCCAACGCAAAACATTTGTTGGACAAGAAACATGCAGAAATGAGGAAGTAACCTCCTTTAAGGCCTCCCAGATTCTGGATTTCATTAGAACTCTGGAACTGGAGGGCGAGCTATAGACTACGTAATGGTCGCAGTGTAATGACAACCCCTCAAATCTACAATCTATTCTTAGCATTTACTTACGAAAATCTTATAGGGGTGATCTAAAATTTTATGAAATCAGGATTATTTTTGACCGACGAACCCCGAACGGAGGTGGTATACAATTCGACTGTTTTTATTTGTTTGTTCGTTCCTTGTATATAGTAAACGTACTCCGATTTTGATGATTTTTGATTCATTTGATAGAGGAAACTTGAGAAATGGTCCCATATTCGTAAAAACTCAAATCCGAAATCTACTTCCCTCCGAAAACCGCCTCCGAAGGGGTGAAGAGTGCAAATTCGAGATGCCAGGATTAAAGATAGGACAATATCCGGAAACGTTTGAATTGAACATTTTTTATAAAGAGTTAGGGTTTTCGAGTTACATTCGTGTTAAAATCTCACATATGTGTATTTTCGCTAAGTGGAAGGGGCGATTTTTTTCGAAAATTGAAAATCTCTGGGTAACAAATGAAAGACAACAACAAAGCAAATAATATATACGGACGTTATAGGATAAGTAGTATTTTCTTTAGTATAAGTGAATGTTCAACGATTTTCGTGACTAATTTTACACTCAAAAGTGTGAAATAAATATTTTTTACAAAAACTTGGACCGACATTATTAGTTGGTGCACTGAAAAATACGAAATAATATTAATTCTATTGGTTCTGGTACTTGTGAAGTTGGTACCAAAATTTATCAATCTAACTGCAAATGCACAACTTCAGAAGTAACAGCACCAATAGAATTAATATTATTTAGTATTTTTGACCAAAGAACCCCGAACGGAGGAGGTATACAATTCGACTGTCTGCTTTTTTTAGGCTAGGGGGCAAATTTTCTCGAAAATCGAAAATCTGAGTTGGTATAATTAAAGATAGTACAATATCCGGAAACGTTTAAAATGAACATTTTTTCAAAAGACTCACGGTTTTCGAGTAAGAGGAATGTTAAATTCTCAAATATGTGCATTTTTGCTAGGTGGAGAGAGCGATTTCATTAAAAAATTGAAAATTTGTGGGCACAACATGAAAGACAATAGTATTTGCAACAATATTTATATTGAATATTTTTTTCTTAGAGTTACGGTTTTCCAGATAGAGCGATGGTAAAATGTTTGAATCTAAAATACTTATAAGTATTTGCGCAGCGATGTTCTGAGATCTCTACATAATAATAGTAACAAGGACAAGCAAAGAATATATGTGGGTTATAGGATATTAGTGGTATTAGCGAACGTTCAACGATTTTCGTGACTAATGTTAACACTCAAAAGTGTGAAATAAATATTTTTTACAAAAAATTGGACCAACGTTATTAGTTGGAGCACCGAAAAGTATGAAATAATATTAATTCTATTTGTGCTGGTACTTGTGAAGTTGGTGCCAAAAGTTATCAATCCAACTGCAACTGCACAACTTCAAAAGTAACAGCACCAATAGAATTAATATTATTTCATACTTTTCAGTGCACCAACTAATAACGTCGGTCCAATTTTTTTTAATAAATATTTATTAGTCGATAGGGTGTTGTTTGGAGATCTTAATCCTGATTTAGCGTATTCGTGAAACCAAGCCATTTACCGCCATCTTAAAAATTATTTTTTACGCGTATCCCGGCACATCCTGCGTACTAGACATATACATAGGACCTCGATGTTTTTGGGATCGTTGGATCTATTAACTTTTTTTATTTAAATAAGTTTATATCAAAGTAAGCGCGAGTATTTGAAATTTTATTTCTTTTATATGAATGTCGGTAAATAAGTTCTCCTCTCATCAGAAACATTTCGATCTAATTAACTTACACCTCATAAAGCAGTTTCTTCGGCTGTAATGATGGTGTTTGGGATCATTTCGGTCTAGACGTGGTGTTTTCAGAAAACCCAGTTTTCTAAGGCATGTGTCGTGAATAACAAAGACAAAATGACCACAAAAACAACCAATCGGAATTCATTCATTCAAACAGAACACGAGATTGTAATACCATTGAAATGCCATGTAAAAATAAAAAATAGTTATAATTTTTATCCAATTAGATATGATTCCTACTTTATTTCCACTCATAGTAAGGTAAAATCATAATAATTAGATTGTTTTGTCCAACTAAATTGGTAATATTCATATGGGTTTAGAAGGCTCATAATAAATAAAATATTGTTTGTAATAATTCATACTATTGAATGTATTTACATGGTAATAATGAATGGGCAAATACCATAGTATGGTCCATTCACTTAGAGAAAAGGCCACCGCGTCATCAGCGCAGAAACCAGTTTTGGTCACTTTGACACATTTCAGTGGCGTAGCACGGGAAGCGTAATTTTGACTGCTTAGATGAATCAAGAAAACAACAAAAGTATTTTCGTAATCTGTCCGTTTTTAAGTTTGCCAGACAAGGAAAGATTGCATATGAATTTCCCGCGTCTGAAGATTGGCCACTTGTCACACGAAGGTGCTTGGATGGCCACAATAAGTTTTAAGCGGTGAGTGGTGCATGGTACCTATGGTCACTTTTCTGTTTGTTGACGTTCCGTTGTGCGCGTTCGAACTGAATTCGTCCTCCACATTCCCCACATTCCTGTTCTGTAGAGGTAGAGAGTGTTGGTTTGAGAATTCGATTTTTGTGTATGGCAATTTATTATATTTTCTGGAAGGTGAGTTTCCACACTTTATATGTTCCACACATTGTTTTAGAACATGCCACCGAAGAAGCTCGTTGGTGTGAAAGGGTTGGTAATTCAGAGCCAAGTCCGTGAAATCATAAATAACCTTGCCACTTTTATGCAAGACGAAGCTGAAGGGGGATTTCAGATACCGCTGAAACATAATATGTAGAACAATCTGGTAACGTGCACTGATGTAATACTAAATTAATAATAAACGCTTTATTTTGTGTGTTTTACCATACCCTGACATTTCGTCACACACGCCAGATGTTTGTTTACCTGATGGAAATGTACACCGTACGACAGTGACGTGACATCAGCACCTTGCGCATCTTCGTGACGTAGGTGGCCTTTTCTCTAAGTGAATGGACCCTACCTACTGAAGCATAATTTTGTCAAGTAATCAATAGGATAACCGTTTCATTTTTAAAATATAATTTTATTTTAATTTACATTATAATGCAATAAAATTTGTTATTTTTTAAATTTCTTAGAAATCATTCTGAAATATCATGTTTTCATTATTATTGTATCTATTCAGAATAATCATCAATAATTGTAATTTCGTTTTGGTTTAGTTTGCGGTTTGTTGTTTACTACCTACCTTAATGAAAAGATAATTCATTCAACTTCAATGGGTAATTCCACTGAACTGAATTATGTTGAAAGGTAAACTTATTAATTGTAAATACCTTGCAATTGCGGATATTTTTCTGTAATGAAGAGTAGTAGTTTATGCTACACGTCTGTAAAGAGGTGAATATTTGAAAGTCGTGATAATGCAACACAAGAGTCAAAGACAAGTCAATAATTTCCTAATAGGTTGAAGAACAAAAATTATAAAATTGTATTATTATCCGGTAAAATTAAAGAAAATATCATTGCTGCCGGTAGTATTTAAATTGAAACATTTTGAAAGAATTCAACGGTTATTGTTGCCGGTATATTTTTGAGTCTCGGAATGTTCAACAATAATTATGATGACTCTCAGATGTGAGATAAATATTTTTACAAAAAAATTGAACCAATTTTATGAATTGCTGCTCTGAATAATAGAAAATTAAATCAATTTAATCTTCATTATTTTTTATAACTTTTAAGGAAATATGTTTCAAACAAATGCTGCAGGGACAGATCATATCTATTTATTTGGTCGGCTGCCATTTTCAAACTACTGGTCCGATCATGCCCGTTAACGAACTCGACCAAGATATTTGTGCGAGAACTTGATAGTTTTTATAAATGCGACCTTTATCGTGTTTACAAATTTCATAATTGCTACTATATAACATCAGCCGTTTCTGGTAGTTAAATAACTAGATGACGCTAAGACGTCTAACTGTACCGACAACAACTACAGCAAGGGCAAATACCCCCTTCCGTCAATGAATAAGTCAACTGTTTGGGCAATACCTACAATTTAACATTGTCCTAATATTGCAAAATACCACTATAAATGTTCAAACAGATTGATTACTAAACAAAGCACCGCTACCCAGACAAATATCAAGATTTCAAGGTTGTTGCTTATCTTCAGTATGCCGCAGAGCGTCGAGCCGTGTCTGATAATCAGTCCTTATTTTGAACTCATACTAGTAACTAGCAATCTTCAGAGTACCACTGACGGTGGAGACTAATATGAGCGATGCATTGAACACCTTTAGCGGGTGGATATAAACACTCCGCAAGTGAAATTATTATGATATTTCTGAATAAGAATTCAATTGCTACATAATCAAGATGATTATATAACATCAGCTGTTTCTGCTGAATAAAAGTTATCAAGTTCAAATTTGCTGTAAAAATGTACATGTAAGGACATGATCGGACTAGTAGATTCAAAATGGCGGCCGACCAAACTGTTGAAAAAATGTCAAAAATAGCCAATGAATAAATTTCATTAAAATATTTTGGATTTCTAGATATGATTTGGCCCAGCAACTTTTATTTTAAACATGTTTCCCTAAAAGTGATTTAAAAACCGTGAAATTTACCTATCCGCTGGCTACGAGCCATCGTTTTTTTTTGAATTGATATGATTTGTAGGAATTCAATGACTTGAAAATGTTCATTCAAGGTTTTCTGTAAACTATGAGCGAGACCGTACAATCAATACGAGATTGAAAAGTGGTCTAAATTCGAGCGTAATTCATTAAATTTAGTATTGAGCGCTATTGATGATCTTCTATGAAGAGTATTCCTCTATAATCATAGTAATTATAGGATATAATTTTTTGAATTTTGTTTATCAAAAAAGTGCGGTAGTCAAAAATAGAAACCGTCTGCTGTAGGTACGATAGGAAAGTACGTTACCACTACAACACCTGAGTATAAAACGATCCTATACTTCGATAAATATAAACGGCGGATCAACATAAATTTTAGTTTGGTGTGCACGTAACCGCCATATTATAAGCTTCACCACTGCCATATCTCATATTCCCCTGTGACCGCTTTATTCTTGAAATGAGGTCCAGATAATTCTCTTCACGTATCTATTGATATATAGATTTGTTCAACTACTACTTAATTCCACACTTTTGTCCATCACTGCTCATTTTCTGAAACTGTTATCAAAGAAAACGTCTTAACATAACTTAAAACCTTAAAAATATAGGTAGGTACTTCCATAGACATATGTCTATGGGTACCTACTTCTCTACATGAGCAATTTAAGTCCGGCTCAATTAACAGGAACATAAATATATTCAATAAAGAATATGACATATTTCTTTTATTATTTATTCATTTGAATTAACGAATATTTATTTATTGTGATATGAACAGAAACTAATATTAGTATTTGAGATATTTTGTTTACTTATTCTTTTAACTATCAAAGTAATTACTTTCACAAGAATAATTAATAATGAACAAGCAAAATCTCGATCTTTAGCCTCAATGTGTCCCATTATTTTATTTGTTATAATGTCAATATTGTGTATTGGTTGATGAAAATATGTATTTCAGATATGACAATAAGGCTTTTCCACGTGACGTCAGCGCCATTTAATCTACTGTCAAAATCAGCTGTTCTGGAGGTCAACAAACATAAGATTGAATTCTAAAATCGTACTTTTTACTTTATTTTAGTTATTTTTGTACAGTTTCAAAACACTCAGGTTAATAATAAGGTATTTTAACATTAATAGAATTGTTTTAGAGTGAATGTATGTTTGAGAAAACTAAAGTTTGTAAGTAATTACTTTAAATGTAGGTACTCACCGAAGTTTTAATCCCTTAAATAACATTATTTTTATGTTCAATTGCCACATTTTTGTGGAGTTGTGCAAACGATGATAAGAAATTATTTCTATTACCATCGGAAAAATACAGTAGAGGTAGATTAATTAATTCAAGAACGTGCAGCTCGTCGGCAATCTTGGATGAATATAGAGGTGATTTAACAGAAAGTAAAATCAAATGGCTAAGAATTTGTAGTGACCATTTTATTTCAGGTAAATTTGTCTTGTTATGCATTTTTCATTGCATATATAATGTGTTTTATGTATTTCAATCAATTTCAATAAATATAGTTAGTTGCTACCATTACTTATATAAAGTAGCCAGAGACAGAGATAGGTATACTAGGGCAAAAGAAAGTGTAAAAATGAAGGAACATAGTTCTAAGATTCAATTTATATTATATTTATTTTCATTATACACAAAATATATAAGAATTCCCTTTTTGTTTTCTAGGATTAATGCACGGATTCATCCAAACCGAATGCAATTGTATTTTTATTTGTATATAATCAAAGTGCAAGGGGTAGTTGGCTTTGGAGCTTAATTAACTTTGCAATCTCCATATTTTCATCTGACGTTGGGTTAATATATTATTAATATATTCATATTTTCTGAAGATATCTTCTTTTGTCTTCAAAATCCAGTCTTTCAAAGTATCTACTTCCATTAGACATCTGAAAGAGAAATATTTTTTAAAAGTATTCTCATCTTACATAGGTATATAATTTTATTGTATTTTGTCAATAAAACAAAAAATAATCTGTTTTTAATTATAAACAGAATCTATATTGCCATTTCAAATTATTAATCTGTATTTAAAGGTGTTTCAATATAGAAATGCAACCAAGTTTTGTAAATGCAACAAATTATAATTCGCAAAATAAAATGCTTAATCTTAATTATTTCAACTCAAATTTTAAATGTTTACCTTCAGGATTACTTGAATTAACAATTTTAAGTTTTTGTTGTAAATATCTAGCAGTAAAATCTTCAAAATTTTCTTGAAAACTAACAAAACTTACAATGGCGTTTTATGGCAAAGAGGCTTTGTTGACCTCCAGAACAGCTGTTTGCGGCCATATTTGTGACGTCGGTGGAAAAGCTCTATAAATGTGGCTCAAAACGTGGGTATTTCATGGACACGAATATGTTTTTTGTTGTTAATAAAAATGTTTGCATATTAAAAATTAAACCATCTGTGTCGCTACAGAAATAATTGAACCTGTTTTAAGTGTATGCAGATTTTTTTGTATCCACTTCTGGAAGGAAGATTATGGAATTAAGACATTTAAGATGATTAATATTTCCATTACTTTATCTTCAGAACTGTTAGAACCGGTTCTAATTAGAGGAAGTTATTGTGATAGGTTCGGTTTTCTTAAATTCTAATTGATACATCGCTATGTTTCAAGGTTCCACTATTCGAATAACATGGTTTTTAGTAATATCTAGGATATCCATATGTTTGTGTGATTGTACCACAGTATACCTACTATAGTTCTTTATACCTTGATTGTACGTAATTACGTATGTATAGTCAGTTTAACACGTTGATGACACTGACGTCATACGGTGTCATTTAAGTCGGCGACAAATGCGACACAACGTCGTGCTGCGTCCTCGCACGTCCGGATTAAATTGGACAGAACGCAGGACGGCGCTAAATTTTGCATAGAGTTTATAGGAGACACGTGATTAATGTCACGGATTGTGAGCAATAAGTTCGTCTAGTGTCGTCTTCTTACATAAAATATCGGTTTAAATCTCCACCTTACCTTGCAAGAATTCGCTCCTCCCAATTTACTCGCAACGCCGTACGGCGTCATCTTTGCCATAAGAAACACATTGAGTTGCATTTGCTGTGTCACGTGATGATCATTGCTTAGGTTAGTTTCTACATAGAATTCCTCAGATGCAAAGGGTGCGTAGATAAACCTCCACTATGTCTTACTTGCTTTGAAGTATACCACGAAGTCAAAAATTCTTAATGACTGATACTTTTTCACTCCATAAAATGTCTGTTTTATTCCTATGCGTTGCTATTCTCTTAGTTACCTCTTTCTCCAAAGATACTTAGAATAATAATTTATTTCTGGAGTCAAGATTTTTTTTGAAGATACTTATTATTAGG
Source organism: Crioceris asparagi (assembly GCA_958507055.1). NCBI lineage: Eukaryota > Metazoa > Arthropoda > Insecta > Coleoptera > Chrysomelidae > Crioceris > Crioceris asparagi. Next base: position 49,886,816 of record OY293827.1, read on the forward strand.
ATATTATTTTATTTTAGTGCAATATTTTTCTAAAGATACCTTGATATTTTATTTTTTGACTTAGGAAAGTTATGGCAAAGATACTAAGAATAATATTTTTTTTTGAATGACGATTTTTTCCAAGATATTACGATGATATTTGTTTTTTATCAGCAAAAAATGAGTCTCAATAAAAGGAATTTTCCATGAACCTTTATTTTATTTTGAATTTTGAGCATATCTTTTTGCGGACAACTATGTAAGCCTTAGAACGCCGATAGAAGTTCTGACCATTTTGAGTAATCATTCATCATAAAAATGGCACAACGTCTATCGGCGTCAAATCTATATAAATACCCAAAATATGGATTTTGAACCTTTTTGTCACAGATAACAGTGAAAACTCTATTCAATCAGCGCATAATTACCAAAATCTGTATGTGTCACAGCACGAACGATTTCCGATTTTCCTGTGTCCTTCAACGTGTTAAGTAACCAGTTGTATTACGTCACAGAAAATTGGTGCGCCTGAAATTTTCAACGTTGTAAAATCGTATAATTGACACTGATTAGAATCAGCTATTTAATATATGTATATTTATTATAATAATCATTTGTCACATTTGACATTTAAAATATTTGACATATTGAAGCGAACTGGTATTGTGTTTCGGTGATTTCGAGATGGAAACACAAGACGCGTTTTGATGACCGAATGTCAAAGTTGTAATACCTGATTGGTGCGTTTGAAAGTGAGGCAGGTTTCGATTAGCCTCGCTAAACACAACGCTAGTTGCGTTTTGTATCTCGAGATCACCATTAGTTTTGGCACAGCTTACCATTTGTTGTGGTAAGCTGTGGTTTTGGTATTGACAAGTAACCTCATAATTAAATAAAAATGATTACCTACAAACTTGAGAGTGTCCCTTGACATGTTTGTAGACGTCAATAATAAATTCATTTGACAACCTGTAAAACCGTACTATTGGAATTAATAAATTGCAAAACAATCTGTATATTCTATATTCTATGCATTTTTATTGCCAAACGATCGTGTAAGGTCAATAAAAAAGTCACTAAAAGATGCTCATTTAAATACACTATTAGGTACCTATCAATAATTACATCAAATTCAAACTGGTTTCATTCAATACATAGTTACGAAAATAGAAAAGGATTAGGTTTTAATCAAAATCAACATAAAATAACTATTGGCTGATAAGAAATATATTTGAAATTTAAAACTTTTACCTATCGTCATCAAATTTACAAAAATCAGTGAAAGAAAGATCAAGGTCGAGTTGAATCGTGGACACCAGATAAGACTCTAGTATCGATTATGTGAGTGAATGTAATGAAAATAAAGTCTAGCAGAAATCTTTTTTTCAGAGGAAATTGAAAACAAAATTAACCAATATAAGATTTGGTGTAGTAAAAAGCTTGCATGGCGAATGAGTGCACTGAGGGAAAGTGTTTTTTCCTGGTTATTCGGCTATAAACGTTTGATCTTCAGCCACACATAGTGTCCGGATATATCTTTCTGGCTTTGAATTGAAGTAATTTATATCTCGATTTTATTTCTTATTACGTTATCAGTTATCAGATCATAGACCTTTTTTTCTTGGGAAGCCAATAGGTAGGTACATATGGTGTGTAGGTACATTAACAGGCAGCTGAAAGTGTAGTTGTAGGAGTCTATCAATGAATGTACTTACCTATACCGCCTGTATTAATACAGCTAAAAATAAATGGTTCATATCTGTAACTTCATTATCGCCCTGGTACTAGAGGGGGAATACAAAGCTCCTGTCTTATGTAAATGATAAGGAATTGTCCATGATTAAGTTTTAATCGGTTGATTATTCTACAGTGTTTTTTATTTGCATTAAATTCTGGAAATATGGGTTAGCAGAGTTGTGCGCTATTTAGCATGAAACATTTACCAAATTATTGCATATAGATACTTGCATAGGTACATTGCTGAAGAATCTACTTTTTCATTCTCCAAGATATCACAATGTCCTTTGGTCAAGCTAAAATTTATTTAGGTATGATATATGTTAAAAATACATTGAATCAAATAACTTAAATTTACGTTGACTAGGCGTTTATAATAATCATGAAAATAATGTTTCTGGTGGTGTACGTACTTACCTCTCGTAAGCTGACTAGGGTTTGATTTTTAAACACCACGTTTTGTATTTTCGATAAAAAACAAAAAAATTATAGAGGAATACTCTTTGGCAGAAGCACCTGAGTAGTGTTTAAATTTAAATTTAATGAATTACTGTCGAATTTCGAATACTGGGTAATCTCGTGAAAATTCCTAATTATAATATTTTTCTCATATACGATCAGTTGTCTTCATTTAATTTGAAGAGTAGATCTGATCTACTAAGACGTTAGTAAGTTCGTAGTATGTACCTCCGCGATCTTGTTCATACAGTTGGTTCAAAGTTTTGATTTACTTCAGTTTGCAAAATTGTTTTCACAAAAGTAACTAGCCATAAGTATCTTCAAAAACCAAATTATTCACTTTCGGCATATCCCGAAGGCAATCCCTCGACATTGACCCTTACGCCATAAAATAATTTCTAAAAGATAACAGAGTAGTGATACCAGCATGATACCAGCCGGAATAGTTATTGTCTTTCGGATACAAACTGACAGAATCAACATTTTCCCACCACTACCTATCACAAAAGAGATGGCGTTCAAGCCATAATTTGAATAGTTAAGGAATCACACACAATTCATTGTGCTGTTCTAAGTCTCTTTGAATCCTCAACACACTACTAGAAAACCTTCTTTTCGGTAACTTGCCGATGATTATGATCATGGACTCAGTCTGTGTCTCGTTAGATTATTTGAAAACAGTAGTTGCTTAGTGCTAAATTTGGTGATATTTTTAAATATAATTATTATTATTATAGTATATTATTTCTGGTGCATTCTGTATTATTTTTCGTCATTATGGAGGGTAGTGAAACATTTTGGACTATATCAAAGGAAGTGGATGAAGCAAGAATTACTTCCAATGATTCAAGTGTGGATAAGAATCAGCAGAAGGCCGAGTCCAACATTATCGAAGCTGAAAAGTATGTTTTGTTCTCCTATTATCTAATAAAATAAAATTATAATTGTACCAATTCAAAAATACTATTAGTTTATTTGATGGTGAGCCCACACTGGAGTGCGATTAATAGAACACAATATATTGTTACGAATTGAGAAAATGTAATATTAATTAATTAACATTCTGGTGATAAAAATTTGAGTATCTTTTTGACTGACTTCCCAAACGGAGGAGGTATACTTGCACTTTCTCGAAAACAGGGTGGATGGGGCAATTTTTTCGTACAACAGAAGGAAAGTGTTATATTTTAAAATCACTCAATTTAAGCGAACAACAATTTTGATCACTAATACGAAAATATGAAGTAAATAATAAGTAAGTACTTAAATATGTTTTACAAAAAGTAAAACCGATTTTACTAGTAGGTGCACTGAAAAATACAAAATAATATTTATTCTATTGGTGATGGTATGTTTAAAGTTGGTGCCAAAATTCTTCCATCTACCTACAACTACTGCAGAACTTCAAAACTGAGTACCAGCTCCAATAGAATGCATATTAATATTATTTTTTATTTTTCAGTGCACCAACTAATAAAGTGGGTCCTAATTTTTGTAAGAAATATTCATTTATATCCATATTTGTTTGCATCTACTATTATCTATTATGTGAAAATAATTTATTTTATTATTTTTAAAAGCATCTTAAAATAATATATGAAACAATAATTATCATACACATTATAAAGTAGCTAAAGTAGACTTGATTACAAATTTAAATTGAAATATACAATAATGAATCATTATCATTATGACGGCAGAAAACGGAGATTTTTATATTTTATCCACGTGAATAAAAATTTAATTACAATAGCATATAAACAAATTAAGAATGGAAGGGAATATTTCCAGATAGCAACCTGGCCTTGGTCAATCAAAATATATTGCCTTTTTGGTCATTATCAGAAATTAATAATTATACCTACCTCTGGTTGTTTTCTTATTAAAGAATAATAATTGTGATTTATTTCCATTTTTCTTATAATATATGGAAACGTACTATAAGTGCAATGTTTACTGATCTACGTCGAAAAGATGATGAAAAGCTCATAAAAATCTAGAAAGTAAAAATAACATGAAATTGATCTAATAAATATAATATTATTTTGTGATTATAATATATATATATATATATATATATATATATATATATATATATATATATTATATATATATATATATATATATATATATATATATATATATATATATATATATATAATATTATCACCATCACATTAAGTTCAAATATTTTAAAATCAAAGCAAAACGCGTGAACTGTTATCAACTATTTTATAATAATACATATTTTGAAAGAAATAGAAAACGCCTCTTAAATAATGCTTGCAATTAAAATTGTATATAATTATTGTATCATATAATATAACAATAATAATTGTAATCATTTGATTTATCAATGGAACCTTACCTTGTACGTCTCGCATATGATCACTATTTTCAGTCATTAATCATCTCATTTTACGACAAAGAAATTTAAAATGAAAATTAAATATCTTAATGAACCTTATAAATAGACTAGTGATTTGTTTCAATTTATAATAATTTCATAATTTGTTTTATTTTTTGAATGTTTTTGCGATTACAAGTTTCACAAGTACTTACTTCGAGATTATTGTTGATTCTATAATTCATTTTTATTGTGCATTCTTGTGTTACGTCGCAAGACATTCTCTGGAATTTCAGTTTCAAACCTAAATTCAGATGTTTTTAATGCTAGTTCAAATATATTAACTACATTTTTTTTGGAAGTGCCTTGTACCTACAGCAAATTGTGCATAAAATTTATTCACTAATATTCCAGTGCTTGAAAATGATACTTACTTGTCAGACTACTTGACCTAATAAAATATGTCAAGAAGCATAACAGAAAGTTTACTTAATGTCCATATGTATGTAGATTAATTACGTGCTATTAATTATTAAATACATTTTATGGATTATTTGATTTACTTAATTTCAAAGAATATTCTTTAATTTTATGTATACCTACAAAATGATAGTTCATAATAAGTTCATTTTCATTGATAATTTGTAATAGTTTTGTCAAGATATAAAAATTTAATTTCCATTCCACCAGCTCTACAAATGTCACGGACCCTGCAGTTGTACATGCCGCTGTCTGAAGAGGGCAGTGAACAACAAAATAAGGCTTATTATCTTTTATATTGCAGACAATCTTATCTTAATTCATCATACAATGAAACTAGTTCCTTCGCGGATTGAATTAAATGAGAAGAATGAAAATTAAATGTTGTGTGACCTCATTGGTAGTAGTATTTAAATTCATCTGAGAATCGTAATATTAATATTTCAATTTATTACCCAACAATTTTACTTAATGATTTTGAAAATCTTGAGCTATAAGTCAATTGAAATAAAATTGATTTATACAATATTCAGGGAACAAAATATAGAGTTATTAACTTCGGAAAATTCGATTTTCCAAAATTCTAATTTAGGCATATCTCAACGTTTATAAGTCTGTAACAATAGTTATTATGACGTTGTCAGTGTATTTGTATGTATGTTTGTGATGGTGTTTGTGGGTACTGCATTATCATCTCAACTACCTCAAGAACCCAAAATGATATCGACAATTGGTTTCATTCAATAAATAATTATATCGCAACTTACTCAGTAGGTTCTCATTATATGGTTCAATTAATTTTGTTTTGTTATTTTTTTCTAAATAAATTTAAAAATAAGGGGATCATTAAACTAGGTTATCTTTCACTTAAATCTTTTTTCAAAAGTAAACAAAAAATAATAAAACTAGTTTGACAGGAAAAAAAATATAACCCTACATGGCTCTCGTTACCCCAACTAGGTGGGTAATAGTGACATAAGGCCAATATTACCCCAATGAAAAGATGAAAGTTTTCTATGCACAATAGTCGCAAAGATATAGGTATTTTTTTTGGCATCGGTACATGCCCTATGCGCCCAATTCCCACACGAATTACACCTAAACCAAACCTCCCCATTTTCACCTAATTCTTCGCACACTAAACATATGTCAGTCCCATTCACATCTTTGTCCTTGTATTCGTCATCATTGTCCTCGTCTGAAGTTATTTCCCTGTATGTTTTCTTATCCTTTCCTCTGTCTAACGTTAATATTTTTTCAACTTCACGGTTTTCTTTGTGATCGTTAATAATTTCGTCGGAAAAAACTTCTATCGCTCTGTTTTGCACTCGGTTTCACATGTTTTTGCTGTACTAATAATTTTTTTTATCAGCCTGCTCTTGTAGAATGTCTTTATTTGGGGTGGACGTAATTATTTCGGAATGCTGTTTTAGGGTCGCCCTTCCAATCCCACATTTTGGATTTTGATGGTCCCGGTAACAGTAAAATTTCGTGGAAAGACTTTTCAATATTTGAATATTGGGCTTCAGATGGTTCTACTACTTCCAAATGCTGAGGAGCTGGAACTCTCTGTCTTTCGGGAGTTTCCTGTCCTTCATGAATAAGAGGAACGTCACAACCACCAGTGGTATTGGTTCTTTGAAGTGCAACTGGCTCAAAGTCTTCCTCAATAAAAACGTCTGGATTATAGGGGCAGATTCCTGTAGCTTGAAACCCTTTTATTGCCTTTTCTCCAGTAGCTACCCTGATAAATGCATTATTATAAAGCTCTGCAACTTCAAATGGGGATATTTTTTCATACGGCTGATTCCTTAAGTACTTACTGCATTCTGTACTGAAGGCTGCCTTCATTGGGCCGTAAAATGTAACATCAAGTGGCTGGATATTATGCGAGGTGTGTGGAGAGATGGACAAAAGAATAACGCCGTTGGCTTTACAAAATGCATAAGCTTGTAGTGTAGAGTGAGTCGAATGGTTATCCATTATGAGGAGAATTGGACCCTCCTGGCGCACTTTCACAAATTTTTGTTCCAAATACTGCAGAAACAGGTCTTCTGTGATCCATCCTTTGCCAGAACACGTATAGAGAGCTCCTGCTGGATACCTCTTTTGAAGTTGCGGATTCATTCTTTTTCGCGCATTGATAAACGTTGGTGGCACATAAATTCCGGTGGCGCCGAAAGCGCACGCCACTGTAATAGTTCGGCCTCTTTCCCAGCTCATGGCAAACCTAACTTGTTTTAACCCCTTCTTGGCTAGACTTTTTCTTGGCCTCTGCACTGTAGAGATTCCTTTCTCATCAGTATTGAAAATTCAATTCTAAATTATTGGAAAATATCGTGACTTCTTCCTTATCTAAAGCTGCTATTCGATTTATTGATGTTGCCTTTGGCTTACGGAGAGCAATTGAGGGATTTCTTGTCATAAATCCCCACAGCCAATCGTCCCCGCACTTTTTGAATCTTTATTGGAAGTCAAAGCAAATGATTTCTAATAGCGTATTCAAATGCATATTTCGTGATTTCTTGCCTGGAAATTCCACAGAAAAGTTTTGAAAGATGAATAACATGCTGTGCTAAAAAACTTTCTTCATCTACTGAAAATAACGGTTTGCGTCCTAAAGAATGCCCAACGTCGCTGTTTTGTTTCAATCGCTTTTGCAGGGTACTTCTGGGAATTTTGAAAGCTCTGGAAACCTCCCTAACACTCCTACCGTATCTAACCGCTGTGATGGCTGTCTTTAGCTGGTAACTTTTCCAAGTTCCAATCAAAACAATAATACGAATTTCTAACTTCTCAATTCAAACGTTTCTTACAGACTACGACCACAGCTTAAGAAACCTATGCTGTGCTACGATACTACGACACCGAAATTGAAATGTCATGATGGCTGCTTCAATTTAAGGAATCGTTGACCTGTACTTGGTTAACTTGTTTAGCTATCCACAAGGAAATGGCGCATCTGTCTCCTGTTGTGAAATAAAACTATACCCGGATATTCAGGTTGGCTCCTATTACTCCGAAAGGCCAACATTCCCCCGGTCACCTCTAATAGCCGCTTGTTGAACAGCCTATTTTACTCGCTACAAGCTATCGAGTGGGAATGTTGGCTTGTAAAATAGCCCTGTGTCATCATAATTGCTTGTGAACCAACCATCTACTAGTTTATTCGTTTTTGTTTCTTATATTCCCTAACACTTTTGGTATAAAGATGGTAATTCCATTATATTCTTGACATTCTACGTATAAAAACAAAAAAATGTATTCAAAACTCTCCAAATGGTAGCTTTGAAAGGTTCCTAGATATTCTTTCTCAAATTGTGGGTAAATTGGATGTCTCTCAATCTGTCATTATTGCAGGTGATTTTAATGTGCACTTTAATGAGAGGGATTATTTATTCAGACAGCCAGGCAGCACTGAAAGCGCTGAACTCATATCAAACAACATCAAGATTGATATAGGAATGCTGCAAGACCCTGAACAGGCTAGGTAGTCACAACAGGCTGACCCTAGCCTGGGTCCCAGGACACCAAGGAATTGATGGCAACATCAAGGCTGACCAACTAGCCAGGCAGGGAGCGGAACTCTAAAGCTATGGAAAACCACAATAGACCAAAACTGGTCGCGCTGGGATAGGTCGTGTAGCCACTCCAATAACCTATCTAATCTAATCTAATTAGAGGGATGCTAGGGCTCTAAGACTTTGTAACCTGTTCAGAACATTTAACCTTAAGAAGACTGTCAAGTTCAATACACGTCTGAACAAATGCCTAGACAATGTTTTCACAAATATTTATTGTTTTTTTACCTCATCAGAACCAGTTGATCTGACTCATATCTCAGACCACATGGGTATATTATTCAAATACAAAACCCGAACAAAAATCTTAAACATAAAATAAATTTCAGGCCAATCACTGATCATGGATTCTTAACTCTATATAATAATCTTGCAGCCATTGACTTTGACTTAGTTATTAGTAACACTCTTGATATCGAAGAAAAATTCAATATCCTTAATGATATAATTTCAGATGCTAGCATAACCTCGTTTTCACAAAAATCTAAGCTCATCAGTACACATCAGCAAAAAGCACAAAAACACTGGTTCGATAAAAATTTAAAAGAAAAGCATGAAAGCTCAACTTCTTTGTGCCCTTGAGTAAAACTGATCCAAAATTAATGACGAGAAAAAAATTATCCGAGTATAGGAAAGATTACCATAAAGCAATAAAGGCAGTTAAAGTAAACACGAATGATAATTTTATAGGCAACTCTAAAAATCCACAACGGGCAATGTGGGATTTGATTCAAAACAAACGCAAAAATTGGTAGAAGCCCTTACCAATGACTTCCCTCGACAAACCACCCCGCTTCGAGATGGAAACAACCTCGTCGCTTCTACCGTTCTTATATTGACAATTAATATTTTGGACACCCTGTATATATGATTAACGAAAACCCTTACATTGCCTCGCCGGTAGTCCTTCAATATGCATACCAAAATTCGTTGTCCTAGGTCAAGCCGCTATTGAGGTACTTCGCCAACAGACTACAGACAGACAGTGAGTATCAGCAAAAATCTCGAGGTCGATTTTTTACGTGAATACAATACTTCCCTTATTGAGGGAAGCAAAAATCAAGCTGTACCAACTACTCATCTTGATGCAAATATATTTTATATTTTTTTCTGTTCAGTAGCCGGAAATGTCATAAATAATCTTAAAAATCCACACTCTACTTTTAATAAACACTTAAATAAAGTATCAATTATCAATATCCCACAGTTCAGTTTTATAGCGGTGAGCTACAATGAGGTCAGAGATGTCATTTCATCTCTAAAGAAAAGCAACAGCAAGGATTGCTACAATTTTAATACCAAAATAATAAAGACCATAAAGAATCTGATTGTTTTACCACTAACAAAACTGATAAATGAGGCTTTATCCCGTTACGTGTTCCCAATCGTCTTTGAAATAGAAAAAGTTGTTCCCCTTTATAGAGGAGAAGGCTCAGTTGATGGTTATACTAATCATCGCCAAAAATTACTTTTACCGATTCTATTAAAAATGTTTGAGCGAATTATAAAAAATCAAATGATTACGCATTGTGAATCCAATAATCTCTTCACTATCAGCCAATTTGGTTTTCGAAAAGATAAAACAACCTGCTCTGCAATTAACCATCTCACAAACAATGTTCTGGAAGGTTTTGAAAATTCTCTTGATACTTATGCTTCGTTTTTGGTTCTCCATAAGGCTTTTGATTACGTAACACATACAATTCTTTTAGAAAAACTAGGTTTCTATAATTTCCATAGCAATGCAGTGTCATTGATCGAGTCATATCTTTCAAATAGATTGCAGTATGTCTCTATTAACCAGGATCGCTCGTCTTGGCTGACCTTGAACCCATACTATTCCTTGTATATATTAATGACCTGGCTTATACCCAGGACAAAGTTAACATAGTCTTATTCGCTGACAATACCACATATTACCAAAGCTATCATCCATCTGAAATACATGGTATAGTTCTCGAAGATACTATGGGCAAAATATCTGAATGGTTCTTATCCAACAAACTATCCCTTTATAACTTTTAATCACGTATTATGAACTTTACATTGCGAAACACACCAATTGAGCACCCGCTACTAGCAAACTGTGCTACAGAGGTTAAATTTCTTGGGGTTTATCTCGATCCGTGCCTTACCTGGGAGAAACATGCTGTATATCTATCTAAGAAGTTATCTCAATATCTTTTCCTGTTCCGAAATCTTGCAAAAATCACATCAAAAATGTATCCGTATTATATATATGTGGATTGGGCTACAGAGATGATTGTCGTCAGTACTTTATATCTCTAAATTTTCTCACTTTACCATGTCTATATGTAATGAACTGTCTGTTATATATCAAACAAAATATTCACCTTTACAAAACCCATTTGGACCTTAACAGTTATCCAACTAGAAATAATGGAGATCTGGTTCCATATTTTAGTCGTCTTCAGAGAACTAGAATTGGCACTAAGTGTCATGCACTAAAATTTCTCAATGTTCTACCATCAAATATTAAAAATCTTAGCTTCACTCAATTCAAGATTAAAGCCTTCCTATTGAAAAGCGCTTTCTACACATACGAGGAGTACTTAGAGTACTTAGCATTAAATTTGAATATGTGAACTTTGCAAATTGTCTAGTATATATTATGCTTTCTTATGATCTTAATATCATATCTATTTCGAACTACTTATATACATGTGAATGCGTATATATGTGCGTATGTATCTGTATATATATATATATATATATATATATATATATATATATATATATACAGCGTGGGCCAATCAAAACAAAACAAGGCCAATATTTTATACCGTTCGTTAAAAAGGAAATCGGTCCAACCCTAAAATCTTCAATGGGAATAGGGGTCGAGTGATATCTTATATTAAAGGCAATCAAATTTTCTTCTCAACGCATCTTAGTTTTGCAAATTTGTTGGAGGCGTTTTCGGGAAAATAAGGGGAGAATAATAAAATGAAAATAACTAAACATTTTTGAAATCTGTTGATTTCTATATCAGGAAATAATTTTTTTTTGTATATTTTCAACTTCCTGCAGTACTACGTACAATACATGGTATTGAATGTCAAATGATACCACAATTCAAACGTTATGAAAATCTCTGACGACATTGTGTTTCTGGAAGAAATAATTAACTTAGAACTTAGCTTTACGGTATACTTAAGGTTTACATAGAAATATAAGACATTAAATGTAAATATCGTTTATTTATTGCTCATGATAATAAGTGCTCAAAGTGTTGTCCTTCTGCATCCATACAATAATATAAATTCCGTTCAAAACGCTCTCGGACGATATGAAGCATTTCTGGTGTAATGTCGCGATATTCATCGATGATCCGTTGACGTAAATCATTTAATGACTGTGGCTGAGTTTTATAAATTTTACTTTTCATGTGACCCCATAGAAAAAATGTAAGGGGGCCAAGTCAGGTGATCTTGCAGGCCACTCTATTGGTCCTTTTCGGCCAATCCATCTACCAGGATAAATTCGATTTAAATATTCACGAACAGCCAGGGTATAATAAGTAGGTGCACCATCTTGTGGATATGTCAAATCTTCGGCATTGTAATCATTATTATTTTCAAGTGTTTCTATCAATGCAGGATAAACAGCGTCTTCTAATAAATGCAAATACATCTCTCCATTTAGATTTCCTGGGAGAAAGAAAGGACCAGTTAAACAATCGCCATAAATTCCAACCCAGACGTTTAATTTCTTAGGATGTTGAGTGTGAGCCTCGTGGAATAGATGTGGATTTTCGTCAGACCAATATTTACAATTTTGACGATTAACAATCCCATTTACAAAAAATGAATATTCATCGGAAAAACAAGTATTGAACAGTGAATTCGGATTATTTAGTATTCGTTCAGTCATAATCTCGCAAAATTCCACACGTCTATCGAAATCATCTTCGTTTAATTGTTGCACAATATGAATTTTGTAGGTGTGAAACTTATGTGTCTTTAAAATTCTTCGAATACTCGTACGGGGTACGCCACACACTAAAGGTAGTTGCCGGGTGCTTAATGTTGGGTCCATATTGATGTGGACCAAAACAGCAACTTCCATTTCTTCGTTTCCCACTATACGTCGATTTGGAACGATGGGTTTTCGGTTTGCCACCGATCCTGTCTCCCTAAACTTTGCTACCAGTTCAATTACCTACTTTCGGTGAACATGTTTATCTGGCTTCATTTCATTAAATACCTGTGCTGTAATATTAGCACATCTACCATTTTCATAATATAGTTCAATCAGCGATACCCTTTGTGCAGTAGAATAAACCATTTTAGATCAAAATAAAGTTATAAATTATTACTCACCAAACTCTGCAAAATACTAAATTGAAATAAATTAAGTGTAAATACAGTATGGCCTCCACTTGTGAGAATAAGGAATCTAACAACAATGTTGTGTGTCATCATGACTAGCTGATTCGTCTGTTTTTAAACTCGCCAATAAGCAGCTTGTAAACTAGTCTAATTTCATCGAGGCTTTACATAAAAAATCAACAAATATTTAATATTTTAGAAGATATTGATTTATGAACGCAATGTTTAAATAACTTTGATTGTAAAAAATACATCGGGCATTCTATTAAAAAAATGTCGATGATCTCATAACTTCTTAATGAGTTATAAGGTCTTGCATAAATCTTCAGATTGACAAACACTTTCTTGAAGTCACTAAATCTGTCGCTAAACTGATTTTGTAGCTGTATTTCAATGAATTTCATTTTATCATTGTTACAATGAAAATTTTTCCAGCTTCCTCGACAGTCGTTTTAAAATTTGGAAAATGGTAAAACTTGTTTTCATCAAAATGTTATAAAAATAGTTTGTTTTTCATTTATAATGCCTTTACGTCTGTGTGCATATATCACTTTAAATGCACGCTCACTTGAATTTTGCGGGTGCGCATCGTAATTATTATAAGATTAATGACATATTGCGCTAGATAACATCTGTCTGGATACGAGTTGCTATCAGTTTTGTGACCTGCTATTCGATCCTTTACTGGCCTTAATTTATTATAAATTCACGACTTTTGCCCTGAAGTAGAGAATAAACATTCTCGAAAGCTCGACTTAACCCAAAGAATTTTATCCATTATATGACTGAATTCCCAAGAACATCTTTGTATACATATTCAAGATTATCCTGTACCAGTCATATTATGATTTTTCTGAATATGAATTCAATTGCTACATAATCAAGGTGATTACATGACATGAGCCGTTTCTGGTAAATAAGTAGATTACGCTAAATCGTCTAATTGTGCCGACAACTACTGCGAGGGCAAACACCCCTTCCGCCACTGAATAGCGTCAACAACTGTTAGGGCAATAATGACTTTAAAATAAGATTAGTTATGAGTTTAAAATGTGTGCAAGAGAGGAGTGGGAGCGTTGTACCTCTAACAGTTCTAAAGATATTCACATTCACATATTCAACTTTGACCCCCTGTATCTCGAAAACGGTGCGTTTGCGAACCCATGATTATGACAAAAAAACATACTTTTGGACAAACTATCTTCCTCCAAAGTCCTGCGCACCTTTTATGAATCACCCTATATATATAGGTATATATTGGTTGATTTTTAATTCTTGACTGGTTCAGTATATGATATAAGAGATTTTTGTTGGGGATGCATCAGACATGGGTAGTATTCGAATACCCGGTATTCTGAATCCTATTCAGAATACATTTGGCTGGTATTCGAATACATTTGTGTATTTGGTATTTGTTATTCGACTGAATACTTTTTTGCACAGTACTCGGTATTCTGGATTCTGAATACCGTTTTTGAAACCCAGTATTCGAATACCCACTATTCTAATCCTAATAATCGTTACGCTTAACGCAACTGAAGCGTGTACCAAAGCATTTTATGTTTTATTCATAACTTTAATATTGTTTTTCAAATCTTTTTTATTGAAACTTTAAGAAATAAAAATTAGTTCATTTTATTTAACATCTCTGGTGACACTGTGTATCAGAAAAATATATTTTAAGTTTTATTATAGATTTCTTATTTTTATTATATATTTTTCTAAACAGAACATAGATATGTTTTTTTTAGTTGGAATATTCCTGAAATATTCATATGTCAACGAATCCTCGTATTCAAATACAGCGGTATTCAAATACTTTTTTTCTTTGTATTCGAATCTGGATTATTCGAATACAATTTAGAATAAAGTATTCAGGATTCTTATTCGTATACCGGATTCCAGTATTCGACCCAAGTCTGGGATGCATCATTTATTAAATAAAATTCTTTGAGTTATGCCAAGCTTTCGTCAGGGCAAAATTCGCGAATTTAAATAAAATTTACTACAAACAGGAAAAATTTCATAACCATCATTCAAAAATCTTATTTATAAATAACTAGTAATAACATATTTTTAATTATAGATATGATCTGTACCTACCTTTAATTCTTGTTTGAATTATGTTTGCCTAAAACTGATGGAAAAAATAATAAAAATTACAAACTGTAAAATTTACATATATCCGCTGCATACCTATAAGCTGTCGTTTTTTTATACAAGATAGATTTAAGATAAAATTTGTTTTCTGTGATAACTCTGGTACAAATTGAGGACATCCTTCCATGGAGTATTTAATTTTGAGAATAGTTTTATAAACGTTTGTATACTTATCAAATCGTATATATTAACTTACTTGACAATGTTATGTTTTCTCTTCTTTGATCATGAATTAAGTACTTAAGCTTGACATTTTGCAATTTACCAATTGAATTAAACGATGCTCTCAGAAAGAGTACTTAAGTACATATTATAAAAGAAATATTTCAGAATTGGGCCTGGAGCTGAATATCGTATCCTAACCATGGGCGTATAATATTCTGTTATATGTCCATGATCGTAACCTTTGCGGCCATGTCCCCCAAAACAACGTCCTGTTATTCTTTTAATAATTCAGAATATATGCAAAAAAGTTTGGAGATTGTTCAAAATCATTTTTAATGAATATAATACTCAGCTTTTGTCTGAATGATTCTCCAAACAAATGAATAGATGAAAAAAGATAAAAATATCGATTAGACTAATCAACGTTCAAAATATCAAAATCAGTTTGAGGTATTCAAGATATGTGAGACAAAATTTGAAGGGTCTATAACTGTAAATAATAATCAAATAATTGTTAATAGACTATGACACCTAGCTAGATGTATTCCAATATAAGCCCCGCCTGACAATAATTCACTATATAGGTATAGACCCTTCAAGCCTTGTCTCAGATATCTTGGCTATACACCATTTGTTTATTTTATTTCTGATTCGAAATCTGTATTTTCTTTTTAAGGAAAACACCAAAATTCACATGGAAACAAAAGGTAGCACTTATAATGTTGTGTTTGGCAGATTTTATGAGTTTCTGCTGTATGTCCATCATGGCTCCTTTCTACCCTTTAGAAGCAGCCGAAAAAGGAATGACCGAATCTTTAGCCGGATGGGTATTTGGATATTATGCATTAGTAGTATTTATATCTTCTCCGATTTTTGGAATTGTCGTTAGTATAACATTCATTTGAATCATTATTGTGCAATTTGATACTATTCTATTTTAGGTACCGAAACTTGGTGCAAAATGTGTATATACAAGTGGACTGATGATCTCAGGAATATGCGCAATTCTGTTTGGGTAAGAAAGTAAAATAATTGCATTAGTTCTAATCAATTACTAAAAGATTTGGTAAGGAAAATTATTTATCCCTTTCAATATATTATTTTAGAACTCTGCATGTCATTCAAGACTACAATACATTTGTAACATTATCATTTGTGATACGAGGATTTGAAGCTTTAGGAGCCAGCGCGTATACTACAGCTGGTTACGTTATAATAAGTAACGTATTCCCAGATCACGCGGGTACAGTAAGGGTAAGTTTATTCAATATAATTTAGATTGCTAATCTAATAGATTGAAATAGTTGTTACCGTTCTAAAAGTAGGTATATCTGCTGGATTAAGTGTTGAATATTAGGGAATCTCGATAATTTGTAATCCAGATAATAATAGGAACAACGTTGAATGACTATATTAAAAAGGATGACAGTAAACAAACTTGTTTTAACAAAACATACTATGATAATCCTTAAATAGAATAAACTATATACCAGGCGTCACTATATTTAACACCTCCACTTGACGCTTAGCATCAACTATAACTCCCATATTCTTAGCACACCAATGATGTTTGCTTCTAGGCAATGCCTTTGTTAGGATATCAGCTATCATAAATTCTGTAGATTCTTTAGTTATAGAAACAAGTCCACTCCTGACAGCTTCTCTAACAAAATGGTGGTGAACATCAATGTATTTTGTACGATTATGAAGCATAGTGTTCTTGGTTAAATCAACAGCTCCTTTATTATCACATTTAATATCAATCTTCTGATCAGGTTTCATTTCACCTAATTCGATTAGAACTGTTCGAGACCATAGAGCTTCTTGAGTTGCATTTGAAACAGACATGTATTCTGCGTCTGTAGTAGAACGAGCAACAGTTGACTGTTTCTTGCTTAACCAGCTAATAGCCCCTGAAGACAATAAAAAAACGTATCCAGTTACAGATTTGCGATCGACCGGATCATCTGCATAATCGGAATCTGCATACCCATGTACCAAATCTGGAGATCGAGAAAAGGCAAGTTTTGCATTACTTGTTCCCTGAAGATATCCGAAAACTCGCTTCACATATGACCAGTGTGTCTCATTTGGATTCGAATTGAATCGGCTCAGTGCCCCCACTGCAAATGATATATCAGGCCTTGTGCAGATCGCTGCATACATTAACGATCCAATTGCTGTTTGGTAGGATATCTCTTTTGTTAGATTATCTTCTAAATTTTTGTAGAGTTTCAGACCTTGTTCCATTGGAGTTCCTTGGGATTTACAGTCTGACATGTCAAATCTTTGAAGAATCTTATCAATATATTTTTTCTGGTCGATACTGACGGTTCCAGTAGCAGAATCTTTAACTATGTGCATACCAAGGCAATAGTTTGCAGATCCAAGGTCCTTCATCTCCAACTTTCCCATCAATTTATCTTTAACACTTACTTTTAGGTTCTCGTTGTCTGTGAAAATTATTACATCATCAACATATAAAGCAATAATAAAAACATTATCATTTTTGAATCTATAGAACACACAAGGGTCAAATTTAGCTTTACTCAATCCAATTTCCTCCATAGCTTTATCAAATTTTTCGTACCACAAACGACTTGCTTGTTTAAGTCCATAAACTGATTTCTTTAGTTTAGAAACTTTGTTAAATTTAGTTTTTAGTTTTCCGTCTTCCAACACCTCTGGATGGTACATATATATATTCTTCATTCAAGTCGGGTTGAAGAAAAGCTGTGATAGCGTCCATCTGTTCTATCATACATGAATGAGAGCAGCAAGAGCCAGTAAGATTCGTAAAGTTGTGATTCTTACTACTGGCGAAAATGTTTCTCTATAATCTATTCCATAAACTTGAGAACAACCTTTTACGACAAGTCGAGCTTTATATCGTATCTTTTCTGAGTTACCATAATGCTTCTTTCGAAAAATCCACATGCATTTGATTACATTGTGATCCATTGAAGGATCAACAAGTTCCCAGGATTTATTTCTCAAAAGTGAATGATACTCTTCCATAATAGCCATTTTCCAATTCTCAGAATCTGCTTGTGAAAGAGCTTCATCCAAAGACGAAGGATCACCAGAAGAATCTATTGAAATTGCAGCGCTCATCACATAATCCTCAAAACGCTTCGGTACTATGTGTTGTCTAAGTTCACGCTTTGGAGGTTCTTCTAAAATATTCTCTTCAGTCCATTCTGGATCTAAGGTTTCAGGTATTGGAGGAATCACACGTTCTAGGTTGTCTCGATTATCATCATTCAGTTCAATCTCGTTGAAATTCTCAAAAAATTCCGTCTCGTGTGGTTCATGATATTGTATGTTGTTATGTCCATTGAATAATGACTCATCAAAAATCACATCTCTCGATTTTTTTATATTTACTGTTAAAGGATCAATAAGTCTATATCCTTTGGAGTCTTCACAATAACCCATAAAAAATATTTTTTGGATTTAGGATCCCACTTGCTTCGTTTGTTCTTGGGAATAAAAGCGTAAGCTACACATCCAAATACTTTCAAGTGATCCAAATTAGGTTTTAAATTTGACCAAGCTTGAAAAGGTGTCATGTTGCTGACAGCGATAGTAGGACATTTTTTAAATAACATGCTGTATAAATAACTTCGGCCCAATATTTGACGGGCAATTTTGCATCAATTAACATAGACCTTGCTTTTTCCACTAACGTGCGATTAACTCTTTCCGAGACACCATTCTGTTGTGGACAATAATTTATTGTTTTCTGATGTTGTATGCCATTAACAACACAAAATTCTTCGAAAGTCTTGTTAATAAACTCTTTGCCATTGTCAGACCTGATAGAGCGAATTTTCTTGCCAGATTCATTCTCCACTTTTGCTTTGAATAATTTAAATTTCATGAAAGCTTCGTTCTTGTTCTTCAAAAAATAAACGGTCGTTTTCCTCGTTTTGTCATCAGTAAAGGTGATAAAATAACGCTTTCCACTTATCGAAGCCTCCTTCATAGGTCGACAGAGATCAATGTGAATTAACTCTAATAGATCCTTGGCTCGGTGTGCCTTGCCTGTTGGAAATGGCTTTCTAACGTGTTTGCCAAACCTGGGCACACATTATTACTGTGTGTGGTAGAGAAACTCAGATCAGTTGCCAAATCTTCTTCTAGGAGACGTTTCATTCCACCCAAACTTAAATGACCAAGGCGTTTGTGCCAAAGTCGAAAATTGTTTTCGGATGCAGAAGTGACATGGATCATCTCATTCTCTTTTACACAAACCAACTTGAACAAACCATTTGATGAGGATACAGCATTAGCAACAATTTCACCAGAATTGCAGTCGACAATTCTACACCTGTTTTCGTTTTCGAACGTCGTTCGTAGACCTTTACGTCCAATTTCGTTGCAGGAAATCAAATTGTACTTTAGCCCAGGCACATAATTGACATTTGTAACTGACGTTCTCTTGACTTTGCCATCAATTTTAAGATTTATGTGAGTATCCCCCACTGCCGAAATAGATAATTTTTGACCTGAGGCAGTAGTAATAGACGATTTACAATTTGGTTCTCGAATATTGATTAGCCAATCCTTTCTACCTGTCACATGAAGAGTTGCACCAGAATCTATGTACCACTCACATGAGTCAAGGGTTTCTGCTGCTAAAGTTGAATTCTCCAATATTAGTCCTTTTTCATAACCACTTTTGTCTCTCTTCTTATCTGTTCCGTGCCTCTCGTTCTTCTGATGACGACATTTATTAGCAAAATGCCCAAACTTATTACAGTTATAACATTTCACATTAGATCTATCAGTCTTGTAATTTTTACGAGATTTGAAAATGAAAGCACGTTCACTTGAAGTTTCACATTTGGATGCTTCTGCCAAAAGTCTTTCTTCAACTAAATCAGATGTGAGCTTTGCGCCGCAATTTTCAAGCGCCATTATAAGGGGCTTAAAATGATCTGGTAGACTAACAATCATAAATGCTGCGAGTACCCCGTCCTGAATCTCGTGGTTAATAGACTTCAGTTGATGAGCTAGCTTCGTTTTTATATTCACATATTCAGCCATGTCTTTGCATTCTTCATATTTAGTGTTCACTAATTGTTCAATAAGAGATGCTACACGTGAAAAACCTTTAGGTTCATAAATGTCATTCAATCTTCTCCACACTTCTTTTCCAAGCTTCAAGTCTCTGATGGCAGAGTAAATATGGGATTTCACGCCAGAAATAATCGCCGCCATAGCCCCTTTACCCATTTTCTCATCGCCAGCATTTTCTTGTACATGATCCCACAGATCGCAATTGACAAGATGAATTTCCATCGCAAATTTCCAGTCGATGAAATTGCTGCTACCATCTAACTTCTCAAATGAAGGCGAATGACTATATTAAATTTGATGATACCTTAGGAGCATGAGTAGCCTTGGCTAAAGCGCATTAGTAGCTTTGTCTCCGAGTTCGGTAATAGGTAGGACTACAAAAAAGTCCAACTTAAACCAAGTATAAGTGGGTATAGTCTGACGTTTTTTACAATATGAAATTTTCGTAGACACTCGAATCTCTACCGTAAAGCAATTTTTTTCTACGAAATTCCACTTAGATTTTATACCTTTAACTCTAAATGATACAAAGAATATAATTATGAGTATCATTTTGAGAAGAACAACTATCAAATAAAAAACATACCTATAATTAGAATATTCTATCCTTATCAGTCTTGGTAGTTGAGATTTGAGCATTATTTATTGTTTTTATTTCTAGGGACTTCTCGAGACGTTCGTTGGTCTCGGAATGAGCGCTGGACCAGGTATCGGAGGAATTCTTTTTGCGGTAAGAAGCGCTATATCATGTAAAAAATATTAATACTTAATATCATCAGGATATTTTTTTCATCTTATTTTTCTCTCTGTCAAGTAAACATATAAATCTCTTATGATTTCAAGGTAATCACGGAATAATTTTTAATTTTACGATCGATAGATAGAGCATTGCAGTTTCATTGTAAACAAACAATATAATAAAAAAGGCGTAATAGGTACAATATATTGATATGTGAATCAATCAATATGAGTTAATTGTTTATCATTGAAACAATTAAAAATATCTGCATGAAAGGAAATCTATTACGACTAATAAAGCGGGGATATGAAGATCCAAATATATAGCTTATTATTTGAATTTGATGAATGGAACTTGGGAATGTTGACGAATAAATAAATATTACGTAGATATTTTTATGGTTATAATACGTCGCTGATATTTCGTAACCGTTTTTGTTTGTGAATTATTAAGTATATTTCTTTCTTCCATTTGGACGTTTTAATGTGGTTGTAACCGTATCATTGAAAATGAACAATCAGTAATTAAATAAATTAATTGCATTAAACTGCATCTCCACTTCAAAATGTTTTATTAAAGATATCTCTTACAAAAAATTGGAACGACTTTATTAGTTGATGTATTGAAAAATATAAAATAATATTAATTCTACTGGTACTAGTAATTTGAAGTTGTGCATTTCTAGTTATAACTTTTGGCGCCAACTTCAAAAGTAACAGAACCAATAGAATTAATATTATTTCTCTGTGCACCAACTAATAAATATAATAACACGTTGCTTATACTTATTAAAAGATTTCAAAACATCGCAGAAATACTCCTATGTATTTCAGACTTTCCCACTGCTGTATCTCGGAAACCGTTTTTTATTTGAAAAATGTCCAATTCAAATGTTGCTACATATAATCTCTTCTTTAATTTGGCAGCTTCATATTTTCAATTTTTGAAAAAAAATGCCCCCACCTCATAGCGGAGACACACATATTTCCGACTTTACCACAGCTGTCACTTGGAAACCTATGATTTTTTTTAAAATGGCGAACTTAAACGTTGCCGGATACGGTCAGTTCTTTAATTTTGTCGTCTCAAATTTTCGATTTTCTAAAAAAAATATCCCTTCACTCCCTTTGGAAGATGTTTTTGAGGGAAAGAACATGGTGAACGTCGAAAGTGCAAAAAGAATCATGATAAATATTTTTTACTTTTGAAGTGCAATTGTAGTTAGATAGAAAACTTTTGGCACCAACTTCACAAGTACCATATTTATTTCACACTTTTGAGTGTTACCTTTGTCATGAAAATCGTTGAACGTTCATCATTAACCATGTATGCTTTGTTTGTATTTGCTATTACTCAGAAATCTACACATCGTCGCGGAAATAGGTACGCATATTATAAACTTTACCACTCTTTCAACTCGAAAATCCTAACTCTATGGAAAAAAATTCAATATAAATGTTGCTACAGATAATCTGGTCATTAATTTTTCTATTTTAGAAAGAAATTACCTCTTCAACATAGCGAAAATACACATATTGCAAATTTTAACATCGCAGAAACTTGAAAACCGTAGCTCTTTTGAAAAAAATTTCAATTTAAATGTTTCCTGATATTTTTCTATTTTCTCGAGAAAATTTGCCCCCTCCACCCCTTCGGAGGCGGTTTTCATATCTTTCAAATGAATCAGAAATCATCAAAATCGGAGTACGTTTACTATATAAAAAACGCGCACACGAACCGAAAAAAAGCAGACACACGAATAATTGTATATATACCTCCTCGGTTCGGGGTTCGTCGGTCGAAAATCAAATCGGGGCACGTTTACTATTTATAAGGCGCGAACATCCCTAAAAAACATTAAAGACAAACAGTCGAATTGAATATTTGAAAAGTCTTCCCTCTGCAGCATCTTACAGTTTTAAAATACAAATTTACGTAGATAATTGAGAATCTTAAGTAATAAATGCTTATTAAAAAAAATCTTTCCTTTCGTTAGGATTCAGATATTAAATAAAATAATAAAATCTATTGATTTGGGTCCGCACTGCTTATATCACTCAATTTATTAATTATAGTAGGTATTTTTAAGCTGATTTTGAATTCTAAAACATTAAATCTGCAACCATATTTTCAAAATTTTGTTGTAATAATTTTATATTTTCTAGGAAGTTAGGAGGGTTTGGACTACCTTTTTATGTTGTTGGTGCCATAATTGTTCTTTCTTCCCCTTTAAATATTTATCTCTTGCCAACAGCTGATAGTAAGTAATAATAATAAGATTTCTTATTCTCAAAATCACTAACAAAAAATCTGAAATTACCTAGTAGAAATAAAATATCGGTAATTTGATATTTTTTGTCTTAGTATTATTATTCGACCGACATGTGTATTTATTATCTATTGGGGATTGATTCAGTTTTTAATTTTCTAGAAATTGACTTAGATACAAAATCAGTCTCATTTGGCAGTCTAATGAAGTTACCACCGATTCTGGTGACTTGCGTTGTTATAACAATGGTTTCTATGACCTGGGGATTCCTGGATCCTACTTTGGAGCCTCATTTAAGAAAAGTAAGTGAATAGCGATGATGCTTAATATTAGAAAAGTATAAACACTTTATTTTTCCATATTTTTTAATTGCAATACAAAATATTTATAAATCTTCTTTTCTTATACGCAGTTCGAACTAAGCCCTAGTAATGTAGGACTTATATTCTTACTACTTTCTGCTATGTATGGTATTTTCTGTCCAATTTGGGGTTGGTTAACCGACAGACTAGAAACTTACTGGTGGTTGATGACTACAGGTTTCTTCGCTAGTGCTGTGGTACTATTGATGATTGGGCCTTCACCTCTAATACAAGTTCTAAATCTGCAAGAGTAAGTGTTCTTTCTTCTTCCCATGTTACTGCCTGAATTGTATTTCTATTATTATAAAAAATCTATTTGGATCCTAAGGTGTGGCGAATACATCCTAAGAGAATTAAATTAAATATCAGATTCAATGAAAAAACCTCATTCGTCAATCCATTGAAATAATTTGTTTTCTATGGACAAATTTCATCAAATTGTTGATTTTGGAACCAGTGTTCTAGATATTATCAACTTTTCTGTATGAAGAGAATAGATGTTTTTAAAAAAATGGGACCAACTTTACTAGTTAGTAGACTGAAAAATACTAAATTGATTTTATTTTTGCTGTAACTTTTGCCAAAGGTCTTTTATTATATTGTAGTTTTCAGAGCACCAACTGATAAAGTCGGTCCTTTTTACTTTCCTGCGCTACTATAGTACAGCTACTATAAGGAAAGTATTGTAATCGTGTGAAATTTTCGGTATCGAGATTTTTACAAATGTTGACGTTTCAGAGTTTTCTGAAACTAATAAACATATTTTCAGCCATTGGTCTGTCTGTCTGTCCGTCTGTCTATCTGTGACAGCATTATCTCAGGAACGAATCGGTGTATTTTGTTGCTTTCTTTTTTATTTTGTTTGGTACCAATATCACTCGCCAGTGGCACTGAATGAGAATATAGCCAAAAAACGTGATTTGCTCAAGACTATAGCGCGAAAACGGCTCTAAGGATTTTGATTAAGCTTGCCTAAAGTATTCTTCTGAGAGCCCTTTACCACCTACATATAGCGCCATCTCTGAGAAAAAGCACAAAAAAAGTTATGCTTGAATAAAATTCCGTATTTTCCACATGTTTCTTCAGATTCTGGCTAAACGTTTCATCTTGCGAAAAAATGTTACATGACTATTGTTGGTTGTCTTGACATGCTGAAAAAAATGAGTGGGAGCTTGATTTGACCAGAGGATTTTTACTTTACTACCGCTATTATCGTCGCTATGTAACTAGGGTGTTGTAAGAGGGTAAAATTTTTCATTCACTGGAATTTGCTTGCGAGCGGTAGGAAACTCGTGTGAGTGGACACACCAGATTTTTTTCTATAAGAAATATTTATTTCTCATCTTGAGTGTTTCATTAGTCAAACAAATGACTCAATATTCAGTGTTTCAGTGATTCAGTTTATTGTGATCTGTGATTACAATACTGAAGGCGCTAAGTCAGCTATCGGAAAACTCAACTCCTTGTTGGGAACTAGTCTGTGCGAATCTGACCTCAACAGTAGTAGTAGACAGCTTTGAAGATTGAGCTCAAGTCTTATTTGAAAAATAATTTAATATTTCAGGACATTTCAAAATTGAAAGGTACTAACGTATTGTTGCGTATGCGGGTTCGCAGATAAGTGAGACTAATTTACAATTGTTAAATAAACTTTATTTATACACGAAATAATAAAAATTACAACTTAACTTTAGTATATTCTCACTAGCTTACTCGGACTATTCTATTATTCACACTGTCTTTTACATTCTGTCTCTCATGCCGACAATTCTCCCATATATATATCCGACAAAGGCTCCATATCATTCGAGCGGCTTCTGGTCTTTGATTCGCAAGCCGCCATTGGACTTTTCTCGAGATCCCTTTGTCGGCATTCTAGGAGTAAATACCAACATGCTGCCGTGACTTTGTGGCCGGCGGCTGTTCCCCTTGCACGTTACAGTATTTATTTCACATAGTCTTTGCTACGAAGATCGCCTGAATAATAAAATACTGGCAAAACATATGAAGGAGGCCAGAGAGAGAAATCTTTCTGCCAAAATAGTGAATCACAAACTTCTTATCAACGGAACAGCCTACACTGCTAATGAATTAGGTAAGTGAAGGTCAGGTTAAAATACAAGTGTCAAATATAAGAAGAGCAGAATGCCAGAATCCTATAGTGCTCCTTCAAGTCCGTTACATCCCCCACCAATGACCGACATCTCTGATACTGAAGATATCTAAGACAACATTGAATCTGCCCTGAACACTACTGTGCAACACAATTTGAAGTCACTGAAACAACAAATTGTATTTCCTGAGACCCAGAGAAGAAAAAGGCAAAATAGTTCATCTACCAAAACTTTAAAATTCTGATTAGTCGCCACCAGCCTTTCACGTATTTTTATATTAACTTAATGAAATTCACTCTTGCCCATGTTAATGTTTGCTCCTTAGTTCCTCATTTAGAATCCTATAGTGCTCCTTCAAGTCCCTCACATCCCCCACCAATCACCGACATCGCTGATATTGAAGATATCCAAGACAACATTGAATCTACCCTGAACACTACTATGAAACCCAATTTTAAGTCACTGAAACAACAAATTGTAATTCCTGAGACCCAGAGAAGAAAAAGACAAAATAGTTCATCTACCAAAAATTTAAAATTCTGATTAGTCGCCACCAGCTTTTCACGTCTTTTTATATTAATGAAATTCACTCTTGCCAATGTTAATGTTCGCTCCTTAGTTCCTCATTTAAATAATCTACACTTACACATTGTCGCTGAGAAATATGATTTGATAATGATAACTGAGACATGGTTACAAGGAATACCACATAATGTCATAACAATACATGGCTATAATTTTATTAGGTCTGATCGTTTAGTGAGAAGAGGTGGCGGAATCGGAATTTATGTAAAACATAATTTTAATGCCAAAATTATTTTGAATGAAACATCTGATGACTTGGAACAACTATGGATAGAAATTATTTATTTATTTAGTTTATTAGATTTTGTGTAACATACATAAATGGATCTTAGTATAAAAAACAAATTATCAAATACTTAACTATAATAATAAAAATACTAAAGAGTTAACGACAAAGAAAAAGAAATTGTCGTAGCAATAAATTACTGAACAAATATCCTGATTTGAGAAATATTAATACAGAATATATCGACATCATCCTCAATTTTTTCATAATTCTTAAACATTTGATAAAATGGGGATGTTAAAAGAATGTTTGTTCGTGGGATAGATGGTAAAAAGGTAATACATCTTCTAGCCTCTACTCTAGGAATTCTAATCCTAATGTAATCAGTAAGTTTATAACAGTTAATATCATTTTGCAACAGCTTAAACAAGAAAATAACTGAACAACATGAACGCCTAGAAACTAATTCATTCAGTTTAAATCTATTAAGGAACGATTGATATGAATATCCGATCCCAGGCCATATCCCGTCTAATGCAAAAATGGACGTCTTTAGAAATCGACGCTGGATCAAGAGCAGAAACATGAATTTGATAAATCGGATTCCACACAATAGACGCATACTCAAGATTTGACCTTATAAAAGCTGTATTCAATATTCGAAACGTTGAGGCTTGCTGAAACTCACGCGAGTTACGCACAATAAATCTCAGTTCCTTAGATGCATTAGATATAATGTGTTCAACGTGATTCGTGAATGTCAACTTAGGATCGGAAATAATAATCTGGAGCTAATGACTATTATTAGGTGTGAAAATTTCACTGAAGAGCTTTAGGTCGTCAGCGTAAAGTAGACAGTCAACGTCTAACTCAGAAACAATATCGTTGATAAACAGATTAATAAAAGCGGTCCCAGAAGACTGTAAAAATCTCGATCTGTAGCCACGGTATTGTACATATTGATATCTGTTGGAAAGATATGAACTTACCAAATGAATTATTGGCTCAGAAAATCCAAAAGACGAGAGTTCTTCAATCAGAATACCGTGGTCCAGCCTGTCGAAAGCCTTTGAGAATCGTTATAGCTCAAGACCGTTAAATCTGAAAGGACGGCCTATTCCCTATGCTGCAATGTACGCCACTTGAATCTGAGGTGTGACGTCACCATGAGACCTCGGCGCTAGCCAAGCGATACACTCGCTCATAAATGTATTAGTTATTGTGACTGTGCCTGCAAGTGGCATAGTAATTGATTTGTTGATTAGCACATCAGAGATTAGGTAAATGCTGGTTCTTTTTGTTTATTGTTGAACGATACGTTCACTGGTATTAGTTTTAGATATTGCATAAAAATGCCGGGAATGAGATGAGCAGTATTCGGGTGGAAGAATACAAAGAAAACAAATGAAAATATAAAATGTTATGTATTTCCTACATCAAAAGATCTTGTGTCACGAACTATCCGAAATGAATGGATCCACAGATGTAAAAGGTCTGATAAATTCAACCATGACACAAGCAGGATTTTCTCGATTCATTTTGTTGAAAACGATTATGAAAGGGATCTTAAAAGTGAATTATTAAGTAAGTGATAGTTTTATATTCTAAAAACAACTTTCTTTGCGTGTTTGTGCATATCCGAAATCGTAATAATAAATGTAAATTATATTTTAAAACTGCGATTGCGGATTTTTTTAATATTAAAGTTCCTTATCATCACGTAAAAATTTTAACAAAAAAATGGAATTTAAATATTTATTTTCAATTACCATTTTTAATATGCAATTCCATTCATTTGTACAAGAAATTTATTATTATTATAATAGTAATCCCCGGTTGTCTAGTTGGTAGGACGTTGGACTGTTAACCAAGAGGTCGTGGGTTCGAGCCCAACTAGGTCAAGGACTTTTGCCATACATGAAAAGTTCTAAAAAACTCCGGGGGTAAAAACTAGCGGTCGACACCACTTGCCCCTTACCAACCCGCATTGAGGCAGCGTGGTAAGGTACGCCTTAAAAACCCTCAGATCTGATTGAATGGTATGAATGTCAAAAATACAGGATGCATACCTAAAGTTTGTTTCACGGATCATCGCTATTGTGTGTAATCATTCACGAGCTACGTACATATCGCTATACGTCTCATCGCATCTCATTATCATCAAATTCTCTATTACGTTTGTCGATCTAAGCTACGACATTAGTATGTCAAGCTTATGTCCTTTTATACAATGATAGGGCGCTGCACTTATGTACGAAGGCAACGCAATCTTTATTTCATAGGCATCACAAAATCATTGTAATATTTCAGATAATACAGGTGCATACATTTATATTTCATAACTCAAGCAATAAATTTGTTTTTGTGTGTCTGGATTATTGTTGATAATAAATCTTTCATATTATGTTTGCTTATTTAATCAATCGATATTTTTTCCTCTAATTATATGAACTTAAATGCCATATCTTAGCTCGAAATCGTTACGCCACTGATTTACTCCCGTCAGTTGGATTGATCCATTTTTCGTGTTCTCAAGGCAGACGCCAACATTCGTGAAACAAACTGTACAATATTTATCATATACAATATCACTAACAATTTGGACGAACAATTCGTCTTGTACGGAATATAACAGAAAAGAACAAATAAAATAATACTATACATACTATAAAATATAAATAAAGATATACACACACATACAACTATAAAAACTATCACAATCATAAAAAATCATCTAATGAGTAGCAGCTCTATTCAATTAGGTTTCAGTCTCTTTTTGATTATTCTGACATTTGGTGCGGATTTTATATCTGGATTCAGTTTATTGTACAATTTGCACACGATAAAGTAAAAACATTTTTGATAAAATGCACTGTGAGAATTGGGCTGTAACAAATTGCGGTAACAGGTGTTATGATTATGTTTTGGCGAGCACATTGTAATGTTTTTACAATTTTTATAGGAATATATACACACCTCCAGAATATTTACGCTATTTTTAGTTTTCTAAAATGTTCTCTACAGCTAGTCCTCTTATCAATGTTCTCAATAATGCGTAATAAGTATTTCTGCAAAATAAAGACTCTGTTTACATTAGTACTGTTTCCCATACCAAGAATTACATATCTCATGTGGAAGTGAAAATTGGCATAATACAGTGTGATAAGAATGTGTCTGCTGTAGTGATTTTTCAAGTATTTGATGCTGTAGCAGGCACTCCGAAGTTTCATACATAATTGGTAAGCATGGTCTGTCCATGTTAAATGTCTGTCTAGTAGTTTCACGTTTTCAGAACATAGTAATTGCTTTTCTGTGTCTTTAAATATTATAGGTGGATCTTGTCGTCTATGTCCGCCATATGTCAACACTGTTTCTTTGTGGTTCAAAAGAAAATTATTATTCTCTGACCAACGTATTATATTGTTGTATACTATTTCTGTAGAGCAAATCATTGATTGTACGCTGTCACTAGATATAATTATGTTAGTATCATCACCGTAACATATAATCTTGATATTTGGAATATTTTCGACAAAATAAATGAGACCGTTTGCAAAAACATTGACAGTATAGGAAGGACTGTTAATGCCGTTGACTAAAACAAACTCAGTCATATTCAAGAGATATGATTGAAAGAACTTCAAAAGTATACCTCTTATACCTTATCTTTAATCTATAAATAATCCACTCACATAGTCACCTTTGTCTAACCTACAGACGAGTTCGTTTTTTACATACATACATAAGTATCGGCCAGCTTCTTTAATTAGAAAAAAAGAAAGAGTATTAGAAACTTAATCATACCCTGATGAGTTGGATGTCTTCGAGTTATAAATAAGGGTTTCAACGTCTGTAGGTGTAACAGGACTTAGGAAAAAGGTAGAGTTACAATTAGGAATATTCAAACTAATTAGATCCAGATTTTTCTTACGGACTTGAATGATGTCTTTTGTGAAAAGTAAATTGAATTCAATAGCCAAATCCTCACCAGATAATTGCTGACCATTTTCCTTTATTTCACCTAAATGTTTTGTTCCTTTTTCAGCATCTTTGAGTTTATTAATTATGTCCCATGTCTTAGAAACATATCGGTGGTTCGTAGTCCACCTTAAGCTGTAGGTCCCCTTATCAGTTACAATACTGATAAGGCAGTGAAGAGGAGGCCTGTTCAGGAGTGGACGCGAAAAAATGCTGACGACGAATAATAATAAACAGTCTTTATTTGTATACCTATTCAGAAACAGTAGTAACTTAGATTGTAAAAACAGAAGAAAAAAATCATATTAATATTATGCATATTGAACTGAATTGCAGTTCGGGATCCTCTCAGCTTGGTCAAAATAACAAGAAAATACAGCTTTCCGGTTTAAGAGTTTTATTTTCCCAAAATAAAATTGTTTTGGTACGCCACTGGTAATACTATTTGATAGCAAATTTATTAATTCCACGTGCAGGCCGGTCTAGTTGCAGAGGTCTTCTTCTTCCTCGATGATTCAGCTGGGAATAATCTGATTTCGATTCTCACTGATTTTTGTTTTACGAGGTCTCTATGAGAAATGATCTGCCCGTCGTATGAGATTTGCAGTTTATATAGGAAATTAGACTGATCCATCTTTTTTCCACTTAATTGAAGTGCATTTAACTATTCCTCACACTCCGTAACGCATGGGTTTCATCTGGACAGATCCCTGGCGTTCCATGCTCATTCCAAGTGAAATTTCTTCTCTTGCTTTTTGTTGTTTGTTGTAAATAGAGGAATTTTCGTTTTTCTTAATTAATTATTTAATGTTATTGAATAGAACCCTTAATTTTCAGTACAATATATTTTAGAGCTACTGCCTAAAAGAATTCTGAAAAAACAGCAGTTCTTACAGTTCAAATACCCATCAATAAAAATACTAAAACAATTGACACATCATCCCGTTCAGATAGGATTACAAAAAGAAATAAGAGAGATGAAATTACACAACTTATTGCAACATCAAGTGACCCTGGCATAATTAATAAAGAAAAACAAAGTGCGACTAGTTCTTGTAAGAATATCTCTAAAGTACAAGAAACGAATTACGTTAAAGTTAAAGTTTTACATGAGCAGCTAAGATATTTGAAAAATAAAAGTTTACGACATTCAAAAAGCGAAAAAAGAAACCGCTAATAACCTTTTGAAGAAAGTACTCCGGAAAATCAGATAGCTTTGATAGGTAATAAAAAAAGAGTAAACTGGACGAATGATGATAAAGCTGTTGCATTTACCTTACGGTATTACAGTAAAAAGTGTTATCTTTACTTACGAAATAAGCTACATTACCCGTTACCTTCCCTATCGACTTTAAAAAGAATATTGTTTTGAAATGCATAATATATAGTGGCCGATAGGAAGAAAGTTTGGTAATTAATTCATGTATGGTTTCTATTTTCAAGTCTTCGTGTATGTGTTTGTTAGTCATATACCAAGGAGAACCACTTTTCCTCAGTATCTTGTTTTGAAAAACTTGAATTTTTTTAACGTGTGCTGACTGACCCCAGGCACAGCAAGCATACGTTAGACAGGGCCTAATAATGGTGGTGTAAGTTTTTAATTTATTTTTCAAATTAAGTCTGCTATTGTAGTTGAGCAGCGGGTTCAACCGATTAACTTTAATTTTGGTTTGTAAAATTGTTTTATTGATGTGGTTACTAAAATTTAAACTATAAAACTGCGAATTATTCTTTTTTACTTTTCTACGCTACTATAGTAGCTGTATAAGGAAAGTATTGTAATCGTGTGAAATTTTCGGTATCGAAATTTTTACAAATATTGACGTTTCAGAGTTTTCTAAGTCTAATAAACATATTTTCAGCCATTGGTCTGTCTGTCTGTCCGTCCGTCCGTCCGTCCGTCTATCTGTCTGTGACAGCATGATCTCGGGAACGGATCGGTGTATTTTGTTGCTTTCTTTTTTATTTTGTTTGGTACTAATATCACTCGTCGGTGGCACTGAATGAGAATCATGTATACATTGGGCGTTGAGCTATAACCAAAAAACGTGATTTGCTCAAGACTATAGCGCGACAACGGCTCTAAGGATTTGGATTAAACTTGTCTGAAGTCTTCTTCTGAGAGCCCTTTACCAACCACATACAGTGCCATCTCTGAGAAAAAGCACAAAAAATGTTATGCTTGAATATATTTCCATATTTTCCACATGTTTCTTCAGATTCTGGCTAAACGTTTCATCTTGCTAAAAAATGTTACATGACCATTGTTGTTTGCCTTAACATGCTGAAAAAAATGAGTGGTAGCATGATTTGATCAGAGGATTTTTACCTTGCTACCGCTATTATTATTTACTGGAATTTGCCTGCGAGCGGTAGGAAAGTCGTGTGAGTGGACACACCAGATTTTTTTTTCTAGAAATCCTATGTAATACCTCAACTAAAAGATTTTTTTTTGTAATATGAATAACAAACAGATTTTTTTCTTAAATTTTTGGAAGATTTAGGAAACAAATCTGTTTGTTATTCATATTAAAAAAAACATATTTTTGTTGAGGTATTACATAGGATTTCTAGAAAAAATGCTTACTAAGTAAAATCATTTTTATCATAACATGATTTTTCGTCAAATGTTGAAAAATCAAATTGAATCGGAATTTACCTGCTCTAATGATTTTGATGGAACCAGTCCAACGTCCAGCTTCATAGTAGAAAAATGTCATCTGGATATTCTTAGAAGGTTGCATAACGCAATGTCAACTGACTGCAGGGCATCATAATATCAGTATTATTTTCTAATAAAAATGAAAAAAATAAATATTTTTTATTTCGTTTGTATTATTTTATTCTTATTTGGTGTGCCGATGTTTAATGGTCAAACCATGTTTACTAATCACAGCCGATTATTATAGCAACGACAAAAATCTGGTGTGTCCACTCACACGACTTTCCTACCGCTCGCAGGCAAATTCCAGTGAATGAAAAATTTTACACTATTACAATACTCTCGCGACGATAATTTCGGTAGTAAAGTAAAAATCCTCTGGTCAAATCGTGCTACCACTCATTTTTTTCAGCATGTTAAGGCAAACAACAATGGTCATGTAACATTTTTTAGCAAGATGAAACGTTTAGCCATAATCTGAAGAAACATGTGGAAAATATGGAAATATATTCAAGCATAACATTTTTTGTGCTTTTTCTCAGAGATGGCACTGTATGTGGTTGGTAAAGGGCTCTCAGAAGAAGACTTCAGACAAGTTTAATCCAAATCCTTAGAGCCGTTGTCGCGCTATAGTCTTGAACAAATCGAGTTTTTGGGCTATAGCTCAACACACAGAGTATACAGGATTTTCATTCAGTACTACCGGCGAGTGGTATTGGTACCAAACAAAATAAAAAAGAAAGCAACAAAATAAACCGATCCGTTACCGAGATAATTCTTTCACAAACAGACAGACGGACAGACATACAGACAGACATGGCGGAAAATATTTTTATTAGTCTTAGAAAACTCTGAAACGTCAACATTTGTAAAAATCTGGATACCCAAAATTTCACATGATTACAATACTTTCCTTATACATTTACTATAGTAGCGTAGGAAAGTAAAAATGTAATAGGTTAAAGTGCGTTCCAACTTAATTTTGTCCACAGTGTATATGTTATATTAAAAAAAAAAACAAATCCAATAGGCGAACTTAAACATTTTTAACGAAAAAATCACAAAGTCTCATCAGTGAGTTAAAATTAGATGAAGAGACACCATTTGTAACACCACTGAAAAACTCAGGTATATTGAAATCGTCTATAAACAACATATCTGTACCATAAATACAATATAACTCTGAAATGGCATCAAATAGTTTCTCATAAACATCTCTTCTACAAATCAGGATATATAATATTATTAATTAATAAACTAATTAATATTAATTTTTAGTAATAGAATACCAACGATTTTTTTGTCACTAAATAGTGGTGAAAAGAAGTCCAAGTTTATTCTTACTGCATTAACTTTACTATTGAGTGCAAAGAGAACACGCCGCCTCGCAGCGATCCACAATTTTTGTGCCCAATCCTCGTACATTTTGACAGTACCATCTCAATACAACCGTGTGGCTGCTGCGCATGGTATCACCAGACATCAAGTTATCACTCTTATCAGCATCCATCACCGAAATCAGGGCAAGGCATTAGTGGCTATTCGGACTTCAAAATGTTTGCCTTAAATTTCGCCAACCCGTCGGTATACACACGACACCGAGGATCCCATACTGCATAGGCTGTACGCAGCTTCGCATTTTTGGAGGAATTAAAATTACTACAATGAATACATTTTAGAATATGGTAGTTACATTCCTTTATTGTGTGGGACTCCGAACACCTTGGACAGACAGGATTCTCTTGAGTGCATTGTTTTGCCGAGTGGTGAAAGCCGGAGCATTTAAAACAAGGTCACAGTTCGATTGCGTCATAAACAGTACATCGCTCGTAGCCAACCAGCAGTTTTCCCGCGCTTAGGATACGCTTGTAATATGTCTACCTGAAGCAGTGCCATAAAAATTTTAGAATTATTACGTGTAGGCTCAACATTGATAACCTGACACATACTACCCTCAGGAAATAAATATTTATTACCCTTTCTTATATAATCCAGCAGCATGTCAGTTTCCATGTTGTTAGTCAAACCAAATTATACTAGAAAATCATAAACTTGCTTTTGGAGTTGTATATAGACCACCAAATTCCGATTATGTAACATTCTCGGGAAATTTTGAAGATACCTTGATAAATGTATTTTCTGATTATGACAAAATTACATGGATGGGTGATTTCAACATAAATTTACTGGACTTCGATTCACAAGCGTCGAGTCATCTCTTATCCATTTCTGATTCTTTCAACTTGATTCCAATGATAAAAAGTCCTACTCGTGTCTCAAACAACAGAACGACACTCATAGACCTACTTTTTTC
Source organism: Crioceris asparagi (assembly GCA_958507055.1). NCBI lineage: Eukaryota > Metazoa > Arthropoda > Insecta > Coleoptera > Chrysomelidae > Crioceris > Crioceris asparagi. The sequence continues at coordinate 49,922,407 of OY293827.1, forward strand.
AAGTCTTGACATTATCACAGAGACTACCGTGCATGCCGCAGACATAGCAGACCATTTTCTTATCCGTTGTTCTCTTCCACTTATGACCAACCTTTCTACCGAAACCAAAACTTATTACTATAGGGATTTTAGTCGAATCAATATAAAACTTTTTCAAACAGATCTAGAATCATTACCGTGGGAGAATATTCACACCATCGAATCAATCGCCAATCGATGATAAAATTGAATTCCTCAATAATAATATTATTTTTCTGATTGTCATTCTACACTTCATAGGGTTTAGCGAATCAGCGTGCTCTCTCAAGCTATTCTATTTAACCGATAGAGCCCAAGAGGTTAAATTGAATAATAACACATCTGCTCTGCTGAACTTGCAACAAGGATTCCCTCAGGGAAATATTCTAGGACCACTTATGTATACAATTTAGTACAAATATCATTCTTATGCGGACGACACCCAGTTGTACTACTCGTTCAGATCTTGTGATATAGCTGAAGCCAACGGCTTTATAATTTCGGATTTGAATGATCTTCTCGATTTAAGAAACAAGCATCTGCTGAAAATCAATTCGAAAAAATCTGTCGCCGTCCTATTTGGGTTAGACACTCAGAGAAACGATGCGCTCAAGTCCTTGCATATACAAATTGGTAATGACACCGTCAAATTCGAAAATATTTGTAAGAATCCCGAGCTCTTCATGGATTCCAAGCTACTGTTCAGACATCATGTTAATCAAAAACTGAAAAATGCTTATACCTCCTCGAGCTCAGCTATGGGCATAGACACTTTCTTAACTCGAAATTGAAAATTCAACTTTGTGATAGTTTAGTACTTTCTCATTTCAATCACTGTGATGTCGTCTATGGCCCATGTATCGATAGTATTGACACTACAAGAATCCAGAAAACACAAAACTCATATTTGAGCCTAATTTTCAGTATTAGAAGACCACAGAGTATATCCCACAAAAAGGACACAAAAAGGACAAGAAGGACACTGGCTGGCTTAGCATGTTTAATCGTCGTAAACTTCATATGGCAAGCTTCTTCTATAAAATTTTGAAAAGTAAAGTACCGGGCTAATTATACATAATCTGAATTTGAGGTGTAGAAATATGCTCATGATTCCCAAGTATAAGAAACAATTATTCAGACGGTCTTTTTCTTATAACGTTCCACTGTTTGGCGATATAATGGATGTTCCAAATTTCTCCTCATCATATTCAATTGAAAATTGAACTTCTGTTATATTCTATCTTCACATATACCTGAGGAATATTTCTAGATATATATTTTTTCTTTCTTTTGTATTTCTTCTTTTCTCTCGATGTAAAAGTAAGGTATAAACACATATTTTTATATACTTTTCATATAATCCTGTATTCCTAGTGAAGTAAACTTAATTAGGTTATTTTCTGAACTTTGAGGAAACTGTGGAAGAATCGGTCACTCCGTCTAACAGTTCGCCTATTGTTTACCATTATACATTCTTGTATTGTGCTTTGTATACTATGTATCCATGGTAGATAAGAAATGTATTATTATTATTATTAAGTAACCATAAAAACGATGAAATTTATGTTTATGATATTCCACTTTCCGTTATGTTCCCCGAGTAAGAGAGACTGGATACGGTTGTAAAAACTCAAATATTCAAGAAACTACCCGCAATGTGGATTGGGTACGTGATAAAAACTCAAAGTCAGTACCGAATTCCCAACTTCTTACATTGGAATTTGCTGCAAATTGACTAACCAGCAACCAGCGTTGCTTACAGAGCTTTATATCAGTGACAACTGCTGACATTGCCAGGGTCCCCAAAGAGATTATAGAGTTCATCTTTCGTGCGTATTCGTCATTCGCCCTAATCTTGTTCTGGCCCGTAAATGCGATGTAGTATCTTTCGCTCCCATATGTGCACTCAGATGAGGTAGTGTTCTCTGACTCAGATTTCTTTCGTCTGATGAGTATCTCCCAAGTTTCAACGTTGCTTCTAACTCCACACGCTGAGTGGCCTTACAGTGGAGTACACTGGTGACATTAGCTTAGTTGTAGTTGTATTCTATACATTCTGGATGCCTAGAAAACGCGTAAGAAAGATTCCAAGAAGCAAGTTATATAACACAACAATAATGATGGAAACGGGGTTCCTTTGAAACGATCACATGAAAATTGCGGGGTAAACTACATCTGGAACCAACAAAAATAAAATGTAACGAATAAATATTGTGGTGACCACGAAGAAAATGTTTTGGATAAGTATAGCAGAATTTTCATGAGAAATCAAGAGCATCATTATTAACTCAAACCACACCAACAACATCAAAACAAAATTCTATGCATGCTAGTCAAGAGTGACAACTTTGGAGTTTTTCAAAAAATGTTTCTTTACGCACTATTGGACAATCATGCATAGTTATAATACCTCATGAAGCAATACGCCTTTACCCGAACTCACTGCCCAGGAAAACAGGTCCACAAATCAAATAATCTGCAGTTTACACAGGAACACCAACGAACAAATCTGTTAGCAGAGATTATGAAGAAAGTTACATACAGGATTAGATTATAAAGAAACAAACATATGAGTATCAGAACAATATATCGGGTAGAAATGTAAAGATACAACAGGAAAAAAACACCACAGTTTTCATACATGAAAAAAAATATTAGGTAGGTACCTACTATCAAAGTCTACAGATAATTTTCTGTAAACTTTGATACTATAGTGCTTCCACTCGATCTCGAAGTTCAGAAAGGGGAAAGGTGTAATAAAATCTAAATTAATATTCAGTGACCAATGGCATACGGATAAGGTACGTTTTTCCTAAAATTAAACAGTGACAACGATATAAATTTCTAGTTTTTAGTGGTCATAATGAGGCTTAAACTTATTCTCTTGATATTTTTTTTAGTAACGGTGACATCACAGGATCTTTCTGTGGATAAATTAACTAACAATATAAAAATAGGTAAATATCAGTTAACTCATCAAACTATGCTACTGAATTCTTGGGAACATTTGAACAACTAGTAGGGTTTTGGATACTTATTTGCTTCTCGGATTAATCAGGTTATCAACATTCATCATTTTCTTGTAGCCGCCACATGACAATAGAGGTACATTGCAAGTGAACCGATAGAATTAATCTTACACTTACACAATTGAAATATTATTTGGATATTCAAGAAAATAATCTGGCAACACGGTATTCCCTTCGAAGTAGAATTTAGTCTTTTTGCCGCATTCTTTCCATTACTCAGTTAAGAATAGACAAACTTAAACTTGTTTGTCGAGTAGCAAATTGAAACAAATAACTTGGAGAGAAATAGATTCAATGTTGAGAGAGTTGTCGGCTATAGTCTTACCCAGCGGCGGCTCGTGGGGTGGTGCCAAGCAGCCATGGCACTACTTTATTCTTCTGCAAAAATGTATTTTTTATTTTTAAAACATCCTAACGAGTTTTTATTCTATTTTATAAATTTCCTTTTATTTCATATATCAGATGAAGCTTGGCTACCGTGCGCCAAAGATTGTTCGTTGCCAGCTTCGCCGCCGTCTGTTGCATACTTGTGCCAAAGATTGGTGTATTTAATCTTTGCTTGTGCCATATCTCTTCTGGCACAACTGAAAAAGAGAGGATTTACCAGCTTCCTATGTTAGCTACAGAGATGGGGATATTTTCATACAAACAGTTGGAAATAAATACAAGAGATTGTGCTGGACACATCGACTCAAATCGGTTTCAGTCACGTTTTGTTCGTACCGTTACTGACGCGCTATATTACGGTTTACGTACCTACTAATTTTTAATTAGGACTGGGGCTATAGGGAAGACGTTATTAGAGAATATGATTTAGGTGAGGGAAACGAGAGAGGTGGACGACTAATAGAATTCTGTCAAGAAAAAAATCTTACGATTATGAAGTCTTAGTTCAAGCTCCCACCGAGGCGCCTCTATACGTGGAAGTCACCGCAGGACGGACACAATAGCCGGACTGTACGAAACCAGATCGGCTTTATAATAATTAATCGTCGCTTTCGGAATAGTGTTACTGCTGTAAAATCATACCCTGAAGCGGATATAAATTTGGACCACAATCTGCTCTGCTCCAAATAAAGAGTAAAGCTTAAGAAAGTACAAATATCTTCTAAGTTAAACAAACTATCGTTATAAGCTCTGAAAGACACTACTGAAAAATATTCTTGCTAATGAAATAAACAACAAGATCCACAACATAAAAGCCATATCCAACGAAGAAAAAACTATTGATGGAAATTGGACAGACATCAGAACTTCCATTATTCAAACTACAGCGGACTTACTACCACGCCCCAAAAGAAAAGCTAATAAAAAAATGGATGACACAAGAAATTCTGGAATTGATGGAACAAAGAAGAGAGGAAAATAACTTGAAATTCACAAAACAATTCGACGTAAAATCAAGGAAGCAAGGATGCATGGTTCAGAGAAGCCTGTCATGAAATAGAAGAACTGCAAAGGAAACATGACCACTTTAACCTTTATAAAAAACTTAAAATCACTGCGGGAATACAAAAAACAAAAACATGAATATACTCGAAGATTCCAATGTGAAAATCATCAGTGATCTGGATCACCGTTGCAAAGAGTGGGAGGACTATGTGTCCAATCTCTTCGAGGACGTCAATCGTGTAGACCATCACTACCCTCTGCGAGAGGATTTAAATAGAAGCAGACCGAATATCCTAGAGGCAGAAGTTGAGAAAGCAATAAAACAAGCAAAAATCAACAAGACTCCAGGGCCTGATGAAATCCCTGCCGAATTACTTAAATTATTGGATGAGGACAGCATCACACACCTTCTTCAATAAAATCTATAATAGTGAACATATACCTGAAGACTGGTTAGAATCCCTTTTCATCACAATTCCAAAAAAGAGCAAGCTTTGCAAATGTAGTGACTTCAGACTGATTAGCCTGATAGTCACACTTTTAACATTCTGCTACGTATTCTTCTAAATCGCATGCACGCACTATGCGAAAGTAATTAACAGATGAAGAGTTTGGATTTTGGAATGGATTGGGAACTAGAGAAGCATTGTTCTGTATGCGGGTCCTCCTTCAAAAGTACTGTGAATTTCGAAAGAACGTTTATGTATGCTTCATAGATTTTGAAAAGGCTTTTGACCGAGTGCGGCATAATCTGCTGCTCGAACAGATGGAGTCAATTGGACTGGACAATTATGATCTCAGGCTACTGAAACACCTATACTACCACCAAGTAGCTACCGTTAAAGTAGATGGAAATACCCCTTCCAATAAAATTTCCATTAAACAAGGAGTGCGTCAAGGATGTCTTTTGTAGCCTACACTCTTCAATACAGGGTGGTCCGAATTATAATGAAGAAACTTTAACAGCGTATTCAGCAGATAAAAATAATTAAAAAAGTTCATTTAAACTTATCTCCAAAAACGCTTCGTTTTGGAGATACGGGGTGTTGAAATATTGTGAAGAAAATCGTTTTTTCTTATTTTTAAAGAAACTCTTCTAGATTTTGCTTTCAAGCTTAGTAGGTATTATTGCCACTCAAAAACAAATTTATAGCATGATAAACACTTGTTCATGTTCCACCAGTGGCGTTCGTGAAACCGTTTTAATTAATTTAAATAATAAAAAAAGTTGTACGCAATGGTTTATCGCAATATTTTAAACAAATTTAGATATCCTGATCAATTCTAAACATAATTTTTTTTACAAAAAATTGGACCAACGTTATCAGTTAGTGCACTGAAAAGTATAAACTAATATTAATTCTATTTGGGCTGTTACTTTGGAAGTTGTGCAGTTGCAGGTAGATTGATAACTTTTGGCACAACTTCACAGGTACCAGCCCTAATGGAATTAATATTATTTTATACTTTTCAGTGCACTAACTGATAACGTCGTCCAATTTTCGTCCAATTTCACACTTTTGAGTGTAACATTATTCACGAAAATCGTTGAACGTTTACTAATACCAATGAAGATAGTACTTATCCTATTACCCACGTATATTCTTTGCTTGTAGTTGTTATTATTGAGATCTAAAAACATCGCTGCGGAAATAGGCTTAAGCATTTTTGTTGTTACCATTTTAACACCGATTTAACTCGAAAACCGTAACTCTAAGGATAAAATGTTCATTATAAATGTTGCTACAAATAATTATGTATTTCATGTACTGCAAACAGATTTTCTATTTTAGACAGAAATCGCCCTCTCTACATAACAAAAATAGGTATATTTGAGAATTTAACATGCCGCTATCTCGAAAACCGTTACTCTTTTGAAAAAATGATCAATTTAAACGTTTCCGGTATTGTCCTATCATTAATTATACCTCCGTAGATTTTCAATTTTCGAGAAAATGTTTACACTCCACCCCCTTCGGGGGCGGTTTTCGGAGAGAACGAGATGTCGGATTCCCGTTTTTAGGAATGTGAGATCATTTCTCAAGCCTCCTCTTTCAAATGTATTAAAGATTACTATATAAAAGGCGTGCACAAACAAAAAAAAGCACACAGTCGAATTGTATTCCTCCTCCGTTCGGGGTTTGTCGGTTAAAAAATGGTCTCCTTAGTCTTCTCGCTAAAACGAACAGTTCTCGAGCAAAAAAATTTTGATCGTATGTGCACCTAATATCTGAGGTTTGCAAATTAAATTAAAATAATTAGCGCTATTTCAATTCGTCACAATTGCAAACCTAAGATATTAGGTGCACATGCAAACAAAAATATTTTTTTTCTCGAAAACGGTTCGTTTTAGCAAAAAAATTAAATGGACCATTTTTGTTGAAAATTGATCAGGATATCTGAATTTATTAACACTATTGCCAGAAACCATTGGCGTACACCTGTTTTTATTATTTAAATTAATTAAAACGGTCTCACGAACGCCACTGGTAAAACAAAAACAAGTGTTTATCATGCTATAAATTTGTTTTTAAGTGGCAATAATAGATACCTAATAAGTTTGAAAGCAAAATCTAGTAAAGTTTTTTTGAAAAATAAAAGAAACCGATTTTTTTCGCTATATTTCAACACCCCGTATCCCCAAAACGAAGCGTTTTGGTTTTAAGTTTAAATGAACTTTTTTAATTATTTTTATCTGCTCAATACGCTATGAAGGTTTCTGAATTATAATTCCCTGTATACATTCCGAACAAATATTTCGAGTAGCTATGGAAGGCCGAACAGAACGTATAAAAATAGGAGGAGAGACCATGAATAATATTAGATATGCCGACGATACTGCTATCATGGCTGAAAGTCTACCAGATATCCAGATCCTTGTTGACACAGTAGATGAATCAAGTCGTCAACGAGGTTGAAACATTAATATTAACAAGACCAAATGGATGGCAGTGGGAAAGCTGGATAATGACCCAGGACAACTGCTTCTGGAAGGGGAGGTGCTGGATCATGTTGATCACTTTAAATATCTTGGTAGCTGGTTGAATGTAGGGTGATATTCTGACGGGAAAATATTAACTCGGATTGGAGTAGCTCGTAAAGCATTTATATCATTTAAACCAGTTTTATGCAATAGAAATCTCTCCATGCGGCAAAGAATCCTAAAATGAGAGAGAGAGAGAGATGCTTTATTGTCGAAAAAATAAAAATTTTATAGATAAAGCAAAATAAAAATATCAATATCAAACAATACACAAACAAAACAAAGTCAAAACTTAGAATTAAATTAAAATTAAATAAATTTATATAATATAAAACAAAAATATAAAAATATAAAGATTTGAAATATAAGATAATAAGAATAAGAATGTAACCTACAGCTGTATATTCGGTTAGAAAGTAAGTTAATATACAGCAGTATATTCAGTCAGAAGGTAAACACTACCTAAATCACAAAAAAAACAAAAACAAATTTTGTACAAACAATAAACCAGTGCGTGAGCTGAGCAGAAACGTGCCTTAGTGAAAAAAGTCGTTAACTGCATAAAAGGCATTATCTAGGTAGTAGGTATTTAATTGAAAGTTTGGCAAAATCTGGGAAAAGCCGTTATAGATTTAATTTCGTGTGATAGATGATTTTACATTACAATGTTACATTTGGTCGATATTACTCTACGCCTGCGAGACATGGACCTTAAAAGCTACTACCATTAATAAGCTGGAGGCTTTTGAATTGTGGTGTTACCGTAGAATCCTGAAGATACCCTGGATCACACAAACTTCCAACGAGGATGTGCTTAGAATGATGGACACGGAATGAGAGCTTATGAACACCATTAAGCTGAGAAAGATCAAGTACTTTGGCCATATGATCAGAGGTCCAAAATATCACTTGACTCACAATACAGGGTAAAGTGGAAGGAAAGAGATGGATTGGACGAAAAAAACTATCCTGGCTGCGCAATATTAGACACTGGATGAATCTGCAAGTGGAAGAGATGATGAGAGCCAACGTCTGAACCCAGGCACGGCACTCAAAGAAGAAGAATTTTTAATTCAAGTGTAGTGCTGATAACTGAAAAACTCTTTTAGTGGTTTTTCACTAGAAGAAAATCTACAAATTAAAGAATTAGGCCAGCAAACGCCATAATTAAAAAATTATGGTTATAGCAAACTGCAAGTACTTTTAGAAATAATTACTGGGGGTATGTTAAGTCTTACTGTTATAGTATAATTTTAATTAATTTAACAGGATATTTAGAAATTGTTTTAGCAATCAAAATAAAAATATATTCTGAACACTATTTTTAGCTTCATAAAGATGTCTTCAGAAATTCTTAATTTTGCATTTAAAGTACCTTGACCTTGAAAATTTGCGATCGCACTACTCGCCTCTGGCACTACATTTAAATTCAGTACGAGTCGCCACTGGTCTTACCACAACTAAGAATCTTTTATCTATGCTAGAGCTCTATGCTGTGGTCTTACTATAACCACAGTATAAAGAACTACATTTATACTATGCACTGTGCTATAACTCTACTGAGTGAGAATAATTACCATAGGGGGCTTAGATTGTTATTTCGTTTCGTTATCACTTAGTTACTTGTCTAGTGTTTAAGATTTTTTTACATTTTAAATATTGCTCAAAGTAAAGTCATAATGACTACTTAAATTATACCTAAAATGTTGTTGAGTGTAAGTTGTTGTAGTTTATTTTGTAAAAATAAAATATCTTTGAATGCATAAGAATTCATTTTTTATAAAATGCCCACCTTATTTTTTTGTCATGTATGATTAGATATTATAATTTGAAATATACTAGAAAGTTCATAGGGTGGGTTGCACTCTATACTTTTGGTATCTTGTAGATTTCATCTACATAATTATTTTAATTCCAGTTCCATATGCTCCAATATCTTGTGCCTACTTGCCTTAGGAATATTTGTCGCAATGAGTTTGATGCCTACTTATCAGTATTTATTAGATAGTGCAATGTAAGTAAATTATTGATTTCCGAATCCTCAATTAGGTACTCAGGTCTTTACAAAATTCTGCCACATATTCCTGAGATCATAAGCGGATTTAGCAAACTTATGTTAATTTAAAGTTGCTTAGTTTGGGAGTTATGCAGTCATAACGGCTCATGCGATTTTTCTGGAATATTGACATAAATTAATTGGGCAAATGAAACTATAACATAATTTTAAAAATATAGGTGGGGGCGTTGAGCTTTTATTTATTATTAACGGACATAAGTCATACAATGAAATTAAGCAACTGAAAAATATTTACAAAAATGATCGGTACTTGCAGAATGATTGTATCTGATACATGTCACGAAAATAGTTTAAATTTCAAATTGTCAACCATTAGCATTAAAACAAATATCTATATTAGGTACCTCAAAGGAAAATCATTCCCTACTATTTTAAAATAACGCTTAAACAACAATCACAAAAAAACATAATTGGAAAGCGGCAAAATATAAAAAAGTCCCGATGGCCTGTAGCCAGCAGAAAGGTAAAATTTTCAAAATTCATTGAATTGAAATTTGAACAATCTTTTCATTGGTATACCTTCATGTCATTACATAGATATTGCTGTATGTATGATAGCCTTGCGGTAGAGGCTTTTGTTTTGGCTGCTGAATATAAAGCAGACAGGGTTCGCGTTCCACTTTAATACCCTATAGCACCCCAAATACCCAACTAGGTACTAAGGTGTAAGTTTTCTTAAATCCAGTTATTTAGATGACGGCAATATGTGGAAGCATTTTTTAAAGATCTTTTAGATACGAATTATCATTTTCGGATACCTTTTCTCTCCATTAATTTTCAAAATTGTTTCCATTACAGAGAAGAAGGATTCAGTGACAACATTGGTACAAATGCCGTTATAGCTGGTATTTGGTCTGCAGTATATACGATGGGTGAAGTACTTGGTCCCGTTCTTGGTGGCTATCTCATGGAGGAATACGGTTTTGCAATTACCTCTACTGTTTTCGCTCTACTCAACTTAGGTGCATGTGTATTTTGTACTTTTTACTTTATAAACAGAAAGAAAATACCAGTGATTGTAAATTTGTTACCAGTATTCAAGGATGGAGTGAAGGCAGAGTATTGTTATGTTAATGATATCGCATGTGATTTGAATTTGGCAAAGACTACAAAGAACAACAGTCATGTGACAATTGAGAATTTAAAGACTAAATAGCCGTAGCTGTTTTAGCAGGAAATATAATTATTTCGATTATTAAAGTAATTCAAAACTTATGGAATTATTGTAATATTGATGTAAATCTGATCTACATCACAAAATCTTCAATACGTGTTTATTGATAGGATCGATAATTGAAACAAATCTGTTTTCTAGATTAAGATTGTAAATAAAATACTTTTATATTATTCGTCTGCCATATTCCACCCATAATGTATTAATTGATATCATCTACAAAGAGCGCACTTGAGTGATAAGGTTCTTATTAATATTTTGGGACTTTTTCTATTAAGAAACTATTTTATTTAAAATAAATATTAATATGTATTTTCCTTTTATAAAATAAGTAATAACATATCTTAAAACTCCAATATTAACGTGTATTTTTTAAAGGAAATACTTATCTCTTAAAATACAACATTATGAAATGAAGATTTTCATACTTTTTTCATATTTCTTTGTTTAAAATATGGTATGATTTCATCTACTCTGATGACTCATGAGTAAACGATACCAACTTAATCATTATTTATTTAGAGCAAGTTTAAAGGGAGGTGGTTTATAAAACTGTTGAAACCAAATCAACTAGGTATATATATATATATATATATATATATATATATATATATATATATATATACAATAACAAGAATAAAAGTTGTATATTATGAACATCATCATCATCATCATCAGCCGTTATCTATCCACTGCAGGATGTAGGCCTCCTTCAAATTCTTCCAATCGTTCCGGTGTTGTGCCCTTTTCATCCAGTTTGTACCGGCTATGGCTCGGATGTTGTCGGTCCATCTTTTAGGAGGTCGAACAATTGGGCGTTTTGTTATACGTGGTCTAGTAGTCTTTTTGCCCATCTTTCCTCTGGCTGTCTGGCTAAGTGTCCTGCCCAAGACCATTTAGCGTTGGATATTTTCTCGATGATGTCAATGACTTTTGTTTGACGACGAATTTCCTCGTTTCTAATATGATCGCGAAGGCTGATCCCCAATATGGCTCTTTCCATAGCTCTCAGGCTTACCCTTAGCCTGTTAGCGCTTCGTTTCGTCACAGTCATCGTCTCCAGACCATACGTTATGACCGGCAAAACGCATTTATCGAAAACGTCTCTTTTTAGGTTGTTCGGAATATTGCTCTTAAATATATAGTTCAGTCTACCAAAAGCTGCCCATCCAAGTTTAATCCTTCTCGAAATTTCGGCTGTTTGGTTTTCTTTGCCGAGTCTTGAAGACGTCTTCTAGCGCCAGTATAAAGAGTTTTAAGGAGATATCATCTCCCTGTCTGACTGCTCTTTCCATTTTGATTTTCTTCGTTGTTGTCATTTCGTCTAATTTGACAGTCATTGTAGCTGTTTTGTAGATAAATGATATTATTCCAGAATATCTATGATCTATTCTGGCATTGTGTAAGTGTTTGAGATCGATAGCTTTTTGTGGTATCGATAAATGACTGTAATAATAATTATGAAGATACTTTTCCCTTTACTTTAGAACGCAAAACCAAGGAGTAAACAATTGCATTAACCGACTTACCGTATTCTTCTTTGGACTTCAATTGATAGAGGCGCCTCTTTGACTTTGGTTCGCATGTGCTGCTTTCGGGTGCATACTCACACCGCAAGACTGTCCGCTCGTGGATCTTCTTGAGCACCCACACTTAAATTTTCATCTTTTCGCAGGAAGTAATCCTGCGCGGTCAAGACAACCGTAGATACAGAGGGGTCGATCGTGCAATTGGTCGTTTCAAAATTAAATTAATGATAACGCAGCTCATTCTCAAACAGTAAGGCTTATTATTATGAACATAATTAGAAGCAATTGATAATATTTTCAAAATGTTCCCCTCCTTGTTGAATGCAGGCTTGTCCATGTGAGCCAACATATACAATACAGAAGCTACTCCATTATCCGCTCTAATTCTTGTCGTCATCCGGATTATTGAATATATGAAAAAAACTGATTTTTGTATTATTAACTTTAGAATAAAATACTTCGCTCGCTTATCGTTATCTTTTACGTACCTTAAACATATGGGTTATGGGTATCATTCAAATGTTAGGTGATTCATTAAAATTAACAAAAATCAGTATTAAGAGATTCGAGATATATTTTCATACGTGCATATTAACATAGGCGTCTATGTTTCACTCTCCAGAAACTGTTTAATTTTCTACCGCTTATCTTGAACTTGACATTTGGCTCACGTCCCTCGGCATCAAAACTATAAAGAATCCAACCTTTGTCAACTTTTCTTGCGGCATGGCCTATGAACGCCTTTTATCAAAGAAGCTGCACGAAGTTGTTGTGGGAGAAGTTGACAATCCGAATAAACGAGGTCGCTACTGGTTATCTGTATCTGTAGCCTGCTGCAATAATTCTTGTCTTTCTTTTGAAACTTGCACGTAGAATCTTTATAGGAGTAGGAGTGTAACTTTGAAACAAATAAAAATGCATATACAACTTTGGGGTTTTTTACTTTTACTTAACCAAAATTTGAACATAATGATATGGAATAGAAATTATCTTGTTTTTTTTAAGAAGTAGGTAACTTATATTGAATAAAGTTTATTGGATTTAATATACATTTGAAAGTAAAAGGTGTTCCAATAAGAAGTGTTATCTCAATTAATTAGCATAAAAATAGTTATTTATTATACAAGGGAAAAAAGTATTAGATTTTAAAATATAATATTTTTCCCGTAAAAAATACCTACACAATTTTTTTCTGCGACGGGAAAAACGATGATTTAATATTGAAAAAATATTAAAATATATTATCGAAGTGAAATTTTAAGTTTGAAGCTGGTTGTCTGTTGTACTTATAGTGTCAATTGGACCTGCGTTGCTAAGGAAACCTTTAAAGTAATCAAATATCTGTCGATTTATATTTATGTGTAAGGGGGAAGTCCGAGGCGAACGAACCCAAACACAAGTGACTTATTTTATTAACTACATACTATATAAAACAGACACCGACTGAATACCAAATTGAGCTGTTATAAATTAAACTATATCATTAGATTTAACGTGGCTCATCCAGGAAGACATTCTTAGTGCGCTCTGTAGGTGAGTGGAGTAGGCGCGCTATTTTAGTTGGTAAAGCGATGCAAATGGAGGACGCCATATCACCCCCCTCGGGAGTGATGTAGTGCAGGCGGGCGAATCAGGCTTGTTAGTAGGGGTTGAAAACGGTGATCAGTGATCAGCGACAGTATCAGGTGAGGCGGCATCTTTGATGAGGAAAGCTGGCTTAAATCTATCGATGGATACAGTTGTGGGCTCGCTACGGATGCGTAGCGTAAAAGTATTTTCGTTACCACTAATCACTTGATGAGGACCAGAACATGGGGGCTCCAGGGCGCCGCGGACTTTGTCGTCTCTCAAGAATACCTGGGTGCAAGTTGAGAGATCCTTAAAGACGACGGTTGAACGTGACAAGATGCTGGTGTGGGACGGATTTTAGCCATGATGTGTCGGAGGATATTTTGAACCAAGGAAGGAAGTCGCTGAATCCAGGGCTGGCGACGAAGGGAGCTCTACAAATTGTTGTTGCTGGTGAGAGATCGTAAATGCCTCAATAATTGGGAAGGCTTACGGTCGCCAAGGTCTTCAGCCATTTGGTGCTGTCCTGTGTAATGATGCCAATGACGAATTGAACCTCGACCTGTGCGAACCAGACTTCGGGTTTGTCGGCCAAAAGGGTGGGAGGCGGATAGCGGCGCGGAACACAGTTCCTGCCCTTCGATGACGTGAGCGGCTTGTTGCTGCTCATTCACTTGTTAGAGAGCACTTAATTCGACCTGTAGTTCCTCTGAAGGAAACATCGCGAATGGGATGTCTAAGACACGTAGCGGCACAGCACTTTAATCACTTAGTGTATTCACATTTCGCCGGAGTGTTTAATCACGTCCGCGTCACCAATGTGGAGGATATTCGAGGCGAACAAACACAAACCCAAGTGATATTCTGTTAACTACACGCTACATAACACAGACACAGACTGAATACCAAATTGAACTGTTATAAATTTTAACTATATGATTAGATTAAACGTGGCTCATCCAGGAAGACATTCTTAACGCGCTCTGTCGGTGAATGGAGTAGGCGTGCTATGGCAGTTGGTTTCCTGTGGGGAAAAAAGTGATACTTTGTTCACCTGTCAACAGAGATAAAATGTCAAACGTTCTTCCCGTCACAGAAAAAATATGTTTTTGAATTTAAAGTACAAAGTCTGCGATTACTTGTGAAGAAAGGTAATTTTTGATAAAGTTTTGGATGACATTTTTGCACAACTGAGGCTCAACTTGGTAACAGCAAAGTATTAGCTTTTGGGACTGGAATTGTTTGTCGGACAATGGCTAAGAGTAGCTGCAAAGAAAAGAGTCCAGCAGAGTTAAATCACACGATCGACAGTTATCAGTTTACGATAGCGTTCCACATCGCAACACCATCATTCTTGAAAAAGTATGGAACCGCAAACTACCTTAAAATTGAAGGGTTGGGAATATAGAGGTTTCGTGACTATTGTTCAGGAATTTTCGAAATTGCATATGTAGTAGTTCTGCAAATTTATTAGATAGGTAGATATTATTATTTATGTTATTACCAAATCAATAATTAAAATCAATAAGATTAATAAAACATTCCCGGAAATATTCTTCCTTGAATTCAGAAACCGAGTGAAATGATTTTGTTGTTAAATAGTCCTTTATCATTTTATTTAGTCATTTATATAGTCTTTAAAACAAAGGGTCTCGAAAATAGAGCCCTGGGTCACCCCACAATCTACTGGTAGAAAATTTGACATGATACCATTTAGATCGACGCACTGAGTTCTTGATGTTAGATTAAGATAAACGCAAGTTCTCGTTCATCATATCGTGAGAGTTTAGTTAATAAAAGGTCGCGGGATAAACAGTCGAAAGCCTTGCTTAGGCAAGGCGCTCACTTAGGTGGTAAGCAAGTGGCATGCAAGTGGTGTGGTGGCCATGTGGCAGGTGGAATCGCTAGAGCCTCTGTCAGCAAATGAAGATGCGCGCAGCGAAGTGGTAGTAGTGGTGCCGTGGTATTTTGCAAGTGGCGTGATGCCAGTCTGGTTCCACTTATCTCGAACATGTTTAATTTTCGAGTGGCAACCGGGTGGTGTCGAAGTGAATTTTGGATTGGAGCTACTTATTATTGTTCAGATAACACAATTCCTGAAGTTTGTATCCATTTTTGGAAGCATCGGTCGTAGTTTAGTCAGTAATTTACAAAATGTCACTTTCTTCATTCGATAGAAAATTTTAAATTTTTGGTCGTCCAAGTTCAAATCTTTTGTATAAAAGTTAAAAATACCAATTTTTTATTTTTCTGCCAGAGCGGATGAACCCAGTAGTGTTTTTTCTTCTTTTGCTGATTTTTAAGACCTACGTGTTCTCCGTTTTCGAGGCCTCAGTCTACGCCTTCCACAATCTTGATTACAGCTTGAATAGTGGAGTAGTTCTCACGGAAACCAAATTGTGAGGAACATAGAATTTTATATGTATCAAAATATACAATTATCAATCTGTTTTTGAGAATTACTTCGAATACCTTGCAAAAAAGGGGAACAACGGAGATTGGACGATAATTATTCTCGGTTCTCTCAGTCCCCTTTTTGAATCGAGAAAGTACCTTAGCTACTTAGATTCAGGGAACTTGCCTTGATCAATGCATAGTTAGGTTAAAAAGATGAGAAAAGGAGTTTCTTTTGTTTCTTCAACTCATCGTTGAACCATTTTACGAGTTCCTTATTACTAGAGACGTGAAGTTTATGTTATGTCATTGGAACAGTCCCCGTTACTTATAATTGAGAGAGAATATTTGAACAGAATATGTTCAAACATATGCAAAAATAATTCATTTTCAGAGCAAGATCTTTTTAAGAAACAACTACAACTGCAGCACATCATTATTTATCAGTTACACTGCAGTAAGGTTTCAAATTTTAGAGCTCTACTTTTAACATCATTTCTTGCCAAAATACCTTTTTGGCTAAGTCGTCGAAATTCCATACATATGTGGTCCTTATTTCTTGTATCATGTGGGTGGTTCTCACTGTGACTCATGTACAATTACCTATTACAAATAAATCACATTTAAATTTAGGCAACCATCATTCATACATATTCCTAAACCATCAAAGGTTAAGCCACTAACAGCGCATGACCTAATTTCGAGTGGGAGATTTGCTACTTTGCTACCTTCGCGTCGGAAAAGCGAGTTCATGCACCGGGGAGGAGATCAGGAGATCATAAAAATCAATAAAGCAGTCTATTTGCGGTCGCGCCTCGTTGCTTAAATTTGGATCGACTCCATATTTCCATCAGCCATCTTGTTGGGATCAGATTAAGCACGTGGTATCAAGCTAGTCGTTCCAACACCGTGGGGTTTTGATTGGACCTAGCAATCCAATTTTTGGGATTAAAACACCACGCAAGACAATAAAACTGATTTGTAGAAAATCCTCTGCGTACAGGAGGTAAAGTCGTTTAACTTCAAAATCATGTTCCTCGTTCGCGTAACTAAGTTCTCCTTTCTCACTACCGTTAGGGTTTTATTTTATGGAGAGCTGCTGTGTGACCAGTAAAAGCGTCCGGATAGACGCCTAGGAATCGGCAATAACCACCCAGGTTTCACATAATAATATCTATAATTTAATTGGCATCAAGAGAATCTCGACTCGCAGGTTGTTCCCTAGAGCTTCAAGGTATTTAACATCCTCTATATATCTTGTGAATTCAATTTTCCGTTTACTATATTTATAAATTACCTTATTTTGTAATTATCTAAATTAACACCGTAAATTTGTTCCCTGTTAATTTCAATTATCAGATACCCTATTGGCCAATTAGGAATTTTCCACAAGTGTGGAATTTACTCGTTCTTTTTGTTTTTGTTAAATTTCGAGCAAACTTGGAATGTAAGTTTTGTGCTACATAAGTAATCAGATCTTGTTGTGGTCAAATAAAATATTCGAATACCCATCATTCATGACTAATATTATATAGTTAGCTACTTATTTGTTTCATAAATTACTGTAGTCATCATTAATTGTTAATATTAATTTTCACATTCTTTCTTTTTTTGATTATTTGTAAATTGAATCAACCTCCTCCCCTTACCGTATTTGCTAAATATATAGTGTCCCATCGATTTGACCCCAATTGTTTTTTTATATTAAAATTTATACCCTAATATTATAACCCCTCCCCTTGGATATCGAATTCCACCTTCGGGTTTTTCCAGTTTCGGCAGCGTTAGAAGCTGGTGGCGTTCTAGCATTATAATATTATACATTATTGTTATTACCTACCTATTACCTAATTCATCTAGTACTCACGACCCATATCCTACCCTGAAGCTAGCTGATTGGTTCGGCGGGGGTAGTTTCTTACGCTGGTCAAGGTAAGTGGTTTCTTCTTTCTTTTTTTTCCTTCTACTCCGATTACCCGGTAGGGTCGCTTATAAAAGATTGGTAGATATAAAGAGATGGGAGTGTCATTTTGAGGCGAGCAAACATACTCCTACAATCTTCTCTGTAACTGAGGCCTGCAATAATTCTGACAGTTTTTCATTGAAGTCCGAATATCCTACATGCGGATGGAGAATGACCCCAAACAATTATTGAATACGCCATTCCCGATTGTATGTATGCATAGTAATGCATTAATTAATTTAAAGACATGATTTGATGAATCTGACTGATGGTTCTTCATTCACTATGTTGGTTAAATCAAGTAGCCAAAAATGTAACATTTGCGTTTTCTCCATATTCAATGACAGGTGGTTACTCGAAAACCATTCGAGTAACTTCTGAATTGATTCTTGGAGAATATGGGACATATCTAACTCATCAGAATATTTATGTAAGATATAAGTAATATCAGCCAATAATATAAAATCTACGTTAGAGATACAAAAAGTGATATCATTATATATATTAGAAAAAGAATTGGCCCCAACACAGAGCCTTGTGGTACTACATGATAAATTGAGAAATAATTAGGATTCATATCGTTGACGGATACGTTCTGATTTCATTTAAAGAGGTATGATTCAAGATGATTGATGCTTCTTGGTGTAGAAGATTTAAATTTATTCAGTATTATTCTATGAGACACGCTATCAAATTCTTTTGTCGAGTCACAAAAATACTCCCAACATGTTGTTTGTTTTCAAAACCATTTTCAGTTATTGAAATTAAAGGCATCGGATGTGGAGAAGGATTTTCTGAATCCATATTGAGATGGATTAAATAAGTTATGGTCAAAATATTTGCACTTTAAGGCTTTTCCAAACACCTTACAAAATTTAAGTTTCACGAAATAAAACTATTGCTGATTTTCATTTTTATACTTCATAATCGAATTATTTATGTGTAGTACCATTTTCTGAATAAATTAAAAATAAAAACTAAGAATGAAATTCCATCGAATCTTCGTTCAAATATATTTTAGGTTAGGTAGATGCAAGATATCGAGTTGCACTTGTTTTTTGGGCATCATTTGGCTATCTTATTATAAAAAATATTAGTATGTAAGATAGATTTGATTACCTCAGACAATATATTTTCAACGACACCAAGTTTGGTAAAATACGTTTAGCTGTATTGAATTTATAGATCCCTCGGCATTTTATTTTAAGAGATATGGAGTTTTTTTACAGAAATGAATTGAATTCATTTCAGCTTTAAGAAGTTTAAATTTGTTTGTTATCTTAAATAGGTAAAATTTCGGGAAACACTTTTCTAATTATTTAATATATTGTGACTATACCCCCTATTGGCCATCATAGAAACCTTAATTATTACATTCTTTCATCATAGTTCTCCCCAATGCCTAGTTTCCCAGACACAGCCAGGTACCTCTCTAGGAGAAACCCCATAGAAGTTATGAGAAACCCCATAGGAGTACTAAGTAAGGAGAAACCCGGTGCAACTCATCATTATATAGCAGCACTAGTGGTTAAACAAAATACAGTGGAATTGAATCATTTGAAATTAGAATAATTCTCATGAAAATAAATTTAACCAAAAAAGAGCTCAACGATGCAGGAACTAAAAAGTATTTTAATGAAAAATATGATACAGCGCAAGGTAGCACCACAGGTGACTGAACAAAACATTATACATTTCAAGTATAAAGCAAACTGCACATTTGAACAAAATCAGAGAACACTATCTCCAATTTAAAATGACCCTAGGGATTGAAGGGCTGTACTTCCGAAAACCTCCCATCGTCCGATCGTCAGGAAAATCAGTCTGTTTTTTGTATGCAAGAGGCGAGTAGTTTATGTTTTGTGGGGATGGGTATGTTATGTGTTTTCTACGCCATTGCGGTTGAATTGTTTGTAAATTACAAAAAGAAACTAGCAGAATGAATGTGACACCCGAGGTTCACACTACGAACTTCCGAACTTTATTGAAAAAATGTACAAAGTCAATTATACTGATTATTTGAATTTTTCTTAGTTAGTCAACGACTGTTTTTTGTACCAAGTTTGGAAACGATAGAACAATTTATAAAATTCGGCCTTTCTTTAAATTAACAAGAAAACTGCTCTAGAGATTTTGGGCACAAACTAATCAGCTCACTAATCAGCTCAAAAATCACAACATACACCATACATACGTACACACAAAACTAGACAAACAAACATATTCCTAAAAACCATTTTATTTGACTTTGGGTATGGGTACCTTAAAACGTCGAGATTTTTAATAATTACAATTTCCGAAAATCGATCCATTACAATAACTTCCTATTGAGAAGTTAAATGTAAGTACCCAATTTGAGTTTGGACTGGTTAATTTACCTGTATCTCTTTCAGGGAGCTGACCTGAATGCATTATTTTTTTTCGCCTTCGGTTGGTTAGGTCACAATGGCTCTTATTCTCGCCTTTTTCGATTTTGGTTAGGTACAGTTTTTCCGCGCATGCGTAACTTTTGATCTATATTTTAGGATTCTACAGACCAGCAGCTGTCCAAATATATTGTAATAGGACTCTGGTTGGGCAAGTTTGAAGCAAATAATCGGTGACTTATTATAATTTATTTTACCAATGAAATAAATATATACAGGGTATCTCACGGTCGATGAAACATTGGATGTTTTGGGAAAACGACAAGTAGGAATTTGCTAACAATCTAATCACACAAGTTATCGACACTGTTCTATCGATTTAAAATATTTTCAGCGTTGCAGTGTTGCCGCTTATATCGAAAAGTGGCAGCACCTTTGATTTTTTATATATACATATTTAAACATATATTTCCCATATTTTTTTGGCCAAAATAGAGACCTATTTTAATTCTTATTGCTGCGGTATTTGGGTATATAGAAAGCTGAAATTCCGGATTCTGTTTACTTTTGTCATAGGCTCCTAGGTACTAGTACTGTGTAGAGAAATTTCTTCTACAATCTACAGGGGATTCAAAAATCTCGATATTACCGCCTTGTTTAAAAATAGTGAAAAGTGCATTTTTTAAATAGAACACCCTGTATATTATCAAATATTCTGTTAGATAATTAAAATCCCTTTCACATGATATAGGTACATGTTCCTATACCTAAGTGATTAAGTTTTTCGAATCAAAAGTAAGATCCTAAAAAATCTGATTTTCTGGCATATTCGTATGAGTTAGTCATGAAATGCCATGGAAAATGTTATTATGAAAAATTGTATACCTAGCCAGTTCATCTAAACGAAAAACTACTTAGCCCTTCTGGATCTAACTTGCCTATGTAGGTAATCACACGTTCCCGCAGTTCATCCTTAATCCTTGGAGACTACCGGTGTCATATTTTAGATTGCCCTAAAAGTGAAAGTCTAGTCTCGTTAGATCGGCCGGCCAATCCCAGGGACCCAAACGTCTAATCCAACGGTCGTTGAATATTTGAAGCAACTCCTCTGTTACTTCTCCACTTCCCCCTTGCAATGAGCTAGTGCCCCATCCAGCTGATACCAGGAGCTCCAGTATTCTTCCAGTGACAGGTGATCCCAGAAACCGTTCTCAGTCATCCTTAGAATTTCTAGATATTTTGTAAAATTTTGTTTCGTCGTAAATTATGAAGCGTATATTATTATCTTTAAGGAGACGAAAAGCGTCCATCCATTTCAAAGTTTTTTGACCACTTTCTTAACAATGTTCAAAACTTTTTCATTTAAATGAAATTTACCATGACATTTCATGACTAACTCATACAAATATGTCAGAAAATCAGATTTTTATAGGAAGTTGCTTTTGATTTAGAAACCTTATGAATTAAGTATAGCAACATCATCCTTACTCTTACCTCTTTTCAAAATGGTGGCAACTGGTGATGCCGTATCAGTTATGTCTTAACTAAATAAATTGAAAAAGAGTAAGTTAATTGATGTTATTGTGACACATAAGTTGCCGGTGAATGTGCAAAATGAAATATTATCAAGTTTTGTGACAAATATGAGCGATAAACTTAATGCATACGATGTTTTTCAAAATGTTGGTGATAACCTTGACTTGCCCTCATGTAAGACGTGCCAAGATAGAATCCAAAAATTACTGTGGATCTAAGTATGTACCAAAGGTTAGTAGATCATTTGGAAAAACGTACAAAAGAACAAGAAGATTTAATAACAATTCTAAAACATATTAATAATTTTGATAAATTCAAGAATTTCTCGACATCTGTTGTCAATTCCCCAAACGTTCAAAACAGTTCGTCTGTAAGAGATGAACATCGATCGAAGCAATCTTTGCAACAGAACAAAGTGCCAAATAGTCAAATAGCGATGAAGAATACCAATATTTCCCAAAAAACCACAACAAAATCACAGGTGAAGACGGCTGTGAATAGTGCATTGACCTCAGTAAAAACATGCTGATGCTAATAATAAAAATAAAACGAAAAGTGAAAAGTTTTAAATCAAATGAAGAAAATAAACTTAAGGATAATATTCCAAATAAATCAACTGAATGGACAGAAGTTGCAAGAAAACGTAATAATCGCAAAGTTATTGTGGGAAGTAATAAATGTTTTGATTCAGTGAAAACTGAAAAAGTTTATTATACTGCTCGTATATGGGCTAGATCCGACAACGACTGAACTTGAATTAACGAAATTATTAAAAAAAATCCAGAGGTAAAATGCGAGAAACTAAACTCAAAACATCCAGAGTTGTACATTTCATTTAAAGTGACAGTCTTTCAAAATAACTTCGGCAAGGCCATGGTACCCGACATTTGGCCCGAGGGTGCTTGTATTAGTCATTTTTTACAGAGGATATCAACTCCAGAGACATAGTTTTTAAACCAAATATGCTTCTTTTAAATGTAAATACCCTAAATGTGGACAAAATAAACTATTTAGAAGGTGATTTTCAGCTTTATAGTGATATTGATGTATTGTGTATCTCAGAAATTGAGACAACAGAAGACTCGCTGGACTTTTTACAGATTAGCGGATACGAACTAGTTTGCAGTTTTTGTCGTTCTAATAAGAAATGCGGTGGATAAGGTATATGGATCAATAAAAGAAGAAAAGGTACTAATATTGATGTGAATAAATTCTGTATTGTGCAAAACTTTGAAATCTGTGTAACATCTATTTAATTTAATCATGATACCTCTATTATTGTAAATTGCTGCAGATCTCCATCAGGTAAGGAAGACATACTTTTAAATAGCATATATGAAGTACTTAACTTTTATATAAATCTGATATAAATTTTATAATTTGTGGATATTTTAATTTTGATTCTTTTAAAAATGTGTATTTTGTGCGTCTAAGTGATATGTTGTTTAGTTATAATTTTAGACCAATAGTAAGATGGCCTATACGAGTAACAAACACCAGTTGTACAATTATAGACCAGATTTTTATTAATTTTGATAATAATAGAGGAAACTATTGTGTTTTTGACAACGATATCTCAGACCATAGGTCAGTCTTTCTTAAATTAGATATATTAGAGAATAATGATTGACTCCTCATCGTGTTTATAAGAGAAATTTTAGTGAACAAAATATAGTACATTTTGAAAATTCACTTATGACAGAAGATTGGTCAAATATATTCGGGGTAAGTGATTTTAATAATGCATTTCAAATATTTTATGATATTGTTAAATATAACTTAAGTATTAACTTTCCTTTAATTCATCAATAGATACAAATAGAAGGAGTTGGGTTAGTGGAGAGGTCATGTCTTCAAGTAGGGCTTTGAAGGATCTCTTTGTTAAAAAAAATCATATCCTGAATTATGTTCAGCTTATAATGTTGCTAAGAAGAAACATAGTGCTTTGTTATCTAATAAGCGAAAATCATTCTATCAAAATAGAATTTTTAATTCTGATAGTAGTAATAAGATACTTTGGAATGTTGTGGGTGAATTAACAAATAAAACTAAACACAATAAAAATATTTTAATTAAAAATCAATAATTCATCATTGAAGATCCAAGAACTATTGCTTCCGAGCTCAATAATTTATTTGTTGCGGCCCCTAGAGCCTTGGTTCAACATATTCCTACCTGTCAAACGTCTTTCGATTATAATTATAATTTTAATGTAAATTCTATTTTTTGCTCCATTTACAGAACAGGAAGTATTTAATTTGCTACAAAATAAATTAAAAAATTCAAGGTTCTCAGGAAGTACTGATATGCCTGTTTTTCTTATAAAAAGAGTTTTAAAGATTATTTTACCACCTTTGACGTTCTTAGTCAATCTCTCGCTTGAGACATGTGTCTTTCCTCAAAATTCAAAGGATGGAAAAGTTGTTCCATTGTTTAAAGGCAAGGACCCAACACGGTTGGAAAATTATCGTCCAATTACAGTGCCATACACATTCTCAAAATTATTTGGGTATGTATTCTTAGACCGTCTTCAATCATTCTTATTTAAAAATGATATACTATCTAACGACCAACATGGCTTTCGTTCCAAGAGGTCTGTAACAGTATTCATTTTATTGACCGACTTCCCAAAAGGAGGAGGTATACAATTCGACTGTGTGCTTTTTTTTTGGTTTCTGCGCGCCTTTCATATAGTAAACGTTCTCCTATTTTGATGATTTTCGAGTCATTTGAAAGAGGAGGCTTGAGAAATGGTCAGAAATGTCTGATTGATGACTATGAAATCTTTCCTGTTTGTGGTTAATTTTATGTAAATTCACGAATTTTGCACCGACGAAGAGAATAAACATTCTCGAAAGCTTGGCATAATCCAAAGAATTTTATTTATTAAATGACTGCATCCCCAACAAAAATCTATTTTATCAAATAATAAACCAGTCAAGAATTCAGAATCAAACTATATATATATATATATATATTTGATTCTGAATTCTTGACTGGTTTATTATTTGATAAAATAATATATATATATATATATATATATATATATATATATATATATATATATATATATATATATTGTATTAGATTAGTGGGATTGCCCGGGTCCGGATGTTGTCAATCAGCATCTGGGAGGAGCGAAGTGCCAACCCGGCGCGTCTCCAGGTGGCGGATAGGAGGGGGCCTCTGACGATGACTTTTATATGAGAAGGGGGCCTGCGGGGAAATAAGGCTCATTGAGACTAAAAACTCAATTGGCAGCCACGAATACCCTGCCGCGGACCAACTTCACCTGTCCCAGCTGTAGTGTCGTGGCTAAGGGAATTGCACTCAGGTACAACGATGCCAGGTGTGCGTTCGAGCTAACCTCGAAACCACCCTGTCAAACCAACGCATCCTGGTCGTCTGTGGTCATGTCTCGCGGGCTAGTGATGCGGGGGGGTCTTGGCTTAACCGCCCGGACCAAGAGGAAATAACCTCATCAACAATTCTAAATCCAAGGCGGGAAACCAGGCCGAGGGATGCATGGTCAGATAGAGGACTGGTCTCTACTGGTTTCGACCTTGGAGCACAAGGGGGAACTCCACTGTATTAACCCCTTACTCCTGCATGCGGGGCTCTGTAGGAGTGGACCGATTTGTCCCCAGCTACTCCTGGGAACTCTATGGAAAATACACATAAAACCCAACTCACCGGAGGAGAGATGGAGAAAGCCTCCACCTCTTCATCCGGGCTCCCTGTAAAAAAGGGAAATGCCAAACGGCAAAGAAATCGTTTGCCGTTCGACCTGCCGAAACTCGGACAGCCGGGCGGCAGAGACGATCCACTGAGAAAGGGGCTCAGTGGAGCAGGAGTGCGGAATTACCTGCGACTCCTCCATCAGGGACTTGCACCTGAGGAGGCCAGAAAACAGGCTCTTCAGCACTCCACACCACCTACTGTCTCGACCCCGAAGGTAACACCGACGGGAAAAGGGACGGGAAAGAGAGGCGCGGAGCATATCACTCCTCCGGAACGGCCTCAGCCTAAAAAGCCGAAAACAGCTGCAGCAAAAACCGGGCATGCCACTGGATACGCTGCAGCTGCCAAGGCCGTAAAGGCTATTCGTGTGGGTATTATACCCAAGGATTACCCTAGAGTAATCCTGGAACCACAGCGGCTCTCAACACTGGAGGATACTCTAGTGGAAGAGATGTGCAGTGGAGAGGTGAAGGGAATGCACTTCACCGGTATACACTTCCGCTGTGGAATGATGCTGGTGGACTGCGGTTCTCAGGATTCGGCGGACTGGCTCATTGGAGTAGTGCCGGCCTTGAGGTCTTGGGAAGGACCCGAGTTAGTGGCAATGGAGGAGAAAAACATCCCCAAGCCCGTCACTGTAACGGTGTACTTCCCAAGAAGCTTCGAAATGGAGACGGAGAAGATCCTCCGACTCGTCGAAGTACAGAACACCTGGCTCAGTACCGGAGCCTGGAAAGTTCTCAACTCCAAAAAGGAGGGAACCGGTACTGTCCTCACGATTGGGATCGATCACCAATCAGGAGAGGCCCTGAAGGCAGAAGGATGCGTCTTAAACTTTAGGTTTGGACGTGTGTCTGTCTCGGGGCTAGGACGGAAAAATAATCCTGCGGGAGGTCTAAAAGATGCGGAGATGCCCTCCACATCTACGGACTCCGGTGTGCAGGATAAAACTGCCAGCTCAGGTCTGGTCGAGGCCGCTGCTGGCTCTGCCAAAAAGGCGGGGCGGCAGAGAAATCATCTGCAGTCCTGAGGGAAGGACGAACCAAAGCGGGGGTCGAGGCCATAATCCGAGACCCAGATACCCGCTCGAGCTCCAAGGAGACTACCCTCCCGATGGATCTCGATGAGGGACAGGAGGAAAGAGAGGAGGGGGGAAATTAGAGGCTGGACTACCCAGCCCCTACACCCCAGACTACAGCACCTTCATCGCTTTCTCCAAGGTGGCGCAAGTGAACTTGCATCACGCGAAGGGAGCTTCAGCAGTGATTGCAAGGCTGTTTGCGAAATCCCAACTGGATTTTGTACTGATCCAGGAACCCTGGACAGGCAAAGCAGGCCAAATTAAAGGTTTGGCATCTAAAGATTCAAAATTGATCTATGACCAGAGGCAGGAGTCCCCTCGTGCCTGTGTGATCATAAGAAACAACATTAATTACACATGTGTTTCAGAATTCATGACTCGGGATCTAGTTCCAATTCTAGTACACCTCAACACTGGGGGCATCAACCGAGACATAGTTATTGCATCTGCCTATTTCACTGGAGACAATACTGCAATACCTCCAGTAGAAGCTCAAGAGCTAGTGCAATACTGCAATAGCAGACAACTGCCAGTCATCATAGGCTGTGATGCCAATGCGCACAACGTTATTTGGGGAGGCACGAACAACAACCCTAGAGGTGAGTGCTTACTTGAATATCTCTTAGCTACTAATCTAGAAACCCTTAATGTGGGAACAACCCCCACTTTTGTCACGAGAGCAAGAGAAGAGGTCCTGGACGTAACAATTGCCAGCTTTACTGCCAGGAATAACGTATTTGATTGGAGAGTGATGGAGGAACCCTCTCTCTCCGATCATAGGATTATAGAGTTTAGGATTGAAGTAACCTCACTGTCTCCAACTCGTAACCCTAGAAATACAGATTGGTCTAAATATAAGACCCTTCTGAAGCAAAACTTGGAACAGATCGAAAGTAATGGGGTCAAACACCCACACTGCGATCTGGATCAAGAGGTCGAACTGGTCAGTGTGGCGATAACGGAGGCATTCCAATCAAGTTGCCCACTCTCAAAAGCTCGACCAAGCAAGGAATCACCTTGGTGGAACAAAAACCTGTCAAACCTCAGATTAGAGGTCCGTCGGCTCTTCAACAGGGCCAAAAGAGATCATAATTGGCAGGGCTACACCGAGAAGCTCACACAATACAATAAGGAGATCAGGAAGGCCAAGAGGCTTCACTTTCAAGCTTTTTGTGAAAAGATCACTTCGACTCCTACTGCAGCCAGATTGCAAAAAGTCATGGCAAAAGGGGCAGTCAGCCCCTTAATGTCGCTCAAGAAGCCAGACGGGACATACACTGAGGGAGAAGAGGAGCGATCTGCTCTACTTCTCAAAACACACTTCCCTGGAAGTGAACCCCTCAGTAGTACTGACGTAGCAATCCAAACCAAGAATCCTCGCAAGGAAGATTGGAGTATTGCTAAGAAGATATTTACAAGACAAAGGTTGGAATGGGCAGTCAACACCTTTCAACCTTATAAATCGCCGGGAGTAGATGGCATATTCCCAATACTCCTACAGAAAGGAATGGAGGAGATCCTTCCCCATCTCCTGAAGATTACAAGAAGCTGCCTAGCACGGGGCTTTATATCTAGCATATGGCAAAGAGCCAAAGTAATCTTCATACCGAAAATAGGGAAGAAAAATGGGACTGATCCCCGATCTTTCCGACCTATCTGTTTAACATCGTTTTTACTGAAAACGATGGAGAAAGTAGTGGATAACTACATAAGAACAGAGATTCTGAAGGACAAACCACTTCATAAATGTCAGCATGCATACAGGGCGGGGCGTTCAACAGAAACCGCGCTGTATCAGCTAACCGAGGTCATTCAGAGCTCTCTGAACAATAAAGAAATCGCAATGTGTGCCTTCCTGGACATATCTGGGGCTTTTGACAACACCACACATGTGTCAATCAGGGAGGCACTCACACGGCGAGGAGTGAACAAGACCATTATCAAATGGATGTATGAGATGTTGAAGACGAGAATAGCTGAGGCCCAAGTAGGTGATCACACCACCTCTGTTAAAGCTACTCGTGGAACACCTCAAGGAGGAGTAATATCTCCCCTCCTATGGAGCTTAGTAGTAGACGAGTTACTCCACAAACTCACGGAGCTTGGCTTCACATGTATAGGCTATGCCGACGACATAGTCCTAATAGTCCGAGGAAAATTCGCGAACACCCTATGCGAATTATTGCAGGAGGGCCTCAGAACTATTGAGCAATGGTGCTTGTCAGTGGGGCTTAGCATAAAACCATCCAAGACCACAATTATTCCATTTACTAGGAAAAGGAAACTTCCAGCTATGAAACCTCTCACTTTAAGTGGCGACATAATAAGCTGGAAGGCTAAAGTCAAATATCTGGGATTAACACTAGATAGCAAGCTTCTGTGGAACAAACATATTGAGGCTACTGCTAGCAAAGCAATAAAGGCCTTAATGGCGTGCAGAAATCTGACTGGTAAGACTTGGGGATGTAACCCAAAAATACTGCGATGGATGTACGTCATGATTGTAAGACCGATAATATCATATGGGTCAATAGCCTGGCATGGCAAGGCAAGTCAGAGCAATACGAGGAAAACCCTCGATAGAATACAAAGACTAGCCTGTGTCTGTATCACTGGAGCCATGAGAACTTGCCCGACCAGGGCACTAGAGATCATCACAGATCTCACACCTCTCCATCTAGTGATAGACAGATTGGCCCATGAGGCCATTCTAAGACTATCTAGGGAAGGTTCAGAAATGGTGGGAATTCGGAATCAGAGGGCTTGGTCCTCTTTGTCCAAACACATCCCATCAGCAAACCTTCCCAGTGATGTAATGACAAAGAAAATTAGCATCGAGAGAACTTTCACCACGGTGCTAAGTAGCAGAGAAGATTGGGACAGGGGGCTCACAACCCAAGCACTCAAAAAGAATACCATCAAATGGTACACTGATGGTTCTAAGACCACGACGGGGACAGGCGCTGGAGTGTTTGGGAATCGCACCAAATGCTCATTTGCGCTACGCCGCAGCCCAAGCGTCTTTCAAGCAGAATTGCTTGCAATTGAGAGATGCGTGGAGGTGAACCTTGAAAGAAACTATCAGAAATGTGACATTGCAATACATTCTGATAGTCAAGCAGCAATTAAAGCACTGAACTCTCATACCATTGACTCTAAAATAGTATGGGAGTGCCGAAGGAAGCTCAATGAGCTAGGCAAGAAACAACAGGGTCTACTTAGTCTGGGTTCCCGGCCACTCGGGAATCAAAGGCAACGAGGAGGCCAACACACTTGCCAGGAAAGGAGCACAAACTCCATATACTGGCCCAGAACCCTTCTGTGGCACAGATAAAAGCACCTACAAGAAGGAGTTTTTGGAGAAGGAAAAAACCGTAAGAGAAACACTCTTGCGGGATACCCCTGGATTGGATCATTCCAAAAAGTTTCTAAAAAACTTTGATACTGCAAGATCCAAAAGGTATTTGGATCTCAGCAAGAACAAGCTACACCTACTCACTGGATTTCTTACAGGACACTGTTGCCTCAAGAAGCATCTAATGAGATTAGGTATAGCAGAGGATGACGAGTGCAGATTCTGCGGGGAAGAGGAGGAAACTCCGGATCACCTGGTGACGGAATGCCTCGCCATTGCTAGCCAACGCAAACAGTGCCTTGGACTAGCAACCTGCAGTAGTGAGGAAGTATCCTCCTTGAAGCCAACCCAGATACTGGAGTTCATTAGAACTCTAGAACTGGAAGGCGAGTTGTAGACCGCGTATAGGCGAGTGCAACTCAGGTGGGGGGCACAATAGACCTTATGGTCGCAGTGCAATGTAACCCCCTCTTAAATCTAAAATCTAGTGGGATTGCAGTCAATTCTTCGGAATGGGCAAATAAAACACGTAGATTCTTTGCTAATTAGTCAAGCTTTCGGAAGTATTTTCTTCCTTTCTCAAGACATCTATAAATAGATAATTTATTGATTATTGAATTGGACAAAGAAAAAACCTTACAAAAACCTTACTCAGCTATGAAGTTTTGAACAAAAAAAACTGCTACAACAAAAAACATAATAATCTTCATACTTATAATTAAAACACTACACTACATTTTAATCTTGTTTTTTAATTAAAATTAAATTAATTGTGAAAATCATTGTCAATGTGATCCACATATTTGGCAAACCTTACTAATGCGGAGGCAGTGGGATAAAGACAAACTTTTCAACGATAATATACGATCCGAACTAATTTGATATTAGACATGTAACTACTATGCATAAAATATGAAAACGAAAAATTGTATGTCCATGTCACTTATTAGTTATTGTGTTAATAAAATTATTACTTCAGTTGACAGTTGTCGAAATCTGTCTATTTTGATTTGTTGTTGTTTGTTCCTTATTGAGGTTAATGTTGTTATGGATTTTCATTAAATATGTATATATTAGGATTTTTTCGCGAGTTCCCGGTGAACTAGCGGGAACCGAATTGTACTTCCCGGTACATTTTCGCGACATAAAAGGTAATAGGGGAATATTTTCTGACGTTATTAATCTTATAAAACGGGAACTGATTTGGTTCCCGTCCTCTTGAGCATGGTAACTGGCGGTTATAACTGTCAAAAGTGCCAAACTGTCAAAAAATTAATTTGGCTGCATGTCTTTGATTTGAGTTTTGGGTTAAAATTGATCGTATTTCATTTATTTTTCGCATCATTTTGTTGATCGTAATGAAAGAAGAATTAATTGAAATTGAATTAAATACCACTCATTCTAATGAGTTGAAAGAATACTCCTTTTATATCTGGTAATTCAGTCTGAGTGGTCGGTAGGTATTCGGATGAAAATTTTGCTCGTACAATTTTGGTTTTATTACACTTGATTCTCTAGTATCTCCGTTATGGGCGAATTAAAAAAATCATCCAAAAATGGATGTACGGCTGGTAATATCACAAACATACTGACCAATACGTTTAAAATTGAATAAAGAAATAATTATTTTACTTAAATACTTTAATAATAGATAAATAATACTATTCTTTTAACATAAAACTTATCAATCAAAACTACAAAACAAAATATTTGTAAAAAAACTAAACGTCATTACGATAATTTGTTAACAGGACCATTTTCGCGATAAATATAACCGAGAATAACCTTCAAGTTTATTTTAAGGTGGGGGTATAACCGCTCTATTACCGAAAACAGATCACCGGGAACTCGCGAAAAAATCCTATTTGTTGCTGAGTCCCTGAACGTCACTTTTCTTATTGAGGCAGTTTGGATTATTCTTGATATGGACCATTTCTAAAAAAGTTCTCTTAAAATAATTTCTTTCTGTCACTAAGACACTGGCTTCATCATAATTCATACTGTGGCCTGTATCTAATACATGTTCTACTAGTGTGCAGGACTTCTTTTTTAACTTACAATCACTTCAATGTGTGATGATCCGACCTTTAAGAGTGCGTCTCGTTTCACCGATATAAACCCCATTACAATCACGGCAATTGATTTGGTACACCACATTGGATTTTTCTGTAGTTTTGTAAGGTGTTTTTAATTTTGTATGTAAATGTGCAATTGTCTTAATGTTTTTTAATGCTATTTTATAAGGAATGCCCTTTAATATATTAATTAGCTTAGGTGTCAGGACTTCAATGTATGGTAATGAATGGTATTTAATGTCTGTAAGTTGTGTTGTGTTTTCTGGAGTCAAATTATTTTGATTTTTCGGGGCTGGTAGGTTGTCGTCACGTATGCGGGTACAATTGTTGAATAAAAGAGAGTTGATTCATTTTGGTGGGTAGGAGTTTTCAATTAGGATTGTTTTCAATTCTGAAAGACATTCTCTTTTGAATTTGGGATTGCATACTTTTTCGACTCTGCTTTTAAGAGCTAATATCAAATTAATTTTCATACGGTTAGAATGATGAGAGTGAAAGTTGATATAGCTATCACTGCTAAGGGATTTTCGGTACCACCTTGTGTGAATGATGTTGTTAGTGTCTCGTATGAGGAGCATATCTAAAAACGGTATGGTGTTGTTGATCTCATGTTCTACCGTGAATTGTAGGTGATTATTATAATTATTGAAGATGTTTAATAGCTCTTTTGTCTTATTTCTAGGAATAGATAGAATTAGGTCATCAACATATCGTTTGATGAAAGGTACCTATATTAAAATTGGCTCTGTCTACGCAACTCCTTATTAAATCATCCAATACAAAGTTGACTAAAATAGGTGAGATAGTTGATCCCATTGGTGTGCCGAATAACTGCTTGTAACATATGTTCTCGAACATTAGATAATTAGAATCAAACACAAATTTAAGTATTTGGATGAATGTATCTAGGTGATGTCACAACGTAAGGTTATCTAATCCCAATGTTTTGTTATACTATCTAGGACTAAGTTGAAAGGTAAATTTATAAATAAAGACATAACATCAAAGCTTACAATAATATAGTTGTCTGGTACTTGAACATTGTTGATGAATTTGCTAAAACTGAATGAATCTTTTATACAGATATCGTTTTTTTTGTTATACGATAAAGTCAAGAAATTTGGAATTTGGGGAATCTATCGAGGAAACTATTGGTCTCATTGCTAATGTCGGCTTGTGTATCTTAGGTAGTGTGTACAGTCTAGGTGCAACAGAGTTATAAATAGTCAATGACTCAGCCTCGTTATCACTGATGGAATTGCTGTTTTTAAAAGTGACACAACTTTGTTGGCTTTTTGTTGTAATGTGCAAGTTGGATCTTTAGTAAGTTTTTTATAATATTGTTCGTCGGATAATAATTCTATAGTCTTACTAACATAATCTGTTTTATGCATCACCACGGTTGCATTACAATTGTCGCTTTTTACAACAATCAATTCTGGGTGTTTTTTTAAGAACAGTTTACATTTCTTAAATAATTGATTAAACATATCGTTTTTTCGATGATTTTCTTGAACATAGTTGGTGATATTAGTAAATTGTGCTCGAAGAAAGTTTTTATTGTCATTGTCTTGTTTATATACCTATTATAGATTCTAGATCAGACAGGACTTTAGCGATTTGTATTTCTTGCACTGTTGGAGTAATGCAAAATTTTGGGCCCAATGACAATATGAACTTAACTTCACTCGGTAAAGTGATGTTAGTAAGATTTCTAAACCATTTCTGGGGAATAGTGATTTTTAATGATTGTTCTTCTTTTAGTCGATTGAACTTGGAAATATTGGAATGTTTGATGTTATAAAATAGTTTATTAAAAGCAATATTTTGTCTTCTGCTGAATTCAGTAATTATATCTTGTGGTAGATTTTTTAATTGAGATTTAATAACATTGAATTGTTTTTCTAATTTATGAATATCACTTATGGTGATAGATAATAGAGATAGATATAGAGTCATTGACTATTTATAACTTTGTTGCACCTAGACTGTTCACACTACCTAAGATACACAAGCCGACATTAGCAATGAGACCAATAGTTTCCTCGATAGATTTCCCAAATTCCAAATTAGCTCAATATCTAACTAATATCTTGACTTTATCGTATAACAAAGAAAACGATATCTATATAAAAGATTCATTCAGTTTTAGCAAATTTATCAACAATGTTCAAGTACCAGACAACTATATTATTGTAAGCTTTGATGTTGTGTCTTTATTTACAAATTTACCTTTCAACTTAGTCCTAGATAGTATAACAAAACATTGGGATGAGATAACCTTACGTTGTGACATCACCTTAGATACATTCATCCAAATACTTAAATTTGTCTTTGATTCTAATTATCTAATGTTCGAGAACATATGTTACAAGCAGTTATTCGGCACACCAATGGGATCAACTATCTCACCTATTTTAGTCAACTTTGTATTGGATGATTTAATAAGGAGTTGCGTAGACAGAGCCAATTTTAATATACCTTTCATCAAACGATATGTTGATGACCTAATTCTATCTATTCCTAGAAATAAGACAACAGAGCTATTAAACATCTTCAATAATTATAATAATAACCTACAATTCACGGTAGAACATGAGATCAACAACACCATACAGTTTTTAGATGTGCTCCTCATGCAAGACACTAACAACATCATTCACACAAGGTGGTACCGAAAATTTCTTAGCAATGATAGATATATCAACTTTCACTCTCATCATTCTAACCGTATGAAAATTAATTTGATATTAGCTCTTAAAAGCAGAGTCGAAAAAGTATGCCATCCCAAATACAAAAGAGAATGTCTTTCAGAACTGAAAACAATCCTAATTGAAAACTCCTACCCACCAAAATGGATCAACTCTCTTTTATTCAACAATTGTACCCGCACACGTCACGACAACCTACCAGCCCCGAAAAATCAAAATAATTTGACTACAGAAAACACAACACAACTTACAGACATTAAATACCATTCATTACCATACATTGCAGACCTAACACCTAAGCTAATTACAAAATTAAAAACACCTTACAAAACTACAGAAAAATCCAATGTGGTATACCAAATCAATTGCCGTGATTGTAATGGGGTTTATATCGGTGAAACGAGATGCACTCTTAAAGGTCGGATCATCACACATTGAAGTGATTGTAAGTTAAAAAAGAAGTCCTGCACACTAGTAGAACATGTATTAGATACAGGCCACAGTATGAATTATGATGAAGCCAGTGTTTTAGTGACAGAAAGAAATTATTTTAAGAGAACTTTTTTAGAAATGGTCCATATCAAGAATAATCCAAACTGCCTCAATAAGAAAAGTGACGTTCAGGGACTCAGCAACATATATACATATTTAATGAAAATCCATAACAACATTAACCTCAATAAGGAACAAACAACAACAAATCAAAATAGACAGAATAGAGCTTTTCCACCGACGTCACAAATATGGCCGCAAACAGCTGTTCTGGAGGTCAACAAAGCCACTTTGCCATAAGACACCATTGTAAGTTTCGTTAGTTTTCACGAAAATTTTGAAGATTTTACTGCTATATATTTACAACAAAACCATAAAATTCTTAATTCAAGTAATCCTGAAGGTAAGCATTTAAAATTTAAGTAGAAATAATTAAGATTAAGAATGTTATTTT
Source organism: Crioceris asparagi (assembly GCA_958507055.1). Taxonomy (NCBI): domain Eukaryota; kingdom Metazoa; phylum Arthropoda; class Insecta; order Coleoptera; family Chrysomelidae; genus Crioceris; species Crioceris asparagi. The sequence continues at coordinate 49,958,346 of OY293827.1, forward strand.
AGGAAATATAATTTGATATATTTTTATTTTGAAAGGCCTCTACAGACATAATGATCATTTAAAATGGCAATATGAATTCTTTTTATAATAAAAAAACTGATTATTTTTTGTTTTATTGATAAAATACAACAAAAGTATATATAGTAAGATGAAAATGCTTCAAAAAATTGTTCTATTTCAGATGTCCAAGTAGATATTTTGAAGGACTGAAGGAAGAATACAGACTTCGATGTAACAACGAAAATGATGCCAATCGATTATATATAAACATATGAACATTATAATATATTAACGAATTAGTGGATATTTTCGAGCAGCAATTTTTCTCGCAAATCGACTGCCACAAGATTTTTTTTTCAGATGAAAATAAGGAGGTACTAAATTACCATTACATAGCATGTTTTAAAGCTAATTAAGCTGTAAAGCTAACTACCCCACCACCAATCGATTATATTCAAATAAAAATAAAATTATATTGTTTCGATGAATTCTTATATATTTTGTATAATAAAAAATAAATATAATATAAATGGAATCTTAGAACTATGTTCCTTCTTTTTTAAACGTTCTTTTGCGCTAGTATACCTCTCTCTCGCTACTTTAGGGGTTGTTTTTAATTTGGATCGGGTGAAACCCGTATGTACTGTTGGGATGTAATCCGAGATCTTCTTGTTTACAAAATTTGCTGGCTTTTCTTGAGATATATTTGGTGAAAACAAATTACACGGCTATTTATATAAGTAATTGTAATAACTATGTTTATTGAAATTGATTGAAATACATAAAACACATTATGTATGTAATAAAAAATGCATTCATTAGAAAAATAATAAGATAAATTTACCTTAAATAAAATGGTCTCTACAAATTCTTTGCCATTGGATTTTGCTTTCTGTTAAATCGTCTATATATAAGGCCTGTATCCAGGATTGCAGACGAGCTGCACATTCTAAAGCAATTCAATTAGTGTTAAAATACCTTATTATTAACCTGAGTGTTTTGAAACCGTATAAAAACAACTAAAATAAAGTAAAAAGTACAATCTTAAAATTCAAACTTGCGATTTGTTGCCCTCCAGAACAGCTGATTCTGACAGTAGTTCAAATGGCGCTGACGTCAGGTGGAAAAGCCTTATTCGACAACTGTCAACTGAAGTAATAATTATATTAACACAATAACTAATAAGTGACATGGACATACAATTTTTCGTTTTCATATTTTATGCATAGTAGTTACATGTCTAATATCAAATTAGTTCGGATCGTATATTGTCGTTGAAAAGTTTGTCTTTATCCCACTGCCTCCGCATTAGTAAGGTTTGCCAAATATGTGGATCGCATTGACAATGATATTCACAATTAATTCAATTTTAATTAAAAAACAAGATTAAAATGTAGTGTAGTGTTTTAATTATAAGTATGAAGATTATTATGTATTTTGTTGTAGCAGTTTTTTTTTGTTCAAAACTTCATAGCTGAGTAAGGTTTTTGTAAGGTATTTTCTTTGTCCAATTCAATAATCAATAAATTATCTATTTATAGATGTCTTGAGAAAGGAAGAAAATACTTCCGAAAGCTTGACTAATTAGCAAAGAATCTACGTGTTTTATTTGCCCATTCCGAAGAATTGACTGCAATCCCACTAATCTAATACATTGATCATTTCAATCAGTCAATAAAAGTTAACATTATATATATATAAATTGCTATAGTCCAACAATTGACCACCTTGGATTTGTACGTCGCTGGTCTCACTACTGCGGCTATAAATGATGTATACTGAATAGGTACAATCGTCCTGGGCAACACGCTAATACAGGGTGTCTCAGCGAGACCGTTCATTGAAAGTTTATTGGGTTCTGGTCAAAACAAAACTGAAAATTGAGAGTTATATATTATCGGCTATGTTCTCTTCAACTAAAATATTTTTAGATTTCTGGTGCTTCCGATTATACCGGAAGTCGGCATCTATTTGGATTAAACTATTCTTAAGCTTCACAAATAACTTTTTCAATTTGATCCAGCCGTCTTGGAGTTATTAAATTTTTTCTAAAAAAATTAGCGGTATCAGACATTTATTCAAACAATCAGAGAACACTAGATTTTTCGGATATCAAATTAGGATTCAAACTATGTTTAATCAACATATTGGAGTATGTTTTGCGGTCAAAAACTGTTGGGTTACTTTACTATGGCACGTTTTCTTTTCGAAATTTCGAAGAACCATAACTTGATTGTTTTTAAGTCACCCCCCATATTTTATTACTTAGACGTCTTTAGCATTTAATTTTACATCTTTTATACCCCACATGTCCTATACCTGAGATTGATAGTTTAGGAGTTTTTTTGAAGTGAAACTTTTATAGCGAGGGTAAATCCATTTCAACATATCACAAAATAGTGACATTTTAAAATCGAAAGCTAAAAAAAAACAATGTCCACCGAGGTTTTGAACCCGGTGTCTCGAGCACACCACTCTTAAGTCTTAAGTATTATCCATTAAGCCAACCCATCTTTTATATAATGTCGAAAGCTGGGGTACTTATAGCATTTACGTTTTGAATTTCAAATTCAAGTATTTAAACACCAACTATCAAAAAGAAATACTTGGAGAAGTCAAAAAGTTGATTGGAAAAGTTATTGAAATTTTAAAAGAAAATTACTTAACTCCTTATAAGTACGAACTTAAATACACATTATTACAGGTACACGATAGATGGTGGTAATTTTAATGATCTTATGAATTTTATGTGAACTTAATTCTATCATCTTTTTGACTCATTTTCTACAGATACCCTAAAACATATTTTGTAATATCCAAATAATATATACCTAATTTACAAACAAATCGTAGCAGAATAATTTTCGGTGATATATAGGTTCCTTCTGTCTACGTTTGTTTCATACACAGTATAGTCAAAGATTTGAAATCTTTGTTATAGGTAAATAAAGTATTCCCATTCATCGGCGGCGCCTTAGATAATAGTTTCGGAGCATTTTTTGCGGTCGTAAATTATAAATGCGAAGACGACGGTTTCTTAGAAGCCAGCCGAATTCGTGTCTCCCCGTTTATGGTACGGCAGACACGGCGGCATAAGCGGGTCACATCAAGGAATGGCTTGAGTGGGACTACTGTGTTTTACTTATACTGTGGTTTCATATTCACGAATTTTTAAACAGGTTGGCAAACATTGCTTTCTCTTCCTATACACAAAGGCATAGAATTAATACTTATTCTCATAATAGATTGTGTTTTCCCAAAGAAGAGTTTCGGTATGGCAAAACAAAAACGAAAAAATATTGGTGATTCGCGGAGTGAGAGTGAAATGCACAAACTGGAACCAAAAATTGGTGCTGAACGGTGTCGCGGACAGCGAATTAATTTTATTAATTCCCTTACAGGTTTAATAGTACGTGGTTGACGGACTAGAAGATGTTTTAAGGGTTGGTTCACCGTTACGCTGGCAGCTTTTCGGCCTTAGTTACCCAATACGTTAATCGGTCGTTACTAATTAATTAAGAAGAGTTGATAGGAAGGAACTTGAAGTATCGATCAGATTGATCAGGAGTAAATTGATTGATAAGTCCGTGGCGTCCGCTGAGTCGATGCGAATATTCCGTAAGAATTCATTAGCTCATAGGCTTAAGCAATTGTAGGAGGCAATTGAATATTAATAATTCTTACAGACACAGTTATGTCGAGGGTGACCTGTTAATGACTGAGGATGTAGAGCTAGATGAGTCCTACACCCGCAAACGGAGAAGAGACGACTTGGCCCGGCAACCGGTACCAGAAGGAGAGACAAGGCGGCCGGCCGGCCTCTCTGACGGAGAGATAAATGACCTCGTTAAGGCTCTTGTGGTAGAGACGTTTGATCCTAATGATCCAGATTCCAATTGAGAGATGGCTCCAAAGGGTGGATCCACTGGGACACATCCACAGATGGACTGTTTACGAGAAGTCGGTTTTAGTACAGTCTAGGCTGGAAGGAGCTGCCAAGAGGTGGTTCAACCAGCTAACCACGTTCCTGGGGGAATGGAAGGCTAAGCTGAAAGGGGCTTTTCCTAGATGGTGGGACTTCGCCATCACGCTGTAGGACTTGGTGGCCCGTCAGAAGAGGGATCGTAGACGATCACCTCTTATTACCACTCTAAGCTGGCGTAATGCGAGAGAGTGGATGTAAGGGGCAAACGGGCGGTTGAGGTAATTATCCGGTGGCTTCCAGAGCAGCTGAGGGCAAATGCGTATGCAGCGAAGTGCGAAATCCCAGAGTAACTGTACAACTCCTTTCTGGTGGAACTGGAGAGCTTCAGTTCGGTAGAGAAGAAGCAGGTGGCTTCAAGGGCAGTCGTGTCAGTGTTGTCAGCACGTGGCCTCAGGCGTGAGGACTTGAAGCGGAGATGCTTCAATTCTCAGAAGCTGACTACTCACATAAGCCACGACTGTCCCTTCCCAACCATGGACCGGTGTCGACTATGCGGGGATAAGTCACAGAGGCTGGTGGGTACAGTGCGAACCAGGTAAAATTAATTGTTAACCCTACGGAAAGTTGTTTACGGCAGCTAGTGAATGTCTGTGGTAAGAATGTAAGAGCGTATCTGGATACCGGAAGCGAGCAGAATTTGATGGCAGAGTTCACAGTGAAGCGGCGGTGGACGGTTGCACTTACCAGACCAGGGCATTGGTTACTGATGCAGATATGGGGTCGATCGTGCTACTGTTGGGACTGCCCATCTTTAATCATCCAGGGTAACCATGGTTGTTAGGGAAGGTAAGACTTATATTAGCAAAGCCATATGTCTATAACGACAGATCAATTTGGAGGACAAGACGACTAGATGTGAGATTAGATTGGCTGAGGATGTAATCCTTCGACCAAACTCAGTTAATAGGATCAGGGTGAAGGTCATGAATGATGTTCCAGGTGGGAATTGTTTCATTGATAGAAAGCAGTTCCCTGATAGGAAGTGTACAATAGTTATACCATCAGGTCTTATGAGGGGCGTCGAGAAATTATACAGGTGGTTAACGACGGTACCGAGACCATACCATGGAATAAGGGGCGACTTATATCTAGAGCAGAGGCATGCGTGCCCAGCCGAAACGCGGAGCAGGCGACTACTAGTGGAGTGAGAACTATGCAAGTACGCAGGTATGGCTCTGATTTATCTGATGTGAATGTTGGGAACGTTTCTAGCGAATATAAGGAACGGCTTTTTGAATTATTGAGAAGGAAGTCATCCTGTTTCTACCAAGGTGAAAATGGCATCGGACTGACGAATTTGGAGACAATGACGTTCCCGTTTTCTATAGGTCTTACAGGTTGTCACATCATAAGAGGAAGGTGGTACGGTCTAGAAGGTGCATTCTCTCCTCGTGGCAGGTGTTATACGAGGAAGTGAATCAGCGTATGCTAGCCCAATTGTACTGATACCCAAGAAATCTGGCGAGATTAGAATGTGTTTCGATTATAGGGGGTTGAATGCTATCACGGTGAAGGATAGGTATCCCCTCCCATTGATTTCAGATCAGCTTGCACGATTGGCTCATAACATCCTGTTTGCCATTTTGGACACAAGGTCAAGTGCCTGTGCATCCTGACAATTGATAAGATAGCATTCATCACGCCGGATGGACACTACGAATATCTTCGAGTCCCTTTCGGTCTTAGTAACTCGTATGCGGTGTTCCAGCAGATCATCAACGAAATACTGGATAAGCCGAGGTATGGCGAGGTTTTAGAATACTTCGACGAATTACTGATTCCTTCATCCAATGTGGAGGAGGCTCTGGCTTTATTGGAGTCGGTATTGAATCTGATTGAGCAGGCCGGGGTTAAACTCAAATTAGAGAAATGTTCCTTTTTACAAACACAGATCGAATACTTGGGTCATGAGGTGAGTGTAGGAGGCGTTCGTCCCGGGAAGCGGAAGATACAAGCTGTAACTGTACAGGCTGTATCTGATCCACTTACAGCGTATACGACATGAGACAGATAATATAACGAAATCAACAAAGACAGTGTTTTTAAAAAGTCGGATTGAAATTAGCTCAAGTAAAATCGAAACAGACTGCTCGCCAGCGGCATTATCGGTTGGCACATTTGAATTTGAATAATGACTCTAATACTTTTTGTGAACCATGGAAAGCAATCCCGAAAAACATTGATTCAGGCGGAGCTCGATCGAATCGTGTGTTGAAGCTTATGCTCACCGATATGTGTGGTCCAGTGACGCCTGTCACGTGGGATGAGCAGAAATATTTGGTGGCGTTCATTGATGACTACTCTCATTTTACGATTGTCTATCTGATTAGAAACAAATCGGAAGTTTTTGGAATGTTTCAGAGATACAACTTGATAGCAGAGCCACAAGGGAAGAATTCAAAAATTTCGTTGTCACAATGGTGACAAATACGGATCGAAACAATTCAGGGCCTTTTGTGATGAAGCTGGAACTCAGGTCCAATATGGCGAACCGGATAACCCTGAGCATATTGGTGTGGCAGAGTATATGAACAGAACACTGCTCGAAAATGCACGCTCTATGATTGCCGATGCAAAGATGAACAAGTATTTTTGAGGTGAAACAATGTACTGTACGGCATGTGCTGTCACACATTTACAAGAAGATAATTACTGTTCAATCTTACTTTATAGGATTAAGGGAATTAAAGAAAACAATCGTAATATCTCAGATACTCTGCAAGGGTCAACCGCTTCACTCGAACCTCTCCATATTACTAAAGCGGTAAGCGGTGATGACGCTCTTAGTCTGTTTATTATGAATCATCAATAAGAAGTAATACACCTTAGACAGGTATGGACTAAACATATTCCAGTAATACATCACATCTCTCCCTTTTTCTACAACGATTTTAATATTATAACTTAACCTAATAATGTTTTAAAGAGATAAATGTCTCTTTACTCTGTAACAGCGTATATAACAAGTAAATAATGCATACCTAACAACTAGCAACTAACGATAACTATAAGTACATAAGTAATATAAGTAAAAATAATAATAATGGAATATCTTATAAGTCTACAACAATAAATATATTTATATCTATAGGTACAGGAGCCGAAATCCTAAAACTCGTATTTTTTGTGTTAGCCGCTTCGGTACCTAAAATTAAGATATATTTAAACTTCTGAGAACTCGCACAATTATTTCAATCCTCTCATCTTCTCAAGACATGATACAAAATAACACTTTCTGTATACCTGTACCTGTTCGGCGGAATTCCTTCCCGATAGTGTCGTCTCTTATAATAACGTCACCTCCCGTTCTGTTAACTACTATATGAGAAGCCGAATCAAAGTTGGGGGTTACTTTAGTTGTTTCAATTAAGTTTTTTGAATACACCTTGTCTCCTATTTCAATATCGATCTCTTCAGTTGCCTTTCGTTTTCTATCCTCATTTTTTTCCCCACTTCTTTTTGTATTTGATCTCTGTCCACCATTTCACCATCCAATATACTATGATCTGCGTCGCTGAAGCTAGGAATTTTATCCCTAAATTGACGTCTGAAAAATAGCACACTTGGTGTCTTTCCAGTTGTCGAATGAGGAGTGCTAGTATACATCATTAAATAATTAATTAGTTCTTCCTGCCAGTTTGTTTTAAGTGCTTGGCTTATTTTAAGTCTTTTCAGAATATCACGATTTTGACGTTCCACTTCCCCGTGCATTTGAGGCCAGTATGGAATAGAATAATACATTTTTATACCCTTTCATTACAAAATGATTTCATGTCTTCATTACTGAATTGCTTCCCATTGTCGCAAGTAGTTGATACTGGAAATCCCAATCTTGAAAATATCTCTTTCAAGACATTTATTGTTGTTGCCGCTGTTATAGTTTTCATTATTTTAATTTCTTTATATCGACTAAATTAGTCGATGATAACAAAAAGATGATCTCCACTGGGTAGTGGTCCCATAAAATCTACTGCTATATCGATCCACGGTCCAGTAGGGAGTTCCCTCCTTTTCATTGGATGGGGAGGGGTAGGTGCTGACACTAATGTGCAACCCTTGCAGGATTTTACAAACTTCTCGGCCTGTTCATCTATCCTCGGCCACCAGACTTTTGTTCTTAATCTGCTTTTGATTGCCACTATACCCGGATGACCTTTGTGAGCGGATTCTAGGACTCTGCCTAAGTTTTTGTGGAATCACAAGTCTAGTACCTCGTAATAAAATCCCTTCACTTAAACAGAACTCATCCCTAAACGCTTGACAGTGCTTGATCGGGTCGCTCTAGGCCGCTTTTAATTTTTAATACATCTTCATCTGCCTCGGAATGTTCCTATATTACGTTTAATGTTACTGCAACAGGCCGCGAATATTCCACCACTTGTTGGACATAATCAAAGTTTCCAAAAGAATTGCAAGTAGTTGGTTTACAAAGTCGGGATAAGGAATCAGCGATGTTGCTTTTTCCGGGACGGTATACAATTTTAAATTTAAATGATTGAAGACGCAACACCCAACATTCAATTCAGGCGCAAGGTCGTGATTTGGTTCCAAAAATAGCAATAGCGTTTTTCTACTTCTGTAAGGCTTTTATTTCCTTAGGCGATTATTCTGGACCCGTTCTTGTCAAAGCGCATCAGCTATAACCTGAGTTCGGTCGTTTGGTCATAATACCCCAAGGTTCTTATATTTGAAATACATTCTTTTAATTTATTAAATGCGTCACTTTGAGTTTCGCCCCAGAATTTAGAAATCTGTATTTTTGCCTAATTTTAGTTTCAAAAGTTGGCGTAATGGTTCTGTTAATGTTGCTAAATTTGGTATCCACTTCCCAATAAAAGTTATTAATCCTAAGAAACTATGTACTTCATCAATACATTTTGGTATTCTAAATGTTTTAACTACTCCCACATATGTTTCTAGGGGACGTATTCCCGACGGAGATAATGTGTGCCCTAAAAATGTAACTGTAGTAACTTTAAACCTGCATTTGTCTTTATTTAAACATACATAGTTTTCTTTTAATAATTCTAATGTAACTTTTACGCGCTGATCATGCTCTTGCTCGTCATTACCATAGATCAAAATATCATCGATGAAGTTTACGGTACCTTCACATGGCAATAACATCCGTTCCAGAGTTTTTTGAAATATCTCTGGAGCTGCATTGATACCAAAAAGTAGTCTTTTATATCTGTACAGACCTCTACTGCTAATAAAAGTGGTAATATATCTTGACTTTGGAGATATTTCAATTTGGTAAAATGCATTTTTTATATCAAGTCTTGAGAAGTACTTAGCCTTATGGAAATTAGACAAAATTGAATTTATAGTGGATAGTGGATAATTTTCCCTTTTTATTGCAGTGTTTGCTTTCCTCATGTCAATACATATCCGAACGTCTCCATTTTCTTTCAAAACTTGCACTATGGGTGATACCCATTGTGATGGACCGTTTACTTCCTCAATTATATCTAATTTAATAAGTTCATCAATTTTATTGTTTATTTTAGATTCTAGTGGAATGGGTACCCTTCTGTACGGCTGGCTGACTGGATATACTGACTTGTCTATAGGGATATGTATTAACACGTTTTTGAACTTTGGAAATGGTACAATATTGCTTTTGACATTTACATTATTCACTTCTAGCCCAATTTTAAGAACTCCTAATGAAATGGCACTATTTTTTCCTAACAAATTTCTCTTTCCATCTTTAACAACGTAAAAAGTTGTATTTATTTCGTCATAACCGATTTTAACATCTGCGGCAAATGCACCCATAATTTGTAGGGGTGCTTTAGAGCCATATGCAAAGAGAATTTTGTTGGGATTTTTTATCTGATTTTGTACTGATATGCCAGATTTCTTAAGGAATTCCCAACTTTGTTCTGCAATAATATTATATTTGCGGCCAGAATCAATTAACATACCAATTTTGATTCCTCCTACTTCACAGATGATTGTTTCCTCATTGTCCAAGTGTAATAGATACTCCTTAGCTTCCTCCGCCCCAGAGACATTGTCCACGTTCTCCCTATTTAAGGTATGTTTAAACTTCTTTGAAAGTCCATTATACGGTTTGTGGCTGGTTTTATAGGAATTTTGGAATTTTCTTGAGAACTTGCAGTATTTTATATAATGGCCTCTAAACCTGCAGTTCTTACAAATCGTATTTAATGTCGGACAGAATTTGTGTGGAGTTTCCGACCCACACCTAGAACATTCACCTTGAGGAAACACTCTGTTCCTTTTGACTGCAATTGAATTTACGGTAGGTGTCATCTCACTGGTAGATGGTCTTGGATGAAATCCAGACAACTGTCTTTCTATAGTTTCCAAGGAATTAGCTTCCTGGATTATTTGATCTAAAGTAATACCATCTCCGCCAGACAGTATTTTTTTCCGTAGCTCAATCGATACACATTTCTCAGTAATTTGATCGATCAGCTGCTTTTCAATTTTGAAAAACGAGCATTTGTCTGCTTGGTGTCTAAGTCTTATCAAAATTTTCTCAAATTTTTCATCGGTTTCTTGTTTTAATAACCTGAATAGATGTCTCTCATAGACTTTACTTTGCTTTGGGAAGAAGTACCTATTCATCCAGTTTGCTTATTGCAATTTCAAAAATGTCATGTCCAAGGTCATCAGGCACCTCAACATTTGCTCCCGGCAAATTGTGAAATATTTCCTGTAACCCAAGTCCGCCAAGGTGCAGTAAAGTAGCTTTTCTTTTCCTTGGGTCTTCAATGCTAGTTGCTTTCTTCCGCTTTTGCCAACGTAAGCCAACTGAGCTTATATCTCCTTCACAGTCGAAGCTTTCCAGAGAGGTAAGTCAAAAAATTTGTTTTATCTTATCGTATTCACTCAATATATTATCTTGCCGATGCTGCAAGAAAAATGAAATGAGTCGCTGCTGTTGTTTTTTTTTTCACATATATATATATATATATATATATATATATATATATATATATATATATATATCGGCGTCAATTAGTGAAATCCGTCATTCCCTGAAATGCCAAGTCATTTCACGTATTGCCGGCATACAGTGTAACTCTACATTTGGTACATCGTTTGCCTAATAGTTTCAGGCATTCCCTGTAATGACGGATTTACCTTAGTCAACGCTGTAAATGTTGTTGACATCTGTGTAGTGATTTTTTTGGGAAAACTGCGATTTCGAAGCATTCGGATGTGTTTTATAAGAAGTTAGATGACTATTACTCCAATCGGAGCAAGAAAAAACCTTGGAATATTGCGGAATTGACGGAGGTAAGTAAATTCTTTAGGATTTCAAACGTAACCTCAAACTACTGCAACCTACAAAATCGGTTCCAAGTTCCAACTTGTACACTGTTGTCACGTGTAACATGGTTTTAGAATTCATATGCTTGGGGAAAGAGGGATTTATTATGTGCCTTTTTATTGGGGTTTGAGCATGTAGATTTTAATTAGAAAAGGAACGCGGTATATAAGAAGTCAAATGTATTTTATAAAATCGAATGTTACTTAGAAAGAGAGATAGTGAATGCTATACTACCTTCATGAATAATTCTTTTTTCGTTTAGGTTGCCACGGAAATTCTGCGGGCTAAACAAACTTCTGGAAAAAAAAAACGAGAAGACAGTATCACCTTTTATCTTTATATGATGTGTTAGAAGTGGGAGAAGAAAAAATTGTTATTAAAAAGGACAAACATGATGAAGGAAAGTATGTTTCTGTGGTTCCTTATGAAAAAATGTTTAATGTTGTTTGTGAAGCACAATATACTATTTGGGATTAAAAAGAAACTTCAAAATCGAAAATTTCTGCTAAAAGTCGTAAGTACCAAAAACACCATTTTTTAGTAACAAATCATAAAAAATAGCGTCTTCCGCCTCAATTTTATTCAAAGTTATGTTACCATATATGTATTTTCTCTAACATTTGATTTTTTAGGAGATTTATAGCAAAAGCCGTTAAACTAGACTATTACCCATTCTTTTTATTTGGTTTCTCGCCGCGCGAAAGCGGCATTTGTGTTTGAGTATACGAAGAGGCTTTCGTCAATTGAAGAAGACTTTCAGCGAGGTAGGTATTCTCTATCTTTTAACAAATGATTTGATTTTTGATTGTTTCCATTATGCTAGTTGGATTCATAATCTAAAACAAAATGGGTTGCTGTTCTGCAGTGAGTTGTAAGAATAGAACCGAAAGTGGATTTAAAATGTATCGGTTTCCAAGAGACCCTAATCAAAAAAACATTTGGGTCCACAATATGAGACGTGTGCACTGGATTACAACTTCTAGTTCACGTCTGTGTGAGGTATATAAAAAAGTATTTTATATTTTTTCAAATTCACAAAATTTCATTTTGCTGACATTGTTTCAGAGACATTTTGAAAATTCACTATTTGAACATCATCGAGCAGATGGGAAGATTAAATTAAAAGCTAACGCGGTTACTACCATCTTTGATATTTCAAACCCACCATCACAGCAGCAGGATGTCGAACAACTTGGCAAACAGACAAATGCAAATAGAAAGAATGATGAAGCCAGCGGATCGAACAATTTAGCTTTTGAGGAAATTCAAAGTGTTCATCAAATGATATGGTTGTATTAACTACAGAAAATTATGAATTTGATATTCGAAAAACATTTAATTATTTTTTTATAGATTTTACATCAACTTTTATTTTCTTTACAATGCTTCTTCCTGGAAATTAAACAAAAATACTGCGAAACCAGATAATGAGGTAATGTCATGATGAAATAAGTAGTTTTGAATGAAACATAAAAAAATATTTTGTTATTTTTTTGTTAGGTATATACTTATACATAATATTGTTTGCATGCTTTTTTTTACAATGCATCTCCTGGATATGAGTCGGCGAACGCTGCGAAAGCTTAGAACAAGGTAAGGATAAATTTTTCAGTTCTATATGTATATATTTGAATGATGAACAATTCGTGCATAATGATAAATTTGGTTATTGTAAGAAAAAATATAAAATCTTGAAAAAACTCATATCTTGCATGTGCGAAACTTGCTTGATCATAATAAACTTTTGTAATTATTTAATGAATACATTTTTGGTCAAAATTTTTAGCATCGCAATTATCCAATGAATTCCTTCTAGTCTGTAAAGTAGAGATATATATGTCCTATGTCAATTGTCATGTCATTAGAGAGACAGTCCGACAGTTGTCGTATGTATCATGCTCAACAAGTTACACAAATATATTTTTGAGCACATTGTTAAATAAATGGTTTCTTTACATAAGGCCCACGACCTTACATAGTCACAGAAAATACCAGAGACAAAGAAGAGACGGTCAAGACAATGTTGATTTTTGGTCGCTATAACTGGTCCGCTGGATGGGATAGAGATAGATGGCGCTCCTGCGAGTTTTCATTTATTTTGGAAAATGGCGGGAAATTTGAAATGCTTTTTAATAGGGTACTGGGCTGAAATTTATTCTTCATTTATAATGCGATTACGAAAATTGTTGTGATACTTTTAGGACTAAAGTATCACCACAATTATCGTCTCGCATAATTTAAAACTATTCAAAACTAAGAGGAAAATAAAACTCCAGAATTAAAATAAGAATTTATTTTCAAATAATAGTAATAATGAACGATAGAACAAAATTGGATTATTGATTAGAGAATAAAACGTAATGACATCAAATTTTCTGATGTTCTGTAGTCGTTTCTTAATTCCATCTGCCTCCAGAATTAACAAAAAATGATCGGAAGTCTCGAATCGATTGATTGAGTAACCACTGCCTAGAGCATACATTTAATATTTAATATGTATTTCTTCTATTCACGTGTACATTGATTTATTTATAATTTGAACTCTGGAGACATATAGATCTTAGACTAGGAAAGAGCATGGTTTCTCGACTCACGACAGTACTAGCTAAAGTTATCAATTAGGCACAAAGCAGAAAAAATAAATCAGTGCAAAATTAATGGAAAAGGTTCAGTATAATATAAACAAAGCTGAGCTCACATTTCTCATACTCAATGATGTTTAAGTAGTATTTATATTGATAATATGTATCATCTTCTTTCAATTTATTGTTACTATGTATTATGTTACTAATTATACGAGGCATTAGTATTTGTGAATAGTACCTACACTAAATAATTCATAGATTGTCAAAGTTTGGTATATTTATAATATTAATTGTATTTATGAATACTTAGTTCATGCAATACTATATTATTAAATATCTTATTTTGAAGAGACTTCTACATGAGATATGAAAGCAAGTGTTTATACAAATTTATTCTGTAAACCTTTTAACCTGGAAATATATTACTTTGTATAAGTGGTTCCAGATTACTGAGATAAATGCAGTGTATAAAGTTATTGATGCTACATTGTTTATGTGGATACCAAAAATTAGATTGGAATTAAAATAACACCTAGATATTTAAGAAGGTTACAAAATAATGAACCTAAAAACAGCATTCACCTTTTCTCAACTTATGCCAGCTGCCTCTTCATCTTTAGGTAGTTGATGGCCCTCAGATTAGATTTCCGTACTTGTGGATGATTCTTGGGTACCCAGAACAAACATTTGATATTAGTATTTATATTCAAAAAAATGTGCAACAGGAATGAACTAAAAAAAATATTTACCTCTACTTGACTTGAAATATTACTGCGATCTGCCTTTCAAGTAGTTGACTTCCTACGAAATGATCGAAGGCCCTTAAATCGGATTGCAGACTTGTTGATGGTCCGTTGCCTAGAGCATACATTTGATATTAGTATTTACATTATAATAAATTCAAGACAATTTTCAGCAAGAATGAAACAAACAACTAAATTCACAAATAAGAGTGAAGATCCATAACTCAAAGTGGAAGACAATGTTGAAATGTGAAATAAGTATCTAAGTCTCCTTCCATAGTGTTTATTGAAAAAATAATTATATTAAACACAGGACAAGGGACATGTTTCAACTCATGGTGTCATCATCAGCCTAAAAATAATATAGAACAAGCGATGTGAAAATATATATAAAATTTAGAATCATAAAGCTTACCTAAAAAGCACAAGGTCGATAAATTTAAAATTTATACAAAACAAAACGTTTCCATCTCACACGAGAAGAGAAACTATTCAAACATTATAAGATTTTAGGAGAAATGAATAATTAATTATATAAAATTATAATTCACATGATTTTTTTTTAAATAAAGACAAAGGAGAGCATGTAAAGCTTGAACATTTCCGTGCGCGGAAGGGTAAGGAATGAAGAATGGAATGACAGTGCAGGAAGACTATATATGTATATAGTCACAGAAACATTATAAAACGTTTTGTTTTATACAAATTTTAAATTTATCGACCATGTGTTTTTTAGGTAAGCTTTATGATTCTAAATTTTATATATATTTTCACATCGCTTGTTCTATATTATTTTTTAGGCTGATGATGACTCCATGAGTTGAAACACGTCCCTTGTCCTGTTTTTATTATAATTATTTTTTCGATAAACACTGGAAGGAGACTTAGATACTTACTTCAAATTTCAACTAAATTTACCTTTGTTTGACTTCATGAAGTATTCGATTCATTTGGCATTAGTTTAATATTTATATAATATATTCAAGAAGTTTTGAATTGATGAAGTTTTCATGCCATCTGCCTTTCAAGTAGTTGACTTCCTAGGAAACAGCGATCGAAGGCCCTCGGATTGGATTCCAGTACTTGATGATTCTTCATTACCTAGAGCATACATTTGATATCAGTACATATTTATATTCAAATATACAAATTATTCAAGAAGGTTTACAATAAGAATGAACTAAAAAAAACAACCATTTACCTTTGCTCAATTTGAAGTATTAGTGTCCATGGCTATTGCTTGATTAGTTTTTTTTTCTTTTTTTATTTGAAGAGGCGGTTGAAACCCTTTATGGGCACCTTATTGGATGTTCTTACAGTTCATCCCTTTACAGGCCCTGTTTCACATCCTATAAGGTAGTGTGGGAGTCCCCTAAGTCCCCTCAGTTATACCCACTAAACACTCCACCTCTCGTAATAGCCTCAATCTGTGAACAGAACGACGACACGTATGGCTATATTGGCACATTGTATTTGTCCTTATACCATTTGTTTACTGAGTTTCCTGGCCCACCTACTCCTTCAGTTGGTTTTGGTTGGCTTCTTATAAGATGATTGAAGGCCCTAGAGAATAAATTTAATATTAGTATTTTTAAAGAACAATATTTAAAATTTATCTTCAGACGTGATGGAATGTCTTCAGTTTGCGCCTATGGGCTCTGGTATCTCTGGGCTCAATAATATTCTATTCATTCTTTCTCTTACACCACCAGGGAATTCCAATCTTGCAAATACCTTTCACAATCTCCTTACTTATTATTTCTTGATGTTGAATGCAGGAAAGCCACGAGAAGTCGACGTTTCTGGTTATTGCTTCAGAAGCCACCGTGGATATTTGAGGTCGATTGGCGAAGGTTTTCATTGTATCCTCTAATAATGTTATGCCCTGTCCTACACACACTACCAAAGGTTCCGATGGACAGACGAGATGCTCCCCCTTTTCCGACCATTCTTTAAATGAGATGAAAAGATTATGAGGCGAATTAGAAGTTGACAGCAATTGGGGTCGGCAGATAGCGCAGTCAACATGCTGAAGAATTCTTTTAGCGATAAACCCACTTACATAGCCCACCGATAATGTTGAGGTTGCACCTTCTCTAACAGCTGACCAGATGTCGTATTTCTGTTTTTTTTCAGCAACTACAGAAGGCAGCATCTCATGCTCATCATCGTCAGCTACAAAATGGGTCAAATTAGAGAGCAATTCATGCTCATCCATTTCACAATTGCTTCCAACTACTGCGTGTCGCACTAATCCATTCAAGACCTGGGTCTTTAGGCTTGCCATAAACTGAATTGGGGTTGGATTGGTACTGCTTCCACAACCACCGCGAATCACTCCAAATAAATTCTCTAAGGCAGCTTGGTTAAGATAGCGTGGTTTTAGTTCCATTACATATCTTGACCTCAGGTATGACCAGATCATGCGGATGCCGTTGATGTCCGTTAGCCAACCAATTTGAGAAGGTGGTTTGCTTTTACCAATTCCACCACGTTTCCTGTATCGCTGAAAGTTCCAGTGTTTAACCATCCTGAAAGCTTTCTTCCAATAAAGGTGATGAGCTGATTCATCGGTTATGCTACATTTGACGTTCTTCCCATCAGGTGGTATATCATTGGTTCCATTAAAACTGTCGAAAAGTTCATCGACTTGTGCCACAAAAGTAGCGGTAGCCAATACCCTTTGTTCTAGCTTAGATAAACTAATGCATGTGTGTAGCCATCCTCCAACAGTGTGGCTCATAATCTGAGCGGCAATACTTACTTTCATTGTGCATTGCATCTTTGGTGATAAATGGAATTCTTTGACTTTGTGCATAGTTCGGAAAATCATTGATTTTTGTTGATCGATCACATATGCTTTTCGTATGTCTGAAAAACGCGCTTCCATTACCACTGGCTCATCACCAATATCTACTGGAACGTGCACATTATGTTTTCGGAACATAGACGTAGTACATTTCAGTAAATGTGTCACAATTTTCTTTCCAGTTATCACAAAAAACGGACGCTCAACACATGAGCCCATCTCCTTTAATGCTCTTACATTAGTTGAGCCCATATCACATATTGTTGTAACGACATCTAATCCAGCTATCAGATGGCAGGCTTGAATAACTTGTGTTATACAGAGTTTCAATGTTGCGACAGGGCAGGCTCCCTTGGACAGGTAGAAAGCCATTGGTTGCTTCCACTTACGCACGAGGCCCTGTAACATAAACACTAAAACTTTGTTGGCTATTTTTGTCGTACTGGAGTTATCAGCCAACTCCTCAAATCCTATTATACGATCCTCGTGGCAATTAAATTGGAGATGCTGCTCCTTTATATCCATTTCGTCGAAAAGTAATGCACAGTATTTGTCATCTAGATTGGTGAGTGACTCCCCAATATGTTTGAAAAGATGGATATTGATGCCTGATTGAAATGGTACCTGAAATAAAATATGAGTTTATAAACCATTTATCAAAATAGTTTTACGTATTACCTTGCGCAACATCGTAAGTAGAGTGTTCTTTGAAGGCAATGCTACAATCTTTCTCAGCAATCTGTAGCTCGCCGGGCTCTTCTTGAATAGTGCCAATGCAAGGACTTTGTCATCTGTTGTCCACCTACGCCCATGAGAACTTACCTTTGCACAACGTAACTGAGACAACATGAAATTAACTGTTGTGCTATTCATTCCTTGAAAGACTTTCGCAAACGTGTCAGATCTGTGAAAATCTAACAAAGATTTGATATCACCCGCCTTTTTTTGCACATTTTTTTGAGCCTCTTTATTCGAGCATCTCTAGTTTTCACCAAACCTAGAAGATGTTGAGTACTAGGAGAAGAAGTTATCTTAATAGTTTTAAATGAAGAGCGACAAGTTCTCATGGCTGTAGGTGCTTGAGTTTCTGAGCAGCTTGGAATCGGCTCCTCATCACTGACTTGCTCAACAATCGATATTCTCGTATTGCTTGGAAGTAGTTCCTCATTAGTCACTGCTTCTGCATCGACCTCACGAGGAATACATAGATGTAAAGTTGGAGCTGCATTATACAGAAGCCGTCTTTCAGCAACAGACGCATAATTTTCATCAAGAAAATGCCGACTGCAAATCCGAGAACACGCGCTAGGCAAACTCTTCATTCCCATATTATTCAGCCAAATTTCTAATTTCTTCTGATTCACAGGGAAAGCATGCATTTTTGGAACACTATACATACTATATCCACAAACAATACAGTATTTCGAAGGCATTTTGAGTATTTAGTTTTTGAGTTTTTAAAATCGAACAAATACAAAATATAAGTTCAAGATTCATAAATTTGAACGGCGTTGCCAACCAAATTCCCCTATGGTTTCTTTGAAAACTCACTAGGAGATATGAATTAGTCGGGTCAATTATTGAACATTCAAAATTATAGCCCAAGCAATAGATATCTTTCCTTGACAAAACTAGCAGCAGGATACTGATGGCCAATGGCCATAACATGCGAGAAAGATCTCAGTTACATTATGCTTACTCGCATTTACCATTTTCTTTTTATTATTAACAATTGAAGACAAATTATAGTATATTTTCGCTTGTAAAACAAAATCTTTGTGGAGATAAATCGTAGGGAATTGAAATGTGAAGACAATGAGTACCAGGGCGACCCTTATCTGATTATTATTAAGGAAAAAAACAAAGAGAAAATAGCGTTTAAAAATAATCATAGTGCAATCAATTTTTTGTGTAGTGCAGTCTCTCTACAGAAAATGAGATATTGGATAAGGTATTTCTGTGCGCTGTCTGGGCCCTGTTCAAAAGTTAGTTCTGGAGATGATTCGATTTCAATTTTCTTCTCCACCATTTTCACAATCTTTATCGTTCTCAGTCCTATTTGCACGCATTTCTGACTTATTTCGAAATCTTTTACCGAAAATGAAGACCGTAGTTTTGTAGTACAATGCCTTATTGTTCAATATCCGTTTTTAAAATGGATATCAACTGATCTCCAGAGCATCCAGCCACACTAGAAAATAGGGTTTTAAAACGTCTAATTGTAGAGAAACTGTGTTACAACTTGTAGATTGCACCGCTATGATTTTTTTAAGAAACGCCTTTTTGTCTCCCTTAATATTAATCAGATGGGATCCTTTTACCTTCCTATTTTAATTTTCTTGATTTCTTCCTCTCAGAAATTTAACCTAGCTTAGCTTTTGTATTATAAGTGAAAAGAACAAAAAAAACGATAATTTGTCTTCAATTATTGTTATTAAATAAAAGAAAATGGTAAATGCGAGTAGGAACTTCAGCATAATATAACTACGGACTGTCTTTCATGTGATGGCTCCATCGATATCTTATTGATATTTTTGTTTATTCTGCTCTATAGCATGGTCTAAAAGGAAAATTGAACACAACACACCTTTTACGATGTAATCAAAGTTTTTATATTGGATTGGGACAAAAATAGTGCTTGTATAGGCTCTTTAATTTGTTTTGTTGTACAATGTTAGAAAATTGAAACAATAATGACTTTCATTACTTATTTTATTTTAAAAATATCGCTACATTGTAATTATTTTCAATTTGAAATTTGTAGAATAGGTGCCTGGCTCTTGTAACTCAATGGTTCTGAAAATGAAGAATTAAATTAAATTTTTAAGGCTTAGAAAGCTTATTCTACGAAATTTACCAGAACTAACATTGTATATGCCTTTGAGACTTCGTGAAGGAATCAGTAAGCCTCTTGAACTAAAAAGTTTGGAGATTCCTAGAAATAAAACATTAATGTTATTGTATAAATAAACAATGTACATTATTATCTATATCGTTAATGTAGTTTCTAGTAATCTATGTAAATGTTTAGAGCATTTGTATTGATGGATAATTAGTTGACCATAAAACATGTATTAAGAATGTAATTTTAAAGATATTTATTATCAATTTATCATGACACCTATCATATATTACCCAAATGTTTGTCAATGAAATCAATTACCTTGCTCTTTACATTTTCGTGTCCTTTTTGAACTATAACTAACGAGTTGGTGGATCAAACAGAATTGTTAAATCAATATTTTCAAAAATTGAGGGGGAAGCATCAAATGAACTATTGGCAATGCTCATCTTGTTGTTTTGGGAGTTCTATTCATTTTCCAGGCTAAAACAAATAGCGTACTTACGGTTTGATTCAGTTACTATCTACTACTACGATTGTGCAGAAACTATACTGAATCATTCAATTTCATTATTACTCTCAACTTGTTTCGTCTTGCTCATCAGAATACAAAACAACACAGGATTTTAAAATCAACAAACTTCCATCATCCAAAAAGTACCTGTAAATTCCAGAATTTATATTTTTTAAAGTAAAATAGAGAACTTACCTGCGTAAATTTCCACGACTATCTAACAATATTGCTGCCTGAATAAGTTGAATAAATATTGTGCCTTCAGCTTATAGTATAGAAGATTTTTGAAACGTTTGTGAGATATACCTCTTGATAGTAACCATCCTTTGTTGGTTTTGGATCCAGTATTTTCCTGTGCTTAAAATTAATATTATCATTCAAAAGTAAAAGTATATTTTCAGAACAAAGCAGGATGACAAAATCACGAACTACAAAACGTGATCCGAACTACTGGATAACAATATAACTTGAAAATAGCACTAAATTTTAAAAAACATAACCAACATAAGAAATATACCTTTCATGATAAATAAGACTTCTTGAATAATTTATAACAATAATCAGATTCTTGATCAGGCATTACCATAATTATGTCTAGGGATGGATATAACCCATAACCGCCATACATTTAAATTTTTGATTGGATTTTTCGTGAAGTGTCATAATTCGTCAGCGCTCGGTATTGATAGTAAACGTTCGTGAATAAGCGCCTGTTGCGCCACCTACAACATATTGCCTTCTAAAATCTGAAACAAAGAAAAAGATAGCAAATGACCATTTGTGTGCGCAAATAAGGATGGAGCTATAGCAATATTTGTTTGTGAGACGACCACTTTTTCCCATTGAGTTGACCGTCTCTTCTTTGTCTTTGCTTGAAATAAATTCAGTCTTGTCGAAACTCCAGAACGAGCAACAGCGTTTTATTTACAGTTCAGTTATTTCTTCCTACTGCCATTTTTAACAACACCTTGTTCAGCTACATTAATATTGCAATTAACAGACTTGATATCACTTAAATACTTTCCAGTAATTGATTTGTAGCTAATAAATACAATTTTACCATTGTCACTTCCAGGTGAAATGTCAACATTATTGAGGTATTTGACATCGGTAGACAGCTCTGTCAAATCAGGTTGACAAACCTTATTTGCTGGCTCTTCCGAAATTCAAAACATTAACCTGGCCAGCTTAAAATGGCCGTCGAAAATTGACAGATATATGGACTCAATATAGGAATATGACATTGACTGATGACATAATTTAGGCCAGGCTCATGTTTTGTATTTAGGAACACACACTTCGATCCGCATTCGAATCAGATGTTACACTGGAACAGTTCTTGTCATCCTTTTCTTCTATTTCCGCCAAGAAGATTATCTCAC
Source organism: Crioceris asparagi (assembly GCA_958507055.1). Classification (NCBI taxonomy): domain Eukaryota; kingdom Metazoa; phylum Arthropoda; class Insecta; order Coleoptera; family Chrysomelidae; genus Crioceris; species Crioceris asparagi. The sequence goes on from OY293827.1 coordinate 49,980,515, forward strand.
TATTTTCATCTCTTTCTGACACGTTCACTGTACGTCTTTCTGGGCACTCACTTCTCTGGTGACCGATTTTATTACACTGATAACACTTAAACGGGAACTGACCTTGCCTGTTATATCTGCTGTATTTTCCTCTTCTACAACTTTGAAATTGACGATATCTATTACCACCATTGCAGTTTAATTATACTCTTATAACTCTTGTCCTCTTCCTGATCCTAATTCTTCTTGTAGGAGTTTATTCTTAACCATTTCCCGACTCACTTTTGAAGGGTCTTGACTGAATAATACATCTATTGCCGCGACAACTGGTTGGTACTCAACTGGCATCGCCGCAAGTAATTGGGATATCACCTCAGTTTCCTCGATTACACCGCCCCTGCTTCTCAAGCCCGATACAGTTTTTTCAAAATTACTCAAAAAATTCGCCAACTTTTCCTTGTTACCGTACTTCATGTTCCGTAACTTTCTTTGGATTTCAATTTGAGCTGACAGTCCTCTCTTCGTGTACGTTTCCCTTAGTGTTTCATACATACTCATTGCAGTCGTTTTACCTTTTACTACTTCTAGAACATCGTCCGTTAGCCACTGAACTATGATATTTCTGGCCCTAATGTCCTTTTTCTTGAGTTCGGCTGTGTTTCTTCCAATCCATTCTGTACCAAGAGCAATTTTAGTCGAAATTCCCAGTTCGAGAAACCATTTCCATCAAGCGGTTTAAAATTTGCAACATGCAATGGATTCGTCGCCATCTTGTTCTCACTACGTTTTCAAAATTCCTTTTCACTCTCTGAACTACACGATACAATTTACACAAAAATATGCTCTGGGCCCATACCTCTTCATAAACAGAATTCAGAGCAGTGAAATCAGATATTTGATCCAGGGGATGTGCACTCTAATAGGAAGAAGATGAACTAGCAATATTTGTCACCACCTGTCCCTGCGGTTTGGAAACAGCATAATTTATTATAGGAGTCTGCGTAAGTATGTCACAAAGAAAACAAGAGATGGCTATGTTTTTGAAATCTATCAATTTTATTTAGTTTGCTTCTTCTCTTGCCTAAGATTGTATGTAGTTTATTTATTGTTCATCACGCCATATTATTTTGAATTGTGTTTATGTGTGTTAGATGTGCGAAATAAGTGATATTAACATTGAAATGCCTCGTGAGTGTTGAGTGCCTCGTTGTAAAAGTGAACATACTCGAATGGAATTGGTTTTCACGAAAATCAGGAGATTCAGCGGACCTAGATGTCAAAAATTCCATATAAGTACCTAAGTTGGCGTAAACATTTCCAAAGAAGATGTTTTACTAGAGAAGTTGCAATAATATGGCCTTACCAACACTACACTTGCTCTGTAAGTTCTTCATATAGATTTTTGGTATCTAATATATGTTTCTCATTTTGGATCACTGAAATTACAGATTGCTGATAGAAGAGCAACGGATTCTCCAAATTTCTAGAGGACTTTCCAGGAAGATTTCTTAAATTTCATGAATTTTTAAAGATGAGCAACTATTTAATCTGAATAGATAAAATTAGAAAGACTTTATTTAAGTCAACAGTAGACATAAGGTAATATAATTACCGTTTCTACCAACGATGACAACTACTCGGTGAGCTAAAGCTCCAGCCAGCATTGCATTACATCATCGTTGATAGGTGCAACATGATTGATTACAATTCAATATCAATATTGCATACTTCTAACCCTTTTGCTTTAATTTCATTCGGAACACATCACAGTTGGGTCAAGCGTATGATCGCCGATTTCGTTCTCATTAGAACTCATCAGATACACATATGACTCTGGGATGTGTCCGAAGAAGTCAAAGCGCCGTTGAGAAGTCGACATATGCCAACATGAACACAACGGGTTGCCGCTATTAGCGCCACCTAATAATGCAATGCGGGCTGGAGCTTTAGCTCACCGAGTAGTTGTTGTCATCGTTGGTAGGCACGGTAATTGTATTACCTTATGTCTACTGTTGACTTAAATAAAGTCTTTCTAATTTTATATTTCACAGTAGAAATCTTCACATCAATTTTCGATATCGAACAACGTGTATCACGTTTCAACTTCTAACTCTTAGGTGGCGCAAATAGCGGCCTGAGAATCTCTTTGAAATAATTCAATTTCTTCCAGAACCTATATTGTTCGTTTAAGACCAGAGAGGTTAAAAGTGAGCCTACCAATAATTGTCAACAGACCTCTCCTGCCTCCGAAAATCTATTAAAAAGCATGTTTGAACGAAAGCATGCTGGCTCACTAGTGCCATCAACCAGTACGGAACCTGTTGAATTATTTGGTTGGTTATTAATTGATATTGATCATAACACAACTTATTGTTTATTAGCATAGTTATTGAATTATTGAATATTCCTTAATAGTGCTGGGTTTTCTACAAACGTGACAACGCTTAGAATGTGCAGTGTAATAACTGTAAAAATTTCCTTTCACGAAGCAATCCACCACCAAAATTTTCTTGCCGATCACAGCTTGAAAATATCTTTTCAGAAAATATTATAAAAATGGATTAAAATATCTTTTTGAAAAATAACTTAACAACCTCTATATAACACAGACAATAAAATTTAGATAACATATGTAATAGTATACCAATTTTTAGATTTTTTTCTTTTTAGAAGAAAGAGAGAGGAGCCACTCATCTCCACCAAAAGATCTCGAAGGCAACGGAAGAAGAAATTTTCTGGAGAACCCTCAAGTTGTCCAGTAATAGCAAAGCCATCATCCATGCATCATAATACATTGTTGATCTTCTATACAGGTAGCAATTTTAAAATCCCGTAAAATATACGGTGGCACTATAATATTAAATAATATCAGATTATGAATTGATCTGTGATTAATAAAATAGCAACTCACTGAACACTTTTAAGGATTTTACTTTTGTTTCTCAAATCTGGTCAAATAATAATCAGATATTCGAAGCTTCACACACTATGCTTGGAAAAATATGAGACATTTTGAAAATAAACCAACGATTATTTCAGTATGTTTTATTACAATAATAAATATTTTGGTTTGAAAGTGTGAACAGGTTTGTTTATTTAATTTTGTCTATTGTAATATTCTAAAAATTTGTTTCTGACTGAAAATTGTTGTGGTGAGGTTTACATTGATTTTAGTTAATACGCTGTAAATTTGTACTTATGTTAAATAAGGTAAAGGAATATTTTGGATATTTTTATTGTCTGTTTGTTGCTAGTTAGATTATAATGGTTAGGATATACTTAGTTTGTTTGTTCAAATATAGGCACTAATGTTACAAAGACATCCCGTCATAAATATGCAAGTAAAGTAACTACTGCATTGAGCTGAAAAATCTTATAAAATTCCCGTTCATATTCGATTTGCACTTATGCCTCACGATGATTCCAAATTTACGACTAACGATACTTTTGTAAATTATATAGTAACGCATTCACACTGGTTCACATTTTTCGTTACTTATACAGCTTTATTATTTTGTCAAACATGAATGGTAGAAAGACAACATAAGGATAAATAATAACTATAAAATGAATTAAAAGATCATTACAGCGTCTGAATATCGTAGTTTGTATTTATGAGAATGTAGAGAATGTTAGATTATTTATATGTATAATTATCTTATAAATAAAAGGTAATAAAAATTCGTTGTTTGATTTTGCCATTAGATTATACTTTAATATTTCTTAGATCATGTTATCAATTAGTTTCTGGATTTCTTATTAAAGCTTATCAATAAAATGTAGTTTTCTTAAGAATTCCTTGAAATTGATTGAAAATATGATTTAAGGAATAATATAAATAATTTTCAAGAAACAAAGGAATATATTTCAAATTTGCAGCCACCATATTTCATTGTTAGTTCAAAAAATCAGGGACAGATGGCGATAAACAAAATGAAAACCATTGCTATAATATTTATTTAAAGATTTTATAATATATATATAGAACACAAGCAATAGTGCAATGCCCAGAAGGTGCATATATTCTTCTCCTGAAAACTTATTTTGAAGAAACGCCAATGATGTGACCTGAATGTGATAAAAAATATTTAGAAGAACACCTGATTCAAATAAGAATATCAGACCTTGAAACAGTACTGTCGAATGCACTAAGGATGCTTTTTTTGTTTACCTGAAACTCATTAAAAAAGTAGAAGATCATCGTAAAGTATCTGCTGTTTCCCCTGGAACAAATAAATTAATTAGAAAAACAAAGACTCAACAACGAGAATTCATGTTTCTTTAGAAGCAATACAACCGTCCGCAAACATTTTACAAAAATCCTGAAAGAATAATACCCACATGCTATTCAACGATTACAATAGGCAACTGAATAACTGATATGATTATTAGGAATATTTCAATATAACTGCGAAGAAGTTCAATAATTAGGGCCAATTTCATAATCAAATTTAATCTCCTATTAGTTTTAATCCTAGATTTTAAAAAAAACATATTCTTTATTGGACATAAAATACAAAGTTACTTCAAAAGAACGAAAGATAAGGTGACTGACGTTGTAAAAGTTATTGAATAATGGGCTATTTTTATCCTGTAAACCAGATATAAGTTAAACAAATTGAGGAATTATCTAAGCTATCATAAGGGATTCATTATAAAATCGGCCCTAAAGATAATATTTGATACGACTTAACTGATAAATACATATATCAATTCACATAAATCAGGTATAGGTTAAGGCATTATAAATCTACTAGAAAATATCCCGATTGAATGAACGCAATGACCTCCTCCGGTGTAACTTGGAATACTTACTGAACGCTAACTTTGAAACTTTATCCATATCTTTATAACGGAGGTCTTTTCCATTCAATAAATTATTAATCTTCTTAATATAGTTGTACAACACTATATTGATTGAAATTTTCAAAAAAGAAGAAGCACCAGCATTATAATCTTCCATACAAAATATACCTGAATAGTCAATGTCATTCAGAACATGAAACAAAATTTTCTTTACCCCCTACTCTGAAATTATATGTGGTAAAACCTGATAGATGCGACCTACTAATTGACTGAATAAATTGACAAAAATTCTAGAAGGATGCATCAAAGTCCCTGATTTGACTTCTCTTGAACGAATCAATATATTCTCTGGTAAATTTATATTAGACATTAGACTGCAGTCGCTTCTTAGAAATAGTACACAAATGAAGAGCTCGGAATAGTTTATTCAATCTAACCCCTGCTAAGTATGGCGTAACAATATCTTGGCCGCCCCTATCTCCTTTTATTTCATTGGGTCTTTGCTTGAATTAAACTGGTATGATGGATGCTGTGGGGTGTTCATTATCACGATTGGAACTGTTAGAAATAAAATATTCTAAATTATCGAGAACACTTGCATCTTCCTCTTCTTCACAATTGGAACCTATGGAATGTGGTGAAACTAAATTATTTATTAATCAGGCTTTATAAGAAGTAACAAAAGATGAACACGAGGGACGGGTATTTTGTACCCCATGACTACTTACACCTGAAAAAAAGTTTTCAAGAGGATCCTGATTGAACGCTCTCGGTGTAAGAGACTCGAGACCAAGCTCATATTGAGCTTTCTTCCAAACGTATATAAAGCCGCGAATTGTAAAATGCCAATTTTTAATAGATGGTGTAATAATGCATTCTCCCGGTCTAGAGAAATACATTGACTTCAAAACTGGTGAGGACGGCCAAAAACTGAAACGCTTTGAATCAAGTTTCACCATACTCCGTAGCTCATTGGAAAAAGTCTTACTCCCGTTCACACTATCAAACAAATCATTGAAAATAAAAGGAGATCACTAGTTTCTGCTACTGCTGGAGGAAAAAGGTCCGTGCGAAGTTCATTACAAAGTTTCAAAGCTGAACCCACTCTATTACTGAATACCTGCACGCAGTTTTTAACCTTCCTAATCCGATCTGGTAGTATATGTTCATCTGTCAAATTAGGGAAAGAGGTGAATCTTCCACGACTCTGGTCATACTGGTGGTTTTGTAAAATATGTGACCAAGAGGCTACTTTTTTCTTCCCATCCTGAATAAAATTTAAATCTTTAGTCAATAACCCATTTTTAATACCCTTCATCAATTGCGGACAATCAAACAAATGAACAATCTCTCTATTATCAATAACATATCCCTGGTACACTGGTACCTATTGTCAATATTATTTCTAATGCAAAATGTCCTTGTTTCTTCTAATAGATATTTTATTGCAGCTACGTTAGTAGTTCCTTGGTCACTTACAGACGCTACAATACGAAGACCAGAGTCATGGACTACGATTTCCCTAATTGCACGTACCAAATCGGGCACCGAAGTGGTATGCTCACAAAAACAAAAACCAATGGGCTGGTTCCAATATTTATTGATGCCCTTCAACATGAATATTAGAGCATGATCCGCGAATAAAGCCCGCCGTTCCCGTCCACCAAAATCAATAAAGCCCTCAATATTATCAAAATTAGAATTAGTCCTGTTTCGAGCGACACTTCGTCAAACATCAACACACAATATTTATCCAAGTCTTTCAACTTTTCCGCAGATCTCTTTAATTCGCTAAAAATATTATCTTGAACTCCACACCTAAAGGGGAGTTTATGAACAACTGTATTTAAGGTTGTTTTTGAAGGAAGACTGAAAAACTTGGACAAAAAACGGTAAGCTTTACCTGATTTCTTGTAAATTGATATCGCCAATACCTTATCATCAAATGTAAATCTCCTACCTCTAGGATTAAAGCCTGATTTTGCATCTGACTAATGAGAAATTTCAAAGAAACTCTATTGAGATTTTTCAGTGAATGTAACAATTTAGCACTATCTCTCAGGATTTCAATTTGTTCTTCCGACGTAGCTCTCTTTTCTTTCATCACGTCCAAACAATCTTCCATCTGCAGGATTTCTGAAATTTCAAATTGTTAAATTTTTAGTCACCAAAGACTATATCAACTCTACAGTAAAGTTGCTTATTATTCACGTAAGGATTTTGGTATTTTATAAAATAAGAGAGATTCAGTAATCTCTATACATACATATACATGGTATAGGTTACCAGTACTGATTTCAATATATATTTTAAAATAATTCTTTCTTGTTAGATCAGTGTTAATCAGATTAACCAATGATATTAGAAGAAAATAAAACTTCAGTTTATATTCCTGTGTGACAATAATAATATCATTCACATGGACACAAAAATTCTATAAAAGATAATTTACCCACTATTAGTCTTAACTGTAGGCAAGGGGTGTGGAAGTTGAAAACTTGTCGATTGTTTTAGCTTATCGCAAGACAGTTCTTTTCAATCTGGGCTACTCAGTGTTTCAGTTGTTTGAAGTGACTTCTTAGAATTATCACAGGTTCTTCCGGGAGGAATATCTTGACCTGGGCAGGATACAATAAATTTGATATTAATACAAAAAACTTAGAATGCCACAAAATATTATATAAGAAGAAAATAAAAAATACATTTATGATTTTCCTTGCAAATAAGAATACCGTTGACATCGAAGCTCGAAAATACACTCACTGATAGTCTCATAATAAATAGGCAAGAGTTGTTGAATACTTATCGACGGTTGTGGATCTTCTGTAAAAAGTTTTCTTCTCTCTGGTCCACTCATCGTGTCAGAACTGAGGAGGGTTTTCTTAGATCTCGCATAAGTTCTGACAGGAGGAATAACTTTCAATGAAGTCTCTCCAAGAAATGCCGTAGAAGGCTGATCATATGGTAGAAATTTCTGAAATAGGTAAGGATACATTAGATTCAAAATTAATAATAAAATTTTGAATGCCACAAAAAGATGAAAAGTAGGCATACCTGTTGGCTCCTTAGGTGTGCAGTTGTCGAAATCAACCTCAGATGGAGCAAAGTATGACAGATATTCCCTGTGAATCTAAAAAATATTAGTCATAAAAATTAATCGAATAAGATTATTATAAATAAACTTACGAGGCAAATTACATGTAGGTAAAGCATATCTTATTAGTTTTCCGTTACTAGTAATGCATTCCGATTGAAAATGTTCGGCACAAACCCCTTTCGGCAAAGTTGCAGTTTAGTTCGCCTAAATATTACCCATTCTATAAATTGATTCTTCTTATGAAAATAAAAGTTGAATTTTTGATGTGAGCAAGGTAATGTTTGGAAACACACTCAAATATATTTCCCTTGCCCTCAGATAGGTAAATCTACTTTTATTTTCATGAGAAGGGTGAATTTATAGCATGGGTAATATTTAGGCGGACTATGCTATAAATTGACCCTTCTTATGAAAATAAAAGTGGATTTATCTATCCAAGGGCAAGGGAAATATATTTGCGTGTGTTTCCAAACATGAAACTGAAATCTTTTCGGATTTCTATTTCCACAATCAGGAACACAGCACGATCTGACCATCTTGGATTTTTTTGAATAAAATTGGTAAAATTTCAATCGCTTTGAAATGAGAATTCAAATTCGAAATCAATCAAAAGACAGCAAGACAGCTATAATCAGTCTATCAGAGAGCAAATGATACACATTTCTGTTCTCTGCTTCCATTCTTCTTCTTAGAAATTTGTAGAGCTTCAAGTGAGGAGGTAGAGAGGGCGCAATATATATATATATTATATATATATATATACATATAAAATGATGAATTTTTAATGATTGGGGTTGCAGTCAAAATGCCAATAAAATTAAAATTCTTTAATCAAAGTCAAGCTTTCGGTAACGCTTATTACCTTCATCGGGACAAACTAGAATAACGAACAAATTATTAATTATAAAAATATTAATAATATGAACTACTTACAATCGTGAGATTAATATATATATATATATATATATATATATATATATATATATACGTACGTACGCTGTGGACTGACTTGCGCATTTTGCCGTTTGTGAGATTTTACATTACTTGCTTGTTTGTGTTAAAGTGTTGACTAGTTTTGACATTTCACCAATAAAATAATACGAACCCAGACTAAAAAATTAAAACTATTTAGGCATGTGTTAAATTGTTATAAGTTGAAATGAAAGGTTTATATTTGTTTGATTTAAGAGGATATAGTGCCCAGTACTCCGACACAGTATTGCTTGGACACTGAGTCTCGAGGAAAATAGCAGGTAGCTCTTCTGGAATTTTTACCCACATCATTTTTATACTCCTGACTTCAAAAGTACCTAGTTTTTCATGAAACTTTGCATATAAATCTATAACAAGCAAGTGGAATTTTGACTCCACTTATAGTCCATTTTCAAATTTGTTTCGCTCTTCAGATTAACAGACTAATGGTTCTGTCTGTAAATTGTTGGGTCCAACTAAAATATATTCTTGCAATTTTGTAAGAAGAAGGGCAATAATGAATTTTATTATTTTAAGTTCATTGACAAATTACAAACGTTTTTGTATGTACATGTTTTTCTGTATAAGCTTGGTGAAAAGCAACAAAAACAATAACAAAAGCAACTAATTGAACTAATGAAAAAATAAGGTTAGCTTCAAGATGTCGTGTCCAGATCTTTCGGATGAGTTCACGAAACCGTTCCAACGCGTGTCCACCTTGGCACGATTACAAAACCGTGCAATGTTAACGTCTGCGCACAAAATCGATCCACATAGTTTCGTGACAGTGACCATACAAAAATAGCGTGTTGGAACGAACCTAATGTAAATCTCACCACAACAATTTTCAGTCACAAACAAATTTTTAGAATACTATAATAGACAAAATTAAATAAACAAACCTGTTCACACTTTCAAACCAAAATATCTATTATTGTAATAAAACATACTGAAATAATCGTTGGTTTATTTTCAAAATGTCTCATATTTTCCCAGGCGTAGTGTGTGAAGCTTCGAATATCTGATTATTATTTGACCAGATTTAAGAAACGAAATATAAATGATGAATATACTTGTTTTCATGGAAGTAAAATCCTTGAAAAGTGTTCAGTGAGTTGCTATTTTTGACCGACGAACCCCAAACGGAGGAGGTATACAATTCGATTGCGTGCTTTTTTTTTTTGGCTTTTGCGCGCCTTTCATATAGTAATCTTACTCCGATTTTGATAATTTTTGGTTCATTTGAAAGAAGAGGCTTGAGAAATGGTCCCATATTCATAAAAACGGGAATCCGACATCTCGTTCCCTCCGAAAACCGCCCCCGAAGAGGGTGCAGGGGGCAAATTTTCTCGAAAATTGAAAATCTGTGTTGGTATAATTACAGATAGGACAATATCCGGAAACGTTTAAATTGAAAATTTTTTCAAAAGAGTAACGGTTTTCGAGATAGAGACATTTTAAATTCTCAAATATACCTATTTTCGCTATGTGGACAGGGCGATTTCTGTCGAAAATTGAAAATCTGTTTGCAGTAAATGAAAGACATAATTATTTGTAGCAACATTTATCATGAACATTTTTCCCTTAGAGTTACGGTTTTCGAGTAAAATCGGTGTTGAAATGTTAAAATCTGCCGCCACACGTAACTTCGTGAGTGTACCGATCGAGCGCTAGTGTACTCAAAGTCAAAACATGGGAGTTACCATTCTCTTGGAGGTATGTTTTCTCTGAGGCGAATCCGGCCAAGCGTTCGCCCTCAGCTGGTAAAAGTGCCAACTGAGAACAGATAGGTAATCGTTTGTTTACATTCGTATTTGTTAACACGTAAGTTTCACTCATCAGAGCAGAAAAATAAGTACAGGACAATCCACTTTCATCGTTTTCCCAGTAAAGGATCAGGATTTGTCTATAAGAACAATTTTCGAGTGGTCGAGAAAGTGGATAGAAGGTTAGCTTAGGAAACAGTTTTATTAAAGTAATTAACTCATTTATACTATGTTCCTTAATCTATAGAGTTCATATTCAATATCTACTATGTATTGGCTCAAAATTTATCAGTAACTTACTTGCTCTGTTCGGAAAATTTGCGAAACATCTCATATGGAGTCACTGTACTGTTTAATTTTTTTTTGTAATAGAACTGTTTTCTCAGGTAAAAATACTTGCTCTTTTAAGGAAATAGTCTTCTTATACTATATTTCTTTAGATTTTGTTATACTTGTTTATGTATATTGATTCACTCGGCTTTAAAATATCGCTAGTGAAAGCGGTTCAGTATAAATATTATATATTTTTGATTTAGAAAGAAGAATGAAAACACACTTGTTTTTAAACTGGTCGGTCCTTTATTATCATTTAAACGGAAATATATAAACAAAACTGCAGGTATGGCAAGTAATTTTAATTATATTTGTATTACCACCTATTATAGATTATCAGTGAAGATACCTACTCATTTTTGAAAATTGTATTCTATCGGAAATAATTACAATTGGTGAAAATTCATGGGGGAAGCATCCAAATATTGAAATAAGATATATAAACATAAAAACACTTCTTGTATCTCCGCTTCTATGGTAACAGCAACTATATCTGCAAGATAAGCAAAATTTACGTGTACATACTTGTTTCGCTTTGTAATTTTAATGAATGATTGTACTTACTTTTCATTATTGAATCCATATATTATAATAACCAACTACTATTTTTATTCCAAAACACTTTAATTGTCCTCAAACACATATCAAACAACTCACACAAACGTACTCTCATAAAGATTGCATAGAACCTGCTGTTATTTCCGATAAATATTACCTATCTACAGTGGCGCTCTCCCACGTGGTGTGATAATTGGATTCGCCAATAGCAAGCCACGATCCACGAACCGCGAGCATCAGAGAGTCAGCCATGATACACGACGCGAAGCTCGGCTGGCTCGTCAACGAACCTCGCGCCGTGTATGTTTCAGTGCACCAACTAATAACGTCGGTCCAATTCTTTGTAAAAAAATATTTATTTCATATTTTTGAGTGTACAGTGCATCTTATTTTGGTTGAGACATCCAGGTATCTCGGTTGTTGTTGAAGATAGAACCTTGCAGTTTCCGTGTTTCTGTGTCACTTTTTTGTGAAACTCAAGATGGCCTGAACAGATTTCACCAACTTCTTTTGTTCATAAGTTACAAGGCGTTTTTGAAAATCCACACTTTTTGGATTCCTCACAGATCTATGAAGTTTCTCAGCGATAATGTCAAATTAAAAACTTATCGCATAGAGAATTTTATGATATATACGACTTAAACTTATAATTTTTTGAATAGAACAACCTGTATTTTATTATCTCATTAAATTCCTTATTTTTTCCCCTTCAAAATAATATACAGAGAGAGTCTGTAACTTGGAATTAATTCAGTAGTTCAAATACTAATTTTTTTTAAGAATGCTCGTACCCGTCGATTATTGTTTCCAATCGCGCTTGTTTAAATACAATAATAATGTATACAGGGTGTCCCAATTTGGAGCTATGACGTCAAACTTGACTTTTTTAAATGGCAACACTGTTCTTTTAATAGCTGTTTTGAAAGGGTTTGTGAAGTTGCACATAACTGCCAAATGCCACTTTTTTATTCCTTACCAATTACAAGATACAAAGTTAGAAACAAGTAGTGCAATTAATTGAATTTAATTATTTCAATTAAGCAAATACTCATAATGTTATCCGATGACTATTTGACAATATCCTAAACGCGATCTAAATTCATTTGTAACATTTCGAATCACTTGGGGAGAAATCAATCTACACTCATTTCTCAGTCGTGTTTTTAAATCCTCGAGATTTGCCGGTTTGGTCTTCTAATTGGTAAGGAATGAAAAAGTGATATTTGGCAGTTATGTACAAATCTACAAACCCTTTCAAAACAGCCACTAAAATAACAGTGTTGCCATTTAAAAAAAAACAAGTGTGACGTCATAGCTCTAAATCGGCCTGTATACATTATTAGTGTATTTAAACAAGCGCGATTGGAAATACTAATCGAGTAGTCCGAGCATTTTACAAAAAAAAATTAGTATTTGAATTACTGAATTTATTTCAAGTTACAGACTATATATATATATATATATATATATTTGCAGAAGGTATATTGGGGATGCAGCAATCATAAAGAACACTCTATAAAGTTGTCCTAAGCTTTCGGAAATGTATTTTCCATCTTCAGAGGATTTACAAAGGTGCATTTTATGTATTAAGATTTTTTATATATATATATATATATATATATATATATATATATATGCAGTATCGCACACTTTCTTGAGATTTGTTTTTGATTGAGTTATTAATATATAAACAAAAAGATATAATATATGTACATAAATATATGACGGTCTATATGTAAGATCACAGGTAATGTACATCACAATTTAGACAAAAACAAGTTATTATTAGCACATGTCTCCTACGAACTAAGTCAAATGATCATTAACTTCTTAATAAAAATAAATAAAATCTAAAAAATGAATTTTGGTATATGTCTTGGTAGTTCGGTGAGTTTGATGTAGGCAACTCCCATATCGTATTTTTGAATTGTTATTACATTGGACCCTATTGATGATTCCTTCTGCTCAAATTTTGATCAGTAGCAAGTAAATGGTAGGTAGTAGATCTCAGTCAAATGACTAATGTCCGTTCTTTTATTCATACTATGTGGCTCTTGTGATATAAGAGCCATTTCTATAAATAATCTTTTTTTAAGGTTGCGCTCGTTGTGCAGAATGTTGATATTATCATAATTCATTTCGTGCTTCAATAGATTTACATGTTGTGCACCTTTGTAGATCCTCTGAAGATGGAAAATAAATTTCCGAAAGCTTAGGACAACTTTATAGAGTGTTCTTTATGATTGCTGCATCCCCAATATACCTTCTGCAAATTTTAATACTGTTCAGCAAATAATAAACTTCCAATTATATATATATATATATATATATGTACTAAATGACTTTGGTTTTTACAGTAGATAGATGGCTATAATCACACATAAAGCCATAAACTGCCAACGATGAAAACAACTACTCGGTGGACAAAAGCCCCATCCCGCATTGAATTATATCATCGCTGGTAGGTGCAAAGGATCGAGATCTATCCCGATACCAATTGCGGTAACTTCTAACACCTTTTTGTTTCATTATCTATGGAACACATCACTTTTGAACTAAGAACAGGATCACTGTGATTTCGACCTTATTAGGATCTCATCAGCTGAACATATGATTCGGGATGTGTCCAAACAGTCAGAAAACTGCTGGTTCTACATCGACAAGCGATGCAAACAACCAAACAGCGTGCCGCTTCCAGCGCCACCTAGGAGTTAGAAGTTAAAGTTGAACGCGACCCACGTATCAATGTGAAAAGATGTAAAGATATGTACTAAATGACTTCGGTCTTTACAGTAGATAGATGGCTATAATCACATATAGCCATAGTTTATGAGATGTAATCCTTCCCGAAATATTTCTGGAAGTTTGACCAATATATGATAATTCACAGCCTAGGCAATTTACTTTATATACTACTCCAGATTTTTCTGTTATTTTTAAAAGAGTCTTTAATTTAGAAAATAAACTAGATACTGTTTTTACATTCTTTCTCGATATTATAACATTATACCCCTTAAAAATATTAACAAGTTTACTAGTGAGTTCATTGATGTAATGTAAAGATCTAAAGATAGGTAAAATATTATTTGCATTAGAAATATTATTAGGATTTGGTGCGTTATTGGAAACTATTTCATTTATTTCAAGATTAAGTTGAGGATGCATCAAACATTTGTTTATCAATTTTAGAGGAAAAGAATTTTCTAGTAGCATTTGTTTCAATTTAGTTAAACTTTCATTTCTATATAAAATATGTGAAAGTTTAACAGCTCTACTTTTTAATGCCATAATTAAGTTAATTTTCATTTTTAGTGGATGATAGGAGAAAAAATTTATGTATCTATTACTGCATATAGGCTTTCTGTACCATTTTGTACGTAATATACCTGCATTATCTCTACATAGCATCATATCTAAAAAAGGAAGACATTGTTCACTATCTAGTTCAACTGTTAATTGAAGATGTTCATTATAAGTATTAAAAATATTTAATGTTTCATCTACTTTATTTGAGGGTAAAGCTAATATTAGATCATCAACATATCGTTTGATAAATGGAATTGGGAAAGAAATTTTTGTTTTTGAAACTTAGTCATTAGTAACTAATGACATTTCTGATTGCTGACTATGAAATCTTTCCTGTTTGTGATTAATTTTATGTAAATTCACGAATTTTGCCTCGACGAAGAGAATAAACATTCTCGAATGACTGCATCCCCAACAAAAATCTATTTTATCAAATAATAAACCAGTCAAGAATTCAGAATCAAACAATATATATATATATATATATATATATATATATATATATATATATATATATATATATATATAAATAAGATGAAGATGAAGATGAAGCTCTATCTCATTCATTAATGAACTAATAGATTTCTTTAATTATATATATATATATATATATATATATATATATATATATATATATACAGGGTGAATCACGACCAACGGGATGGAGGTTTATGGCGAAACGGTTAAAGTTTTAAAATTTTTGCCACTTTAGTAGTTTGTACATTGTTAAAGGCTACATTTTAAAATTATTTTGGAATATACAGGATGTCCCAAAAAAATGTGGCATATCAAAGTTTTATATATATATATATATATTTTTTTTCTTATGGAACACCCTATATTTTATTGCATTTTCTGGTTGTCCCTTAAAATTAAGATACTCTTTCATAAGGGTTCCCTATACCTAAGTACAGAGGGTCCTGAGTTATGCTGACTTTTCTTAAAATGTAAACTTTTCGAAAAAAAATCATATCTAATTAATATAACATATTCTAGCAAATTTTCTCTTACATCTAAATAGTTGAGCGTTCGTTGAATGTATTCCACGAATGAGTACTAAACATCTCTGTACAGGGTGTTAAGAATTTACAGTTTCATTATTACGTCATTTAGTGTGTAATATCGGGCTTATTTTAAATCAGACACCCTATATTTTATTAATTCACCATGTCAAAAAAGAACTTTTCTTTCGAATGGTATAAGGGTGTCCTATACCTAGGTGTTATACTTTTCGTGCAATTTACACATTTCAAATTTAATGGTAAATAGAAGTTTAAAACATTTGCAATTCTCTCTAAATTTTTAAACAAATCATCTTGGCATAGTTATTGTAAAAAACAGTGTAGTTGCTAATAAATATGCACACGTCTTGTAGCTGAGGTACACTAGCTCCTTTTTTTACTGATAAATATTTAAGTACATAATAAAACACAAACACATTTTAATAAAGCAAATACATAAATACTACAAAACGAATAACAAATTATTAAAAGCAAAAAATGTTAAATTACTATAATAGATGCTCAAAATGCTTGCCATTTTGTGCAATGCAACATGTGATTCTATCTTCAAACGATCTACTTACATTATTCAACATATCGGGTGTTATAGACGCGAAAGCGTTCGAAATTCATAATTTTATATCGACTGGAGTAGTAGGCGGTGTAGCATATACAATATTTTTAATATAACCCCATTTCAAGAAATCCATCTTGGTCAATTCTGGTGACCTAGCTGTCCAATTATAAGGACCGCTTCTACCTATCCATTTATTTCTAAATTTTCTATTTAGGTAGTTCCTAACAGCACGTGAAAAGTGAGCAGGAGCTGCGTCCAATTGTAGCCACATTTTCTTTCGGATGGTAAGTGGAAGGTTTTCGAGAAGGATCCAGAAGTCTTTTTTCAAGAAATTCAAGAAATCCTGTTCTGTCAACTGCTGGTGTAGTTGAATATGATATGGATGGTGGCGATTTTTCTTAAGTATTCTACACACACTCATTTGACTTATTCCTAATTCACTTGAAATTTTTCTAGTACTAGTATTAGGATTCTCCGTAACCGACAGCAGTATATCAAATTCGTTGGCCTTGTCGCCAGTAACTGGTTTAGTTTTATTCACCTTCTCGTATGCAACGTTACCAGTATTACAGAATCTATTGAGTCGTATTTCAAAAACTTCCTTTTTTGGGTGAGCTCTATCAGAGTACTTTTGAGCATAAACTCTAGATGCTAGGAGACAATTTTCTAAACATTCCCCAATGCAAAGTATCATGACGACTCTTTCGTTTAACGGGTACTGCTTCATTTTTAGTAGTAATAAAATTTGAAACTAACACAGGATTTTTGAGATAATTAACAGAGAAATGTCATATAATGACATTGAGATAGGTACCAACTAGATTATGAATGCATTTTTTGTTTTTAAATCGATTTACCATTAAATCTAAGAAAATTGTAAATTGCACGAAAAGTATAATACCTAGGTATAGGACACCCTTATACCATTC
Organism: Crioceris asparagi; assembly: GCA_958507055.1. Taxonomy (NCBI): domain Eukaryota; kingdom Metazoa; phylum Arthropoda; class Insecta; order Coleoptera; family Chrysomelidae; genus Crioceris; species Crioceris asparagi. The sequence goes on from OY293827.1 coordinate 49,997,839, forward strand.
GAAAGAAGAATTCTTTTTTGACATGATGAATTAATAAAATCCGGGGTGTCTCATTTAAAATAAGCTCAATATTACACATTGAATGATGTAATAATAAAACTGTAAATTCTTAACACCCTGTAAAGAGATGATTACTACTCAATCGTGAAATACATTCAACGAACGCCCAACTATTTAGATGTAAGAGAAAATTTGATAGAATTTGTTATATTAATTAGATATGATTTTTTTCGAAAAGTTCAAATTTTAAGAAATGTCAGCATAACTCGGAACCCTCTGTACATAGGTATAGGGAACCCTAGAGAGTATCTTATTTTTTACGGGCAATCAGAAAATGCAATAAAATAAGAAAAAATATAACTTTGATACGCCACAAATTTTTGGAGCATCCTGTATATTCCAAAATAATTTTAAAATGTAGCCTTTATCAATGTACAAACTACTAAAGTGACATGTTTGTAGCTATTTGAACAAGGAGCACATTTAAGATTCTCGAAAGCTCGGCTTCAATCAAAGAATTTTATTGAATACATGACTGCATCCCCAAGAATTTTTTTTTATTCAATATAAAACCAGTCAAGAATACAACAAAATCAATATATATATACAGGGTGTATCATTAATAATGGGAAATAATTTAACTGGAGAATCTTTGGTCCAAAATAATAAGATTCAACCCAATTCACTTAGATAAAATGTGTCTCCTGTCTGAGTTACAGGGTGTTTTATTTAATTATTTCAAAATGATTTTTCCCCATTACTTTTAAACCGTTGGGCCAATCTTTATCATGTTTGGTAAGAAGTGTAGACACTGCAAACCTTACTAAATTATGCTAAAAACACGTTTCTAGCTACTACCAGAGGCGTACGAAAGGGGTATGTGAAAGGTTAACCCTTCTTAAATTCTACGCCACTTTCGGAATTTTCATTTTAGTACAATTTTTCTATTCTCCAATACTTTCTGTGTAAATAACGTACTCTTCCTTCGTAGCGATAAAGTCATTATTTTTAGAGATATTTAAAGTTGAACATAACGATGCATAATTCTAATGTGTATTTATAATGACGGTGTTTTTGTGGCATAGGCTTGCATTTATTACGCAAATGAAACTTTACCTTTGATTTTATAGGCTAAATAAGAAGACAATTTTACTAATACTTATGTAATTATCAAAAAGTCTTTTTCACATTTTTGATGACCCCCATTTACCTCAATAAGTTTAACTATTCTTTCATTAAACGATCTTCTAATTTTAAAAAATATGTTTGGCGGAATTCACAATTTGGTGCCATAGGTCTTGACGATTATTCATGTCTTATGAGTATAGTAATGTTTTCATATGCCCCCAAAAATAGAAATCTAAGGGAATTCCTTCAGGAGTTCTAGGCGGCCACGGAAACTAACTACCTCTGCCAATCCAACGATGAGGAAATTTCTGATCTAGATAGTTCCGTACAATTAAAGGATAATGAGGTGGTGCTCCATCCGGCATGAACCACATGTCTCTTCTTCGTTCAAGTGTAAATCCCTCTAGATCGTCGAAAAGTCTAGTTTGTAAAAACTCCAAATATGAGTTTCCATTCAAATTTGCTGGTAATTCATAAGGACCCAACAAGCTATCTCCAAATATACCGCGGAATAGATGCGGAATTTCAATATTCCAACTATGGCTATTTCTCCAGTTGAAAACTCCTCGACGTGTAAAAGTGGCCTAGTCAGTAAAAATAATGTTTTTAATAAAATCAGGATTTTAATTTTTCCTGTTTAACATCCACTGAGCAAAATTTAATCTTAGGATAATCTGTATATAATAAGTTTTGTACAGGTGTAAAGTGGTAAGGTCTCAGTTTTTCTTTTTTCAATAAGTGAAAAACTGAAGAATGACTTACTCCTGTCATTGCTTCTATACGCCGAGTGCTTAGTTCGGGATTATCAGCAATTCGCACTAAAATGTCATCTTCCTCGTCAACAGTTAAATTTTTAGGTTGTCCCAACATCGCTTTTGGGCTTGAAATGTCCAGTATCTCCTAATCTATTAAAAATATTACTGAAGGTTTTGCGACCAGGTTGAACTCTGTTTGGATACATTTCCCTATATCTTCAAGCAGCAGCAAGACAAGAATAATTTTCTTGTACATAAATACAAATCATATCACGCATTTCACGATTAGTAAAATTGTTATGGCGGGGCATTTTTACTTGATGAGCTTTTTGAATTTTATAACAATCAATATTTTCTTGACATTAAAAATCAACAACTAACAATAGTGACAGCCGCCTACTACTAACGATTAATTCAGATCGGATGCAACTTCAGAAAACCTGAACTTATTTTGAATATGTCATACACACTTCGAAAGATATTACCTATTCTATCTAAATTATAAACAGAAATGATTCAAGTGCCATTTATTTCATTGTGATATTGTAAATAAAAAATCATTTTAGCTGTTAAGTATTATTAAATTTTGTTCATATTGTTTATAGTAGCAAAAATGTGAAAAATACTTTTTGATAATTACATATAAGTGAAATTGTGTGTTAGTCTTCTTATTTAACCTTAAAATCAACTGTAAAGTTTCATTTGCCTAATAAATGCAAACCTATGACCCAAAAACACCGCCATGATAGATACACATTAAAATTGTGCAGCGTTATGTTCAACTTTAAATATCTCGAAAAATAATGACTTTATCGCTACGAAGGAAGAGTACATTATTTACACAGAAAGTATTGGAGAATAGAAAAAATGTACTAAAATGGAAATTCCGCCAGTGGCGTAGAATTTGAGAAGGGTTAACCTTTCACTTACCCCGTCATACGCCTCTGGTAGTAGCTAGAAACGTGTCTTTAGCACAATTTAGTAAGGTTTGCATTGTCTACACTTCCTACCAAACATGATAAAGATTGGTCAAACGGTTTAAAAGTAATGGGGAAAAATCATTTTGAAATAATTAAATAAAACAACCTGTAACTCAGACAGGAGATACATTTTATCTAAGTGAATTGGGTTAAATCTTATTATTTAGGACCAAAGATTCTTCAGTTAAATTATTTCCCATTATTAATGATACACGCTGTATATATATATATATATATATATATATATATATATATATATATATATATATATATATAATTATAGAGATCTGTTAGTTCATTAATGAATGAAATATATAAAATATAAAAATAAGATGAAGCTCTACATCTTTATGCTTTTGTTTAGTCGGACACAACCACCCACTAGAAGCGGATCACGTGATTTCAAGCATTTCAAGTTCGATGTAAATTCACGTAGAAACACATGACTTTATATTATAGTAAATGGAAGTACGGCAGTAATTGTTGTATAACAAAGTGATTATCAAGAAATAATGATAATAAATTTTACCGAAAGCTTGAGTAGCAGAAAGAGTATACTTATTTAAGCCCCAAATTAACTCGGCAGAATTCCCAATTTCTTTACGAATCACTTTGTTATACAACAATTACTGCCGTACTTCCATTTACTATAATATACAAGTCATGGGTTTCTACGTGAATTTACATCGAACTTACGGCGCGGAAGTATCCAGGGGGTTAAGAAAAGAAACATTCCTTGATAATGGTAATAAATTTTACCGAAAGCTTGGGTAGCAGAAAGAGTATACTTATTTAAGCCGCAAATTAACTCGGCAGAATTCCCAATTTCTTTAAGAATCACTTTGTTATACAACAATTACTGCCGTACTTCCATTTACTATAATATACAAGTCATGGGTTTCTACGTGAATTTACATCGAACTTACGGCGCGGAAGTATCCAGGGGGTTAAGAAAAGAAACATTCCTTGATAATGGTAATAAATTTTACCGAAAGCTTGGGTAGCAAAAAGAGAATACTTATTTAAGCCGCAAATTAACTCGGCAGAATTCACAATTTCTTTAAGAATCACTTTGTTATACAACAATTACTGCCGTACATCCATTTACTATAATATGTATATATACAAGCATTGCTCGTTTATTATAATTAGATAGATAAGAAGTGGATTCTAGAAAATATACATATATAGGATGTGTTTTTGATCCATTCACATTCTTGCTTAGACCGTCTGTGCATTCTTGTGTACCTATATTTATTTTCTATGTTAACGCTGAACCAAAAGTTGGTTTTTATTTACAGGAAAAAAAATTAAAAAAGAGTAAAACTAGTCGAGCGTGAGAGAAAATGTCACGAGGAACTCTTCGCCTAGTTTATTGATGTGCGAGAGTCAAGAGTTTCCAGTCTTCTTGGCGAGTGTATTAGTCTATGTGTGCGAGTTAAGAAAGCAAACATACAATTAAATTGAATACCTCCCACTTTTTACGGAGTTGTTTAAAAGAAGAGGTTGCTTTAGCTTTGAACCTTGTAATTCTACCTGCCATCCAAATGGTTTTAGCGAATACCTGGAATCTCATCTGGTAGAAATTCCGAAAATTTACCTGATACCTGGTACCTACCTATTGCAGCGACAGTTTGGTCTTATTTCAACTTTGTTGTTGTGTTTAAAATATCCTTCGTGTATTTGTAATTTGTGGTGAAATATGCATATTTACATTGTTGGCTTTTGTTTCTTAATACTCTCTTTTGAGGTGCAATGGTGAGTTCAATTTCAATATTTTCTAAGTTAATGAAATTGCTTAAACTTTTTCATAATAAAGATTTTGGTATGCTGTACCTATACAAATTATCACTTGTGGCTAAAACTATTGGGAAACTTTCCGATAACTGTGGCGCCAAGATTTAACGTTGTTTTCTAATTAAACACCCCAAAATAAGATGAAAATCAAGAATACCACTTTTCTCATTTTCGTCTTCTTTTGGAGATATTTGCTCCTTCTTTTCCCAGCAAGCTTGCGGGATGTTGGGCAAAAGGGGTGTTGGATTGTGAAAACACGCGTTTAGAGGTAAATAAAAATTCGTACTTACCATTAAAATCACTGTAGACATCGTCTCAACGAGGCAATTTCTTCATAAATTGTCATTCTTAACTGAATATTGCACTGTAAACACATTTTACTTTTTGGTCAGCCGCCGTATTGTAATTACTGAAATACTCTAATTTCAAAACAACAATAATATGACATATGACAATAATAGCGTCTAGACAAGAGTTAAGGAGTGCAAGGTGAAATTTACGTGTTTATAGTGATTAATGTGAATTTTTCAAGAAAATACTTCGTTGGGACGGTTTCAATAGTATGATTTCTGGTAAGTACTTCTTTTATACCTTTACATGCGTATTTTTCCCCACCAAAGCAGCAAATACCCCTTTTGCTCTAACATATCGCAAGCTAGTTGGAACAAAAAGGGGCCAATATCTCCAAACGAAGACGAAAACGAGAAAATTGGTATTCTTGATTTTCGTCTTATTTTAGGGTGTTTTAACGGAAAACACCGTTAAATCTTGGCGCCACAGTTATCAGAAACGTGCCTACTGATGTAATAAATATCTAATTAGAGGCTTACGAGCAACTTGCAGTTCATACACCTAATTTTATACCTATTATGATAATTGAGCATCACAATAATATATTTATATTCTGAAGATAGAATAATAATTATCATAGTTATTCTCAAAATCTTATGATCTTTATTGCCTCATTGAGCCTCAAAACTCTGGTCTCTGGACTAAACAATTTTCAAGACGATGCGTAATTAATTTGTCCAAAAGATACACTCATGTGAAGTTGGCACCGTCTTTTTCGAAAAACATTATTTTTATGTGAGTTCTGGGTAGATCTGAAAGAGTTCTGAAGTTCCTGTATGAAATATTTAATAGTTCCAGCAAATCGTGGAGGTAAATCAAAAAATTAAAAAGTGGGCGCTAACTTCACGCAGCGCCGATTTTTTCGACCAACTGAGTTCTGATGTTTTTTTTCGTTATATTTGGAAGAGTTCTGGAGTTCTCGACCAAATTCAAAAATAGTTCCGTTGAATTAAAAAATGAGATAATTTTCAGATGAGAAAAAATAAATTAATAAACCTCAAAAATAGTTCTGATGGCAGCTCTGAGTAGCGCCCGAAGAGTTCTACAGAAAATTGTTATAGTATTTCAGTGAGAAAACGATATTTCTCAGTTTATCATAAGGTGCTCACTTCGAAAAACAATCATTTTCGGCAGTAAATTAAACAAACCTCAAAAACAGTTCTGAGTAGCGTCTATAGAGTTAGCATATCAGGTTACTAATTAGGATTACGTGTTGGATGGAGAAGAAAGAACAAGTTTTCTCACATAAAAGTTTCTTTATACAAAACAACGAAACAACTTTAAAATCTATGAATTAACATTTAAAAATTCTCTCGTTAGTAACTTTTTTAATTCAACGGAACTATTTTTGAATTTGGTTGAGAACGCCAGAACTCTTCCAAATATAACGAAAATAAGCATCAGAACTCATTTTTCATTTTAAATTTTTTGATTTCACTCCACAATTTGCCGGAACTATTGAAAATATCACACAGGAACTCCAGAACTCTTTCAGATTTCCCCAGAACTCACATAAAAATAATGCTGTTCGAAAAAGACGGCGCCAACTTCACATGAGTAAAAGATACAGAGGAAAACTTTCTCAGCGTTCAGGTGCAGTGATTTTGAACTCTTTTTGACCGACGAACCAAACGGAGGAGGTATAGAATTCGTTTGCCTATTTTTTATGGATGTTCACGCTCTATAAATATGTATTAGAGATTCTCCGATTTTCATGATTATTTTTTCATTTGTTGGAGGACTATTGAGAGTTAATCCCATTGAAAAAAATGTCCTGTTCCTCAAAAAATTGTTTTTCGAAAATCGAACATTTGAGACGACAAAATTAAAGAACAGACCATATCCGGCAACGTTTAAATTGAACACTTTCAAAAAAATCATAGATTTCTGAGTTACAGCATTGGAAAAGTCTGAAGTATTTGTTAGTGCGCTATGTGGTGGGGGCATTTTTTTCGAAAATTGAAAATACGTCCACTAAAGATATTATATGTAGCAACATTTAAATTGGACCTTTTTCAAAAGAATGTATGGTTTTCGAGTTACAGCAGTAGTAAATACGACTTGTGTAATGATGTTTTGAAATCTCTGAATAAGTATAAGCAACGTATTATCTTCTTTGATGAACGTTGAATGATTTTTGATGAACAATTTTACCGTCAAAAGTGTTACATAAATATTTTTCACAAAAAATTGGAACGACTTTATTAGTTGGTGTACTGAAAAATACTTTATATATATTAATATAGAATTAATATTATTTATATTTTTACATTTGTCAGTGTACCGTGTGATTTTCTATAATGTCCACCCCTTTAATTTTTTTATTTTTCACTTTAGAAAACAATGTTAAATATGAAAGGAGTAGGATGTATTCTAGGCTATTTGCATGACATAATATTTGTTTATACAGGGTGTCGAATAAACAAATGCCAAGGCAAAGTTACCTTTTTTAAATGGAACACCCTATATATTATTATATTTCTGAACTCTACGGAGAATTCTAGATAAGTTTTATGTATAATCTCCTGGACCCATCTTCAACTGTTTTCATTCATTCGAAACAACCTCAGTAACGCAACAAGATAGCTCGAGAAAATCCAAGAATGCACACTAGCAAAAAAAACAATTAAAAGGATATTCGAAATATTTCAAAAAACATCAAGTTCGAATAGGAAGAAGAGAGTGGTGAATGGTAACGAAGATGTGCAACTCAATATATTACTTTATGTGCAAGAGGATCCAATTTATCTATAAGTCATATTTTAAAAAGTGATACATTCTATTAAAAAGTTCAGAGGACTCTCAAGAAGCTGGATACAAGCCTTTCAAGATCAGACCAACCCAAAATTGACACAGATGCACAGAGAAAATAGAGTAGAATTTTGCCGCCTTATGCTTGAAAGAAGTTATAATGATCCTAACTTTTTAAGAAACGTCCTGTGGATGGACGAATCCTCCTTTGCGATGAATGGCATGATAAATAAAAAAATACTAGGTATGGGCTATAGCAAATCCATTCTGTTACAGAGAATTTAGATTTCAAGGGCGCCAGTCCCTTAACATTTGGTGCGGAATAATAGATAACAAAATTATTGGACCTCATTTTTTTATCAAAACTTAATTGGGAAAATCGCATTTACCAAAATCATATTGAGAATAAAGAAGATCTACAAAAACTAATTAGGAATGAAATAAATGATCTGAATGATAATCATTCATATTTTATAACAGGAGGAGAAACTCCGACGAACATTCATCAAATGCATTGAGCAAGATAGAGGCCCTGTGGAGCAACTCAGTATTTAACAAAAACATATTTTCTTATGGTTTAGTTAATTTGTATAATTATTTAATTTTCTACAAAAACAGCTGTCATTAAATTTCATTGAGATTGTCGATTTTCAGTTATTATTATTTTTAAAACAGTTGAAGATAGATTAGGACATTATACATAAAACGTATCTAGAATTCTCCGTAGATTTCAAAAATGCAATAAAATACCGGGTACCTATTCCATTTAAAAAAGGTGTCTTTGCTTAGGCATTTGTTTAAGTGACACTCTATATAAACAAATATATGTCCTGCAAATAGCCTAGAATACATGCTACAAATTTCAAATTTAACATTTTTTTCTAAAGTGAAAAACAAAATACTTAAAAGGGTTGGACATTATAGAAAATCACCCGGTACCTACCAACTCATATAGTCGTGATTTTGTGAGAAAACAATATTTCTCTATTCTCTGTGGCATTTTACCATATCTGAAAAACGCAAAGGCCTCAGATATGATCTTTTATTATTAAGGCTTTTTGATGTTTTTTCTTGAAGAATGCATCCTTTCAAGGTAAGCTGCTTATTTTTAATAGCACAATAGAAAGTAGCGTACTATTTGAGCAGTGAGGAACATTTGACAATCTTGTATCTTGTGCAAAAGATTTATTTACTACCTCCTTTGAGCTGGTCCGTTACCTCATTTCCATCCTTATTTGTTTACTATTCCGGAAACATCACCTTGATTCATTTGTATGATTCCAGCAGTTTAAATTTGCTGATAGCTCTGTTGATATCTCCGAGAGAATACATGCACGAAAAACCAATTATGTTTACAATATAAATTGCTGCATGCATGAATGTGTACTAAAGGTTATCAAAACTAGAATTATATTTTCAAATATATATATTTCAAAACTATGTTAAAATATACAGTAGGTCCCAAAAATGATCTAAATCTGGATTTGTCTTGGTGAATATTGGAGTTACAAAACTAATTAAATTTGTTCAATATCTAGTTATCATGTTACAATAAGTCTTTATTTTTTCGAGAAATAAGGTTAAGACCTTATTTAAATACCCTTAATAGTGCCTGACGTAAAATTATATTTCCATTAACTCCCTATAATATTAAAGAGGCCACAAATAAGTTTAAATTGCTTATTTACACCGGCGCAGGGATTTCTATATTTAACAAAAATACCGTTAAAAGTTTTTATCAAAGATTTCCTGAGAAAGTTACGGTACAAGGTATTGAAGACCAAAGAAAATTAATAACAGAATCAACATTAGTACCTACCCTTTACTTTGAAAGACCAACATAAAGCTTTCAATCTAGACACCGACTATGATGGAATTTTAGGACTAGACATTTTAGAACTCTATAATTATGTTATTGACTTAAATTTGAAATACTTAATCACAAACTTCAAGACCGTACCCCCTTTTGAAGTAACCAACAATGACACCAGTAATACATCATACAGACAATTTAACATATAATCCACAAAGAGACTATGAACATTTAAATTTCAAACAAAATTTCGAAAATAATTACAAACCTATTAGTGAAAAGGAGAATAATATTTTCATATTCAAATTCATTTCAATATGCCTAAAGACTACCTACTCATTAGCTCATTTACTCAGGCATACCCAATCTCGGATGAAAAAGCGTTAACTGTCGTTAACACCTTACTTTTACTTTTATTCTTTCAACACATCGGAACACATTTATAAATTCATTGTGATAGTGGCCGAGAATTCGAAAATTCTCTCATAAGAGACCTATGTACAACTTTACTCACTTTTTCGATTGTAGGTCAACCTCGTGCATAAAGCCGAAAATAAAACTACTAGCATCACACCCTATGAACTAATTTTCCGACACATTTCTTATAGACCACATGAAGTTTCATATAATGAAAAAGAACTTATCACCAAGAATATTTAAACAGAATGAAATATTATTATCTACCAAATTTCAAGAGAAAAGACTGACCATCAAAAAGAAAAGGCAAATATCAGAATTTTTGATAGAATAAAACCCTACTACGAGTAGTCTTTCATATGGTTTCAGATTCCTGTGGCTTGTTTAACACCACGCATTTCACTTCTATCACATAATCTTTTGTGATGCCATCTGGAGCAGCTCCAAATATTGGGTACTCCCTTTTCAATATCAATTCAGACGACACGATCTTCAATGATTTCTTTACCTCAATTTCTTTTAAAACTTCTGATTCCAGATTTTGTCGATGTTTGGTGATGATCCTTTCACAAAATTTCCTTCCATTTTACCTTAATTCCGGTGTTTTGCACAAAGTAAAACGAAATACAAAAGTGAAACTGATCAAACAACACAAACATTAAATATATATCCCTCTCTCTCATGTGGACCTGGATGTCACGGACAACGCACCCGAACAAACTACTTGTTCATGATTGTGTGACGTTTTAAGCGGGAATTTGATCTCATTTTTAAATACGTGGACAAATTGAAATTAAAATTTCGATAATTAAAATATGTCTGAATATAATTTTAATGGTGAATTGTTTGTTTGGGGTATAAACTGTATTGTTTAAAACCAATAAAACATAAAAAATTCAATGCATGCAACGACCCTATTGCTCAAAAACAGAATTAGTTGTCATAAGAGCGACGAACGTAAACATTCATGATAGGTGTGCGATAGCATCACATGTATATGAAACAAAACATTCATTCCATTGCTTATCATCAACCAAATATTTTAGGTAGAGAGACGGAAACAGAAGACAGAAACATAAAAAAATCTGATCAAAAACTGAGCGTTATATACACATATTTATTAACCTTTCCCTTCTCACTATTTGGTGATGGCCAGCGAGACAATTGATTTTTCCTGTATCTGTGTATTCTAAATTGTTATTGTTCCACCATAAACTTATAATGTCAAAATGTGTCAGCTGTCTCCATTGTAAACAAGTCTAAGAAAATCATTTTATATTAATTAATCTTAATAATTTTAAGTATGCAACAATTAGATTTTTAGTTTTAATTATGCAATAAGTATTTTATTATTATTATTTCTTTATAGTTTCCTGATGATAAAACAAAAATAAAGTTTCGAAAGCTTGGATTAAGAATATAGAGTATACTTTAATCTCAAACAACGCGTTGGTCGATATACCCTTAAAATAATCAACATATCTTCGCGACCACAAAGCACCAATATTATCAATATTATATACAAATACTAGCTGTCCCAGCAGACGTCGTCGTGCCCGGAAAAGCTTTAAGCGATATACTGACAGCAGTGCCACCTATCGTTTTTTTTAAATCATCCAGGGACCCATTGGAATATAAATAGAAAATTTATATATATATATATATATATATATATCGGTCCAGCCGTTTGACATACCGATAACGGCGCCATCTATCAGGTCCAATTGTGAATCTAAACCATTCACGAATCCCCTCGAATAAACACAAATATTTTCATCCCAATCAGTCCAACCGTTTGATCACAGTATAAAAAAATATAATTGTGGTTTGATATACCGATAACGGCGCCATCTATCAGATCCAATTGTGAATCTAAACCAGTCTCGAAGTCCCTGGAATATTCACAAAAAATTTCATTAAAATTGGTTCAGCCGTTTAGTCACATACACACGAACAGAAGATTTATATTTATATATATATATATATATATATATATATATATATATATATATATATATACAAAAAAGTGATACTTTGTCACCTGTCAACAGAAATAAAATGTCAAACTTTTTTCCCGTCACAGAAAAAACAAATTTTATCATATTGTAACGGGGATTTATATTAAAACTGGGTTCGATTTATTTTCACTTATTTATTTACACCAATAACTACTTGTCTATATACACATTTATATTCACTCTATATTTCTTGGACTATAACAACTTTCTATGTGATCTACGTGAACTGTCAATGACCGTGCTTTATGGCTAATTCTCTATTACTAACTAACTGGTCTATGCCATCAGCTCTATATATATCTAACTTAAAAATCTCTAGATGATTCCAGTGTTGTTTTCGTTGTTTCTGGAAGTTATTTCTCAATATATGGCTTAAGGAATAGACCAGGACTTATTCTCGTTGCCTTCTGATGTCTCCCGTGTTTTCCGGAATGTGCATTGTGTGTGTATAGTTCATTTGTGAGTGTAGTTTATTATTCGGGTAAGTCTTCACGTTACACTGCCCCCTCCTTAGCATCTGATCGTCCCGATCAGAATCATCCTTGGTAGTACCTTGCTGGATTTGTGTAGCGGTGCTTCATTCGATCACTGGCAAGTTGGATGTTCTGTCTGGCTAACTCATGGACTTTATTCATTCTGGCTCTCAATTGGTCGACATATCCTTCTCCTGCGACACGGTTCACCATAGGTCTACGGCCAAATTCCAGGTCACAGGGTAGGCGTAACTCACGCCCCAACATTAAACTAGCAGGAGTCTGACCAGTCGTTTCATTCAAAGCCGCCCGATAGGCCATCAGGAACAAATTGATGTACTGGTCCCAATATCGCTGATGTTCTGAGACAACCTTAGAGAGGTGCTTGCCCATAGTTCGGTTCATCCTCTCTACCATTCCGTCCGATTGAGGATGCAAAGGGGTCGTTCTGGTCTTGTTCGCACCTATTAGTCTGCACACATCTTGGAACAGGGCTGACTCGAAGTTTCTTCCTTGGTCTGAATGGATTTCAAGAGGAACGCCAAAACGTGAAAAGAATTCCTTCACCAACACCGATCGATGCTTCCTGGTTAGGAATTGCTTACGCCTCTGTCCACTTTGTGAAATAATCCATAGCTACCAGGATATACTTATTCCCATTGTCCACAGCAACTCGCTCCATGGGACTCCCAACGTTATACTGCCTCATAGGTGCCCGCTTTCTACCAAGTGGTCCATTGCTGGCTGCACACACTTCACACTTACGGCACCCCTGTCTCACATCTTCTTTGCAATTCACCCAATAGAATCGCTCCCGAACCTTCTGCAGAGTCTTAGTGATTCCTCCACCCGAGGCTCCATCATGTAGCTGACGTAGTACCTCCGGCACTTTGCTTCTCGGCACAACTAGTTGAAATCTGGATTCAGTGCCATCTTGAGACTCAAAGGTTCTATACAGCAGATCATCTCTTAACACAAGAGAGTCCCATTGGCTCCAATATGCTTTCACTTCAGGGCTTCGTAAGCTTATGTCCTGCCAAGACAGCCTCTCCTTGCGGCGCAACGACTCCAAGACCACTCTCAAACATGGGTCATTCTCTTGGGCCAGTTTCATTTGTTCGGGCTGCCACTCCTCATTCTCTACGGTTGTTCGTCGTATAGGGCAAAGCTTCTCTTCCATCTTCGAGCAGTGGGTGCAGTTATAGTTGCACGGTCTTCTGGATAAGGCATCTGCGTTTCCATGAACTTTTTCTGTCCTGTACTCGATGTTATAGTCATATTCCTAAATACCTTCTAACCATCTTGCCACTTGTCCTTCAGGATTACGGAATTCCAGGAGCCACTTCAACGCTGCATGGTCAGTTCTAACTAGAAACCGGCGACCATACAAATACTTATGAAAGTGTTCGCAGGCTTTCACTACTCCCAACAGTTCCCTTCTGGTAACGCAATAATTCCTCTCCGATTTTGACAAAACCTTGCTGAAGTACGCAATCACTTTGTCCTGCCCGTCTTGAATCTGCGAGAGGACAGCACCAATGGCTGTATTACTGGAATCTGTGTCCAACACGAATTTTCCGTCATGCCTCGGATAGCCCAAAATTGGTGCGCTGATAAGAGCTTCTTGCAGTTGTTCGAAAGCTCTCTGACACTCATCATTCCAGGAATATTCTTTACCTTCTTCTGTTAGTTTAGTTAGATGCTTAGCGATGTTCGCAAAACCTTTCAGAAACCGTCGGTAGTAGGTACACAAGCCCAGAAAACTTCTTATCTCATGCTTGTTCTTGGGAATAGGCCATTCCTTAATGGCTGTTATCTTTTCTGGATCTGCCGTGACGCCGTCCCCAGATACGATGTGACCCAGATATCTTACTTCACGTCGGAACAGATAACATTTCTTAGGACTCAGCTTCAGGTTGGCCTCACGTAATCGTTGGAAAATTTCTCTTAAATTCTTCGAGTGTTCCTCAAATGATTTTCCTACCACGATTACGTCATCCAAATACACTAGGCAGGTTTGCCATGTCAGTCCTCTCAACACTGCTTCCATGAGCCTCTTAAATGTAGCGGGAGCATTGCATAGTCCAAAAGGCATAACAGTGAATTGCCAGAGCCCTGATCCTATCGAGAAAGCAGTCTTCTCTCGATCTGTGGAATCCATTCCAACTTGCCAGTATCCACTTTTCAGATCTAGTGTAGAAAACCACCGTGACCCAGAGAGAGTATCTAGGCTGTCATCTATTCTGGGTAATGGATAACTATCCTTCTTAGTGACTGAATTCAGAAGTTGGTAATCTACACAGAATTTTGTAGAACCATCCTTTTTCTTCACGAGCACTACTGACGAGGTCCATGGACTATTTGATGGCTCAATGACTCCTTGTTTGCTCATTTCTTGAATCATTTTCTCGGCTTCGTCTCTTTTGGCCAATGGAAGTCTTCTTGGCTGCTGTCTTATTGGCTGAGCGTTCCCCGTGTTTATCTTGTGAGTCGCTATACTTGTTTTACCTTTGTATTCTTCTTCCATCCCAAATACGTCCTGGAATTCCACAAGCATATCTCTCTCTTTTCGTAATTGTTTCTCGTCTAAGTCCTGGACAGTCTTGATGACCACATCAATCAGCTCTTTCGAATATCTGGTCCTGGATGGTTTACTAATCGTTCCTACAGAGCATATCGCTGATACAGGAACACAATTTCCAACCATACTTCCCTTGCTCAACTTGATGGGGCTCTGCTTTAGATTCATTACCCTGACAGGAACGACATCTCCTACTCGAACAAGAGCTTTCGCTGTCAGAAATTCCTTATTATTCATTTCTTCTACCAGTCTCAGACTTCCAGGTTTGCAGTTACCGTCCGGGTTGGTCATCAATATTTTTTCACTATAGCCGGGTATTATTACGTCACTAGTCGTTATCAATCGGACAACATCTTCGTTATCCTCGTGAAAGGGCAATTCTTCATTGTCGACCTTCAAGACACCATTTTTGACATCCAACATAGCTCCAAGCTTCTTCAAAAGGTCCATTCCCAAAATAAACTGGTTAGATATGTCAGCGATTAAAACTCTGTGCTTGGTGGTGATCTTGCCAATGCTGATGGTCATGCTCGCTTCACCATGTGTTCTTATTTTCTCTCCAGTCGCTGTTCTGAGTTGGATCTTTGTTGGTAGTATCCGGGAATGATCCGTGATGACCTCTGGCCTGGCTATTGTTCTTGTTGCACCGGGGTCTATTAGCAGTGTTCTGTCTTCTTCATTGATTCGACCATCGATGTATAAACTCAAGGCACCGCCAGAAGATGACATATTGACCGTAATTACTGGGGCACTATTTCTGCAGGTCGACGATTGCCCCCTCATTTCGACCCATTCTAGTTTACCGACTGTGCAACCTTCTTCTTACAACTGCGGCGTATGTGTCCTAGCTCGCCACAGTTCCAACACCTTGGCTCTCTCTTCTTTGATTGCGCTCCCGTCACTAGTTTTCTTATAATGTTTAACAGGAACTCTCTATTGGATTGATCTTCTTCTTCGATTGCTTTTATTGATCTTCTTCTTCGATTGCTTTTACACGTCGCCCTCGGGAAGTTTGGCTTGCGGCTTCATGCTCCAAAGCAATAGCTAATGCTTCTTCTAGCAATTTTGGTTTGGCCAGCTTCAACGCCTTCTGCAATTCGCCCTCTCTCAATCCATGTACAAAAGTGTCCACCGCAATTTCATCTAGGAAACTATTGGCAGCTGTAGGATATGCTAGTCGCACAATACGAGCTACCTCTGCCTCAAATTCTTGCAGACTCTCATTTGCACGTTGCACCAGAGTTCGCAATTGTGCTTTGTATACTTTCTGAAGATGATTGTCCTCATACCCATTCTCCAATTTAGAAAGCAAGACTTGGTTGTTTGCTTGGCCAGCTGGAATAGACCTAAGGATGTCTGCTACATCACCTCGTAAAGCAGCAGTTAACGAAACAGCTTTCTGCTCTTCGGTCCACTGGTTAGCCATTGCCACTGCTTCAAACGGCTTTCGATAGGTTGACCAGGAGCACTTTCCATCAAAGTTTGGCAGCTTAACCATCATACTACCTACGGCTAAGTCATCTTCGCCTTTGAGTGTCTGGCTCCCACTGCAGTTACCATTCTTAACTGACATTTCTAGTGTCTTGATTTTTTGTTGCAGTAACTCCATGTTCTTCTCTGTCGTGACAAAGTTTTCTTCAACTGTTCTTGAAATTTCTTCGAATTTCTTGTCACTATATTTACCAGCTTCCTCGATAGTTCTGGTCACCTCCTCAAACCTCGCATCACTTTTTCTGGAAATATCTTTAATTTCATCTTGAAGAGTTCTAGAAACTTCTTCAAACTTGTTTGAGACTTCATCGAATTTCCCCCCAAATGTCCTGGTTACTTCCTCGAATCTTTCGTTATTACTTCTAGAAATTTCTTCGAATTTTTCATTATTATTTCTAGAAATTTCTTCAAACTTTTTCGAAAACAGTTCTTCCGGAGAGTGGAACTCGAACATATCAGGATCTTCTCCATTATCAATCAGAGTGTCCCTTAATCGTTTCTAGAGGGTCGCTTTATTACCGGAATCATCACAATCCCGCTCCACCGACTGTTCTTTGAGTTGTTTCACGGTTAATTGCACTAATTTCATTTTGAATTGTCTTTATTAATAGAGTCAATTAGGCAATACTGTTTTCAAAGTCTTCACACGAAAACGAACTAAAGAGTCTTCACACTAACACAAAAACGAACAAAAAGTCTTTACACCAACACGAAAACGAACAAAAGAGTCTTAAACTTAAACTTAAATCTAACAAAAAGTCACGTAAACACTAAAATCTGCACGAAACCGCAGTCTCTTAAAGTCTGTCCAATTTTATAATCACTCACTGATCCCACACTGACACCAATGTAACGGGGATTTATATTAGAACTGGGTTCGATTTATTTTCACTAATTTATTTACACGAATAACTACTTGTCTATATGCACATTTATATTCACACTATATTTCTTGGACTATAACAACTTTCTATTTGATCTATGCGAACTGTCAATGACCGTGCTTTATGACTAACTCTCTATTACTAACTAACTGGTCTATGCCATCAGCTCTATATATATATATCTAACCTAAAAATCTCTAGGTGATTCCAGTGTTGTTTTCGTTCTTTCTGGAAGTTATTTCTCAATATATGGCTTCGAGAATAGACCAGGACTTATTCTCGTTGCCTTCTGATGTCTCCCGTGTTTTCCGGAATGTGCATTGTGTGTGTATAGTTCATTTGTGAGTGTAGTTTATTATTAGGGTAACTCGTCACGTTACAATATAATCATGTATTACTTGTGTTGCATGAGAAGCTGATAAATATACTATAAAAATAGTGAAAAACCAAAACCCAAAACGTCAGTTGTTAATAGGCCTTTTCATCAATTTATTTTTTAATTAAGACTCTTATTTTATTATGTTTTTGTTATATTTTTTTGATTATATATAGTTTATTTAACACTTGTTCATTTTATTTATCATTTCACATGCTTGTTTACATAAAACAGTACGAACAAGTGAAATTTTTGAAAAAATATTAAAAATAGTTTTTATTGGGCATTTAAGATTTAAACCGTACCGATGAGTACCTACTATTGCTATCCTTTTCTTGATTTTAACTATACTTATGTATATGTGTTTGCCAGCAACAGCAATTCCATAACAAATTACTGTTTGTCTACCACAACACAAAATTAAACGGACGGATCCCATTGTCGTTCCATGTCGACAAAATAATAATCTTGGTTGAATGAGATAATTATAATTACCAATATTGGATCACACTTGGAGTTTAACAGGCGGCGAGATGTCTGCGATCTAACTACGAATTCGAAATTTCAAGTCTCTAGACCGTATGGGGCCTGAGAAATCGCTAAGGAGTCCATTGATACAAGAACCGAAAGTAATAAAAACTATTTAAAAAAATGGCCGACACTGATGCGTGAGCACAAAAAAAAGTCTGATGAAAAACCCTATTTATTATGTGTCAAAGTAAAGGTGCTCGCTTCAAGTCTTTCTCATAAAATTAGGGATTCACTAAGGGCTTTGAGATAACTTAAATTAATTTGTTTGTTTATAATTAATTAGGTATTATTATTTGTCAAAGCTTCATCAAATAAAAAATACAGCTCTACGTTAAATAAGTAGGTAATGTCTTCTATCGCTAAAAAAACGATTTACCAAACTGTATTGGTTTGGCTTTATTTAATAAACTGCCTAAAAATATTAAAGATATAAGAACTGTCAATATTTTTAAGAAGCTTTTGAAGCAGTATTTATTAGATAGATGCCTTAACAACTTAAATGAATGTCAACTCAGATAACTACCTAGTTTGAGTTTTACGGTTTTTATAATTTTAATTCTAATTCTTATTGAAGACTGACGACTCACATACTGTTGTAAAAACTGTCCAAAAGGAAAATATTTGTATTTTATTATATATTTTTTATGATGAAAGCACAACACAAAGCAATATTATTTTTAAGTTATGCTACGTTACTCAATTTGTTAAAAGGTTAATATCATTGGAATGCCTCTAGAAGATTTGGTGTTTCATCATACATTAACGATGTTAGGCTAGCTTTATGAGGCTGGTTCCATACTTGTGCATTTCACATATCTTTGATGGTTTATACGCAGTTTTTTTTTCGGAGAATTTATCTACATAGCCTTTAATATAATCGAAGTTTTCCCACTTGACTCTGCTAGCTTCAGGGAGCTAAACATTTTAGATTAGGAGCACAATAAATAATTTTTGCAACCAAAAAAAAAGAATTTGATATGGAAAAGAGATTTATTTTCTGGCAGTTCTGAACAATGTTCATTAATATATGTTACTCAGACACTCTAAACTGCCACCAATAAAGTTAATTATGTTTTTTTGTATAAACCTTACAGTGACTTAATTATTGATGATTTCACCAAATCATCAAACATTTCACTATGGCAACACTACTCGGACACAGTTATGCCCGGTGGGAAATCTCTTGCAACTTTGGTTCATCATCGACCATATACGTCTTCTGGTCGAGCTGTTATCTTTACATTGTTGGATCCACAGCCTTGTGGTGCAGCCCTGGCTGGTGCTAAAAGAAATGTGAGCAATCTGGATTTGTCCCCTTATAATGCTATCTCACTGAGTGTAAGAGGAAAAGGGCAGTATAGGGGTTATGAGTTTATTCTGCGACACCGGGATGACAACAGCTATAGTACACCGTCTTATGTTCATTTTTTCGAAGTAAGTATTACACTGCAGATTGTGGTTAGTTGTTCTACAATTATTATATTTATTGTTTCAGGCCCCTTCGAAATTTGAAAATATAACTCTACCTATTATGGCATTTAAACCATACTTTAAGGGTGAAATTGTAGAACATGCTGAACCATTAGATGAACAAATAACATCAATAGGAATTTTAGCATATGGTGGTCGTCATATCAGTCAGAAACAATTTGGAGTTGCTGCACTGGAAATTGAATGGATAAAATTGGAGTGATCTCGAATATTTTCAACATTAGTATATGATAGAAAACCCAAAAGTTTATTACACTATAAATGTTTATATACATAAAATAAATTTGATTTAAAGCTTTATAAATTTAGAATTCACCATGAGACATAATTTTTATTTACATTTTTACAGCAAAGTGCATAAGAGATCTATAATCATTTTGAAATAATATCGACTGAATGATGTTTGTTTGTGATTAAAACTTCGATCTCAAATTAATATAAAAGTATTCACAGCAAATGGACGGTTTTTCTCAATAAGGCCAATTGATGCTAAATCGATGTACAATTGACTAGTTTGGTTACAGAACATCAACTTCAATACCGTTCAAAACATTAATAAGAAGTTATTCTTGCTTTTCTATAAAACAATCATCTAAGAAGTTCTCCAATGAGTGATATAGGTGTGGTCGAACTAAACTCAAGCTATGATCCTCATCTGGATAGCTCTGAAAAAAAAACTTAAATTCCTGAATATATATAAATATTTATGTTTCAACCTGTTGCCTGAAGAGTATGTCATTTTGTTCTAAAACTTTAGACCACAGCATTGATTGCTGATAATGGACGTTATCGTCATATGTTCCATGTATCAAGAAGTATTCTTTGTCTTTCAGCCCATCATATTTATTCAATAACTGTGCTCTTTCATATGCTTCTAAATTATCAGCCACTGTGGGTAATCCCATAAATCTTTCCGTATAAATGGAATCTAGAAATAATTTAGAAAATTCTATAAATTATGGGAGATAACTCCCAATTCAATAGGTACCATATAGAGTCCAATCAGTTACTGGAGCTACTGATATACCGCATTTGAATACGCCAGCTGTATCGGTTGCGAGTGCCATGCCGGATGCATAACCTCCATAGCTCCAACCCCAAATAGCAGTTCGAGTTGAATCCACATAAGGCAAATTCTTCTGAATTAGCCTGCAAATGATTGCATTGATTGGAACAAAATCTAAATTTCAGCAGTAAAACTAACCTGGTAACATTTATCTGATCTATAACTTCTACCGTTCCCAAATTTCTGTATCCAGCAAACATGATATTATCTCCCCTTAGACCCGAACCTCTCCCATCAATGGCGGCATATATGATACTCTTATTTGAAGCTAAGTAGCTGCCCCAGTCCAAGACGAATTTATCGATCACTTGGTAAGTATCTGGACCTCCGTAACTATCATAGGAATAAATAGATATTTTAAGTACATATTCAAATGGAATAATAACAATCAAAAAATCATTATTATCGAAACAAAATGTTTCCAAACTGACATCCCAATTCTAAAGCAAAAGAGCAATAAATTCTACCCAGCATACTCACACGTTTACAATCATGGGATATTTGGTATTTCCACTGGTATCTAAATTGGGAGGTAGTCTTAACATAACCTTAGCTTTAAATCCATCTGCTATATCAAATGATAGCTTTTTTATGACAGGAATCTGTTTAGCTTGCGTTAGTTTTACCAGATTATCATTCATAGACCAAGTTAATAATTCTTTGCCACTCATTGAATGTATCGAAATTTGTGGTACTGCAGGTCCAGCACAAGTTAATACATAATGTGAAGAGTCTTTACTCATTTCTGCGGTGTTATAAGAACATGTTTTGGATTGATCATTCTTAGATTTAAGTGAGCAACTAAGACACTTTGTTTCTTTTGTTTCGGGAGAAACTGTATACAAATGTTGAACTGATGAATCTTCTTTTGTGTTAGCTAAATAATAACTGCAATAAAAACTCTTTCAAGTTAATATCATTCTCACATATACTACAAGAACCACCTACATTAAATTGTTGAAATGATTCCATCCCAGTATATTAGATACGACAAAGGTACCATTTGTCAATGCTTCTTCATGGATTCCTTCATTTGTGCTAAACAAAACTACATGTCTGAATGAATCGGATGCTGTTTCTTGTTTTTGTGACAGGATAATTATAAATTTAGAGCCGTCTTTAGAAAATATGGGTGCTGTGAAAAGCTCAAGCCATCCAACTGACGCTTCCATATTCTTTATCTAAAAACAATGAATATTTTATTAACATTTCATCTATTGACAATAGAGTTGGCATTTTATATTTATTTGATTTATTTAAATTTGAAAATTGTTGAAATCAACTTAGTAGGTCACATTAATTATTACTCACTATTCTAGATGGTATTGAGATTGAAGAAGAAATCGTTTCATAAATGACCAAAGAAGCTTTATTTTGTACTCTATTCATCCATATGGCGGAGCAGACACTATCTGTAGCCCATTCAACAGCTGTTAGTATCGGTTCTCTAAAAATCCGAAGAATTAATTATTGAATTCATGATTGATCCAATCACACTTACGATGAGTTTAATATGTCAGGAACTTCAAGACTGTGTTCAGTTGTTGGTTCTGTCAAATCTTTATAATGTAATGTTACTGTCGGATTTGTAGTACCCGCCTGCATAAATAATAATTTTGTAAGGTTTGAAAAAATAATTAATACGTCCTTACTTTTGGATATTTAATTATATTAGCTCTGGGATACTGTGATGACAATGAGCCTGGCTCACCATATATTGGAATGACCATAACAGGTACATTTGTATCATCGAAACGAGCATAAGCTAGTCTTCTACCATCTGGAGAAAACCAAAGCGCCTTGTTCGAGCTGAATACCTCCTCTTGAAGTAATAAATTAGTTAGAAAATCTCTATTTCAGTGAATATTGCTAGAGATAATCTTCTTTCTTACCTTCATATACCCAATCCGGAACACCATTCGAAATAAAACCCTTTGTGGCAGTTAGAGCGATAACTGTATCATCCGTAGGTGATTTTTTGTAATAGATATTATTTTCTGCGACAAAAACGAGAGAACGGCCAACTGGAGACCAGACTACCAATTGTAGTGGTTTATTTGTTACCGATATTTTTATACCAGTTGATAACTCCACCACAGTATATAGTGCAAGGTAGCTATTACGATATAACTGCAAATAATGTTATCAATTAATTTGGAATTGTTTGTAGTGGTTGATATTTAATGATTTACCTACCTTTTGATAGTCGTGTGCTACTAAAAGATATTTGCCATCTGCCGACAATGTAAACTCAAAAGATCTCGGTAATAACTGTAAGAAAATATTGGTTTTATCAAAACTGATGATTTTTGACTTTCCTTCGTGTTATTTTTCTAAAAAATCTGCCTACTTCAATATGTTCATTAACAGATCGTTTCATGTAACTGAGGTATGTGAATAATGTTGATATATGAACCAAACTGGATTGAATTTCATCTTGGAGAACTCTACGCGCATAGAAAAGGAGAATCCAACCAAGGGCAAATAGATATAAAGTGTTCATTTTAGAACTTTTCACCTTGGATATCTCGAAATGTGAAGTATCTTAGGAAAATTACATAAATATATAGAAAATAACATCGAGGGGGACAATGCTTTGTCCAAAAATTGTACTTTTGAATCCCTGAGTAATACCTTGAACATATTTTTCTAAGACAGTCAAGAAAAAGTTTCCGGTTGTTACACAAGCGTATAGTGTGAACTGTACTTTTTCTTAGCGCCGGCGATGGCTATCTATCTATCGATAGAAATTTTCTGCAAAAGGCACCCATTATTGAGAACATGAGACACGAGGGTTGAAAAAAGTGTTTTTAATTTATTTTCCAAAAAGGAACACCTTAAGAAAATAATTAACAGGAGCTTTCAAATAATTTATCACTTAATAGCTCTTATAATTTAAGATTTTTAAGAGACACGGTTAAAAAGATCGCAAATTTTGGTTAAAATCTTGTCCTCTTTGATATTAATTTTACGTATTTCAACGTTTTTTCTTTGAATCTTCAAATTTTAAGAAATCTGAGATAGGAAGTTTTAGAACTAACACCTTGTATACCTACATTGTGAAAACCACATATGGAAAGAAATAGTTTTGGTCATATTTTAAGGTTAAGGAGTTATAGGAAACGCAGGGACACGACTTTTAAACTCATTTGTATATTTTGCGAATAAAAATTTAAATATACAGGTGTCATTATCTATTTAGACTCTATTCTACGCAGATCACACTACCTCCAAATTCCACGAAAGAAGGACATGTAAGCAAAGCATTTACGTAAAGTTTATTTCT
This sequence comes from Crioceris asparagi, assembly GCA_958507055.1. Lineage (NCBI taxonomy): Eukaryota > Metazoa > Arthropoda > Insecta > Coleoptera > Chrysomelidae > Crioceris > Crioceris asparagi. The sequence goes on from OY293827.1 coordinate 50,022,028, forward strand.
TTCAATAGGGGGTCGCAAACCATCGTCATGAAAATAACAAAACAGTAATATTTGAACCAATATTGATTCCTGGAATTAGGTAGGTATCTTAGACAACTGTCAATGGTACGTACAGCACTAACTTCGATGCTATGTTTTGTTCTATTATTAGATCCATATCAGTCGTAGTCTACAATTGGTAATTTTCGGATATATACTTAAGCCCGCTGCAGACGGAGTATGTTTTGCTGCATGATTGCTTGCTTGTTTTGCTGCACGGTCCGACAAATGTTGCCGCGCATGGTGTGTTTATGGCTCCCTTGCTTGTGTTGGCTTTACACGATGCAGGCCCTCATGTATGTAAAATGACAGTACAGAGAAATATGACTGTGACAAATGATACAAAATATTGAACATTCTAATCAAGCTCTATTTCTAATCATTGTTACAACAGAGAACATGTACCAACAATCAAAAATAACATGTTATCATGTGCAAAATAACTTTTGAGTACGACTCGACTAGTTCCGAGGGCTCCGACAAGGCTCGATGCGTGAAAACAATCACCGAAAATAGCACCGGTTCTATCATCAAATCATACACGATTTCAAGCCACTAACAGTGCACGCGATGTCATTTTCTTACACGGAAGCATGCATCAAGGAAACATTCAGGAAAACATACTCCGTCTGCAGCGGGCTTTATATACACAAAATTTGTCTCGAATATCTTGACTGTGGTTATATTTTTTATATATAAAAATGGATGTTGTTAACCGATCGACATAAAAATTGATGACAATTGGTGTGCTTAGGTGAGAATATTTTAAAGCTATCCGTTTTTTGCAACTCTCCATTAGATGGCGCTACAGCGTACATATCAACATCTACACCGTTTCAGCGATCGCCAGGAAAATTCATACACATAGGTGTGTAAGCAAATCTGTTTTAACACTATCCACTTTATTGTAATTCGCATCTAGATGACGCTTCAAAGCTTGATCCAGTGAGTAACTATTTCAACCGATCGTGACAGAGATTGGTAAACGTACCTAGATTTTTTAGTCAGGATAACGTTTGCAGGCTTACACCATGCAACCAATGATATCAGTGTTATTTTGAAATTTACGGTATTTTAAATTTTAAGATTTTATTTTGCTGTATCATGGATAAATGGTTAATAGTTGAGAAAACGCGTGCTTCTGTTTAGATATTTTGTTAAGGGATCTTGACCCAATAGCTTGGAAGAATAATATTTTTTGTGAGTGAAACCGCACGAGAAAAAGAAACAAAAAGAGAAATTGAACGCTCATGAAAATATTGCTACTACCAGTGTTGTTGCCGTTCCTGATGAAACAACTGCAAGCAGTCAAATAGGTGAATCACAAATAAAAAAAGTAGAGCGATATCATAATATTGACATGTGGCTCAAAAAATCTGATTTTAAAAATTGGTTGAAAAAAGATTCCAATTTGAAAGATGGACATGAACTAGCAGCTTGTTCAGTTTCAATAATTGCTCACAAAAGTGACTTGCTTTGTTATATGAATTCTGAACGTCACAAAAAAAAGCATTGGAAACCAAACATATTCCAGAAACTTCGTCGTATTTACCACCTACAGAGTTAGAGAAAAATATAAGAACAGCAGAATTGAAACTAGCTGGAGTTTTAGCGGAAAACAACGTTTCAATGTCATTCATTGATACATTGGCTCCACTTTGTGCCAACATATTCCCAGATTTACAATTACAACACTGTTAATTCACACTGAACGAAAGCTACAGCTATCGTGAAAAATGCCCTAGGAGTTTCATTTATGGAGGAAATCAGTACCAATGGCCACTTTTTTCTGTAATAATGGATGAAACCACAAATCAGAGTACCTACTTTAAAAACAATGCTGTTTTACTGTAATAGTGTACGATCAAGACTGTTGCTTCTAGATACGGGGACGAAGACTATAGTACGACTTAATGATGAACCACTATTGAATGATCATCGGATAGGGCTCGGAATTCGTATTAGAAAAGGGCTTATCAAAGCTTATAGAATAGAATGCCATGAAGGTCTTGTGCAACTGCCAACAAAGTTTGCCTTATATAGATACCAGGGCACAAGAACATTCCAGGCAACGAAAAAGCTGACTCTGGCCAAAAAAGGCTCCGAAAGGCTTCCAGCAGGCCCTGAGCCAATCTGTGTGTGTTAAAACAGAAATGAGAAAGTGGGAATCAAGGCTGAAAACCAAGTACTGGCATGACATAGAGCAAGCCAGTCAGGCCTATCGCCTAATATACTGGCAATACTCAAAGGAAAATAACCTACTTCTCCTTAAAAGAAATGATCTGAGAAACTTATTTGGAATCACTACAGGTCATTATCCCATCAAAAATCATCTACAAAAGATAGGTTTTATCGAAGATGATTCCTGAAGATTTTGCACAAAAGCTAGAATCTGAAAATCACCTTCTACCCGAATGCGAAGCCTTAGCGCATAAAAGACTAAGGGTCCTAGGAAGGGCATGGTGCAAGAGCACTAATCAATTATTTTAAGGAGCTGGATCTAAACCCAGAAATAACAGTACAATAGTACATCACGGGATGGTACAAAAGACCTTAAGGTCGAGGTGTCCATGAAGGGTAATGTCCTTCATACCCGGTTCTTTCATAATAATAATAATATCAAAGCTCAAGGAACTATTCTAGTTCGATTGATGAATGCTAACAACTACCCTAGGCAGATCCTAGGGAAAGAGTGCTACTAGGTCATTATTTCACAGTCTTCTCTGTAGCACGAAATCCGCATGCTGCCTGTGAGAGGCTGAGTGACCTGGTAGACGCTGCGACTGATGGAATGAAACTGGACCAGCGGGAGAAACTTGAGGTTTTGATCATTTCATACCAGGATGTCTTGGATGTTGGAGATGGAAAAAGTGAAAAAACCAACATTGTCCAACACCGAATGTGAGGCAGCGTTTCGGCTTAAGAACCTAGAGGGTCAAGTGGCAAGATGGATCGAACAACAGCAAAAGTTTAATTTCGACATAGAACATCGAGCTGGTAACTCTCACATGAATGTACACGAATTGTCTCGAAGACTATGCTCAGAAGACTGCAGACGTTGTAGGAAGGCCGAATAAAAGGATGCTGCCACCAGAAGAACTACAGTAATTGGTGAGCACTAGAGCCCCTCATGTAGACCAAGAGGCCGACTCTGTCTTGAAAGTGATACTGGAATGGAAGGTGGAACCAGAATCTGATGTTATATAATTATCTTAATTTATATCCACCCGCTATATATGTGCTTCGCTCATATTAGTTTCCACCGTCAGTGGTACGCTGAAAATTGATTCTACTATGAGTTCAAAATAAGGATTGATTATCAAAGACGGCTCGACTCTCTGCGACAAACTGAAGATAGGCAACAACCTTAAAATCATGATATTGTCTGGGTGCAGGTGCTTTGTTTGGTAATCAATCTGACTAAACATTTATAGTGGTATTATGTAATATTGTGACAATGTGAAATCGTAGGTGTTGCGGAAAGGGATGTTTTCCTCGCAGTATACCTACTTGATTGAAGTCCATGCATGGAATACTATTCCTGACATCAGTAACGTGTCAGTTTTGTCTTTAAATTTAAATAATTTTAATTGTGTTTCTATAAGCTATTTTAATATTTTCAAAAGTTGAGAAAATATATTTGAATTTGAGCGTTATTACATTAAGAAAAAGAAGAATTAAAACATTTATAAGATAAATCTGACTTACTTTGATTTGAGTATTAATTAAGTGGGTAGGAATGTATTTATTTCTTTGGATGTCAGAACTTAAACCAAATTCTACTCAATTATGTATTCTTGATATTAAATGAATTAATCATAATTTGAGAACTACATAAGAAAAGAGCTGGTCATCAATAGTATAATATTTCCTCCAGTGGATGATAAAAAGGAAAGTAATATTTATTTGTTATTTTTTACAATTACACGGAAATCAGAATCATTTGACTTTTATGGTCTTTGAATTAGGTATTCTTTTATTGCTTATGTTGTATGTGTGACAACAATTGACTTAACATCTATCAATCAATGAGCAGAAAAGATAAACAATCCCTGTGTCCAACACACATCTAGCTAAGAAAGCGCTTCAACATTTTTGATAGATTTTGGTATGAAACGCTAGCGCTTTTTAAGCTGAAGCATCAGAAATACCCAACAGTTATTTTTAAAAGCTTCTTTATAAACCAGCTTAAGAGCGCAGGACGTCTAACAACAAATCCTGTCAAAAATGTTGCAGCGCTTTCTTAGCTAGATGTGTGTTGGACACAGGGATTGTATAGTATAAAGATAAAGGTTATTTGTAATGAAAGACCTACTTGATGAGTGCATCACGCAGTTACCGTTTCTAATACCGTGGCTAAAAATCTATGTGGACGACATAATTTGTACAGTTCCAGAAAATCAAATAGAACAAACTCTCAACAAACATTCAACAATTCTCATAGACACTTACAGTTTACTGTAGAAAGAGAAACAAATAGAAAAGTACCCTTCCTGGACACTCAAGTTATCAGGCTAGAAGACAATAGAATAATCTTAAACTGGTACTCAAAACCTACCAGCTCTAGAAGATACATTAATTATAAATCCCATCATCCTGAAAAAAACAAAATTAACTTAATTCTAGCTCTGAAGAATAGAGTTTTCAAAATTTCATATCCTACTCTAAGAAATGAAAGCCTAGAGAGAGTATATAGGACACTCATCCATAATGGTTACCCATCTGGTTTGTTGCGTAGATTTTATACAATACAGCGGTAAATCTACAAACTACAAGACAAACCGTAGAAATAAACCAAAATATGGTAATAAAATATGGATCCTTACCATATATAGAAGGCCTTTCCAGTAGACTTATGTCTCCAAACATGAAAATATAAAAATAGCTCAAAAAAACATTAACCCTATTATATTATACTAGAACTAAGGACAACTTATCTATTAACAACATTTCCCACTGTGTATACAGCATACAATGTTTAGGTTGTGACATAAAATATATTGGACAGACCATTCAACTCCTCAAGAATAGAATAATAGGCCACCGCAGTGACATCAACATCAAAAAGACCTTTTGCGCCTTGGCGGAACATGCAACTCGAACCAAACATCCGACAGATCTTGATAATCCTAGTGTCCTCTACATAGAAACGAACTGGCAAAAAAGCATCTTTCTTGAGATTGTGGAGATAGATAAAGAGTGCAAAAGTATGAACAAGAGAACAAACATTCAAGGTCTGAGCCAAATATACTCTTATATACTCTCTTTTGATAAACAACCACCACCTCAAAGAACAGCAATCACACTACACATAAATATTTTTTACAAAAAATTGGACCGACGTTATAGTTGATGCACTGAAAAGTATAAAATAATATTACTTCTATTGGTGATGGTACTTTTGAAGTTGTGCAGTTGCAGTTAGATTGATAGCTTTTGGCACCAACTTCACAAGTACCATCACCAATAGAAGTAATATTATTTTATACTTTTCAGTGCATCAACTATAACGTCGGTCCAATTTTTTGTAAAAAATATTTATTTCACACTTTTGAGTGTAACATTAGTCCCGAAAATCGTTGAACGTTCACTATACCATATCAATGAAGATAATACTTATCCTATTACCCACGTATATTCCTTGCTTGTAGTGGTTATTATTGAGATCTCAGAACATCGCGGCGGAAATACGCTTGAATATTTTAGTTGTTACCATTTAACACCGATTTAACTCGAAAACCGTAATTCTAAAGAAAAAATGTTCATTATAAATGTTGCTACAAATAATTATATCTTTCATGTAGTATCGAAAAATTTTCAATTTTCGAAAGAAATTGTCCTCTCCACATAGCAAAAATACATATTTAACATGCGTCTATCTCGAAAACCGTAACACTTTTGAAAAAATGTTCAATTTAAACGTTTCCGGATATTGTCCTATCTTTAATTATACCAACTCAGATTTTCGATTTTCGAGAAAATTCGCCCCAACCACCCCTTCGGGGGCGGTTTTCGGAGGGAAGGAGATTTCGGATTTGCGTTTTTATGAATATGGGACCATTTCTCAATCCCCTTCTTTCAAATGAATCCAAAATCATCAAAATCGGAGATCGTATACTATACAAAAGGCGCGCAAGAACCAAAAAAAAAAAAAAAAAAAAAAAAAATAAAGCAGACAGTCGAATTGTATACCTCCTCCGTTCGGGGTTCGTCGGTCAAAAATGAAGTATGAAGATCCATAAGTACTTTCAAGTATTGTATATATAGGTATTAAATTGATATACCCAGAGTGGTGATAAATGCTGGGAGTATATAGATTTGGTTACATACATTGTGTTTATATTTGCAAAGACTGAACTAAATAACCTATATATTTAAACTATACATTGTTTGCTTGCTTGTTTTATGGCACTGCTAGGAGGCAATTGCCAGCTCAATTTGTGTGTGATCTCGGTGCTGACTGGCTCTAAACCATACCGGGACCACTGACTTGTCTATGCAGGATCAAAGTGCTTGCTTATTGCTTGAAATGTTTAGCTTTTCTTGATACTTCGAGTAGGTCTAATTAGAGTACAACACAACATATAGGTGTATCAGGCATAAACATTACAGATCGATCACAGGGATTCTAGGAGTATGAAACACAAAACATAGAGTATGTAGTTGAGCATCACAATATGCAAACAGTATGAAGTATGTTTTCTGGTAAGGATTACAGATTACAATTGGATTCTATTTATGTTAAGAAAATTCATTATCAACTTTATTGACTCCTCCTTTGGTTCAGATAAGAAAATTGATATAGGAGGGGGTAATTCAAGGCTATTAATTCATCATAGAGGTTGAGATTTGGAATGAAATTAATTGGGCATTCTAAAAATATGTGATTCAAATTCTCTAATGCACCACATTCACAATATGGGTTGTCTTTAATTTTTATTTTGTATAAATGTTCTTTACTCATACAGAGGCTCGTTCGAAGCCTAATTATGGTTGAGATGTGTTTACGGTTTTTGAATGGAAAATTTGAAAACCACGTATTATTTGGAAATTTACCTTGGATTTTATAATATTGATATTTTTTTCTGCAAACTAACGTTTTCCAGTTATTTTTAAACTCTTTGTACAACTGCATTTTTATTATATTGAATATTTCGATAGAATCTAATGGTATGGCTTTAGGGATATTTAAATCTTTACCTATCTTAGCTAGTAGGTCTACTACCTTGTTACCTGGGATTCCTGAGTGTCCTGGAATCCAAGCCATCCTTATGTCAGAATCATTCATATTTGCATGAGAAATCAGTCGTTTTGTTTTTAGCGTCTAATAATCTGCTGAGGCTAGTCCGTATTTATTAATCTTTTCTACGGCACTCTTAGAATCCGATAAAATGACTACTTTTTTGAGCTGTTTTTTAACCGCCAGTTCTACTGCCTCGTGAATAGCCACTGTTTCCGCCTTACATATACTTATAGAATCGGGGAGTCGAGAGGAAAATCTATATTCAATGTCTGGGATGTATATTCCGTACCCTGTTCTTTTATTTTTTTTTGAAGCGTCTGTGTAAATAAATGTATGTGAGTTTTTCAAATTTTCTGTAGCTGTGTAAAAGAGGTGCTTAATCATGATGTCGTTCTTTTTTATTTTAAGATCTACAGTTTTTATGGGGTAACTCTACATTATAACAAGGAATGTTGGTCCCTTTCTTTATTTTGTTTAAATATGGTAAGAAATTTTGTAGAGCCATTATTAAGTATGGGATTTTGCTGGAGTTAATAAACGCAGGTGTTGAAATCATTTTCCTTCTCATACTTAGTAAAATCTCCAATATGGGGTGGTTGGCTATTGTGATTATTTTTCTCCTCTGATCCAAGTCAATTGTCGCTGCTTCCGCTAATAACGCTGCTCTTGGAGTCGATTTCATACATCCTAGATTCTTATAACCTCGTAGAAGATAATATCCATATTGTTTAGGCATTTTTGATTTACTGGTTTTATAATAATAGCTCCGACGTCTAGGTGCGATCTAACCAGTGCGTTAAATATTATCAAAAGTGTGCTAGGGTCTGCGCCCCACCATACCCTACAAACTGCCTTTAGGATGTTCAATGCTTTTTTGCCTTATTAGTTGTGTGTTCGATATGTAAATTCGATTTCAGATGTTCTTGGAAGATGTGTCCTAAATATTTGACATGACGTTTGTAGTTGATGATTGTGTTTCCGACAAATATTGGTGGGGGTTGTATTTTACGTTTACCTCTTGTGAACCAAATGGCGTCACATTTTTCTATGGACAGAGAAAGGTCGTTGTTTAGGAGCATGTTGTTAGCTATCTCTAAAGCTCTATTTATTTTCTCAGTCATTACATTTATGTTTTGGCCCCTTATAAAGATTACTAAGTCATCCGCGTACCCAATTATTTTCGCAGAATCTAAATTAGTGCCAAATAGTTCTAGTATATATACATTAAATAGTATTGTACTCAGAGGAGAGCCCTGAGGGAGCCCTTTAGTTGCCATGTATGATCCCATAAATTTTCCATCACTTCTTCTGCTGAACAGAAGTCTATTGGATATGATGCTATAGATTAGGCTAATTATTTTTATATGAATCCCCAAGCTGTGTAATTTATGATATAGTTTATATAAATTTACATTATCATATGCCGCTTTGATGTCTAAAAATATTGCTACAACTGACTGACTGGCCAAAGGCTTCGGAAACAAAGCTAAAAAGGTATGCTACGTTATCATATATACCCCTACCTTTTCTGAAGCCTGATTGATCGTTTGGTAGGATGTTTTTGTTCTCTAGGTACCATTCTATGCGATTTTTGATCAAAGTTTCAAGTATTTTGCAGCCACATGTTGACAGCACTATAGGTCTATAGCTGCCTGGAATCGTAGGATCTTTATTTGGTTTAAGGATATTGATAATTGCAACCTGTGAATATGTCCTTTTAGTTGGATTGTTATTCATGTATTGTGTTCGCCTTTGAGATGGGGTAGTATGTAATGTCTGTTGATTATTTTGTTTATCAAGAGTTTTCTGGAAATCCCTTGGATTATAGACAAATTCTCTTTTAGTGACGTAGTTCTTTTGGCAAGCTTCATTTGCGTCGAAGAAAGTAAAGTTTTCGAAAGCCATGAGTTCTTTTATATTGCTTTGTCTCAAATATTCGGGACATTTTTTTGATATTGATTTATGAGATTCTTTACAATAGAAACATTGAGTATTACATGAAAATGTATCCTCGTCTTCCGTATGTTTTCCGTCCATACCACAATTAAAACATTTTTCTTTGCCCTTACAATTGTGTTTAGTGTGTCCATATCGAAGACATCTGTAGCACTGCGTTACCGGCGGGACATAAACCGTTACAGGGCACTCGAGTCTGTATAAGCTTATAGATTTTGGCAATAACACACCCTTAAATGTGAAAAGAATAGTACCAGTTGGTTCATATTTTGTCTCTTTATCTCTGATAATTTTTCTGTTTAATCTCTTAGCGTTAAGAATTTCCACATTTGCCCGGCAACATTTCAGCAATTCCTCCTCTGGAATGTCTGGGTCGATTTGTCTCACAATGCAATGGAAATTAAAGAATTCAATTGAAATTCTATTCAATCCTTTATTATAATTTTTTTTAATATCTGTCAAATTTAAATTAAAAATATCTCTTACAATTTTTATGTTATTGAATTTGCCGATATTGAAACCAACTTGTTCTGTCGATTCTAAGTAGACCACGAACGGGCCAAAGTAGTTATTTGAATAAAAAATTGTTTTGTTATTTTCCTGGGAATGTGGTGATGGTGACCTTGAAATATTTTCTTCAAGAATTACATTATTCGAACCAATAATTTTAGAATTTTCGATAATATCATAGCTGTTATCATTATTTTCCTTGAATAATAAAGAGTTTAGAGGGGCTCCGTCCCCCCCGTTGTTGATCATTGTTTATGGGGAATTAAATTTATGGCAAATTTAAATATCTTCCAAATAATATAATAAATATAAGTATAGGCCAGTTGTAATAAAAGCTTTGGGTTAGTGATGCTCAACTTACCTTCAGAAAAGACAAGCACTACCAATGTTAATCAGGAAGACAAGACCTTTTTCCGCTGGGCAAGCACAAGCACAGTTTGAAATTTCGAGCTCTTTTCGCAAGCGAGGTTGAACGCGATCTCTATACATTTTCTGCTCATTGATTGATATATGTTAAGTCATTGGTTTTCACTCATACAACATAAGCAATAAAAGAACACCTAATTCAAAGAATATAAAAGTCAAATGATTCTGATTTCCGTGTAATTGTAAAAAATAACAAATATATATTACTTTCCTTTTTGTCATCCACTGGAGGAAAGATTATACGATATCGATGACCAGCTCTTTTCTCATGTAGTTCTCAAATTATGATTAATTCATTTAATATCAAGATTAAATTATTGAGTAGAATTTGGTTTACATCCAAAGAAATAAATACATTCCTACAATGTACCCACTTAATTAATACTCAAATCAAAGTAAGTCAGATTTATCTTATAAATGTTTTAATTCTTCTTTATCTTAATGTTTTTTCCTTTTGCTAAGTACAATTTTGTAATTTTATTTTCTAAATATAGCCTTGAAAAAGATAGCCACCGTTATCGAAACGTTGGTAATTGAAAAAGAGTTTTCATTATCCTAAGCCCAAAATTGCTGCAACCCTATGACTCCTTGGTTATACATTCTCGGCAGTGAAAACATAGAATCAAATTATATATATATATATATATATAAAGTCCACAAAGTGTCAATATATTGTTGTCTCTGAAATGTCCTCTACAGCTGCATATTCGTCTCAATCCTAGCATAGTTCGGAGAACTCCTTCCTGTATTTTGAATACTTTGCTAACACTTGTGTTTTGTCCCCAAAATATGATACCATATCGAAGAACTGATTGAAAACTAGAGTAATATACAATCTTCATAGTTTTGATGTCAACATATAATAATAATAATAACAAATTTATTGTGTGTTATAAAAAATCTCTACAATTTTTACATACAGTGTCATTCCAATGTTTACAGAATAATTTATCATTAAAAAAATTGTGATAAAATTACTACATCAAAAGAAAAAAATTACTTGAATTATTTCGTAAATAACCAGTGAAGGCCCTAAAACAAATAAAAATATATGCCTTAAGATTACAGAAAAAAAAACAAAAAAATGGAGGTAAAAGTTAAAAAGAGAGAGAGAAAAAAAATTAGAGAAAACAAAAGTGTGAGAGAGTTGACATTGTCTCACCAATCGTTCAAAATAAGAGATCGAAGTTTTAATAAGCTTTCGACGTAATGGTAACATTTAAATAGTTATGTTTTCAAATTCGAGGATAGAACCAGAAATAATTGTATTTCTATTATTGAAGGTTCATTAGAGTTAAAATGATTTCGCCTGATGGAACTATAGAGTGGACAGTATACAAATAGATGGAAGAAGTCTTCTTGAGTCAGCATGTTACAGATACTACATGTCTGTTTAGAGTTGATAATATAAATAATATTTTTTAAGCTAAGTTTAATTATATATTGGTTGGCAAGTCTCATCTGCGCAATTATTTTAACGATAAAAAAGGTATTCGTAAGTGTAAGTATTCTTGAGGTCCCTCTGGTAACAAAGGAATTGTATTGAAAGTTATAGAAAAACGGGAGTTTTCTAGAGATCCTCGGTCCCTTCGTTTAATATTGTCTTCTAGACTTGATAGAATTTTGTTTTTGATAGAGCTATAATTAACAATCAGTTCCTCTAATCTGAAATCAATGCCGTACACTGAAAGTTTTGATGTCAACATATCTTTTTAATATTCTTATTGAATACCATGTACTGTTTTCTAGTGATCATATCTACGTGCAAGTCACTGTTCATCCAGCATAAGTCCAAGGAATTTTACTTGGTTGTTTTAATTTCTGTGTTATCAATTGTTATTATCTTTGGCATTTGTAGTTTTGACCTTGGTTTCTCAAAGCACACTATATTGGTTTTGTTCTCGTTCAGTATAAGTCCATTTCTAGTTATCCATTTTTTTATGTTTTGCAGGAATTTTCTCAGTAGGCCCATTAACATGTTAATTTCCATTGACTTAAGCAGGATATTAGTGTCATCTGCAAAATTTACCATCTCACATTGAAACTCCGCTAAACATTCAGGAATATCGTTGGTGAAGACCAGAAAGAGTAGGGGTTCTATGGTACTACCTTGTATAACTCCTGTATCTTCCATGTGCATGAGGTAAGAATAGTAATTTTTGCCTTCTTCTATAATTTCAACTTTTTGTGTTCTTCCAGATCAGTACGATTTTATCCATTCAAGTACATTGCCTCTTATTCCATATCTTTCCAGTTTCTCTAAAAATAATTCATGTTTCACAAGGTCATATGCTTTAGTAAGATCTAGGATAGCGGTGCGGAATACAGATTCCTACCCTTCGATAGCGTGAACGGCTTGTTACTGCTGCTGTGGTTGCTGGGCAAGGAGTTGATATCGAAGCTGTTCATGCTCTTGTTGGAGAGCACTTAATTCGACCTGTAGTTCCTTTGAAGAAGACATTGCGAATGGAAACTCGCAGCGGCACATGCACAGCACATTAATCACTTAGTGTATTAACATTTCGCCTGAGTGTCCACTTTATCACTGTCCAAAGTTTGATCACGTCGGGGTCACCAATATGGAGTGGTATCCGAGGCGGCCGAACACAAACACAAGTGATTAACTATAATCTAATCTAAATACATACTACATAGAACATACATATACTGAATACTTAATTGAACTTTACTAAATTAAACTATATCATTAGATTTACTGTGGCTCATCCAGGAAGACATACTTAACGCGCTCTGTCGGTGAGTGGAACAGGCGGGCTATGGCAATTGGTAAGGCTATGCCATTGAAGGACGCCACAGATCTATATAAGAAATTTTTGCTCTGTGGTGTTCGGAAATTAGGGTGGGTACGGTCTCTAATGTGACAACTTATAGGATTTTTTCGCGAGTTCCCGGTGATCTGTTGACGGTAATAGAGCGGTTATACCCCCACCTTAAAATAAACTTGAAGGTTATTCTCGGTTATGTTTATCGCGAAAATGGTCCGGTTATCAAATTATCATAATGACGTTTAGTTTTTGACAAATATTTTATTTTGTAGTTTTGATTGATAAGTTTTATGTTAAAAGAATAGTATTATTTATCTATTATTAAAGTATTTAAGTAAAATAATTATTTCTTTATTCAATTTTAAACGTATTGGTCAGTATGTTTGTGATATTACCAGCCGTACATCCATTTTTGGATGATTTTTTTAATTCGCCCATAACGGAGATACTAGAGAATCGAGTGTAATAAAACCAAAATTGTATGAGCAATATTTTCATCCGAATACCTACCGACCACTCAGACTGAATTACCAGATATAAAAGGAGTATTCTTTCAACTCATCAGGATGAGTGGTATTTAATTCAATTTCAATTAATTCTTCTTTCATTATGATCAACAAAATGATGCAAAAAATAAATGAAATACGATTAATTTTAACCCAAAACTCAAATCAAATACAAAAAGATTAATTAATTTTTTGACAGTTTGGCACTTTTGACATTAATAACCGCCAGTTACCATGCTCAAGAGGACGGGAACCAAATCAGTTCCCGTTTTATAAGATTAGTGACGTCAGAAAATATTCCCCTATTACCGTTTATCTCGCGAAAACGTACCGGAAAGTAACATTCGGTTCCCGCTAGTTCACTGGGAACTCGCGAAAAAATCCTAATAGCCAGCAACCTCTAACTGTAAATCCGAATTTGTGGAAAATACTTGTGATCTGACCGATTATCTCTTTTGAATATACTTAAGAAAATTTCTGAGATAAATAGATAGACACCATGATCAACAATTTAAATAGTTCTACGAACAAAAATTCAACAATAAATTAATAAACATAAATTAACCGTCCATGCGTTATTTACTGATATACTTACCTCATCAGATGAATTCATGAGCTCTTTTGATGTTTGTGAATTCAGGTCAAGAAGAACCAAATTGTTGTTTGAATCTTTATAGAGTAATTCATGACCTGCAAAAGTAAAATAAAAAGTTCTTAATTTGAAAGTTTTTCATTAAATTTGTAAGTGCAATAAATTGGGCAAATTCAATGCCTTTTTGATAGAAGGTGACTTCAGATTGATTAGTGAATTTTATTATGTAGGTACCCATTCTCTGGGAAAGTGAAGTCTGTCAAATTTACTGACGGCTAGAAGATCGGATTTGGATACTGGTATCTTTGGCCAAGAATAAGCTAAGAGCAACAGTGAAGATCTAAACTGGCCGGTGTTTCGCCAATATAAATGGTGTTCGAGCAGTAGTTTGGATAAGTCAAACTGTGTTCCATCTTTGCATGCCCATTTTAATTTCGGTCTTTACATATCTTAAAGGCACATGCTTCTGACGACTTGAGTTTGAGCCATTTGAAAGCAAGTAATCTTTTGGAAGCAGAAAATTTCGCGACGCGACGCGCCGCTTCGCGTCGCCTATTGTGTTATGCTGGTACACGAATCTTGCCACTTGGAATGTCCGTGGTTTTTTGCAAATGGGCTAAACATATAAAGTGGAACGCGAGATGCAGCGATACAACTTATCTCTTGGCAAAGAAGATAATGTAGTATATATCTGTTTTGGTATTGGAAAGGAAGAGGGTACCTACGTCACAACAACTAATGGAAAAACACTTCTCAAATGATGATAACAGCTGAAATGGTGTAGTTATTGTAATGTTGGGTGATATTAATGTCTTTAATAGCCTATAACACTGTGAATGACAAAATAATATTTAGGCTCAGCTAGTTTAAAAAATAACCTAATATTTAAGAAAAAAAATTAAATAAAAATCTGAAATCAACCTCTCTTATACAATCGAATAACTCCACATTCAACGAAAAATGGGAAACAACAAGAATAAATGAATAATTGACGAATACGCAGAACGCCAGCTATATGCACAACTTTGTTGTAAATTCAAAGATGATGTCGAACAGACAAAAACAACCATATACAAAAGATTTGCAAGGAGCAAAGATACATTCCGATAGTAGCAACACCAAAGATCTAGTTACACAAATTTATCCGGAAAAAATTTACAAAAAGTTTTTCACCACGCACGTGAGCACACAATTTGCCAATATATATTTGGGGAACTGGGCGTTGGCCTTCTGACTGAACTACTTTCTTGTTAATTTTACTTCATAAGAAGGGGCCCAAAGAAAATGTTTCAATTACAGATAGCCCTGTTATCACACTACAAGTTCTTGTCACTATTATGAACAAACGGCTGAAATATTTTCTACAATGACAAGTTCCTGCAGAACTAGCAGGGTTTGTAAAAGGTAGAGGAGCTGGCTAAAAAATTTTAAATATTCGTCAAATTTTAGAAAAAAAGTCGTGAGTTTAACCAAACCTTATAGCTTCGTAGACTATCGTAAAGCATTCGATAGCGAAAAATGGGAATAACTATGGACTGTACTATCTGACTCCACAACATCTTACATACCTCATAGCAAATCTATATACATTTAATGAAGCTGTTGTACAAGTTGAGAGCTACAAACAGACTTTCCATAGAATTTAGTGATGCATCAGTCGTCTCCATAAAAGTATGATTAGTGATTACCGATTATGAAGCGAGTAGTTTCAAAACAAAGAAACAACTAACCACAATAACACCAACCTAATTTGAAGAAGCCAACTTTGTTGGCGAAACAATTTTCGGGTTTGAGAAATGAAGTGTTTGTGTTATTGTGGTTAAAATTTTCTCTTTTTTATTAATTCTATCTACGCCAACGGTTCCAGATCCCAAACAGTATTTAAGCGATTGGCCATTAGTCACTTCTATAGACACGGCCATTGCACACAACAGACTGATACATAAATCGATTGTGAAGACTCAAACTCAAATCTATAGGTAGTACTCGTATAGCAGGAATACAGATATGGGTACACAAGGTAAAGACCTTGACTTCATGAATGATAAATATGGCTTGCAATTACAGAAAAACCTATTCTTGGATGCTTTCCAGCGTATATGTAAATTGATCAATTTGTTAAGATTGATCGCATAGGCATTGGCCTTAGTATTTGTGTATTTCATAGCAGAAATACTTCGTTTAGAGATTTAAAACAACCACAGTGTCTTAATTTTGTTGGCTTCAAATGTATGAAACAAGCTTTTAAGTTACTCTTATGGCAATGTTTATTAGACTGTCATTTCCCCATTTAAGTTCACATGGGAAATAATTAAAGAGTGTTCTTTTATTAAAAAAATATTCCCGTATATATTTATATAAGAGTTAATTTCCCTCTGTTCACAGATAACTAAGAAATCTTACATCTTTCCTTTCCTTTACTACATCAGAGTGGGAATCATTTTTTTCAACTGAGCCCATTTTTACACAATCTTCACGTAAAAGCAGAATAACTTAGAAAGCATAGATTTTTTGGATAGAGAGCCATGATAAAATGTGAGTCGCTATTGAACTCATCAAGTTATTTTAATAGGTCCGATTTTCCTAAATTGTGATTTTTTCATATAAAATAGTTTTTAGAAAAATATACTTATGTACCTATGTGCGTACGTACGGTGTAAGTAGTGATTTTTCCTCTACGTTATTTCAAGAACGACAAACGATAGTGGTTGGTATTTGTGTTACTTTTAATGGATATATGCCTACTTACTGCCTTACTGGCTAAAAAAAATTATTAGTATGATTGATTTTGTAGTTTCAAAATGGCGGCCTTAGAAATTTAAAAGAATGTACTAAAAACTGTTCAAGATTTAAATTCCATTAAAAATGTTATTGATTGATTAATACGATTCAAAGCTGTATTTCTTGTGGAAGAATCTAATTGAAATAAATCAATGCAAACTGTAGTTTGCAGAGGTGAGAGCGGTACCTCGCACTTCTGCCTAAAGAAGCATTATTTACAGAAAATGTTGGATTTTCAAGGTTTCGTAATGGTTTTTCCCGATTAATTTAAAAATATGGCTTGAAATTAATGAGATATTGTATATAATACAATTCTACAATGATAAGTAATCATTTGAGAATGTTTTCGACTTGTAACAGGCTGTTATATTTATATTATCAATATATGTAGAACCAAATAGACCGATTTCCTAATTTATTTTTTCAAAACTCTACGGTGTTGACGGTACTAAAATTTTACCTGTTTATAAATACCTAAGTGATATAAATGTCGGAAAAATACCTAAGTGAAACCAACAATGTAATAATGAACATGATAGTAAAATCATTTTTTATTTAAAAAACATGCAATCAACTTCACTTTTATTCGAAAATGGTACATTTTTAACGCATTAATAATAGAGACATAAAGCAACATCATAAATTATAACACTTATCCGTATCAGTATACGTTACGGAAGAAGATAAGTGACCTATCAAATAAAAGTATAAAGCATTATAAAATGTTTACGTCCTAACAATCAGAGACCAAACACACAACAACAAACTTCATATGGATTTTGCCCTTGAATTTCCCTGGAAAACAAAACTAGAGCCTAGGCACAGAGAATTGGTCCGCTTGGTTTCGATCAATTTGTTCTGTGGTTTGGATACGTCACGGATCGCGATCTGATACGTGTGCCGCATCGATAAGTTTCACGTAACGTATCGAAGCAGACGTATCGGGTTTACACATGCGCATTTCGATAAGGATACGGATACGTGACGATTTAAAATACTGCTTTATGTCTCTATTATTATTAAACGTATACCTAACTTATCTCTAACTAAACGGCAACACGGTAGCAGTATTTCTCTCCCAAATGACAAATGTCATAAGTCACAATCACGATACAAGTGACAATGGCTGTGTTCAGGGAGTCGCTATCTGCACTATCAATGCAAACACTACCGATGCTGTTCATGGAGCTAATTGTGTGTTGTTGTCTGTCATTTGCTGTTACATTGAGGTTGAGGAGTTAAGGCTCAAATTGAGATAAGAAAATTGACTTATTTATTGTATAAGAAGAGACTGCTCTGAGAAATATTACTAATTGAAAATGCTGGAATAGAACCAGCGTCAATACATGGGATAAATTTGGGTACTTACATAATAGCGAAGATGGTTCCTATATTTTATTCGTATTCTCACTAAAGCTGGAAAAATACATATTATATAACTTAAGTATTGACTAGCATATCTATTTGCATACCACGACTTTTAATTTCAAACCTTCGCAAAGATCTCTGCCTGAATATCTGATTTATGTTTATAATTTTCTGCAAGTATTTGCAACCCTCAATATTGGTGAGCATCTTGTTAATTTTTTCACAGAATGGTCATTCTAATATCATTGTTATAAGTAAAAAATACCACTTAAAATGTAAACTGGGTTAGATAAATAATATTTGTCATTAATTTCTTTAATATTTTTCGGTGCTAACGTATCTCAAAAACTAGATTGAAAATAATTCCAATAATAATGAGGATTGAATAATTAGAATAAATCAAACGTAGATATACCGGTATACGAGTATACTCTTGCAGAAGAATTTGGTGACCACTGCATCTTAATTGCCCCTGAGGTTCCTCATCGCGTGAAAATATTTCAGTTAATTTATTTATTTAACTTATCCCATTAAGTAGAGACTTATTCCTCTCCGCTTTAGAAAACTGTCCGGATCATAAACGATTATCGGTTTGTTATGCCAGTATCAGTATGACGTCTATGTCAGATAGGTATATTCCTGTCATTGTGGCTTGCAAACGCAAACACTCTCAATATACTACACTACCTCGGAAGAAATAGTGTTGATAGCATTCATTTATGAGGTGATACACAAACATTAATGACGTCACGATAGCGTTTGTAGTACTATCATTAAACTCCGTAAACAGCTGAGAGTGCAGATAGTGACTCTCTGAACATAGCCAATATGTTGTAAATCATAATTTTTGGGTTATGGTTATGTTATTTAATCAATATTATTTCTAATTCAGTGATTATAATAATTCGATTAAGAGAATTGGTCCAAGTGGACCAAAATATAGCAAGAACCATTAACTTTAAAGAGAGACAGAAACCTTTCCCTTGCCCTCAGATAGGTAAATCAGCTTTTATTTTCGTAGAAGTTTCAATTTGTAGCATGGGTAATATTTAGGTGGACTAAACTGCAAGATCGCCATGAACTGATGTAAAGGAAAGGATGACATACAAGCTTTCGTTTCGGGATGTTTTGAAGTTAAGGCACATGCAGATTTGCATAACATTTGAGGTTCAAGTAGGTAAAACTTTTGACAAGAAGGGGTGTTCATTAATAGTCGAAATACATAATGCTTACCGCTTGACCGAAGAACAAGACTTTAGATGGTGCTAAGATCTTAAATATATCAATTTCCAGGAGATCCTAGCTTTTTAGATGCAGTGGTGAGTAAAACTAAGTGGGTCTTAAAAATATTCATGAGAAAAATAATAGGAATTGGTGAATCGCCCTATGAATTATGAAGTTATGTTGGATGTACCGCCAGAGTTGGGTTGGCATCAATATAAATTCACCACAGAATGAGGATGGAGACCGTTTATTTGAGTAAATATTATATTAGGTATAGATAAGAGCTTGCGCATATTGAATAATTGAAAAAAAACGAATTTTACTATACTATAGGTATTTATAGTCGTATTTAATATTGTATTCTATTTGTTGTAATTATTAACTATTGATATAAATAGACCATTTTCTCTTTGCTAGTGGTTATAACATCAAAAATAGCATACTGAAGTACGCGCGTTTCAAATTTATATTGTGAACTATTTCTAAATAACATATATAAAAATAAAACTTGTTTCTTTGTTGATAATTATAACATCACCTTAGTATTATTATTCAAGCCATACGTTACTCAAAAGTGCAATTCTTGTTTTACTCAAGAGAGTTTGACCGATTTCACCAGGCGGAGGAGGTATACAAGTCGGTTTTGTTTGCTTTTTTCTTAGTATTAAGATATTTGTATAACTACACGTATTTAAAAATAACATGATTATTGAAAAGTAAAGTCCGTGACAGCTAACCGATTTCCAAAATAGATCCATATCCCCAAAAAAACATTTCCAATGTAAAACTTTTGGAAGTGAGAGTTATATTCTGCAAAAATCAACAAAAAAACAAAATCTTTCGCATATGTTCAGTTAGAGCTGAACCACACCGATACAATTTTTGGTATGTTGTTTTGTATAAGAATTTTGTTTTAATGGTACATTTTCATCAAGTGATTCTATCGCTTCTCACAGCCCCCAAAATTCCTTCCATGAAATTACAACTTGACGTATTATATTCATAACCGACATTTACAGTAAATCTCGAGTCGAGTCACCTGCGGGCTTTCAATGATAAAATTGTCACTATCTTGGATATATACTTGAAATGAATGCACTTTATTTAGTCTTAGAAAAGAAGATGGAATGAAACAGAATTGATATTGTATGTATTTTTGCGAGTACATGCGTATATTTAACTATATTGTCATGTACTAACTAAAGCTTCTTATGGGAGAAAAAAATAAATTTGTTTTTTAATTTACAATTTTCTTGCACACGCCAAACATACACAAGTACAATACAATATAATCTTTAATATATACTTAGATCTAATGGAAATAATTGCTAACACCGTATTAAGGAGAGTTAGAAAGGTGTGGAGTATCCATAAAACTTATTAGGAGTTAAAAAAACAACTCATGTGTCGACGTCATACAATTGATTTTTATGTTTGTATTATTACTATTGACCAGGGGCAAGAGGAGGAAGGTAAAAAGTTTTACAATTGACGATGACCATCAAAATGCGTTAATATTGCGAATCATGTAGGCTGGTGAGAAAATGGAAATGCTCGAGTTCAGATTTACTGTAAATGGGTTATGAATAGTAATATGTCAAGTTGAAATTTCATGGAAGGAATTTTGGGGGCGGTGAGAAGGGATAGAATCATTTGATGAATATGTACCATTAAAACAAAATTCTTATATACAACAACATACCAAAAATTGTATCGGTGTGTTTTGCAGAATATAGCTCTAACTTCCAAAAGTTTTACATTGGTAATGTTTTTGGGGATATTTTTTATCAAAAAAACTGGACCGAATTTACTAGTTGGTGCACTGAAAAAATACAAAATAATATCAATTCTATTGGTGCTAGTAATTTTGAAGTTGTGCCGTTGTAGTTACTTAAAGGCACCAATGAAGATTACAATCTTAAATCTAAGCTTTTTCTTAGAAGCAAATGATCTATATGCGTGCCACCTTCGAGGCCCACAGTAGTTTGTGCTAGGAGTTATATAAATCAATGAACGATATTTTTTATAAATACTTTTTATTCATAGGACTGGTTTTTGTAGCAAGTTTGGTTAACGAACAAAATATAAATTTTTAAATTAGTACATTATTGTAATGAACAATTAATATATAACCCACTCATCAATGTCCAGCTCAAACACTTAGACTTAGAAAGCTGAAATTTTGCAGAGGCTCTTTTTATGATTTATATAAGGAATAAGAAAGAATATGAAATTTTGTATGGAGAAATAATATTAAATAGAACTGAAACTTCGTAGAAGTAATTCTTTAAACAAATAAGCAAATGCGTATTTTGTATTTCCGAAATTAATCCCTTAGGGCTTAGGGGATGAAATGGGGGTCAATAAATATAAAAATCAAGAGTGATTGCGAAAAGGGTATTTATTTTGAATTCTAAGATGGTGGACAGGACATAAAATGAAAACGCTATATTCTGGATACGGGATTTCATAGTTTGTTTTCATAGGATGGAACAGTCATGAACAGCAAATTCCGCTGTTTACCGCGTCTGCTAGTAAAGTACAGAATGCATCGATTAAAAGTAGTTGTTTGAGTTATGAGATGAATTTAAATAACTTTTTGAATATGAAATGTGATTCATTTTTTTTTCAAGAAAAATCAGTGTTCGGATATTTGACTGAGTACAACAGAAAAATTAACAGTGGTTCTAACTCTTTATATCTGTTCATTCAATACTGAAAGCACTAAAGTAAAAATTCCTTCGTACGTTCATAGTCCTCATTTTTCATTTGTAAAGTAAAAGTTAATTTACCAATGCTAAACGGCTAATACCTTATATCGTGAATATAAAATTAAAGCAGAGTTGAATTTTATATTTGAATAACCCAAGGAAACTTCTTTTTGAAACCGCTTTTCTATTAAAAGGGACGACGTGAGATATACGGGGCAATGTAATTGATATGCAGGGAACACTAAATGCCTAATTTATGACCCGTTCTAATTTCTGTAGAATATTTACATGCTTCTAAAAATAGCTGTTCAATTTGAATATTACCTCGTATCTACTAATGAATGAGATAGTGTGGTTCAAATTGGAATATTTACTAGTAAATAGATTATATGTACAAGATATGCAAAAATAAGCTATAAAAATAGTACAAAACGATATGTATATGCGATTATGTAATCAGTCACTTCTGTATATTTTTAGGATATGAAAAAATATTCAGGACTATGTTCCATGAATTTTGTTACCACAACATACAACTTCCTGTTCTTATATTAATTATTGCTTAAAAAATAATTTTTAATTACTTCTATCATAATAATTCGAATATAATGAAATAATAAAGAGTACTTATTTGTGACTTATTAAAGTTGGAAATATACAAGCTCCCATCAGAAGTATGCCAAAATGCCTATCTTTATTAATCGTGAGCTGGAGAATCGGTTAAATGGAGAAAGTAGTGCAGAATTTTGAGCTCATTAACAGGCCAACGTGAAAACGAACGAATTCCGACTAGTTCCGAGGTTATCGAAAAAAAAATCGAAAATCGTCAATTTGGAAATATTGTTCTAACTTTTTTCTTTTTGGATTTATCAAAAAATTGTGATAACACTTTTCTATCAACTTTTCAAGTTCTTTAGAGAAAAACTAACTTCACTAACTTCAATTTTTCTTATGGGCACCATATTGGATTTCTCCATATTTGAATGGAGCGTTTTTTCTGATTAATTTGATATATAACATGAGGCATTTGCAACTCTCGTATACTAACTTGTCTTGTTTAATTGTGTGCCTTGGAAAAACAGAAACATATGATGCACAAATCTGTCAGTTAGTTGTATTTCACTGAGTGTTATTGTGTATTGTGTCAGAATGGCAGAAGAATCTACTGTCAGCGAAAAGTATGATATTAAAACAAACTAACTTCAGTTTTCCTCAATGGGCGCCATATTAGATTTTTCCATATTTGAATTAAGCGTTATTTTCTGATTAATTTGGTATGTAACATGCGGCATTTACCACAATCATATAGTATCTTACAAGAAAATTATTCCTTAAAATTGAGTCACGATATCATTTACTTATTTAATCGAGTGCTTTGGAAGAATACAAAGATTTTAGTCAAATCAGTCAGTCATCTGCGTTTTCCGAAGTGAGTTATTGTGTTTGCACCGATCTAGAATGGTAAAAGAACTTTCTGTCGGTCGGTGCAACAAAAACGCAACGTTGGCCGAAACTAAATATTTTATTGCATTTCTGGAAAATAAAAATAAATAAATGCATTTATTCAAATTGTTCGTGCTCAAGTAACTCTAGCAAACATCGAATAAATACGCGGACATTTTTGTAAGAATATGGAAGTTAACCTTTAATTACCTGTGATTATCAGTTTCACATGTTAATAGAGTGCAAGATATTTAGGTATGCGCACTTTGTTACGCGAGATAATGTAGGGATGATTATATAACATAAGCCGTTTCTGGTAAATAACTAGATTACGCTAGGACGTCGAACTGTGTCGACAACTACTGCGACGGCAATCACCCCTTCCACCATTGAATAACGTCAACAACTGTTAGGGCAATACCTACAATTTCGCATTTTCACAATATTGCATAATATGAAAAAATAAAAAAAAATTGAAAAAAACCACTTTACAGTGCTTCTTCCTAATGCTACGCTAATCCAAAACTAAAAAATAGTAAATAGTTAGGATATACACTGATTAACCTGAAATCAAGTATTGTTGTTGAAGGTATTAGAATTCCTCCATTTTCTCTCCTAATTTCTAGCACAAATTTTGTTGCTCATTAGATAAGTCTTCATTAGTGTTTGAGTTACCAGCAATAAAATAGAAACAAAGAATATTACTAATATTAAACTTGTGACTTATGTTTTTGGTGTCGTTATCAGAATACCTCCATTATCGGATTTAATTTCTGGCAGAAATTTTTTTGCTCATTAGAAAGGTCTTTATTAGTACTTGAATTACCAGCAACAAAATACAAACAAAGAATGTTACCAATAACAAACTTGTGACTGATTTTTTTTTGGTGTCGCTATCAGAATACCTCCATTATCTCTCTTAATTTCTAGCAGAAATTTTGTTGCTCCATTGGATAAGTCTTTATTAGTGCTTGAATAACCAGCAACAAAATATAAACAAAGAATATTACCAATAATAAACTTGTGACTTATTTTTTTTGGTGTCGCTATCAGAATACCTCCATTATCTCTCTTAATTTCTAGCAGAAATGTTGTTGCTCATTGGATAAGTCTTAACTAGTGCTTGAATTACCAGCAACAAAATACAAACAAAGAATATTACCAATAATAAACTTGTGACTGATTTTTTTTGGTGTCGCCATCAGAATACCTCCATTATCTCTCTTAATTTTTAGCAGAAATTTGGTTGGTCATTGGATAAGTCTTTACTAGTGCTTGAATTACCAGCAACAAAATACAAAGAATATTACCAATAATAAACTGGTAATTGAATTTTTTTGTGTTGATATCAGAATACCTCCATTTTCTCTCTTAATTTTCAGCATGATTTTATTTCTCCTTAGACAAGACATTGTAGGTGATATCTAGATATTTTTTTCAGAAACAAATGTGATTAAACATATCTCTAATGTTATGTACACTTAATTATAGTTACTTCACACCGGCCCCAATAGGCAACGATGAATTACGCCAGAGATAGCCCAACGTCAGAGGCGACAATATCGGATCTCTTTTTCTGGTTGTTAGCTGTTCTGTGACAAAACACTTATTTTGGAAAGGTCACCGCTTCCCTCATTCGATGAACGACCAATTACATACGACTGCCTCTGTGATTTGGGGAACCACACAAATACTGTTTCTTACAAATGTCGCAACCATCTTATCATATTATAATAGAGAAATAGAGATATAATACGTATGCGTATCAAGTGCGGTAGTCGTCTTGCTCAGATTATTCTTTGGATTTATATAAGATTTTTGCTAGCTACAGAGCTACAGAGGAATAGGGTATTCTGATAGCGGCACAAAAAAAAATCAGTCACAAGTTTATTATTGGTAATATTCTTTGTTTGTATTTTGTTGCTGGTTATTCAAGCATTAATAAAGACTTATCCAATGAGCAACGAAATTTCTACTAGAAATTAAGAGAAATTATGGAGGTATTCTGTTAGCGACACCAAAAAAAATCAGTCACATGTTTATTATTGGTAATATTCTTTGTATTTTGTTGCTGGTAATTCAAGCACTAATAACGATTTATATATTTGTAAGAACATTATTTTAAGTAAATTTTCAACATGAAACTATACCTTTAAACACTTAATCTGACTACCTGGGATATGCTTTCGTTATCGAATATTTAAATAAATGTATATTATCGCGAACAATTAACAAATCATTAAAAATAGCGTTTTCAGCCTCAATTTTATTAAAAGTTATCCTAACATACATCTATTTTTGGGAACATTTGATTTTTTAGGGCTTTTATAGCAAAAGCCGCTAAACTAGACTATTACCAAATAATCGATTAACCATATTATATAAATGAATTAATACGGCATAAATATGGTCTGTTTCGACATTAATACCTAGATTTAATTTATGCTGTTACTATCGCAGCAATGGTAAGTATTGTAATTGTAATTTTTACAAGAATATTTGCGTGACATATCAACATTATTCTTTTCTTATCGAAAGAATTCCGTCCCTATATTCTAAATAGCGATTAGAAAATATTCAAATAAATGTCAGTGAACTTAACTAATTAACGGATTATGTTAACTCATAAATGTAGAATAAATATGTTCTAGTAAAGGGTAGCTATGAACAAGGTTACTAGAAAGGATTCTCTTTAGTAACCTTGAGCTATGAATATAATATTATGGTCCCAGTAAAGAAAGGTGTAGGAACCTTCAACGCCTTGTCAATCATAGGCATTACCATCAGGTTGTCATTTCAAGAGTCATGAAAATTTGACTGCCAAACTCTAATGCAATACTAAACGGCCATTAGGTGACCCTACAATAAAGTTTTTTCTGGAGAATCTGGTACGCCATAGACCAAATCCGTTACTCCAGTAGATACCTATGTGTATGTGTGTTATACTACGGATCTGGTCGGTAAGATACCAGGTATGGCAAACGCTGTGTCCCTAGCATACACGAACTATTTCACTCAGTATTTTATAAGTATTTAAAATATCTGATCAGACATCTAGGTTCATAACTAAGGTACTATTTCTCTGAAGGACCGCAGACCAAATATAAATGAAATACTAGGTATTATTTTCTATTTAAAGAATTTCATTTCACTCACTTCAAAGGTCGCATATAATAAATAAATAAATCGATGTTTACATAAAAGAAGCCTCAAAGCCAGAACGAAACTAAAACCTTTCCAGAATTTGAAAATGTTAATCTGTTTGCGCGAGAAACATAATCAAATATAGTTGAAACCAATGATTTTATCATTTATAAAAATGGTCATTGTGAGGATAGAATAAAGAGGCGATAAAATTACATACAATAATAAATATTTTTTACAAAAAATTGGACCGACGTTATTAGTTGGTGCACAGAAAAATACAAAATAACTCTTTTGAAAAAAATGTTCAGTTTAAACGTTTCCGGATATTGTATTCTTTAATTCTGCCGTCTCCGAGTTTCAAATTTCGAGAGAAATTGCCCAATCCACTCCCTTCGGGGGTGGAGGGAAGGAGATTTGGGATTGGAATTTTTATGAATATAAGACCATTTCTCAAGTCTTCTCTTTCAAATGAATCAAAAATCATCAAAAGGGTAGTAAATTTACTAGAACAGCGCGAGCACAAAACAAAAAAGCAGACAGTCGAATTGTATACCTCCTCCGTTTGGGTTCGTCGGTCAAAAGTACGTTTCTCAAATATTGTTATAAGTAATATTATTATTTTTTCTGAAAGACAATTATTGTCCCACTAATTATGTGTATCATGTTCCTATTGGCAATAAAAATAACCCTGTTATTTGATCAAGGTGACCGCGATGTCGTGGGAGAGTACCATACATGATGTAAGGGAATTCAGTGACTCTACTCATTCAAACAGTGTTTTGCCAAAAAAAATAATTTTATTCAAGTAATATTTATATATATTTTCATTTAACAAGAGCAGCGTAGTCTTTTATATGTACATAATAATTAAAATCATAAATCATTATAAATTTTAGAGGTTACGTTGACATTAAGTGGTAAACTTCACCCATGAAGGTTAATTTTCTTTGAAATGAACGTAAATGTGACTACATATTTGACATAGAACAGGATATATAAACATTATATATAGACATACAAACGTATCTACGAAATGTCAAGATCATACCTAGCCCAATTTTTGTTTATTGACTTCGTAAACGTCAGAATTAAAAAACATCAAAATAATCACAATGGAATTGACATAAAAATTCAACATAACCTGTAAAACTTATCTTATTTATGATTTTAAATATAAAGTTCACATAGAAGAATACCTACGCTGCTTTTGTTAAATGAGCATATATCTAAATATCACCAATACCTACCTGAACAGTCGGATATAAGGCTGTACACATTCATTAATTATTGAGTTGAAATTGTACAGAATTAGCCATTCTGTCAAAAATTTGTAAGGGAACAAACGTTCTGGTAATATTGTCATTCATAATGGTTTAGTAGTCATGACTTTTGATATGAGAACATATTCCTTGTTGTTGGTTCTCGGCTGTTTTGTTAATTCCTTCATCAGAGAGAATCGGAATCGAAGCCATCTATATTTCACCCGCATCCCTAATACCTTAGACTAGGAACTCTCTTTCCCTTGTCTAAGCCTAATACGTTCTCCAAACCAGATAATAGAGCGAACCGTTGATGGGCAAGTTTCTATTTGTGTAGAACATTTGCAAAACAATAAATTGCTAAGGGGTGTTGATACCTATATTTTCAAATCAGCACATTCGAAACGTTTTATTACAATAATGTGGAATGAATGATTGTAGACTTACACTTGCCGATATTGATTCTTCAGCAAAGCAATAGTTTGGATGGTTGACCGGTGCTTAGAGGATATTTCCTACAGCTTCAGCGGAATGTCATGTTGATGGTTCGAAATAAGCGTTAAAATGTAGGTCCCTTTGTTTGTGGCAAAGAGGTCGGCCAGCGCTCGAATACGAGTAGGTATATTATTTGAAGAAAAATTTTGATAACTCCAAAGCCATTTAAAAAAATGAGATTCAAAATCAAACAATTAACAAATAAGATGAATTGATAAACTTACCAGATGCCCATGTGGCATTGAAACTTTGTGGAACAAATTTGCCGTGTAAGAAGTCATCTAAGCTTAGAGCTTCCGCAGTAGGAGTCGGATTGTCTTCTGATTTATTCAAAAGAATAATTGCAGTTATTGTCAAAGCAAGAGCTACTAAGCATATCACGCCAGTAATTAGCCATTTCTTCTTCTTGCTCGTACCTCTACTAATTATCAAGTCCTGCAAAGAGAAATAATGTTATTCTATCATATATCTACAATAAATATAAAATGCAAGGTGAGTGGTCGAATAGAAAGTGTATATGAACATTTATGTCATGGGAGCATAGGTTTTATGAATTTCTGAAAAAAACTTAATAGATTTTAGGCGACATAAGAATTTCCTTATATCCAGGGCATTAGATATCTTATTGGCATTTCTTTAAAAAATTTATGTTAACAAATAGCAACACTTACTCTGAATCTCCATATATTTTCGTTAATTTAAATTCATTATAGTCATAATTTTTCAGTAAATTCTTATTACATTTAATTTCAAAATTGGAAAGTGCATTCGCAATTTGCAATATATGTTTTACTGTAAAAACTAAACTGTGGCCTAATTCTTATGAACAATAATAATAATCTAATTATAACCTTCAATATAGGAAAAAATCATAGCAAAGAAAAATATTTAGAATCAAATTCATTCATTCGTTCCTTTTCATTAAATAAAATTACACTTAATAGAAATAACTAAGGTATTATAAGTTTTTTACAACACGCGTTTCTCCATCCGATACTGTTAATTTTGTTTGAAATTGCAGAATGTGAGAGATTAAATAAAATTATTTTACATAATCTCTGGCACTATATCAGTTAATTTTCATATGCAATGAACGTTGAAGGCATAAAATAATAGAGAGGGAACACATGAAAAGCTTATTCAATTATTACGGTGACTATATGTCATGATCAATATATAGGGTCTATGAATGCTACCACATATTACTGAGATCAAGATAAGTTGATTTGAGGGAACTCATCTTAACACAAAGATGGGTATTTTGGGTGATATTATAGTTTTAAAGCTTAAAATAGTTTTTTTGTTATAAATTTCTAAACGGTTCATCTGATTTTGCTGAGATTTGCTACAGTGAAATTGCCAAATGTATTTTTTTTAAATAGGTTTTGCCCGCACTTCCTGCGCTTTGAAAGCGGACATTCGTTACACACAGACAGACGCGGTAAAATTGAACCTATATTTTAAGATAGATCTCTAGTAATAGATCGATGAAAAGTGCATTCAATTCTACGCGGTAGTTTTTGCGTGATGCGTGTACAAACATACAGAAAGACAAACATGATAAAATGTAGCCTATATTTTTAGTTAGACCTTTAGTAATACATCGGTGAAAACTGCATTCAATTCCATGCAATAGTTTTTGCGTGATGCGCGTACAAGCATACAAAAACGGTTGTTTTGGCTTATTAATCTCTATTGTCGGTCTCCACCGTAAACCTGGCCTGCACCGTACTGTCGGTGTCCACCGTACAATACCATACTGCCAGTCTCCACCGTCACCGTACTCTGGTCTGCACAGTATTCACCGGGCTGACTGCTCCGGACTGCCCAGACTGACTGACTCCTGACTCCGCAGCAAATCATCTCCAATATATAGGCAAGCGCCTCCTTCTCGAAACTTCAACAGACATCTTAGAATGCCACGCGATCTTTCCACCACCAGCGCGAACTCATTGATGCTTCGGGATATCATCTTGATCCTGGTATGCACCGTTGACCAATAGCGCATGTCCCACACTGACATAACCCGGGCCCCACTAACGTCCGTACTGATCAAGGTGCTCCGCTCTCTGACAAATCGCACACGCCTCGATATTGGCGTCGACCCTAGTTCGTTACATTGCCCCATCCTTAATTCTGTTTGCCTTTATCAGAAACATTCTCGCAGCTCAGCCATCTTGTCCATGCAGGCAATACTACTTCTTAGCTACAATTGACACCTACCTGCTGCCAATAACAGCTGCATATCGTTGGCCCATAGGACCAACAGCATCGAATTTACACTGACGGACACTCGCTGGTTTACACCAAGTTCAACGGCACCTTCCTGTTGAACTTCACCACCAGGCTTCATTCACAGTCCAATATGCTCTCTATGCCTAGAATGAGCAACTGTAAACTCGAAGCAATGGAATTTTGATGGCCATGCCGTCATAACCACCAGCAAGTTCAGATCGAAGTCAATCTCTTTATGCTGCCTGTTCACTTCGTTGAAGCACGTATTGTCACATCCACGTTCTCGAATGTTCACCAATACCTTTGACCTCACCGACAGAGATGGTTGATTTTTACCATGATGTTCATGTAGCCATATACTGGGAGTTGATGTCTAGAGCTACCACGGTCTCGTTCTCCATGCCTAAATTCTGCTCAATGACCATACCAGCTTCTATACTGTCTTTATCTTCGGCTCAGTACCCAATGCCCATCCATATCGTCGGTATCTTCACGTCGTGCACATCTCAGAGCGATTTCTTGGTTGCACTTACAGGAATCTTAGCTTCAAGTCTAGCAAGCTACTCTGCCATCCGGCCATGTATCACAGCTTCAAGGCTAAGGTACTTCTGTACCATTAGATCCCATCCAGGACGCACTAGTCTACACCGTTGGCATAACACCCACAGCATCTCCACGTCTTATGTCTTCTTCCAACGGATCTCCTTCAAAGACATCTCCCATAATCTTCTCTTAATAGTCAGGATTACTTCTTTTTCATCTCATTGCTTCCTCGTTGGTAATTCCCTCCACCCATGAGATCCTCAGTTTTTTCCGGTACATTCGTAACTCAAACGCCTCAATTCTCCATCCGGTATATTGCACATAGTACATTTATCTCATCAGTCGCACTTTTAAGTTAAGGTTCAGATCTTGGCAACTTTATTCTTATTCGTATTTCTTGGGAGTTGTCGTTTTCATTAATGATTGTGATTGGATATTTCTATTCTTTTACCCTTTCAATTGGTTGACTCCTTGCATATGTCTTATGGTTGTACTGAGTTGTTTTTATTAACATGCATTTAATTTTGCTAATGTTCTATAGTTTGAATACCCATTGAATGGGATTTCGTCATACCTTGTCTATCTCTTTTTTTCGTTTGTAAACTAGGTGAAATAAAATTTTAACGTCATAAACATATATCTTCGATCAGATCGGCTGATTGTTATTTTTTCTTAATATCTTTGACGTTTAATGTCAAACATTTATTTTTGAAAGTGATTTAGCCCCTCTACAAATATGTCAGTATCAGTGTTTTGGGGTTGGGAATTAAAATTTAATTTGAATTATTTACGACATGCGTAAAATGGCAGATGACGTTAGAAATCGTGACGAAACACCACTCGATGTGTATTCAAACTATATAACTTGATGCAGTTCTTGTACCTAGTCTATTTGAAATGACTGTCTTTTGTAGAGTCGTTGCCTTGGAAGACAGAATAATAGCTGAAAATATGTTTGTGTATGTGCTCGAAACGTGTAAGGTATAATATTTCCTTAGATAGCAGCATGGGGTAGATGAAGGTAATATAAAATCTAGTGTGTTCATTCACTTGAGTATCCTACCGCTTTCGAAAAAATTCCACCGAACATGGAAATCACCCGACTGACACGCTGGAAGAGAAGCATTCATTTCTTCCAGCGTGTCAATGGCTATATTACGTTCTTACGCAAGACGGAATGTTTAGCCAGAATATGAACAATAGAAAATATGAAATTTCATTTGAGTCATACTCAAACTTTTTTAGTGCTTTTTATTATGGGTGTGCCTTGGACAGATGATCAACGGCTTCCTCGAAGAATCCTAGGCATTAGGAAAACTTAAGCAAAATCCTTACAGCCGTTTTTGCACAGCAGTCTTCAGCTATTTCGCGGCAGATATTGCGAGCAAGCTGCTCATCTAGTGCGTCAGGCTTGCGGTATCGATACCCTTTGAAACATAACCGAAAGCAACAAAATTGGCCACTCGTTCGAAAGGTAATTTTGGCAAACCAATAGCTACTAGGGGTAGTAGCGGAAAGTAAAATCAGGATAAATACAGAATTAACGGTGGCCTGACGAGGACATAAGAAGAAATTAAATACAAAAAATGCATTTGTGTGTCTTCGTTGATTTCTTCAACTCTACGGCACAACGTAATGATGTTGATTTTTCCCCCGATATATATATATATATATATATATATATATATATATATATATATTTTGATTCTGAATTCTTGACTGGTTTATTATTTGATAAAATAGATTTTTGTTGGGGATGCAGTCATTAAATAAATATAATTCTTTGGATTATGCCAAGCTTTCGAGAATGTTTATTCTCTTCGTCGAGGCAAACTAAAAATCGTTACAAGTTTTCTTAACCACATAATAAATTACGAATGTAAGTACTTTAATTAATAATTTATTATGTGGTTAAGAAAATTTGTAACGATTTTTAGTTTGCCCCGACGAAGAGAATAAACATTCTCGAAAGCTTGGCATAATCCAAAGAATTTTATTTATTTAATGACTGCATCCCCAACAAAAATCTACTTTATCATATATATATATAAATATAAATATAAATAAAATCACAAAATTAAATTGACAGATATTTGATTACTTTAAAGGTTTCCTCAACAACGCTGGTCTAATTTTCGCTATAAGTACAATAGACTACCAGATTTAAACTTAAAATTTCACTTCGATAATTTTCTGACTTAAATATATTGTAATATTTCTCTATTATTAAATCATCGTTATTCCCGTCACAGAAAAAAATAGTGTATTATACACGTCGGTCGACGACACTACCTCGCGCTAAAATCTAATACTTTATTTTAACTATTATTTAAAATTTCAAGTTTTTTTGTCGATATGTCCCTTAATACCTAATATATAAAAATTATTGATTAAGAAATCGTTATAAAATTTCCGCTAACGACGAAAAATAAAAAAAAATACAATTTTGGTTTTCGTTGGAAAACATTATTTTGACAATCCGTTTAACAAACATACGTGATAGTTTTTGGGTTTAGTCATTTCTATTTTCTAAGTGTAATTTATCATGCAAATAAACTGACTCAAATTAACGCATTATAATGTAACTACCGACAATTCCTATTTTAGGAAATATTCGCATGGATTAAATAGTTTACTTATATTCATTGGTTTCAAAATATGGCGGCAACAATCTTGATATTTCCTAGTGCTATAACTCGAAATCCTTGTTTTTTTTGAAAAATGTTAGAGTTAAATTTTGCTGGAAACTATGTCTTAGTACAGACTCCCTCAAACAGGTGCGTTAATAACGGCCGATATTATCTCATATTGCTATATCCGTTTATGGAGTTGCATTTTGTATCAAGGCGCAAGCAATAGGTAGGGGTGTTCGAGCAGTAGCTTAGAGCAGTTTCAAACGATATTTACCTGTGTTCTGTGGTTTTGCCTAAGAGCATTCCCATTTTTTTAAGACCGAAATTCAATTGAACTGCTGCTCGAACACCCTCAATCTTACCAACTACTGCGATTATAACGACGTGATAGAATTAGGGCTTCGCCAGACAGGTGCGTTAAATAACGCTCGATATTACCGTATGCCTTATTGTTTGTGGTAGTTACATTTTGTATCAAGACGCAAGCAATAGGGTTGTTTGAGCAGTAGTTTGAACCAGTTTCAGACTGTTTTCACCTGGGTTCTGTGGTTTTGACAAATTGAAATGCGCATGCTTCTGATGGTTTGAGTTTGTTTCGATATGCTGCTCCAACACTCTTAATCTTAACACACTGCTGCGATAATATTGAAGGTCATAATACACCTGGAGCCTTTAATCGATTCTACTATCTCTCAGCATTCCTCTTTCCAATGAAACCATGCATCAATTTTGATGATAATTTTTGAGATGATGAGATGAGATGAGATTGATGAGAAAAAAAATCCCTTCATAACGGCTAGGTTTTTTTCTAAAAAGCTTTCTTTTTTTAAAAAAAGTTTTTTATATCTACCTCAAATTTACAATTCTTTTTGTAATATAAGAAACATTGACTTATGAGTTTTTACTATCACAAGTAGAAATTATTATCAAAAGTAAATATTGTGAATTGTGAAGATCTCAATAGTATTGTCAAAATTATATTATGTGTAGTGTTACATTAGTTTATACTAATGTAAGAATACTACACTAAAAATGGCTTATCTTGATTATATTATCTCTTTGATTTCATGAATAGTCTAGTTGCAAATCCTGTTTAATTCAGTAGGTAGGTACCATGTCGTAGTATATTGTATCTACTGACCTTGTATCCTCAATAAACAAAAGAAAGTTACAAAACCCAGAAAGAGAGAGAAATTCAACAACAACTATGTACGATCGGTGAATAATAAACACGTTGCTTTTATTGTTGTTTCCATGTTTGATGATAAAATGATAGAAATAAAATAATACCAACAACATGCTTCAATGGCTATGGAGTAAAATCAAACAATATAAAAAATAGAAAGCTTGTTGATTCAATATTTCAACATATCGATTAGAGTTAAATAACCTATATATGCATGAATAAATCATTATATGACTAAAAATATACTGATTAAATATACCTATTAGGAGTTGTTTGGGTTTCGCAATTATATTGACCCATGGGTCTCATCTTATCAAGATTGCAAGATTGTTGCCGATAGATTTTGAAATTTCTAAATATTTGGCGAACTTTCAACGATTTTGTTGACTAAGTAAGAACTCAAAAATTTGAAATAAGTATTTTTTACAAAAACTAGGACCTCCCTTTATGATGTACTAAAAATACAAAATAATATTTATTCGTGTTTAATTTTATTGGTAGGTACTAGTACTTTTGAAGTTGGTTCTGTCTACTAATATTTGTAGTATTTCAAAGTTACCAGTGTAAATAGAATTAATATTATTTTTTATTTTTCATTGCACCAACTAATAATTTATGTCCTATTTTTTTATTAAATATATTTACTATTCGTTGACTTCCCAAAAGTAGGAGGTATAGGTAAAAAGGTACAGTTCTAAATTAAATTTGCTTTTATTATGTAGGTATGTTTGAACTTTTTGCATAATAAATGTGCACCGATTTTGATGATTGTAGCCGATCAAAAATGTGAAATAATATTTTTTACACTATACACAATACCCTGGAAAATAAACAACAATATTTATTTTATTAGTACAGAGAGTTTTTCAATAAGTGCCATAATATTTACCTATAACTTATACTTCATCTCTTGTG